>CM060565.1:41682500-42990000 GCA_030625065.1 Alectoris magna
ACAAAGTGTGTAATATCACAAAAGGAAAAGTTATTGAAATCAGTAAAGACAAAATAATAATTCTACAAGTTAACATGGAAAGTAATAGCTTTTTTTGGAACTGTAAAACCCTCTGTTTCCTTTGTCCTTGGTGACTAGGACACATATTCACACCAAGTACCAGCATTTGATATAGTACAACAATGTAAAGTGAACAGCAATGCAAAATTACTTGAGAATTCTTTTGATTTACTATCTGTTCTACCACTGCACAGAAACCTTTTACACTGTTATGAGAACTGAAACAGAATTAACATATGTCCATGGGAGTAGCTCCCTAACTTAAATATAATTTCCTTCTTGAAGTTTTAAATAGTTAAAACAGTCTTGTCAAATGAGAAAAACGGCTCTCACCCTTCCTGATGTTTTTATCTTAATGTGAGGTAATGCAACTAAGCAGAAACCTCACACATAAGTTTCGGAAGCTGTTGCTCAAATGATGCAATGATACAAAAAAAAGTTCAGCTCTTCATTCACCATATGGCTAGAATGCGTTATCACTGTGTAATCACAAAGGAATGGGTAACAAATCCACAGCAATACCACATCACTTCAAAATCTGCGTTCATTCATTATCACATGTAAGTATACTGCCTTGATAACGAGGGCAAATTCCACAGGGACTCTTGAGGATCTAGTGTGGATTCCCCCCAAGTTATCTCGCTATAACAGATATCATTCACCTATGAGGGGTCACTAAACAATAGCATTGTTTCCTCCTGAACCTCACAAGTACCGGCCTTCAGATTAGTTAGATCTCACATCTCTGACTTATTCTAAAATTGAGTGTGAACTGAACTCAAACACTCCACATTCAAGTAAAATCATAACTACTCCTTTTCTTAAGCTTAGAAAGAAATTTCATATTTTTTCCAAGCGATCTGACACCCTCTGGATTCAGATCTTCAAAGCATGGGAGTTCTTCTAAAGAATCATTTCTGAAACTTTTCAGCTTCAAAACTCCAAGAGGTACTGCGAATTTTTTCTAAGCAGAATAACTGACAAAAACTGGAAGGCAGTGCATCCAGTTCCGCATAGAAAACAGGCAAGTACCTTATCGAGACTGTGAAGCTACTATAGTTCAGCATAATAAAGAGTAGGTAATATTGAAATACAGTATCTTAACTTCAGGATGCATTAGAATAGTTCAACCTTTACACTGACAAAGGGAACAAATGACAACTTCCAGAAACAAGCAAAGATTGTTTCCCTGAAGAACATATAAATCTAAGCACAGATGACCAAGTACATCATTGAAATACATCTGAGCTCATACACAACACCTGTGTAAGACTTCAATAAATATTTAAAACTTTAAGAAAAAATTATATGCAAAAAAAAAAAAAAATAGCTATCTTGCCAATTGCCTCAGCCTGCTGACAAAGCATCTACTGCTATATCATCTGCAGTTTCTGCACATAACTATAATAACTATACTACGAGGATCTTTACTAAAAAAAATCTCACTTTCACAGTTGACAGTACAGACAGACAGTGTGGAGAATTCTACCTAGATAGCTCAGAAGAAGTGACACTAAATGATAAAGAATTAGAAGCTTTGCTATGCATTTCTATCTCCATATAGTCTCACAAAATACTTGTCTCTTTTGCAGTTTACTATAAGATGTATTAAAGTCAATTATTCACTTACCTTCAGAGTGACTGCTGCTGCCTTGATAATAAAATCATTTACAGATACTTTAATGTCATCTGCAAAACAGAAAAACACCACTGCCTTTAAGATGTGTTTATCAGACTTGTCATCACACAAGATTCCAGTAAATCAGTAGATTTGCTTCTTAGAAACAGTGCCAGAAAGTAACTTTTCTTTATTACCATAAAAGTGAGAACCATTTTCCTTCTCTTGGAAGGAAAGGAATATCAGGAATGAAAATTCTCCTCAGCAGAGACATTCCTCCTAGTTTTTGATATAAATATAAATTTACTACCTTTGCTTTCTGCCCCTAAAATTTGGAGGAAGGGATAGACACGATTGCTATGTATGTGCTGCATTATTTATTGTGAAAGTTTTAGGACTGAAGTACTGATTACAGTCACGACTGGCAACAGAAGTAAAGCCTACAGATACAATGAAGAATATTCCATTCTTGCTCTAGAATTACGAAGATATACAATATTTACGCAACATTAAATACATCATTCTCATACTAAATAAGGTACATTTCTCAGCTGCCATCATGATGGCTGTCAGCCAAAAAAAACAACCAAGAAGCAAAACTACTTATTTTTGAGAATGTTTTTTGGCATTTAATACACATACCTTTAAGAATGCTTCTGTGAAGTTAAGATCATTTATAGACAACTGTTAAGTGAATTTCTCTCAAGTGATCATTAATTTCAAGGAATTAACCAAGTGCCACGTAATTGAATTGCAGTATGTACCACAAATAGCAACTTACATGTAAGGAGAAACCTAGAATTCTAACATAACAGCATGGAATTTGCACTGATGCATCTGCACATCAGACAAACCTGCATCTCAGTCATACAGGAGTACTATTCAAGAAAGATGATCTGATAATATTTTACCTCAAATAATCGAAAGTTCATAGTATGGGTGATTGCTAATATATTTTGCCACAAAAATCAGGACAGCCTGCA
The DNA here is from genome assembly GCA_030625065.1 of Alectoris magna. NCBI lineage: Eukaryota > Metazoa > Chordata > Aves > Galliformes > Phasianidae > Alectoris > Alectoris magna. The sequence goes on from CM060565.1 coordinate 41,685,162, forward strand.
ATTCAACTTTATGCTGAGACTTATGGCTCTTTCCCACTCCTATACATTCAAAAATATCCATTAAGAATGCACAGCATAGGAAAGATATTTAAAAAAAGAAGAATTAAGTAAGCATTCCCAAGACAACTTTGTATCTCACTTCTTACAGCCTGCTACTGTTATTTACGTGCTTAAGGCTGATATAATATCAACATCACATATTTTCTTTGACATTAACTTTTGAGTAAGATATTAAAAAAAACTAATAAACAAAGATCAAATAGAAAAAATGCTCTGTCTACTCCTGCATTTAAGACTAGTGAACTCCAGTGAAAGGGAAGCAGCTCCTGTATCTTCATCAACTAGAAAACGTGAACATATCAGCTTAATTTAATTTAGGATCTCACAAATGAAAAAGTACGCATGGGCTTGTCATATAACAGTAATCCTCCAATGTCACCATTCTACAGCTCTGTGACACTAAGTGGATGAAAATACATTCACGGGGTAGAGCCACAGGAACAGCAGATAAGCATGTATCTTACAAAGTGATGCCACGCAGAAAGATCTCTGTACTGCAATACCCATTGGAAAAGACAACCTCAGTTCCTAGAGGTACCTGGATGCTATGAAATCATTCCACAGGAGACTAAAAGAAACAAATCAAATACAAACAAAAAAACCCCCGCCATCCACAGCTATTATGTGGCTTGATTTACCATGAATACTAGTGAGCCTTGCCTTGAAGATAAGAAAACCACCCCTTTGAATTTTGCTAGTATTGTCATTCAGAAAATCTACAGATGAGACAGGTAAGATCCTGAAGGTCCAGGCATACTGTCTAGGGCAATTATAATATGATTTTTTTCAGCAAAAAAAAAAAAACAACAAAACACCATTACCTTTTTTTGTGATGCTTAAAAAAAAAAAAGAAAAAAAAAGAAAAAAGAAAAAAAAAACACACAAGAATAAATGAAGATGATTAAATGGCAACACCAAGAATTTTCTGGTTTAATCACTGAATGATTTCCACATGACTTGCCTAAGGAATATCTATTTGTGGATCATCACCCAAAGCTGCAACAATAAAAAAATTACTTTGAGGTTACTAAGGTACAATGTGTCACTGGTCATAAGTATGTGAAACTAGAATTTTTTTAATTAACTTGCCAGTTGTCTTGAGTGACTTCATTACAACTGTACAGGAAGGTAGCAGTTTTCAGTGCTTGGCATCTCAGGGCAATGTATGCTTTTTTGTGCTCCTTATTCTTACTTGCAAAGTACTCATTGCATATTGTGCATTAAATAACTACCTAAAAAAAAATAATGGTTTGCCTTATCATACAGTTACTAAATAAAAGGCCTTCCGACACCTTTTTTAACTAAAGTAACAGGTTTTACATCAGGCTATGAAGCATACGTGGACACATCTACTTCGTCAAACAGAATTAAGTAGTTGTTCACGTAGCCTGAACTACTGCAATGCAGAAAATCAAATTTCATTAAATGGAATGAACAAGAAAATTAAATTTACAAAGCAGCAGAAATATAATCTGAGCACCTGGAATAGTTACCAAACATCGTAGGTATTAAAAATTCAAGTTTTGTAAAAATTAAGCTATTCTTTCACCAGTATTATAAACTAAAGCTATCAAACAATAAACTAATCAATATTTTCCTGATTTGAAAAGGGATTTGTTTCTCTAAAAACGGAAATTAATTTAAAAAGCTATGGCTAATCAGTTTGGCTGCAACAGACAAAACAGATATTGACTGATATCAACCAATTTCCAGTATATAAAATGTATCACATGCGAAGAATATTCCACATAGAAATATCGAGCCAACAGAATCATTTACAAGCAATGAAGTCAATCATACTTCATGGTCATTTTGACTAATTTATCAGGTTCTACTTTAAAAACAAATACAACAGCTGCTCTGAAAGTAATGCGTCCTATTTTATTATGTTGGTACACCACGTCAGAGGCAGATGTTAGTAGTATGGCAGTAAAGGTTTAATCTCCTTGACAATATTCAGCTACATTTTGTTGTCATGCAACAGACGGGCATAGCTAATGGTTTATGTTGTAGCTCCCATTCAAATAAATGAGAGGCATTATTTTTGGAGCAACCTACATAGATTTACTGAGAAAGCTACTTCTCCTGGAGCGCTACAGCTAAACTTCATTTCTCAATGGATTAGAATTAGATGGAGTTCCATGGACAAAAATGGAATGCAAGACAAGCAGGCACCACTTCCTGCCCCAGCTCTATGTTCCTTCAGCTCTGTAACTGCTTGCTACATTTGTGGCATCACCTTAATTGAGCTCATAGGACTATTTCACAGCTCTGAAGGCAAAACAGATGAGTGGATTAGGACAGCTTAAAATAACTCACTTTGTCAGAGGGAATGAAGGTACTACAGAGGCAAAAATACGCAACACACATTTTCAACTTCTCAACTTGGCTTTTCTGCAAAGAAAAATGTATCTGAAATTTATAAACTAAATCTCTGCAAGTGGGTTAGGAGATATGAGAAGATGTGACTGAAAAAGCACAGTGAATTTATTCATTAATTTTTTCCCCTCCAATTCATCTGATCAGTGTCAGAAATATGACCTTGCTTAAAAACAGAAAAACAACTACATAGTCTGATAGAAAAACTGCTCAGCAATCTTCTCCCTGATCTTGATTATTCCATTACAGTCTTTATTCTTATTTTAGATTAAGATGTTTATAAACCTAAAGAAGAAAAAGATCTACATTCAGGATTTTTTGTTGTTTGTTTTTACCAAGTCCAAGAAAAAGAAATATTATCTTAAACTTTGACAACATTTTTTGAAGTCAGTTCAGTGAATACAAGTTGAGACAAAAGGGGAAAACTTATTTATATTAAAATATTTTTACTTAAGACAAAATAACAAAAAGTGCAGACATTATGAAAACTGGGATTTCTACTTTACATTTATTAAGGCTTTAATCCAATGTGCATTTCAAAGTTATCCAGTTTTCTGTGTGAAAGATTTCTATACACCTATCTGCTTAGCATAGTTTTAAGCACATACGCAAGTTTCACTGAAAGATATTTACCATGTCTTACTCATATTAACACCACTACTCTGTCTTCAAGGGGAATTTACCATATGTTGGCTGCTACAGGCTAAGAACTTTCCTTACAATGGATAACGCCATTCTCAACTACAATTTTTTTCCATAAATAAGCCAGCAAAACCAAAAGCTTTATAACAACGTACCTGGAAGGATGAATGTATTTTAATTTTTCAAGTTTCTCCTGTTATGTTCCATGGATAATTTGAGTTTCAACTGTAAAGAAGCTAAATATTGCTGTATCTCGATGGAATGGAACAAAAATGTAGTGGACAATACATAGTCCTCTGCAGCTGCCTACAAGATATCATGTTACTCAGCAGAGAAACAGCTCTATTTTCCTGTATCTTATTGGCATTGGATAACTTGTCAAGATACCATAAGATTACAGCTTCGGTCTGATACACAGGACACCAAGAAAGATTATTTGAATATATCATGTTCTGCCCACAGAAAAATCTACGCTTACTGGACACAAGATGATGTGAACAAGACAAAGTACATATTAATACCATGTGCTATAGTAGATTGGTTTGATCACTAACCTTTGGCCAATTCACTTCTTAATTTCAAAATAGCATCAATGTCACAGTCAGCAGCAGCATATGCATGAGGTATGGTAGTTTTAGACTCTGTTAATCTCTTCGCAATAACTCTTCGGATGTTGCTAGCTGGTATTTCTGTGAATGTGCCCTGAAAGAAATTATGTGCTTCACACTAAATATCAAGAAGGCAAATATGCATTCCCCGCTGTAACAAAACTCCAGCCTCAATGCACTTTAAGTACATTCCAACTACTCAAAGCGATACAGTTAAGATCAGCGAGTGCTCTAGTCTATTCCACTAACTTGAGATTAACAGTATAGAATTAATCCTACTTGTTTTTTCAAAGAAGCCTGCTAGAATACATCCAAATATTCAGATTTGAATTCTTAGCTAGGGTATATAAACACACATCTTCACCTGCCAGATCTTACATATTGCTTGGAATATTTAAATCATAGAGCATTTCCTAAGCAAACTACTGCTTTTTCAGTTCCCAGAGTAGTCACACTTCAGATAGTTTTCACTGCAATCTTCCTTCTTACTCTTCCAAATAAATCCAGTAATATTTCAATGCAAACATTTTCTTGCCTTCATAGAAGCAAGTAATTTAAAAAAAAAAAAAAAAAAAAAAAAAAGACTGAAATATCAGTGAAGACAGAAAGAAAGAAAGAAAGAAAGATTTCTTTCTCCAGTTCTGGGAATTTCACTTCACTACCTAAGCAGCAGTGGCAATATATAGCTCTTACAACATTGAGGACTTAAAAGAAACATTACCGGTGCAGCAGGCTGTCCTGGTGTGGAAACTGGTGGAACTATTGGCCTTGGATAAGCAGAAGCCACAGCTGCTGCTGGCAAAACAGAAGGCACTGCAGTAGGCTGAGGAGCAGCTGGAGAAACCACAGGTTTCAATTCACTGGGCTCACCCTTCTGCTTCCCTTGCAGAAGTTTAAGAGCATCCCTGGTGATTAAGCACAGTGAAATATTAAGAAAGAAGAAACAATTCCAAAAATCCCCAAAGCATTACTATTCCATCACTAATCCTAATTGATTAGCAACCTTCCTTTGTGCATTTACATTTCTGTTGTCAAATCAAAGGTTCAGCACTCCTGTTAACAAAAGAGCTTTGAATACGCAGTAACAGAAGCCGTTTGTGTCAGAGAAGCATAAAATTAATGATCACTAACAGTCAGCATAGAAGGCAGTTTGTGAAGTGCACTAATATTTCTTGTAAATAAGACATCAAAATACACCTGCTCATGCTATAGAGTCTCAAAAAAACCCAGTGGTTTCATTTGTTATTTTGGTAATCACTTCAACTAAATATAAATTAATTACTTGTAAAAGGTTTCTAATGCTACTTTATAAATAGGGCTCACTGTAAACAAAGTAATACATTTATTAATCATTCATCTGTACTTTCTGACATAAACGTGTCTAAACAGGTACAGAGATAGCATGCAAGTTCACACTTCAACTGCACCACTACTGTCAATTGCAAGTGAAATAAGGGATGCTACTAAAATCTGTCTGCACTAGTGACTTGGCAAAAAAGCTCTATCAGTCACAGATCACCTCTTAATGTTCCCGATCTGATAACACAATCTTGTATCATATACCCTATGTGATCCTCTATCACTTCATGAAGCCATCATCACCACAGCACATTCACAAACGTTTACGTACACAAAGGTTTATTACAAACTGGCAGAGAAAATGTAAAAGAAATCCAAAAACCAGACCACTGACAACCTTGGAATGGCTTCTAAACTTAAGCCATAGCTACCAAACAAAAATATTTCCTAATTTCATTAACTACTGCTTACGCAAGAATCTTCTCAAGTAAGAGTTGACAGTTTACATGGCATTAGATTTTTGTAAAGGGACAGAATTTCAGAACAATGCTACAGGATCTGTATCTTTTTTCCTAACAATTTACCACTCCAGAGTCAAGAATTAAAAACTGAAAAACTCCATTTTCTATACTGTATCTGTTTATTCCTTGGTTATTTGCTTTAATTTACTCTTTCAGTCCCAGTAGGTATTTCAACTAATACTTAAAAAAAAAAAAAAAAAAAGAAGTCTGAGGTCAGGATGTAAGTTCAACATGAAAGTTGTTCATTGTTTTCTCAAATTTACATACTAGCTACAACTTGTTTTAAAAAATATTTTTTTTAGGATTTAACATAACTACTACATGAAGGGACAAGAAATCAAATCTCACTGAATGAAAATCATCCTCTATCATTACAATTTTACAAACACAAAAAGAAACTACATGATGTAATGTAACTTCCCTAGTTAACATACTAGAAGCTACCAAAAGTTACTCAAAAGATTTAACTTGGCAATCATAACAGAGACCATCGGCTCATTGTATCATTCCCATATTACACACAACAAAGCTTCAATAACTTTTTATATATTTAAAGTGAAGGAAATGCTTTAAAATTGCTTCCATGTATTACACATATGGCATAAAAAACAGATGGTCCTACCTATCATAACCGAGTCAAAATGCTTTAATGATTTTGGTGGCTGCTAGTGTGTTAACTGAAATCTTTATTGTGAAAATTGACCTTATTTTTAGACTAAAATTTACACTGGAGAATTTTTCAAACGCATGTGAATCTGAGATATACTATTTATTTATTTAACAAAAAAAAATTCACATTACTCAACTGATTATGAAAAACAGACACAGCAATGTTTTATGACTGTCATGGGTGCAAGATTGAGAGCCCAAACAAAAGAGATGGAGGAGCATATCAAATTAAATAGATTTCTGCACAATATCAAAGAGATATTTCATTAGAACTGCAAAGAAAAAAAGTCACTATCCCTTCCTATCTGCTCTATAAAATCCCTATCTATACAGGACAATAATGGAGAACAATGAGAGGGAGAGGGAACAAACACAAAAGAGAGTAGTCTGCTATCCAGAAAAGATACCAGAGCTCAGTTAATAACAGTTTGGTATAACATTCTGTTGTTTATCAGTAGTATTCAAATTCTGGCACCTCTTCAGTTTAACAACTGCTACAGAAACATACAGACTAACGCTTACTGCTTTATCATGTTAGCCAGAATTCAATTAATGGCCAAAGTAAACAGTGTATTCTGAGCTCAAAATATAAGTTGTGTGAGATCGACAAGCTAGAGGATATAAACACACCTAATAATCACTGAAGATCCAAATGCTGGCAACATGAGATGCACAACAGCAGCATATTCATGGAAGACAGAAACATTGCGCATCAGAAGCTTCTACTGCACTATCAACATTATAGCAGGAACTCATTTATTCACACTGGCAGCTGACAAGCTGTATACAGCCCAGATCTCACTACACATCTGAACTCAATACATACCCATGAAATGACTCTTCGCAAAATCAGTACTACTTAAATGCCTAACATCTTACTTGCAAGAGGATAACACAAATGCCTGAGCAGCTCTGAAATCCCCGCTCACACTCAGTGAGAGCAGACAGGAAGGTATCAATGGGAGGAACACGGCCTCAGAGAACACAGTTATTTCTGCTAACTAACATGCCCACCTTGTAGTGGTTGCATTTACAAACCTCTACATAACCAGTAAATAGGATGAGACAAGATAGAAGCAGCCTGAGACAACCAGCAATTTTAACGTAACTCCCCTTTAGGAGAGTTACAGTGTCTGAACTGATGAACAGAAAACATGATGTAACCTTCAACAGAAGTTAACTTCTGTTAACACATCAATTTGCTAGTATACTTCCGAAAAGAACACAATATATTGTTACGAAAAAAATGCATCAGTCTACTAAGGGAGGAAATTATGACAGAGGAAGCTACTGTGTGAAACAGCCTACTGCTGATAAAAGTAAATTTCACAGTGCACTGAATCTAAAGATAGAAAGCGGATGGAAATGAATTTTGCTTGCCTGTATAACTCACTATCTTTGTTTCTGGTAATCTGATGAGCTCTGTTCAATAAGGAAACTCAATGTTTAGAAGTAAAAAAGTGAACATGCAACACTCCCTCAAAAAAATCAATCACCAGTCTGCTTGGGAAGAAGACCATGAGTCACTCAACTATAAAGTACAGCATGTATTTTAACAGGGATCTGAAGTTAGAAGTATTTCCTTGAATATCTGCAGCAGCTCTCTACAAAAACCCGCACGCGTTTTATTTCAAAGTGTAGTAGCAAAGCCTGCAGGCACCTACAAGATTAACACCATTTCAAAGCAACGGTTAAAAAACAGTAAAATAAAAAATAGTAAAAATCAGCATTTAAAAAATATTTTCACATTTCGATCTTTTTTTGTTGTTGTTTCTTACAGAAGAGCAATGTAAAAACAAAATCTTATTTTTTCAGTAAGTAGTTTTTGTAGCTACTGAAATAGCTTTGCTACATCTCCATGACAACTAGGGGATGTTAATTAGGTGGTTCAAACTTCTGGAGGGTTTCCACCTGCCAGAGACTACTAACGCACCATAGAATACCATCATGAAGAAAATAACTTCTGATACTCTGTTGCTGTTACACAGAATATTCTATCCATTCAAAATCCTATTTTAATTCAACTCAGCCAAAGGCACTAGGAAGAAGCTTTGAAAAAGCAGGGAAGCTTCCACTGTCTGCTTCTCTGAATTAACTTCAGAGTTACACTAACCTAGTTGTCTTTGTCTGGAAATGGTATTACAGCAGCTTTCAAGGTCTGTGAAAGGGAAGGAAAGCATCTGTTGAAAGCAAAATTTCACTTAAAAAAAATACAAACTTCTGCTGAAAGCTCTTATCTGTAATACTTCACACTAGTGCAAAGAAAATACACTACTTCAAGGTTAAGAATTCTGGAACTACCACAGTGGGTTTTTATATACGATCTCCCAACGATAAGGGGTGAATGTCAATCATCAGCTCAGAATATTCAAAAGATTAAACTACTAGGAGCTCAATCACAACAAACATTCCTTAAGTCAAAGACAGGCACTAAACAAATAATAATAATAAAGGGGAAAAAAAAATACAGAACTCTGAATTCCATGCCATTACATTTCACTGCTCCACCTAGTTTAACAAAAGAGAAATCAAACTAAATTCTGACAGATTTCATGGTTGAACTTCAATGAAGGAAGCAAAAGACTTTAATTTATCAAAGAAAAGGAACTGATAAAAACAGTCCAGAGTTGTTTTGTTTTGGCTCTGACTGTACTTCTGAGTAGCAAAATTCTTTACATCCGCAACAGTAGCTAACACTGCTGCCTAAGTGTTGACAGCCACCCGTTAGGCTGAGTTGCAGGACATGGGATAGGAGAATCATACAGCCATGATGGGATATAAAGCCAAAAAAAATTATTTTATTTTGGAACTTTAAAGGCTCTTTAAAGCTGCTTGACAGTTTTTTTCAGATTTAACTGGGCAGCTACATACTCTTTAGTGAAGATTCCTCGAGGCCCAGAAGGTGTAACACTGCTTGGATCTAGCCCATGTGTCTCCACAATGTTGCGAGCTGCAGGACTTAAGCGAAACCTAAAGAAGTGAGGAGAAAAAATAAACTATTTAAACAGTAAGGTTTACTTACTTACCATATATCAAGAGAAACTATAAGACACACGCTATATTTCAGAAGCAGTAGCTGGGGAAGAAAACAGTTCTGTGCAAAGGCTGTGATCATAATAAATCATAATGTGCCCCTTCAGCAAGCTTTAACAAGGTTGAATTTGAAAACACAACAGTGACTTAAAAGAACCAAAATAAAGACTAGAAAACTCATCTCCAAATTTTCCTCCTTCAGCAGTTACGCAATATACTGGAAAAGGAAGATAAGTGCAGAACCAAACACATTATTTAAGAACAGTTTATAACAACATAAGCAATGAGCTTCAGGAACTCAGCCAAAAGAGTTGCTCATCTCTACCATTTCCTCACAAAGAGCACATAAGCTCATGGTCTTGAGTTTTTCATATTCCTTTGTTACAAAAATGAAAACAATTATTTCCCAATACCAAAAAGTACAAGAACTTACAATGTTTGGAATGGGTCTTTTTTTGTTGTTGTTTTATCCCCCCTGCCACCCCCCAAAAAAAGAAAGGAAACAGAAAGCAAGCTAAACATAAATTGACCGCCTGATGCATAAGCATTAGAGGACATCATATGTGAACAAAACTTTCTCACCTAAGTTTAGAATCCATCATAAAGCAATTATATCAGAATAAAAGCCCATGCAAAAAAGGTGTTCTAATAGAGCTATGCTGGTTGAATTTACTTTTTGGGCTCACAAGCAGAGAAATATCCCAGGCAAGCAAGTTTTATTATGTCATATACATTGACATACACTCTGAAATATCAGCTTAATATCAGGCAAGAAAGGACTAAAGATTCTTCATGGTTCAGCTCTACTAATCTAAATAGATAAAAGTTCAATTTCATAATGGACATGAAAACTCACTGCAGTTTTCCAGGTTGATGTTCAACTTTAGGAGGCACAGAAACTGAAGGACCTGCAGGAGTTGAGGTAACAGCAGCTGCAGGTGGTGCCAGAGAAGACTGATCATTAGCATCAGCTGGTATTTCAACCTGTTTCCAGTCCTGCCCTTCTTCTACGAGCAGACCAATTAAGGAGCCCAAGCGTACATTTTTGCTTCCTTCTTCTACCTAAATTTAAGGCAATGAGAACATAAAGTTAAATATTGCATTGTCTGGACTCATGACTAAAAAGGGTAATTGTGAAAATTTCAGGCATATTAATGACACTCCCTCAGGAAAATTTATCCTGTTTTATTCCTACCATTAATAACAAAGACTCATGACTGTAATTAACTACAGCTGCTATTATAAGGTAAAAGAGAAATATTAACTAATGCACCAAAACCCCATACATCTAAAGTTAGCATTCAGAAGTCAAAGTGTAGGAGTTACACACTGCAGAGTATCTCTAAGAATAAAGCAGCATTAACTGCTGGAAATGAATGTGGATCTTTTGGAAGAAAGCCCGAAAATTTTGCCAGACACATACAGCAACGTACCTTGAGATAACTACAGTGTTACTACCAGATGGTAGTAGTAGTGGTACTTGTTAAAAAAATAAATAAAAAAAACCAACATCAGCAAGAACAACAAAAAAACAACCTGTAAATGTAGAAGCTAAAAAACAGAAGCCAAAGTCCCCAAACCCTACAGCAGCAGTAGCATCTCTTCCCTTCTTTTTGAAGAACATAACATTTGCTTCATGCTAACATCTGCCACTGAAATGTACCTATTTTAATACAAGTGGTATCAAGTAACAAGTCTGTCCAAAAAGGAAATGCTAGCACTAATGTGGTAAGCAATTCACTACTTCAGAAAACATCTAAAAAAGAAATCATGCAGGAAGAATAGAATATCATTAGACTGAATAGGTCCATTTAGTTCTAGATGTTCCTTTTAAAGTTAAGTTGTACCTGTATCACAGTCAAAATAGCTCTTCAATGCTTTTGCAAATAAAATCAGGACTACTACATTAACTCAACAACCTAATGAAGGGCTGCACAATTGGACACTCCTATTGTCTTCACAACAGTTGCAGAAGTGCAACTCTAAAGGCCCATCACAACCATTAACATTTCAGGACATCAATCTCAGGTTTCAAAGCTCACTGGGACAAAAAAGTAGCTCTGTGTAACTTCAACTGTACCAGCCCAAATATAGTCAATTTCCAAACAAAGAGAAGACATGCTCATTCTCTCTCATAAAGCCATACTGCATAAACATTTGCCTCAAATGGACCTGGTATGTATCTGCACTGCTGATAACTTTGTAAGAAAATGCAAATGACTACCAAACATTTGAAAAGCCAAAACTACAGCAGAAACAAAATAATGACGTACCTGCTAAGGAATCATATTGTTCTTAGTAGATAAAATCAAGTTTTCTAGAAACTTAAACAGTAATAAAATAAAATGCTGTAAAACAGTAAAGACTGTATCAGCAGATGCAAATACCAGGACACTGTTGCACAGATACACTCACTCTGCTAACAGAATGCACCACATTTCACAAGATTACCTGCTCCTCTACCCAGAAAGACCAACACTAGACCTAAGAAGAAACAGCAAAGCCAATCTTGTCTATATTCTCATAAAACATTCCACATTTACAGCTTTCCCAGTCTACTTCTTTTCGCTCCATAAACACTAGGTAAATAATACTTTAAGAGTAATTATTCTAGGGGAAAAAAAAAAAAAAACAAAACCAAAAACAAAACCAAGCCTAAGACTTAGATCGATATTTCCTGTTCTGATCTCCTGGTGCACTTCTCTTCATTAGTATTTTGAAAAGCTTTGCCTAAGAGAAGAAATTATGCATCAAGACTTCATCACATTCTATTTTTATTGAGATTAGTTTAAAGTACCCCAGGATAACAGAATGCCAAACAAAAAATCGTGAACTGCCTAGACTAAGGCTGAAAGATCCTATCACAGGAAGGTCTTTTGATAAGCAGATTTGTTGAAGTGCGTATATTGGCAGTGTTACCACCACTCATAATCAAATGAAACAGCCGTTTGAAGCAACTGCAAACATAACCTACCTAATTGAGTCACTGAAGCACAAAAACTGGAAAAAAAAACAAAAGAAAATAACACTAAAAATAGAAAATACTAAAATTATACACTCTAATAATTTTGCAGCAGTGTTGTATTTAGCATTGAATATGGCATTTAAAAAACTATGCTTGTCAGCATTATACTCAGACATTTGCTACGAATCTTCTATTCAGCTTCAATGATAACACACAACAGATGTCCCACAAGTTCAATGTGCTTTCATATTAATATGCAACAGTCAATAACAATTAATCAGTTAATTGTTTTGTTGTTTGTTTTGCACATCTTCATTTCTTTACAAAGGTGTGCATGCAAAATAGAGAGCAGCTCTACTTCAATCAACATTTTATGCATGGTACCAAAATAGACCAATAAGCATTAGGGTACACTTGTGGTGCATGAATCTTTATTGCAATTTTGATACCAGAGTGCTGTAAGGATGCTATCACAACATGCAGAAATTCAACAGGGATGCCTGATGATTCATTATCACTTCTCCTAGTTAGATTTTGTCTATAAGCCTTTGTCTATAAACAATTACACGAGCATTTAAAACTGTCACTGCTCTTCATACTGAGCCTATTGCACTTCTTACATTCACCGCTCTTCCAGATAAACAGCATTCCATATTTTCCAATACACGTTTCCAGCCCAGATAACTGCAGAGTTTGTGTTTCTAACAGTATGTGTTTAAAAATACTTTAAAAGCATAAAAACAAATCTATGAGCCTTTGCAGCTAAGAACTGGAAGAGACTGAAAATGTTATTATATTGGTTAACTTTTTTTACTTCCTGGACTTTTTAATCATGTCCTCTGTGTTTTCAAAAATCATAATACCATAAAACCTGTTTCATCTCAATGAACCTTGGAGCCTGTAATGTAGAAAGAATGAAAAAAGTCCCTTTGGAATATCTCAATTACTCTGTGTGTATCCAAGTCCAAGAAGGTTCTACAAGAAACCCAATTTTGCTGACAAATAAACAATGCACAATGACAAGGTGAAACAGCTGGAGGAGACAACTTGAACTTTACAGAGGAGTAATCTCCTGTGTCAGTGCAGAACAGTGGCGAGCAAGGTAGATGGACCTTATGCTGGTTCACTTTACAGTAGAAGCTTTATACAAAGTAGTTTCAGTTCATAGCAGTTCTCACTTAGGTCATAAATGAGAAAATGGTAATGGATATTGAATACAATTCTTTAGAACAATTATTCACCCTCTGTTTTCAGTCCAAGTTTACCTATTTTAGGCAAAAAGTCAGTGTTAATTTAAGAATTAATTCTGCTGAAAGAATAATCAGGTTTCTGAAATTACCCTCCTAAAATTTTCATCCACTCATTTAAGTTTTTATGGCATGTTACACTGAACAAGATGTGATCGTTAAAAGACAGATTAAGAGAGACAAAGAACATATGAAGATACAGCTATTCTATTCTTACTCTGCTTTTTCTTAAACTATGGATACTTGCAGCATATGGTCAAGGAAAGCAAAATCGTTAGAGAAACTAAATTAAATTAATTTAATGATTAACATTTAAAGATGAAAAACAATGTTAGCTTCCCTTTGTTTACTTGGTTTTCTGTAATGAACTCAAATCAAGATAATGTTGAATTATAGTTGTCATGAAACAACACAAAACTTCTGCCTTTTTTAAGGACATGAGCAAACTTCAGCTAGTTTGATAACTCAGATGTACTAGACACTTTTAATTTCCCATTAACTACATCATATCTTAAACTTTTAAGGTAGTCTTTGAAAGGACAGCCTTCTTCGTATGAAACCATATTTGATTCTTGTACTAACACTGTTATGCCTTTGAGAGGTTATTTATTCCCCATTCCAGTTACTATCAGGATTTGAAAAATTCTTAAGAAAACACTAACAAAACTGGTTACGCAGCTTATGAACCAATGTCCCTTTAAACAGATGCAACAAAACAAAAGTAATGTGTTTTCTTCTTCACTAGGAATGCAAATAAATGCATTTAGAGAAACAATAACATTCTTCTCAGACAGACAGAATCCCTACCAGTATTTTTGCCAATATGCCATCGTCACTTGATTCCATGGTAACCACTGCTTTGTCTGTTTCAATTTCACACAGTGCATCTCCAGCATTCACCATTTCACCTGCAAAATATAATAGAACTTAATGCATGACCTAAACTTCCTTTTGTATCTCTAACCATCGAAGAGAGACACTTAAACATACAATACAGCCCTTTTACATTCTTAAATGTATTCTACAGCCAGTAGATTCTCTGTTGTGAACTATCGTATTGTATTGTTCATTTTCATATACAACCACTAAGATTCAGAGTTAGAAATAAAAACAGCAGAACATTAACATAGCAATGTTTATAGTAGGCATTCCAAGACAAAGTACACACACACAATGAAAACTGGTAAGTAGCACTACCACAGATGCAAATCCTCAGCCCTCTCTATTCATTGTTTGTCAACAGTCTAAGCAAGATAAAGTTTTTGAGACAGGGGTCAAAGAGAGAAATGCCTGTAACTAGGTATCATAGTTTCATAGCTTGTACCTACACTATCAAAGCTTTTCAACCAGAAGTATGAAGAGCTTCAATCTCTTTGGAAAGCATACCTGCCAGCTTGCTTTCTCAATCTCTTCTACAGCCAAAAAAGAAAAAAAAAGAAAAAACAAACACAAAGAAACACACTTTGTGAAATATAACCATGCACAAATGTTAAAAATTCCTTTTACTACACTATAGGAATATAAGTAGAATAATTACAGAGTATACGCCTTCTCTGCTTTTCAAGAATACCCATATCTGCTGACACACAATACAAGTTACTATGTGTGAATTCCTTCAGCACATGAATACTGACCATATCGTAAAAACAAAACCACATTGAAAAAGTTTAAGGTCTCCAATAAAACAGGGCACTCTTCCTTACAGTGTACTGAAAAACTGAGACAATACACAGAAGTCTAACATAAGATAACATTTCTTTTAACATAAAATATGATTTTAATATTTTGTTGCACTTATATTATCTAAGCATAGAATTTCTGCTGCCACCTTGATGTTAAGCATCAGAAAATCCTTGTGCAGTTAATTCAATAAATTTCTACTTTTAGGTATGATTGTCTGAATTAGAATAAAAGAAAAATAAAGTATTTATTATCGTTGTGATCTCTGCAGTATCAAGCAACAGAGACATTCAAACCTCAACTAATTACACAGCTTTAGAATTCATAAACAATCTCATTATGGAACTTGGCAGGGGAGGTCACAAGGTAGCACAATTTATTTCATTTAATAATCTAATTGCCGCACTGCACTTAGCAATAACTAGAGCATAAACAGTCTACAACAGGAAGCCAAATTTCCAGGCTTTTTATCAGTGGCTTAATCCTATTGGATTATTAATTCAAGTGCCCTATATATCAAACCATTAGGTAAATACCCCATAGCTGTTAAGAAATCAAATTGTTGAGCAAATTCCATAACCTATACAGCTGAGATAAGAAAAGAGCTTAACACTTTATCTGCTTGCTCATTCTCTTCTTGCAACCTGCAATCAGTCTGGAAATGTTCTGCATCACTGAGACCTCTCACTACTGCAGATTGCCTAGCACTAACTCTAACAGCACAAGCTAGCCAAAACAAATATCTCACATTTGTCCCTTAAAACATAACTCCTAACCCAGGTACACGGGGCTGTTCATAAAAAGCTAAGGACTCTTACACAGGGAAGGCAAGAGGAAACATCTTCAAGGAAATGGGTAAATTACTTTTCCACTTGTTTGGGCTTGTTTTCTTTGCCCTGTTCCCAGTAAGCACTGCAGCCAAGAAATGGTCACAGATTTGGAGGACAATTGATCAAATGCAATTTTAATCAAGAATACTTCATAGCTGGCTTCAAAATCTCATGGGTTTCAGTGACTCACGGTAATAGAAACGATCATAGTTATTTCCAGTAGAGAGTGCAAAATCTGATAGTTCCAAAATAGGGCCCACTTTGATGTCAATTACAGATCAGCTTTCCCAGTAGAGATGATTGGGCTGAACAGCTTTGCAAAAAGTACCTTTGTTTTTACATTTTTGAATGAGAAAGCAGTTTTTGCAAAAGGAGTTTCCTTAATGGTAGCTATCTCTCTGAGATTATACACAATACACTTAAAAATTCTTTTCATTTTCACATTAAAAAGTAAAAAACTTGAATGAGGCATTTCTTGTAGCTAGACTGAATGATTAGTATTTCTACTGAAACTGACTTTCCCTCTAGGAAATCCCTTCCAAATGACATTCAATAGCCTGAATTCTCTGTTCAATTACTAGCAGACAAGTATCCAAATCACAAGATACAAACTGCATTCTTTGAAGTGCTCTTTGCAAATTAAATCAAAGTTGACTGAGCATAGAAGTCCCTGGAGGTGCTTTCTCAGAAGACCACCAAGTTATACTGCATGGGGAAACTGCTATGCTGTTGCCTGTTCTGTTTCCTACACAGAGTAAGTAGAGGGTTTTCATCTCCAGGGCTGTTAATCTATCATCTTTCATCAACATTAAATTCATACATAATAAATAAAAATTCTTAGACACACAGTTTTTAAACGAAGGACTTTATTACCCACTGGACGTTACATGAAACTGCATGAACAATGAGGAGAAAATAGCAAAGCTGTCAATTAAGTTCAGTATTTTTCCTTCTGCCCTACTGAAATCATCTGCTCATACCACGAAACTGTAAAATGAAAACATTTGATTCTTAAACAAAGAGCAAAAAAATAATTCAACTAGTATTCTACTGGCCCCTGCTGGTTATGCTGGGAAATACATTTCACATGCAACCACCTTTCTTCTGTCAACTGCTTTTAAATATATGGGGTTTTTTTTTATATGATGTTATCAACTGTTTATATTCAATGATGCTGCTACACATGGACGATCAACTCACTGGAGGATGACTTAGCTATGAGCATCTCTTGCAGACAGAAGGATTATAAGCATTAAATGACTGTGTTTTTTCCCTTGACTTTGTTTTTTAATGTCATCATTATGCACCTTTTCCAGACTGTCAGAGAAAAAAAAAAAGTTCAGCGGTACATCAGTGCCAATAAATAGAACTTAACAAGGCGATATCCTTTACTTAATTTTGGTCTTGCTTCTAAATAGCAAGTAGAGCAAAGACAATCCTAAAATAGCTTATCTCAAAGTCAAACCATCAATCAAGATTTCATTTTAATTAAAATACTTCTTTTCCTCTTGTGTTGGGGTTGGCATGTAGCGGGAAACCTGTGGAAAAATCACTGGCTGCTGAATCCTAAGACCAATTTATGAGGAAAACCAACTTACTCTTTTTTCTTTTTTTTCTTTTTTTAAACCATGGACAAACTCATATTTTTCCTGGTTGGTTCTGCAGAAACTATTACTAGAAGAGTTCATGTCCATTACAAGAGGACCTCTATGCTACAAAGCTGCCATCTTTCCACATCCCAAAATATTCAAAACAGATACAAGTAAAGTAATTCGGTAATTCGGTGAAGAAGGCCTTACCCACACTTTGAAGAAAGAACTCATTTATCCAGGTAGAACAATCAAAACACAGATTTAGATCAACAAATTGCATCTGATATTTGGAAAGGAAGTCCTAAAGAACAGCTACAAAAATACCACGTTTTTAAGGTATTTTATCACCCAGCAGAATAACAGAAAAACAGAGACCCCTCCCCAAACTAAAAGGCTCTCATACTTCTAAATCTACTGTTAATCACAACAACAGTCAGAATTAAAAACAAACAAACAAGCCACAAACAAATACCCACACCTGGGAACAACCTAATACAAAATGTTTAAAATGTGGTCAAAGCAATCTTTTGGAATAGAACTAAAGAAAAAATATCTAATACCAACAATTGTAAAATGAGGTATTGTTCAAAAAGAAAGCACAGACACATCAAACATTTTGCTTCAAAATACTAAGATACAGCCCGAAACAAAGATCTTATTCTTACAGAACATATAGCTGAAGAATTGCAACTAAAGACATAGAAAATAATGTCTCACCTTCCTTCTTTAACCATTTCACGATGTTTCCTTCTTCCATTGTAGGAGAAAGTGCAGGCATGAAAACTTTAATTGCAGGTGTACCTGTAAAATAAGAACATTGTAATCTAGATTTGATGCCTTCCAAGCACAAATGAGACTAAAAGTCCATGAGCCTGAAAGACAGTTGAACTAACCGTCATCATCAAAGCTCTTTTTCCAAAGCTTAAATACAAGCACACACTCTAAATGCACTTCCAAGAACACTGAAGAAACAAATTACAGAATCTGTTACATAGAAAAGAGTCAACCTGAGAACGAAGCCATACAAAGTGTTAAACAAACTGAGTCCTGACTTCAGTAAAAGATACAGACACTGTATGACAAACACAGAATGTACACATGCTGCTTAGGCTTTGAAGCAATTAGTTTTTAATGTAAGCTTCCCCCTCATAACTAAGACAATACATTACGAAAAATACACAAACTAGTATTTCAGATCTCAGTACAACATACTTAAGAATGCTTTGGTGGATTGAAGTGAAGCAGTTATAGAACTTTTGTCCAACAGAATTGAAAAAAGAAGGAAATTTAAAGCTTGCTTAGAGCTCAAATTACACTTTATCATGTATAGAATGAAAAAGCAAACATAAAATACAAACATCCACTGGAAGAATAAGCAGCTATCATGAAGCTGTGAGTCTTTCTTCTTCCCCACTGAAATGCGATAAAATTCAGAAGCTGAAGCACCTAATATTTCCTGCCTCTTGAGTATCAGAGGCATATGTACTAAGTCAAACCCTACTTTCATTATTTTTGTATTTCCACATGCTGCCCTGCGTATTTTTCATTCTGCTACTGTCAGAGCTCCTCTGATCATAACCTTGGCTAAAATACCATGCTACAACCTCTCATTCACTCCAGGACATGTAGGCAAATGGAACAAGTGTCCAAGACAAGTGAGCAGGAAATCGTGTCTGAAACTAAGACTTGTCAGATATAAGCAAGCCCAAAGAAGAGAAAAACAATGTGCACACATCTCAGTCCTTAAGAGAGGCCAATCCTTTAATCACATGAAATTGGAGGAGAGGTATTGCATATTTCCCTGCTGATGAACCCTGATGTATGCTCCATCCAGAAATTCCTTGGTGGTATTTATCAGTTCTTCTTCCAAGTTACGCAGCAAAATCATGAATGTATCTTCCGGTCAGTCTCAGAGCACTCATCTATCCTCAGACTTCTAGTCATGGACATAAGCGTGAGGACAGTGTGGTGGAACTGTAAGGAACATACTTAGCCAACTGGTAGATTGATTTCTGACTCCTAAAAAAAGGCTAGATACTTATAATTAGAACTACTGCCTTAATGCCGAACTGCAATATTAACATTAGTGTGCCAAGACAAAGCACATAACCTCATCCTCCTGAAGTTCAAAAGTTAAAGAAATGCAAATTCAGAGTCCTGATATGCATAATCTTAAGTGCCAATGATATTTTCTCAAAATACAACCACAAACACTATATGCTCCTCTTCTTTAATGCAGGTTGTGGAATTTTTTTCCAGATGAAAGATAAAAGCATACTTTTTAAACTAATACAGCTCCTGCAATCCCAGTACTCCAGACAGTAGTTTTCCAGTATCTCATCAATTTAAGGCCCATTTCTGAATTATTTATCTGAATCTGTATTCAATTAAAACACAAAAATAAGCACATGAGAAGAACATTGTATAAAAAGGCAAGAATTGATTAAGCTTCATATTCCCTTTTCTTCATAGCCAGTCAGCAGCATTAAGGTTTATCATAAGTAGGAAGTAGCAATATATCTCTCTCACACCTCGTCTTGCTTAGAGTAAGCAGAACAGCTTTAAAAGCTTAGCAGGTATCCCGTTTTTGTTGTTTTTTTTCCCCCATTACTGAGAATAAAAAGAGCAATGAAATAAACTCAGAGGACTTTAAGCCCAGAAGCCAGAACAAAAGAGCTTCCCATCCTTATTCTGTCTTAAGAATTATCCTGGCTAAGATCTCAGAGAAGATGAAGACAGAAAGGAAACTTCAATTAATACACAATATTTTAAAGGAATTAAAATTGTCTGCCTTTCTTCTTTAATTAATTAATATTAACATGTCTAATAAATCTGCCCTTGTCTGTCTCATTGCTACAGGACTATGAAAGAACTAATTATTGCACTCGTAAAAAGTATTAAACTAAGTATTTCAGAGGTTGGGTCCAGTAAAAGAAATAACATAGTTTTCCCATTATTTCTGGGCACAAAGCATTTTTAATGCAAATCTGAAACACTGCAGCAACCATCTCATAACCTCAGCAAGCATTAATGACCTGGCCACTTCATAATGCACCAAGAGCAGAAGGTGAGCTATTTATTCCCCACAGTCCCCAGTACATCACCACAATTAGGGTCACGCTGCCCATAACACTGCTGTAGAAATGAGCCCAGGGTATATACATATGCGATTTGTGTTTCCAGAAGAATGCATGAAGAAGTATGCATACTTGTTTCGACCTTCTATCCCCAAGCTAATTTTCCTTCTACAAATCAGCCCTAGAAATTGATCTCCTCTTTCCATTATACTTAAATGCTTGTCAGTTTACTATTATTCATTACTATAATGCATAGAAACGTATCCAGACAATGTTCTGGGTAACAATGGCAATCTTTAAAAAAAATAAATAAACCCTTGGAGGTAATTCAGTTAAAGTTTCTTTTTGCAATCTCTCCACTTGAATCAACAGACAAAAAAAGAAATAAATGACATTAAGAATGTATGCTATTCTCCGAATGCCTGTGTTCATTCTACATCTAGTTTTTTCAAGTACATAATAAATGTAGGTTAAAGCATGAGTTTACGATTTCCTTTATGCTCCATACATTCACTGAAATACATTTATGGATAACAGCAAGTAGAACATACATTACTTGAAAATTTACACAACGTAAATGCTCTCTGTTTTATTTGCCTAACTTGACAAGTCAACTTTGACAACCAAATAAACAAAAAAATAAGAATAATTTCGAAGTCATATCCCGCAAAACTCTAGGATTATCTACAACTGTTAAGCACACTTCAAGGAAAAAGAAAGCATTCCATATTTCTAATGAGATTTAAAAAGCCTTTTAAAACATGATGGCTCATACGCTTCAATTTAGTAACGAGTTACCTGACCCATTCCCCAGAATATGCTGCATCCTACAGCACAAACACGAAACTGAGTAACAAATTTAGGGTACTTTAACATTTTGCCTGTCACATAACAAGCAGCTATCACAAACCATACAGCCTCTCCCGATCAAGTTTGAAGACAAGACTCAGCAGCAAGCACATACGATGCATTAGAAAAATATTCAGGAGGCAGTACAGAAGAAAGAATCCAAAAATCAAGGCACACATTAAGTCTAAAAATTGGAAACTGTCATTTTCTTTATTACTGTGCCCCACTGCAATAATGGTAACTGCAATTGAGGAGCAGCACTCAAACTTAGTGTAGAAGGTATACGACTGCTTCTAATCAACACAAACAAATACATACATTCTACCATCACAATTCTGCAATTCTATTTAGACACCACAAGAAGAAAAAAGTAAGTTTGTGAAAACTAATGCTGTGCTCCATTTTCTCTGAAGATGGCAAAGCCCTGCAAGCTGCAGGTGATGAAGTTGGTAACTTCTTGGGAGGTAGCTGACATTTTCCTTCAAAACACAGTATATTACATTTTTATGGAATTATGCAATGATTTCATTCTGAAAATAAACACCTGGCTGTAAAACTCTGAGGCTTGTCCCTCCAGACTTAAAATGTATTGCTAAAAGACTGCTGGTGTCACAGATGTTACGTTTTATATGGTTCACCTGAAAGTTTGACATGCCGCTTAAATTAGAAAACAATTTTCATATGGAAACATCTTGATCCTCAAATGCACTCCAGCAACAAAGAATTTAACAGACACATCATTGGTCATAATTTAAAGAGAAAACATGAGCTTATGTGTTGATTTAAAAAGCTGCCAAGGTATACAACATAAAGCAATCAACTATTTAGTAAAGCATTACAAACTTCTGATTACCTGCACCAAAGCTCAGAAAAATATGCACAAAACCTAAAAAAAAAAAAGCAGAGAACTGAAAAGATTTTATCCATACACTGGACAACTCTATGTATACTTGTATCAATATTTTTAACGGGGAAGAGATATCGTGATAAACAAGCAGTTTATAAAAGTTGCAGTGATTTCTCACTCCAACACACTACTCATTGACCTTTCACTTTTTTACGTGTACAATAAAAAGGTTAACAGTATTATCAGAGCAAAATGCTGTCTTCCACTAATCATGTTGTCACTGCAGACAAATGTGTTGGCCATGGTCTACCCAACAGCAAACTGTTCCCTTCTCTTCCTCCATTCCATTTTATTTATTTTTAAACTCATATCATCTGTGAAACTTAAGACGGGTTGCTAGGTTGCTTCTGCTGGCCTATCAAGTAAAAGACATTCTAGTCGCTTTCTGATGTCTGGATGGCAGATATGGTGGACAAGTTCATCGGAAAAACTTCCCACAGAACACATTCACTAGACAAGACATTTTGGTGTCTTAAAGAAAATTTCACAGCTATGAAATCAAAATGTTTTTTATGCAAAAACACCTGCTTCTTTCATGCACAATGTATCACAGACACAGAATCATAGAGGTTGGAAAATACCTCTGAGATCATCTATTCCAACCCTCAAAACAGTTTTGCAAGGCAGTGAATCAATTACATTTCAAATTGTGCTAATTTAAGGAAAACTTATTAGCTTAGCCGTTCATGACTGCCTCTTGCTCTACATTAGCTTTAACTCAATATCAATCCATGAGACATGTGAAACAAGCTGTTCAGCCTTCTGACCCACTTACTCATACTTCCAGCAGTGCTAATATTCGTGATGCTATTCAGTTATCCAGATTAGAGAATGGGTTTTGCTGGTAGTTAATCTCATCACAAGAAATACGATTTCATTCATGATAGCTCCCTGACCTGACTCATCGCACAGCAATTTAAATAACACTGACACCCAAAATGCCCCCACAGAAAGCAGGACAGGACTTAAATCTAGATTAAAGGGACTGCTAACTACAAATTAAGTACTTATGGCAAATGAAAGGAAAAAGGAGAGGCATTTCAACTCCATTTTCTCCACTCCTTCCCCATCCCTCATCCTCACTAACAATCCATTCCTTGGGCATTCACTTAGGGAGCATGCATACAGAGACATCTAAGTTCACAGCCATGTTCAGAAGTGCTGCAATTAAGGCTTGCTCTTCCAGAGATACACAAGAACAGCAGCTTGAAGAATGGTTACCCTTCAAAGCTATTTTAGTTACTTCTCGGTTAGCAATCAGACATCCGAACAGGATACACGTTAATTACACTGTACAGTACAGTCCTTATAAGCACTCTGGAAAGTAAATACTGTTGCTCTTTCATTATTGGTGAGTAAAGAGTTCAGACAATTCACACAATCCATTAAAGACAAGTGAGGCTCACTCACTTAATAGAATTTAAAACACATGAAAATTCTCAGCTCCCATCACCATCTGCTAATTTTACCGCCATCAACTTTGTGTTGTCATAAACCAATTATCTGAGTTAAAAAAAGGCTTAGAAAACAAGAATTTATTTTTTTTTCCACATAAAGGGTAGCTTCTGTTTTAAAGACAACTTTCTATGTAGCCAAGAAAACAATTCTTAATTTATTTATCATCAATAAAAACATTGAATCTAGAGATGAGATTTCTGCCTCCTTCTTTGCCCTTTACACTGTGTACCAAATAGACTGAGAGAAGACAGGAGACACCTGTAATAGGCTGATGACTATAATCTGAGTACCTCGTGTTTAAGCATATCCAACAAAACACCGTTTCATTGCCTCATATCTGACCTCCTTTGTTATGGAAGCAGCTCCAGCTTTGTTAGAACAAAATAAACAAAACCTGTGATGAACTGAGGACAAACGCTTTAACCACATGCCACCCATGAGGTATTTCATAATTCCCCAAGCAATACCCTCTGGTTAGTAGAGATTTAAAAGACTTGCTACAATCTGACAGCAATTATAAGATAAAGAATATAAGGTTAAAAAAAAAAAGTAATAGTTCATTCTTTTTTTTTTTTCCTTCTATGAAGAAAGCCCAGCAGCACCTTGTGTCCCCAGTTTACTGTACAGCTCCACAAGGTTACTAGAATGTCAATTACCTGCTGAAACCTCACTGTGACATACATACACCAATTTGCAACTACAGTTAAGCAGATCCACACCTTGGTGCTTTGACTACCTACAGATACAGCTGGAATTTCACATATCCCTGTTTATGGAGATGCACAATGCAATCAAGGAGATAAAACAAAGCAATGCTGTTCAAATCACTGAAAGTTTTCCCTCAGTAATACAAGCATTTGTATTCTACTGCTTATCTCATACAAATATTTAAGTTCTGGTTATTCCTTCTGTTACACAGCCAATACATTTCAACTGAACTGTTTGACAATTTATTAGATCTTTAACAACTCTCACTCCTCTCTGAATTCTCTCTGTTCAGTCCATACCCCTTCCTGATGTACAGCATTCAAAACTACAGCAAAACTTTGGCTGAGGCATTATCGGTGCAAAGTAGAGTGACAGAAGAATTACCACATGCCCTCCGGATGACACTCCTAGCTCATCAACCCAGTATAACTCC
Organism: Alectoris magna; assembly: GCA_030625065.1. Classification (NCBI taxonomy): domain Eukaryota; kingdom Metazoa; phylum Chordata; class Aves; order Galliformes; family Phasianidae; genus Alectoris; species Alectoris magna. Next base: position 41,710,119 of record CM060565.1, read on the forward strand.
TGCAGCATGGTGATGATTCACTCACATTCTGTTTGCAATCCACCATAAAGCCCTGACTTCTTACTGCAGGATTATGACCTAGAAAACTACCACTTCCCATCCTATACTAGGCATTTGTTCTTACCGTTATGCACATAACATGCTGCAATTAGTTTGAAGTCCAATCATGTCCTCAAGTCATATTTGGATTGACAAATATTTTTCAGAACTCTATCAAAAACAGCTTTTAAAATTCAGGGTCAGACACAAGTCCTGAAAGGGACCTGAATGATCTCTCATAAATATCCTTCCAGTTAGGACAGCTAATAATTCCTCAACTTCCTTTACAGTTTGAACAACCCTATAGAGATTTCTTGAGATTATCTTTTTACAATTTCCTTTTAGGAAAAAACATTGGGGAAAAACAGAAACCACAAACATATGATATCATGCCAAAGCCTTACAAAGTCAATCTACAACACTGATAGCACTGTTACGCCTTACAAAAGGAAATCTGAGTGGCCTGATGAAACAAAGTTTTCCTAAGCCTTATCAGTATTTCATAATTTGTTCAGCTGGTTGCTTAACTGCAGGCTCTGAAAACAAACAAAGAAGAAGTTCAAGAAAGTACTTTTAAGGAGTTTTTTTTGAAAATACAGGTCAGAAGGATAATGAAGACATCTTTCTGCTTTCCTTCCGTCTTACCTGTTCTCTGTAATGCAGCTGATAGCTGCAACACTAATTTGTGCGAATGACACCTAACTTGTCTGAAGTTATTCTCTGAATAACTTGTGTCCTTCACCTAGCTTAGCTTTTGTCAACGTGTCTGTGCACTGATTCAGCTTTCAGTGAAAGCTCAACCAAAAAACAGCAGCTATACATACTTGGGACTTGGTGTATTCTGTTGCATAACAGGCTAGGCCTTATTTCTCATACTAACTTACAGATTGTTTCTTCAAATACTTCTGCAAGATTACAGTTACATCATTTTATGCTTTGATTTTTTCATCTTTGTTCCTACATGCTCACTCCTGGTAATTTCACTTGGATTGTGTTGTATACTTTTTTGCTTCCTCTTTCAAACGCATTGATAAGTTTTCTTGGAAACTGACCTTTGCTTTCTCTCCTTCTCATGTTACACACTGCCCTCCTTTTTGCAAATGCTCATACATTTACATGCTATTTACTCTTTTACAGCTTAACATCTGGATGCTATGGATGTTAACCTTACCATCCCAGATATCATACACACACAGAAAAACATATTTGGACTCCTAAAGGAGTAAGAAAACATACCCTAAAATAATACATACACATGCCGTCTGCTGAATGAGCACAACTTTTTCAAAGTAAACTGAAAGAACTGAAGGCGTGTTCTTTAGAATGTGACACCAAACTAACAGAGAAGCTCGGCATAGCAGCCCTCACCTGGGTGAGAAGCCAAGAAGCCGCCTTTGAAATTAAGCACAGCATTTCAGTGCTAAACATTAAGTTTGGCCCTTTAACCTGCACAAAATGTATGCACTTCTTTAGAGAGACAACCTCAGACTTCAGGGAGCAGGAGAAATGAACGTGTAAGAACAATTAGTAACAGAACTGAAGAGAAACAATATCAAGAGAGGAACCCGGCAGCTAAGCAGACTAGAAGAATTAATATTCGATGAACGATCAGCTTTGAGCCAAATACAGGAGCAAGGCTGCCAAAAAGCACTCACGCTTTGGACCTTCGGAGACCAAGGCAGCAGTACCCAGCCAGGCAGGCTTCACCTCCACGGCCCCCCATTCAATTTGTGGTAGGACGGAACTGCTCCTTTCGTCCTCGATTCACCTCCCGGGCCTTGCAGCCCCACACACCGGCTAGTAGCACCAGGCGCTCACAGCGCATACCCGCACAGCTCCGGCCCACCAAGGTTCCCTGCCGCCGCTCTCCCCGCGCAGCAGCAGGCCAGCTGCAGCCCAGCACTCACCCAGCAGCTCCTGGGTGCCGTGCAGGAGCCTCCAGCCTCCCCGGGCGGGAGGGCCCAGCACCGGCCGCCCGCCTCGCAGCAGCCTCAACACCCCGGCGCCGCCGCTCCGCCACCAGGAGGCCGCCATCTTGCCTCGCCCTCACTGCCGGCGTAGGGCTGCCCATCGCGCTGCCTGAACGGAAAAGCCGGCACGCCCCCTCCCAGCCGTCCGCAGCGCAACTGCGGGCGTTCGGGGTTACGGCCCGGGCAGGCAGCGCCGCGGCACGCCTCCCGGCGGCAGGACCCAACGCGCGCACCGGCGCCATGGCTGCCGCTAGCGGTCACGGCCTCGAGCTCGCCAACGGCCGCGACGCAGCGCAGGTAACGAGGGGCGGCTGTGCCACCGCGCGCCGTACGGCTGTGACGGGCTGGCTGCGGTAGCAGCGCTTGGTCCAGAACGAGGCAGGCTTTAGGCCAGGCCTTAGAAAGACGTGTCCTAAAAGAAAAGACAGTCCTCTTGCAGTTGAAGTCATAAATAATACCGTCGTACTGAAGTATGACTATTACCCGCTTAAACTGAGTCTCAGAATTTAAATTCTTAGTTTTCTGATGGCTTTTTATTTATCGCATTCTAATTTGTTTTTTAGGATAAGTTACATCCAAGAAATCTTATCCCAGAACTTTGTAGACTGTTTTATGGTTTAGGCTGGGTAACAGGAACTGGTGGAGGAATCAGCCTGAAACATGGGTAAGTAAAGATGGAAGAGCAAGAAACTATATGATCTTTTTAAAGGTCCTTTCCAACTCAAATCATTCCATGGCATTTGCAGAGAAAGGCTGGCTGTAATTGGTGAGGGCAGTTCAGTTCTGTGGCAGATGTTTGAAAGTCAAAAATGAGTGAAGATAGAAGGGGAAATGAACACTACTGCAGATTTAAACCAAAGAAGGGAAGATGTCTGGCCTGAATTAATCATTAAGGTTCTAACAATGGAGAAAGAGAGGCAAGTTAAGAGAGTACCTTATTTCTATCCTTCTGTCTCTAAGGTAAACTACTTGCTTTTAAGGAACAATTCATTTTCCCCTTTTTCTTCCATGGACTGTGGAATCTAGATTAGATTACACAGAACTTTCAGTGGTAAAATGAGATTAATCTCACCCCGGACTTGTTGCAGACAAGGCATTTCCTTCAAGAAAGAAACTACTATTCTACTATTCATTTCTAAGGAGTTATTATTAACATAATTAAAGCGGCACACACAAGAGCAAAACAGTTTTTGGTGTATATCTGACAAGCACCATTTTGCTTTTCAACTGTTCATTACCCCCTATTTATACTTGCAAAGCTTCTAATAGAAACAGAACCCCTGCTGAAGAAAAAGAGAAACCTTCACTCTGCAAAATACCTTTCAGGGTCTGCCACCTCCCTATCATGGACACTGTATCTTAAAAGTTACTGATCTCTCATTTTTCTGACATACATTTACATGCAGTGATGTCAGAAAAAGAAACAACCCATCTATTACTTTTCACGTATATACGTATATCTGAAATAAAAGCTCCAAACACCAATATTTGTGGTTTTATAATGGCTTTGTGCAAGTCACTTTGCTTCCCTGCCTAGTTTTGCGAACAAAGGAGAAGTAAATAATATAAGGAGTGACAAGACGATTAATTCTTAGTTTTAAAATTCTTCATCTATAGAAAGATCTTTATTACTCTTAATTTCTTACCAGCAGCTGAATATAGGCTGTTTTCTCTGTTGTTTCTATGTAATTCATGTTCATTTTGACAAGATGTTGCTTCAACAGAGAATACACTGATGTAGTAGTACAGTTTTCTTCAACAGTTCTATCACTTTGTAGCTCAGACTACATATTTGAGTAGCTTCCAATGCATCTTACACAGTAGGAGTTGTAATCTGAATGATTGTACTCATTTTTATACCTGCATTAGCGTTAGGTATGTTTCAGAATGAACAGCCATGAGGCAAAGAGTGAGTAGACTAGCCTAGAATTGTTCCATAGGAACAACTGAAGTTCTAGCAGCTAATTTTATCTTACATCCTGATCAGCATTACTGACTGCACTGTTCATAGGAACTACTCAGGGTGAAGAAGCCAAGATATGGGATAGCATTATTAAAATCGGATCTAGAATTCTTTGTCCGCTGTCCTGCATTTCACTTCTTCTGAATGATGAATTTCTAGACAAGAGAAAAATATTTAAACATCTCACACTTCTTAAGAGATACACCTGTAACTTGACTAATTGTTCACTAGATGTCTCTGTGCTCCTGAATTTAAAGCATTGCTGCTGAAACCACAGAGTGATTAAGTACGAAATAGCAATCGGATTTTCTTTGTTGTTATTGAAAATATTTCAGTTGCCACCTTAAAATTATTTACATTTAAATCAATATTTTTATGGATTTTGTTCATGTAAACATTGGAAGAAAAGATATACTTCTACTTGAATTTGTCACTTAATTGCATTGAGTGATACTTTTTAATCAAAGCAAATAAACACACAAATGCATTTCAAAGCTATATGTAGGTTAGGTAGTTAGAACAAAAATGAAAGTACTTACATTGTATAATACAAGAGACAGTTTATACTATTTATAGGGAGTCTGTGGATTTTTAAGTAGCAGTTTTGCCACAGGTCAGTACCTGCTTGCAATTTATTTTGTTCTCTTTGTTTTTTTATGGAATTCCAGGGACTGAGCGTGGGATTATTATAGGGGAAGGTTTTGTGTTTTCCTTTACAGAGAAAACAAAGTTGCATTTTCTGCATCCCTTTTGAATCTCTTGCCAAGTAGAAAGCACTGTTTGATATCCCTTTAAGCTGGAGATTTGATATGCTCTTATGTGATCCATCTGCATTTAAAAAAAAACAACAAAACCAAAAGACAACCCCGTCTACCTGTGACCATATATATGGAAGAGCAATGAATTTATTATCATGGTTTAATTTTGATTTTTCTTTTCAAGTGAATGTAGAGCCCTAATCCTCATGCTGTTAGAAAGACATTCGTTTTTTAACAGTTTTACCTATCTTGATTTTTTTTTAGGAATGAAATCTATATTGCTCCTTCAGGAGTCCAGAAGGAAAGAATACAGGTATGTTTAACTGCATTTCCATCTTAGAGCTCATCTTCAGATGGGTAAAATTACCTATGTTTAGTGTTTTATTTTTCCTTAAATAAAGTTAGGCTTACAATACTATGGTCTGCATTCCTGAAATAACTGGATTTCTCCTTTTATTTAAGTACTCAGCTACCAAAGCAAGCCTGTGGCCAGCAAAGAAGACTGAAAGTTACTCTAGATCAGCTTTTTTCTTTTTGAAGATTAAATGGCTTTATAGCTATCTGAGTACAGTTTCAAGTTACTGTAGTACACACTTATTATGCTTTAATACCTCTTTTCTGTTTCTTGTTTGAGTGACTGGAAATCTTTTTCTTGATCTTCTCAGTCAACAGATGGGCTTGCTCCAAGAAAGGGTAATGTTGGCTATTTTATGCATTTCCTTTCTTGGAGCAGCAAAAACCCTAAAATATAAGTGGAGGGGAAAATGGTAAATGATAACCATTTCATGTCAATAGGAAAAATTGTTTACAACTCTGAGGGGAAATACAATGAAACATGAAAGGAATCTTTTTGCTGATAGAAACTTTAAGTTTTGCACAGTGCTCACGAGGAACATTAGCAAATAAGACAGGAAAAGGCATTATATGGCAAGGCTGTGATGTTTTGCTCTTTGCTGGCATTGATTGAGTATAATGAGTAAGGAGATCTCTTGCAACTATTTCCTGTTAATTTTTTTAATGGCACAGTTTTATTTCTACTGTGGACAATTCAACAGCTATAGCTGTTAAATACAACAGTAACATTTCTGTAAAGCTACTTTTTTTTTTTTTTTTTTTTAAGTTACTACTTTTCCTTTTGAGCTTTTGATGGTCTGTTATTTAGATATAAGCCATCTCCTTTCTTAGAAAATTTTAGTTTTAGTACTCCTTGACAGCAGTACTGAAAGAAAGTACCAAATGTTCATTTAATTTAGACAGTAATGATAATTAGCGCTAGTGGATAAACATAGTGCCTTACAGCATTTTTATAAAGTTGAAATTGCATTCTATATTACATATGTTGTGTTTCTGTACGTATATATCTCCTTAGAAGGAAAATGAAACTGCTCAGGTCATCACAGGTCAAAAATAATTTCTCTGATACAGCCAGAAGATATGTTTGTTTGTGATATGAACGAGCAGGACATCAGTGGTCCCCCAGCACACAAGAAACTAAAGAAAAGCCAGTGCACGCCTCTTTTTATGAATGCCTACACAATGAGAGGTATGTAGCAAATCTTTTTGCTTTACTGTTGACTGAAATGCTGTATATACATTGTCAACAAAATTCAAATTCAGTACCAGATTCTTTAAACGTAAAAGTCAGAGTGAAAAAGACATAAGCCTGTAAAATAAATGAGTTTGTACAGGCACAATGGAATGTAATCCATAGTAACATCTGTAAGCCTCTTCTACAGCTTCCTACATAGCTACACCTGAGATCATTTTCAGCACTGATTTTTAGCCCAGTCTATTAATAGATTGCTTGAGGGAATGGGAAGTCTTTGACATGCCTTGGCTATTGTCAAAGGTTCTAAATTATTAAGTGAAAGAAATATGAAGCTTTTCTTTAGCTTGTAATCATAGTGCCAGTTTGCAGTGGAGCATCCATTTCCTTTTCTGGTGTCAGAGATGTTAAAGAAAGCTCATTTCTTGCAATTCCGTAATATGTTTAGGTAGCAGCGTGGCTTGCAGTCCCACTTTGGGAAAAGCTGTTGGAGGTACTTGAGCTGCAAATGATCTTCTGTACACCTGGACTGAGTGCAATATCTGCTGATGGACAGTAATAGAGATCTTTTTCTATTGTGGAAGATTTATGTGTATAACTTTAAAAAGGATTTAAGGAGACTCATCTAGTCTTCCTGCACAAGAAACTTGTGTAGGTACCTGAGGAAAAATCATATTTTTGGCAACACTGCAGCCACATTAGTAAAGCTAATTACAATCATTTTCTATCTTTCCATCATGGTACAATAAGATAAATATTTTTTTTCAGAGAAACAACGGATAATTGAGACATACCGCTTGCGTAAAGTACAAGTATGTAACTTACATGAATAATAGGAATTCTTTAGAATCACAGATTTCTGATAAAATTATTAGAGTGTTTTAGTTTTTATAGCGCATAAAAAAACTACACAAGGAATGCTTCTCCTTGCTTTTGTGCAAGTAGTTTTTCTCCTGGAATTTGTCACCAAGTAAAAGTTGACACTGCTGTCCTAAAACAGTCTATAATTATCCTCTATAGGTGAGCAGTTATTTCCTACCTTTATTTAGGCTGCTGTGCATTTTTTCTTCTGATACAGTAAATTACCGTTTGCTAAGATGCGTAGCCAAAGAAAATGAATTCAATACAGTAACGATTTTTTCTTAACAAATGCCTTTCAAAAATTATAAAAACATATATATATATTTTCTTTTTCTCTTCTTAGGAGCAGGTGCAGTGATACATACCCATTCCAAGGCTGCTGTTATGGCTACCCTTCTTTACCCAGGGAGTGAGTTCACTATTACCCATCAGGAGATGATAAAAGGAATCCAGAAGTGTTCTTCAGGAGGGTATTACCGGTACATTTTTAAGAGCAGAGATGTGCTATTTGATTGCTTGTTTTCAGCAAAATAGATGATAAGTAATTTGAGTTATGTGTGTTCAAGTGTATAATATAAAGTATTATAAATGAGTAGTAACAAGACCTCTGGAATAAATCAATCATTGGCTTCCCGTAAGAAGGTCTCAAGCCTAAAGAAGAGATCTGAGAGAAAATCTTGCAGAGTCAAAGTTACTGTGGTCCATTGAGCAGTAGAAACAAACTAAATAAAGAGCCATATCTTGACAGATATCTCAAGAACAGAGTTGTTAACTCATCTGTCCAATGTTAAACTGAAACTGTAGCCAGCCAACATTAGGTTCGATTGATGAAGTGCAAACTGTGTTTGGGTGGACTTTGCATCTCATCGCCTGTGCTAGTTTAGGGCAAGTTAAGAGAGTTGAGGATTTCAGATTTTACTTGATGGACTTTGAAAGAAAAGTCAGAATAAACAGCTCATTAAAGATAATGTTATTACTTTCCAAGGACGAGCTCTGAGGTAAGTGCTGAGTTATTCCAAATTATGTGTGATGGCTTGTTTTGAGCACTCCACCCACAGAGTGTTGAATTGAGACCAGCAAACAACATTTATATAATATGTGACAATTAGATGAAAAATTGAAATGCTAAATTCTTTCCATTTTTTGATGCAAATTTTTGAAAATAACAATTGCCCTTTGGCAAGGGAGCAAACAATATGTTTGGCATGTGATTTTTATGCCTGGACATATTTTATTTGGAGTTTTGGTTGACTTGCCAGCTTTACCCTCTTGTTAGCGTTAGCATTTGCATTTTTTCATGCGGCAGAACTTCCTAGTAAAAACATCCCTTACACTGAACTGTCTAACACTGGCTTGGAAAAAAAGCAACAACAACTTCCTTTTTTTGGATTTGCATTGTGAATTTCCAAAATTCCCATATGTTAGTGAGGAAACACTGTATCTATCGCACTCCGTGTCTACAAATTGTCCTATGTCATCCAACTATCATATCAGAAAAAAAAAGATTATAAAAATCAGAGCTCCATATTACACATTTGCTAAGTACATATTCCATTGCCTTGCCTCTCACCAAACTGCACTGAATTCAAAAGAAATTCTGGAAGCGATCTGTTACAGATAGGATAATCAGAAGTATTTACTGGTCCAAATATGATCCCTGAATGCTAGAATAATTTTACCTTCTGCTTCTGTAGAATTAAATCTGTAGTAAGTAGCTTTCAAAATCTCAGACTGTCTCGAAGTATTTTATATGTATTTTATATGTCTCAATGCAGGCTCCTTATGTTTCAGTAAAATATTTTTTTATCTCTATAGTTGAACACTTCCAGAATCTTCTGTGTATTTTCTAGCTAATAATTCTTACAAAAAAGGTTATGATTAGGAATCAATTTGCGATGTTTATACCTGCTTCCAAACTAATGTCCAAGTATAAAGTAGAAACTAGGAAACCAATCCCTTACTTGAAATTTCCTAATTAGTAGCACACACTCCAAATCTAATTTTAATGATTAGAATGTATGAGAGTCAAAGTAAACCTACAAACACTGAATTTTCTTCCCTCACTATTTTATAGGCTTCCTTGGGAAAAGAATTGGCATTGGGAACTGTAATACATGAGACATCTACATTTTGTTAATATTTAATATGAAGTATAGGCTATATTAATTTTACCGTTGCTTCCCCTCTGTGTTTTTTATAAGTTCTGCTAGCATCCAGTCTTGAAATATCTAAGAGATCTCAATGATAAATCCGAACGTGAACTGGGGACTTATTAAAAACTATTTAAACAAGTTTCTGCCAGTGTTAATTAAGGTTCAAACAATGCCAAATATCCTGGTCTCCTTCACAAGAAACTCTTAGGCAAGTTCCACTGAGTAACATGCATCATCTTGTCTTTGGAACTGGGGTTCTCAGGCTCTCTTAAGATCACATGTAGCCCACCAACCACTCTATCACAGAAGAATTTATTTTTCATATGTTGACACTTACTTACTTTCTATTTATATGCCTTAGCAGGACAATCTTTTTTCCAGGGGCTTTTTGGAATATCTAAATTCAATTTTTACTGCTCTCCAGCAAACAGTTTTGTTTCCTTCTTTGTGATATGATTCTTTTGAATAATTTAATCTGAGATCAAGCTTGTAGGTGTTGCCAATACGCGATGAAGAAAGTCTGAAAAAGTTGCAAAGGGACCTAACTACAAAGCGATGATAGGTGAACAACCAACCATATCTAATACATTTTAAGTGTTATTTTCTTTTTGTGCCCCAAGTGTGGTTCAGATATTGCCAGCACGTCATGAAAGTGGGAGACATTCCTGAATTCGTTTACTGCTGTGTGACTCACAAGAGAAGAGCTTAAAAATCTCTAGTGATGAGAATCTGTTAATACCTTTATGCAAAGGAGAAGCTCTTCCTAGTGGAAGAGCTGAGGTATAAGATAGATCACTCTTCCAAACATAAGACATATTTAAATCTATTTTTCTCTTAGATACGATGATACACTGGTGGTTCCCATTATTGAGAATACACCAGAAGAGAAGGATCTCAAAGAAAGAATGGCAAAAGCAATGGAAGAATACCCAGATTCTTGTGCTGTTTTGGTCAGACGTCATGGAGTCTATGTATGGGGAGAAACATGGGAAAAAGCCAAAACAATGTGAGTACAATTAAGGTATATTTTGCCATTATACCTCAAAATTTAATAGACTCTGCTGTTTTGTTTTTCTCTGACCATTGTCAGTGATTCAGAAATTCATAAACTTCTGGCCTCATTGAATTTACGGGTTCACTGGGTTCATCTATGATTTCACTGTTTGATTTTTCTTTCCAATCTATTTTGAATGATAGAGTTCCCAACATTTTCCTTTTACATGGACGAGTATGAAACCTCAAGACAGTCTCTGCTTTCATATGACACCTGCCAATACTGTTCACACAGTCTTCTCTAGTCCCTTTTTTTGGGCGGGGAGAGCGGGTATGGGGGCATTGGAAATTGCATTCTTCATTTGCTGCTGGAAGCGCAACACATCAGGATCATGTAGCTGAAATGCTGGGCACTAGGGTGTCCTTGCATTTCATGCAGCTGTGATAAAAATAAATGGTAACAGCTGTCCAGTCAGTCTGTCACACTGGTGACGTACAGCTCAAGAAAGATATCTATTATCATAAAAAGCAGTAAGACTTGAATGTATTGAGCCTAACTTTACAATTCACCTGTTTTTCCATTAAATTCTAGGTGTGAGTGTTACGACTACCTATTTGATATTGCAGTGCAGATGAAGCAGCATGGGCTAGATCCTTCAAAACATCCAGCAGGAGAAAATGGGATCTTGTGAATGACATCAGTGTTCAGGTGTGAGTTTATCTGTAGAAATTATCTGTTTGCGGGGAAAGACTATAGATGACACCATCTTTCAGTCTTCTTTCCCACTTGGATACCAGAACAGAAGCTTCAGTACTCTCCCTGCTCTGTTACCACTGCAGTTGTGTCTATGCCTGAAATCATGCTTCCTTACCCATCCAGTGCACTGAAAGGATATATATTAAGTATGTCCTGTGCCTATTTTAACACTTAGGTACAGCTTGGAGTGCAATTGCCTTTTAAAAACAAGGTATATCAAGCATTACCAGAATGAAAACAGTGAAAGAAAAGGACCTCATCCTAAAACGCTAATTTTCAGAGAGATGTCTGAACACACACTTCTGTTCCTCAGCTTGCGGTATCAAGTTCTTTTTTCAGTCTTTTCTCAGTACTGCTACTTGTTTGGTGTACTTTTCTGCTCTTGAGCAGAAATTACTTGTTGCAATTTGAATAAGTTGAATTAATTAGTATCACATTTACATCAAGTGCTGCTGTGAATTTTTTTGTTCTAATGCAGCAATGATCAATGTTTTCAATGTTTTCATAACCAATGTTTTTAAGTAAAAGAATGTACATAATATGATCAGGCAGTCTTTTATCTAATTGAAGGAGAAAGCACTCTGAAACGATTTATACATAATCTTTTTGCAGCACAGTAGGGCAAAACACAGTGGTAGCACAGTATTTCAGAATTTGGCATCCCTCTTCCTGTAAATCTAAGCAAGTCTTAAGATACTGCTACTGAGATTAGAAAGGAGTCCCTAGACAAGAGCAGTGGTCTAAACAGAAAGGGCTAGCCTGTTGCACAGAGTTGGCCCATCAGATAATCCTCTTCACCCACTGTGTTTGCGTCAGAAGAGATGAAAAAAGGGTGCTTATGCAGCTTGAGCATAAAACAGCCATGTACTCAGAGGACTAGCTGTTATGCCCACGCTAGAGGAGGAAGCAGTGGGACAGGACGCTTACTGTCAAATGAGTCCTTGTGCGAACAGGTATTTGGAGTGCTGCCACTGCAAGCAGGGACATCTGCCTACCACACCTGCACAAAGCTACCCCATGGCCTCTGAGACAAGTTTTAAAATGTCCCCTCAGCAGAATTAATCTTCCTTTGCCCATTTCTTATGGCTAAATACCTTTTAGATTTTAGAGTTTAGATTTTAGAATCATTCAGGTTGAGAAAGAATGCTAAGATCACCTAGTCCAACCTTTGACCTATCACCATCATGCCCATTAAACCATGTAAATCTTTTTTTATGTCTTGTTTTCCCTACACAGATTTCTTCTTATGTGATTATGGGAGTTCCAGTTTCCACCTCTCACTTTTGGAGCCAGAAGGGGGTGCTCTTGTACTCAGCTGAATTGACAGATGTTGGCAGCCAATTTTGACCAGACATATCAAAGAAGAAAAAGAGTTAAAACAAAGAGATCCTGAACAATCATTGCTGTTTATGAGTACTGGCAAAAGCTACTTTAGGAGGAATGAAAATTCACATTCAAAGAGCTACAGAGAACTAATGTGACATATTGTTTGCGTGATTTAAAAATTAGTATTTTAACAAATTTGCATTTGCTGATCCTGCTCTACTGCTGCATCATTTGATTTGTTCGAGATATCAATTTCTGAAAGATAAAGCAGTCCTTATTCATTGGAAGGATATGAGGACCTCCCCTTAATTAAAAGTTATGTTTAAAAGGATTGTTTAAACTACTGATTAATTTATGCTACATTAATTTCTGTGAAATTAAGCCTGTAGCATATGCATTTTTAAGTCATGTTTTACTTGTTATTCTGTGTAGGAAATTCATAATTTTGTAGCATGCATTCGGAAGTTGTTACTGAGAAATTCCTCCAGGTCTTACCTATTCTTTACCTCTTTAAATGCATTCACTTTCAATGCAATTGTTTAAAACAGTTTTTTTATGAAGTGCTATTAGCCAGTCTTATGTCAGTTTACTCAAACAGCTCATTAAAATTTAGTTTTATAATGTTTATGTATCTTAATGTCTTTATTTCAAAACCTCCTGGAATAGCCCCGGTGGCATCTGTCTAAGCCACGATTGACCAACTTTCTGACTGAGTATTGAGGCTCTCATCCCAAGGAAGAACACCAATTGACAACTTACATTGCCAGAAAGGAGAGGTCTTGTTTTCCCTTCTGTTTTCTGCTAGGGGCCATACATTCCCACCATTTCCCTTGCATCATCTTTGGCACCTGTTTGAGCTTCTGTGAGGTGAATTAACTCATTAACCTAAGAGAAACTACTGCAGGGGGTAAAAAGAAAATAATTATATTGTTTCCTAATCAGCCACTGTTAAAAAGTTAACTCAGAGGTGGTTCAGAGTACCATAGCTGGGGCAAAAGAGGACATAACTAACATCAGAGATAGAGGAGACTCTCCATGATGAGGATGACTATTCAGACTTACTCAGCTACTCGTGGAAAATTATTTGGCTAAACCAAGAAGTCAGGAAGAAACTTCTTGGATTTTTTACCCTATGCAGAGCATTGACTTTCTTTAGTTGTGTATATCAGACCACTGATTTTAAGGTAACATATACTGATGGACCTTCTATTTACTGGTAATAGTGTTATGCTAAATTCATGCAAAAAACATCCTGTTTTGTCTTGATGGATATTTATGTGCCCATAGATACAGATGGATATTTATGTGCCCATATAACAGTCTAATGCTGGGCTCCAGCAAAACTCATTTTCAGTAAGGCATCATGTTATAAGACAAGGGCCTGCTGATGAGAGCTGACCCAGGTTGGGCAACAGCTAATTCTAAACAGTAAGATGTGCTTACCTGTGCACTGGTGTAGTCAACAGAGTTGTTGCTGCTATGCTGTCAGTTTGTCATCAACCACATGTCTCATGTTTCCATGTCTTCGTGGAAACTGCAGTGTGTTTTTCTGTGCAGGGCACAAGAGAGCACATTCAGCATCTGCTGCTACCAGACAAAGAGCAACTATCAAAGAAGGGATCAAGACCTCAAGTGATGAAGAGTTACCATTTGACTGGAATGAGATATTGTAGGGAACAATTTGCCACAGGAAGCTCGCCAACTACTTACGTGCCAGCAAAACTTACCCTCACTTTGCTGGGAGGCTTCAGGTTTTCTCAACTGGAAACCCCAAATCTTTGTGCTCAAATTCACCCTGAACCTTGGCTCTCAAATTTGCATGGTAAGTCAGTTACTGGCTTACTTAAGAACTTTTTAAAGGATTTTTCATATAACTTAGATAGCCTCCCCTCTACTCCCTGCCTGATGATTGGGCTGTGAAACTAATCTTTGCCACTGTATTCTTACTTCAAAGAATTAACCAGGTTTCATTTTTTTCTGGCTGTCCTCACGTGTTAGGAACCAGAATAGCACTGACTGTTTTGTATTTTATGCCTTTTAGTTTATCTTCTGAACTCACTTTCCAAATGCTTGTTCTCCCCAACTCTTAAAATTTATAACCAGCAGTGGAGTTACGCTGACAGACCTGCAGGTTTTGTTATGAAAAGTATCTTTCAGTAGTGACGTACATTTGCACTTCCCTAGTGGAGCTGGAGGTGTACCTGCAGTGACCTTGAAATCCCCGGGGGAGGATGAGTGTAATTCTGAAATGCTGGTTAGCACTGGAGTTACTGGAGGTTGTTGATTAGTTTTATTGCTACATTTTCCACAATTAACAATTTTCATTGTTAGATACATTTGTCAGTGGTAAATACTTTGCTTGCAGTGATCAATTCTGCATTCTGTGGTTGTATGTAGATTGCACCAAGAAACTGGGTGGAAAACCTGGGTGTTTTTTATTATGAACTGTTGATGTGACAATCCGCCTGGTGACGTTTATTTGCTGTCTATTGATTGTGACCTTTGATTCCTTCTTTAAACTGAAGTTTCTGCAAAAAGTGAATTCCTGCAGTATTCTTGCAGGTGTCATAATACAGCATAACAATATTGTTCCATAATACTGATGTTTGGTAAGGATAAAGATTGTTTAAGTTCTGTTCTGCATGTTTAATAATAACAAACTACGATGGAACAGTCGAGGAGAGCCAAATATTTTGCCAAATATGTTCCTCTGGGGTCATATGTTAATTACAAATATTCACTTGCTCATCCGAATACAATTTGTAATAGTATAACCTTTGTAAAATTTGTCAAAAAATCCCCACATTTTCTGTAACAGTTATGTTCTTTCATAGATGATTTTGAGATACTCAAAATCCCATTCATTCCGTGATATAGAAATGAGCTAAATACGCTGCTCCCACGCCTGTGTGTGAACTCTTCAACAAAGAAATTGGTAATTTGACAACGTTGGTGGCTTCACAAGCCTGTGAAACGATTACTCTTCCTCAAAGTGTTCAGAAAGCTCTTACAGTTCACTTCCAATTATGCAAAACAAAAATATTAACATTTCCTAAGTCATTTATAGCTTCCAATTCACATCATTTTGAAGTCCAGATCATTTTCTGATGTGAACTGTAGATTAATAGCCAGTTAGATATGTATATGTTTGCAACAAGTATTTGATCACCATTGAAGCTGATTATCTGGATTCAGTATCACCAGATAGGATTATGTAAAATGTCATAATTCCCACTTCAAGAGGATCATCGAAAACAGCAATTAAGTTCTAGTATTTCCCAATAAAAATAATTTCCTAGCTAACATCCTACTTGCTTTCCAAGAAGGAAATGAAGTTGTGGAATGCAGCACCTAGTAATATCAAGCGATAAAGCTATAACTTATATTGACAAAACTGCTTACTGCAAGTCCTTTACAGTGCCATAATGCCTCAACAACGCCATCCTATTTCCTGTAACTCTGAAATCATCATTTAAATATTAACAACTGAAAATCCTACTGATTAGTAGAACAATACAACTAGATTGATATCTTTCCTCTAAATTCCTTGTTGCTATTTGGCAAATGCATATATAACAATTTTTTGCAATACGGCCATCCACCTACTACCAGTGAAGACAACAAGAGTGGCAAATAAACCTGGAGCAGTTTATATATTTTTCTGTTTGTTGATACAGAAATGATCAATATATAGTTTGGTATCAACACCTGCTAGTTTCAAAACTCTAAAAAAAAAAAAAAAAGGGGGGGGGGGGGGAGGAGGGGGGGAAGAAATGAATACAAATACCAATACCCTCTGAGCTGTTGTAAGTTACAGTATCGGTACTGAAGGGAGTTACTGGTCATATACTTTACAGATTCACGTGTGAGTTAAAGAAATTAGGAGAACGCTTCCTTTTTGAAGCTGATTTGTAACTGCCTTTTCTTATAAGGGGAGGTGGTTTTATTTTCTTTTTCTAAACATAAGGTGAAATAGAACTGTGACCTACAGACCCACACAGTGCACAAGTACTGAGTCATGGTGCACTTTTACAACAGGGGTGCGTATGGCTGAGCTTTGAAAGAAATTAATGAAAGCTTTCATAGAAGTCAGAGAGTCTCCCTGCTTGGTTTCGTTTTACATAAGCACTGTGCATTCGTGATTCTTTAAGCCTAATGTTGCACCAGAATTGTGCTACCTGATGTGTTTTTTATAAAAGCAAGCTTCTGAGTACTTGCGTCCTAAGAAAAAAAGAAGAAAGAAAAAGACTTTCTGACACTTATCCTGTCAGTACGCAAGAGTTTACAACAGGAGGTAAACAAAATCCTACTGTTTTTCAGCTGATATCATTAGCACAGGGACCTGTTTCTGCTAAATTTGAATGCCAGTGGCTCAGCACACTGGGCGCATCACTGAAAAATTATTCTGGAGGTGAACCTCCCAGTGAAACCGTAACAGTTGGCTGTTTCTTAGGATTTTATTCTACTAACACTTTGAATTGAGTTTGCTCTTAAATTCTTGAATTTTTCTGTGTCTTCAGACTTTCTCATGTCTGATGGGTTTTACTAGAGCTCAGTCAGAAAAAAACTCATGACGGGCTGGGCTGCAATACTAAGAATGGACCAGACATGTTTGACTAGATGATATTTAATGGAAAATCACAGAAATTATATTGCCTGAACAGCATTTGCAAACACCCACTCACTCTACACTTACGTATGTGTGTTGTTTTGTTTTGTTTTACTCTAAGACACTGTGCTACTGTACTAGCAAGTTTCTCCCATCTTGACAGATAAAATTACAGAGTTTAATCTCCAGAAACTAGCTCAACAAGAATTTATTTAAATAGCTGGGCATAAATTCTCGCTCCTAAATGAGCCTCAGATTAGCTCCAATTTCTCTAATGGTAATTTCTGATAATTACAAACAGAATACACTGGATATAGAAGAAAGAAGAGGTCTTATATTTAAAGCAAAGAGCTGGAAGTCTAGATTCTGTGGCTGATTCAAGTGTTACCTTAAGGTCATGCCTTGAACAGTTCACTTTGATGGGAGTTTCAAAAGAGCGTGAATGAATCAGATACTACCCTAAATCCCACTGCAGAGCTAGGTGCGAAATTTCATCAGGCTCCCCTGGAACTCCCAGGACTTTACTGTCTGTGCTTCAGATCAGGGGATAAAATTTACATGTTCTGCATAGACAGTAGATGCCTAACGAGTATTTTTTTATATAAAAAGGAAGAAGCCCTATTACTGGAAACATTTTAAGAGAAAGCTTGCCTCAAATTACTTAACCTCATGTAGATTTACAAAAACACGAAGGCCAGAACTGATCTTTGCTGCTTACCCAGATACATTGTGCCTAATTCCTCCTCTCCTGAATGATACCAGCCATTTGCCTTTCCAGATCTCATTCCCACCCCTTAATTCCTATTCTCCAGAAAAAGCAGATGATCCTCCTGGTCCCCATCTTGGCACATTTCTGGAAACAACATTGCTGCAATACATTCAAGTACACGTACATGCACAAACGATGATGGCAAACTACCCTGACCTCAGCTGCTTGCTGCGTACTAAAAGTACTGATTGCATTTCTTTTGTTTTCATGCTTTGTCACATGTGCATGCCTTCAGTTTTAATCCTGCTTTTCTGACAGATTTTGTCTCGCTTCTTTTTCTGTACCCCCTTTGAAATGGAATGTAAGCTTAATACTATTTGCGTTCTGGTTGAACTCGCAAACTCAGGAATATTTTAGTGCCAGCCAGAACAGCTCAGCTCTTCCCTGGTTCATCCACCACATCTCTGACACAGAATGGCTTAGGTTGGAGGGACCTTAAAGATCACCTAGTTCCACCCCCCCTGCCCGAGCATGTTCTGTTGTTTGCATGCTTGCAGGATGTTGGTACTGAAAGGGTTAACGTGCCTTTGTACCTCAGACACGGTAGGATTTTGCAAGCAAATGTCTCTTGGTTGCAAGCGCATACGAGCAAGTACGAGACTAATTTCCTGTTAAGGAGTCGCTACATTAAAAGGATATTTGCATAATCATAGACTAAGATAATGTAGGGAAAACCCCAGAGATCATTCTGATGCCAGGATTAAGCCAAGCCCAACATGTAATTTATTTGAATGCATGAAAACTGCTTCTTATCATCTGCTTCTATCTCAAGTCCCCAAGCACTTTAGTTGGCAGCGGCAAGCCCTCACTCCTCCTGGCTAATTCATTATCCTCAACAACTTTTAAAAGGGTTATTTTAAGTTTAACTTAACAGTCCCTGCAACTTAATTCCTACAATAAAAAAATTACTCTTTTTATGACCTGTGTCACACGTTCAAGATCAGGCTACCACATCTTCTTGGGTCATCATTTCATTTAATGCCCTCGCCTTCAGGTTATGACAACTTCTTAAATATCACACGTGTAACAAAAATAAAGGTCCAGGACTACACCTATGAAAAACATAGCCAAAAACAATGAGATTTCATAATGCAGGCTTTTTTTTTTTTTTTTTTTTTCCTCCAGCTTGTATATAAATAAAGGAGTGTCCACGTAGGAGTTCAACAAAATGCCCTCAAGAGCAAGTACATTAGCAATTAAAAATCAAGGAACTTAAATGTTTCTGAACAGATTAATACTTCTCCAGGGCTGGATGTTCCATTTTACATCCAGCTGTATGCTTTATTTTTCTATTTAAAGAATCTCATTACCAAAGATTTTGTTGTACTTTTCACTTGATAATTCCCCTGTGCAATCTCGCTTAGTGGCCCTCAGGTTGCTGCAAAGAGCCCTGAAAGACTGTATTTTATTTATTTAGTTAGTTTACCCAACTTGGATGGGGAAGTCATATGAATTCTAAAGTTCAGTTGCCAGTTAAAAAAAAAAAAAAAAAAAAAAAGCAACAAACAAAAACAGGAAAATTAAAGGGGAAAAAAAAAAAAATACAAGAAAGGCCATTGCTGTGCCTGCGTGCCAGGGCTAAAATGAAAAGGGATACAAAGAAATGCGAGGAGGAAGAAGGCAGCTGCTATTTCTGAAAAGCAACAAGGGGAGCAACTCCATGGCATTTCAGTGCTTCAAGCCTGGAGCCACAGCATAAGAGGGGAATCTTTCAAACAAAGCGAGGGAAAGACAACCATTATGATAACAAATGATTTAGTTAATTGTAGTAAAGACAAGAAGAGAATATAATTAAGGCCTCAGACACCTAAATAGGAAAGCATTTAGTAGCAATAGGAGCAACATTAGCAGAACAGAACCATTATATGAACAGGAGGATCTACACTGTTTATTGCAAGCACAGCCCTAATAAAATGCTTTCCCTGTAGTAGAAGAGAGTACTATGTTTAACTACACTTTAGCAGTGATTAAAACAGCAAAACCCCAGTAACCTGAAGGTAGTCCAAAAGTATTAATCCAAAAAGTTCACACATTCAGATTTGAAATTTCTCATGCTTAATAAGTAGGACTGCTACATATGAAAGAAAATCTGGACATCTTAAATAGATAACGCAATGCACTTTTCTCCCAGATTTTGGAAGTGCTAAAAAAACACCTATCAAATAATGAAGGTAACAAACTAAGCCTAATTAGAACAGAACAACAGTCAGTCGACTGAACAATAGTGGATAACTTTGTGAATCCTGAAAACTCACACTGCACAAAATCAGTTACCAAATAAAACAAAATGATAGTGCACAGCAACCTGTTCCTACAGAGAGACAAAGGATGGGAGAGAGTCATCCCAGCTACCTTTAGTTTTAATGTCTCTTCATAATATACAATCTACATTTAACTCAAACTTGATAAAGGTTCCCAGGCTTCAATACAGAGACCAAAATCGTGGCATTATGTCATGTAACAGCATTACGCAAGTCTTGATCCCTAATCATGTTTTGGTTTGTGCAGAAATCTGTGCAGAAATCTATATGAAGTAATTTATCAGAACACTTAATCTCTGGGGGAAAAACAAAAGCGCTCAAACTACCTTGCTTCCTTACTCTGTCATTAGTGATAGGCCATTCCCAGCTTCAGTTCCAGAAATCCTCCAGAGCTTTGGACATCTCCGCCATGTTCCCATCTGCCTCACTGGTCCTTACACTTCTCTGATTTTTAACTCGTGCCATATTCAGAACTGATCCCAACATCACAGGGAGTAGTTTTACAAAGATTTATCCAAGGAAGAAGTATACACACATGAGAACTGTGTTAGGATAAAAGAAGGAATACATCATCATCTTGTACTGTTAAAGGATTTCACCTAGACTGCAAGGAATGAACACAGAATCTCTAAAAAATGGAGGACAAAAAAAGAAGGAGAAAGCTAAAAACAGTGGGGAATGGGGCATTAAAAATCCAGGAATTCAAAGTAACACACCATAGACTGTAATAAAATCAACCTTGTGCATGAAAAAAATGGAACAAAGCTCATGTTAAAGAATATTGGGCATAAATCACTCAGGAAAAGTGTCATGAAGTTGGCAGAGTTAAATACAAAAGTTACCAGACTTAGCCTTGCATTGCAGATGTCAGCAAGGTTAAAAGATTTCCCATTACAGGATTAAGTTTATCACACAGTAATGTGTAAGACATGGATGCAAATTTAACATGCTTGCAAGCCAACAGAGAGATCAAGAACTTTAATGTCTATCCCATGAACACGAGCTTTGTTGCATTTGTAATTATCCTCTCCTTTAGAAAAAAAAAAAAACAACAACCTTATTCCTTCGCACATTCAGTTAAAATCCTTCAACTGCTACTTTGAATTACAGTTGACTAAGACAGATTTGATTTCTTCCTTAGGAAATCACATAAAGATTTCCTGGGGTTTTTTTTGTTCATTTTTTGAAACATTTTCCATGCTCCCAGAATTGCGTCCAATGGAAATGACAGAGCTCAGATTCTGCAAATACAAGAAATAGGTTTTCAAAGAAACACATGAAAGAAAGGCAGCTTAAGTATAGGAGGAGTCTTTGAAATGCTGTTAGCCAGGAGGGTTTAAAGTCAGAATAATTTCATGAGTTGTATTTTCAACTTGTCAGCTGTGCACTGAAATTGTGCTTTTTAATACTACTAATCTCTACAGAGGAAACTCCCATTGTTTCTTATGTTCTTTATGTTGGGTACAAGGACTAGGATGCCATAAAGCTAAGATCATGCCAGGAAAGGATTTCTCAGGGACAGAAAATGATGCAAGTGGCTGACACCTTTCTTACAAAACTCTTGCAAGCTCACTGGTACAGGCTGGGCTAGAGATGGTTGTTTTCAGAGTGGTTCTCAGAGTCTGTAGATGTCCTTGTGAATTAGATTCCATATGCTGCAGTCTCTTGGGACTACCTAAAATATTCCTTTTGGTCATTTCTGTTACAAATGAGCACAACAGCAGCACAAAAAGCACATTATCTGCCTGAAACTATGACCTCGATGCATGAGTTTTTGAGAATAAGAATGGGATTTCCCTCTACTGGCCAAAGTCATTTCTTGCTCAGAGAAGTATCTGGTCTTTGACTCATCTCTGATCAACTTTAATCTCCACGGAGGCCTTGCTTCCTACTATTTCTTTCAAGCACTTACGTCCCATTCAAAAACAAACAAACAAGGGTTGGCTTGTAATGGACTTCTCCATAAATACATTTTTTTATTCAAAGGTATAAAAAGATTAGTTTTTTAAATACAAGCTTCGTGAAGTAGAATAAACAGCTAATAACAAACTACAGTGCCTTTTATCTTAAGCCATATCTGAATGTGAAGTGACTAAATGTAGCAGAGAAGATCCTTCTAGCTGAGAAATCTCAGCCTAGAATCCATCCCTGAAGAAAGAAGTTTAAGCCTTTGAAAAACATAACCGGAGATCATTAGCTTATTTCTGACATGTCTCTGCTCTTTCAGATGGTACCCAGGCAGTCAATGGTCTCATTTAGGATGATGAAAACCTAGTGGTACCTTTCTAGAATGAAGAGACTCAACCAAGTTTCTCCCACCTTCATGAAGAAAGCCAGAATTTGTGTTATTCTGAATGTGTAGGGAGCATACATCTTTCTGAAGACACTCAGAAACTATTCACTGGCTCCTCAAGAAATGACAATGGGCACTGATGAATACTCAGGGAACCAAGAGATTACTTAAATGGAGAGAGAGAATCTTGAATTCTAGTCTGCATTACTCCAGTAGAAGAAAGAATTTAAGTGAGGCAGAGTAGATTTCAAATTAGTGTTACTTGTGTAAAAGTGGGATATAAAATCTACTTTTCAATGTCACTTGTGAGAAATATTTTACTTAGAGCTTAATTCAGATGTCCTCACACCTTGCCAAGGTGCACCAAGACTCCACATGGGATTCGTTTGGATGTATGTGTTTGGTTGCCCAAGGTATGTGGTGACTATATGCAATTCTAGGAGAATCCTAGATGACAAAGGAGAAAGAGGACAAGTCACCTATGAATTAGATAGTTCTAGCAGAAATACTTAAGATGCTTGAAAAGAGCCTCGGAGGTTTGGATAGGCATTTTAGAACAAATATAAGGAAGTGAGTAATTATAGCTTCCAGGCCTCCCTTTTAGCAAAAAAAAAATAAAAAATAAAAATAAAATAAATCTTTTTTGCTTTCTGTGATTCTTTTCATCTTCTTTTGGTCCTGACATGGATGACAGACGCCTTTAACAATCATTCACCTTGGCAAATTTTTCATTTTTCAAATTAGTAACCTTTAATAAACACACCCCTGTAATTTGCATTGATAATCCTTTTCCCTAGAAGAGTGGGTGTTGTTGCAGGAACATGTCCAAAAGTTGCTCTCCAACCTCTTACTATTGAAAAAAGCACCATGCCACTAGCTATTATGACTCAATAATAGATTGAAATCTCTTGTTATGCTTTAATATGGGATAACAACTCCCTTAGAATTTCCATTAACAACGAAGCACCTCAATGAAATACAGACAGAACAACAGCTGTACTGAACTTCTAGTAGATAATGTTTCTGCAAGATCTCAGCATTACGTTAGCTCTCACGACACTGCATCCCAGACTTCCAGACACAGTTCCTGGTATTCACCCAGGAAAAACTATGACAGGAGCAGTTCAAATGCTGATATGCACACAACTGACTAAGTGTAATTTGGAGGCAATATAGTAACACAGGCATGTTGTGACTTCATGAATATCTTAGCGTTACTGCCTTAAACTGTACAATACACCGACTTGAACAGGGAAAATAAAAGCTAATATGATAATAAGTCATTTAGGGAAGTTAGCTGTATCCATGTAAGTGTGTCACTTTCTCAAGTGCAGTCTTCTAATCTAAAGAAGAGATGCAGCGCTGACAAGTTTCTTAGAGTAGGAAAATACAATTCAGGCCATGAATAAACAACCCCTTATCCATGCCTGACCCTACTTTGATACTGATCTTTATGAAGATAAGGTGTCACATCCACCTTCTATAGAATGTTAAAGGCTCAGGCTAGGATCTAATTCTTTGTGTCCACATTTAAGAATAGATGCTAAAATCTTGTGGAAGAAGAATCTTTTATTGATTCAAAACTCCTCTGAAAACAGTATGGGGCCAAAAATGATCCTTGCTTTAACTTTAAGAAGGTTGTAGGTTGGTTGTTTTTCTTTCTTCTTCTTCTTATTTTTTTTCAATCTACCAAATAGTCATTCCCATGTTAAAAACTTGAGTCTAATTGTTAGATGCATTATTTAACTTCTACTCAAATGAACAGAAGCAGATTCCATCTTGCTCTCAGAATTGGAAGTTTAAGTTTGGAGAGTTAGAGGTAGTAATAACTCAAAAAGACAAGAGAGGGGTCCTTTTGCTCTGCAAATGAGATAGTGCTAAGCATCTGTTTTACCATGTAATTCAAATAACCTCCCCTCACCCAAATCATTTTCTGCAGCGAAGGAGAACAAAAACAAAGGTTATTTGATCTTCATTTATACATGTCAATCAAGTATTTCTTTTCTTCCTCCTCCTCCCCCAGTTGCACATCTTTCCCCATTGCCCTGCAGCAGAATGTGGGTGGAATTCAATGAAGGCACTTATTCTATTTTTTCCCCCCACTTATTTTTGAAAAAACTATGATAACTGCTGTCAGTAATGTTTATGGAGGTAGTAGGAGTAGCCTTTTCTTCATGTGTTAGCTTGGGATTTTATGTACAAGCACTTTCCAAAGAGTCATTTTGTTTGCACACCAGTCAATTACAAGATTACTGGAAAACAGCTAGCACTGAAAGTGTTCTCTCAAGTTAAACAAGCAAGTCACTACTACTGCTGAGAGAGTCCTTGTGTAGTTGCCACCAAACAATTTTCTCTTATTTTTCCACAGGACTATGCAATTAACTTGTATGCCCAGTGTTATTTCAGGATGGGTGTACTGTTCAACTTACTTGAGTTATGCAATACAGGTATTATGATGTTGATGAAATGTCTTGTAACTCAAGATCATTGCCACTGATTTGGGTGGAAAGGTACCCACTCTGCAAAGCGGCCAAGGGTTAGTACCTACAGAGAATAAACTCTCTGGAAAAGTACAAATGAAAATAGAAAGGAGAAAGCACGCAGAGGAAAAAGGAGATGGAAAAGAAAAAGAAAGATGAATGATAGCCTTATATGAGCAGGACTCATGAGAAATCGTCTCAAGCCTGAAAGCACCTAGCTTGCTTCCATGGGTTAGGTCAAGACAATGACTAGCCAGAGCCATGTCCTTATCTGTGAAATGAGGATAAAATTCCTTTCTGCTGTGCTTTGTAGATTGTGACTAACGTAATAAGACCTCATGTTCAACTGAGACTATTAACTGGTAGTTAATAAATAAATATAATACTACAGAAAAGAGAAAAAACCTATGCAGGAGATTACAAAAGAAAGAAAGGGAATGAAAAAGGAAGAAGCGAACTTATTGAAAAGACAAATACAATGAAGACTCAAAGATATCTAGAGGACAAAAAGATATCCATAGAAAATAAATGTTATAAAGAAATACTGGACAAAGGACTTAAAAGAAGAGTAAAGGGCAGAAAAACAGTGGAGGTTAGAGAAACATTTACTTTCTAAATATGGCTTGATAATAGAAAAAACAGTGGCTGTGTCATAAAACAATGAGTGCCCTGTGGCAGGACAACAGTATTCTATCCATTTTTCCATGCTGGAAGAACACGTTTCTTCTATGTGTAATTGCTTGCATTTATCTTGTGGTATTGTCAAATGTCCTGTGCCCTCCAGAGCTGATGAGAGCTCTGCAGCACAGAGCCCCAAGAAGAGAGTGGCTCATGTGATTCCAAAATCCTTGCACAGAAGCACTGCTAATAAAGAAAGTTGCCTTGAGGGCTAGTAAGTTCAGCACTAATTAAAATGGCTGATTAGCAGCTTTGAAAAATGTGGTTCTCCTTTTCCACAGGATAGACACAGATGAGTTTTACAGCTCCATTCTGTAAATGTTGTACAGCTAGCACATTATTCCTGATCCCCTGGAGTGAGAGTAATTCCTTTCCTTCCTTTTCTCTCTCTATGGAAGCATTCCAGTTGCCAGTGCAATGGAGTTCAGGCTTTTGTTGGTCTTCTCCCTTTCATCTCTATAGGCCCACATACTAAGAGTGGACATCAGCCAACAGCTATCAAAGTGAGTGTCTTTGACTTCAATCCTTTAATTCTGAATTGACAGTGACTCAACTGATAAATTCCTCTACATTAACTGGGAGCTTCATGGCAATCTAAGAAGCCAGAATAAGTACAGGAAGATGGTACCAAACAGTGAGTTCTTGAGGTAGGGAATGGCAGAGATTTCCAGCTCTAAGATATGAGAGGTGGAGGGGAAAAGGAATAGAAGAGAGAGGACAGAAGCTGTGAGGAGCAATCTGCTGAAAGAAGTCTTCCATGTACATCTCAACTGGATTGTGTAGTGTTCAATAGAAAGCAAGTGGCAACCCAAGTAAATCAGGTCCAGAAACAACTGCAGTTTTTACTTGTTTGTTATCAGATAAGAAGAAAAATAAAGAAAGCCCTTGAGAATTAGCTAACATCCCACCTTTTTCACGATACTGCATTGTTTTGTGAAAATGATACCAAAGTTTTCCACAGTGACTTCTAGACTTATTTCCCCATGCCTCATTTGACATGCCCAGTGCCTCTTAGTTCACACAAGTTCCTTGGTGCAACTATACACGTGAAGCACATACAAACACTACATGTATGAGTTGGCTCAAAAAAAGTGATCCAGTGAAATAACTGTAACACATCTTCCCTGTAGGCAGAAAGTCAGCTTCAGTAAGCAGAGTAAAAAAGGTTCAGCACAGACTGTTTTGTATCATCCCCAAGAACGGCTAATCAGTAAAGTCTGGCCCCTGAATTTTTATCTTATCAAGTCCTACAAGGAAATGAAATCAGCGGGCTAACTAATTTAGAGATACCGATATTTAGACTGAGGAAGGTTGAGGATCTTGACCGCATCTGAAAGGTTTTATTAAGTCACTGCAGCACTGTGCCAACACATCTCTATCTTGCTCTTTTATATCAGACTTCTAGTCAAACTCCCTCCCCGCTTCATGAAAGAAAAGTGACCCTCGAATACTGATGAGCTGATTGACCTCAATTTGTGCAAACAATTAGCAGGAACAGTCATATGAACTGGGACACGCATGTACAGCATGCACAGGTTTTTCATACAGAGCAAGTATATAAACAAATTACTCCTTACTTGACCTAGTGAAGCACCACACCTACTCTGCACACAATTATATCTTTTATGTTCTGCATGAAAGAATATACTGCAAATGAATCTTAGTACAAAGTTTAAATAAAGAATTACCAAGTAATAATTAAACCAGCCTGTCATTTGTTATGATTAGACACTAAGGTAAGATCTGTTTCTTTTAATGCTTCTCAAAGAATGTGCTCATTTTAGAACACGTACAACCAGTTACACAGAGGTCTGAAAAGACATACTGTTCTCCTCCTGGCTTAGTGATGCACGGTGTATTCACTTTTATTGCTGGAGTTGACCCAGTTATTGGTATCACAGCCAAGGTGACACACTATCAGTCTTGTCATAATGAGGTTATGACCCAGAACTTTCTCTTGTAACCTCTTCTATAATGTTCAACTAAAGATCTCTTCTGCTATGAAACTTCACTGCAAGACAAAAGAAGTCACTGTGGTTCAAACAGGAGGAACACCAGGTTGTGTACTGCTAAGCTGCATTAATGTGGGAAGCTTTCTGCGCATAGATGGCCAACCAGAAGTTAGTACCAACCAAGAAATCAGACCTAACTGTGGCAAATTTGAGTGGTATAGGCTCACACATGAACAGTTCCTCATGTCTATTTGCACCCCACCACATCAGAGAGTGGAATTCGTACGGTGAGGAAACTGTGCTGCGGCAGCTCAATGGCTTTTTCACTTCTTAGTTCCTTTGTGCACCACAGATCATCTACAACAGAAGTCTTAATTTCAGACTTTTTGGATTACAGATAACACTAATACTACAAAGGTATTATTTACAATTTACATTAAAGTTGCACCTAGAAACCCAAAAAGAAAGGGTATCATTTAATTAAGAGTTTTACAAACAATATGAGTTGCTGCATCAGAGATCTAACACTATTCTTATCGGCGAGCATAAAAGCGATGGATGGAACAGATAAACTGTGAGGTGGGAGTGGACTGGAAAGACTGAATAACTGTAAAGCAAACAGACTTCACTGCAGCTCACTACTTGCCTAACAGATGGGAGTGGTTCATGAGCACCATAGCAGAAAAAGGTTTTGAGGAGGGATTTAGAGAGGGATAAGGCATCAGCTTTATGGATTTTGGCAAGAGCTGGTTTCCACTGCTAGGTAATGTAGCAGAGAAAATATTTAAGACTTCTGTCTCACTGAAAGAAGAGCAGCTGCCTAAGTTGCACTAGGTGATCGCTCCTCAATTTAATACATTAATTGCTATAGCATATGGTGAGAGATGGTTTTGCTAATTGACTTGAGCCCATTTAGCCTCTATGGTCTGAAAAACAGTTTTGATTTTCATCTCCTGTGAGCGCATATAATTATATCTTCTCTTTGTTGTTTATCCTGAAGTTGATCATGCTCCAGTAGGGCTGAAGTCCAGAAAGCATAGCTGTATGTTGAAATGAAAATTGCACAATAACCATCATCACAGAGACCTAAGGGGAAAGTTGTAAGATTTGTTATAATCTCATACAGCTTTAAGAGATGTTTAAACCAGAAAATACAAAAATGTTTTCTGAAATAAGGTATGATCACATTTCACATGAAGCTTAGATCGTTTCCACTGTGGCTTCCACTTCACTTTCAGTGAAAACAAACAGCATCTTTGTTAAAGATAGTGATTTGGGAGCTGATAAGGCTGTATTAATTATTAGTTGTATTGACTTTTAATTTACGTTGGGCTAAAATAAGCATTTAAAGCTAGCTAAGAATATAATTAAGCCTTCCTGAAGTTGATAGGTATGCCTTTATCAGCTGTGAATAATTTCTCCTGCTCTATGCCATGCTTCCACAGACCACTAGCTCTCCAGGGTCCCTGGATGCTATTCCAGACTTGACTGCTCATCCATTAGCACTGCACCCCTAGCAGGAGCCTCCCTCTCTCATCAGCCAGGAACTTTCACTCACTTAGTAGCCTTTAACTGCGTAACAGAATCAAGAGCAGATTCGTTACTCAAGTTTCTTTTACTGATGTGGGATGTTAAGTGAAGAAGCATGCTGCAGGTCAAGCTTTCAAGCAGCTGAGCCAAAAAGTTCATAGACAATCTTCCTCCCACTGCTTTATTTACATCCAATCCATTCCTTTTACACTTCAGCATGCCCTTCCTACTGCTTAGCTTCTGCTGTCAATCTGCAACGCATTTTTTGACTGATTAATGAATGATTGATTAACGATTATGACTTAACCATATATTATGGACCCATGCTACCTTGTCATTGCCTTCACCATGTGTTCATGTCCTCAGAGTTTGAAGGCTGTCTCTGGCCATTTTCTTGCTTTCACGCCCTTATTAAAAGGCACGAACATGGACCTTAGCTGGACTATAAATACCTTGCTAATTCACCTCCTCCCAAGCTACTTAGTCACCTTCTGAAGCACCCCATTATTTTGGTTGCACACACGTTAAGTCTCCTACTTTTTCTCGGCCACAATTATCTTGCTTTCACTGACACCTATAAAGTCTTATTTCAGGAAACGGGATAAAATTAACCACAATATTTATTTATTTACATCCACATAACATAAAACCTTGGTAGAGTTGTTAAAGCACCTGGCATAGGTTTAGAAACATAATTACAATATTATGGAACCAGTCAAAACACCAGCTGCTCTTTCTTTCCTGTATCTCTTCTATCAGCTACATATCATTCACTAGTTTCTGAGAAGATTCAATAAAGATTAAAACTTCCCCTAAACCATATCTGTTACACAATCGTATCTTTACCTTGCTACTATAGCTTAGCATCACTTGTACAATCTTTGGAAAGAAGCTATGGGGAATAAGTAAACAAATAACTTCTAAAAAGAAGTATTAATGTTGTCTTATATCACAAAGCCCATGTTACTGCACCCATAGCACAGTTCGTCCACTTCTGTTGCTCAGAAACTACTTTCATGTAGTTCTGAGAAATGCACTGAACAAGTCTACCTCTCCTGCTGAGATGATAAACAAAGCAATCATCCAAATACAATCTAAAATAATTCCTACCATATAAAATTTTCTGATAGGTAGCAAAGAATATTTTTAAAGGTCAGTGGAGATGTGGAATGCAGAATGAAATACTGATGAATTGGGATAAGACTGGTAGTCAACTACCTTATAACTCTTATAACTCTTATATCAATATAAGAACAAATTAATCACTTAGTGCTGTAAATAATTACTACTCTTACATTTAAATATTTGAGTACAGCAAGAGAAGCATATGTTCAAAAGACTAGGCCCTTTGTTTTTTAATGTATATGCATACATGTCTGAAAAAGGGTGTGATGGCATTCTTGCTGGCAGTCTGTCCAGCATTAGCTGCTGCCCTCATTTCACTTGTGGGAATACTTCAGTAGATAGTCTTACAGTTTCACAAAGGACACCTTCAGGCCAGCCATGATATTCCTCTTGTTCCAATATGGATTTGCATCAGATTGTTTGTTTTTGTTTTTTTTTGTTTTGCTATGAGTTCAAAAATTTGGAAAGGTTGCAACAAAATTTTAATTGTCAATTAAATACCAGAAGTTTTCCATGAACACATACCCTGTGTGTTTAATTTAGATGCTCTTCAGAAGTTGGGAGGCTGGAAGAGAGCTTCCAGATTAACATTACAAATAACACGACTGAAAACAGGAGAGATGCATTGCATCAACACATAAACTTGAAAAACACAAGTGCAACCCAGAAACATTAGTAAACGGGTGCTACTATGAAGTTAAGTAGATTTAAAAATTAGCAGTTAGGTGACTTTTTTAAATGTGTTTTATGAAATGTTGGTTTCATCCAACTATACATATTCTTATAATTTATTTTACTAGTAATACTTGATTCTGCAGAGAGATTACAAATAAGTACTAATTCATGTACCTTCCAAGCTGGGCTAATCATTCGATGTATGAGCATAAGAGGTTGCAGCAATTTCTCCCCATTTGGTAGTGGAAAACGTGCAAACGCTTCTTGGCCACGCTGGTAAAACTACGAAGCCTTGATGTAACAAGGGATTGGAGCACTTGGACTGCATGCTCCAGGTCCTTTGCAAGGACTAAAAGTTTTAATTAATCACTCGGTCCACTGCTTGACTTGCTATTTAATGATAAAGTTTAGCTACATCTCCACAAAATCTAAAAAGACTCTCCACACCTCATTGTTTTATTTTTTTGTTGTTTGTTTGTTTTTTGTTTTTCTGTTGGTTTGTTTTTGTTTTTACTTCTAAAGCCAGCTTAAAACTGATAAGCATCTGACAACAAGCATTTCACCACATAGCACTGAAGCTTTGGTATATCAAAGGGCAAGAGATCACAGATCAGGCATTTGTCTAAAATGTAGCCAGATTTTCCAAAGAGCTCAGGGATAATTCTTTTTAAATGCTCAGCATCCACCTCTATAGGCAAATTTTCAGAAGTGCTCAAAGCCATGCATGCTAAAAGTCTCTAAGAATGTTGCTAGCTGTTTTGGTTCTCAAACAGAAGCCAAGCTTTTTGAAAAGCCTGTCCCCTTTGAAATATTTCAGCTAAAGGATATTACAGTATAGCTCAGTTATTATTTTGGGTTCTAGATGTATCTGTACATCTCTATAAAACAACCATGGTGTAAAACTTTTTGTTAAATGAAAAAGACTCAGTTCCTTTGGAACACAGATCTTTCATTCTGTTATT
Organism: Alectoris magna; assembly: GCA_030625065.1. Taxonomy (NCBI): domain Eukaryota; kingdom Metazoa; phylum Chordata; class Aves; order Galliformes; family Phasianidae; genus Alectoris; species Alectoris magna. The sequence goes on from CM060565.1 coordinate 41,741,819, forward strand.
TCTTGACGTGGCTTCATAGACGTACTTTGTATGAAACAACTCATCCTTGTCAATGTCAAACATTACATCATAAGGATTTGTCAAGTCATAATTTTCCCATTGCATCTATTTATAAAGCAGGCATTCTCTTTTCTCAGCTTTTCTTATACATGTACTTCTTCCTAAACAAATGCCTATTTTCTTCATTGTAAATACTTTGACATTCACAAAACCGAATTACACCTGACTTTATATCCTAACATATCCATTCTGTAGATTTTTTTTTTGTTGTTCAGTTTGATCTTTTTTGCGTGCTGCAACTCCATTTTACTAAACCCTTACTTATGAACAAACTGTAAGAGAACAGACTCAGAAAATTGTAGATATCAATAGGAAAAAAAGAAACAAGAAATCATCCGGAAGGAAAGTAGAGTCCAATTTAGTAATAGAGTCAAGCGGAAGATGGCACACTTGCACAGTCATGGCAAAATGCATGAAAGCAGAATGGAGAATGTCCAGAAAACAGTTTGGAATACACTGAGGTCAGGGATATATCTAAGCACAGGCTACACTTGCCATAACAAGAAGAAAGAAGTTGGCATTACCCCTGGAGGTTTAAAGCAGAGCACAGCCTTCAAATACATCAAGTTTTTCTTTTCAGGGTTAGTAAGACTTCATCTGGAATACTAAGCCTACAACCAGGAACCCCACTTCTATAAGTACAGCAGATGGAAGAGAGAGGTCAAGAAGAATGGACAGGAGTCTTTAAAAGACTGAAGCAACTAGAGCTTCTTAGCCTAACAAAGCAGAGATTGTTCTCTACGCCTGCTGCTGCAGAACGGAAAGTTATTATCTTTATCAGAGACACCTCCAGATGGGATGACTGCAATCTCCAGGTAGTAATCAAGCCTGCCAGAACTGCAAAATGTATTGATATACTTCAGGGAGCAGAATCAGTATCTGACTGAAATATCTAGCACAACTGAGATGAAAAAGGTCTGCACTACTGAGATGGAGCTGGAGAAGGCTTGGTGCACATTGAGCACTAGAACAAAAAATAGGAACACTACTACCAATGGTCATGTAATGTTAGGTACTTCAACAAACAGAAGAAACTTTTCAATGTTTGATGAGATTTCTAGATTTCATTCTAGACTTAACTCTAAAATGTTTTCACACAAGCCCATTTTAAACATATCCTATTAAAATGTCACTCAAAACCACTTCATCTCTTAATAGTACAGAAACAAAACTTGGACAGGAAAGTAAAAGATAGAGAGGGGAGAGAACTTGTCAATGTTCATCTGACCAAGAGCAGAGGAAGCCTGTGCTGCCTTTCAAAGCTCACGAGTCTTCTTATTGACACTTCAAGCTGCCCCTTTGGCCACTTCCATGTCTGCTTAAAAACGTGCCTCAAACGTAAAATGCATCTCAGAAAACTACTAAGCATTAATTCAGGTTCTGACTGAACATAAAGGGAGGAAAAAAAAGAGAAATCAATGTAAAAATAGAGTATTGGACTAGGACACCAAGAAAGGCTGTGGAACATGAGTCCTTGAGAGTTCTGAAGGTGGGACAAGGACCTGAGGTACATGCTGTGTTCAGGGTTTATCTTCCTCTGCAATGGAAGTCAGAGCAGAGAGCACCACAGGTCCCTTCCCCACACTTGTGACATTGTGCTGATCCTATGCGCTCACCTTTTTTAAGACAGCTGGTCCAGCAGTGACTTTTCCTCTCACCAGAGGACAAGCATATTTGCAAGAGAATGTTTCATCAATCCACAGGTTGTCTGGGGGCAAGTGTTTCATGAGCATGCACATGTCTGCATGTCAGTACATTTATGTAAGGGATATATGTGTGCGCACAGGGCAGAGATCAGATGCTGCATTCAAACTTACAGGCTCTCCAAGACCTGAATGTCCATCATTTAGATGGACTCTGGTGAAAGATTAAAAAGAACACTTGTGTGCAGCTTGGCCCAGAACACCCAGGAAGGAGAAGAACTACTCAGAACCGCCAGCGGGAGTTTACAACTGGGAGCAATAGGGTAAAGTCAGGTAAAGAAAAACAGTTTGAACATCAGTAAAATTTCCTAACAGTGAATGTTATTAGACAGGATAATCTCCCCTTAGGGAAGCAATAAAAACGACATCATTTGCATCTTTGCAAACGAGACCAGACAAAGCACTGGGAAATATACTGTGGGGAATAATCTTGTAAAAAGATTGCACTAATTTTTCCCATCTATTCTTTCTTCATAGGATTGCTTCATACACGCAGTGTGCCATACTCCTTTTCCTGTTACTTTATTCCTTTTCCTGTGGGTTTAATAAAAAAAAAAAAACAAAAAACAGAAAACAAAAAAACCCCAACACCCTGGAGCAATTGATACCTTTCTAACTAAAATATGACATACAAAGACAATTTGACTTTTTATTTTAAAAGATTTTTTTTTTTTTTTTTTACTTAAAATATAACCAGTAATAGATACAAGATCATATTCTGTAGGGCACTGACACACTTCAGCACAATAAGCAATTAGGTTTGCCCTAAATTAATTATTGTTTGACATGCTACTCATACATACACTCTGTGTAACAGGAGGAAGTCAGTCTGACCTTAATTATTGCTTGTAAATAATCCCCAAGTTGTAACTAAGTAGAGCCTTTTAAAATGTAATTATTATAATACCAGAGTTACAGACCTCATTGATTTATAATTGCTTAATTGTTTATATCTATTAAACCACAGCTGTGATAGGTTCATCATGCGTACATGCACTACTCTGGAAACTGATGAAGTATGGCCAGGAACTTTAACCAACATTATCTCCCACAGCTAAATGCTAAATAATCATTCCATTCCAGTCAAGGTCAGCAGTGTTGATTAGATGGCTGATCAACTGTGGGAAATAAGCTGGTCATTTCAAAACCGATCCTGCAGAGTAACAAGATGGGGGTAGGACACAAACATATAGGTACCTCCAGGATTCTGAGTCTCCCACCAGATTTCCAATTCAGACCAAAACTCCCTCCTCTCCATGAGTCTGACTGTACACTTTTAGGGTTGTAATGTGTAAAAAACTATTGGAAATACTGGTAACTGTGCTAGTGGGAAACATATTAGCCGAGTAATTATAAAGCCTCCCTCTCTTTCTAAGCCAAGTGTCTACAGTAGTTTACATGCTTGCGTGCAAAGGATAGACTATGCTTTTGCCTGTCATGCCAACTACACATGTGAAGAGAGCCTTTCATAGAGGGAATTGAAGCCACAAACATGGTCCTCATATCTTCAATGTGCTCAGCTCTTTCTCTGCCGCTGTCTTGTAATAAGCATATGAACACCTGCACCACATTACATGTATGTGTGATTGGGGAAAAGGAGCAAGATAGAAAAAAACACTTAGGAGTAGTCAGCATGATGCTTTCATTAAAATTGCAGCGTATCCCATCTGTCAGAAAGGAGACACCAACATTTTTCTCTGAGAAACCGTAACCTGGCACTCAGAAAGATTTTAATATACTTCTAAATACCACCTTCTTCTGACAAAGATAATGTGTGGATTTTTTTATCATTAAAATTTCAGCTAAATATAAGCTTTGGTTTAAATCTTTTGTCATTTTACAGTGTAGAGAAAGACACCAGCCAAGAAGCACATTAATTCTGTATGCTCATGGAATACAATATGACAAGTTGGAAGGGACCCACCAGGATCATCGAGTCCAACACCTGGCTCCACATTGGACCACTCAAAATTCACCCACTACACCTGAGAGTTTTGTCCAAATGCTTCTTGAGCTCTGGTAGGTTTGGTCACACGACCACTGCCCCAGGGAGCCCTTTCCAGCAAACACACATTTCATCACAGAATTAGATCCTAGAAGAAATGACAGAACTATGAACTGACAACTCATATAACCACAATGATACCTGGAAAGACACAAGTGTATTCACAGAGCAGGTATCAGGAATAAGAGATTATATATATTATTAGTATTCATGCAAATTCTTATGTATTTCTTAAAAACACAACACATTTCGAAAGCCTGAGAAAATTGGTTCCGTGATAGACCAACGAAGGAATTTCTGCAGTGAATTTCTTCTGTATGCCAAAAAAACTGACAAGTGAGAATGAAGATCTATGTGCAAGCTGCACATGAAGCTTTGGGTTAAAGAAATTAATCCTGTAAGGATCTGAATATCCCATTCCAATCTTAGGCTTTCCTAGTCTGTACAGCATGAATAAAAAGCCATTGCCATTGGTCTCAATTTCTGCACTCCTATAAATGGAATATTAGTCATGCAGGTTCATCAGTCGGGTTACATCTAAATTCCCCATGGTAAATGAGACTAAAGAAATGCAAAGTATTCTAGTGTTGTACAATCCAGATGGAGCGATAATACCCTGCTTGTTATTACCAACATTCCACAGCAATTAGGGAATCACAGCAGAATCCTAAATCTATGGGAAGAAAATTAGATTGCCTCAAAGCGTGGTCCTGTCCCATCATGTGACTGAGCATGTAGGATTAAAAGCATCCCTATCTCAGCGTTTCTTGTGCACTATTTTTTTTAAGTTTATAATTGAAAATGTTGTTTTTTTGTTGTTCCTCCTCCCACCCCCAAGCTGTCAGTTATGCAAATACAGCACAAGTCCTGCTCTTCTGCATACCCTCACCAGTCATCAAGGCTTTGCAGCCAAGTTCTGCTCCCACTTCTACCTGCACAGGCCTATTCCTTGCAAACAGACAATGCGCAAAGAACAACTGTAGCAGCCATCCATTCTTGAGCTCTAATTTCCTTGGAAAGGTGGTGGATAACCTACTCTTATCTGTTGTGTTTTGGTTTCTTGTTTGTTTGTGTTTTGTTGTGTTTTGTTTTTTTTCCAAATATAACATGAAGAAAAAAATCATGTCACGAAAAAATGTCATTTATCTTCCTTATCTGTAATGCTCATTGAAAAAAAATATTCTTTACATTGCTGACAGCTTGTTATTTTCCTCATCTGTGAACAGCTGACATCTCTTATCTCATGCTTGGAATATAAACTCTACAGTACAGCACCATCAGATCATTCGTTATTCCTCCCTCTGTCATTACAGTCAAAGCAAGAACAATAAGAAAGAAGGCAACCTTGGATTTGTTTTTTTTTTGTTGTTTGTTTTTTGGTGCAGAAATGTTTTAGACTGCTTGTCAAACTAGTTGGTACATGAAGTATATCCTGAAAACGTAGAACATCACATAAATACTATGGAAAGCTAGAATTTTTCCTAACTCCCAGACTGTTTGATATTTCTTCATTACTTTGTGTTGGCTGAGCACAGCACCTATCTGAAATAATGAAGGTATTTTAACCAATAAAAGTAACTATAGATCCAAATACGCTGTTTGAGGTTAGAACTTTAGAACAAAGTAAGAAAGTTATCTTGTGCAGGGAAAAAAAAGAAAAAGAAAAAGAAAGAAAGAAAGAAAAAACCCCAAACCCACAAATAAAAACCACCAAAGAATACACAAGTTGAAATATTCATAATATAGAGAAAAAAGGAAAAGATGCAATCATGAACAATCTGTAATTAAATACCCACAGTAATGCAGAGAAAGTTACTTCCTTGATGTTCAAAGGGCCAAAGGAAGGAAAAAGTAAAATAAAGCCTCCTTATTAAAAGAGATCAGCCTGATTCTGTGTTGGTAACTCAGGAACTGAAGTTCTGACAAGCCTGATAACAGGAACAGTTGAGGGTGAAGGTTTGCTTTGCTGTGAATTTACAGTATTTTTGCTGGACATCTTAGAACAGTTCCTAATTGATGTCTGGGAAGAGCCAGTAAGTGAATCCTAGCTGGTCCCTGGTCTTTAAGAGAATTCTAGAGCTGATTCTGTTCCATCAAACCATAACCTTTAGGAAGCAAATAAACATATAGATAGATAAAAATGAAATCTGGTGAAGCTGGAAGGCCTGTGGTTGGAATACTCGGCTGACATACGAAAATCAAAAAGAAAAAACATCAACTGACAAAGACTGTGAGCATCCAGAAGGAAAATTTTCCAACTTGGTGGTAAACTTTCATATGGGGATAAGCTACATAAATAGCACTTCCCCCAGTAATTCCTTATATAAATTATTATTCATTAAAAAATAGCTCTTCCCCACTCCCCCTGAAGCAAAAGGGACATAGGAGTGAGACATTTTTCAATTCTGCTATAAATCTCTGACCCCTCACCTGCTCAATCAGGAGTTCAGGTTCAGGGTATGTTTTAGGTGTGGTGCAAATGTACCCTCTGTAATAGTTGTGTGTGAGGGGCAACAATGAACACATGGAAACTGCTCTCTGCTGATTGATGAGGAGGCATATTTTTAGAGAGCACTGTTTCCCGGGGGAGTCAGGCAGAGGATGCTGAGGGGAGGTCCAGAAGCTCAGACAGGAGAGTCGGTAAGATGATTTAATACCCACTATCCTAAGCTTGTGCAAAGCAGTTCCCTGAGCAGACCTACTCATTGTAACTCATAGGCTTGCTTGCTTTCTCCTCCTCCAGTACCATACAAATTCACTCAGTATTATTCAGGAGCATCATCTGTATATAAAAATAACCTGTTCACAATGCCTACTACTAAAAAAGAATAATAACTTTTAATCACGTTAGTATTTAAGAGATAGAACCTTCATCCTCACAGGATCTCTGTCCACACCAAATCCTTTACATATAGTTCCTACACACGCAAGAAAAGAAAAGAAAGAAAGAAAAAAAAAAAAAAGGGTATGATCAAAGCAGAAGATTAACTTTAATAATCAACAGCCTTACTTGAGGACACTGAACACCAAATAAACAGAGACAGCTCCCTGTATTTCACTCCTCACTTCATCCTCCCAGCGGGGAGGTTCTGCAGGCTGGATGCCTTGTTCATACAAGACTTATTAGTAAAGGATCTAGCACATTTTGAACCATCTTTTAATTGAGATCTGTAAGTAGTAAAGTACAGATTGGTGTTGCTCCTAATTAAGTACATCTGTTTGCACCCAGAGCACTTTTCTGTCAGCTTGAAGGAACACCCAGGACTGGCAAAACAGACGCCTTGAATTAGCACAGAGGTCATATGTGCTGACATGCATAATATCAGCAGATTGTCCCACTTTTCCACCCACTGAATTCTTGTTGCTAATCTAATTAATACCCTCTGACTATTTCAGATGGTCACTTGCAAGCGACAACAAAGATAAAATGCTGGGGTATTTTGTGACACGTACCTGCTTTTTTGTCTGCCCTATTTCCAACACATTTTTCTCTGTCCTGTTTGTCTCCCTTCTGCTCATTCATTCTCTGTAAATGGGCTGTCTTCACTTCTCGTGTTTTGAGAGAGGAGTGCAGTACTGAGATAAAAAAAAATAATAATAATCCAGTGGAACTAGGAAGCTGGATATCTCTTCCCCTTTCTTTTCCCTATATCCTTTACTGCTACTCTTCTCACTGCCCCTTCCCACCTCTCCCATCTCCAAGGCTCCCTGCTTCTCCCTTCACCTGCAGGCAGAGAGAGCTGAGGCTAACACCTGCACAGAGCTGGGCACAGCTTGCAGAGCAGGACAGCCCTTCCCTAAGCATTTGTAGGCAAGGAGGGTGCGGATTTGACACAAAGAGAAATATTTATGTTTACTACCATCTTTAGCCATTTTTACGTGCTCTGCAAACAAGGAAGAGGCACTGCAGCTCTAAGCGGTGGCTCCTTTGCAGAGAACAGGAAGGATATGTTCTCCCCCCTCATTCTCATACTCCTTCACCTTTGGCAGTGGCTAAACAAATAAATAAATATATAAATAAATAAAAATATAAATAAATAAAAATGAAACATCCAGGGATATTAATAGCATTTTTGGACCTTAGATTATCTGGAATTTTTTATTTACCACTGGCATAATTTTAGTAAGAAGAGAACATGAAAATAATAAGGATAAAAAAGAAATGGAAACACAACTGTAAGCCAAGAGCAACAGTTAATAAGTATGTACATATAGATAGATCTCACAGCAGAGGCTCTCTTAGAAAGGTAGGTGAGTGAAAACAGTACTGTACAAATTGTCATGCTCACGCACAGGAGCAGTAAGTAAAGCTGTCCAGACACAGAAGAGTGGGAGCAAACATCGCCTCTGCAGAAAAGATGGGTTCAGGAAAAGCCAGCCAAGAAACGCAGCAAATTGGAGGTGGGGGGAAAGGAGGGTGGAAACATTAGAGCTCTTTTGAATTTGAAAACTTGGTGGTTATCGGTCTTTCATATAAAGTCATTCCTGCATTCAATACAGTGATTCACCATCTCCATTCGGAAAATGATGCAGTCTGCATAAGTAACAGTACTCTTATAAAATGTTTGATCCAAATACATTTTTCTAGCCGAACTGAATGGCAAGAAATCAAAAAGGCTTCCCAAAAAGTTAAGCAAGGCCCATTAAGTAAGTAGAGGGAATAAATGTAGTTACTGTGTATTTTAACCTACATTTCAGGTACTCCTATGGTAAGGAGATGCTCATAACAGGAGTGAGCAGGCTTGTATGAAAATGTAATACTTATTTCAGTAAGGGAAGATTGTTTTCTAAAAGGACTCAGATAGCTGTATGTTTTCTCTTATACCAACCCTTCTTCAGAAGGACAGAATTCTTTAGGAAAAAAAAAAAAAAAGTCTGATAGACAAAACTCAGACTTTACTAAGCCTAGCATTTCACTAAGCTTCTGTTATGCTTGAACGATTTAATATGCTGCTGGCAATAAACGATAATTGTATTCAGTCAAACGGAAAACAAGGACCAAGGACTTGAACTCTTTATCACCATAGGTCTTAAACAAGATCAAAAGCATACCCATGGTAGTTGCAGTTACTCTCTCTTTGGGCAGTCACTAGAGGGCAACATCACCTACTCAATTCGTCCTACAGACAAGATCACAGCACTCACACGTTTTTCTCCAGAGGCTCACCAGGCCCGGGCTGGCTGCACCCACGCTGCCCATAGGATTGCCACTAGCTCAGCTCTGAAAACTCAACTTTCCAGTTGCTCACTCAGCTTTAACACAAGGGCACCTGCAGGGCACCATGAAAATAGCCTGCTTGGGATCCCAGGGAAGAGGAAAACTCTGGAGTACTTGGCTCTCCACACCCCTCAGCTTTCAGCATGCAACAGGAGGAGCATGAAGGACTTGCTCTCTAGCTTGAACTACCCAAGCCTTCTGCCGCACGCACAGTAAACCAACAGTCACTATTATATGTCACCATACCTTCACATCATGTCCCAGCACTCAAATGCCTGTAGAGATGGTTACTTCGTCATTAGCTCTGCAGAACACTCAGGACACCTGCTCCGTATCTTTGCTGGGCTGCTCACATGCCACAAGAGCACAGACACATTCTCATCACTATACTATCTCCCAGCACAGGAGGAAACTGATAGCCAGATCCACTCCCTCAGTTATACACGCAAGCACAGCTACAAGTGCAGAACAATCTGTGGCCCAGGCAACCTACCTACTCACCTTCTCAGTCCCACAGCTGAGGCACTCAGCTAGCCTAGCTCAGCTCATCAATCAGCCCTGGCACTGCACCAGGAGGAGGAAGTCCAACTGAAGTGGTCTTTGTTTGCATAAAGGCATTCCCCAAGTCCTGTAGTTCAGGCTTTTTGCAACAGTGCAATATTGCAACAAGGTGCTGCATAAAATGATAAGCAGCCCAGTGTCATTTTTATTTTTGAGCCAGGAACTGGTGAGGTCAGTCGGCAAGCATAATCAGATGTAGAATTAGGATGGGTTAGGTTGCCAGCAAATGGGAATGGTTGTGCATCAGAAGTATAAGAGTGGTATCCTCTCTTCACCACTGTCAGCCAAGTTATATCCACTTTTCATTTTTTTCTTACTCCCTCCACCTTGCAGTAGTCATTTTCAAGCAAAAATAAAGGAAAATGCTGATGCTAGCTTTCTGAAGTACAGTTTGGGGCTGGAAAATGCCTTCTGGCCACGTGACTGAAGGAGATGTAAATTGGAAAGTAGCTGCAAGCCACAGAGATTGTCTCTTCACCTGCTTCACAACAACCCCTGCACAGCAGCTCTATCTCAGCTATCTCTTAAAAATCGCATTCCTACAATAAAGATGTCCATCATCAGCCTAGCACTCTCACTTCTATGTGGGATTATCTGTAAAAGTATTCACCTATCGACTTCTCCAGATTGCTCTAGCAACCCAAGGAAAGATGAAATGCTGAATATACCATAAGAAGTTGATTAGCTTTGTTAGACCAAGGGCAGAAATCTCCTACAGAGTCTTCATGAATGTGTCTACTACGCAACATTCATACAACATCCTCATATAACAGAGCTGGTAGCTCTTTAAGGATACCTTTCTGGGAGCATGAGAGATCTACAGCCCCAAGCATAAGAAATCAAGCAGCGCAGACAGAAAACCAGCATGGCTGAGCAAGGGCCTGGTGGCCCAACTGAGGGAAAAGAAGGAAAATTACAGGCAGTGGACACAGGGATGGGTGGCCTGGGAAGAATACAGGGATGTCCTCTGGACGTACAGAAATGGGATCACGAAAGACAAGGCACAGATGGCTTTGAACTTGGCATAGGATGTGAATAATAACAGGAAGGGATTCTCTAGGAACACTGGTCAGAAGAGATGGGCAAAGGAGAGTGTGCCCCCTCTGATAAATGAGAAGGGAGAACTGGCTTCGACAAACATGGAGAAGGCTGAGGTACTCTATGAGTTCTTTGCTTCGATCTTCACTGGCTGTCAGGTTTTCCATACCTCTCATGTCCCCGAACCTATAGGCAGTCATTAGGGCGCAAAATGTCTCCCACTATAAGAGCAGAGAAAATCTGAGACCACCTCATAAGTCTGAATGTGTACAAATGTATGGGGCCAGATGACATACATCCCAGGATCCTGAGGGTATTGGCTGATGTGGTTGCCAGGCCATTCTCCATCATATTTGAAAAGTTGTGGCTGTCAGGCAAAATCCTTGGTGACTAGAAAAAAGGAAACAGCACTTTCATTTTCAAGAAAGGGAGAAAAGAAGACCCAGGGAACTACAGGCTGGTGAGATCCACCTCTGTGCTTGGGAAAATCATGGAACATTAATGTCATAGCTTTTTGTGATGGAGTGATGGTATCAGTGGAAGGGCAACTGATGTCATCTGCCTGGACTTGTGCAAGGCCTTTGACATGATCCCACACCACATCTTTATCTCTGAATTGGAGACATATGGATTTGAAGTCTCATTATTTGCTGGATAAATAATTGATTGGATGGTCACAGCCAGAGTGTTGTGATCAGCGGATCTATGTTCAGGTGGAGACTGTTTATGAATAGTGTCCCTCCAAAGGTTTGTCTTGGACAAGTGCTCTTCAACATCTTGATCAAAGACATAGTGGTATTGAACATACCCTTAGCAAGTTTGCTTATGACAACAAGCTGAGTGGTACAGTTAATATAATAGAAGGCAGGGATGCCATCCAAAGGGATCTAGACAAGCTTGAAATGTTGTCCCATAAGAATCTGATGAGGTTCAACAGGGTCAAATGCAATGTGTTGCACTTGGGTCAGGGCAATCCCAGATATGTCAAAAGACTGGGAGAAGAACTCATTGAAAGCAGTCCTGTGGAGAAGAATTTGGGTGTTCTGGTAAACAAAAAGCTAGATGTGAGCCAGCAGTGTGGTCTTGCAGCCCAGAAGGCAAACAGTATCCTGGGCTGCATCAAAAGAGGGATGGCCCCCTCTACTCTGCCCTCTTGAGGTCCTACACTGAGTACTGCATCCAGGCCTGGGACCCCCCGCACAAGAATTTATCTCACAGGGGTCTTCCCAAAGAAGCTTTGGACCATCTCCAAAGCCTGGAGTACTATGAAAAGCACCTGAAGTTCCAGTGTGGGAAACACTTGTTTTACAAGAAACAGGTCTACAGGTCATAAAGAGTTTGGGACATTTTGATTTTTACCTGGGATTTTCCCTTCATAGAGTGGGTACCTGGAACTGCTCTACCCAGTCTGATTCTTGAGTGCCTGAGAAGAGAATGCATGTTTTAGTTTGGAGGGAATAAATAAGCAGTATTTATCTGCTGTCCTGCACTATTAGTAATGGTGTATCTAGTATAATGAGCTAGATATCAACTTCATTAACATATGAGGAATAGTACTTGCATGTTGGAAGAACTCCAGGAACTGGAGAAGGGGAACTGGAAGCAGTATTGATATTTATTGCTAAAAGGTGGACGGAGGAGCAATGGTATAAAAAGTAAGAAAGAGAAAACATTGGAACTAAATCCCAATTAAAGAAGTAATATATGCAAATCTAGGGCACAAATGATCTTGTTAGCTACATTGCCCATGGCCTAAAAAGGGAACACATTTGCATTAGAAAAATAAAAAAAAAAAGCAGACTTGAGTGTTTTCAAAACTTGTGAGTTGTGATAGCTTTAGATCTCCAAATCTCCAGACATGGTTACAAAATGAGGAAAATCTTTGTGAAAATTTAACAGAACTTTCTAAGATGAAAAAAAAAATCAATTATGTTTATACAAGACACTAAGAAAAATCAATGTTAGAGCAAAAGCTTCCTTTATCCTTTATGTACTGAGTGATGATGGTCTCTCTGCACTGGAAAGAGTAGCTCTTATCTTTCTGCGTACATACAACAGAAGGATACTTGGTGATTATTATTCACTAAAGCTCCCGTACTAGGCAAAGCTACAATCTGAGTCACTTGAACAGAAACCCACCCATTCCCAGGCCTACAGCGCTTACTCACAAGCCAGCATTTAGATATGCAAATAACAACATATTGTAATCAGCAGCTTGTCCAATAATATTCCCTTTGTTTCATCAAAAAGGCGTATCAGTTTTGTACAGTTGGCAGTGAACATGCAAAGAGGAATTTAAAAAAGCAAGAACAGCCAGAACAGCAGCTCCTGCCAGTCCGATTGCAAGCATCACTGATGTCAGATGATGCATCAGAAGCTTAGGGTGCTAATGACTTGTTGATGTGTTTGATGTTATGTAGTTATTCCTTAGCAGAGATTTTCATGGTAGGTTTTGTCTTTATAGATGTTGCTATATTACTCATGAACTGGAAGGTTCAAGAGAATTTTTTTTTTTTTTTAATGAAAGCTTGAAGGTACTGGCAAGATGGGAGAGAGAAAGTTTATCTGAATCTACTGTAGGGAACCTGGTTTAGCAGAGGAGTTGGACTAGGTGATCCCCAGTGGTCCCTTCCAATCTCTATAATTCTGTGATTCTGCAATTTTCATATATACATTGTCCAAAACACAGAAACATTAAATATCTTGTCCCTAGTAACAAGCCTGTTATAGGATCAGGAATGCAGGACACCTGGCTTCATCTGCTCAGCTACAGTCATTTGTTTATATTCATATATACATTATATATATATATATATAATCAGCTGTAGTCCTTGAACAGAAGTTAAAACACATGCAAAAAATTAAGAGAACTAAATTATCCTGAAATAATTCAGCTAGTTTATCTTCTTTGTTTTTTGTTTTTTGTTTTTTTTGTCTGTCTTTCCTTTGGGGATTTGCAAGACAATTTTCAGAGCCTAATTAACTTTTTGCATGAAGATGCACTCCTTTCATTTTGGAGAAGTAATCACATTTGATCTGCAGACACCTAGCCATTATAGCAAATCTGTCTGTTCACTATGACAGATAGATTATGAGAAAATAAATGGAAAGTGACATTCATATTAGACAAAGTGTGTTTTTGGCAGCCATCAACAAGCTTTTCTAGTTGCTATGACTTGAACACATCATCGCTTTTTCATTACAACCTGATTGAGTAAGTTAGGTCACCAAGTGGCTTTTGCAAACATTTATTATGACAGTAACGTTGAAGTTATGCTTGAAGTTATCAAAACTCTTCAGAATGAATTATTTTCTTGAACATAGGGTATCCCTCTATCAGCTAGAGACTAGCTATTTATAGGGGATCTTGGGATTCAAAGCTCTTTAGGCACAGAGCAGTGCAGATCCAATTTCAGAGAGGATCAAAGAAGCTTCCTCAGCAGCTTGTTCCAGTGGAGAAGGTGCTGGAAAAGACAACGTTCTTACAACGGGCTTTGCATAAACCAAAAACGTGTATACATGAGAAGACAACCAAGCAAAAATATTAATGCAGTGAAATATGTCTTAAAAAGGCAAGAAGAAAAGGTTTCATTCTATATAAAATGACTTGAAGTACGAAAAAGATGTCGTTAACTACGCCAAGGAAAAAGAGATATGGGTGTTGTTTTGCACTTCATCCAGATGTGCAATCAGTACTTTGCAGCATACGTGCAGAAAGGAGGGCTGCTTGGGAGAGCATGCATTCTAAGGTGATTTATATCAGCTAAATAAAGGTAATTAAAGATATAAAGGACTGAAGCAGTAAAAACAAGACTGAGCTATTTAACCAAGTGTGACAGCTTTGCATGACTGATTATTCATGAACTACTTCTAGGTAGTTAGGAAACAAAAAATGTGATTCATAACCTCTAGAAAGAAAACGAGCTACTTAGTAAGAAAGCTAATTTTATGATACTCCTAAAACCAGTGTAAATATTTGAATTCCTTTCTAAAAAACTTTCTGAAAAAGATGAATAAATACATCCATTCACATAATGCACAGGCATCTATACACATATATTTCATAACTAGCAATTAAAAAGTAGGCACACCTATGTATGCAATATACATGCATTAAATGCATACTCCAAAAGCATTAAATAATTATTTATCGTTTCTACCAGCCTGCTGTCATGTATTTTTATGGAGAACAGCACTGTCTACCAAGGAATGCTAAAGTAACAAGCCTTTAAAAAGAGAAATGGTCCATAGAATTATCCTCTGCTCAGGCTGAAAGCTCCTCTTCACAGGTAAATAATTGAGTAGTACACTAAGTGGTGATTGCAGAGTGTATTAACAACTCTTCATCAACTCTTCACATGCAGTAATTTCACCTCATTTACTCCATCAGTTAGCTACCAACACTAACAGCACTGCAAGTGTATACATGTAGGGGGCTAACATGAGAGCCACAACAGCACAGTGAATTACTAAGTCATTGCCCAGCATCTAGGAAATCCCTGACTGTAACTCATAAATGAACTAAATATGTATAATTCTGCAAAACGATCTATTAAGGGAAAGAAGTACAAAGTAATTCCTATTTATTCATATAGGTATCACAGTACAAAGAGAGATAAGTGTTCATTTCCATAAGAGTTTGGGTTTGTTTGTTTTTTTTTAAACTATCCCCTTTATTTAATTTTGTCTGCCTTGTCAGTAACTGTGACTATTTCTCATTTCTTGCACTGATTAAGTACAATGTATATATATATATTATTATAAAATTATGAGCATGCTCTATTATGAGCCAGCTTTAAACATAAAACAAGCACCAAGGAATTAGTAGGAAAGTTAATTAACATAAAATAATGTTGCTGGACTATCATATGCTGTGACTAGATATTGCTACAATTGCCAGTGCAACTGTAGTTGAACTATTCTTGTATCATATGGGAGTAATTTTCTGAGCTAGCTTGACTGGCAATGGGATGTTCAGCTTCCTCTCTTTTTTGGTTGGATATTAGCAAAAATTTCTTCTCCAAAAGAGTGGTGACACATTGGAACAGGTTCCCCAGGGAGGTGGTGGAGTCACTGTCTCTGGAAGTATTCAAGAAATGTGGAGATGTGGCACTGAGAGATATGGTCCGTGGGCAGGGTGGTAACGGATTGGTAGGTGGACTAGATGACCTTAGCGGTCTTTCTCAGCCTTAATGATTCTATTATTCTATTACAAAGTTCTTTCTCTTACTGCAATCTAGGCATAAATAGGTACTGAAGTCACAATGAAGGCATATATTTAGAAGGAAGGAAGGGAGGGAGGAAGGGGGAAAAGGAGGAAGGGAGGGAGGGAGTGAGGAAGACTAATAATTTGAAAACATCTCTGCTGAACTTTGAATGTTACCCATTTTCATTTCACAAAACGTATCCACGGTGCTTAAACACAGTGTTGAAGCCATGCCCACTAAAGATACTAACATCTGTAAAACAACTCAGTAAAATAAATCCAGACCTAGCTCCAGAACAACATTCATAATTAGGCAAAGGGTAAATTAACAATATGCTCATAGCATTTAGATATGACAGACAGCCATAGAGGATTTCTCAGCTACCTAATCCATTAGAGAAGACCTGAAATGGTTAGAGACTAATATAACCAAATACCAGAGCTGGTAACCTTCTGCGGTATCTGTTACTTGGACAGCTGAACTTCCCCAGTACAGATCACCTGCTCTGAATTATTTTCCAAACCTGCTTTGTTTCTAGAAGCCTTTGTAATAGCAGAACAATTAGCCTCAGTGTTTTCATACTGCAACACCGTCAGCCCAAGAGAGGAAGATACACAATGCAAATGATGACCCGAGGACTCGGGAATTTAATAAGCAAAAACACCACATGCAAACTTTGGTGGGTAGAGATTCCTCTAATATGTATGAGTGTTGGTTTTAGACTGAGATGAAGTGATCTTGCTAGAATAAATCGCTGCGTAATGGGGGTGTATCCTTTCCTTACCTGTTGGACTTAGATGGCCCAGCTCTGGGCTGGCCTGTGCTACCCTGACCCTGCAGCCATGCCATGGACATGCAGGAACACCCTGGAAGGAAGCCAGCAGCATGGGTTTTAGACAGAGTCAAGGCATGCAGGCAGTATGACATAAGCATTTGTGCTGCATGATAAAAGGTGTTTGTGGCATCTAATAAACTTATTGTCTGGCTCATGCAGGTACTCACTGTTGTTATTATTGTTATGGTTAATGGTAGTAGCGCTAAATTAGCGTAGTAACTGCTACTCTCAGCAGAGACCAGGCTCTCTGAAATATAAGCCTGTAACAATTAAAAGCCAGCCAGTCTCACAGTTTACACTGGAAACATGGGAAATAGTATTTCAAATCTAGCTGCAGCTGAGGGGCCACAAACTGCTGCCACATTCCAAGGCAGGGTAATACAAACCAAAAGCAAAGCAGCCATTCATGTGGGCTTATCAGCCTGTGCCTTGAAGAGCCTTTGGAACTGATCCTCTGCTGCCCTGTTGCCCTCGTGACAGGGCAACAACCCCCAGCAGACAGGTGTGGCTGCCAGCTAGAGTGGCTAATCTCTTGGATCAGCCTGGTGTGAATGAGTAGAGCACATGAATCAGTCCAAAGGGTGGGTGTGAGCTTTATTTTGCTGCTACCCAAGTGGAGGCGTCTCTCCTGCAAGCAGGACTGCTTCCCTAGCCTGATCATAGCATGGGGCCTCCTTGGCCAGGAAATGAGAGGAGCAGCTTAAATTTGGTGCTGTCAGAGAAGGAAAAAGGTTTGTACATTGCAGCTTCAGCCCAAGCCACACACAGTCTGCGGTGGGGAGCAGCTGGTCCCAAAACATGTCTGGAAACCACTGGAAAGCCTGGTAAAATGCATGCTGGGAGTGTCATGTCATAAACAACACTGTTTCATTAAGTAGTTTAGACACAGCCAGCAAGGCCATCGAATACACATTTACTTGCCATGAGAAGTTCACAGACTGTGACCAAGTGCCTGTTCTGTGCAGAGCTGGCTATGTCCACCTCTGTCATGACTTTCTTTGCTGCAGCCTAATTACAGGAGGTTGGTCTGGTAAGAGAAATGCATGTGCTGGTTTGGGATGCCCCAAACTCATGAGACTTTTCTGAGAACCTCCACCGAGAGGTGGTCTATTGTAGAATTACTTGTCATTCTCTTCACTGTTTCTAGTTAGATGTATTCTCTGAAGGGTGTCCATCCAAACATTTTTAGCTCTTTGTCCTTAGTGTTTCGCTTCAACTTTAAATTGAAAAGTTGGGTTTTTGTTTTTTGCTGGTTTTTTTGTTTGGTTGGTTTTGGGTTTTTTTTTTGTGGTTTTTTTTTTTGGTTAAAGTTCGCTTCTTGAAACAGGTGAATGTATAATGCTTGAAAGGGTGAATAAATATGGTCTTTTCCCCCATAATTAACTTGCCAAAATCAATTCTGTAGCAAAACTATTCTTCCTCCAATTCTGCCTTACTTCTTTCATCAAACTCACACTGAAATAACACTGTTAATCCCCAAGGAGCATCAATATTTTTGCTGCAGAGCGTTGCACAACTTGTGGTATGGACTAATGCCATGCATTAGCCGTGAAGCAAGGTTTGACGTAGCTAGAGAACATCAAGTACAATACCACATTTTATCAAAACCAAACAGCAGAACAATGCACACAAGGCTCTCGCAAATACACCAGACCCATCAGATTTCCATCAGATAAAGTCAGTACAGAGAAGAAATATAGGTACACTCTGTTTTCATTAATGCAGGAGTAGGCTCAGAAGCTCTACTCTTCCTCTGTACAGTGCCCTTAAGCCAACAGACCTCAGGATGAGCCTTTTGGGCAGAAACATTGTGAGTCTGGAGTTCAAACCACAAAAAGCCATGCTTTTCCCACATGCACCAAAAAGAACTTGTCCAGCTTCTCCCCACACTGCTCCCCAGTGGCATATTTACCTCAAGTATGTCTCCCCCAAGACCTCTGAGACCCATCCTCAGCCCTGACTGAGGCTCCCAGGAGGTAGCACAGGGACAATTCCCTCATGGACACAAGGTCTGCCCAGAGGGACCAGAACTTCTGCCAGAGAACCAGGTAGCACCACACATGCGAGCCCTGTCAACATGCACAGCACTGCTTAGAGCAATGAGCCACCTAACAATGTCAGAGATGAGTCTTGCTAATTAGGGGGCTGCAGCAGCCCTGGCCAGCCAGTGTGAGGCCACGGGGGATGTGCATGCCAGCCATGCATCAGAGGGACTGGGCTGGATTTGTGGCCTGACTGCCTCCATGGGGTTTGGGCTGCACTTCCCAAGGCCCCATAGGAACAGCTGGTGCTCTGGGGCAGGCCTGCTGGCGGGAGGGATGCAGAAAAATGTCTAGATATTGTTACACATTAATCGACACCTTCAGTAGAAAATGATTCATTCTCAACAGTGTGCTAGGCTGATCCTGACTGGAAAAGCCGAGTGGAGAGAGAATC
Organism: Alectoris magna; assembly: GCA_030625065.1. Taxonomy (NCBI): domain Eukaryota; kingdom Metazoa; phylum Chordata; class Aves; order Galliformes; family Phasianidae; genus Alectoris; species Alectoris magna. Next base: position 41,760,882 of record CM060565.1, read on the forward strand.
TCCAGAGTAGAGATGAACGAGGAAACACACACCACTGAAACTCGTGCTATGACTTGTTAACAGTAGAGCTAAGGTTTTGCTTAGTTCAGTAAGTATCCTAATTTAGACACCAATCCAAATCTCCTTTAACGAGACACTTGGAAATCTTGCAAAAAGAGCCTTCCCAAGCTCCTGACATTGGGAAGTTTGAAACCTATACTGCAGAAGTGATTTTCTCCACATTTTCTCTTTCAAGCGCAGCTGAAGCCAGACAACACAAAAGGTGAGTGAAAATATTTTTAGGACGAGGTTTCTAAGCCTTTCTTTCATTCGCTGTGGGCAAAGACTCAGTCTCTCTGAACCGGTTTGTTCTATGCAGTAACAAAAATGATTTATTTATTCTAGCCTAGTTTTAAAAGGCAGGTCATGGACATTCTGTTATTTCATAAAAGAGTAAATATACGAAGAGAGAGGCTCATCTGATTTATGGCTGAGCTGTCTGGTATATGTTATGGCTTGAATTTACATTAAACCATTGTGACTTACAGTAAATTAAATAGAGACCATAAATGGAAAATGTTTAAAAGGCCATTACATAACTGAATAAATGGGCTGAACATGTTGCTTGCATGCCTCTCCCACACCCTGATTAGCAGAGGATGATGGCTTCATCTCAGATTGAATCTGTGCTGTTGCCGCTATATGTATTGCCAGGCTACAGCAAATATTACAAATCACATGTCATTATTTTTAAAGAACATCAAGGGAAAACAAATACAATCAGATAAACTGACTACTTTTGCAACTTTACCATATCCTCATTGAGTTTGGTTTAGCACCACCGTGTGTAAAGGGACAGGAAAATGAGGAAAACAAAGAAAACTGCATCTTTAGAAATAGAGGGCTAAGGGGATAGACAAAGTTTTACCCTGCGGGGGACTGTGTTAGCACTGACACTTCAAGGTAAGCATGGGTTTTGCCACCAACCACCAACAGACAAGCCAAATACTGCGCAGCTCAGGCAGAGTGGGGTGTGCAGGTTCAGTATATAGGGGGGGTCAGGAAGGCAAAGCCATTGGTTATGCCTCCTACACAGAGTAGGGCCACTCCACTACCAACAGCATGCGTGATCCCAGCCTGTAAATAAATGAAGGAAAACAACATCAATTTGGAAAAACAATTCCAGCTATTTTTTTGGCTCCGTTTTCAAATGTAACCATGGCTGTGCATTGCCAAACCAGCTCCAAGGAACATGGACATGCTTCTCTCACCTAACAGTAATTTTGCAGCAAATGTTGTGGTCCTGAATGCAGCCTCTGCCTGTTAGTTGCTCTTGGGATTTTGTTCCGAGGTGTCCAAAAGGCTACAGGGATTATTATCCCTTAGCAGCTACCCAGTGAGCTGCACTCTTTGCCAAATTCTTCCTTCTGACAAAATAGTAATTTGGTGGCATTTTCTTATTATTTCTTAATTCTCTTCAACACTTGATGACCTGTGTTTATTTACAAAAACCTTCCACTGCTAATTTAAACTACCTTCTAAAATTCACTACTCTCCTTTTAGACTGCATTCTTCCAAACAATGAACAGAAATGTATCAGATTGACAGAAATGAGCCATGGAATTAACCTTCTCCCAGCCAAGCGTTTTGGCACCCACGAAGTCATCCAGGACAGCCTCTGTCCTTTCATGCAAGTGTGCCGCTGGTAACAGACAACCCCAAAGCTCAGAAAACAGATAAAAAATTCCCCACATCTTGGACAGAGTGGGGGAAATCCAGAGAAGTTCCCATCAGGTTCAGCTAGGAGATCTGAGCTTCCACTCTCTGCAAGGGAGGAAAAACTGCAGGCAAGGAGGAGGGACTCCAGCTTGGGAGAACTGCTGAGCACTAAGGCCATCCCCTAGCTGGTCTCTGCTGTGCCACATACTTCTAGCGTGGCCTGGGGCAAACCAGGATTCAGGCTGACCAGCTCTGTTCTGTGCAAATCACTGGCAGTCTTGTTCTCCACCCCACAGGACACGATTTGCAGTCAACACTGAGATGGTTGTGGGGCTCTCACATCCCAAAGACAAGACTCCTTTTGTGCTTGTTTGTTTTTTCCTTTAAATTCAGCTATTGTAGCATGCTGGCTGACTTTTCTGTGCACCACTTCTTGTTAGTTTCCGGGAAGGGGTTATTGTTTCTGCATCACTTGTGATGACTGTTTCATCATGTATCATTACAATTTAGTTTTACAACAGGAGGGTAGTTTATCAGTCCATAGTTCCATAAATATGAATCTGAAGTATTTCACATGAATGCAGATAACTCTTTGTGAAGATTTATCCCCTAATCAACTTGAAATGCTTCATAATTATTTTTATCAGCATCTTTATTTCAGAGACAATTCAACTAAAATCAATGTTGAACATCTTAGATTTCAGGCAGCCTTTCTGCGAATAAAAGAGAAAATCCTTGTATAAAGAAGTTTCCAGTTTCTGTGCCACAGTGAATCTGCAAACCACTCAAAACCCAGAAGGATGATTTGGTATGACAAGAGGCAATCCTATTAGTACATGATTAACAAATTGCCTAAGCCCTCTTTCCAGAATCAAGATCAAAATGTGTTTTTCTTACAAATTGAAAACCTTGGGTGTGTTGGATAGCTGAGCAGTGAGTAATTGGAATAGAGAGCCTTTCATGTGGAGCAGTCAACTTTAATTCACATCCCTTGTTAGAACTGACTGCAGTTTCATGCTTCATGGTGCCATTGCGGCACCATCAGCATTGGCGCACGTATGCAGTGACCATTGGACTATCCCCAGTGCCATCACTCCTAACTCTTCTCCTGCAGTGGAGGGGAGGTAAGTCAGGAGGTGACTCTTAAGATGACTAAGTATTTAAAAATCTGCAGAAAAATCACAAGCAAAATTTCACCTTAATGGTTTCTAGAAATAGAACATTTCATGCCAAAACATGGCTGCTTTTTGTCTGGATTGGGAGAAGATGTGGGCTTTTCTCAGGCCATCTGTTTTTTCGTTGAAAGTCAGATTCTAGAAACAGATTCTTGAAGCTGCAAGGATTGTAATTATGAGCAGATAATTCTGCCACTCTTCCTACATTACTAGAATCAATAGTCTATTTGTGAAGTGAAAGAGCAGTGCCATGAAAAAAAATTATATTTGGCAAGTGCTCTGCTTTTTCTTTTTTGATGCTCCCAACTTACCTTGCAGTATTTCTGTAAGACTTTTTGGCAAGAGTAAGGATATGTAAATGTTGGGTTTTTTCCTGTTGTTTCATTCACTAGTAATATCCAACTCTGCAGGCTTCTGCATTTAAATCCACATCCACAGCACAGCTTGTGGTCAAGATGCCAACTGTTCTTCCACATACATTTAATTTCTCTGGTTGAAATGCTGATTCAAGTGGACTTAATAAAGAAGTAAATCATTTAAGCATGGAAATGAAGGTGTTGCATGTGAGAGATCTTTCCCAGTCATCTCATTACTGCATACTAATGGTGCAGTTTAATCTCTACATCTTTTGTTTGGTCTGATTAGACATATCCCAGTTCCCATTAAGCATCAGGAAGAGAGCAAGTTATCCTTAGAAGATAGCAGCATGAGGCTCAGTCCTTGCTTCCTGACACACCCAACTCCCACATCATTTCATGTGCCTGAGGTTGGCAGTACCAGGTGCCAATCATTCTAGACAGCCAAGATCCTTTTTGCTGTGGCCTGGCAAGATCAATAAGGCATTACCATCTTGTTAACTCGGGGTATCCTCTAGGTATTTTCGTTTCGCATTCAAATTCTCTGGACATCAAGATAGAGAGAGGTTTGTCCTAAGTAATAGGACAAACTCGGTAGCACTGAGTTAATTAATTGTTAGCACTCATAAATGAGCGCTACAAACTGATTGGATCCAGTTTGACACTGGAGCTTTGCATAGGTTTAGATTCCTCCTGGGATGCCATGCAGAGAATCCATGGAGAGATTGTCTACTGACTTGTCCAAGGCAGGAATCGCATACCCTGTGTCTGCCAAGCCCAAATCTTCTACTGACTACAGACAGCCCTTAGGTGATCAGTCTCAGCAGGCTGCAGCCAACCTTTTGTGGCTACCTTCCTAAATACCAAGCATTAGTCATTTTAGAAAACTGATTCTATTTACTTCATATCAGCTGTATTCTGGATGGCCAAATCTCCTTTTATTGCTGCTTTGTTGACAGCAATGAACATGAACTTCTCTGGAAGTTCAGGCTTTCCTAAAATTCTTTTTTTTAGCTTTGTCAAACCATGAGGAGTACCTCTGACTTTGCTTTAAACTGAAATAAAAAGAAGCCAAACAAAGGAAATATTTTGTAACCTTTAAGTTTTATGGGCTTTGTAGAAGAAAGGCTGGAACATCATTTTAAAGCTGTTTTGTGTCTAAATATTGCTGTTTACTTCATTGGCTTATTTACAAAAAGCTGTTTTCCATTCTAGTTCTTTGCTCAGCTCTTTAATTACTCATTAAAAACTTAGCTGAAGAATAAGAGAATTAAAGTGTTGTAAAACTGATGTCCTATTTTTCGTTTCACTTGCAGTGCATAGGCCAAACTTATTTAACATATCCTTTTTTTTTTTTTTTTTTTGGCACAGTTTCTTCCCCATTTCCACCTTCTAATAGGACTCTGTCTCCCACTGGACAACAAGAAGAATGGGATTAGCTAAAAGTTTGAATGAAGCCAAAATATGTGGATGTATTTTTCTGTCAAAGCAGAAATATCTGTTATATTGTATTTTTCAGGGTCGTTTTTTTTTTCATGGTTGTTTTTTTTTTTTTTTTCTCATTATTTCATTCTTTTTCTAAAATCTAGTAGTATTCAGTTACCACAGTCCAGATTCTGCAGCTCTGCTGGTTGCTATTAGAAATTCTTTATAACAAAAATATACTCAAACCCTATTTTTGTGACCATTTTAAGAAGAAACAAAAGTGTTTCTACCACTAGAATCGCAGTGCCTCCTTTAGATGGCTTTGTGCTTCATGACAGGCAAATGAAAGGAAAGAACAACCCCAGAGCAGGGTACCTACAATACCTGGCAGATGCATTCACATCCAGGATTTCTCTGTTTCTATGACTTCAGGGAATTTGCTTCAGTTCATGTCTACGTACAAGTAGATAAACATTTCAAAAGCAATGAAGAGATCTAGACTTTATTTTCTGTGTATAAGCTGTGTGTAGGAAGACGATAACAGCACTCACATTTCTGACAACAATACTATGAGGATAGGATCTTAAGGTGTTTCAGAATTCTACACCAGTATGAGCTATATAAAGATTAGATGCACACAGGAAAGTCATAGAAGGGCTTGGGTTGGAAGGGACCTCAAAGATCATCTAGTTCCAAGCCCCCTGCCACAAGTAGGGTTGCCAACCACTAAATCATGGAATTAGATCAGGTTGCCCATGTCCCCATTCAACCTGGATTTGACCATCTCCAGGGATGGGGGCACCCACAGCTTCTCTGGCCAGCCTGTTCCTGCACTCCATCACTCTGAAAAATTTCTAACTGACATCTAAACTAAATCTCTATTCCTTTAGTTTTTAATTGTTTTCCCTTGTCTCATCACCATCTACCTGTGTAAAAAGTTGATTTCCCTCCTGCAGGGCAGTTGTTTGCAGCACACGATCTTGCTAGCATAGAAGTGTAGACCAATCTAGGTTAACACTCCCTACAATTTAATGACATTAGAAACCTCTCTCATTTCCTTTTAAGACTTGAACTTGCTTTATCACTTACCTGCAGGGAAAGAGTAAACAGTAAACAATTACCTAACAGGCCTGATAGGTGAGACTCAGACATAATTCAGGGTATGTCAGTATGACTTGTTCTCCGCACTGTCCTCTACAATCAGTTTGAATTTCGCATATATTCTAATTTAAATTGTATGTCCATATGATACTCTTCTCCAAATGCCTACTCATTTATTGCAGAATGTAGACTCAGGTGACAGTGTAACAGTGAAATCTTAGCAGTAGGCGGGTTTAGGAATTGAGAGTGCATGCAGCTAGAGCTGGCTAGAAAGCTTTTTGAAGAAAATGTCTTTTCCTCCATGAAGACATTATTGTTTCATCCAAGCCTACATGACTTATGACTGCAGTATGTCTTCACAAGAAGTTGTTCTAGAGTAGCTCTTAAGACTGCGCCAGTGCATCCCTCACCCAAAGGAAAGATAGCTGTGCTTATGTAATTCTAAAATGTTGGTCTAACCTGTTCTTTTTAGTGTCTGCTGATGGGACTCCTCTTCATACCATTATAAATCTCTTGCTTGCATCTAACCCAATTTTCCTTTGCTGTAGTTAGGCTTGTTATTTCTTGTTTTGTCTTACTGGAAGTGGAGAAAGATTCATCTTCTTTGTGATGGCTTTTTTTCTTTTAAACGCGTTTGAAGACGGGAACCACCTTTCTTTTCATTCCTGTCCTCTCCCTGTAAAATAAACCTGATATTCTAATCTTTCCTCATAAAGCATGTCTTTTAGATCTCTAGTGCTTCCTGCTGTGCTACCAAGATCCTGGTGTTGCTTAAGTAGCGTCCAAAGCTGGGCATAAAGCTAGATTACCTGCAGGTGAGCAGGCTGGAAGTGTGCTGTTGTTATCTCACAAGTATCATGTCTATGTGTTCTTGAATATTTTCTAGCACTGCCCTCTTATGCTTAACTTGTGATCCACAGAAATATTATGTTCCTCTTTTTCTATGAAACACACATCCAATAAGGCACTAACCACCTCATTTTTGTGCAACTGAGTATTGCCATAGTGACATTGATCTTGTTTGTGTCCATCTAGAACACTTTCAGCTTATTTTGGATCACAATTCTAATGTCATCGTTTTGACTTTCCATCCTGCGTTTCAAAAGGCTGGCTGTATTTTTCAGCTGTCACGACTTACAAACTCAGTAAATTGACTCTTTTTTTCCCATGAGTAAAGTCATTAATGAAAATATTGGCTAGTACTTGGGCCCATGGCAGATCACAGCTGAGCCACATTAAATACAACTCAGTTTAACAATGAATCACTAATATCCACTTTTGGGGTGGATGCAACTGATTTGAGCACAGTTTGGAGTAATTTCATCAAGAGTATGTTTCCATACCTTGAAGATTAAAGTGTCTACAAAACAGTAATAAGTCAAAAGCCTAGCACAGAATTTTCTCTCCTATTAAAGAAATGTTGACCTGAACATGCTATCATGGAATAAAATTTGTTGGAACCATGCTCGGAAATCCATTTTGACTTTTGTAGGTGTTTTGCAATTGCATTATTTGTACCAGTTCAGAAACTGAAGTTACACTCGCTGACCTATATTTGCCTTAGCCATCTTCTGCTCACCACCCCCTGAAGTCTTTTGTGTTTAAAAATTTCAGTTTACTAGATCACTGCTTTCCTTTGTTTTGTTTTGTGTTTTTTTTAAACTCTGTTGTTAACAATTCAGAGTTTTGAACTGATCTCAAAAAGATCTGAACCCCCTATCTCATATTCTTACCTTTCCAGTCTGAAGTCCCACTTCTTTTGCTAATGTTAATTTCTTTCACATTCTGATCAGAAGTCCAATAAAGTTTCTAATGGGAGTGTCACTGAAGTTCATAATGCACACACAGTGAAAAAAAGGATAAAGAAAACAAGCATTTTCTAATCCAAAATTTACCATATTTATATCCAAATGCATTTTGGAAAAAGCTTCAAGAATTTTTGTTTTCAATTTTAAACCTTAGAAGTTATAAGTGATGGTTGCTTTTATTTACTTATAATATCTTCTGTTTGTAAAATACTGTGATTCTTTTAAGAAGAATATTATTTATTCTGTTTCCCTCATTGACACATGTGAGGGAAAACTGACTAGCAGCAATTTTCCTCTTTCATTCCATGCTTACATGCATTGAGATTTTAAAGCTGTGTTATTGCATTCCGTACTCAGTATCTAGACTATGATTTCCAAAGTAAAACTGACAGGCCCAAAAAGGAATTAAAGGTTTGCAAGCAAACAGCTCCACAGACTTTTACCTACAACCTGAGCTACCTCACCTGTGGATGGTACAAGTCCACTGTCGCAAAGTATTGCTTTCTCCATAGAGCAGAATAGTAAAGAAAATAAGGCTGTGAAAGAGTAATCTATTTTATTTTCAAAGTATTACAGATCTTTTCAAACACACCACGCTCTAGAAATAATGATTTAGAAAGGCTGGGTATTACAACTAGATCCCTTACAAATCACACATGTATGTGTCATGTGTTAGCTTTCTGCATGCAACTCTACAGCTGTAATCACTTGAGGCATTGAGAAAGATTTGTGTGTGGAATATAACCTTGATAAACAGGAGAGTCTCTGTCTGAAATAGCTGAAAACATTGACTGAGATCCTTCCAAGCAATCAAAACCAACACACGTCCCCATGCACATTAAAAAGCCCCACAATAACCATGTAGCACTTCCTGTAGCTCTGAACATATTACCCTGCTCACCTACATCCTGATCTGTTTAGGCAAAGCACATTTATAAATACTCTGAAGGAAAAAAAGCTTGAAGCTTCCAACTCTGTTACCTTAAGAAAGCATCTGAAGTACTAAAGATTACTAACACTACTGATGAGAAAATAAAAGGACACATGATGGAGTGAATAACAAGTTAGGACTCCATGGTTAAGATAATTGGCTTTTTCTGGGAAACTGCTAATGTGCCTGATCCCATAGATACATTTTCACATACTGGTAGCAATCCAGGTCATATTAATGATTTACTCTTCATTACATTTTGTAGATAGAAGACAATTTGTTCAAGAACATCTTGAAAAACTACAATGTAATTGCATCCATTGCTATCCCTTTCTGTAACAAGATGCCTGCTGTGTACCTGCTTGTTTTCACCATGACATGGCAGGCACAAAAGGATGTTGCTGCATTATATCAGCCTTCTGAAGATGCCCTATTTTCTGCTATCAAAATGCTTGGACCATAGATCTCTTACTACAATGATCTTGTTGTGCAAGGCTAGATTGAAAGGATACATACAGACATTTTGTTTGAAAGAAATCCCTTGGGATTGGCCAGCAGGGTTGTATTTTTCCCGTTTTTCCCTGGAAGCAAGTAACACCTTTTACTCCCACCCAGAGCAGTTCCTGTTTCCCCTTTTCTATTACCAGAGAAGCCCTTTTGTGCTCCACCGCACCCCTGCTCTAGGGATGGGGCATGGAGAAGAGAGATCTGATGCAGGCATCACACCTCGAGCTACATTTGTTGTAGCTCCTCAGCATCAGGTGGAGGATGGTCTGTTCTGCCTTGCTCCTTCAGACAGGTGTGTAAACCCAGGGGATAACCTAGCTCCAAAAAATTAATTACCTGTAACCCAGTCATTGCCATTTTGTGGTGATCCGCTCTGCTTGTGGTTTCTTTGTGATTTTTTTCCCCAACCAAACCCTTTGAGTAAGCTGGGGAACGAAGGTGTGGGAACTGACTGGGGAGCAGAGCTGTGTGGGTTGATCACACAGTATTATTACGTGTTTTTTTTTTTTTTTTAACTGGCATATCAGGCGTACATATAAAGCCAAATCATAAAATTTTGAGATGGAAAAAGCATAATAGGTCCCACCTACTCTATTCCTCTGCCAGTACCAGATTGTTATCTGCAGTTTATTTTCCAGCCTGATTTTTCCTGGGATAGGCGATTGCTCAGTGTCTCTGAAAATCAGGCCCTGCTGGTGCGCAGATGGGGCCTCAACCACTTCCCTTAGGAGACATGAGGTAATTGTTCTCAGATATTAGCATGCAAATGCCATATCCAGAGTTCAAAAGGCCTAGATGCATCACTCTGCAATTTCAGTCATTACAGTTATAATGGTTTCCAATTCTGATCACACACTTCGAGCAAGCACGGTGCAGCCCCAGCACCTCCAGCCTTGCAGCCAGCAGTTGGGAAGAACTCCCTGCACAGCCAAGAGGTTATTCCCCAAATCCTTGTCTTCAGTTCCTCCTTATCTTATTTCCACCCCTTACCAACCATCACTTTGTTTCACAACACACAACCCCGCACCATTTATCAGCAGCTTTGATCCCCACTCACCCCTCACTGCCCAGATGATGCAGGCTGTGCCTCACAGAGCCCTGTGACTCAACATGGCCTGCTCAGCTTCCATGGCAAACACCTGCTGGTGGGAGGGATCTTTCACAAACTAACACCTTGCACTCGCAATTCCTCAACAAGCTCGTCCTTGTAGCTCAGCCCAGGAGGTCTGCAATCAGCCTGGGTTCCCCTGGTTTGCATCAGCTCCCTAGTTTCACACCCTGGCCTCATCAGATCTGTGCTTTGCCAGACTGCAAAAGCACTCTTGGAGTCAAAGGAACATCATGGCAGAAATGCTCTACAAAGAAGTCCTTTCATTGCCATTTAAAATTTAAGGAAAGGTGTCAACACATTTGTCAAAGCATAATATACCTGCCAAGTGCCCCTGCATGGCTCAGTCAGATGTCTTCTCCACAGAGCAGGTGATCTCTTCAGTGCTCACAAACAGCTGATGCCAACTTGACAAGAAGTGACTGCCCAAGAGACAGATCACCTTCCTCTCCTGCTCCTCTGATCACAGACCTGTACCTTCTCCTTCAGATTGGGCCCAGCAACCCCACAGCCCCAGGGTGTGCAGATCCAACCAAAATCTTATCCTTTTCTACTTCAGACTGACTTTTGGATCCATCATCAAGCAGGGCCAGTAGGCACAGAGCAGAAAGGCAAGGTCGCCATTCTTCCAGCAGCCATCTGATGTCAGCTTAAACAGACAATCTGCAATCAGTCTCAAGGTGTTTCACATGATGGCTAGGCTTGGGAGATAGATAGGCTTCTGATAAGTCCCCTGCTTCTAGCCTTGTCTTTCTCCAAGCTGAAGAAAGACTTGCTGCTCTATATCCTTTCTAAGGCAGGGGATCAGCTTAAAGTTTCAGCTTTGCTTGCAGGTCCCTATAACTCGTAACCTTAGTGTACAAACAAAATATTAGCTAGTAATATTTCTCCACAGTGTCGTTGGCTGTTACAGTGTGGCTTTTTCTTGACACATAAAGAGGCTTTAAAAATGCTGATGGCCCTTGGGCGTAGCTGCACGGAGTTATTATCTTGTGAAACCATTTATTAAAGGTGACAGCAAAGCTTAATAGCTGGCTTTGTACTTAGCTTGACTGTAAACAAATGGGTTATCCATATGCCGTGAATTAAATTACTTCTGTACACCAGAAGAAAGGAGCATAAGCTTCAGCACATGACTTTTCATTGTATATATATTGAAAAATTACATCTGATAGAAATATCAGATAAAGGGCAGGTCTCGTTTACCACTGCTGAAAGTGACCGATCTCCATGACAGCAGAACATATTTGGGATGATACAGTTCTTGGTGAGATCTTGGGATACCCACAATGGGTCTTTGTATTCGACTCCCTTAAATTCAATAGCACCAGATTGCTCCTCACCCATGCGAGCACACAGTCCAGTGTCAGTTACTTTCCTTCACTGAAGCCATGAGCTCAGGTTTCAGGGAGCTTAAGAGTGTTCTCAGCCTCAACATTTATTACAGTTCCCTTGGTCCTTTACATTTTCAGCACTGGCAACTCCAATTTCAGTTTTTATAGCAAAATTAATGAACAGTTGCATCTGCCATGCTGCTGGTGGCAGAAGCGATGGAGCCTGGGATGACAGGACGGACAACTTACACTCTCATCTGGGTCAACTCGAGGAGAGCTCTAGAGAAGTGAATCTAGAGGCAGCCCCAAAATGGGGAAGAGCTGGGAAAGAACCACAGCGGTAGGTAGGAGCCATACTGTGCCAGGGATGGCTGCTGGGGCGGGAGGACAAAGTGAGTCCCTCTTCCATGGGAGCATGGTAACAGAATGGATTAACTTTACCATCTAACTAAATTTCCTTGAAAGCAAACATGCCTTTCATTACCCACAAACCTACCAGGAAAAGAGCTGTGTGTGGCTGTGTGACAACAACTGAGCACGCCATGCATCCTCAAGCAGAGTGGCCTTCTCCACTAGATGTCTTTTGGCATGCCGGTGATTTCAGCCTGAACATATTAAAATGTCTAGCTCATGATCTGTAAAATACTGAAAAATATTGGTTTGGCATGAATAACTGGTGAATCATCAGCATTTGTAATTGTTTAGGGGCATGGACGTAGTTCTATGTTATTTGTATTCTGATTTCACATGAGAACATTGATATGAAACAGCAGTAATTGAATCTGATAAGCACCAATGAGCCTTTCCCCAGGAGAGGAGGTACGATTCAGAGGGAGATAGAGGAGTACAGAGAGAACTCTAGAACTAGGCATGGAGACTTCAGGTTGCCTCATATCACTACTCATAGATTTTATACACTCCCAAAATGAGAGATCATCAGTTCAGGCAAAGCTAATTACCTGAAACATTATGATTGTATCTGCCATAAGAAGGATGAGATTCAAGGCGTTTCCCCTCCCCCCTCTTTAATTAATTGTCTCTCTATTTAAGCTTTCTTTGAAAATGTAGGGCTCTTAGACAGCATAGGACTGCAGTCTGCATGTCTCTGGTGTCTTGCATCTGTCGCTGGTTGTTGTTTCTCCTTCTACTGATCAGTGGCTGCACTGAGGAAAAGTACCACGGAGCAGCATCAGGCTCTGGTGTTGTCCTCCATTCCCTCCCAGATGCACTGACTCAGAATGAGAGAGCCCCTGGAAGCAGACTCGGTTTGCACGTTTAAATTTCCCTGACTTGGCAAATCCAAAGCTTATAACTGTGTAAGCTAGAGCCAAAGGGCTGGTTTGTTCTTAGCCCATGAAAGCCAGCTCAAGGCTGGTGGCTTCCAGGGAAAGGGCAGTTCCCATGGGTACTGCTAGGGATGCTGTAACTGCCCCATCTGGGAAAAGGGGGTGGAAGAAAAGAGCAGAGGCAGGAGCTGACACACAGCAAGCAAGCTGGCAAGACCTGAAGGGGAAGGGAGCAGTCCACTCATCTCAGCATTCCTCATGCTCTCTAATGGCGGGCTAAATCTCCGCATCCTCACAGCACCAACCTGGATCTTCTCCAGTCCCATCTGTCTTCAGACCTTTCTGCAGCACTCACTGTCACAGCATATTGAAAGTGTTTGGTGCACATCTTTGGCCAGGCCTCGGGAGGTGAGGGTGCAGAGCAGCACTACAGCCCTGTGCTCAGTCAATCCTACCTTCTCCAGGGGCTGCAACCTGGATCAGTTTGATGCTTCTTCTCACTTGTGGAACTATGGAGCTTTCCTTAGCCTGCCTCTGAGAGCTGCAAAGCACAGTAATCTCATCCCCACAGAATCCTATAGGTCACATTGTAGACCAAGATTCTCTAGGTGCAGACCTTTGGAAAGAAGCATGTCAGAGAGTCATGTCAGCCCCAAGGACTCATTACCGTGACTGGGTCTTGAGATCCTTGAGCTTTCGGTCTCTTCACAGCTCTGAAGACTCATAGAGGGAGAAGGTCCTCTGCAAAACACACGAGATTTGTCGTGATACTGAAATCACTTCTTGAAAAAGCACTCACACCTCTCTGAATTACCTATAGCTTGAAATGAGGAAATCCCAGTGCATGGTTATGCAGAAACCTGGAATCAGTCACAAAACATCTGCCAATGGAAAAACAAAGTGACTTTCACAATGAATGAAAGTTGCAATAAATAGTCCACCTGTTAATCTCAGTTTGCGATCAATTCATTCAAACAATAAATCACTTGAACTAATTCACTGGAAGAAGAAACTATCTTAACATCTAGAGAGGTGTCAAGCTGCAGGCTCAGATACAAACAAACAAGTGCAATACATACATGAAATTTATAACAGTAGAGAACGAGAATTTATGAAGCCTTCACACCTCCCTGGGGCTCAGAAGTGCTGCATAAGGAGCAAGCTGGTTTGCAAACGCAAAAGGCAAAAGCACATTTTGTGTTGCTCTTCTGTGGGCCTTGGAGGCTGACTCTAGGAACAGAAACTGCATTTCTGGCCTATCCTGTCCTCCTGACCCTAGGCAAGATCTGAGAGGAGAAAACAATTGCAAAGCTGAAATCCTGTAGATTGCATCCAGATTTTCTCACCTCTTAAGGTAGAATTCAAAACAGTGCTTAAGGTAAAATACTCTGAATCAAATAGGTATTAGGGACATGCGTTGAGTAAGACAGTGAAATTGATGGCCTGTGGTAAAAAGGACGGTAATCAAGGTAGGAGCAGTGATCCATCAGGATGTAAAATTTGTGGGATGGATCCTTAATTAGTTTGATTAGAATGAAAATACATGCTGGGTTATGCCAGATTTATCAGAAAACCAGAACAGTTACAGCTGCCATGCTGTTGACTTTTACGTGAAAAGTTTCATTAATCAGATACTCTTAGAAACACCTCAAACTGGAACAGATGCATCTGAATAGGGAGCTTCTGATGCAACACAGTATGCATGCGATTTTTGTTCAGCCTTGAGCTTCATGATTAACATACAACTCTGATTTATTTTTACCTTTGGATCTTCCAAAAAGAAGTGAATCACTTAAGAGGTGCAAATGTTTCACCAGCTTCTACGGATGCAGCGATAGAATCTTCATCTGTGTCTTAGAAAACACAAAATACTTTTTAAAGAATAACTCAATTAAATCAGATTCATTTCCAGTGTCATTACTATGATGTAAAAGGCAAAAACAAAACGCAAAAAGATATTACAAAAGTTTTTCTCAAAAATTAAAAGTAAAATGACAAGAAGAATCTCTCCTGTTTTACTTCATGTTATTTGCTCTCTGGACATGTTGGAAATCTCTTCAGTTTTCAGTTAAAAAAAAATTTCCCTTCATAGGTTTCAAACATTAAAATACTCTTGTGAAATATATGTTGGTGCTGGGCTTTTCGTGTGGAAACAATTCCAGGTTACTTACATCAAAATGAAGACACCTGAGAATGCTTAAAAATTCTCACAGAAATAACCAGCACTTTTCAACTAGACTTGGCTATTCAAGTCAGCAGCCTCAAGAAAAATAATCTTACCAGCATGGAAACTGCTTGGGAGAGATGCACTGGAGTTCCACTGGAGAAAAATTCAGATTTTCTATCTTGAGAAAAAATGTAATTTTCCTTTTCATTTTAGTGACATCTCATATTTGCTCTAAAATTAACCCCCAACCTCACACAAAGTGTCTTTTTCGAAGGAACATTAAAAGGTCTGTGATCCAGAACAATCCCAAAAGTCTGGGAAGAAGAAGCTATCATTTGCCTCTTTGCTTTGCAGGATGTGGTACAGCATCACAGATCATCCCCCTCTTCCTCATTCCCCATGTTGAGACTAAATGTCATTGCTAGGAATTCAGAAGTTGATGAGAGAAAAGGAGAATATTATATCATTTTGAAGACAGAGGAGGGAAATTCTTCAGCAGAAAGCTTTTTTTTTTTTTTTTGTCATTTCGCTTCCATAATTATTTTTTTAGCCTCACAAGATTATGCCATGCATATAGGCATATTGTTCTCTTTTCTTCTTCTCCTTACAGTTGCAATTAGACTTGTAAACACTAATTTGTATTTAATTTTTGCAAGCAACCTCTGGTGGGAAGAATATAAATAGACTGATTTGGATGTCATCAACTCTTTCCTGCCTTTGGAATTCCAGATAGAAGCGCTCAGTGCAGTAAGACGTGGCTGTGCACCTAGTCTCTTTCTCGTGTTCGTTTTTTGTTTTCTTGGCTTTTTCTTGAGTTTTCTCATATGTTGAAACAGTGTCTGGTGACTGAAAGAGCTAAATATCAAGGGAAAGGCAGCAAAAGTGCTCGCTGGAGTAAATTCCTGACTGGCATAGAGCTCAGCTGACTTGCCTTCATCACAGGAATTGGGCTGCCTGTGCAAAACTCCATCAGCCTGGGAACAAACACTGCAAACTTCAATAGAATATCTGTCTTTTAAATTAATGACACTGCTTGGGAACCATTGGTATTGATAACTTCTAACTACTTTTCTTTCTGCAGTACCAGATTTCACTTAACTGAACCAATTCTCACTCAATCTTGTCACAGAGGAGTGCACAAGAATTTATATTGGGTTTAGATGGAGCTTGGAAGACTGTTTCCAGTGCATGTTTTACTTACTTTCAATTTACACAGGATTTGCAAACAGAACATTTATTTCACATGGCCTTAGAGTGTGGCTTAAAACTGCAGTTTTGCTTTATTTTAAGTCATAAGCAGAGAAGGTTACTTTTAAATATGCATTTACTTGCATCTTTCCAGACAATATTTTTATTTGTCTTTGGCTCAAATATTGGCCTCAGCTTGCTTGAAACAAAAGCTCGGCCATTTTTCTGGAAAACGAGCTGTGTGCTTATTTAAAATTCAGGCTGAGCCAGTGTGATATCTGGTTCCTGTTCCTCCTGAAGGCTGACGCGGGACTCCCAAGCCCTCAGACTGCGACAGCCCTGTGGGGAAGCAGCCTGGTTCTGCAGGCTGAACGCGAGGGCTGTGCCTGTGTCTGAAAATCAAACGTTTTCTCTGATATAGCCACAGGGTGCAAATGCTGTGCGGGCCCACTCTGAATTTCTCTTAAACATCAGGTTTTTCATTTTTTTTCCCTTCAAACTGCAGACCAAATCAGGAGGAAGGTGCTCTCATTGTTCATTGAGTGTTTTTGTAGCTATCTCTTAGGTGAAAAAAGAGCACAAAGGAAAGGACTTTGCCACTTTAGCTGCTTTGATTCACTGAAGGAAGTGCTCGGTGTGAGTAATGCCAGTGGTAATCAGACAAGCCCTTGTGCGTGCTCCAAGATGCCTTGAAGTTAAATTTGCAGTGCTGAAGTAAGACTTTGTGAAGTTCAGCAGCCAAACAAGAATGGCAGTCTGGCTCTGCTGACAGCACTGACAACAAGCCTTGTGGGACGTGCAAGACATTTGCAAATCCAGTGGCTTCACCAGAAAAGGGATACGCCACGAACCAGTTCAGTAGGCTACTGGATTCTGTGGGAGTTACATCACTTTTTCTCCGATTCTGAAATATTCTCCAATATCAAAAAGAACTCACTGCAGCCATAATTCCAGTTTCAAGAGATAAAAAAGCAAAGGTAAATGTTCACCAGAAAATTTCTTTCTTGAGTCATTTATTTGAATTTATATCATGTCCACAAAAATAGAAACAGTCTTTAGAACCATTCTGTGATACATAGTCTCCAAGCTGAGATTTACAATGGCAACAGAGAAATATCTCATGTGGGGTTTTTTCCACACGTGTATGTTGAAGAAGCTGTGAGACGCAAGCAAGAATTATGCAATTTGCCACAGAAAGAAAGACAAAAACATAACTAAACGTGTCAATGTCTGTGCAGTTCACCGGCCTACATATAGCTTTTCAGGATGTTTTAAGAGTAAGTTGCTCTTAGTGCAGAAAATAGAGTTGGAGGGGTGCTCACGCCAACACCTCTGACATTGTGATTTGCATGTATCTATATAAATATAATATACTTTCCTATCTAGAGCTTTTTACATATGAAAAATTATGGTACAATAAAAATCTATACACATGGTGCTACCAGTTGAGCAGCTGCTAACTTAAAGGATACATCTAAAAATATGATTGCTCAGCTTCTGAAATACAAAATAAAAGAGCAATCAGAAATGCTTTTTGTTTAAATAGTAATTTACATAAACATTCATCTCTTCATTTTCTCCATTTGCTTAGGTCTGGTAAAAAGATTCCCTTTGGTTGGTTGCATCTGTCCTTGGCAAGAACTGCAGATTTAAACAGCCCTTTGTGTTTGTCTTAGGCGAGGGTTAATATATTTGTGAAACAGTAAAAGTTGGCTGGCTTCTATTCCTGGTTTGTGCTATTGTAATGCTGAATGACAAGTACCTAGTCTGAAAAGTTCTACAGAATGGGAATGTAAACTTACACCATTTCCACTTGCTGAAAGACATGACAGTAAAAGACTGGCATTTGTACTGCAACCCAGCATAAATCACTATCTGGATTTATACAGTGGGCTTTAAGTGAAGCTTCTTATTTTCAAAATCTTTACAAGCATTTTTAGCTGCTGCTCAGTAAAAAAAAGGGGTGAGACATCTATATCACAAGTTCAACGTATTTCCCAGGAAGTTGCTGAAAGATCTGGTAGCAAGCAGTTTTATGAAAGTACGATAATCAGTAAGACAAGAGTTAGCCTGAGATCTAGCACAACAACATCACTATGGCCATCAGCTATACCTTTTTGCTTCCAGAGCAAGAAAGGATGAAATCTGGGTGCCAGGGGATTTGTGACAGCGGCACTGATTTCAGGTTTTCACTCAAGGGGTGGATTGGAATGTGTAGGGGGATAAGCCTGGAGTACGGTGGTGATGTGTTGATGGTTGGACTAGATGATCTTAGTGGTCTTTTCCAACCTTAATGATTCTATGATCCTATGAAAGGGCTGCAAATAACTGTGGGGCTGGGGGGAGGAAGGTGACGATCTTTGGAACAAAGTGAAGGTTCTCTCCTCATCTGGTGGCATGGTTCTTGCTGTATGAACTACAAAATGATGGTAAATGGAGTGGAATGTAGCCAATCAAGCTGAAAAAAGAGGAAATTAGTGAGTTGTGCAAAAGCAAGCAAGGCTGGCACAGTCAGTCCAAAAAAAAAAAAAAAAAAGAGAGAGATACACTGAGAGAAAAAAAAAATGCTTTGAAGTACAGAGACTTATAACTTGATTTGTAAATTAGATGAACCTCTCTCCACCCAGGTTATGAAAAGTAAAATTGTCATGTACGGGTAATTGATGGTGACAGCTTTGGCACACACACTGTAGGAGGTGGTGCTATTGTTAGACATGCCCTACATGCGTAGATAACAAGTTAGGCTTTTATGTTTGCCTACAAATTGTTGCTAAGCACATTTGATGCCATTTATATTGATACTTCTGTTGTCTCTTGGTTTCATCTCTATGTCCTTTTAAGACAAACAAAAAACGGAATAGCTTACAACCTCCAGCTGCACCCTGCTGCATTTCTGGCTAATTTAGATTCAAATCCAAGAGATGCCTGAGGAAATGGATATTGGATGGATTTAATATTCTTTTTTCTTTTCCCCTGGATTTTTCAGCCCCTGTAATTGTCGTTGCTTTCCAAATTCCCAATCCTTGAAATAGTGAATAGGAATTGATCTTTGTTTCACCTCTGTTAACATCACCAAGAAAATCCTGTTTCTCAACTCCCACATCTCACGCACTCAGTGACCTGGTGAAGAACTGCCTCCTCTAGATTTATTTCCCCATTGCCTGGTGCCAGCAGGAAGCATTTGTGAGTTGGAGAAAGATAAAGCTGCCAATGAATGTTCAGTCTCCGCATGGCACAGCTAGAAACAAGCCCAAAATACTGACCCAGACCCAGATTCAAGTGTCCCCAGTGTCTCAGTGTCTTTATGTTGGTGGATTTTTCTGCAACTAAGAATGCCAAAAAATGCCAAAAAAAAAAAAAAAAAAAGGGGGGGGGGGGGGGGAGGAGGGGAAGCAAACAAATACAAATACAAAGAGCTAGACTTGAGAAAAGCAAAGAAAACTCATATTTTACATGCAACAGAGTTTTACATTTCTCAGAGGTTATTTGAAAATATATGTATGTCCAAATGAGACTTGACCTGCCAGGAAGATCATATAACTTGAAGGAACTGGGGAGACTTCTCCCTCGTGCCATTGGATTAATACACGTTCTGCTTGCCCTCTCCTTGTTGCTTTGCGTGTCATGGATTTGAATGCTTTAGTTAGGAATATCAGGTAGGGGAGAGTATTCTCTCTACTGGGAAACTGGTGTCTTTTGGTATGTTTGCCCAGTCAGAAAACAGTCATCTTCCTCTAATGGCATTTGGTCCCTGAGATTGACTCTCTTCCTGCAGTCCACTTCAAAGATAGTTAAAGTCCATTATAAACAAATAGCCCTTTTCATGGTGCGAGCTGAATGCCCTTTGGAGGTTAGGGAGGATACTCAATACCAGGCAAGGTCCAGTCCTAAACTTCTGCCTACAAAAGAAGGTCCCAGTGGTGGAGGTAGTATGGGTTCTCTAAGTAAAGGCTCACGCCCACCTTGCTGAGCAACTGCTCTTATGGCTGGGACAAGCCAACTGAAGACAACCCACTGTCTGGATTAATAAAAGCAACTGGAAGCCAGCAAAGTGTTGAAACATTCAGAAATTGGAGGGAAGGAACAAGTGATATTGGCCAATGAAAGCTATAAACCAGCTGGTTGTGGAAGAAGACTACTTGGCTCAGAGATGCTTTACAGTTTCTCCACTTACAGTTGCCTTCCAAAGTGGATTATCATACTGCCTAAATGCCCTAGTATTTTGCTCCTTCCCTTTCTTTGCATGACTCACAGCATTGTCATAAATCACATTATGCCTGTATGACTTAACAAAAAAAAAAAGAAAAGAAAAAAACTTCACAAGAAGGGAAAAATAATCATAATTCTATAATGTTATCTTATATCACAGAAAACTGTGTACATTTTTTCCCCATACAGGACATACTTCAAATAAAATAATTTTAACACCAATAATGATAATGTTCCTTCTTCCCGACAGAAGTAGAATTGTTTTTTCACCCCAGTTTGGTACATAAATATAAGAAAATAGTCTTTCAATATTTACATCCAGGTGTTTTAAGTGTTATTTCTTGCCATCTTTAATTCTCATTTTCTCTCCAGCCACGGGCATTCTTTCCAAATTTATATACTAATCTGCGACCATCCACACGCTCCAGGATTTCTCTTTTGTAATAGTATCTGTTAAAAGAAACGTGTAAAAAAAGATTTAAACTAAATTCCTATATAGTCTTAAAAGACCACAGTCAAATTGGGAATCACAAAGCTATCAGAAAGTTTTAACAGAATATTTAACAGAAATGTCTTTATTTTGTTTCATTTTATGTTATTTTATCATATTTCATTACACCTAAGGTTAATCTAACTGAAGACAAGAAAAAAATCATTGTGTCTTCTCTTCACATTAATCACCTAATGAATTTGAATCTCACCATTTTTCAAGTTACAAAGTATTGCCCTATTAATTACATGATCTGATTAGATTTCATCTTGTTTTGGTTTTTTTTTGGTGGTGTTTTTTTTCCTAAATAAGCCTGACCAGGAAAGAATCTAAAATTCCATTTTGAAATACATTTTGAACTTTGGATTATGGGAAATTCTGAAAATGTTAAAGCAAGGGACAATGAAGATCCTCACAGAGGATCTGTAAGCCAGTTTTAAGATAATGGGCAGGGGAACGTTTATGTTCTGAACACCGGTGCAAAAAACAAGTTCTCTGTAATTTAAAACTTCTTAGTTCAGTAGTAAGTGAATTTTCAGCTTGCTATAATCATCTTTCCTTCCTACAATCAAATATTTTTACTGGTTGGTAGTGTGGACAGAAACAGAATCTATTATGTATAAAATATATCGTAAATGTTATATAATGCACATATTATAGTATAAAGAAACAGGAGGAATAAATTGAGACAAAGCAGAATGTAACATTACAACCTCCAAACTAGTGGGAGAGACTTTGTTGTTGCAAAAAAATAAAAATAAAAAAAGGAACTGCTGCTGCTTACAGTTCATTTTTAAAAGTAACCAAATTCTCCACTCAGGCAGTTTCTTTATGCGCACTCACCTCATAGCCCGGCTGAGCTTCTCGTAAGTCATGCTGCTGTTGTTCTTCTTCTTCCCCCAGAGCTGAGCCACAGCCTCGGATTTTAAAAATCTGAAGACACCTTCTGACCGGTCCTCCCACTTGATTAATCCTGGGTATTTCTCAGGGTTAAGAAGAATATCTCGAATAAATTCCCAGAGATGAGTTCCTCGAGGGTCTGAAAGAGGAAGGGTTCAGAAGGAAGAATTTTAAGGAACTCTCTGGGCATGCTCTTTATTATGTCGTTTTCTTCTGGCATGTCATCTATAAACAAGGACCACTCAGTGAGGATGGGCCATGCCTTGTGGAGTGCAGAACCACCACCTTGGAGCTGCACAGGTGAAAACACTGATGGACTTTACATCAAGGCTGGGGCTGAGCATCAGCCTTCTGCAGGCTGAGCCCTGAGGCAAACGGATGGATGGGAGCCCCAGCAACCATGGGAGGTAGAGACCAAACCATCCCCTGCTTCCTGAACTGAACACTACTTTGGCACTGAATGAACGTATTTAAGTCTTCCTCTCAGCTCCCTTGCCCATTTTTCCTGACATTCTTCTACAGCACGGCAGCACGTAACCTGGTGTTATTGTGAAGCTTGTGAAACAGCCAGCAGAACTGTATGGTGGGCACTGAAGCGCCATACATTTAAAACAGACAGATGGCAAATGAAATACAATGCTGTTCCACATAAGCAAGTGTTTGGTCTCAAGTGTTCTAGATAGACTTCAAGAAAAAGGTGTATACTGGATAGAGGGACAGTGATAAAAATGGATAGCCAAACTATATAGGAAAATAGCATTAAAAGTTTGACTGCAATAGCAGAAAGGGCAAAAACAGACATCCAAGTTCAATATGGAGGCCCTATTTAAGCACAACTCTGTTCCAGCTATTGTAGAGATGACACGAGAAAGCCCAGGTAGAAGAAGGAAAAAAAACCAAACATACAGTCAAGCAAGTGAAATGTGGTGGTATATGAATGAAGAATCACACTGACAAGGTGGGCTAGAACACAGTTGTCCTTTGGTCTGCTTTCAAATGCACACAAGGCTTTAGACCAAAGTAAGAAGGAAACAACCTCAACAAAAATGCAATGTTGAAGAGAAACTGGTATACAGGTAACATCAGCAGCTTTCTGTCAACTAATCCAGTATTTTTCTTTGCTATGATAATTGCTTTCTAGAAGCAACAAAATGTGGTGGATCTAGTCTATCTGGACATCAACAACAGGCCGTATAGATAATGGTACAACGACTACTGATGAAACTGGAAATATAGGGGATTAACCCAGCATGGCAAAGTGACCTTTACTTTATGCCAAGCCTGTGATGGGGTTCTTCTTAGATTCGTTTTCAGACCACTCCTACTTAATCTCTTCATTAGCAATCTTGATACACACACACAACAACACTAAAGAGGTCTGTGTGCAGATAAAAGTTCTGGAGTTCTGAATGAGCAACGTCACAGAGCAGGATAAGAAGTCATGAAGAAAAAACTAACCTGGAGACTACAGAAACAGGATTAAATTGAATACTGCAGTGCACATCAGAGGACCAATATTAATATGCTCTAATATAAACACAGGATGAAAAAAATATATGCAAGTTATTTTCAGGTTTAAAATCCCAGTAAAATGCATTAACAGAATGGTGCCTACAAATCACTGATATGGTAACTGGTCTTCAGACTCGGGTTGAATCAAAACTAGCAGAAAAAGAGGATGAGGGGAGGAGAAAGACTGCTATATCAGAAGAAAAGGCAGCTGTAGGAGTAGGGGGCAGGTGTTTGTTCATGATGCCGTGCGTGAAAAGCTCTGGGAGGAGATGCAGAACTGCATCTCTGGCATTGCTGCACCTGGCAGGCACGGGCACAGGCACAGCAGGGCCTGCGCGCAGACCTTCCTTATTTAGTCCATCACATCCTTCGTCATTCTTATACTCCAGATTACTAGCTCAGCTGAACACAGGGTGAAGGAAACTGAATTCTGGTGGTTTCCCTCTAGGCTCTCACTGATAAAAACAATTAGAAAAGTGCAAAACTACTGCATCAAAAGTAATGTGAGCAAACAGCACCAGAAACAGTCAGATCCTTAGAAAATTCAATCAGAGTAACCATCTAACCAGTTCTGCTTTCAAAATGAACTCAGAATGCTCCCTTTTCCTTCCCAATGGGTATCTACTCTTAATGTGTTTCTTTTCCCTCAATCAAACAACCATTATAAACCACAGATGTTATAACCATTATAACCATGGACTTACTGTGTTTCTTGGTGTGGGACTTTGGGGTATGTTCTTGTGTTTTTTTCACATCTGAAGAATCTGTAGAGAGGAAAATGAAGCCTATTTGTAAATTTGATTAAAGGTTTTCCATTGACTAGCAGGTTGAAAGAAATAAAACCACAAAAAAGAATGAATATCTCTTTTAAAGATAATCACTTTTCAGAAGGCAATCTAAGGGAGGAGGAAGGGGGAGAGTTTTGTTTTCTGTGCTGTATGGTAATCAGCACACTTCACAAAGAGACCATTGATGAATAAAGAATGAACGCAGAGGTAAACATTTGGCTTTTGAAACCTAAATTAGATTAACAAATACCTCACCCCATGCTATGTGTGAGAGAGAGAAAAATAAGAGAATCACGTCTATAAAAGGAAGCCTGAATTGTCCCATTATGTCTTAGTCTTTGCAGAAGCATGTATCTTTGGGGGCTTATTTGTTTCTGAAGAGATGATCTAATGTGAAATGTATGCGCTGGTACCCATGCACAGAACACCTACCTGACTAAAACATAATGAACTGGCACGGTGTGGTTGTTTGGGGGGCAGGGAGCGGGACTGCGCTGGTAGGAGGTTTTGGCAGCTGGACGTGCATATATTGTTCCGTGGCTCGAAGCCACAGAAACAAGCCATTTCTCATTGATGGTGCTTTATCACCTGCAGCCAGCCCCAGGAGGAATCGGATTTCTGGCACAAACATTTCTTCAGAAATGAAGAAAAAGAAAAGTTCTGTCTGTTCCTTGCCGTCCCCCACCTGGCAGCCCGACTGCATCCCGCTCTGCAGCTCCAAGGTCTCGCAAAATCTGTGGGACCGTCCCAAGAGTGAGGCCCTCCTCTATTTGCTTTTTGGCCTGCTTCATGCCTGAATGCCACAAAGCAAAGCAGAAGGTCCCACGCACGTTTTCCCAGCTTCTATGAATGCAAGATTATCATACTTTTCATGGAAACAGGACATTTGCATGTGCAAATGACTCACAGGAAATATCCATTTGCATAGAAACTTGTTGGATTTGCACAAGCAACTGCAATAACTGCATGTGAAAAGGTAGATGCAAAGCTATTCACACACTCACTTTATTCATACATAACTGGATATGTACCCCGAGCAGGGCAGAGAGAATAAGTCCAACCTCCCCTGCTCTGAGCTGACATAATTACTGTCCTTGACCCCCCAAGCAGCAAATGTGCACTGAGTCATTTTGCCTTCCCACTCTCAAAGAGCAGGAACCAGCCTGAACCTTACTCAGCTTGGGGGGAAAAAGTAAAATGAAGCTTATTTCACTGCCTTTCCTCGGATCATGATCCCCTGACGTTATTAAAAGCCTGTGGGAACTCCTGGTGAGGACAGCAGGACCAGGCCCTTTATTTGCCCTCTTATTTAAATCCTTTCCATTTTAAAATCCCGCAATTTGCTCAGAAATGTTTGTTATGCTCTGTTTAGCTGGAGATTTATTCTTAGAGATTCAGTTGCCTTCTGCCTGGCTGGTGATTTACCCTGGATTTCAGCTGTGTACACAGCCTCTTTCTCTGCCTCCCTCTCACATGGAGACCGGTTTCAAACACACCGTGTTGGGAGGCCGGGGCTTGACAGATGAAAAGAGTTACAATGCAGTTTCAACAAAGCTGTCTTGCAAAACCTGTGACAAAAGGTTGCAGGGTATTTGCATATGATTCAGGAATGAGCCATATTCTTTACGGGATATACAAATTTAGTTTTTACAGGAGGCTGTGCCCTTGGCGTGCCACCCTCGCTCTAGGCTCAAGCAGTCAGCGGGTAAACACACCGCGCCAGGAGCTTGACAGGTCCCCGGTCCCACCAGAGCACTCTGAACTCCTGGCCGCCATCTTAGCTGAGTGGGTGGAGGCAGTGGCGAAAGCGAACAGAGTGGGGGTTTTGCTGTTGGTTGGTTGGGCTTTTTTTCTTTTTAAGGTTTGGCAGTTTTCTTTCTCAAGTCATGTTTTCTCTGTCTTATTAAATTGATTGCCAAGTGCGTTCATTTAAGCCACACATCCCAGTAGCAAGTCCATTGGTGCTGAGAGGCAGGGGCTCGGTGGGCACAGGGGCAGTCACAGCTCCACAGCCCACAGCGCTTTGCAGAGACAGTGCCTGCTAGGCCACATCCCCAGCAGCACACCTCCCTCATTACCCCACAACTTCTACCTGTCTCCCTCAGGCCTATCTGCCTGAAAGCCTTCTAAGAGGACCGTGCCTTTCCTTCCCCTGTTCTCATTGCCTCATGACCTCAGATTCCCTTTTCCCTCCACCTTGCTCTCATCTCCATCCCGCTGCCGGCAGCAGGACATGCCCCGCAGAGCACCCCGACATGCGTGCCCTGCCCGCGGTTTTGATGGGTGCTGCATTAAATGGGTTTGCTCTTTTTCCTGCCCTTTAGCAGACAGATCATATCTCTACTGTGGCCTTGTGGAGCTCCGAGAAGGGGTGAAATGGCATGCTGGGCCTGCCCAGAGACAGGCTGGGCAGGGGGCACCAGGTCTGCCCTACAGTGCCCAGCGGCTGCCCCCAGCCTGCCCCCAAACCGACTTGACATGAACGACCAGCTCAGCAAGGAACTGCAGCCGCTTCTGGGGAGGAATATGACTATTATTTGCCCACACTTGGCTACCCCACAGAAAAACAGATGCCTGAGCTGGAACATCTTGTCTCTCTGACACTAACATCTTCCCCTTTGACTCAATCACTTTAAAAGATATGTGAAGGCAGCAGATTGTTTGATCTTCTTTTTCTTGACAGAGGGAAGAGAGAAGCTACGGTAATGATAGCTAAAAGAGTTGTCAGAATCAGTACTGCTTGGTATAAAATGACTGGAGGCTCAGATTCAATCCTGCAACAGAAGACCACGGAGACTATTATATGTCGGTAGCTTTGGGAGAAGCAACAATTAACAATATAATTACAAGTTCCTTACCAGGAGGCTGGTGACTTGGTGTCGTCATGGAGATCTGAGCACGACAGAACGTTTTGCTGTCTAACAGCTCTGGGAATTAAGAAGAAAACATTTAAAGTAATGTCCTCTGACAACAATAGAGCTACTTCAGAAAAGCATGAAGTATGGTGAAGGTAGTTACCTACTGTACTACCATAGCCACTGTCATACAGGTAATTGTCTTCTTTCCAGGACACCATTAACGATGGATCTGAAGGTGAAGGACAACAAGGAAAATTAGATCAACAAAAGGACATAGGGATGAATATTGAGCACAATACAGACAAAGCAGTAAGAAGTGTGCAAAACGAAAAGTGAAGAGAACTGAGAATTGAAGTGAAAAATTACTTCCTTTCTCTCAAATTGTGGATTAGGGTTTTCATATTCAGGCAAACATACTTGCACAAAGCACTGACTTACAAAATAATGTAGCTGCCTTTTCCCTTTCCTGGCTAAGACATCATTTATGCCTGCCCTTGAAGGAATTTTCCTATGTCAGAACAGCTCTAATTCTACCCAATCCAGTCCTGAAGTTTCAGCCCCTGGTGATTGTGAGAGTTCTTTGGTGCCATGGGAATGAAACTGTTCTCAAACATCTAGTAGAACAAGAGAATGCTTATAATGATTATTTATTTCTATAATAGTGGAACTCGAAAGTCCCCTCCAAGACAGAGCTTCATGTGTAAGCACATGGTGAGAAACATCAAAGCATAACCCTAGATGCAGAACCATTTTATTCCTGGCACGTAAGTCCCCACCCTTAACCCAAAAGCCACCAGTAAGCTTAAAGAGTAACATGACTTAGTGACCTGCTGGTCAGGTGGATCAATACATACAGAAGTATTGGCTTTATAAGCTGTACAGTAAGCAGGAAATTACTCTTTTTATGGTGCATTTTTGAGGTTAGAAGCTTTAAACACTTATTTTTCTTTTGAACTCAATCTTAGAAAGGATGAGATCTGAAGTTCAAATCTGTGTTTTACTTATTTTTTTTCATGTTCATACAAATGGGGGGGGGGGGGGGGGTTGAAGAGTTATAGCTAAATAATCATGGTTGGCTGAGTTACCACTTATGACATAGGAATTTAGCAGGCATGCTAAGTAATAGCTGCATGTTTGGGCACCCAGAGCTTGTGTTCCTACAATAGCACACGCCCTTTGCTTGTTTGGACACCTGATCTGCCCAGTGTTACCTCTGAAAACAGGCCTTAGCCAGCCAGAACGTGGGGAGACAGCTTGTCTTCACATTTCATCCTATTTCAGTGCCTACAAGGCAGGCTTTCCCCCCTAAACCACCAGCCCATCCCTGCCAGCTCACATGGAGTCCCAGTCCGCACCAGTCCACACCGCCCTACCACTAGGCAGAGCAAGGAACACGAGTCAGTGGTGGGCTTTGATGTTTCCAGGATGTGTGGCAGAGGTATTCTGCAGAGCCCTGTGCATCTCTACTGGAAGGACAGACTAACATTATACCAGGACCTCATAAATCAAGACTTAGAGAATTACTGTGGTTTCTCATAGGGCAAGCATCAAGGCCGCTGCATGCATGCCACCCATACCATGCGGGCACAGGCAGGGAGTGGACTGCAATGTTTGTTCGCTGCAAGGAGAAGGTGAAGAGTGTCCCTGGCTGGGAAGGCTGCACTCCTCCGGGTTCGCTGAATGAACTGGTTGGCAGTATTTGTCAGAGACACCTCACACTACGAGTCTGTACTCTTGCTGCCAGGAAATACTAAAATGTGTCTAATGAATACATCTACAGACAAAGATGCTGGGACCAGTGTGATAGGCAGTGTTCAGATACAGACAGAGCTGTCTTGGGAAAGGAGTTCGCACAATAATTGTGCCCAAAGTGCACTGAGCCAAGCTGAAGTTCTTTCCCCAGAGAAACAAAGCCCTGGCAGGAAAAGCATCTAGCTACAAATACAATGCAATAAGGGACTGCTGCAGGAAAAATGCAGACTTAGTCAATCCAAAATACTACTACAAATTTCAATTTCATTGAAACATGATGAAACTAAAATGTAACATTTTGAATTTTTTTACTCCAATATGTTTGGTTTGGAAATTTCCTCACATTTCAAAACACTAACAGCACTTCATCGCAAAATATTTTTCCTCTTAAGAAAAAAACCAACAACTTAAAATTCTGTGAATCGTTTTTGCAATCTGCTGAATGAAGCAAAATGTTCTCTGTACAGCTGCAATCCCTGACCACTGCACACTATACTAACTCTGCACATTACTGTAGGCTGGTGGTGTTACATTATTCTCCCAGCAAAAGTGGCCACATGAGAAGGTATTATGGTGCTACCTGAAGCTTCAAAAAAATGACTGACTGATATCTGTGTTAATTCTTTAATTCTGTGTGAAACGCTTGCCATTGCAATTAATGCTGCTGTGATCTCTCTCTCTTGGAATGGACAGCTTCCCCTTTTCGTCTCCATAAAGAGATAAGTCACCCAACAATTACTTACCTGTTTGCTCTGTCTTCACAATGACATTATGAGATTGGTACATGTCACTTCCACACTGACCTGCAAGAAAGCATACGGCAGATAGGACATGCGAAAACAAGCACAGAAGAATTAAAGATACAGCTCCAAGCACAAACTGCTACAGTTGAGCCAGAGATCTAATTCTGAAGTGGGGTACAAGCCCTTCTCAATCTTTCTGCCTTATATATGACATAAGTGATACACTGATGTAGTCAGTTAGGTATAAGCAGTATAGCAAACAAAGCAAATGAGATTTGCCAGGTAGTTTTCAGAAGCGGCTTCTGAAGATTCCAAAATTCAGACAACTGTACATGCACCTCTGTCCCCGTGTAGCTTACTGTCTACTTACCGTTCCATTTTAGGTGCTGAAGGTTGCTATAAAGCAGCTGCCCTGCTGTTCCGGCTGCCTGCGTGAATTCCTGCAGACTCATGCTGCACAGATGCTCCCCATTGATATCAAACTCCTGGAAGGGTATGCAGTTGGCATCCAGTTGGTTGGTATCAAGGAGATGCTGCAGCCACTCCCACACCTGAAACTTCGTCCAGTACTGAGGATGTATTTCGTGCCACTGGGTTCCATAGAAACTGCTGGACACTGGAGAAGAAAATGGGTATGAACTGGCTCTGTTAAGACCATGGGATTATGTTGAGGACAGAAAAGTTATATAGCTAAATTTCATGCCCTGGAAGTCCACAAACTTAGACTCTTTTCAGTCTTTAACACTAGCTCAGTAGCTACTACTGGAGGAAAACATCTTTTTTTTTTTTTTTTTTTTTTTAAACTCAGTTTTCCAATTCAGAATGAAAGATATTACTTTACACATCTCTTAAGAAGTTGAATGAGTAGTAATGGATTCAGTAATGTTGGCTAAATATACCAAAAATTCTTTGGAGCAAGATAAAGTGCAGAAGTACTGTCACAAAGGAGTGTTGATCTGTGCGTGGGAAAAGTGTTCTAGTGCATCAGAAAATGATGGAAAAGCCTTGCAAAATCCACATAATGAGCAGTGGAAATTTTGTTTGTGTAAAGACTGAATATGAATTGTGGAATTCAGCCAATGAACACTAAAAACAAGGCACTCTTACATTGCTCTAACGTAAAAATCCATCAGTACGGCCTACAATATCAGGGCAGAGCTGACCTTCTAGCAAATGCATGTTATCTTTGTAGTCTGGTAAGATGATTTCTAAATAGAATTGTAAAACTCATTTTGAAATTAAGGGAGCTGCCTAATTTTCTTCTTAGAATGTCTGAATCTTTTCCTGGTCAGTCTTTCAAACCACTCTCAGTTGTATGTCACTGCATGACAATAATTTATGTGTACAAATGAAAGGAAACATATGCAGGGACAGGATAATTACACAAGATAAGATAAGATGTAAGATACACAAAGGTAGGACTGCCTTGATCCAGCCTCTTAGAAAAGCTAGCAAAAGGAGTTTGGTGCAATTTATTCCTTGGGAAAGGAGGACAGTGGGGAAGGCCAGGCAGAGACAGCGGCATGATAAAATGTTCAGAAGAGCAAGAAAGTTCATTTAAGGATGAGAGAACTGCAGACTGCAGAGGTGGTTAAATTATGGGAAAAGGAAATACTGCCGTGGCCAAGCTCTGAGTTAGCTCCACTCAGCACATGGCTTCTCTCATTGGTACCAATCTGGTCCTTCACAGTCTTTCCCGAACAGCTGTGAGAAATACGGGTAACAAGGGATATGGCTAGAAGACCACAAACAACAGAGCTGGCACATTTTAGGAAATCATTTCAGCTAGACCTCAGGTCTCTTCACTTAAGATACAATGCAGTGCGAGCTCATGGGTGAACATAAAATTAGCCCACAGTTAACTTAGGTTCCTTTATCAACGTTGACCAGCAAAGTCTGCGTCAGTGCTTTAGGTACATGTTGCTCATCCTGCTGTTGAAGGATTAGGGGGATGAGTACAGAAATGAGTAAGATTTTGGTATGTTGGCAAGTGAAGGTTTGAAGGAACCAAGAAGTGTTCCCTGAAAAGGAGGTTGATATTTATTCCCATCATTTCAGAAGAGTCGAGAATTTTCAGAGACTCCCTAATGTAAGCACAAGTCTTTAGTGAGAGGAAGGAGTTAGCATGGTAAATGGACGTGAGGAGGCGCATAACTGCAGAGGCTGGCCTATGCTTTCAGTTTCCTGTAACTCCAAAAGATGTGTGAATCCTGAGGATCTCTAAATGGGAAATCCAAATCCATATCTTTATGAGATCCTGTGCAAGATCAGTCAAGACTATTTTGTTATAGGCAGCTTGGTACATTTACTCAAAGCTCACTTTTGTATTTCTCTGTATTTAGAAATTACAAATTAAAAAAAAAAAAATAATCAAACACGAGAGTTTCACTGAATAGGAACTTTCATTGTAAGTTTTTTGTACCACTCTGTAGATTAGAACAACAACTGCAACACGTTTGCTTAGATTTTAAGGTTTTACGCATTGATTCCAAAAGACTATTTTGGGTGAGGAAAATAAAATTAGATGAAGCACTGCATGTCTATCTATGCATCTGTATCTACATTTTTATATTTAGAGAGAATGTGTATCTGTGCAGATATATCATCACAAAAATAGTATAATAAATTTCACCCTGTGTGACACCTTGTAAGTTAATTTAGGTGCAAAAGTCATCACTAGCTCTTAGGCATTAGAAGGCATATATGGAATTAAAGAGATGGTTCTGTGCATAACAAAGTTGTTCTCAGATCACAAGCTATCTAGTGCCCTAACGCCAGTCTAATTAGATAGCTATCTAGTAATTTGAGCTGAAAAAGCAAATACAGTAAAGGAGCAAAAAGACTACTCCCCTGCAAAGCCGGAGGGGTGATTAGTGCTGAAGAGTAATGTCGGTTCAGAGAGGGCATTAGGGGTAAATGTGACAGAGAAAGAATTTTGGACTGAGGAAAGGGAACATCTGACTCTTTTGTTATTTTGAAATTCATTTTTTGAAAAACAAGCAGTAACAAAATAAGCCACAAACTGGTCACTTTCAGAAATTTAAGTTTTGTGAGTTCAGCTTTTACAAAGAAAATAACAAATGGAAATTTTCCAACATGAAGTGAAACTCCAGTAAACTAGTATCACTGAAAAGCAATACTCGTGCATATTTAAGGGTTAAGTAGTCCCTTCCACCCCTGCCTATCCTCTATCCTCTCCCACCAAAAAAATAAAAACACGTAGCTCAGAGCTGTTGAATTCCTCCTACCATTGCACGTGGAATATCCATCTGTCCAGGAAGGCTGCTGGTGGAGTAGGTTGCTGCTGGAATTGATACTCATTCTGCCAGCTCCTTCCAAAATCATGATCTGTAAGTGAATCGAACAGCTTGCTTAGTGAGCAGTGTCTAGTCCAAAAGGTAAATGGTAAAAAAAAAAAAAATCCACTGAAGGTGAAGTGAGCAAGCCAATTCCATTTGTAGAAGATACAATTGAAATCAAGAACATGTTGCCACAACCCCTTTTCAGCTGCCACAAAATCTCTTTATGATAAACATTACCATGCTTGATTTGCATATGCAAGAAGCAAGTTTCTACAGCTGCCCATCCATAAATGAATAATCCGTAATCAGAAATGAAGCTGAATGAAAAGACAAGGATCCTGACAGAGCAATACAGGAAAACTGCCAAGCGTTGAGAAGCAAAAAACAAAGTTGTCTGACTTTTTTTTTTTTTTTTAATTTAAAGAGAAATGTGGTTGAAATAGGATTTTCTTTTTTTTTTTCTTTTTCTTTCTCCTTTTTTTTTTTTTTTTTTTTAGGAGAAAGAAAAGACTTTTCAATAACTGCAAATTAAACTATACAAGAACTCACGGTAACAACTCATGTACAGAAATCCCTTCACACAGAGGGACCCACATGTAAATGCTACAGGGAGGTAATCTTACAAGGGACAAGGTCTTCTCAGCTGGCTCAGTTTCTTTCTGAGCTGTGTCAGCAGCGTCCCTAACCTATTCTCAGTTGCAGATAGCACAGATCATACATTTTGAACCACTGGGCAGTCAGAGATCTCACAAATGAGACAAATGACACAAATTTTCCCTTCTACTTACATTAGCATTAGCATCGTGAGCAAAACTGTTCTTTATTTTGGCTACACGTTTGTGCAAAATTACTTAGATGGTATTTTAGAAAAATGTCACATTTATCACACATTAAATCATTTCAGTGAACACAGACAAAACTCTACAACTAGAGGTACTCATGACTTTTTTATTATCTTTCAGTGGTTTAAACTTGTAAGTTTATAAATACACATTATAACTACACGGCATGAACATTCTTCAAGAGTTTAGAAAAGTAATTTTTCTAACTTCTACAATGGTTTCAGAACAGTGCTCTTACATAAGTACACACAGAACAAACTGTTGTTCAAAAACCTTCTAAATCTAAAGCCATTTGTAAGAATGAAACTTTTAGAGCTCAGGAGGGCGCATGAAAGTAGCTAGACATCACTTTGAAATTACAGAGAGGCTGAAATAATAAAAATTCACCTGTGAAAGTTAAACATGATGGCCTTGGCCTCTTCCCCACTGAGGCGAATGAGAAAACTTCCACTGAGAGCCCTGTCAGGCCCCCACAAGCTCATACCAAGAATATTTCTGGTAGAAGAAGTCATTAGGAACAGTCACAGCCTTGGTTTAAAAGAACTGTGTGAAAAAGATCTGGGCTGACACGTTCCTCCATCATTTGCAATAAATGATGACATTCGTAAAAGTTACAAATACGTACATTTTATGGAGAGTCTCTCTTCCTCTTCTCCCTGACTCCACATTTATGTACATTTATAAACGGAGAGAAGTTGTAGAGAATTACTTAAAAATCCAAAGCCTTAAGAAATGTGTCACAGGGAATAGTCCTTTACAGTATACTCTATTTCAGTGCCTTTTTGCCTTTTTTTTTTCTGCTACATAGAATGACATAATGCTTTCCACTCTTAATTCTAACAAATCTGTGATTCAGTGACAACGGGTGAAATTTATTTCTTATAGCAGATATGTGATGGTACAAAATGTCAACAATTGAGTGCTATCTATTGTCCCTCTATGGCTCAACTCCATGGCCAAATAAAAGATGACGGGGGTATCAGTAAGTTTATGCAAGTTAGAAAAGAAGACATTTTTAGCCCTGTGTTAAAGCCAAATGACTTGGTACTCTGAGGGGGAGAAGGTCAGGAAACATTGCATTTTCTTACACTGATTGTGTTCTGCATAAATATCATTTATCTCACATACTTGAGATGGATGCTTTTCAGCGATAATGCATGTTTGAAAGTAAATACATACTCACTCCTCCGAGCAGATACAGACTGAAAGATTTATCAAATTATTTATTTCACTGACTTGTTTTTTAATCATTTAAGGCTCAGTTATGTTCTTAAGATTTTATACAAGTGAAATATTCATGATAAAAAACTTACCGCATTATCAAATAAAGGTGAAGTAGAATAGCAGGTATGCTGGGAACACCATAAAGCTTGAGGATTAACAGAACTCTCCTAGGAACGTAGTTTGGTAACTTCTTTTTAAAAAAATGCAGCAGGCATTTAATATTGAATTTCAACTGATAGATCTCAAGTCAAATTTTCACAAGAGACCATCGAGGATTCACATGTACTGTGTTATGTCATTTTAATCAGTTTCTGCAGTTTATGGAATTCCACACAATTTTAATGCCTGATACTTGTGCAAACAGAAATGTGTCTGCGAAAATGTATGCTTATGATCTGAAATATTCTCCACGTTCAAGGCCCTGTGTATCTTTGCTCATTTTATCTTCTTCCTAACTAATCAGCTGAATTTCCAAACCAAAAGACACGATGGCACTTTGGTTCAATGACTAAACCTATAGAAGGTTAAATAAACCAAAAATTAAGTCTTGCGTAGTTTCCAGCAGTAAGCAGAACACATTAAAGCACTGAGTAGAAGCACTCTGAAAGCCTTCTCCCTAGATTCTGATTCCTGATGTGTTCCCTTGAAATCTTATTCCCCTATCATAGTCTAGCAGATAATTGCTCTTCACAGTATTCCTTACAACGCTAATAGTATTTTCAGACAATGTATGTGGAACTTACTTTGCAAATTAATCAGTCAGTACATCCTCTTTCTGAAAGCTATACAAGTTATTTCAACCAAAATAACTTATCTTCCCACATCACTTGTGGGAACAGCTGTTCACAAGAAGAAACCATGATACAACAGTAACCACTGGCACAGAACTAGATTCAGCTTTAACTCAAACTTTCCCAAAGTTATGGGTGTTAATCAAGGTACTGGGTTGAGCTTTTTTGTGACTTGAAAATTGTCATGTCACCTCCTGTACCTTAATGCAAGAGCATTGCTTATTTGGAAATAACTTCTAGCACTTTGTTCAGGGTGAATATAAAGTCCCACTAACGTAACTTCATGAATTTGCTTCACTAACATAACTAACATGAAGTGTGCACATCATGCTCAAGAATATTTTCCCTATGAAAATGAAATTGTGATTTTCTTCGTTTCATCCAGTATATGCCTTTCTTTGATACAAGTTCATGACAGATTTATGCTTAGAGCAGTGTCTCATCCCTTACTTGGAAAGATTTCGAGTCAGGATATTGGAACGGGCGTGCTCTTCATTAGTTTGGGGCCAAATCCTCAAGTCTCCCTTGTGTACAGACAAACCTGGTTAAAGGGTGTGAAGCCTCAAGGGGAAGGACACATAATATGTTCAGTTTTCTTTTAATCGTATGCCATATATCAAAGTGAACGGTGGAGCTAATGAAGCCTGGTTTCCTATGAATGTGTATCTTGTGGTTGGATTCTCGAGTGTCTAGTAAGATGTGAGCGCTGATTGAAGTTTTTCCCACGGTTGGGGCATTCATAATATCTCGTTGTCTTAAAGGAGTGAGCTCAAGCTTCACTCCTTCTTTCAGATACGGTATTAATAGATTTTTCTCCTCTATTTGGCAGCCTGTTTTCATTAATCCTGTAAGAACTTCATATCTTTGAGGCTTCTACCCCATATCAAATTTAATTAAAATTGGCAATGGGACTCAAAGGTTGTTACAGGCCACTTGCAAAAGCCAAGATACAGACAAAATAACCACAGAAGCCTCATTTCCTCCGTAAACCACGCTAAAAGGGCATTCTAACTAAGATGAGATTTCAGAAAACAAAATAAAAATCTTTAGGATGTGTCTCTGTTCTGAATAAGACGTGGTATATTATGAATGAAAGCACACGTGAAATGTTCTGTGTGTCTATACGTATACATATGTGTATACACATATTTAAACACATACGCCCTTGTGTGTGCGTTGCAGATATCTGTACATACATTCCTAGTTTCTTCCACTAAAGATGTGACACCTTTGAATTATAATCTTAAAACACTACCAGGAACATGGCACAGTTATAAGCGGAATCATACAACACTCTACTCAATCCGCAAGGTTAAATATAGTTGTGCATTGGTGCTAAGCAGCATTCTTTTCAGAGAGAGTCCTACTAGAGGGCATGAGTGCACTCAGGAAAAAAAAAAAAAAAAAAAAAAAAAAGAGCTCTTTTGCCTACATTCAATATATCAGATGGTATTCAAAGCCCAAAGCCAAAAGGCATCTCTTAATGAAGCTCCCACTGGAGTCAGGAGGAGCTCAGACTAAGCCACAACCTGGCCATTTTGCAGTGACCAGAGCTCAGTTGTTCTGGTCCTCTCATCTGTCCTGGCTGCCTGACTAATCTGAGTGCATGGTGGTACCAGAAAAAGCCATGGCCTG
The DNA here is from genome assembly GCA_030625065.1 of Alectoris magna. Classification (NCBI taxonomy): domain Eukaryota; kingdom Metazoa; phylum Chordata; class Aves; order Galliformes; family Phasianidae; genus Alectoris; species Alectoris magna. The sequence continues at coordinate 41,798,012 of CM060565.1, forward strand.
GCAAGAGAGCAAACCCAGCTTTGCAGAAAAACATATTTACAAATCCTTGAACCTTGAACAGTGTATAGTGCACTCTATGCAAATTATTTTATTGCACTACAGGTGTGCTCTGAAAGTAAATTACTCTGATCCCCATTTCCACATTCACCCCAATGAGCCTTAACAGCCAAATAATGGATTTCTCCTTTCTTTGAACTCAAATCTTTCAAGAACACCGTGTATTAAATGACAGGAAAATGCTGAACCCAACATGAAAGGAGAATGAGCAATGCAGAGAAAATGAGTGAATCCCAAAGAACTCCAACCACAGCGATTGCACTGACATTGATTTGTACAACTGCTTACATTACAACACTGAACTGAACTAAGGGTCTCATTAATTACAAATATGAGGGGGTGTGGAGCCCATAGGGGAAAAAACTGTACAGCTTTCTGGTTTGGAATACGCACTCAATGCAAAAGACAAAAAAAAAATCTAAGGCAAAACTGACTGGGACTATTAAACTATGACTCCACCCGTAAGCTATGCAAAGTCTAAAAGTGACTTCTAGCTGAGACAAGCTCAGTGCAGCTCCTCCTGGCGTGTCCAAAAGGGCGGATCTCTTTTGGCGCATTTATCTATGGGATCCTTCCCCATTTTTCCCCTTTTACCATTGTGGCTGAACTTCAAATATAGATTTCACCTGGGCCTACTTTCTTTGAAGTATGTTATGTACACAGTGAAGACACAATCCCTGCTTTTCAGGGCTTGGAGTTTATGGAACAAGTATCTACAGAGTATGTTAAATATTTTATACCATTACTGCGCCTTGGATTGCAGTCAAGCAGTTAAACAGCAATCTAAAATAAGTGATACCAGATAATAACTGCAGCTGCAGAGGAACAGATTCTGGATTTTACACTTTTTCTTGAAATCTCAAAAGATGGCAACGGGCTGAGTTTTCAAGACATCAGAAACAAAGGAGATGCAGAACAAAGCAGGTGGACCTGCTTTACACATACAGTTATTACAGAAACACAACTGCATTGTACTTGAAACGTGTATGATCAATTAGCTGCTTTGCATTCCAACCACCTATTTTACATCTCCAGTAGCAGGCACAAACTGAATACATGAATGTTGACAGCCTGTTTGCATGTTACCATGAGCTTTCAGTCTTCTGTTGTTTTCTCTCATTTAACGTGCATTACTACCAGGGCAGCAGCGTTTAATTCTGAACCACTGCTCATATAAATACAGTTAGGGATGACCCTAAGAGTGCCTTACTGTCTATTTTGCAGAAGTTTCACATTCATCCTCAGTGTCTATGCCAAAATCCCAGACAAGATACAACCTTGTCAGAGCTCACTGTGGTCTTTTCCTGCTGGGATCTCTCCTGACCATGCAGATCCACATACAGCAATCACACACCTCCTTGTTTCGATCCCATTGTTCTAGTGTCCAAAGAAGCACACAGAAGCCTCCAACAAAAAACTTTTTGCAAGCTGATTCCCAGCAGGGATCCACTTCACAACTCAAAGCTCAGCTGAGTGCCACCTCGCTGTGACCTGCAAGTTACTGTTCGAATGACACCCCATGGAGCTTGGCCTGGCTGATATAATCACCACTGATGTCAGTGCAAACATACTCCACGGGGAAAAGTAAATAAATAGATAAATAAATAAAAGGTTTCCCAATTCTTTGAAAGCTCTGAAGAAAGTTGCTATGAAGCAGCACTATGATCAGGCTCAGCTTTTGTTATATAACATACACAGTGTTTGATGCATTTCATTTTTAGTCCATCATACGTACCCTTAGGCCACAGCAACAAAACGTGTTTACTGAACCATGCTGCAAGTGTAAAGTTCAACTATTCATTTTTATAAGAAAATTTTCTAAATAATCCCCATACCCTTTGTATTCCAGATTCTGGTTTGGAGCTTTGGGGCCTATGTTTTTCTTTCCTCTGAACTGCACATTCCTATGCTTCTACATTTCTGGTGTATACAGCTGTGGTTCATATGCATAAAACCACCTTCGCATGTGCAAAACTGGCTCTTGGTAAGCTTTCAGAGACTATATTGAGACCTTGATCATTTACTGTTGTGGGCTTTTGGAAAGGAAGAGTTGGGTTTATTCTTTTGTTTTCTTTGAACCTTGTTATTAAACGTATACATGAAGGTAAACTGAAAGACTAGAAAAAGGAAGATGAATAGAAAAGGAGCTTTTAGCATTTACCTGTGTTGCAGATAGGATCACAATAAACAAAGTCAAATAAAGCTTGGTTGGAATCTTTTATTACTAAAGATCTGATTTTCATGATGCACTACAAGGCAACTTTTGTAAGAGATATGCGGTGGTTGTTTTAACATGTTCATATGGATGCTTCAAAATCTTGCATATATATTTTAACCAAAGAGAAGCTTGAGTAGAAAAGCTAGGATCTAGATCTGTATCTGAGCTACCCCTCTGCTCCAGGGTTTGGTTCTTATCTCTCTTTTAACGATGTAATTTAAAGACAAAACCATAGTTCAGTTTCCTTTTTGAGTGAGAACAAAGTTCACTTTACGAATGCAAAAAACAAAAATGAACTTGATTGTATGCAAAGTCTCATAGGGTGTTTTTCCTCCGTCCCCCTTTTTTCTTTTTTCTTTTTTTTTTCTGTAGTCCACAATCTTCATATGAACTGGCTTCAATTTTCAAGGTACTACTTAGTATAATGAAAATAAAAGAGAGAATTTCAACAGAGGTTTTGTTTGTTTGTTTTTCTAAATCAGAAGCAAACAGAAAGCCAACTACCAGCACACAGTCCTCAAGGCACAGATGTGCCTGACACTGCTAACTGCCAAATGTTGGCACTCTGGAAAATTTTACCCACTCTTATGCTACCTTAGCAGAGGAAACAGTGAACCTGCCTCTCAACAAGGATCCAGTGCTGGGATCCATGCTTCCTCTTCACATCACAGCCTAGATGTACATCTTCTTGCCATGCATCTAGTTTTTGAGTAAAAAGGAAATAGCACAGTTGATTTTGCTGTCAGAAAGCTCATTCTTTTCATGCACAAGGTCCATTCACAGATTTGCACATAAGTGGTAGTCATATGGCTAAATTAAAAGCATGCCAAGAAAAGGTTCTATATCTTGCGATAAATGCTCATGTCATTTTTGCATGATCATACACTTAGAATTTTTTGAATACGTAGACATGTTTGCAAATAACTGGCAAAAAAAGCAGGATTTTTGTTGTTCTGTGGAGGTGATGCTGCAAGACGTGGCTTCGACTGGCATACAGCACTCCCTTTATTGCTGTCTGCATCACCTCAGCAAGTTCATGATAATTTGGGCCAGCCATTTTTTCCTGAGTATTTAGAAGTCATTTGCAATAGATTCATCAGTCTTGCCTCAGGGGTACAGAGTCTTGGAAAACACAATAATGGGAAAAACTGCCTTTGCTCTTTATTCTTCTTTCAGCACTTAATACCACACCTCATGGAACAACTCCACACCTTCTTTCATGTCCTTCCTATCTCTCCAGTACATCCTTCCTCTAACCAGGAGCCAGCTCATCTTCCTAATCTCCTTTTACTATACACCTTTCTTTTGCTTACAATACACTAAATATACAAATGGCCAAAAAAGCACTCTAGATGCCCCTGTAGCTTGACAAACTACCTGCCTATAATTAGGCAAGAACCTCATCAGCTAACAAAATACTACCATCGTGTTCTAACACCTTCTCCTTTCCCCTTGGCTCTGGTTCCCCAACCACTTCCCTCCACCTTTCACGACAGCTTCTCTTTGCACTGCCTTGAAGACTGAGCCCATGTTGGGGGATCTGCTTTCTATGCTTCTAACACAGACTGTGCAACTGATCAGTTATTAGCAAATAAAGACAAAAATTGTGGCTTTGTTCATGTTTGGCTCTTTTTAGGTGCTGAAACACTTATGACATAACAGCTACTCTGACATATAGAGTCTGGCATATGCTGCTGCATCAGCCAGTTTTTCATGGAGAAGTATATTTTAACCACTGCCACCACCAGAACTTCTCTTTTTTTATGGGACTAGTCTGGTTTCAGTAGTAATAACCACTAATTTGCCTACTTCCAAAATAAAAAGATCCTTTTTCTCTCCTTGCTTTTTTTTTTTTTTTTTTTTTTAAGCTCAGTTTCAGATATTGTGCTTTTACAAAGAGCATCTGCTTGGAAATTACAAGCTGCTTCTTTGGGGTTGGTTTCTGTGTGAGGACCACACAGAATAAGGAACATGACTCGGGCACCATAAAAGGGAAGGTGTCCCGGGGGTCCGTGTGAGCAGCCTCTAGTGTCCGGGAAGGAGGGAGAAGGCAAAGACCTCCCTGGCAGGGATGGCAGCCCCACAGACATGGGCACAGTGAGCCCTAGGCATGACAAGGCTGAGAGTGGCTGAGCCTTCACATGCCTGTGCTGCCACTACCCCACTCAGGACACCCAGCTAACACAGCCTAGAGATTGTTCTGCATTATCATTCTTCCAGTGTGTTGCCTGTTGGTTCTATGGACACGAATAAGCGTGGCATACCTTCTCACTTAAAGTTATTAGTCTTTTTGGTGTTGTCCAGAACCTGACTCAGGATATACAAAGACATTTTCATTTCCCATACTACCAACTGGTAGCAGGCTGAATTTCACTTTGGAAAATTTCCTGCTTTTGAGAACAGAGATAAAATCTTAAATATAAATTTTGTCCACTTAAGATTTTATACTTAAAAACCTTATTTATGATTAACAGACAAATTTTCTCATTGAAACCACTGGGGTTTTTCTACATGAATTAATTCAGTTGATAAACTGATAGCATTTGCTTACTAAATACATGAAAGGCACAGCTGGGAGTTAGCTAGGATAGAGGAGTTGAGAATTGAGAAGAAAGTGTCCTATCCTAAACAAGGTCCAAGCACAGGCTGTTGGAGGTCTAAGCCAGTCAGCAGCGGCATTTGTACCTTTACTTCAACCCACTGGCTGCCCAGCCTGATGCAATCACTCTTCTGCTGTCACAAAAGCAGAAGGGTGTTTCAAGGAAGAGACATAACAGGGGTAGCAGAGGGCTTGTAATGGGAAGGATCATGAGTTGCAGTAGATAAGGGAGGGTTTGTACAGCTGACTATTAACTCCTCTGCTTGAGTCAGACATTCCCTAGTGCCAGGCTGGGGAATATTGATCCCACCAGAATGACAGTAGCTCCAGCCAATACACCTGCTCCTCCAGCACTGCTCTCTAGACTATGAAATATCCCAAGGTGGGCAGGTGTTTGTGAAGGAAAGCATGCCCAAGTGGCAGCTATCAGTGAAACAGTTCAGTGGTGCTCACCGACATTGCTTTGACTGCCATTTAGTCTTGTGTGACTGTGTGTTCAGCAAGCACTTTTATTTGGAGCTCTGCTGTCTCTTTCATATTTCTTTATCCTGCATTTACTGTGTTAAGAATAAGAGGTTGTGAGACCACTGCCCCAGCATTCTATTCAGTCACATGCCTCTGACCCCACGTGGCCAGAACTTCAGGGAAGCCCAATGCCTCCCAGAGCCACACAGTGCTGGAACACAAGTGAAGGCTCATTCATGCTTCCTGCCTTCATTAAAAGCAGCCAGAAAATGGAGGGAGCAAAGTTTTCGTGCTCTGCAGCTACCTTCTACAGGCAAAGCAAGGAGGAGCTTTGGAAAACATCTTCCTGCTTTTGTAAAAGCCCAGAGAGGCTTCCTCTCTCTCTCCTGGCCATGATTAGGGGAGCAACATTTCATAGTGCCTCTCCTCAGCTGGCACAGTGAGAGCTGCCCATCCTGTTTCCATTGATTTCTCCAGTGGTTGCATTAAACAATACAATGGAGTATTTATGTGCCTGTGTTGGGAGCAGGTTGTTAAGTAAAACCCACCGTAAATAGAGCCGTTAATTCAGTTGCTGGCATGGCCCTCTGTTATCTTCTCAATACCTCCCAGAGGGTATTAGCCTTACCCTTTCGTTTGAGTTGGCAGCGGAGTTATTTTTTTGCACCTGCTGCTCTACTCCGATAACAACACAGGTCAGCTTTGATTTGTTGGAATATAAACAAAAGAGCAAAGCCAGGCATCTGCCTCAACAGCCTGGGCCGGTTTGACGATACAGCTTTTCCCATTGGGTTCTGCACAAATGTACTCTTTCGATTCTTACGTGAACTCTCTCCTGCTTCATAAATAGTCCTTTGCTACAGAACAGGCTGGTGTCAGGAGGACGGCCCAACACCGTACTTTTCCATTGACTGAAATCCCAACAGGGCAAAGTAACACCCTCTTCTAAGACTGGCATCAGAAGAGGCGTTGCACAAAATACGTAAAGCAAAATTCAGCTGAAAAAGCAGTGGTTTGAAAGTAAGCAGGAGAAAGCAGAAAACTGAGTGTAAGGGGCAGAGGACCTTTCGTGAGAGAGAAAGAAAACCTGAAGCATTAGGAAGGTTTGCTTATCCCTGTGCACCTACGCACCCTCCACCCCTCCAGCTGCTATTTACCAAAATAAATTAATAAACGAAATTCACAAGAAGCAGGCACTCAGCTAGGAACAGGCTAGTTTTAAGGTCTTCTGAAAACCAAGCCTGCAGGGCTCATCTTCTGTAAAAGCATCCATCTATAGAGATAGCAGAAGCACACTAAAAAAAAAGAAAAAAAAGAGTCCACAAACAGTGCAGTAAATAGCACAAAACACAGAAGTGATGGAAGGAACTGGTATTGCCTCCTTATGACAAGTAGGAAAATTGAGACACAGCTGAAATGACTTGCTAAAGTCATATAAGAAGTCAGTGGACGAGTCAGCCCCAGTCACATCCTCCAGTGTAAGCTCCATTGCATCATGTTTCCAGCAAAAAATTTCAACATACAGATGAGTTAGGATGATCATGAGTTTTTTGTTGTTTTTTTTTTTTTTTTTGCTAGGGCAAAGAGAAGACGTAAAATAAGAGAAATAATTTTCTGTAGAAAAGAGACCTGTTCAGACGGAAGCAAGTCTCCTCTATGCATCATAGTTATTATGCGCCTAGTAGAGATTTGAATGTTAACTTAGTCAAACAATTAAATCTACACTTGAAATATTAAATCAAAAAAGCTGCCCTTGACCTATGTATGATCCTGAAAAAGAGCTAGAAATTCCTGAGTAGAGCTGGCTGAAATTCAAAACTTCTGTTCTGTGGAACTGTGGCTATTTCATGGCCTTTTTTTTTCTTCTTCTTTTAAATCACAATGAACTTTAAAAAGCAAGTTTCCTGGCAACAAAGAGGGAGGATCCCCATCCCTATGAGCTGGCATGTAAAAACCGATATTCAAGCTGTTCAAGTAACAAAAGCGCAACTCAGCCTGTTATGCAAAATTGTTTGTAGAAGACAGAAAATGTCCAAAGCCACACTACGATTTCACTGCAGCAGGCAGTAATGTCACTATGGGGCGGCTGTACTGGAAGCCCTCCCCTTGCCTAGTGTGGCTCTGCCCATGTGGGCACCTGGAGACCCTCTCAGGGTTTTGCCACTGTGATTCTGGAGCACATTCTCTGCGCATACCAGATCTGGCATCTTGAACACAAGCTGTGATGTGGAGCTTGCGATCCTGGTCCTGCTCTTCCACCAAGTGCTGGAATATCTCTTCCTCTTTATTTCTTTTCTTTCCATTTCCTTTCTTTTTACTCTTTTACTTTTGCATTCTATTTGATCAGACTGGCTGACCTGGTTAAGGAAGCTTCTTGGAGATCACGAAAGGCCCATAGCCAGTGAGACAGACAAAAACAGCATCTCCAATTCTCTATCTATGGCACAAAAATGCCAGGTCCTCCAGCAGCTGTGTGCTGGGCTGTATGATGGAGCCTGGAGGAGTCAGAAACGGGGAGAAAAACTCTGTTCCATCAGTTCTTTTTGTTCCCCTCTGTATGTATCTCATTTAGTCCTTGAGCTAGCTGGAACAGGTTCCACCAACAAAACCAGTGAAAATATTTCTAGGCTCTTTCAAACAACTGTTTTCTTCTAAAGGAAATTTACTACCATCTGAACTATAACAACTTCAGCATTTTTTAATACCATCTAAACTATATCAACTAGAACATTTTAGGGATGGGGAGTTAGCAGAGATCCTTATATATCCTTTTTCATATCCTTGTAAAAGCTGTTTTCAGGTTTTTCAATATCGAAGACGCTTTGTATCATAAGGCAGGCTAACACTTTGGTGCTAAATTTGTTCAAACCTCATTAGCTTTTCACACGATATTAGCATCGATTGTTAACACTTTCAAGTCTCACATCCATCAACACAGCGGTGCTGAACACAGCAGCACCCAATGCTGCAGGAGCCACCGACCTCTGCTTGGGGCTCTGGGAAGGGCAGCCCTGAGCACACAGCTCGTGTTCCTGTAGGAAAGCTGAGCACAGCACTGGGCAAAAGCAGAGGCAGGGAACTCATCACAGAATCATAGAACTGATAGGCAGCTCAGGCTTGGGCTGTTGGCACAAGCAGCCCCTCGCTCGCTGCAGGACAGCACAAGTCACCCATTTCTGCTTGCCGACAAAATACACTGAACACAAGTTGCTTTACATTTTAAAGGATTAAATGAAGGAATTATTCAGACTATCAGACAAAACTGGCTGAATATAAGGCAAATATTTGAATATCTACTTAAAAAAGTTGGGCAAGAAAGCCCATGCAGGAGATAAGGGATGTGCGTGTGCACGTACTTTGTGCAGCGTGTCTGTGTGTATGCCTATCGGGAGTGGCTGCAGACAGACTGAGAAAGATTTGCTGGATTGACTACAATTTGACTATCATCCAAAAACATTTAATCATTTGAGATTTTAAAGGAGGAAGATAAGTTTCTACCTGTTCTCGCACAGTATTAGAGCTCCATCAAAAGTCTTAGGGAGTGTAAAGATATCTACCAGTCCCTAAATGAAGGAAAATCTGTATCTGTTTCACTTTGTACATCACACTTTTGATAAGTCTCTAGGGATATCTCCCTCGTCTAATCACCTATTAATTCAGTCTTCTAAAACCTTTTTCATCTTTCTCTGTCAGGGCAGTTGCCTGGGAACATTATGAGTGAAATCTGCTTCACATGAGCGGAGTGGCAGATCCCACTGCAAAAGAGATGAGAACAGCAGCTTCAGTGTGTCAGAATTTGACTCCCTGATAAAGCCCCTTCATGGCCATGCCAATCTATGAGACAATTGCTTAACCAAGCATACTTTGAAAGTGCATCATCAAGATGCAAGCTTCTGCACTGTTGTGCAATTGTAATTATAAGCTTCAGTAAAAACCATTAAGAAAATTTAGGGGTAATCATTATATTGTGCATTTAGTCTCATTCCTGACCATAGCATCTCGGGCAGTTTTACACAGGATCGTTAATAATAGAGCAATATAAATTAGTTACTGCTCACTGTCAGGTGAAAGAGAGAACCCAGAACAGTTTTGAAATATTTATTTTTTATGATGGTGGCACCAGAAATCTGGACAACAGAGTATATTTTTATGCATAGAAGCTCAATCCTTATGGACCCACGGGGGCTCAGGAAGCTTTTCTGGCTACAAATGATTGTGGACTGAGGAAATATCTTAAGAGAATACATCACTCTTTTTCCTCTCTAATAGGCAGGATTTTTTGTTTTATTCTTCGTATTTGCAGATCCTCCAAATAGAATGGCTTTCTTTTCACCACTGAAAAGCAATTCCTTTTCATTGCCCAATCTCTTTGGTCCACGACCAGCAATTACCCAGCCCCAGCTAGCTGTTTCTTCTACTAACTCTCATACTCTTCCCCATGGAGCACATTTCCTGAGATCAGCAAAGGAATAGGTAATGATAACCATGTGCAATGTCAGCTTTTGGAAAGGGAGCCTTTGAGGGATCTTCCTCATATAGAGGCATGCAAAGTGCCAACTGCCAGTTGGTTGCTCCACTCGCTGCATGACTCCATGTTTACTCATTCTCACCCATCTACAGGCCAACAACCAACAAATGTCCCAAGCATTTTAGGCATTCAGTGAGAGATTTGTTTCAAGCTGCACCCCTAATAAAGCTCAAAACATCTATCATACTAAGGAAAGACAGGTAACTTCCCCAGAAACCAGATTAATCCTTACTCTTCCACATGCCGGCTGTACAAACAAACCCTTCTTAGTTTACTCTTTCTATCAGGAGTTTTACTCACTAATTTTGCCCTCACCAAGTTTGCAATGTCCCTGATTAATCAGGGGCTGAAATAGACACAAACTGCAGCATGGGCAGAAGGCTGGCACAGGGAGAAGGAGTAGCAGATACCTGAGGTACCTTTGAGGTTGGCTGGGTGACCGAAGCCAGTGGGTTTGCTGAAGATAGTGCTGGATGTTTTTGGTGCCCATGAGGCACTTAACATTAGAAAGAGAGCTCCGTGAGTTTATGCTTAAAAGTTTAGCAATAGCTAAGCTGTCAGACTGGACAAGAGACTCAACAAAACATCACAAACTGTGCAAGCTACAGAAATCGTTAGCATTTCTGTTCATTTCCTCATGTGCAGCAATGCCTTTATATTTGATTCTACCACATGCTAACATCATGTGTCATTAGCAATGACAACAAACAACTAAGCTTGTGACCCTTTTCTTTTTATGTGCTGTTTACTGCAGGAGCACCTAGTCCTCAGCAGGAATACCTCCTTCACAACTGAAGGAAGACATATGAGAAAGAGAGCACTGTAAGACCATAGAAAATCCCATAGAGGGTGGTCATGCTACCATCAAAACAAGAAGGGGTCATTCATCTATTTGTAGTTTAGTCTCAACACACTGACCAATTTTTAAGCCAGTTAGCTCTGTCTCACTGTCCTGGTACCACGGGCTGTTGCTCCAGTCCATGGAGGTGGCATTGTTGTACTGCAGATAGAGCTTAGACAATTCTGTGCAAATTGAAGCACATCAACAGCAGTAAAAAACATGTAACTGTAGACTCCACAAAACAAACCCAGATAATGCTGCAATCAGTGGAAAATTTGCTGGGAGAAGATCGAATGATTTGGTGCCAACATTAAGTTAGACAGAGTAAGCAAGGGGTAAACAAAGGAGAGACAGTAAGTATTGATTCTGGAAAGGTGTCACAGACAGTTCTCCGAGCTCACAGAGGCAAAGTCATTTACCCTCTTCTTTAAGAAATGACCATAGATACTTCTTCAGCAGGTGTAGAAATTAACCCTCCTAGAATTTTTTTTGTTTGATTTGCTGTGGGAGAGGCAACAGACTAACACAACAGTCCTGTCTGGACAGAGACGCACCTACAGAAATCCTTCATTTTCCTCTCTAATCTCTCTTCATCTGTGTCTCCGGATGAATTTTCCTTTTTAGTTTGATCTCTCTCCATCGCAATTTGTTACCTCGCACCTCCCAGACAGAACAAGTACTGATTTTAACAGTAAAACTCGTTGGTAATGAAAAGAAGTGAAGTCAGTTCAGTTGGAACCAGATTATTTAATTTTGCCTTAGTCCAGCTCTCCAACAGTCTGTTTTCACCACGTCTGAAAACTCGTAAGAACTTGAGAATATCTGAAGTAATATGACATTGCTGTGGCAATACCACAAGCAAATAATGACAAGCAAGTATTTCCCATGTTAAAAAGACCACATTCTATTAACTGAGCTCACCCTGACTGGGATAATAAGAATTGTTGCCGCCTTACAAACTGCTATGAAGCGTTACCTAATTTCTGCTGGGGAAGAAGTACAATACTGCTCTGATACAGGCTTATTTAATGCTATAACTTGGGAAGAATATACTCTTATTTTCTTGTGGGATTTACAATTACCACTCTGACTAGAAAAAATAAAAACAAAATGCAAGCAAACAACATCAGCGCTATTAATGGTAACACCATCTCTGCAGGTAGGACTGGCAGATGAGATGAGAAGGGGGCCTGGAGGACAATGACTCCACAAAGTCTCAACCGTACTTTATAAGCTTCTGACCCAGAACTTTCAGAATTTCACCTTCTAGGGGCAGAAAAAAAAAATCACTTATGGGGGCAGAAACACAGATATATCAACTCATATTGTTTATGTGCTTGGCTTTGCTGCTCCTACCGCTCATGACCACTCCTGACATCTGACTTCTACAGAGGACGCTGAAAAATTAAAGCGAATCAGCAAAGAGATTAAAGGACAGAAAAACCTACAGTGGAACTAGCAAAGGTTTTTCCATGAGATGGAAGAGCCTATGCAACTCAACACATTTGTCAAAGACAAGACTGGTAGTGGACTTGTTCACAGCTACGAACAGCTACCACCGTAAGGAACAGAAATTTGTGACCCAGGGGAATTTTGTGTTGGCTATCAAAAGATAAAAGAACCCGGTGGCTGAATGTTGAAGTTAGACTACGTCAGACTGAAAATGAGAGAAAATATTTTTAGAGGAACGGTGTTTAAGCAGTTAATTTAAAAGCTCTGGTGAATTTCCCATTGTTGGACTTACGGGCTTTTTTTTTTTTTTTTTTTCAAGTTTGGAAGTTTTCTAAAAAGATAAGCTCTACTTCAAGCCCTCTAACTGAAAAATTCTGGGAAATCCTGCTGTTATCACAACAATCACTTCTGGTTTTAAAACCCGTAAGGGCTAAGAATTAAACTGTCATTAATTGCAATATTTGTTGGTAAAGTACCTTAATACTGCTGTTTTTCTAGTTTTAATTGCAGCTGTTCTCTCTGGTTTCTACATTTGCATTAAATATAAACCTGCTCTGTTTTTCAGCTCTGGTACTTTCTACAGTGCAAAACAGATGTCAGGAAAGTGGCTCAAATTGCTACCCACAAATTTGCTATCAAAACAATACTTAAAGGAGTGCTTTTTATTATTATTATCCCTCTCAAATTTTCACAAATTACAGGAAATGTTGGTACAAGATAGCCATGCTTAATGCAGTGACAAGAGTACAAGTAAAATCACTCAGTGAAACTTTTACCTCAAGGTTCATTTCTATCTTAACAAACCAGTTTCATGTCAAAAATGAACATGAAAAAAAGGATAGTTGGATGTAACTTAGAAGAAAAGGTGATTTATGTTTAGATGCAGTAATCTAAAAGTTCACTACTGATAAAATTAAATAACTCTAAAACTATACATACACAAGAGCACCCGCTTAAAATGTCTCATGGGATGAAATACAATATTTATCACAATGCCCATCACATGTATTTTACACAATCTTCTTTCGAATAACACTTTCCTTACATGCACTTCTACCATTCCTTAAACAGAATTTTTAAAGTATCTTTCTTACTGTGTCTATACCTTAAGGGGCCAATTCTGGCTCTATTCAAATAAAATTACCATTGGAAGAGAAACAAATTAAACAAGCAAAGACACTGCAGGCCTCTGTTCACACTGTATTTACCTATTCAGTACTTGAGCTCCCTTCTCTGGGGTGCTTTAACTTAGAAGGGACTGAGAGCGACAATCCCCCCCTCACCGCTGGAGTTGCCAAGAGACTGCCTTGAGGACAGAGCTGGACCAAGTTATAAATTCCTTTAGTATTTTTCTGTCATCTGTACAATTACCATTAATACCTCTTCCCTAAACACAGCAGAAACACCATCCTAGTGAAGGGTGTCTCTGGCGAAAGTCACTAGAGCTAGTGAGAAGGTCTACTTTTTTGCCCCTTGCCTTACTGAACAGATGACCTCTCTGGGAACAACTGCAGCAGACTGTTGACCCACAGAATTATTATTCTTAGAGATATCATAATAACAAGGGTCCTCAGAACCTCTGAGTAATTCTGAGGAAACCAGTGGCTCAGTGGCTCCTACTTGTCAGTGACACTCTGCGTGAGTAAAGGTAGTAGATCTGGCCCCAATCAAACATAAACACAACAAGATTATTTAAACATAAGAAAAGGTGCAAGTTCAAAATGGGCAAATAGACGTATATACTGTAATGTTAAAAAGAAAGCCTTTTGATCTAACGAGCTTAGCTCCTGTTCCAAACTGGGAAGGGAGGGGCTCGGTAGGGTGGGCATGAGTCCAGCAGACAGTTCTTTTTTTTTTTTTTTTTCATTGGTGTTAATTTAAAGGAAGCATATAAAAAATAATAACCCAAACACCTTACCTCATTTAGCTGCAGATTCTGGAGTGGAAATCCTTAACTGAGGCAATGGGAAGACAGTCTGAAGAATGGTAGGTTGGGTAAACACAGGTACTAGGTTATCTCTCCTAAAGACTCCCAGGAGTGAAGATAAATGGATGTGATATTAATTTTAAAACATTTTGCTGAACACTCAGGCAGCCAATGGGGGAATTCCTTAGGTCACTTCCTGTTCATTTGATTGGGTCTGCAGCGACAACAACCAAGACGAGGTTGGGAACATTTGCATAAGGCCAGCTCAGTCCTCAGTATTCAAAGAGAACAGGTCTAACCAGGTTACACGTGTGGCTCCAGAACAAAAGAGAAACCTGGTAATGGATGAGGGATTGATTTCTTTGTAGTTGTTTTTTTAAGACCATCCCTTTTTTTTTTTTTTTTTTTTTTTTTTTAAATGGAGGTTATTTCAGGTAGATAGGGAGATTATAATTAGAATGAGGAGAAGTGAAAAGCAGGTATGCCCTAACTTAAACTTAGTCTGGAAATAACATTAGAAGATGCATGGTAGAAAATAGCCCTGCGCTGCCAGGCAGATGGATTGGACAAGCCAATATTATGAAGTTGATTCTTTCTTTTCATACTTTGAGCTTCCTGTGAAATGAATGAGTCTCCATAAGGGGAAGTCTCTTGTTCTTCAAGCTTCTTTGGGTATGTGAGAGGAAAAAAAAGAAAGAAAGAAAGAAAAGGAAAAAAAGAAAAAAAAAGGAAAAATTACAAACAGAATCTTTAGTTTATGTGTAAATAGGGATGAGTATGAAAAAATAGCTATACAAAGATCAGTAAGGGAAAAAAATTGCAGGTGAGCATCTGGTTTTACATTTATCTGCTTTAAGCTTCCTGATTCTTAGGGTTCTGACCAGCAAGGGAGAGCTAAAACTTTTCTTAAGGCACTCCACAGACCATAGGAGTCCGGCAAAATCTTTTTCTTTGCTCCTCCAAGCCACAGGGAGGGCACTGGATTAGAGCCTTTCACTAATCCAGTCCCGAGTTCAACTCTTGGCTGAGATGAAAAGCACAGAAAGGCCGTTTCCTCGTGGAATACCTTGACAGACACTTCTGAGAATCTGGCCTTGATCATGTGTGAATTACTTCTCCAGCTTGCAATCAGCAACCTGAGCAAGAAATGAGGTACCCAGAATATGAATCCTCATCTATCATAATTTACTGACATAGGAAAGCTTCAAGGTTTTCTTAATTTGTATGCATAAGACAATAATCGCTGAATATTTTTATTCTGTGATTCTTCAGTGGTCTATATGAAATAAATTTTCCAGCCACTTTTCATTTTTGGTTCCAGGGCTCATCATAACTCGCACTTTGAACAGACACCAACAAGCACTCTCAATGCTGGATTCACACAGCACAGGGAGTGAATCGTCCTTAACATTTTCAGATACTATTAATTATTAATCAGGACCATTGTCAGTGTAGAGGAAGCATTTCAGACACGTTACTTATTCTGAACCTGATTTCAAGATTAATAGTGGTTCTCACTCTTGAGGAATGTCACCTTTGTTCCCATCATCCACACCAACGATATTAAAACCTAAGTTGGATTTGTTCACACTAATACGGTGTGCCTGAACACAAATGATGTTTGAGAAGATTCCATTGCTTTTCACCCAATGTAAAGTCAAGTTCCATGGCTGCACATCTTGATTCTCACTCATCAAAGAAAGCTGACCCTGAGGAAGAAGACAGCTGTAAATTTCCATCTTGGGGAGCAGTACCATCTTGGAATTACAACACCAAGGGCTAAGGATGTCAATGAAAACAGCTAGGCAACTGTTCAGAGTCTTCACAAGTAGGTCAAGTATCTGTGAGGTTTCTCTAAGTGTTCATGTCACTGAGTCTAAGTATTTGCATACCAGTTCATCTCTTGGGTGAGCGTTCATACTAAAGCTTTCATCATTAAATTAATGTCTTACCATCATATCAGCATGAGTGATCAATCCAGAGCAGGAGAACAGGAAAAAGTTAAGAAGTAAGCAAAGAATAAGAAAGCAATAAAGAACGCTTCCCTTCCCTGGAAAGACACCTTTAACAAGGAACCCACCACATCTTACACCACACCACTGAGTAAATGCAGAAGATGAATGTCTCACCATATGCTGCAGCAGTATCACAGAAGATATGACCACAGGATCTCAACAAAGCTACAGATATCAGGTTTTTCCTTCTCTCAGAAAGGGCACAAGCAAAAGTGGCAGAACTTAGATTCAAATACGGTACTTGGACTGGTATGTCACTTTCTGTTTGTGTGGCTGCAAGCCTTTTCTGTCTCAGCTCCCAAGGGCAGAGACAGCTCTGGTTGCTAAGGCCCAGAATACTTCCAGACAGACAAAAAAGCACATTGTACCAACAGGTCTGGGCAAGGTGAGGCTAACTTGGCCGGCATACCAGCATGCATTATTTAGTAGTGTTCTATTTTCAAAGGCAGGGTGCCACACAGGGTGGTGGCTTCTTAAATTTACTGCCCTACCAGGCCAGCTATGCTGCCCCCATGCTCCTGATTATGCTTATTGACACTTACATGTGGTTCAGCACAGGGAGTATTACAGGTGGCTTTTGGAGACAGGCAGACCTTTCCCTCTTCATATTCTTCTGCAGCAATAGAACCACAAAATTAGCATGATTTTGGTCCCCACACAATTCTAGGTGGCAGAGGAAACATGAAAACCTCTCTAATTAGGAGCTACGAGGCCACATTCACAGCATGGTTGTAGTGTCAGTACAGATTCTCAGAATTAATTTAATTGCGACCATCAAGCATGGAGGAAATTATCTAAATCTGTCTAGATTCTTAAATTGGCGTCTGACACCTGATGAAAACAGAGAACAAATGTATGATAATTTCTACTTTTCCAGTGATATTCTATGCTTCATTTGTTAAATTCCAGTGGAATAACAAAAGGAAAGTGTAAGAAGCTGATACGTAGGTTAGACATGCCCAGCAATCAGAATTCAACGTATAATGTGTCTTTAAGTCTTCTACAGCAAAATCAGAAGTGATTCATAAAATTCGCTGTAAAATAATACAATTTCTGTAAAAACTGCAGAGAAATCACAAGGAGCAGAACAGAAGCTGTTTCCAAACAGGTTCGGTGTTACAGGCAAGCACCACCTATTACTACAGTTGCACACTACCTAGGCTTGCAGTTTCTTCTTTACCGGTTTCTGAATTCTCTCCCTTAGCTGTTTAGATAAATTGGAATTTCCCATCATGGGAACTATATTTGGATAATTTTCATCCTTAATAGCGTATATATATCTCCAAGTAATTTTTTTAAAAAAGAAATAATACTGTTCTTTATATTAATGGTTAAACTACTCCTGCCTTTTTCTTTGGAAAGCTCAGGAACTTCTATGTTTGAAGCAAGGATGATCACAAGTGGCCACTGAGTTAAAGAAATGCTATTTATCACTCTCAGGAAGATCCATCCAATTTTGGAGAGTTCAAAGCTTGTTGTCAAACCAGAGCCCACATAATGGACTCCACACTGAGGAGCTGCATACTATGCAGCTTCCTATTGCACTAAGTGTTCTCCATTTCCCACATTCACAGCTAACAAAGGCAATTCCTGTTCACATCCACCCTTCTGAAAAGACAAATTTTCCAGTGAGCCCCCCATTTGGCCCAACAGCAACACTCAGTTCATCGGGCAGAGGTCTGAGCTGGGCTGCAGTTCCTGGGTTTAACGCAGTGCTGAAACAACAGCTCTTTCACTTCACACTTAAAATAAATAATGCAGAATACATACAGAAGAAACAGAAGTAAAAGGACTTATTAACATTGTGACTGTTGAGCAGTACTGTACTTAAGGCAGAGGCAAAATGGTACTCATTTGAAGCTAAGCTAACCAACATAATGTATTCAGGGAGTGGCCCTCAGCTGTATTTGCTGCACATGAATCAAAGTTGCTCTGAAAACTTGTATTCATTTCCTCATGAGTTTTCTTATAGTGTTAATCCTCATGGTATTTGAGGTATTATAGTAATACATTTATTCATAATATAAATAAACATTTAATGCATGTACAGCACTGTGTTACATTATATTAATGCATTAGCACTAATACTACAGTATTAACACCAAAACACTTATTTATCTTTACACTGCCCTAGTGAAGTAAGAACGTAATAATTTATTATTCTTATTTTAATGGGGGATTCTAAAAAGATCAAGGTAAAGCTGTTTAATAATTCAAGGTATCCATTCTGAGATGCCTAAGAATGTGTATTTAGAGCACTTGGTATTCAATAGCTAGGTGTAGTACTGAAAGCTCTCTCCCATTCACTTCTGTTTCAGATTTTAGCGCTCAGCAGTTTCATACATCAGATTATCTTTCTCCCAGGAAAGGAGAACGTTTTCTGTGTATGAACAAACAGTGACATCAGTCTAGAAAACAGCTTAAGCATCTTGTCTGGATTTTTCCAAACGTATTCAACCTAAAACAAAACTCATTACAGCTCTGTTGGTCACCATTTGGATAAATTATAAGGTAGTAACAGTGAGCAGCTAGGCAATGGCCTCAGAGTATCAGCTTTGTATAAGATTCTAGGAAGGTTCAATCTCTAAACCTACACTGCAATGTTCATTAATAATTCTTCAGCTTCCTCGCAATCCCCCATTTGTCAGACCAACAACGTGCTGTCAACTGGAACTGATGAACTAGAAGTAGTTGAGTAACAGAGCTCTTTGGTTTTGAACGCTCTCATGATGGGAAGTCCTCCAAAACCAAGTATGCCTTGGAATGGGTGCTGTACACTCCAATGAAGAAAGTGATAAAAGCAGACCCTCTCAAGTTCCTCCCAGCAAAGTCAATTGCCAGCCAGAGGTACCACCTAAGCACTGTTTTTTCTCCTGCTGGTACAGAGCCTCTGTATTGACTCTTTGGTCCCCTTTTCACAGAAGAGAACTAAGGAATAGGCATTTTCTCTGAAAATCCATAGTGGTTTCTCTTATTGTGCCAGTCCAAAGGTGAAGACAAGGCTGAATCCAGCAGTTATCTGTTACTTCAACAATTTACAGGAAAAACATGCAAGAATCCTTGCAAGGATCACTGCAATTCTGCCCATAGTCTGCAAGAAATATTCTGGGATAAAAACCATAGAAACCTGAGCTGAGGATAGAGTAGAAACCAAATAAAACTACAGATAACACGTTAAGCTTTCCATGGAAAAGATAAGAGTAGTAAAGGGCTAAAATGAACCAGCAGGGCAAATAGAATACCTTAATCAAACATTGAAGGCAAAAGGTAAATCCCAGAGAGAATATGGGCTTATTATTAATTATGTATTTGTTTCATTCTCCCTAGTGTGCAGGTCAAACTTACTCAATGTAACAGCGCAGTGGCATCCAGCCACTCCTTTGTGCAAGAGCTTCCATTGTTGCTCACACTGGTGGGAATATAAAGGTGTGAGAAATAGAGAGAGACAGATTTGAAAGAATAAATAATGGCTGTGGCAAATAAAAACGTGTACCAGTGAGGAGATTGTTCGATCCAGTGCAGCAGCTGATTTGTTTTGCTTTTCATTTGAAAAAAAATAAAATTAAAAAAATTGTAAGGAGTCACCAGGATCAACTGTCAAGAAACTATTTACAAGCCCTAAAAGCTGTGTTTTTCATCCATATGAACCCATGCAGTCCCATAAACTTCTGTGAGATTTTAACAGTATATATCCAACAGCATTTGTGAATGTAGCTCTGTGCACTGCCTGTTCCAGAGCCAAAAAACATCTCTTTATATATTTGTTACATAAAGTCTCCTTCTTTTCAGTGGTGTTTCTTTCTGTAGGAAATGATGGACGTATATAATCATTTATTCATATCAGAGGGCTATATGCATCAAAGGCGATGAGAAATTGTTGATTGAATGTTTTGTCATTAAGAATTTCTAAGCCCAAATGGGGATTACTATGAGCCTAGACTGTGGAATGCTTTCTCAGAGAAAAGGCATCACAACTTTATGCAATAGCAGACATTAAGAAACAACAGGCACAGCAAAATGACCTAATTGGTCTTTTCTACCTGTTGTGGTTTCAGT
Organism: Alectoris magna; assembly: GCA_030625065.1. Lineage (NCBI taxonomy): Eukaryota > Metazoa > Chordata > Aves > Galliformes > Phasianidae > Alectoris > Alectoris magna. The sequence continues at coordinate 41,818,170 of CM060565.1, forward strand.
CTCTTAGCAAATACTTTGATGCTGTTGAGACCAAAACAAATCAAACTTTTGACTTAAGAACAAAAAACTATCTTTCCATGAATGCAAGCACAAAGATAAAGAGTACAAATATAGCAAGATAAACTTCTAGTTGGGCACAGATACTTTTCCTGGTACATTCATGACCTGCAACCTGGTAAAACCACAAGGGCCAGAAGAGACAAAGCCATTCCTATGAGCGTTGTACCTCACTCTCCCCAAATCGGGTGAATACGGAAGGATGCTTGCTCTAGGAACCATTGGTAACTCTGTAGTCAGAGCCATTGATTTCTCTGACGTTGGATCTGGAGCACAATTAGAGAGCTCAGAAAGAGATCTTGCATCACAGACACCTTGTTATTGAACTACAGAGAAGAAAAAGTAGGGATAAGGACTGTAGGATGGCTGGACAGAGTTCAAATTCATTCTTGCGCGTAGGCCCTCATCAATGACTCTACATCACAATATTTGAGGCTGGCATTTCATATACAATATATAATGTCAAACCTCTTAGGAAATCTACAAATGAAAAGTGAACCGCACCTGCAGCATTTCAATTCTAATCCTATTCCTTTTTGAGTGAAACTTTTCCCAATGTAAGGAAGCTGGATTTCATAAGGAGTGCTCTTTGTGAATCCTTGAAGAATACATAGGGTTTGAATATTCCCAACATCAAAATCTGTTCAGAAGAGAGAATTTGATCTGAGATAATCTCCAGCAGATACCTGAAAATAGCATGTGTCGTTTCTTTATGCTCTGGAAAAGCAGAAGATTAGAAAGTAAGCACAACAGGCCACCAAAGGAGCAGTTATGTGTCATTAGGACAGACAAAGGAGTCTACAAAATAGGAATGAAAAGTGATAGCAGCAACAGTTACTTAAATGTTCAAGTTGTTCATACCATAGTCAACTATTTTTCAAGGCAGCCACCCTTATAAGCTGCATGGAGTGACTAAATGAAATAGAGACAAGGAGTCAGTAACATCCCTAGACACAAAAACCCATGCACATACTTAGAGCAAAAGTAGTTCAAGGACAGACAGCACAATGCAGGCCCCAGAAGAATAGAGAGCAGACGGTCTGGGATGCCAGGTGTCTGACTGTGAGACTATGGATTTGATTAGTTATGAGGAGTTTATGGCACCAGTGCTGCTCCCTTGGGTTGCTCAACTAGGAATACGCCCAAAGACCCATGGCAGCATGAATATGTGGGTGACCAAGCTTCTCACACTTCATGACATTGAAGAGTAATAATATTCTGTATAAGTGCATTTTCATGAATGCTTGCATGCATGTGGGTGAGCATTACATGACTGAATGACTGAGGAGGGGATAAAGTAACAAACTCATTATGTATATGTCTGTCCTGGTGCATAAATGTGAGCTGAGTGCATTCAGATTGGTAACATTCATCTGTTTGAGGAGAGCTATTAGAGGCCTCCAAGATTTCGGCCTTTACAGACAGGGAGTGGGTATGTCTGCCACGAGGCAAGGCTGGAATAGCTGAACAGGAGTGAATGAAGGGATCTAAGACCTGCATAGTTACAAAGGACATTAAAAGTCCAAGTCATTGTTGTTCACGTTGGCCTTAGGAATCATACCTGGACAGATCTTTTGGGGACATCTCAAAGCAGGCAGCTACCTGCAAGACAGCATGATGTGTGCACAGTTAGTAGGCTATCCTCCAATCTTGCAGTCATGGCAGGATTTCCTTTGCCAGCATCGATGGGAGAAGTGAGGGTTAACCCTTGAACACATCTACAGCAGGCAGACCTTTACAAACCAGTTTATCCCAACTCCAGTATCTACACAGTGCTCAGTGCCCGTGAGATGCAAATATCAGGTTTATGATTAACTGTGTTAAAATTCCATAGAACTGCAAGTACTTTTATTTGTTTGTATAATGAAATTAAAACAGTACACCCTTTCCTTACTAAACTTCAACTTTGCTAGCAGTTAAAAAGAAATATGAAACTTTCAATAGATATACATGCTATATCCTTGCATGCCCCAAGTTCAGCCTTTGTCCTTAGGTTTCTACTGCATTAGTCTTTGAAATGGGCTGCCCATGTTTGAAAGCTATAATATAACCCAGACACCTTTCACAGTATGACTATCTTACTTTTCTAATGCTTAGATCTTGCAAGTCGTTTTGACATATAGCATGATCTCAGCTGAAAGTACACGTACATTCTTTGTGCCTGGAGAAAGGCCCATTTAATTCAGGTATGTAGCTGATTGGCCAGCAAGCACTGAAGAATTGCACTGCCTTTTACCAACCAGGCTGATGGATCCTGGACAATGACCATGTGAACAGAATCCCAGGTGAGGCACACTGGCATGAAGCTGGCACTTCATCATCCCTGTACAGTACTACATTACATTACTCAGAATTAATTGCTTGATCTATTTAAAAAGAAAAACCTTCTCCCAGGTTTCTCTCATGCCCTTTCTGAAATGGCTTTTAGCAGCTGGCATGGTGCATCTGTGGGAGGAAAGAATGAGAAAAATTGGAGTGACTTTAGTAGGACTCATTCTCATTCTGTGGCTTGCAAACTAGACTCAGTGACCCACAGCAACACTGCCCTGAATTTCAAAGGAGTGAGTCCCTCCTTAAGCTGCTCCCTTTTCTTCTAGTAAGCTAGCAAAAGCCTTGGAGCTGGAGTTGTGTTCTTCAGGAATCTCCACCACTGGTCTCATGCCCTGTGGCCAATCCTTCTACTGACACACAGTTTCATCAGGAAAACTCTACAAGTCTATTTTGTATGAAAATAAATCTATGTAAGTGTGAGGACATATTAACGGGCAGATGTGTGCTGGAATCACATTAGTTGCGGGAGTGGGTCCTCCAAAAAGAGTGAACGGGTTGATTTAGCAGGCAGGTGTCCTCGCTGTGCATTTACACATGTACACACATCACAGAAATGCCTCAAGAACGTACCTGAGAGAAACACCTATGGAGCAGCTGCATCCAGAAGAAAGAATGGATCTGGTCTTTATGGGGATTACTCTATTAGGAGATTGCACTGTTGCAACTAAACTGAATTGTCTGTTCATTACTACCAACTACATCACTTGGTTATTGGTCTTGAACTATTCAGAATGGTCACCGGCACAATGTGCTTACTTCTGAGCACTTCTGAATATAAACAGAAAGTGCACAAGCATGTTCTTGGATCATAACACAGCTAGCATGGGAAATTTTGTTAACATGCCCCAAATTTATGAAGAGAAAGGAAGAAGAGAGAACATAAGGAGAGAAAAGAGTGAAAAATGGGAAAACATTGAATTTTTCAACTTGTGGACTGTGAAATACGTGGTCATTTTTTGTGTTTCTTTTGCACCACTGTACGTTTGGGTGTATTTATTTCATACAATAATTCAAGCTAGAAGGGACCTCACTCAGCTGAAAACAGTGTCGGCTAAGAGATCAGACCGCACTGATACAGGTTCTGGGGTTGTGTTTAACCATCTAAATCAGTTCCTTGATCAATCAGGTATATTTCATTAATTGAAACCATTAAAACTACCATTGTAACTAGCCTATTATGTAGTGTCAAGCATTCACAAAGGTAATACTTGTACCACTTCCTTTCTGAGAGTATTCAGTCATTTATTATAATCTGCAAATAAGTTTATCCCAGTCATTTAACTCAGTTTTGCCCTGCTCATGTTCATCCAAATGCTCTGAATGTAATCCACTGTCATATTCCTTTTGCAACACTACTTGGAGTTACTTTCATCTTCAAACTATATATCACATCCATACCCACATCTCTAATAATGCTAAACATAGGGAAACTAAGGCATCTTGAGATCCACTGTTCCTGCACGATTGTGAATAGGAGAAAATTAACAGAAGTGCATCCTCCTGAAAACAACATTTAATGAACTGCTAAATATCACCTTTACCATTTTTTTCCATATAACAGATTTGCATAGAACTAGCTCTGTTCCCAGCATCAGCACCCACCTCTGAAAGATGCAATGAAAAAGAAGCAGTACAGGAACTTTCAGGCAGCTCAGCAGTATTGCCATTCCAAGCATTCATCATCTTAAGACAAGAACATGACTATAACGTGAGTTTCTAACAACTGTATTTGCAGGACTATTTTGGAACATAATTCTTCAAGAAATGAATTTTGTTTACAAAAATAAAAGCTGTGGGATGTATGCCGAAGTGTCCTAACATAACATTTTTGGTCTGCAAGTTCCAAGTCAAGAACTTATTTCTCCTAGTTGATACTGAATTATTACTATGACAAATAAAATGAAAAAGATGAAGAGAAGGAGGGAGAAAGAGGGTGAGAGTCTTGCAATCATCTGTTAGGCCTCCTTTGATGACAAAATACACTTTTTAAAAACATAGTCCAGATTGGATTTAATTAATGTAGATATGCAAATGAATATAAATACATACGTATTACATACATACTATCTTGACTAAAAATGATCTAAATAGAACTGACCATTTGCAACATTTGGAATTGAACCCAAACTACACCACGTTATTTTGCTGAGATCCTAGAGCCAATAGGAAGCTTCCAACTGATGCAAAGTTTTGCAAGAGGAAATTATTTGTTGTGCAGTTCTGACAGAACTCCAGCACCTATGCTGTCAGACCTCAGTGTTCAACTTCATTGCTTTTTCAGATGCCCTCTTAACACAGAATCTTGTCTTATTCACAGTCATGGCTTTCATGTCCTGATGGCATGGCAGCATAGGAAGAAGTCAGAACACTGTGCAGTACTACTCTCATGATACACAGGTCAGCTCTGTGATTGGCTGAACCCTTAAGATCTACACTTTCCTATTTAAAATCAGCTTCTGCTAACTTCAGTGGTGTCTCCATAAATAGAGACATCACTTCATATTTTCAGATTGTTTCAAGTGAAAATTTTATAAAGCAGGTGAGTCCCTCGGACAGAGCTGCGCAAATAACAAATCTCTTACAAGGACGGACAATAAATCATGACTCTAGTGACTCACTGCCTGTATAGAGGATGGAAAATGAAAGGGTAAGTCCTTGAATAAGAACTGACTGAGATCTGAGTGAGACCAGTTACTGAGATAATTAGCCGATGGATGCGAGATGAAAGCCAAGGTCTTTTCATTTATACATTAATTAACCAGAAGATCAAAGACCTTGGCTAGGCCTGTAACCACGACTGCAACGTTGGCTTGCTATGCAATAATGAACTCATTATTACCTGCTTTCATAAATTACCTGTGGTAGACTATTTTATTTTTAATACTGTACATAAAGCATAAAAACAACTACAATGTTATTTTTGAATATTTTAATTGCTAAGCATGCACTTTCGTGTAATGAGAACATTCATCCCTTCAGCTGATCACTGTTACCAGCTCGGTTCTCCTTTCTGTCAAGAAATTTCCTAACAGGTGACAAGTCTCTGTTTTGTGGAAGAAAGGGGAAAGGAGTGACCAGAAGACCAATGTGGACTTGAAGTGGGATGCATCAGTCAAAAAAAAAAAAAAAACCAACTCAAAAAATCTGAATATCTGTCTCAGAGGGAGGAAAACAGATCAATGTGCTACAATTTCACAGGACCGAGAAAAGTAAATATTCTAATACTTCATGCTATCATTTTATGCCAGTATACTTCTGCCATCACATCAGGGAAAAGTATGCATGGACCCATGATTGCAGAGCTGATGTTTAGCTTGAATGATTGTGTATTTAAGACTATGGGGTTGATCTTAGGGAAAACGTCTCTTCCCAACACAGTCTTTCTGATAGAGTGTAGGTAGGTTGTACAACAGCCGTGTTTCAGGTCCAGACCTGTAAAACATGGTATTGTTTCTGAGGGTCTACAGATGTTTACAATCTGTATTTGAGAAAAGCTTATAAATACGCATCTGATAGAAACTTTCAGATGAAATCCCAGTGAATGAAAAAGGAAGTTGTGAATCAACAGTAAGACATGATGTGGAGAAAAGCTTTGTCGCGAATGAGCAAGTTGTGATGTGGACATGTTAGTATATGCCCTCTTTTAAAGGACATAGAAGAGAAAGGTATTTTATCTGTAGGCAAAGTTTCTGATGCAAAGAAGATATAATCACATTTATTTACGATCAACTCCGAAGACCTGACACTGCTGGTGAGAAGTGTAACTTGAAGAGATTGAGCCATCTGTTGCTACAGCAACACAAAGCAATTACTCACTGCTCTGGGACATAGGGTAAACCTGACATATCGATTTTTTTTTCCTCTCCTCTAAATTCTTTACTTAATAATTTACCTTCAAGAGGGTGACATACTGATTCACAGCTCAGATGGAAATAAGGGTTGGTGAGGTCCCCACATCGAACCGTTTATGAGTAAACTCTTTTCACTTGGACATTACCCACAAGCTAACATTTTTCCCAGTGCTTCATTATTTTGAACTGGTCTACAAACTTTAGTCAACCCCCACATTTCTCACCAAGTATTCACCAAAGCTTTTGTTTCCAGCACAACTATTCATAATGCCTTATTCATCCTGTGACCTCAGTAACATGTTATGGTTGTTTTTCTCTGTAACTGGATGACTTGAAAACCCACAAAGATCTCTCAAGATGGCTGCAGGAGCACTTCCACTGAAAGTACTTGTGCATGTCAGAACATGTCATTGCAGAGGTGCAGCTGGATGGATGTTTATGGCTCGTCCCTATTTCACAAACACTATAGTAAACAAAATGTCAAGCCAAACACGAAGACCAGCAAGTACAATCCAGGGGTGTTATTAAAAAATACATTCCCAGAGCCCTTTGAATCACTCTTCCAGGTTCCCTTGAGAAAGGCACAGAGAGAAACTCATCACTGTTTTGCTAATATTCAGGACCTGTACGGTACAGTTTTGTTGGCTCTTCTTATGCCCTAGAGAGAAAAAGGGATGTGGCCGAAAAGACCTTCAGCTAGGTGCATTTCCCCAGGAAACGTTCACAGCCTCTGAGAAGGGTGCATCAGCCGCAGCAGTCTCAGCAGGTGCCGAGGGGCAGTGTCACTGCCAGCACAAAGTCCTCCTCTGCCCTTAAAAACCTTTCCTCGGGAATTCAGGGGTGGATGAAACCTTGCATTATTCTTGGGAATTGAACTGAGCATTTACTATAGCATTCAGGGAGAGGGAAAAAAAAGGGAGGACAAAAAAGAAAAAAAAAAGGGGGGGGGGGGGGGGAGGAAAAAAAAAAGAAGGAAAAAAGACTCCTCTAAAACCTAGTACCTGGACCTAAATGCAGAGGGCATGTGCCAACAACTTCAAGACCAGCAGACAGCAATACCCTAGTGACCAATACTGCCCTGATCAGAGCCGTGCTGGGAGCAGCGCCCGTCTAAGCCATGCAACTGGCGGTTGTCTGGAAGCTTTGTTCTTGTTTTGTCACTTTGGCTCTGATAAACTGAGTCACAGCAGTCCCTGGGTAACCTTTGGGAGACAGTTTGCTCCTTGCTAAAAGGGCCCTGCCTCACCTCACCTGAGCTCTAGCTTTTGTAGCTGAGATAGAAGTAAGACATCAGATCAACCCGCCGCCCCCTTTGCCACTGCAAAGCTACCTTCATTGTATTAAGTGAGCAGTAACTTTTGGCCCATTAATGATCGCTGGTGCTATTGCTGAAACTCAAAAGTCCAAAACAACTGCAGAAGGCCTAGCCAGGCAGCTACCCCTCCCCTGTCCCAGTCAGCTGGTGCAGGGAGGAGGCAGGTTCTCTGTATCCCTCCCAAAACTTAATGTTATCTTTGGTTTTAACTGACCACGCCTGAGATCAATAACAAGAGAGCTATTCCTTTCTTAGATCTCAAAAGAAACTGTCATAGCAGCTTGCTGTCATTTTGTGTAGTAGCCTATCTGTATCCACCTGTAATTAAGATGTCTAAGGAGAGCAGAGAATCACAGAATCATAGGGGTTTGGGAGGGACCAGTGGAGACCACCTAGTCCAACTCCCAGCTAAAGCAGGTTCCCTACAGTAGGTCACACAGGAAAGTGTCCAGGCAGGTTTTGAATATCTCCAGGGAAGGAGACCCCAGAGCCTTTCTGGGCAGCCTGTTACAGTGCTCTGCCAGCCTCACAGTAAAGAAGTTTTTTCTCATGTTCAGATGGAACTTTCTGTGTTCTAGTTTGTGCCTATTACCCTAGGCTTGTCACCGGGCAGCACAGTTTCAAATTGTTAGTCTCTCTTGACAAGATAAAAAGCATTCTTTGCTGGATTAATTCTCCTGCACTCATAATTTATTAGCGATTTGCATTTCTGCATCATGAGTAAGCATTTCCCACAGCCCCACTGTCTCATCCTCATCAGAATTCTGTTTCCAAATCAATTTTCACACTCCAGAATACTGTTGGGTCACCTCCCAGAAATCATCCCCAGTGTGGGCTGAGCCAAGCAGCTCTGAATAGGAGAGAATGAAGCAATTTAGCCACAAGTACTCTGAAGTCTTTCCTCTTAGCTAGTGGATCAAATGAATGCTTAAATCCTTCCAATAATTTTCCTTCATTTATAAAGGCATGCTACTTGTAAGGTAGCTGGAGAGGAACTAATGGGAAGTCCACTCCAACAGCTTGGTTTTAATAGAAAGACAATCTTTTAGAGGTAGGAAAATACTAAAATGAAATTGCCTTTTCAATCCATACTAACAGGCTGATCTTGAGCCACTGAAATTTCTGCCATTAACACTTTAAGAATCCTTGGCACAAAGATGCAGTGGCTCTACCGGAATAGTAAGAGCTATGGGAACATAAATTTTTTATTCTTTTTCCCTAAAGAGTGGATTTGTAATTGAAAATTATAGCACCCAGGCATTTGAATAACAGTATCTAAGATAACAAACTGATGCATCTCTAAAGCTTCAAGGGATATTAAGAACAGGACGGCTTTCAAGATCCATACAACTGTCTGCCATTCCTGCATACAGACAACCTGTGGAGGAACTGCTTATAGGACTCAATGGTTTATCAAGGAGGAAAATAAACAGGAAAAAAAAAAAACCCCTCTGTAACTGAATTAAATTTCCAGTGTCACATAAATAATAAAAATCAGAGAAGATGGGATTTGGTTATATATCTTTGGTCTGTTAGAATCATTAGGTCTCATCATGTTTTTCTTTCCCTTTCTGAATTCTAGTGTTGTTACGGATTGCCAAACTAGCACTGTAAAGTTGCAATCTGAATCCCGGACATAACTATTGAACATTGCCACTGACTCATGGTCTGCCATGGGCAAGTGTCTGTTTTGCTTTATGGAGAGGTGAACAGGGGAGTAATAATTCTCAGCCTCATGAAGAACTTTAAGAACTTCCAACAAAAAAAGCTTAATTTATAGCTACAATCTTTTACCTGCCTCCCTCCCAGCTTGGTCATGCTAGCAAAGCACAGCACGTGAGTCCTTTAGGAAACAGAGTTTCCCTGCCCACCATCTATTTAAATAAAATGTTTGAACCCACACCCATCCCTTCCTGACACTGGGTTAATCATTGAGCCACTTAGCAGGTGCATCTCCTTAACACCCCCAATAATCCACTACTGCAGGTGGCCGCAGGTAGGCTGTAGTCTGATAGCAGTTAAATACGTACATGAAGAAGGAGAAAGAGATAAAAACCTCAGAAGAAAATATATTCTTTGTTATTTCATGAGTTTTCTTAACATGAGCTCGATGAAGAAGGAAGAGGCTGAGGGCTATGGAGAGAAATAGGTGGTCTGGGGATGCTCACAGCTGAAGGACAGGGCTGTGGCTGGCTCTGTGGCCCCACCATGTTCTGGTACCCTTGAGGCTTGTCAGGTGCCAGGATCAGTCAGCTTCCTAGCAGATCTGTCACTTTAGATGTATGGAGCCACACTGCTCTGAACAGTAATGTGAGTATGAGTGTCATGGGATGCTGTTAACTTTTTATAGTTTTTACAGCTTCTTATAGAGATAGCAAGGTCTTTACAACTTCCTTCGCTGGCTGTCTTCCCAGTGCTAGATGGAAGCAGGAGCTGCCAGAACTCCCTGTCTCTGGGAAGCAGAGGATGAAGGCTGTGGGCAGCATGAGGTCAGTGCTTGCCCTCAGCAGGTGATGGAGCAGCCAGTGCCCACAGCACTGCTAACACCAGGGCAGCAAGTGCTTTGGAGATCACGGGAAGGCAGACACTGTAAAATCAGATGGGTTTCCTGTGTGATTCAGCCTTTGTTTTTAATTTAGTATGTCATCCACTTGTTTACAGCAATGTAGTCCTAGTCTGGAGAAACCAACAAGTGATTTCCAAAGAGCTAACGCATTCCATTACAGGTCACAATCCTGTGCTCAATTTACACACCGTGACCTCTAACAGTCGTGCAGGTGTGTGGAAACACCTTGTTTCTCAGTTCGCTTGTCTCAGGCAGTGCTGCAAAGGTAAGCACATATGGCAGTAAGAAAGGATTGGGAGGTATTGACGCAACATGATCAGACTCGGTTGCAATATTGTAATTTCGCAATGAAGCATAAGGTTTTGAAGAAATTCCAGCCTCCAGACTTCCTGTAAGGCAGCCATGCACAGCTGCAGGTCGGACTGCAAAAGCAGAACTAAGGGCGGTCACCCAGCACGGTGCATACAGGGGGACAGCAGTGCGGGAGAGACGGGCAAAGACATGCAGAGGAGCAGCGCGCCGAGGTATTACTTGATGGAGGCTGAACGAAAACAACCTCAGAACAAGGGGAAGAGCACCATCTGGTGGAGAGCAAGCCCAAACTGAAAGCAGTGGTTCTGATCTTCGCAATCAGCTTCCTGCAAAGGATGGAGGAATACTATAGTCTCCAGCTCTGCACTCCCAGGTTATTCTTTACAGAATCAGATCTGCTTCACTTGGCATATGCTATCTGTGCAACCCATCACATAAGGATCGTGCTGATAAAAATGAGTCTGGGAAGCTCAGAACACGAGGATGGTTTAGGTTAAAATTCCCAATCTGAATCAGGTCCATGTGTGGCATGCTTCAAAAAATGTAAAATAAAGGTTTTAATTTCAAAAATCCAAATTACCTGGACTCAACCTGTCGCTGGTCTGTACGAGCCTGTACACGTGCAGTGTTTCCCCTCAGAAATTCATCCCTGAAACTGCCTTTGTAAGTCTTTTAGCATTCCTGGTCTCCCTAGTCAGGGAATTCCTGTCTTCATTTGTTAAAGCAATGAATTTCTTGAAAAGGGGAAGTCAGAAGGAGTGTCTTTATAAGGAACAAGACCAAGAGACCCGTGCCTGACCATATTCACAGGAACCCGTGGTGTCCTTAAAACTGCTGTTTTCACATCAAATATAGTTAAAATTGGCTGATGGGGTCTCAGGTTCTTTTTTTTTCCATCTGATCTGAACCAGTGTCTCACTGCTGTGCATTAATGAAGCATATAAGAAATCAAGCACAGAATCATGTAATTTAGTGGGAAATGATTTAAGTTCATGTAAAGTGATTTCTTCCATGTTTTTGTTTTTTTTTCCTCTCACCTTGCTAATGAAATATGATACAAGAGAGGCCAGGAAGTAGCTATGGATCCTGTAGCCCTTGCAAACAAATTGGAAGGGGACAGTTGATATTCTTTTGGTAATTATCAGATGTCACATAGAAAATGTATGGGCAAATACAGAGCTTATGATTTTTGTCTTTGATGAGATGACTGCTGCTGCTATCCACTGTTGAATGCGATGATAAATGTTGAGGATATCCAACACTGGACATACAATATCACATCTTTGTGCAAATACAGTCACCAAAATTGCTTTGACAGCTGAAATAAATACGTGCTTGGCCAAGCTATCTCACTGCCTTGCCTTAACTGTTTACCATGCTGGGAACCACTTACACAATAGCACAATTGCACAAGGAAACAAATGTGCACACACACACAGTTCAGACAACAGATACCTGCATTCTTTTAAAGTCTGTCTTGCAGTCCATCGTAGGGAGGTTTCTTTCGTACTTCTCTATTGCTTCACTACTGAATCAAAATCTGTTCTTTTTTAACTGACGGAACATGCAAGTCACTTCATTGGATGGAATAGTCCCACAGCTTCAGTGCTATCCAGGACACTCGTCGCCCCTAGAGGCGTTTAAGAAACATGTAGGTGCAGCACTGAGGGACATGGTTTAGTGGTATGGTGGTGATAGGTTGATGGCTGATCATCTTAGTTGTCTTTTTCAACCTTAATGATTCTATGATTGTTTGCTTTAAGAAATACACATCCATCTCAATATTGTCACATAGCTTTGAGCTTCACACACTTGAACCAAGCAGTTCCTTACAGTCTGATTTGATCAAGAATGTTATTTCAAGTAATATGTGTTCAATGTAGTCAGTGTCTTTTCAAAAAATACTGCAATTTTTTATGTATGTTTTACAACAGGGAAATTTCTGGTGGAAAAAATGCTGCCCTGGCAGATTCCTCACCAGCACTGCATGCAAGCCCTTATCAGAAAACACAATGCCTAGTATCTAAAAAAAGATCTCCTAACCCCTGCCTAGGATCTTGGATCTTGCTTCTTAAAGAGGAGCCATAAAGAGGGGGGTTTAACCCATGAGCCACATTCCTCAATGACAGCACCTACCTGCTTGGGAAGGCAGCGTATGCCTGCCCACGTAGCCTCCACTCTATCAACCAAACAGCAACTGCAAATTCCACAGAGAAATTTCCAGCATGAGTCATGAACTCAGGCCTGGACCCACTACTCAGGAAAGCACGGACTCTCAGGGACTATTTTATCAGTTCAGCCTGCCCATTGTTTCAGCCTGGTCCCCAGGCCTGCCTATGCACCAGCCTCAAGTGGACCAATTATTTCCTTTGACAAGACAACATGAGTATAAAAGAGAACGTAGTTCACTATAAAAACCATGACTGATATAGGTTATGGAAATAAACCACCCCATGCCAGTTGCCTATAGATTAGAGTTTGAACAAGAGAACTGGGGTGAGCTCAGCTGATGAAAGATTCTGATGCATATGGCACAAGAGAGGAAGCAACCTTTACTCAGCATAACAGAGACTGAGAGGTATATTTAATAGATGCATCCTGCTCCTTCACACGCCACTGTGAGTTCCAGACATTCCTATGTCCTTCAGTACCTCCTGTATTTTGGGTTGTATTTATGAAATTTGACTTTAAACAATTTTCTTCCCTCCCACTCTGCTGTCAGACAAAAAGGTTTCGTATGTTAAAAATCAGCTATGTCCTGGTTAAAAACTACAAAGACTGAGATTTGTATGTAACCACCTTATGGTCTAGGAATTACTTCCTAATTGCATGTTTTATTGAAAATTTTTTGCTTGAAATAATTTTGAGGTTTCTCAGTGACTGATGACATGTAATTCCTTCCTCACTCATGTTTGTAGTCTTGTTTGTTAGTTTTGTTGTTAGCTCGTTAGGAAAACAACAAAAAACAACAAGAGGGATGGTTGCAAAATGATCTTATGTGTCCTATATATGGTTACTGCAGGCAACCAACTGATGCTGACTGCAAGTGATTGATACAGATGCATAATAAATTTCACAACAGAGTTCCACTTTGTGACATACTTGGTGCAAATGTATAAATCCAGAACTAAAACTCAGTGGAAACATATTCAAACTGAAAAGTACACAACAGTGCCTGGAGCTCTAGAATGTTTTACAGGAGCTTAAGTGAGCAAAAAGTAGTTTGCCATTGAAAAGTCTCCATCTTTTATTCTTGTTTTGTAAGTGAATCTTAACAGGATTTGTTTAACCCATGCAAGCAAACTGCACTATCCAAGCATGGTTTATGCTGAGGTTTTTCAGTATTAACTTCTAAATACCTTTACATATGGGTTGCTACTATATCCCTTCTGGAATAATACTGCAATGAGAGATGAAACACTCAAGTGCTACCTATCTTCCTATATTTAGCCATGTATCCATCTTAAAGGTTTTAATTTTTCTTGAAACCACACTCTAAAATTTACTTAATCAGATACCTTGGTGAGGGAGGACCACTATCAGCTTAAGCACTGAAGACTTCTTCCAGGCAAAGCAGATGAATAAAGGGACAGTTCCTCTTTGAAAACTGAAATGACTATTAAAAACCCACACAATGCTAGAAATGGCTCCCGAAGAGGTAATGTTCACAGGTTTACATGGAAAAAAAAAAGAAATAGCACAAAGAATTACATGAAATACTGATAAAACAATGAAGCAGGAAGATTGGAGTAGTCACAGGAGGTGCATACCATGTTGTGATCCTAGCTGAGGCCCATACATACCAAACAAAATATAGCAATGATTACAGAAACTAAGATGCGATCTGCTAGCTCACAGTTCAGCTTCCCAGCTGACCTAAGACTGTCAGTTACCTATCCAGGAAAATGGAAACGAATCAGTTAAGCATGAAGTCAATGTGTATACACTAAAGCATGTTAAACTTCTAATCCAGTGCTCTCACATTGCCCTTTATCACTATAGCTTAATCCTAAAGAGTCAGTGAGAAAACTATGTTCAACTTTCCTTCTGGCAAGAACAATCTGCCCTGCTCTACCTTTCAGTTCATCAGCCACCATAATTTCTGCAGCTCTGTGGTCACATAGTTGCATTCTGATCCTTCCAGATCTGTTAAGCAAGACCAGATCAAACCTGGTGACTAATTGGACTTGAGATGGCCAAATGTGTGATTGCTGTTGGCAAACACTGACCCAGCACCAGGACAGAGCTGCAGTTCCTGGGGTTTCCAGGCAGGTTTTGCTAGGCATACTGTCACTGTTTCCTCTGCCTCCTTATATCTGCACGTGTATGGTTCCACAGACCCTGATCCCTTTCTTACCCCCCTCTCTACTCTTTGACCAGAAACATAGTTCTCAGGCTCCATTTCTAAGGACAATGCCCTCATTACTGAGCAGTGCCTCACAGATTGAGCTAATTTGATTTTCTGAATTATTCCTCAGTCCTAAAATGATGTGATTATCAACCTTCACTTCTTATCCTCATCTCCTTTGGAGTTCTGTGTGACGGTAAGCATTTCCTATACTTCACAGAGTATCTAGCCGAGGCTCAGCAAAATAATCCATTAAATTCATTAAGGTTTCAAAGTACGTTCATGGAGAAGAAACAATAGAAAGAGAAAAACACACTGACCAATTTTAAAACAACTTAAAGTAGTTTTGTATGAAAAGAACTGTAGAATACGTTCCTGGTTTGATGCTGTAGGATAAATAAATAAATAAATAAAGAGTAAGCCTGCAGAGCTTCTAGTTTAGAACACTTTACAAAAAGATAAACTAATGCTTTTTTTGAAGAGCAGAAATATGCTACCAAAAGACAGAGAAAGGTTATTTTTATAAATCATGGATTTGCTTAAGATCAAAATTCACTGCCCAGCCCCTAAGCTAAGGCAAGGGCTGTCTTCACAGCTGCCTTTGCAAAATCCTGAGCAGCACCACAGTGTTAATCTTTCAAGGATGTTTCTCTGGTTGCAGTAGTGACCAGAAAGCCAGTTTCCCACCTGCCCATTGTAAAGCAGAGCATGTAAACTCAGCAAGTTAACACTTCCTCTGATCCACTCCGTCATGCACACAAAGCTCTGCAGCATGTCCAGTCTTGCAGTCTTTCCTCCAGCACTCGCTAACATAACATTTACAGTTTTCCCACTCCATTTCCCTAAGTCCAAATGTAAATATAGACTTATGATAATGAAAGGAAGCCCAAATGCCCCCTTCCCCAAAGTCTCTTCACTGACCACCCAGATAAGGCACATAGCATTTCGGGAAGTGTGAAGGGTTAAAGAGGTTCTTCATACACAACAACGTACCATTTGTTCGCTAATCCTTCAAGCTTAATTCCTGAAACATCAAAAGCATTTCTCCAGCCAACAACATCAGCAGCATTAAGCTTTCTGTTCTGCCCAAAGTACCTGCAAAACAACAGACAGAAGTTTTCATTTCTTTCTGGAAGCCACCTAGGTAAGTGTTAGTTTCATCTGGCTGTGGCACCTATTGCTTACAAGGTCATTTGAAGGAGAAATTCAACATGCTGAAGCACTAAAAGAGAATCAGGTCGTCCGTGCAAAAGTGATGGAAACACACTGCACTTCTGTACAAAGGAACATGCTGCTACACCTGTTTTCAGGATTGAACTGAAAAAAAAGTTCAGATGTGCATATTTCTCCAAAGAAATACATGGCAGGACAGGAAATCAAGCAGAGGTCCTTGTTGCTATCTGCTTCATTTAGTCCTTGGGCTCTACTTCAAGACATTCTTTGCTGTGGCCCATGGAACCTGTGTACCCCACAGATATTCCAGACCACAGCTTGAAAGGACTATTGAAGCAGTGCTCTCCCCTATGAAAACATTGTGCAATATTAATGGTATAACAGTTTAGAGAGAAGAAATTCCTCCCATGAAGAGACCCACTCTCTGACCCACCACCTAGAAAACCTCATTTGAGCAGAAGCAGCATTACTCTGTTCCCATCTGTATTCTCTAGAGCATTTCAATGAAGATTGCTGAATATCTTTCTGTGTACCAGTGAAGATAAACCTACAGAAACCCAACTTGTTACTTGGTTAGTCCTATCTACCTACATGTCTCCACAGCAGCGTGGTGTCTTACAGGATTCCATCATTCTCACAAGCAAATTTTCCAACTAAAGTTGTCATGAGTACTTTTTTTTTATGATTCTTGTGCCTCAGGTCACCAACAACTCTTCATAAGGTTAGAATAGTATCAAGGGAATTTACCCTTCTCTTACCCAGGAAAGAGTTCATTTAGCTGGAACTGTGTACAGATATTTTGTTGAGAGATGCCCACCTTTGCAAAAATATAAGCATGCTGCCTTTGCAGGCAGTGACAAAGACATGCACAGGTGTGTAGCAAGAGGTTACTTTAGTGTGCCTTTGAGTTTCAAGGATTAAGAAACAGGCTCAAACACTTTTTGAAGTTTCATCTTTCACTGAATCCCTTAATCCCTCCAAGCTTGGCACCATTTCTCATTCATTTGTTTATATTTTAATCTGAAGTTTCTCACTTGAGAACCACACTGACCTTCTGATTAAACCTGAGGCTGTGAGTGATAGTGCAGCTGGGAGTATTGTTCTAGCTCTTCCAGCTGCTTCTCATAACTTGCAAGGAGAGCAGGGAGCTTGCACACCAGCACTGCACAAGGCTGATCATGTCCATGGCAGCTGATTTTAGCTTTGCAGTTTGTGTATCTGAATGCTCATGAGCAAAGCAGTCATAGAAAATGAAGGATCTGACACTGAAGGATCAATACCTGAGCAAACGCTGTTCTTGCAGGTTAAACAATCGCTACATCAGATTGCCATGCTTGGAGGTAACAGCAGGAGGTTAGGGTCTGATCCACAAGAGCTGTCTTAGAGGCTTTTTTCCTTGGTTGGCTTCAGTGAGTAGTAGTGTGTGAAAACATGCAGGTGTGGAAAAGACTCAGCTTCTCTGCTGCTACATTAATAGGATATTACCTTCAAGATGTGTCTTAGAAATGAGGATGACCTACAGTGACCCCTGAAAAGAAGCACTGTCTACAGCGAGGCTTCTGGTGGAATGTGTTGCTGCAGGAGGTTGTCACAAGGCTAAAGGGGCATCTGGACTTCAGCAGCTACAGCAGCATGATGAACCAGTGCCATTATGCAAAGAAAGACAGCAATAAGTGTTTTTGAACCTTATGGCTCATAGCATCAACTGATTTCTTGTGGGAAAGAAAAAAATTCCCTCTTAATTCTGAGTGTTGTGAGAGTCATCTGGGTGCTTTCTGCAGGGCTTCCCCTTCACAAGGTATATTTACTGCCCTTTCCCCTGCTTCATTCTGCTGTGGTAGATTCAGGATAAGAGATGTAACCTGTACAAGGCTCTTTTGTGCCATGTTTTCCTTCCTTGTACTTGCCTGTAAAAACTACTCATAATTTAATGATAAAGTACCTTCCATTCAGAAACTTCGCTAAATGACTACCAAAAATCATACAGATATCATGCTGCCCAAAATAGAAGAGCTCAGATGTCACTAAAAAGACATCCAAAATCCTCATTTATGATTACTGTATTTTCCAGACACCAAAATGCCAGGCTCCCAGCACAACACTTGCCTCAGTAGGAATTAGAGTATCACCCTTCCTCACCCACCATGCTGGAGGCATCCAAATACACCAGCATCTCTAGAACACTGCTATCAGAGAAGGCTTCAGCCAAGCCTGCTGCAGGGTGAACTGCCTTTCAGTCCTGTGGTGCTGGTACTACAGCACTCATTCAGGATGCAGGATCTGACATTTTCTCCCTCTGCCCAAGGACTCCACATCTCTCATTGCTTATGAGTCAGCCATGCTGTATCCCACTGTTCGTTTATTCAGTCTAACTGAGGGGATTACAAACAGCATGTACTAATTCATTAAGCTGCAATAATTCCCTGAGCCAAAGCATAAGGATTGCTTTACAGCCCTATACTTATGGCAGTGACCTTCAATAAAGGAGACACCTCAAGCTAACAAAGCCTGAGATTCTACCAAGGTGTGAAGACAGGTATAACTTTTCATATTTACTTAAGCACAGTTCTCGTGAATGAGGTTCTTTTAGGCTCTTGTGAATAAGAAAGAAAAATTGGCCCCACCTTAAAAACGATTAAATATATTGTCCAAAGACACGGAGAGATTTGTTAAGAAAAGGAATCTGCTGTGTATGTGCATGCCTTCAAAACAACCTTCCTTACTTCCTACAGTTAGAGATGAAAAAACTTTTCAGGGAGCATCAAATGGGGAATGCATATGTGATAATTTGAGATTCTGAGGCATGATCACTTTCAGTGCAGACCCTCCACATGAACATTGACTACTTTGACTTTTCAGAGAAAGAGATTTTTTTTTCCTCACCTTGCAGAGGTTTTATGGGCCCTGTTAACGAGTGAAAGGTATTTTAAAAGGGTGATTATTTTTTATAGCACTGATTTGATCGCTACTATTGTTTTCCAACCCCTAAGCTGTCTCTGATCTATACCATTGTTCCTTAACTCCTCCAAGTTAAATCTGTGGGGGGAATTCCCATCATATTTTAAAGGTCAAAGACACACCCTTGGTTTTTGTTCCCTTAATAAAAGCAACCAAAAGTTTTATTTAAGCATTGTGACCCTAACTTCTGTGGATGTGAGAAAATAGCTCTCACTCCATCTGACATTCTTTAGGAGACATACGTTCACATTATGTTGTTAAATGGAACGGCTACCCATTCATAGCATCTAAAACCAGGAGGTGGTTAAGCAGTCAGAATAAGAATGGGGTCTAAAATGTAGAAATGTTTCATCATCCTAGTAAGCTGGATTGCAACTTAAGAGACCAATACCTGTGGAAAGTCCATGTTCCTGCTTCCTTTCTGTCAAGCAGTGGAGGCCAACAGGCAGAAGAAAAAGCAACAAGTTCTCCCGTAGTGTGGTAAATCCCAGTGTTTGAACTAAAACATTCACAAAGCCTCTTCTTCACCAAAACGAATCCAGCAAAGGAGGCTAGGGAGAAGTAAAAATCATTCCTCTGGACTGGATGAAGAACCAGGGCATCCTTTCTGACCCGTGTACAGCTATGAACGTACACAGCTATGAATGTCAAAAAGCCCAGGTGTTACCCAGCCTCTACCACCAAGGCTCTAGTCTCTGTTTTTCCTCAGTGTTTCCTTTGCCACCAGTTTTTATTCTAATGTTGTTCTATTCTAATATTCTAATCATATTCAACTATGACTTCTCACAAAAGTCTTTTAGGGCCAAAAATGTGCAGTGTACAGATGTTTAACATACTATGACAACCTCAACTAATGCCAAGGAGACTGTTGGTAGTTCCATTGTCCTACAACCCTACTGCATTTGGTGGAGAAAATCTCTAGGATATGAGGGAATTTCCAGATACGCATCCCAGAAACTTCTACATGTTCCAGGGAAAGTGCTATTGTAATGCTGTAACGCAATGGAAAACCACCAGTAACAGCACAGAAGCAAAGTCATAGGCTGCAACAGCTGTGAACATAGAAACAAAGGAAAAAATCCACTTACCCTTGGAAGGCCTCAGGTAGGCAGGGATCTCCAGCAAAAAAAAAAAAAAAAAAAAAAAAAAAATTCCCAGCTCCACTGCAAACCCTTAAATGAGGTCAGGGAAGGAATGGATCCTGGCTCCACCCCTCATAGTCACTCAGGTGCACTGCATGCACCTGAGCTCCCCTGGGTTGGCTCTGCATTCCCACCAGGTGCTTAATCACTGCTTCAGGCCCTGATTAAGCATTTCTGCTAGACCTTTAAAACCCACAAAAAAAAACCTGACTCCTGCCTCTGGTTGGTGCTGAGAACCGTAGTGCTGTTAGCAATGAGATGGACTGTGCATGTCTACCTATGGTTGGATCACAGTTTGATTGCAGTGCTGCAGGGTAGACCCACTGAATCACTGTCAGGATCACTGCAGGAAGACACTGAGGCTTGAAGTATGTTCAGAAATGCAGGAATCCCTCTTGCTGGAAAAAGTCTGGGAGAGACCCCTGCTCTTGTTTTGAATTGCTCACCCCAGTGGCAGCCATGGAACCGATTCACTGCCATATCAGGGGTCTGAGTACTCCTGTGCCAGCCCAAGTGCCTAAGAAATTCTGTACACAGTCACATCACAGCAATATTTCAGGCTGGTTAAATGCTTGGACTTCCTGAGCAATGTTGCTCACCCTCACTGCGGATGTAGATGTCAGCATGGGATCCCTGATGGCAGCACACAGTGGGGTCGCACGCTTGAAGAGGCAGTGATGCAATATTTGTTGAATGTATTTCATACATGTCACTAAGCCTCCAGATGTTTGTTCCTTTTACAGTCCTTCAAAAGTATATCAGGTTCTGTGAAGTGATCACTGTGAAGGAAAAAATGGTTTAATTCACATAGTCCATCATTTATTAACTAGAATGTGTTTTTTTCCAATAAATATATTTCCAGATAGATGTCCTAGAAATTTCTGCATATTCCAGGGGAAGTTGAATGATTCTTGCTTGGAGGATCTACACATCCAGTGATAAAGATGTGACACATTATGTTGTTTGGTGCCAGTCAGTTCTGAATAGAGAAATCAGAGTTAAACAGTTTTTCTGCTGCTGTAGCTGGAAGCAGAAAGCTATTTGCATGTACTTTAAGTATTATCCCTTGAAAAGAGTCCTCCAAGCTGTCCCAAGAAATCTCATCCATTGTGTGTGTTAACTATAAATATGTGCTTCATGCTTATCTTTCATTTTAGAAACAGGTTGTGTGGGGGTTTTTTTGTAGTGTATTCTCTGTTATATTTTCACATAACCTTAATGCTGCCTCTTTTCTTAAAAGGCTGTTAGAGGCCTTTCCTCTTACCTTGCCCATTTAGATAGTGCTATGTAGGAAAAGACACTCCAATTTGTTTTGTATCAGGATGGAAGAAAACATGGGGACATTATGGTTTCAGACATGCTGAGATCTCACTGATAAGGGCCTTTCTACTGCCTTTCCACAGGTGCTTGATGCTTCCATTGACATTTTGACTGGTGCTCCAAAGGGAAAACCAGTGAAGGGAAATTTCCCTTTTCTACAGGCAGTGCGGGGCTCACTGGGATGGGCTGTGCCTGGGAGATGTGTTGCCCAAGATGCACACAAATTAACCCATGTTACACAGAAATGTATTCATGGCACCCTCTGTTACAGCAGGGCAGCTAGCCGGTGTTCTTTGGTGTTCGTTAATTCAGAGTAGAGGAAATGGAGTTATTTGAGTTTGTACTGCTGTAGCTGAAAGAAAAAAAGCCTCGATCAGTATTTATGGTAAGTATTATTAACCTGGTTTCACCAGCACATTCTCCAGGCCATAATAGTACAAGTCAAAGTCTCTTTGCAGTCACTCAAATGATTACAAGAGATAAAAAATAATAATGGGCCATAAACTGAGGAAATATGAGACAAACTCCCCTTAACAGACTGTGAACGAAGTTCATTGTAGCCAGTGGAAATCTAAGCTGCATTTGAATCTGAACCGCCTCACTGTGGAAATCCCTAGTGTCCATTTGCACTTGTCAGCAACGCTTCTCTGATCAGCCTGCAAAGCTCTGTGAGTGGCACTTTTATTAAAAATTGTGAAAGATGATGTCACAGGCTAATCCAGTAATAACTTCTTCCTGCTACTCTCCGGAGCCCAGTCAATCTTCTTTAAACCTGCAAAGTCTTTGTTCATGTGTTGAGCACCAAGGCTCAGGCAGTTCAGTGCACATGGCACAGGCTGGCGCTGCCCTGGGAATTCAGAAGTGCAGAGCAATGTTCCCGTGTAACAGAAGGTGATGAGCCTCAGGTGCATCGTACCCATGGGTGGTCCCATTACAGCCCCATGAGCTGTGAGCTTGTGTATGGCCCTACTGCACTGGGGAGATGGTAATACTCCTGCATCCACACCACACCGCAGTGCCTGGCTTCAGTCTCTGCTCTGCAGGGTCACACTATGCAGCAGTGTGAGATGCACACAGGAGTGGAGGCTCTCTGACATCGTGGTAACCGGGCAAGCAAATGCCTCAGCTTGGAGCAAGAGCTTAAAAGAATAGCAGAAGACTAAATCAGAGGGATCCTACAAGCAGACGGCTCTGTGTTTGCCTCATTTAATATCTCCCACTCCTCCCTGAATGACAGTTGCAGCCGTGGAGTTTCTGAGGACGGGAGAACCTTAGTCCAAAGCCTGCCTTAAGCATATAAAGGACAAGGTATCCTCAGCATTAGAAACAGCACCTCTCTGGAGAACTGAGGTGTCATACGTGCGCAAGTCTTTAACTCATGCTATTTACTCAGGCATCCTCCAGAGACTACTAATTAACGTGGAGCTCCGGGGCACAAAAATATTTTGATCTAGGCTGGCCAAAGCTTTTCCTTATTTATATTAAGAACTGTTCTTTTATATTAGATGTGCTCATTTCATTTTCCAATTCATTCTCTCCGCTGCCGGTGTCTCTGATCTGTTGCTTCTAATGATGCCAAGCATCATCCTCATGAAAATTCACATAATTTGGTAGTCAGTAACAACATAAAGGCAGCTGCACCTGGGCTACAACCCTGCAGGTCTGGGGGATCTCAGGCCCTGTGAGATATAAAACAGTTTTGAAAAATGTCTTCTCAGAAGGAGTGGTGATGCAGTGGCACAGGCTGCCCAGGAAGGTGGTAGGGTCACCATCCCTGGAGGTGCTCAAAGTGAAGATGTGGCACAGAGGGACATGGTCAGCAGGCATGGTGTGGGTGGGTTGGTAGTTGGACTAGATGATCTTAGTGCTCTTTTCCAACCTCGATGATTCTATGTACAGAGCAGAGATGTCACTTGACATCAGATGAGCACTGGCCTTTCTCCCATGCTGTCAGTGTTTCACTCCATGATTTTCACCAGTCATTTTCCTGGTCTTTGTCAGAAGTGGTGAGAATGCCTCTTCTCTGGGCTTTGAGGTCTCTGAATATAATGCAGTAATCATTCTTATGTACTAAGGCTGTAAAAGAAAGAGTGAAAATGCCGCCTCAGTTCCAGTGCTTAAACACACAGGGTTTGCCTAAGGAGGTCCAAGAGTCAGGCTTACATAAATCAACACTTTTTAGAGGAGGAGAAGAAAACAATGCAGGATAAAGGTAAACTTTCTGCACTTGAGAATGTTTCTCCCCCGTTCCCTCGGCTGTGTTATACTATATATTATCACTGTCATCAAAAGGGGTGTGTGTAAGAACTTGAAAAACCAAACGAACCTGTCTGCAAGGTGTTCCGTATATCACAGTCCCACAGGTGGCTTTATTTCCAAGCACCGGGCTGCACTGCTGCTGACGCCTCCTGCTCCCCCTGGCTCCCAAGACTGCTTCTGGATTTAGCTGCTGCATCAGGACTAAGCGCCCGCCTGCAAGTAAGCTCCATTTCTTTCTTGAAGTTGCTGTTTTCAAAAGAGCTG
Organism: Alectoris magna; assembly: GCA_030625065.1. Lineage (NCBI taxonomy): Eukaryota > Metazoa > Chordata > Aves > Galliformes > Phasianidae > Alectoris > Alectoris magna. The sequence continues at coordinate 41,842,066 of CM060565.1, forward strand.
TCGGCTGCCAAGGTGCTTTAGCTGTGATGATTTGTCAGGCACTCAACTGATGTGCTGCCTGTCACTCTTACTGTGCATCACCTCCTCTCTTAATGATAAACAATTGATTTTGGTTTAATGAATTAATAGAGGAGACATGCGTGAACCTCAACAAATGCTTTTTAATAAATTAACAATCTAGGCCTGTCTCATTAAATCAGAAGAGAACGTTTGCAGTGTGACAGCTAATTAATTGCTTCTTCCACCAGCTGGGATAAAGCCAATATTGTAAAGCTCCCCTTTTGTTTAAACAAGTGACTGCCTCTTCCTCTTTCTGTTTCTCAAAAGTGGATTTAAGCGGATACCCATGTGTGTATCTAAGCAGCACCAGCTAACAGTGAAATGCCATTTGACCTGACCCAAACCAGCATCCTGTTTGCATAATGTATTTGAAAAGAGATTACCTTTGTTAGTAATGTTAAGAATTAACATTATTTTATGGAGCATGCATAGCTCTGTATAGGAGCAACAGTATAAGCTGTGTATGGGTAAAGCAGGATTTTTCCTTCCTAAATGGCTTTTGCTACCTGTCACAGCACACAGCCAAGCTGTTGGATGTGGGGCTGGCAGCTCTGCCCCGCACCTGGGAGCCCAGGCCCAGTCCCCAGCAGGGGCTGAAGCTGCCCTTCCTCTCACAGAATTAATTTCCCAGCTTGGATAAATAGTTTTCCTCACAGGGAACTACAAGATCAAGCATGTGACTCATTCAGAACTTTTCTAAAACCAATGGCTTTGGCTCTGTTTCGGACCATGCTTTACTCTCTCTAGTTCATCCATCATCCCAGGTATCATTCCACCTTGTGCAAATCTACTTTCCATCTTGGAAAAATCATTATGAAAATTCACAAGCCAGGCACTGAATCTACTAATCTGTCATTAATGTTTGGATAGCAATGATGAAAATGATAACATCATCCTTCTCTCTGGGTTAAGTCTTACCCAGATGGAGAAATAATTATCGTCTTCAAAGGCAACATATTCTTTTCTCTAAGCCATTACTATTTTCAACTATTTTTTTCCTACTAAAAGCACTAGCTTAAAAAAATTCAACCAAGAAATGTTTTTTCACCTTACTCTCACGTCCTTTTCATTTGTATCTCTAGCAAACCTGCGAAACTGTCTGATAGAAATTATTTTCTGCTGACAAGCAAAAGAAATATACAGTGAAATTCTTTCCTTGATGAATTTTAGGGGAAAATTGTCTTTAGAAGGCCTGGGATTTCATTCCAGATATTTCTGTCTCTATGTGAAATCTTATTTATGGGCAGACGGGTGTTGAGGGTGGGGGAGATGCTTTGCAAGGTTTGATTAGCAATCATTCTTAAGGCACATTTCTCCAATTACCTGCAGAGATAATCTATTCACTTTTCCAAAATCGAGTTGGCTTTGGGGGGGTTTTTTCTGCCTGTTGGGTTGGTACCACAGTGTATTCACAGCCAGGTGATCGTTGTGCTGTTTGGGGATGACTGTCACAGGAAAATAGGGTGTGCTGGCTGCCAAGGGAATGGTTGGGAACATCACTGTCACTGCACGTGTCCTGGACACCTCTTTGTTTCCTATATTTCCAGTTTAGCAGTACTAAACTGGAATGACCTACTGCACTGATGGAGGTACTTCTCTAGCATTGTCCTTTCATTACTGAAGTGAGTTGTCAGTGACTTGTAGTTCTCCCTGCCTTCTTCCCTGTTCCATGAGCTCCTATCCAGCTCTTCTGCGTGTGCCTGTCCTGCCACCCCTTGGTGATAAATGAGTGGTGAAATTCTGCTGTAGTTTACAAAAAAAAAAAAAAAATCCCACTGATTTCCAGAGCCTCAGAAGTTTTTTCTCTGTTGTAGCAAACAGTAATTTCATTTGCATAGATAGTAAGCACAAAGTCTCAAATTTCTCAAATTTAGAGGTTTCAAATCGTTTTTCAGAGACAACTGTGCCAACATGCTGGCACCATTGTACAGAATGGTTGAATTCATTTTACCTGACACTGTGAATTTCAGAATCCTATGTATAGTGAGCCAACATCATCTCATTCCAATAATGGAATTAAGTGCAAAAGCAATTGCAGAAAAATCTGAGTGAGCATTTTGAGCTCGTTTTTGTTTGGATTATGTTGCGCAGCAACTAAGGTAGAAAAAAAAGCCACTATTTTGACGTTCTAAATGGTTTGTAAACAGGTATGACATCAGGGACCACTCAGTCAAAGGAATAAAAGAGTTCTGTTGGGACCATCACTTGTTCTGAAAGGCAGAGGCAGCTTAGGTCTGAAGGAAAGGATTGAATCGTCTTGAGCAGTTGTTTCTACAGTCTGAAAGGCAAGAGCTCAAATCAGGTTCATTTTTGTCTTCACAGCAGTTAGTCCATGGAACAATTCCTGTCTTTCCCAAAGGGGAAAATAGGACATAAAGCACTGTGCGTTTAAAATCCACTTCATTATTTCCTTCAAGCCTTCCAATCCATTACCTTTCCTACTGCATGTGGGAAGCTGTGGGGGTTTGGGCTTCGTGAGTCTTGGTCATGAAGAACAGCAAGTTGCATGCATGTGCACTCATGTATCTATGTGGCATAGGCAGACAAGGCTGGGATGGACCACAAATTCTCTTCTCTGTGCCAACTTTAGTTTCTACTATAGATCATGTTTTCACCAACCATTACTATTTCATTGAAACATCACCAGTTCTCAGCTACTTTATACTGCAGTCCTCTCATTTTTGGTGCAAGAATCCTCTTCTCTGAAGCATGAAACATCTGAAATAGTTCCCTAATTTTCTACATAAATTCTGAGTTTTCCTCAGACATTGTTCATCTCCTCACACTTTAGCCTGGCTGACATTTATGGCAGTGTCTTATAGACACAGTGAACATCCTTGTGGCCCGACTGATGTTTTCTCATACACGGGGATTTTTTTACCGCCAATCTCATATAACCAGTGTCAAACTCATCTACATGTTTCTAATTATTTTATGATTTATTTAATAGTTTATTTGTCACTCTTATTTTTGTATGCATACATTGCATTTTCAAATCCCTAGAAATGTGTCATTCCAATCATTTTGAATGCAAGTCTATCTATGGTGTTTTCATCAGCTGTGTTGCTTCTAAACGTCTTACTTCACTGCAGTTTTCAAAAGATCATTAGCTTCAATTGAAGTTTATGTGGCCACCGGTACATCACAGATGTATGCATTCACAGCAAGGAAATAATGCCGGTCTACTTAAAAATTACACTCTTAATATTACCTCTTTGTCTTCAACTAACGTATTGCTGTCTCAAGGTGATGCTGGATTCAGTAACACCCAGCACGTTTCTGTCAAACACGATGGTTTGTGATCCCCTGATGTCTTGGACAGAGATATTTGGGACAACTGAAGATGACTATCCCACCTGTGACCATCAGACAGGTATGTAGATAGAAACTGAAATTGAAAAGAATGCACATTTTCAATAACTCAAGGTTAATTTGAATTTAATTTAGTTCAAGATAAACTGAGTAGCAAACAGGCTGAGCCCACTCTTGAACCTTTGTCTTTTCTTAGAATCATAGAATGGCCTGGGTTGAAAAGGACCATAATGAGCATCTAGTTTCAACCCCTTTGCTATGTGCAGGGGACCTTTTCTGGTCCACTTAACTTCCTCAAGCATATGGCTAGCTTATCAAGGTGCACAGAAAGAATAGTGTTTTGTGTTTAAGTGATGTTTTCCCCTCATTTGGCAAGGTGATATACACAATGCCAGAAGGAACTCCCAAAGGAAAGTGCAGTTAACAAAGAGAAAGGCAGCAATAGCCTCAGATTCTTGACTCCTTGTTTATCCCATCTGCCCAGTATGCAGAATTTGTCCCTGAGATCACTTCCACCGTACAGAACTTCAGCCATATACTGGGTCAGTTATTTGTGATGAACGTCAATGACCAGATCACACACATAGCTGCCAATAACTGGGATTTCAAAAGCCATTGGAGAACTGTGTGTGTCTAGAAACACATCAAATTCTCTTCTGCAGAACTTGCTAATGTTAAATGTGTAATTCTTTTGACTGTGAACATGGAGACCCTGCACTTCATCAGGCCGCACACCTCACGTGGTCATCCCAACTCTGCAAAAGAATTCATTCTAAATCTCTTCTCCCTTCAAAACAGTCAGTGTAAATTCCTGAGCAGTCCTTCCGTCTCTGAATCATTCAACAGTTCTGTAAAGAAAGGTAACACGACCAAGTCACAATACTGAGCCAAACTTGTGGTGGGATCTGGGGAAGATTTATGGTTTTGTGCAGTATTTTTCTCTCATGAAGCTATTTTAGTCCTCTTAAATGAAAATAGTGTTGGCCTTATGGAAGAGTACTTTCCTGCTATGGCATGGTTTGAGTAATAAGGAACAAAACTTTCCACACAACTTCTGTTGGTGCTAATCCATGGCCTTTGAGGACTTAGTGTTTGTTTCTATATGGCTGAATTTGTCCATTCAGTGTTTGTATGATATATGAGGGAGAATATAAATCTTGCTTCACCTAAAAGGCTGTTCTTTAAAGCCCTGCAGGAATCAAATTTTTACTTAAATATATATACATATATATTGTTTTAATGTTAGTTTTCATTCCAACTTAAAATGAAATTCTAAAGTTCACGTGACATTAAATCATTAATCATAGAAAGTATTCTGTTTTAAAATTTAAGTATGTATTTTAAAATGTCTGATGTTATTCTATTTAAAGTTAATTTTGGGTCAGTCACAGTTTTGCCTTGATTTGTATCATAGATTTGCCTGTTATCCAACCAAAATAAAAATCCACCAAATCACTGAAATTGAAATGATCCCAAGGGCTGCCCAGGGAGGTGGTGGAGTCACCACCCCTGGAAGTGTTCAATAAATGTGTAGATGTGGTACTGAGGGACATGGTTTAGTGGGCAATATAGGTGGCAGGTGGGTGGGAGGGCAGGATGGTCTTGGGGGTCTTTTCCAACCTTTGTGTTTCTATGACTCTATGAAGTAGTTCTGCTATCAGCAAATCAGCATTTGCTGAAGGCAGAGCAGCCCTTCTGAGGCATCTTGACAATTCCTACCATTACAGCCACCTGTTCCTTGTTATCAGTGTGAGCTCTGCAACTCAACAGTTGCACAGCTCTGAGCAAACCCAGGTGGACAGCAGTGCAGCAGTGATGTTGAATGAAACTCTGCTTGTAGCTAAGTGCAAAGCTCTCTCCACTCCAGAAGCAGAATTTTGTGCAGCAATCAGGTCAGACTCCTTCTTGCCAGGCAAAGTTGAACAGACGAAATAATTTCCTTTTCTGACCATGGTGGAAGCTACATTTCCTCCTTCACAAATTTTTTATAGCTCAATTTCTTATGCTTTTAGGCTTCCCATAAACCCCTCATGGTTACAATCATTTCTTTCCTGAATCAAATTTAAACCAACCTTGTAGAACCTGTGAGTTCTGTTCCTATTTCCTTCCTTTCCTTCACAGTAGCCGAGGAGCACATTTAACATGTCTAGCACAGAAAAAACAAAACCACTGCAGCAGTGCAGGAGCAGTCCTAGAGCAGCAATTCGAGGAGAACTTTGCTCTGAAGGTAGAGGAGAATGTAGGTCAGTACAAGTGAACCTGTGTTCCCTCCTGGTCACAACAACAGGCTTCAGGGCTGTGATCCCAACGCTTTCTGAAAACGTGTTTTGTATTTGATAGAAAAAAAAAAAGTGTAAGGTCAAGTTCAAAGGTATTCCAGATGGAAATGTATATTAATATACATAAATTTATATAAAACATATGTATATATTCAGATGAACAATAGACAATGAGTCTGCCTAGAAAGAGCCAGGTGCTGATCACTGATTTAAAGCTATTAGTAGGCTCAGCTCCTGTGCCAGACAGGGCATTAGTAGTTTTATGTACAAGCTCAAATTAATACTCGTACCAGTCCAAGTCAAATAGTTTCCCTGAAAATATGAAATTGTTCCTGTAAACCTGATCACAGACAGGAGCCCAGGTTAGTGGGGCTTTCAGCCTGGGGCTCAGTCTATCCTCATGTTCCTATGAGAGCTACAAGGTTAGCCTGTCCTTACAGTTCCCACATTAGTCATCTTCATGTTCTTACATTTCCACTTTCTGGCAATCAGAACATACCAGGGTTTACATTTTGAAGGCATTTTTATTTATATACACAAAGTGGAGGAAGCTGAAATCTGTGACACTAAAATATTATGTTATTTTCATTTCTTGTCCTCATTTTCCATCACTGAGTGCTGGAAAATTATGCAGAAATGTTAATACTGAGGAAACAATACAGAAAATGTATGAAAATTCTGCCTCTAAAAATCAAAACGTTATGTATAAATGAAATATATATTTTCCAACTGACAAAAGGTGGGCCAAAAGGTATAGGCATGAGCTGTCTGCCTTGCATTCCATACAGCTAGGCTATGTATAAGCAGACATTATTGCATCCACCCGGATTTTTTATGGCTGATAGAAGCATCTTCCCCAACTGTAAGCACATACGTACACAATATTGGCTTGCCATTGCCATGCAGAAACCAGTGCATTCCAGGAAAGCCTGGACAGCTGTCTTTTCTTGGCCTGCATTGCTGACTCTAACTGGGACTTCGTGTCTTCCTCACCTTTGCTTGTCACTACAGATAAAGCCGCATCCCCTGCAAGGCAGGAGACTCATTTTCACAGCGCAGTATTAGCTGGAAGACGTGAACCAGGCCTGTTGACTGAAACAACAATTGCAGCCCAGTGGGATTATGCCTACAAATGCCATTTCCCAAGGGCAGGGTACTGGATGGCATAAAAGGGTTTAAAATATTCAGGTTTCAGGGGGAGGTCTAGCAAGACAATTAGCGCAATAGAATAGGTGGTGGAAATCATCTAAAACCAGTGGAAAGGGCAGCAGCTGAATTGGGGCTCTCTTCTCTGCTCTCAGCTGCCCACCACCCTCCTCCCAAGTGCCCTTTTCATAGCTTTAGGCACACTGCTGCCCTGCCACAGGGAGCTTCCTGCCCCCAGCTCCTGCCAGGTGCTTTCTTGCCTTGCGCTTTTGGAACGGTGCTCTGAAATTCTGCCTGACCTTCTCTTTTTCTCTAAAAGAAGACCTGAAATCCTTTCACAGAGCCTTTGCCTTCAGCTGATCTTTTCTTCCAGCAGCATGTTTAAAGTGGCACAGTACCTCAGTCACGTCTATCGCCTGGAAGAAGGGGAAGCTCCCCTGCATGTCTAACCCAGATGTAAGAACTAAAAGGCAAGAGCACATGCAAATGCTACACCTCGGTGTCAGCACATTTTGAGCACTCATCATGTACATTAACATGGAGCCTTGGAATATTCCAAAAAAAAAAAAAATCTGAGCCTTTCCAAAGCCAAAGCAAACAAGGAAACCAGACCGGATGAGTGCTGGTCCATGAAAGAAACATGCTGTGGCATTTGTACTGCCTGCAAAGCTGATATTTATCGCTGCGAAGTCAAATTTTCAAGAGCAAGGGCCAAAACAATATGAGATACTTCACTGTACCCATGGAAGGACAGAAAGCTCTCGGGGCAGCTCAGGAAACATGGGGCTGGATGTGTGCCCAATCCCACAGAAAGGCCCCTCTGCAGTCGGTCTGTCTAGCTGGGGACCTGGGGATGCTCCAGCTTTCCTAAGGGGGCTGGAGGCTGTTGGCACAAGATTAAATAAAAATAGTATGCCTGGTCCAAAAGAGATCGATTCAGCCTTCTGCTTTTCTTGAGCAGTCTCTAAAGTTGAGATTCCTGTAGAGCTCAAGCCTAGTATTAAAGCAATTTTTTTTTCCTGGCAGAAGCCCTGTGAGCCCAGTGTTTCCAGCACTCCCATTCCCCCCAAGGAAACCTACAGACTCTGACATAGCCAGGTGTATGCCGTCTGCAGGGCTTGGAGCAGCCAACCCAATGTCAGGCTCACCAGATTTCCCTTTTAAATCAGGAGCTGAATAAAATCTCAGATTCAAATATCCTCAAGCAGCGGGCCCCAAAAGCTAGACCCAGATCTTCTGCCCACCTCTTTGCTTTACGGGGATGTCACAGCAGAGGTTCAGTATTACATTAATTCTGTATGTGCATACAGATGAAGATATTTATAGTCTGGGAATGATTCATGAAAGCAACCACAAATTCCCCTGTAAACTTTTAGGACTTCTAATTAGAAGTATTATTTAACAGAAGCCCACGTAGAATGCAAGATCCATATTTCAGTTATTCTGTCACAATTTCAAGCCCTTGGAATTCATTTTACTGTGGAAACTCACCCAGCCTATTTGCATCATTTTGCACTCTGAGCTGGTTGTCTAGACAAACGACAGCTACAATTCACTTTGCTCACAGTGCTATCATAACCTAATTTGAATTGCCATTTCATATAAGCTGTACTTAAAATCAGATGTTCAGGATTCATTTGAAAATAAAATAGTAAAAATTGGATGACCAGACTGAGATGGTGGGAAACGTAAGTCAAGAATACAATGCTGTTAGATGTGAAAATAAACTAAATAATTTGTGATTACATTATACTACTCTCTCATTCATGTGCTATTTTGTTGCCCTCCTGTTGTTATTTACTCTTAAGCCACTTCAGGAATACAATAAATTGTTCGGATAGATTATCAAAGCCAATTAATATAAGTATTAAAAGCAATGCATTTTTCAGTTTCTAATAAAACAAAAAGCATTTCCATCTATAACACTAATATCATTTTAGATGAAAATGAATGGCGTTTACCCAACTGCCACAGATATCACTGAAAGAGAGTATGACAGGTTATTTTAGCCCAGGAATGCATCACTCATTGTTACCACACAGTGCTAAGTTCGTACAAATTCTCTACTCTTTCTTGTACCTTTTAAAAATTTATTTATATATTTTTGAGAGATATGTTTTCCTTTGTGCATGTAAGCAGTTTCTCTCAGTAGGTCTAAGAGAATTAGCATGCATATTTGAGTGGCAACAGCAGCAAGTGAAATGAACAAGGCAGGGCCTTGTGTTTTCTAAAGGAATAAGGAAGGAAGTCTGCAACCATAAGAGAAGAAAGAAGAAGAATCGGTTTTGCTTGGGACATGGTTATTAAAATGAAGAGCACAAGGAGATTTGCATCACAGTGTTTGTCTTTCTTGCCCAATATGTTACAGATTCTGATTCTTTCTGGACATCTATCCACCCAGAGCACTGGAGTAAGCACAATGTCTGCGAATGGCTGCAGTTCTGCTGTGACCAGTACAAGCTAGATGCCAACTGCATTTCCTTTTCCCATTTTAATATCAGCGGCTTACAGCTGTGCAACATGACCCAGGAAGAGTTCCTGGATGCTGCAGGCATTTGTGGTGAATACTTGTACTTCATCTTACAGAACATCAGGATGCACGGTGAGCGTTCCAGAAACCAAATGCAAAACAGAAAGCAGTGCGTTTTTTGTGTGAAGTTTTTGCTAGCAGAAAATGTGGGCTTCATGCTGAAGAACAGCAAAACAGGAGGGCTGCTTAGGTGTTGCCCTACAGAAGGACACAGCCACAGCTGGCATTCTGGCTGTAGCCTTGGGGACAGTCACATGTCACTAAGTTCCTCCCTGGGCCACACAAACCTTCTTGCAGGTTCTAGTGCTGCTCCATCCTTGGCCTTTCTGCTGAAACTGCTCAACCTGCACAATGCCAGGGTTGCATCCAGACTAGATACAGAGGGACATAACACACAGTTATTCCTGTAACCCAACAGAGTGAAGGCTGCTCTTCTTCTCAGAAAGCAGACTGGTTTTGTTTGATGGGTTATGAGAGCTGACACTTAACGGCTCAGTGTAAGTTAAATACAACAGATCATGCCCGTCCACCCCGTGCATTGTCCAAGGCCTGTGAGGAAAGGCAATATACACAGTCTGGTAACGGGGCTGCCACAACACAGCAGGCAATGCACCCAACTGCACCTTTACAAGCAGGCCTAAGTCTATCCTTTTCTTATTTTGTGTGCCAGACTGCCCAGTATGGATTAAGTTCCCTCAATGCAGCTTGGTATGTGCAAAGAATTCATTTACATGCTGGGAATGTAATGACTCCTCTACCAAGGTGACAGAAACCTGCCAACACAGAGTTCCAGCCCTGTGCACATCTGGTTTCCAACAGTAGAAGTGATCATTAATTAGGGGGAGGATGCAGGAGTAGTTTTCAAGAGACTGAATGAGGAAGGAGTGATCTAAGCAGAAAAGGAGCTGCTAGAGAGCTTTGGAGAGAGAAGCAGAGACACATGAGTAGATGTGATGCAAAGGCGGAGGATAAAAGCAGATCAAGAAGTAGAAATGACAAATCATTTTAGCAGTGGAGAAGTTGAAAAATTATTTCACTGATTTTAGTAGATACTCTTCTGAAGAAAAGCACTGAACACTGGGTTGTGCTTTTCCTTCACAGGCACGTCCTTTTTTACTGACTTAGAAGAAACAAAGTTATCCAACAAGGACTGTAAGTAAATGTACTCATACACACTAAGTTGCATTCAATGGAAAATGCATTTCACAGAAGTTCCCCTATTTTGTTACCTTTATCCCACTACTATTTACCCTATGAAATGAATTTGTAGTCTTCACTGTTAATTGCTTTAATGAGGTTTCACCAATCCCCCTTCTGCAAGCCCCACAGTTGTGTTAATTATTCACTTGTGCTTACCTTCATGCTGGAGTTTTATTAAAGAGATAAAGTTGTAGCTCACATACCCTCTTTGACTTAATGTTGCATGGCGTTTGCATAGGTGACCTTTTGACCAAGTTGCCACCAGACTCAGGAGTTCCTTCTCCACTTCTCACGTTATTCTGCAGTTCAGTCCCAGTGCGTGATAAGGCATGCATGAGGGCAGGTGGCATCAGCAGCCAAGAATGTCACAGTCATGGTAGAACAAGTAAGTACATATCTGAAACTCAAAACTCGAGATTACGCAGCCTACGTTGTTCTAACTCTCCAGCTCCATGTGGTTATCAAAAGAAACCTTAATGATACCACAAATAAATAAAATTTCACTGAGGTCTGGCTTTTAAGCATTGCCAGCTCTCATGATTTTTTCATGAGACTTGAGGTACTTGGCATTTTTCTTAAAGCCACGTTTCTTTTTCTATTTACATGTTCAAAGTGCTTCTAGCCATCTACAGCAGAATGACTGGAAAACAATCAGAAAATAACATAAATATTGGAAATGCAGAGAAGCAAATAAGAAACCTCTCATGTTATTATAACTTTCCTTATTCTTATGTTTCTCTCAGGACTTTGGAGGGGGCTGATTCATTACTTTTAAATGCTTGGGGTCAACGTTGGGATCTAACATTCATTCATACATCAGTCAATTAGCATCCAACTAATTGGATATTAGGAAAAATTTCTTCTCTGAAAGAGTGGTCAGGCAGTGGCACAGGCTGCCCTGGGAGGTGGTTGAGTCACCATCCCAGGAGGTGTTCAAGAAAAGCTTACATGTTGTAGAAAGGGACGTTATTTAGTTGAGTTTTTTTTGTTTGTTTGTTTTTTATTTTAAACTAGAGTCCTATTACCTGTAGGACATCTGATGCAAAAAACACACCTCTGAGCTAGGTGAAACAATAGGAAGATAAATGATCTACCAGTGCTGGGAAACTGGCACTGATTATCTCATTTTTAGCCAACCCAGTCTTTGTTACTATTTATTTGTCTCTTGAAGCACTTGACATGAACATTAAAAATTCTTTAAAAGCACCAATTTAAACCCTGTGCTAAAGTTGTCAATGATAAGTGGAACAGAACCAATGAACGAAATAAATAAAGCTGTGCTACAGTAAAATTCCTGGAGTAGAAAACAGATTCTAGAACCACAGATATTTATAAAGCCCTTAACTGATATTTTCTGGGGCACTTTTTTTTCCCCCGATTCCATTTATAGAGAGGCAAGTCACTAACATTTTGAAAGCTGAATTGAAATAAGTGCAAACAGACAATGAGAAGAACTAGCTGGTGACAAAATGTAAGTATAATTCTGCCTGAGTAAGAAAACATCTACTGAATGGCTGTCTTCTTCCTGTTCAAGACCTACAGAGTTCACATTTGTGGGAATTCGTAAGAGACCTGCTCCTTTCTCCTGAAGAAAACAGTGGCATTCTGGAATGGGAGGACAGGGGACAAGGCATTTTTCGGGTTGTCAAATCAGAAGCTCTGGCAAAGATGTGGGGACAAAGGAAGAAAAATGACAGAATGACATATGAAAAACTGAGCAGAGCACTTCGGTGAGTTAATTGGTGGAAGGGTCCCTCACCTCACTTGACTTCTGCCTCAACGTCCACTTCTTATTACTGTCCTGAAAACTTACATTGGGCAGACAGGGATTGGTACTTTCTGTTTATTCTTTAGGCAATGAGAGAGCACTCAGTTTCCTTTGTTTCAAATAGGATCATAGGGCTAGATGTAGAGTGCTGCAATCAACTCTACTGATTGCAACAAAGCTATCATACTAGCTCAGCTGAGAACTTGGACTATACCTGCAAAATGACCCTTTTTATTTCAGCAGTAACATAGGCAGTTTCTCCTGAATTGCGGTAATCTTAGTTAAAAACACAACTGACAAAAAGGCTTTGTATTCCTTGTAATTTTCAAACAGTGGAAGGTATAATCCAAGGCACCTGGGAAAGTTGAAAGCTCTTTTAAGTCACAACAAAGCAATTTAATGGAAGGGAAAACTGGAAAGAATACACTGACTCCCATTCTATTCTCTGGCTGCGATGTCTATGTAAAAGACTCATGTAATCTGAGTTCTACTACTATTTGCTCCATTGCTTTTTTGTTTGTTTTCCCTGCAGATACTATTATAAAACAGGCATTTTGGAACGAGTGGACAGAAGGCTGGTGTACAAGTTTGGGAAGAATGCCCATGGGTGGCAGGAGAACAAGATATGAACTGCTCAGTGCTTCCACACGTGCTCGGCACAAAACACGCCATAATCTGGATGGTCCAGCTGCAGCGGACACTTGAGAGAGAGGTTTTCCCCTCCCCTCCTCCCCTCAGCCCATCTGGATGAATTCACTGGAGTCTGATCCAGGAGACAGGCTACAGCATCAAGAAAAGCACTTGAATTTTGGAGCCATTTTTGCCTTTGTGCTTTCTGCCAAGCACTGTCTGCTAGCAAGCCTTTAGGAATTTCTTTACCTGCTGCTCAAGTGACAATTAAATCCTTCCTGTCTCCCTGTCTCAGCCAGCATGGTTGCTGACCAGTACGAAATTCCTCCCTGTTCTGCTGCCATTTAATGGGGAATATTTAGAGACATTTCCCAGTTATGTTACGGTATTTCTAAAGAATGTAGAGAAGCTTCTTTTCCATTTGATGAGAAAAACACTCTTCTGATCCATTCCACTCTAAATCACTGCATTTTTCAGATATGCCGGAAATCCATGTGTTATCTAAAATGCACGGTCCATTCTCCTCTATGGGCCTGGATTTAATATGTCCAGTCAACCTAGTTAACAAAAAAATCAAACTCAATTCTGAAATATATGTATCAAGCAATTACCACCTTTAGTTACTAATTCCATCTGTGCAAAGATATAGAACAACACGCATTTGATATATTTGGTTTGGTTTTTTTTTCTTTTCATGATGGTGAATTCAAGTTACTTCTGCATTTGGAAGAAGCAGTTCTGGATAGGGTACAAGAATTTGCTGAAGTAGATTAGTTTTGAAATGCAAATGAATATTTGTGGGGAGGTTTCTAAAGAGCTTTTGCCCACATCTATGCAGACATCAGTTAAACACTTCAGAGCAGCTTATGACACAGTGTTGTACATATACCAATAAAATTAACGCGTGGTGTGTGCCCTCATCTGCTCCATAGATCAACCCTACAGTAAGCAAATTTGTTAGAATGAAAGGCGGTATATAAGAGTTCAGCTGTGGTTTTTGAAAGTATCATAACTATTCTGTAGTTTTACAAGGATTGCTTCTTCAACATAATAAATTTAAGCTACAACTGTAAATGTATCAACCGCTTTAGGATTACCCTAAGTGGCATTCAAGGAGGTTCAGTGGTGTTTTAACCTTGCTTTCCAATGGACAGCTCTGCACACTTTACTCTGCATAATCCCAGTCCACCAAGGACTTCGTTAACCCTAAAGCCTTTTTCTTGCAACTCAGAAAACCATGGTATTACTTGCAATAGGAATTAGCTTTCATGGCAAGTATCTGTTTGAAGAATTGGGATTCTCAAACCAAGCACTGATGCAGCAACCCCCATTCCAGGTACCGCACCAAATGGGACTAGTGGGCAACAGCTGGGATTTAGGTTACTGACTTCAGAACCTAGATCATGCCCCAGCACTACCAACAGCCAGCAAAATTCACATTAGAGATGACTACCAATGAAGTTTCTTCCAGAAATTACACATATTTGTTTGGAAAGGCTCATCTTTCTCCTACTTCTCAGCCATTTGTTTGTTTTTGTCTGCATAACAGCTACAGATAATCTTTCTGGGAAATAAATTCCTTAGGGATATAAACACAGCATAAAGGGCATGCTGTGAAAAAATGCTCAACATTTACTGCAGCTGTCTGTTTCATAATATGGAAAAAAAACTTGGCTGAAGGAATAATCATCAGTCACAACCAAAACAAGGCACTAAACTTGACATATGACATATTGTCCATGACAAGACGTAGAACTGAGGGATGTAGATTTTCAAATATATCTAACTCCTGTGTAATTTAGGTAGTAAAAGAAAGTACAAATATTCTGTTTAGGCTTCTAATAAAAAAATCAAGCCTTCAAACTCTTTAAAAAAACTAGCAGAAATTACCAACATTCCATCACCATTACCTGCAAAACACAGCCAGGTGGCTCTCTTGTGCCACGTCCAAAGGAGATCAAGACGCCTTTAGCTTCTTATGAAGATTTATGAAATTATAAAGATTTACTGTAGAGATGTTCTTAAAATGTGAACTGTAAAGTACCTCCTTATAGATTTGTAGTGTTTCCTGCCCACTGCAACTTGTTAACAACGTGAATGAAAATGCATGCCTTTCTTCCTTTCAATAACTCACACCAAGGGTTCCCAGAACCACTCCATGGAGGCAGGATCTTGTAGCCTGGGCCTGACTCATCACTTCCAAGTGTGGGCCAGGGCAGTGCCAGACACCTCCCTGGGGCCAGGCCCAGGGTGAGACCCAGCCCTGATGGCTGCGGGGACAGGGCCAGCATGGACTGGGCAGTCACTGGGTCCTTGGTCAGGATCACCGTGAGCAGAGGTCAGGCAGGGTCAGTCAGCTCAAAAACATATAGCTGACTCCAGTTCTGCCATAAGAATGGAAATGCAGAAGACAAGATAATGCTAATTCCAAAATTTAATCCATCAACTCAATCTCCTCCTTGAGCAGCCAATCCAGTTACAGCAAACACAGCAAAAAACAGATATTGTTAACCACAAGTCTAAGCACACGGTTCAGAACATTTTGGAAGGGAGCAGCCTGTTTAAGCACAGTTTAGAAACAATTTGATAAAAATCTGAAAGCCATAAAAAGGGTCAACTACTGTAAATTTTTAGTGTTGTAACTCTAACGGCACTCTCTTCAGCCAGGAAAAAACATTGCCCAGCTATTCCTTCATGCTCACGAATGCAGCATACAAACAACAAGGCAATTTAATACACTTCTCCCAAGCTGGATAACACATCCATTTCTAAAACTAAAGCAGGGCAGAAAAACATACAGCATTATTGTTCATACATTGCCTTCCTGTGCCACTGAAGGCATCAATGGGCAACAGAATCAAAATCCTAACTGCCTACACGTGGAAATTGTTCACCTATTGAAATTTACAATGCCAATTCAAACGTCCATTTTTCAAATCTCCAAAGAGATTGCAAAAGCCATTTTATTCAGAAATACTGAATATTTCATTGCTAAGGCTCTCAGCCAAAAAATACACCACCTTTTACAACCCGATGCCTACCTAGTACCATCCAAAGCTGTGAAAAGGGAACACCCTCTAAGGCAAGCACAAGCATTGCACAGGATCACGGTACCTTCAGAAAGCATATAATTCTGCACACCACCTTGGTCACTTAGGATTACCTTGCAAAGCATTGTTTAAGATGAATCACAGCTTTTCAAGAGAAATCCTCACTATCTGCATGAAATAACAGAATTTGTCACTCTCCAGCAACATCTAGGTTAGACCTGCATTCTACCCAGTTTGGAGCAAAAATGAAACCCAGATGTCAGCTCTTCCACATGCCAGAAAAGCATCTTAGCCTATTTCAGCAATAAATGGTGTACATTTTACAATTGCAGCAAGGATTACAGGCTGATTATGCCTCTAGACATCACATAAATAAAGGAGTTCAGTTCCGTCATTTAGGCATGATGATTCCCATCTCCACCTGCTTCTAGCACAGTGGAAATGCAGAGGCCAAGGACTTTGTTATGAACCACAGCACTCACCAGTACAAATTGGAAGAGCCTTAGCTCTCACAGCCTGTTCCTTAAAATCCTGCCAAATCTTAACAAAACAGAAGCCTGATTGTAAGTCAGCTACTTTCTGTCACAAATTGAACTATATGCATTGCATATTATTGCTTCAAGGTTGGAAAAATATTAGATTTCTAAGCAGCAGTGTCTTTGAAGGTTCACTCTACAAGTTCAGAAGATGTTTGAGCAGTCTGATCCTGAAGAATGTGCTCTGAAAGTTTTAACCTTGTCCTGGAGGCACAAAGTGCAAGAAGTGAATATGCTCTGGTTTTTATCATAAGATCCAGGTAAATCATCTTCAAGCTGAGCTACAGAAGAATTAGGAATGATTGTGTGGAACATTTCTTCTTACATTTTCCCCAATACACAAGTTCTCATTAAACAAAAAAGGAAATCAAACGTCTAATTAAACTATTATTCCTAATTATTATTTTTTTCTTGTGATCTACTATTAGCAAGCAAGGATACAACCTAATTATATTACAATGAATATGTGCTGTCACTTCTCAGAATAAATATTTTTAAGCAAGATTTAATTCAGACTGAATTTTGAAGTTGGAGTGACATTTTTATATAATTTTCCAAATACTTATTTCTTCTTATTTAAACAAAGCATTAAAGTCATTAAAGGGAAAAGCCTCAGAACAAAGTTGGCTGCTTATCCAGTGAAAATCCTGTAAGGGAGGATTTTCATTCACCCTGAGGAGGCCTCTTCAGCACTATTTATTTCAAAGAGCTTGCATACAGGTGCTGCTGCCAGGCAAATATTAGAAGAATTGTCATCTGAAATGCTAAGTCAAAACAACATGGGAACAGGAAGAAATTTTCTTTATCAGCTCCAAACACATTCTTGGTTCTTCTTCTGTCTCAAGCCTTGAGACAGGCCATGCTATATGGTAGGTCAAAAAAGGAGAGTAGTGATGAACTTCACGCAGGTCCAGCTGACCAGAATATCAGACCAAGAACAAGATTTAGACTTGGCTTTATGTCTTTGGGGGCCATATGTTGATTTCAGCAAATCAAGTTGACATTTGCATGGAAGAGAGAAGGAAGATGAAGATGTACTTTATTTTTCTCATTATTTTTCTCAGCAGTGTGCTCACTAGTAATCACAACTGCTGCTCTCATCACCCAGGTGGGCTTTTTGGCTTCACCCAGCCAATTATTCTCCCATCCATAGGAAAGCAGGAACACAGAAGAACAGCAGTACAGGACACTGCCAACATCCTGCCTTCAAACATGTAGCACCTGCAGATTCCTTTGGAAACCTATGAAGAAACTATTTCCATCCACATTCATTGTGTGTGTGTGTGTGTGGGATGGGAAGACACCAAGTCTTTCTCTATCACATTCTGCAGCAAAAAGTGCAGCTCCTGGATGAGATATGTGAGTAAGGCAATGTTTGATAGACTGCGTGGCATGAGAAATGAATTATTTTCTGCACAAAACAGAAATGAAGCAGAATAATCATTTTTTGAGTTGCATGGTACTGAGCATTCCTTATATTAAAAGGATGCAGACATCTATTTTATATTTAATTTATTCTTGTATTCCAGTAGGACCACTTGCTCCTAGAAGTGCAATTCTTCATTTCAAATTCTTAACAGCTGTTTGACAGCTTATTTGCAATGCCAGAATTCTCCATCAGAGGCCACAGTTGAGCTAAAACAGTTTGTGCTGCGGTTTCAGCCAGAGCTCCCGTGCCCTGAGCACTCACATTTTCATGCATGCTCCTATAATTTTGCTTGGAATTATTTCTTCCTCCACTTTGAAAGATTGTTATGTGCCACAACTAAATTGTAATAAAAGGGAAACAGGCAACCAGGTCTGCATTCATGATTTGCATCTCACCATTACTGTACTGTAACAATATCCCTAATGAAAAAAATGATAACTTTAAGGCTAAGGCATTTTGTATGTTCAAAAATCTTAGGACTATCAATAGAACATATGTTGCTGCTTACCTTTTGATTTTAATTACCTAAGCAAAAAACAAAAACAAACAAACAAAAAACCCCCAGTCTTCTACTGTTGAATTTAATAACTTTTGATTCTTGAACAGCTCTGGAAATAAACCTGAGAGTTCAGATTGCAAACAAAATCAGGTGAGAGAAGTAGAGCAAGAAGGCAGGTAAAAGTGTGAAGTTACACAGTTGTTTATACAAGTTAGGTTTGCTCGCAGGAATGACCACCACATGAACTTGCGATGACACAGAGCTTCTCTTGCTCCTGAACATATCCTAGTTACTTTTTAAATTGGATTCAAACAAGGCTGAGTGCCAGCCATTTGGTCTTAAGCACTGACCATGGAGAATAAGGGGAGAGAAACACAGGATCCAGACTCGAGGTTTTAAGTGAGCTATAGACTTGTCCCAACATCAAGATGAAGACAGCTTCAAGAGCTCAAAGTGAACTTGAATTAACTTGAATTAGCTCAGAGGACTTGGACTTTGGCTCTGCCAGTCAGAAATTGAAGCAGAGAAAGGGGCTAATATAGGTACTCTGAATCACTGTTGAGAGGAGCCAGTGCATTTTCATGAATTAGTAGGAGTGTGCATCCATTGTGAGTGCATCCTCAGACCCTGAAATAAAAGGGAAACTTTTGAAAAAGTGACTTTGAGAACAACAACAAAAAAAAAAAGGCATCTGAATATCAGCAGTTAGGACTGCTTGCTTATAACAATGACAGCGAAGAGGTTAATAAATGGAAATCTCACCTGGTAGAATGAAAGATACAAGAAAGCCTCTGATTAGATAATGAATGGACTTTGTGTTGTTTGTTCAATGATTGCCTGAATTACTTACTTCCAACTAAGAAACACTCAGCACTGACTTTTTATTTAAAAACCTTTAACCTGGTATGATCAGTCAGGACATAAAAGATTTGTTATTAATTAAACTATCTTCTCCTCTGGAAAATGTGCAATCATGGTTAGAGGTTAACAGCACAAAGTGCTATTCCAGAACCACGAGAGCAAAAGAAGTGATTCTTGAAAACCATGGAAGAGAAAGAATGGAGCAGAATTCCAAGTGCTGTCGCTTTTCTCCCAACATCAGTAGATGCTGACCAACATCTACTCATAGAATCACATCACTGAGGCACAAAAAAACATTAGCATTAATCTGCAAGTCACTACTTCTAATAGCCTTTTAAAATTACTTGCAGTACTCATTTAAAATAACTTCTGATTGTGAAGAACTGCATTTGATTTTGGACCTTGGACACTATTGGGCTCCTAGCATGATTTATGATAAGTGAAAAGAATGAGCTGAAAATGTGTCCATTAGTTGAAGACCATTTGCACAGAACAGAAGGTTGAGTAACATTGTTATGGAGGGCTGTGGATAACCATGGAAGAATGCCTTAGCAATATGGATCAGTTCCAGAGCAAACAGGAAAAGCTGCCAAATTCTTCCACAGCTATCTCCTATCAATCTTATCAGTACTTTTAAATGATAAGTAGCATAGGTTTGGAAAAAAAAGGCTGCCTCTATTACCTCAGTAAAATATTTAATAGCTTGGTGAGATTTTACACACAAGATAACCAATGCAAGGGCCAAACAATAAAACACGTACAAATTACAGTTATGCAACTCAACAGAAAAACATGAAAAATGACTCTTACATAACAAAGTTATGGTACGTGAAAAAAACTGAGTGGAGGTAAAATTAGCACCACCACAAGATTGTCTTTTCTAAGCGTCTGGAGGATGATGGAAGCACAATATAGTCAATGGATAGCCTAAAATTTGTTGTTCTTTTTTCCAGTGATCATATCGTGAACTATTGAGAACTATCGGTGATCGGTGGATTGTTGGACTGGATGATCTTGTAGGTCTTTTTCAACCTCGGTGATTCTGTGATTCTATGATTGTGAAATGGGGAGTCCAGGACAATTTCCATTATAAATGACGTTGAAAGTTTAAACTTAGAATTTTTTCTTCCTATAAATTTTCTCTGAAAAGTACAATGTTTTAAGAAATACCAGTGTTGGTGCCAAACTTACTTTATAAATGGCACCTCAGATCAACAGCTAGAAATTAATGAAATAAGCACATTCAGCGTCTTCTGTTCTAATGTTGAATGGTAAATAACAGAAAATCTTAATACTTGAATGTTGGCTTTGAAGAAAAAAGCTGTATCCACTAGAGTACTGACAAACCTAAGCCAAAATGGAGTACAACTGCACTTCTATTTTATACGTGCTGAAACTGTTCCTTATCCTGCATTCTTTATAAAGTTATACATATACACCCGTCAGACGGACAACTAGTAAAAAAAGCTTGTGATTTGTTTTAGACCTCAAGAAAGATGAGCCTCTAAGACAACCTCTGTGCTCAAAGTACCTCTGACTGCACAAAAACAAGCAATAAGTAAAGCAGGCAAAATGGCTATAAATTTCTTCATTCTCTTTCCCAACTTCCCTCCACAACATTTGGAACACTGTCAAAAAAACTGTATGCAGTGCAAGAGCAATTAGGTAGAGGTATGCTGCTGTGTGGTTTCTTAATTTCTTAAGATGTGCCAATTTGGATTTTTACCTCATCTCAGTCAACCAACTTATTTAACCAGGCTGACCACCTTATTTAACTGCATTTAACAGAAAAATCACAGGGAAAAAAAAAAAATGCAAGTGAGACAAAATACATTAGACTTTAGTCAAAGGTTACAGCTTTAGTCAGAGCAATGGTTGCATAATTGAAAGCAGCGCAGGTTTGGCCAGCTTACTTGCCAGAGCCTAGCACCTGCTACTTCAGCAGAGCCTGCAGGGAACAGGTTGTACAGACCTCTGCCCAGACTGAGGGTTAGTCATTGCCACATCTGGGCAGACTTTCACTAAAGCAGTCAAACAAAAGGTGTTTGGTCAGGCAGCCAATTACTGTGCTTCATTTCCTTTGATCTATTATGTAAAGACAATATCAGGGTGAAGAAATAAAATGTTTCAGAGAGCCAATTAATGTAGGTGAGGAGGAACAACAAAAAAGTCTGGATATGATCTACGAGGGTAAAGTAATTGCAATGGACTGAATAAAGCAAGCTGAGGGGAAGTAGAAGATCAGTGATTGGGTTCTGACCACCAGGAGACTCATCTCCTAGAAACTTCTATACAGTCTCACACATCAGTACCATCTGAACATAAACAGTGATATATCAGCTTCCACAAGAGCTCAGCTATCCTCTTGTCCACACATGTTCAGTGGCCATTCCAGACGGCCACTACCCTATCAGAATCTGCAGCTGAGAGACAGATGGATTTCAAGCTGAAAATTTGCACACCTTCCACCCCTAACACTGAGCCAGAGAAAGGTGCTTCAAGGCATTTTATATTTTCAGTCTGTTTCGGAATGTTGCAACTTAGTTTGTGAACACTTTCTTCCATCACTCCTCAGTAATCCTTGCAAAATATTTGCACAAGGTCAAACAGGTTCTTGAGATCTAAGTGGAGAGAATGGAAAAGAAATAATTCCTCCCCAGCCATTCACATGTAGACAAACATACTAACTTCCGTCAATGCTGAAACAATAATCTCATGTTGAGACAAAGGCTTATTGCATGAAAAAAGGTATTGAAAAAAAAAATAAAGAAAGAACCAACAAAATCCTCAGTAAAAGTCAGTTTAAAAATGGTAACAACTGAGAGGAATAAAGAAAGAATAGGGGCTGATGTTAACGGCCACAGCAAATCTATACAGAAATTTTTTTATCATATACTATCAAACAGGGTGTAAAGTTTTGGTTCTGATTTGTTTTAGTATTTGAACTAAGATGGAGGTGAACGTTTCAAGGTTTTCAATAAATTATGAAAATACTGTGCCCATGTTCCTCTGAAGAAAAGTCTGAAGTAACCCACATCTAATGTTTCCTTTCAAAGTAAACTACCGTCACTTAACAAAACAGGTCAGGCTGTAATTTCTAGGAAAGAAAAAAAAATACAGTTATTCTGCTCCGGTAAGCAGGTGTAAAAAAATAAATAAATATAAACACCTGCAAATAAGCTTCAGCACAGCTCCTGAAGGCCTGTTTACTCTCAGAATGCAATGAAGTGAGACCTCCAATTGTACTAGAGTTGAAGTTCAACTTTGGGTGGAACTTCACCATGACATAGTTCAAGCTTTTATCATATTACTAAGTCACACCAGCCTTGTACAGCAATCCAGGTTGTAAACACATCACCACCAGTGAATTTAACATCAATCTACTTCACTTGCTACTTTTACACCAGTGTCTCATTGTTTAGCCTCAACTAGCTTTAAGACTATGGAAAGAGACAATCCTTTGCACATACAGGGCATTATGAGGAATCGCTTTCAGTCTATGTGATCCATCCCTACAACTGAAACCATCTTAAGCCTCCCCTTAAGGAGAGGACCTCTGAATTCCTCATGTGAAAAGTTTTCATAAGAAAAGTATAGCAGTACATTACTAATGGGACAAAAGGGAAAGGGAATGTAACACAGACTTTACTAGTACCTTTAACAGTTACTTGGGAGGTGATGGTTGAGCACAGATTACAAAAGTCTTTCTCTTTGATACTGGAGATCCAGTGTTTAAGTGGGAATCCAGCCATTACTGTGTCAAACCACTGATTTGGCAAATTTGCTTTAGTTTCATTTGCAATCACCAAAAAGGAGCATTGTAACTTTTCTCAGTTCTGCCCAAACCAGCTTTACGCAATTGCCAGCAACATCCTTAATATCAGCTGAATCACGTGCTCAAAACCAGCTCTGTATGTCATACTCTGGATCATCTCAACATGACTATGAGATCAAGCCTTAGTTCCAACTGAATTTTAGAATACTACCTATGAAGGAAGGTCAAGCTTTACCATGGATTGCATATCTTGGCATAATCCATCATCAACAAGAGATAAGAATGTGCACTGTGTCACTGTATTGATCCAATTCTGCAATACTATTTTGAAGCCTCAAACCCTGCAGCAAGAAAAACCCCTATTACAGAATGGTTTGGCTTGAGGTTAGTGTATGAATGCCTTTAAAACCTCCAGTTTTAAGGCTAAATAATGAGTTTTCCTTATTCGTACTAGCTTTCTGTGATACAGATTATATGGTGCACGTATGCATGCACATCCAAGACAGGATCCTTCGGTTCATGTTCACTTTGCACTGAGAAATACAGTCAAAGGGCACATATCTGTCTTCTTCCTCTTGGAGAGAAGGAGGGAAATGAAGGCCACAAGCCAGCCCAGAAGCAGAATGAGGACTGAATAATTAGGAGGAAAAAAGGGGGCAGAAAGAAGGCTTCAAGAGTAAAATTATTTTGCATTAAGAATCATTTAAGATATTTATAACAGGAAAACAATGAGAACACTACATTTCTTTCCAAAATGGTGGAACCTCCTCTGGAAATATTCAAAACCTACACGAAAGCTTTTATTTTTAAAAGGGAGACCTTTATTTTTAAGGGAGACCTTATAGCTCTCTATAACTTCCTGAAGGGAGGTTGTGGTGAGCTGGGGGTCGGCCTCTTCTCTCGTGTAATCAGTGATAGAACTAGAGGGAATGGTTTCAAGCTGCGCCAGGGGAGGTTCAGGCTGGACATTAGGAAGTATTACTACTCGGAAAGGGTAGTCAGGCATTGGAATGCACTGCCCAGGGAGGTGGTGGAATCACCGACCATGGGAGTGTTCAAGAAACGTTTGGATGTTGCGTTGAGGGGTATGATTTAGCTGGGAAGTATTGGTAATGGTTGGACTGGATGATCTTCTAGGTCTTTTCCAACCTCGATAATTCTGTGATTCTGTGATTCTGTGATTTTTCACCTATTCTAGGGAATGTGCTTTAGCAGGGGTTGGATCAGGTGATCTCGAGAGGTCCCTTCCAATCCCTACAGTTGTGATTCTGATCAGTGGAAAAAAATCAACGGCACTTTTTTCCCCTCCTCTCAGCACCCAAGCAAAGTAGGCTGTAAAGGCCTGTTGTAACACAGTGAACACATTTTTTCATGACTAAACATTCGTTGTCTAGAATTCCGATCTGTGATGTTAAAAAGCAGCTCTTAAGACACCTAAAAATACATTTTGCAAGAAGGCCCAGTCAAGCTACGTGCATCTTTGAAGAAGTTTTCCTCATGCAAACTTCTAGATTAAGGTCTTAAAATTAGTATTAGCTATTCATGCAGCCTATTACTTACCTTTGAAACACTGCAAATGGAAAACAGATAGATAGGTGGAAGTTCACCTCTAGTATAGAACTGAAGTCACAAACTGATGCCCATGATATTTAGTAAGAAAGTAGATATTTCTTCACATTCTCTCACCCAGTTAACTTTTAAATTGCAGATGACAATGAAACAGTTTAAATTAATTAATGGAGCTCCAACTCAGAGGGTACTCAAGCTCTCACAGGCGAAGTGTGGATTCAACTCACAACAACCATTTCCTCCTATGGCATCTCATAAGAGAAGACGCTTAGATGTAATTTTGTGGGAAATAGTGGCTTGCATGCCTGTCAGCTCATGCATCAGCACTCCAAAAGAACAGCACTCAGCCATTTTTTCTAAGATGAGCAGATGTATAAAACTACTTTGCAAATCAGCAAGATTGATTTAATGAATGCTAAATCATAGATACCTACACCAAGCTTAGCAGATAGCTCTCATGAGTGGCTTTCACCAGACGCTTCTCTAGTTGGTTCAAGAAAGGAATTCGGGACTTATTTTTTGTAACACACGTGAAGCAATAACTATCTGACCCAAATCTACCTCACCCTTTTCCCAGAGAAGATGTAGCAATTCCACATACTCTGTCATCTCTTGCTATGGCTCACTTCAACTCCTATCTTCTGCAATACTAGAATCTGCTACTTTGTTCTCCTTTTCTTAACTATTAGTGCTCTCCCATCTAGCAACAAAGGGAAAAGACCCTGGAGAAGCTTTAGGTTTTAGAACTGTCAAACTCATTTCTCATTCCATTGTTGCCAATGAGTATCTAAAAAACTGTGAAGAAATTGAGTAATTCTTAACACAACCAAAAACTGTATTGCAATAACCTAGAAAACATTTAATTTTACTTGAGCAGAACACGAAGTCAAAATATGAATAAGATTGAGTCATGTCACATAAACTGTCACAATATGTAGTCATAAATAGATTTATCACCTGGATTACTTGAACAAATAGCATTATTGTTCGCTCAGTGCTGCCTATCTCCTAATATCCCACTCCAGAGCCTTTAAAAAAAACAAAAAAAAACAGGTTTTACTTTGTAACACCTATCATTGTTAACTTTGCAGCACAGGTGGTGGTCAGTCTTAAGCACAACTGCTCTGAGTTAAAATAAAATGTAGCTGCAACTTTTAACCATCTAGCCCATTCTACTATTGCACAAGATGTTTCCTTGGTCCTCTTCGTGACCCAGAGCTTAGTTTTACTCGATGCCGTTCAAGTTTTAGCCTAACCTCTACTCTAAACTAGTACAATTTGCAGCACAATTTATTAACTACAATCATTTGTTCAGACTGCCTTTATCTGGCCACGCCACTGAAGTTAAGAAACAGCTGTTTTTGTTAAATATTTTATTAAAACCTCCAGGAGTGCTGTGTCATAATGCCCTTTCCAACTCACGATCAATAGCTGTGTTTAGCCACTATTTTGCAAAGGTTATCTTACAACATGTATGAGGCACACAGTTCACAGAATCACAGGGGTTGGAAGAGACCTCAAGAGATCACTGAGTCCAACCCCCTTGCTAAAGCAGGTACCCTACAGTAGGTTGCACAGGTAGACGTCCAGATGGGTCTTGAATATCTCCTTAGAAGGAGACTCCGCAGGTTGTTCCCATGCTCTGTCATGCTTACCATAACAAAGTTCTTCCACATGCTATTACAGAATTTCCCGTGTTCAAGCTTCAGGCCAGTACTGTGGTTATCCCTCCGCAGGTGCAAGATTCTATACTTGCTCTTCTTAAACCTCATCAGGTTCCTCCCTGCCCAACTCTCTAGCCTGTCTGGGTCTTGTTGGATGGTAGCACAGCCTTCAGGTGTGTAAACCAATCCTCACAGCTTCGAATCATCAGCAAACTTGCTGAGGGTGGACTCTATTCCCTCATCCAGGTTATCAAAGAAGGTGTTGAACGAGACCAGACCCAGAACCAACCCCCACAGAACACTGCTAGTAACAGGCCTCCAACTGGACTCTGCGCCGCTGATGACAACCCTCAGAGCTCTGCCG
This sequence comes from Alectoris magna, assembly GCA_030625065.1. NCBI lineage: Eukaryota > Metazoa > Chordata > Aves > Galliformes > Phasianidae > Alectoris > Alectoris magna. The sequence continues at coordinate 41,868,738 of CM060565.1, forward strand.
GTCAGTCAGCCAGTCCTCAATCAACCTCGCCACCCCCTCATCTATCCCACATTTTCTAATTTTCATAGGAAGGATGTTGTGGAAACAGTGTCAAATGCCTTGCTGAAGTCAAGGTACACAACATTCATTGCTCTTCCCCCATCTACCCAGCAAGCGATGACACTGTAGAAGGCTATCAGGTTGGTCAAGCATGATTTCCCCTTCATGAACCCACACTGACTACTCCTTATAACCTTCTCTTCCAACTGCTTGCAGATGGCATTCAGAACATGTTGTTCCATCACCTTTCCAGAGATGCACGTGAGGCTGACTGGCCTGTAGTTTCCCAGATTCTCCTTCTTGCCCTTTTCTAAGACTGGAGTGACATTGGCTATCCTCCAGACTTCAGGCATGTCTCCCGTCTGCCAGGACCTTTCAAAGATGATAAAGAGCAGTTCAGCAGTCAGCTCCGCCAGTTCTCTCAGCACACATGGGTGCATCCCATTGGGGCCCATGGATTTGTGTGTGTTGATTTTGGCTAGATACTCTCTGACCAGATCCACCTCAACCAATGGAAAGGCTTCCTTTACCTAGACTCTCTTACCCCCATGGTCTGAGATTCCAGAGGGCTAGTCATAGCATTAAAGACTGAAGCAAAAAAAGGTATTCAGAATCTCTGCCACCCACATCCTGTCTTCCTTTTACTGCTGACATGCTTAAAAACAAAAAAACAACAACAACAAAAAAAACCAACCCCACAAACACAAGACAAGACAAATGAACAAACTTTCTCACTATCCTTTATTTCCTTTGCAAGGTTTAATTCCAAGAGGATCTTAACCTTCCTGGTTGCATCCCTACAGGCCCTGACAACATTCCTATAATCTTCCCAGGTGGACAGACCCTTTTTCCACATTTCATGGACTTCCTTCTTTCCTTTCAGTTTATCCATGAGTTCCTTGCTCACCCCCAGCAGGCCTCTAGCCACATGTCCCTGATTTCTTACTCTTATGGATTCACAGATCTTGAACATGGAAAAAGTACGATTTAAGTGCCAACCAGTCCTCCTGGGCCCCTTTCCTTCTAACACTAGTCCCTAGGATACCTCCAGGTACCTCTCTGAAAAAGCCAGAGTTGGCACTCTTGAAGCCTAGAGTAGCAATTCTATTTACTGCTTTGTTTCTTCCACACAAAAACTGGAACTCCACCATCTTGCAATCTCTGCATCCCAAGGTTCCCCCAACCACCACAACCCTGACCCTTTCCTTATTAGTAAAAACAAGGTCAAGTAACACACCCCTCCTCATCAGCCCCTCTCACCGCCTGTGTCAGAAAGTTACCATCAACACATTGCAGGGACCATCTGGACTTCGTGTGCCTGGCCATACTGCAACAAATACCAGGATGGTGGAAGTCCCCTACAAGAGCCATTGCCAGCCATGGTGAGGCTACTTCCAGATGTTTGTAAAAGGCCTTATCCACGTCCTCCTCCTGATCAGGCAGCCTATAGTACACACCCACAACAGTGTCACGTATGTTAGCCTGCCTCTTACCTACCTATAAGTTCCCCTCTTGTTCACCATTCCCCTCTAAGTGATGCTCAATACGTTCTAGTTGCTGTCTCACATAAAGAGCAACTCCACCACCTTGACTGCCTGTCTTTTCTGAAGATGACATAGCCATCCATTACAGCATTCCAGCCATGTGGGCTGTCCCAACACATCTCTGTTCCTTGCCCATGATGAAAATCTAGCAAGTACAATATAAGGAAAATTGAACATTTGGGTTATGTATATTGAAGAACAGCTATCTATACTGACAGCCTCTTGAAAGGGTTTGTGGTAACACTGCGACATATTTCAAGTGTTTTATTTCAACTGTTTGTGCTTTGTTAATAGAATCCAACAGAATGAGTTAACTCCGATGAAAAACTGGATGAACTTAGGACTACTCTGTAAATTGTAACTGAAAATTTTAGATGAAAAATATCAAAAGGTTCCTTAACATACAGAACCTTAAGGAAGACGCCATCAACAAAAGCCACAGTGAAGTTCAAAAGCAATTTTTTCCCTTTTCACAAGGTACAGAGTCTCAGGCACTGCTGTACCACAGATTCAAGCAGCATTCTCTTTTCAGAAGGCTTTACAAATTAAAGAGAAGGTTCCAAACAGGTAATTTGTCATATCAACACTGAATAGAATTTACTTGTTGCCACCCTCACATCATGAATTTGAAGTGTCAGTCTGTGTCTAAAGACTTTGTTTGCTTATGCAGTCTTCATCAGAGCTTGTGCAGATCAAGTAACTTGTCTTCTGAAATAGATATCAATTCCCCAGAACTTCAACAGCTTCTACACTATCTCTGAGAAAAAAAAAAACCACCCTCAAAAAAACCCAAATTAACAAATTCATACTTTCATTTAAAATGAACTGATTGAACAGATGCTCACAAAAAAGGCGACATGTAGCTAAGAAATTTTTAATTGTTTTATTTCAGAAATAAAAGAAAGGCAACATAACCCATTTACCAGAGATCACAAAAATTACAGACTAGGTCTTGCTCACTCTTTCCCAAGACTCATTAGGATTCTCTGTGCCAGCAAGAAAAATTCCTGCCCATTTATACAGCTCTTTCATTTCCCACCAGCGTGATCATGCAATTATCCAGAAAAATCCCAGGATAAAACAAACTGTCATTTAGTATCATTTTACTTTATCACAGATGTTTTTTCACAATAGGTTAGTATGTAAATGAGTTGGAGTAGCTTTCTACAATGTTTCTAGTTAACAGCATTTATCAATTTATTAATTTTTTTAATCTATCTGTATCACTTCTCATAAAGCTAATTCGTGCTTGAAATCCAAATCCAGAAGTACACCTACTCCAAATACAATTCAAGGTAGATCCTCAAATGCACCAACTGTTGAAACTGGCATAACATTTGCTTAAAAGCTAGTAGCTGGGCTCTGAAATCTTTTATCATCATTCATGCTTCTTCCAATCCAAATGCTAGTGAAGCAATACCAGCAGGCAAACAAGGCAAGGATATATTTCAAATTGAAGGCAATGTTTTGTAACTAAGATCTGGACTGATTACATATAGGCACCGATATTTCTCTTTGGTAAGGGAAGAGGGAAAAGTAACAGGCAGAATTATTAATACTTGCTGCAATTAAAGATGCATGGCAAACTGCCTATTGAGCACGGTTAGAAAACATTTTTACTCTATTAGGAGTAGCTTCAACGTGTAATGGGTATGACAAACCTATTCTAAATTCTAACCATCAGTTTGAACACTAGATACCCCATAACTGGGCGATACTTTCAAGTTAATTAAGAAAGAATACTTGTTGGGATTTTGGCCTCTAGAAAAAAAAATAGCTTAAGCCATGGCTTCGTTGTATGAACACACTGAGAAACATTCAGGCACTGACTGTACTTTCTTAGGCCAACATCATACAGATTCAGGTACAATTAAACTAGAAATTCCATAATTATCATAAAACATAGAGCTCAGGATATAGCTAAAATATGAACTGAGAAATAATAAGTGTTTATAAGATACTATTAAAGATCATACTCCAAAATGGTAGATAAAATATCAATATGCTAAAGAAACTCCTTTGAACTATCAAAAGAAAGAATACTTCTCAATCCAAACGGTTTCAATATATTTTTGTACTTATTAACTAAATTGCAAACAGCGCACAACATTCCAACATGCCTAAAATCAGATTTTATCCCTTTTATTCCTATATAGATTTATGCATATTCATACAAACATACCATTTTCAATTTGACTTTAATTCTGAAAACCAGCTCTGGCTTAAGCAACAGACAGCAACTTCAGACTACAGCACTGAAATAACTTCAGGAGCTATTGGGAATAGCTTAAGGCATCTAAGCTTGTAAGTCAATGTATTTGGAGGTTAATATTCCACACACTTGGAAAATCATCGATTTTCAATTTAAATTCTTGTAAATGAGAAAAGACACTTTTCACCCCCTACAGAAGTAACTGCTCTCACTGCCTCCCTTAGATCAGTTATCTCTACTTACTAACGCAGTGTCAGAGATTTGTTACCTTCAAGTGTTTGGAATGAAAATTACATATATGAGATAAACTTCCCATTCAGCCTCATTTTTGACAACAGGAATTAGAAATAACCAATATTTTACCAGAGCTACTGCATAGGTATTATTTTAATTCAGAAAGATGAAACAGAAATTCAAAAGGAAGCACCTACAAATACATACAGGTAACTACTTTAATAGAAATTACTTTAACAGAAATACTAAGTAATATCAGCTTTTTTAACATGAACAAGTTTATCCATAAGGATAATCACAGTATCATTATTTAAGTCTTATTGTGCAATTTAGCCAGAGAAATTCTTAAATTTAAAAAATAGAACAGAACTTCAGTTTATGTTTTCTCTTGGAAATGAAAACTTTTTAATTAGTTTCCTTGAAAACACCATGGTTTTAGCAAGCAGTAAAGCACTAGTGTTGAAGGGCACTAGGATTGTTAGCTTGTGTTACTTACTGTTTCCAGTACAGATACAGGCACTTGAAAGCTTAATCAAACCTGTAAAAAATTTGTGAGGAATTCTGCTACATTCAATAACATTTTCAACAGGTTGCCCCGCAGTCATATGGACGCAAAATTCATGTGGTAATTCTCTGTAGCACACTTTACAAGTTGGATCTCTCTTTGGCAGACACACGAGAAGTGGCTTGTGTGTATGTCCTAATTACATCCTAAAAAGTGATACAAGAGAAATATTCAGAGCAAATTCCATTAAAACAGTCACAGAAATTGCAGAAAAAAAAAAACAAAAACGTACAATTGAGCAACAATTTCTCATTCTGTGTAGTCAGACAAGTGTTTTTTACCACTACGGAAAGTAGATAATCATTTGGCATGAAGAATCAACCTGAACACCTTGCAAAGCATTTACACTTATTTTCCAAACCTTTGAAAAGCAATTAACTACATTACATTTAATGCTGTTTAGCCAGTAATTTTGTTTTAGAATGATGTTCCCTCATTGTGTAATTCCACATGCACTGACTTCTCCCATTTAAAATCAAATGCGAGTTAAAATAGATTCTTCATTCTGGTAAACATATGAATAAAACTACAATATTTGGTTCAACAAAATTCAGCAACACAAGTCATTAGCACACCTTTTTCCCTCTTTCAGCATTGTATTTGTCCAGCAGTGCCTGAATACGCGCGCCATAGTCAGGATGAACATCAGTGAAGTTTTTCACCTAAACAGGAACATAAAATGCAATAACTTCATTTCGCCATTTGAGACCTTCTTTGACATTTCCCCTATTCTGTGTTCTATAAACAGAATATAGAAGGAAGAACAGAGGGATGGAAAAGCTTTTTCAAAATTAACAGTCAGATTCTCAGCAACCAGAAAGGAGCAATGAACACAATGAATCATTGTTTCTATAGGGATATATAAAAGGCCTTTCCTGAATTCAAACAAAATTCCACTAGGAAAAAGCTCTAGACCCTCCCTGAAGCTCACCATCTCTTCCTTAGCTAGAGGAAAACGTTACATTGGCAGTCATCTGATTTTTGAAGTGTCAAGGTAAACAAAATGACGTCACTGATGTTCAACATACTTCTAATTTTTCTCTTTAGGAATAAATCCTTCTAACATATTCTACATTATTTATACATATTCACACATTAAAATGTTCCGTATTTGCAATTCCCATACAAGAAAGAAAAGTCTGCAAATTATCTAGAAGCAGAATTCCTTATCTTCATTTCCATGCACACAGAGCTATTTTGACAAAGTTGCTAGACTGCCTGGAAGACTGCAGAATAAAAGAGCGAAGACTGAAAGCAAACAGACTACTTACAGCTCTCTTCTGAATGAAAAGTTGAGCATCTTTAAGATGATCAGCGATATTTTTACACAGCCTTTGGCGTTCATCCTCTTTCAAAACTTTGAGATAGAAGTCTCGCACCTTATAATTAGAAAAAAATTATTTTGAAATTTCCAAAAGCAAGTCGTTCTACCAGCAGCAGCCCATTATTTAGCTAGTATTTTTTTGATATAATGAATCCTATCTGTAGTAAGGCGATATTTAAATTCACCTCCATGGCCAACCAATTTTTGCTGTTTTTTTCCATCCCCCCCGAGCAAATCTGCTAACAACCCTTTTCATTTCTAGCTTAAAATCATTGATGCTTACCTAGTTAATGAAAACAAGTATGCACCGTTGCACCCCAAATTAAGAAACTGGAGCACATTACGTTACGTGCATATTCTAGTTTTGGTATCTGCATAGACCAATTGCAGGAAAACTGAAAACTAAATATGGATGCTCAGAATACGATGTCAGAGTTCTATGAGAACTCATTAATAGTCCTGTCAGCAAGAACTCAGTTATTAATCATTATTAAGCCGTACAGAGATCTTCTAAAATTTTATAAGCGCTTAATTTCAGGTTAGCCCAAATGTATCAAAGATATTTGTGTTTAATTGATCCTTATTAATATCATTCATACAGCCTATATGCTCATCTTCTGTAATAAGCAGTATAAAGTCCCTTCATGCATCATACCTGAGACACGTTATCTTCATTTGCACTACTGAAACGCTGCACATCTCCAGAAACAGACATGCGGCTCTCCTTCAGAACAGGCTGATCTTCTGGACCAGTGAAGCTATTCGGATAATAGTTCGGAGCACCGCCTGAAGAGGGAACACAAAAAAATTAAGAAAAATAGAATAAATAAATAGAAATAGTCTAAAAACCAACTACCCAGTTTTGATTCATCTTGAAAACAATTATCTGTATACAGTTATCATTCTGTATACAGTATATATATATACATACTGTATACAGTAGCATTCTTCCAGCCAGCATTTAAAAAGCATTTAGTACAAGAAGAATTTACACAGATCTCAGGATAAAAAAAAAAAATAAACGGCTCTATTTCAAAAATAGGGAGGCCTGGCCACTTCCTTCCTCTACACCATTGCTCAGAATTTTAATAAAGTCACGGGAATCATTCAAGTTTTTAGTCCAAAGGCAACAAAAACACACTTCCGCCTGCTTATCTGAAATCTTGTTGAATTTGACCCTCACACAGTTTATTTTATACACAATGAACTTACAAAGCTTCTTAAAAGCAGGAGCTGCTTTCAAGTTCCTGTTTTCCAAACATTTCCACTTCCTCCTTCATGAAGTTTTATTCATAGCCCGGAGGAATACGTGGTTTTGGCATGAGTCGTAGCTTAAGTACATACTTGCTTATGTTTAGATACAAGTCAGTCAATAGTGGGCAAACACTGACAGAACGTATCACGCAACAGAGGTAAATTTAAAACTCTAGTCTTGGGATTTACATTCCTGCCTTTCAGTTTCTTGGAAACCAGGGGGAAAAAAAATGCAGATAAAGACTTCTTAAAAGATTTAGGCTCTAATTTTTAGAGCAGATTTTTGCCTACAAGGACAAACAAAGAAACAGTAGTTAACTTGTGAAACCATTTCTCAAGCATATTTAATATTAAATAATTCGTATTTTAAAACTTTTCAATTCAAACTGTTTCAACAAGTTTGTCCCTGGAAGCCTTTAAATAAACAAATCAGGGACATTAATGAATCATGTGTGGCCATGTTCTCCTGCAAATCCCCTTTCTGTGGATGACCTATCTGTAAACTTTTCAACCAAGTGAAGCTTAACGTGTCTTAAATCTTCTAAATAAAACTATTCTTACATGATTTCAAATACGCTTCCCACACGAACGTTCAAATGAAGTCTGGTTTTCTGGATTAATGCAAGAGATATAGAGCCATTATATGTATGCATATACAGTTTGTATGCATACATACAACGGACAACATACGTACGCTCAAATTGCAAATGAATATTTTTCACAAGTGACAATTACACAAAAAATCTGAAAAACCCATTTGGAACTATCAGCTTATTGATAGAAGCCAGAAGCTGTAGTAACCAACGTCTACGTACTTCTAAATAGCTAAAAAGGACATCTATATTAACATGCTTATGTAATGTTTCTCACTGTGTAACAAGTAAAAAAAAAAACTATTTAGAAAATATCTTTAATCTGCTGTGAAAATAAAAAGCTGCAGTACCGTCAAAAATAGCATATCTTAAGGATTTCTATTAATACCTTGGTTGTCAGACACACACATTGGCCCGTCCCTCTGATAATTGGCCACGCGAGCCCTGTAAGGGCAATTCACAGGAATTTGCAGATAGTTTGGTCCCAGACGATGCCTATGCGTGTCGGGATATGCAAAAAGGCGACCCTAAAACATGCATCACAAACATTAAGAAAGCTCCTTCAGCAAGTAGCAGTTAAGCGGTGTATCCCAATTGAAATCATTATACACTAAATAGTAAAAGGCAATAGGCTGTTTCCTTTGCATATTTAAATATTCCTGACATAATTTAAAGTACGTTCAAGGTGAAACAGACACAAACTGACTTCACAAAAATACCTGTGAAAAACAGCACGTAGAGTTGTACTTACACAACTTAGTATTTCCTACCAATTACCAGCAAGGTTTGTTTCAGAATACTAATGCCATCCTGACATAGGAGAAGGGTTACATGTCTAGAACTGAAAAATACCACAACAGTGCTAAATATCAAGGAATAACATCAGTATTTTCCTACTCGTAAGCAATTTTTATATTTAAGTTTAGATTTAAATTTAAGATTAGTTCTCTCTGTATTTCAGAGCATTTGAAGTCCACTGCTCACACTCAAGAGCTCTTAATTTCAAAATATTCTATAGAAGTATAAGTAAGCAAGCACTGCTGCTAAGGTCTTATACAGTTCTTCTTGTCAGACCAATAGACTTCCTAGCAAGAAGTTACTGCAGATGCCCTCTAAATTTTGGATTTTCCATTCCTTCAGTTGTTTCCATTCTCTTAATATTTAAACACCAGATAAGCATATCAACAAATTGTGATTATTTAAAGACAAAAAAGATCAGTTGCTTTCCATCTGTCAAGTTATTTTACTGCTGTTACATAAAGTGATTGCAATGCTTTCATAAACAAAACATGAGATTTCACCCAAGGAGTACTACACAAACAGTAGATTACCTGAAGCATCTTATCAGGGCTAGGTTCAATACCAGGTGGCATGTTGCTAGGATCATATGCCATCTGCTCTACCTCCGTAAAGTAATTAACAGGATTCCTGTTCAAGACAATCTTGCCCACCGGAATGAGAGGGTAGTCACCATGTGGCCAAATCTATATGAGAAAATGCATGCATTAAAATCAACGTGATCAGTATTACGCAGCTTAAATAACAAAACAGGCAAGTGCTGCTTAATAAAGTCTCAACTGAGAAAGAATACAGTATTGAAGTATTTTCTACTTTGCTAACAGACATTTTGAGGAATTTGTCTTTTAAAATTCATATGGAGCATTTGTGCAAATAATTTCATCATGGCATAATCCCAGCACTTGATTGCTTAAATGAAATACCCACAGGCACTTGAAGAGATGCCTAGGAATGCAGTATTGTATGTGGATCTGGTAGTATGTGGATTCTGCTACTAAGAAAAAGCAACTGGATAAACTAGCCTTTCTTTTGTCATGCTGCAGTTTCAAGGTTAGAAGTATTTAGACATTGGGGGGGGGGGGGGGGGGGGAGGGGCAATATTAGAGAAAAAATATAAGTTTATATTACTACCTTCCAAAGTGCCATTCTTTGGAACAGCAACTGTAAGTCTGACGTAAAATAAGACCAACATCAAGACCACACAATGCAACTGTTCCAGCAAGGAAGAACAACAGAGATACCTTAGTCAAATCAAAAGGATTAAATGGGAACCTCTCTGCTTCTTCAAAAGTCATAACTTGAATGTAGAAAGACCAGGAAGGATAGTTTCCATTGGCTATGGCATTGTAAAGATCACGAATTCCATAATCGGGATCAGTAGCAGCCAGTCTTCCTGCTTCTTCAACAGAAAGATTTTTGATGCCCTGATCGGTCTAAAAGCAACAAAAGCAGTAGAACCAGGTATGATATGCAAAAATTAAAAAAAATAAAACAATAATAAGTCTTGTTAAAACACATTGTTGTTAAGAACTAAGAGCATGACTATCCCAGTCTACAGTAATACTAGTCTGGGTAAAAATATAGCTGGCTTCCAGATAAAAAGGGTCTCTCTTATAAAACAGAAACAAATGTAATGCTATACCACATTAAAAAAAAACCATGAAAATATGATCTCTAAAGCACATGAAGTGAAGCTATTTCTCCTTTCCACTCACAGGATGGAGTGCTCCTTTACTGTTCCCATCATCTCACCTCTTCCCACAGACCACATGCCAAAATAAACTGATAGAAGGGTAGCAAATACTGGAAGTCCAAGATTCATATAGAATCCATCTTTTTAGATATTCTTTTGAAATTTGTTTTCTTCCCCTTCAATTTCTGACATCTTCAATATGAACTACAGTGTCGTTTTAATAAGCTTCTGACAACTAAAAGACTAAAAGCTGCTATGTAATCCCTCTTAGTTTAGAATAATGGTTTCTCAAGCGTTGCTTCAGTGGTAAGCATCCAGGCTCCACCAGCTGAAGTTTAACAGGTTAAGCAGCTCTATTATCTTTAAAACTGAAGGAATGTTGTTTGCAAGCAAGATGTGCAATTGAGTTATTTCCCGACTAAAGTAGGAAAGTTCTATGAGCGTCAGCTGCAGAGCTCTCAGGAAGAGGATCATATTCATTGACTTTACATACATCAATGAAGTAGTTCTACAGAACATCCTCTACATACATTAAATGCATGCAACTGATTTGAAAACACGCACACACAATGTATGTTGAGCATATGCACTAAGTAATTCTCTTCTGAATTAAAGTAGAAGTAAAATCCAAAGCATTTGGACAATCTTTAAGTGGAATTCAGTATAAAGTCTACTTCCAATAGGTATGTGGAGAAAAAGCACACCTTAACATGGAATTTGCAGTAAACAGCTCCCCCTCTAGCATTGACGAGTTTAAAAGTATGAGATCCATATCCATTCATGTGACGATATCCATCAGGAATACCACGATCACTGTATGTGAAAGACACCTAAAAAGAAGAATCCAACAATATTACCTCACTCATCAACTCAATTAAACAAACACTTGAGAGAAAGGTCACTTACTATATGATACGTATCACTCTGAATATTTAATATTAAAAATTCTATCAACATCCTAGAGAAATTTAAGTTTCTAAGACTTAATAAACTAAGACTGCTTAGGTTTTGCACATGCAACAAGCACACGAAGCGTTATGACCACTTTAAATATTAAAGGATAGACACATCAACCTAGTAGTAATGTTATAATGTTCTTAATTAATTAATTTTATAATGTACTTCATTATAAAGTAATGTTCTCCATAAGCACAGAGCAAGAAAGCATAGATATTTAAACAGAAATAAGATTTTCTATAAAAGAAAGAAAATCTCAAATTTTAAGTCTTGAATAACCCCTCAGTGTCTTTAGGCAATAAACATAGCACCAAAGTTATTCAGAATACTGTTTTTCTTCAGGTTTACAATCAGAAACAATGCTTGTTGTATTCCTATCCCCAACCAGTAGTAACTGGAAAACTTCTGTATGAACCTGTCTCGTTTTAAAAAACACAACTGCATTTCAATTTTCTTTAGCTTTTCATACAGCATTCTTCTTTATATGCTGACATTAATATACAGGTTCATTGTTAATCAGCTCTCCCATGGGTTTAGCATTAACGAAACATATGAACTTCCTTTCCATCTCTATGTAAAATACTACCACAAAAATGAGAGAAATCTATTTTTTTCATAGTCTTTAAAAGAAAAAAAAGACAAAACTAGAAGAAAGTACTAATAGCCTTAATATCAAAGGTATTAAAGGCCTTTGAACTCTACTGTGCCTAAAAAATTATGCAGGCTTCCTTCCAGACAAAAACGTTCCAGTTAAAAACATGCTGCCATAATACGAAATTCAAGAAGAGAAAACTTACTTGATGCAAAGACTCAGGGCGAAGACTCAAGAAGTCCCACACCATATCTGGATCCTTCAAATGAGTCTGAGGGTTCCTCTTCTGGCTATGGATGAAGGATGGAAACTAATGTGCCCAGGGAGGAAAGGGAAGAGAGAAAAAAAAAAGTTTTATTTCATATCCCCAAATACACGGGATATAATAAGCAAAACCTTGTACAAAACAAGATTAACAGTTTTATTCAGTGTTTTTAGCCACGAAAGGAACAAAACACTGGATAACTAGAAAGCTTTAAGAAAAATATTCTGTTGTCATTTACTTCCTGCAACCAAATTTGTTACCCTAATTTTACTGTTTTGACTATGAAAGCAGAATTTTTACCATTAGGATAAATAGAATGTTCAAAGACAGAAAATGCTTTCAACTTCTGTCCAATGAGAGGCAAATGCTCTTAAATTTGCATATGAACACTAGTGAAGCTGATCAAACTGGAAGTTTATAACCACTATTTATTTACTTGCTGGCTGTTATCCTGTAGCATGTGCACTAGCAAATAACTAGGCATGCCTGCTATTAAAGTAACAATGTAAGTAATCAGGTATTAGCCCTTTTTTTTTTTTTTAGCATCACCTTTTCAAGTCAAAACCAGTTGGAACACCTAACGGATAGAACTTAAAAGCATGTCAAAACAACTTTGGCTTCTCAGTAAAGCAAGAACAAGGTATGAAAAAAATTCTAGTCCCTTCCACAAAATACCATCACCTTCAGTGCTTACTCACCAACATGGCATCCCGAACAAAGAAGATAGGAGTATTATTTCCCACAAGATCCCAGTTACCTTCTTCTGTATAGAACTTCATTGCAAAGCCTCGAGGGTCACGAACTGTATCAGCTGACCCAGATTCTCCAGCTCGAAAAAACACAAACATATAGAAGTGTTATGATAAGAAACCAAAGTATAAAACTAAGAAACTTGAGAATACACCGTAAGATCCTAAGAGAATGGTTTTTGTTGTTGCTTGTTTCTAATTAATATCTATCACATTCCAGGAATGTTCTGCACACTTGCAATAATACTTCAGGGAGTGTCTGATGCAGCTGAATTACCTAAAAGTACGTTACTTTATGTGCATCAAATCCCATTTTGAAAGCTCACTTGGAGAACAGCAATCTAAGTAGCGTACCCAATGAAAATGCAACTTCTTTAAGAAGACTTGCAATGCTTTATTAACCCCTTGTTTCATCCAGAGTAATTTTTTCAGCAGGTGAACTTATACCACAGCAAAAGTATCCTCCACCATATGTCAGCAAGCGTTCTGGAGGCATTCAGCAACTATTAATGTTAGCCATCATTAAGAAATAACTAGGACACCCATTATCTCTTGTAAAATGATTCTGTCTGCTACAAAATAGCTTGGAAGAAGCATGTTCAAAGAGAGCAGGAAAAGGAAAGGTAACACCACAACTCCCCACTTTAGCACTATCTATTTATCAAGCTCAGCTACATGCCTTTTCTCACCAACAGAACATTCCAGAGAAAGGCCAGTAAGCCAGAAACTACAGGTCCTTGAGGGTTTGGTGTTTTTTTTTTTTGCTTTTTCATTTTTCCTTCTCTTTTCCAGTGCTGCTTCCAGTACTAAATATTCATTAGAATTTATTTTAAATACAGACAAACTAGTCTAGTAACACACACCTTTAAAAAGATAATTTGTCTATCAGGTATACTGTCTTGCTTTATAATGCATACTTATCATAGCCAGTTCACGCATTCACTTCTTCAGCAAAAGAAACAAGATGGTCTACAATACTGACTATTCCTACTTGCCTAAAATACACTTAATAGCATTCCTCTCCAGAGCATTCCTACAGCCTAAGAGATTTCAGGCCTTCAAATTTAAAGAGTAAAACTGCACTTTTCAAGTGTTGACCGTGATCCCTCCAGAAACAAAGCTTTCCATCAGAACCAAAAATAGTACAGACTACCCTTTCTTTTACATTCCAGTGGAAAAAAGTATCCACAGTGGGCTGGTGCCTGGTGCCACAAGGCGTAGAACCAGTTCACTATTGTTTAAGGTCTTAAAAATTAAATAAAATTCACAGAGGAGGAATTCGGTACCAAAACATTTAAAATCTCTTAAGGACAACATAAGTGCTCTGCAACTCAAACACTGATAGTGTTAACTATGGGATATATACGTATAAAGACACACAATTTCAGAGCCTTACCAACAGTGGAGAACCTTATAGCAATTGGAGTTCTTTTTCCAATGTGTTCAAACACTTTCGCTTTGCAATACTTGGTAATATCATGAGTCACTTCAAAATAGCCAAAGGCACCTGAAGAAACAATTTCAAAACATCAGATCTACATAATTTCCTTCCACTCACAGCACACATTATTCAATTATGGTTAAACACACAACATTAAGTCAAAAAAAAAAAAAAAAACCCATGAAAATACACTGGTTTAAATCTATGCACTAAACCACCAACTTGTTTGTACAAATTGAAATTTACAACACGCAGAGTCTAGTATTTGTACTGTGCTCCCCCACCCCCATCTTAACAGACTGCTAACAGTTCCTGGCAGCAATACAGATCTCACTTCTACTCCACAAAATAATAAACAGTAACTCTTGGGGTGCTCTTCTGCCAAGGTTTTATACATTTACCTCAGAGGAAGATAAGTATTTCTTTGATCTTGGTAAATGTTTCAGAATCAACAGTCCATCTTTAAACGAGACAAAGCAACACAGTTCTCCCCACCCTACACAGAGGACCTTTTCTACAGATTTCTATTACAATAAGATTCAGTCCCATATTTTACTGTTTTAGAGCAACGCGTAACAGAAACCAGTGGTGCTAGTTCTACATGACTTTTTTTTTTTTTTCCTAGTTTAAGTGTTAAAGATCACCTATCTTTGGCAGACAGATACATCAGATATTAAAGAGTGAAGTTTTTGAATCAAAAAAAAAACCACAGAAACAAATATTAAAACACAGATGCTTAAGACATCCTTTCAGAGAGGAGGGGTACTAAGAAGCAACAGACAGATGAAGCAGAGAGTACAGTGAACAGTACAATATTTAAAATAAATCAAAGGGCTATAATTACATTTCTACATTTTTTAATAGTTTCAGTACTTTAAATTTCAGCTTTGACCCCTGAAAAAGTGACTGGTATAAATTTAATCCAGAACTGCAGATTTATAGCACATTAACTGTTTATTATAATTGAATTACTACAGCTTTTTTGTGGTTGGTTGGGTTTGTGGTTTCTTGTTTGTTTTTAAATTCTACACACTTAGTCCATCTACCTTTGGATCAAAAACCTATGCGTAGTTTTTCTAAACCAGGCCTTACCTGATGCTCTCACTGTTGTTAATTAAATGATAGATTATAATACAATTCAATCCAACTGTACTGATATGCCAACTCAAAAGCTTCTTAAAACATGATTCCACAGGGAGAAAAATGCATTTATAAAACATACCTGCCCCTTTTGCATGCACAACTCTTTCAGGAATCCTCTCTCTGTCAAAATGAGCCATCTCATCAGTGAAAACAACATCTTGAACAAGAAGAGGTCCTCGTGGCCCAACTGTCATAATATTAAGCTTATCTCCTATTGGATTGCCAGCAGCAGTGGTCAAGGCATCTGGCTTCTGAAAGGAAGAAAATCACTGTCAACACTAGAAATTGAAAACCCTCTATCTAAATCACATAATGCATGTATCTGTTTAACTGCTGTGTCACAGGACAGACAAAAAAAGTATGCACCATGGTTTCAGCTGAGATAGTTTTCTTCATAGGGGCTTATGTGATGCCATGGATTTTTGAGGAAAGCAGTGGTGACAGCAGGTTGATGATTCAGTTGTTGTACAGCAGTGCTTACGCAGAGCAAGTACTTTTTTAAAAAACGAACTTCTCACGCTGCTCTGCCAGCAGGCTGGGGTGCACAAGGAGCAGGGAAGGGACCCAGCCAGCACAGCTGATCCAGACCAAGGAAACATCTCATACCACGCAGCATTATGCTCTGCAATACAAGCCACGGTAAAAGTGGAAGTGAAGCCATTTGACCCTCCAGAGAACTACTACATACATTGAGCTATGCTTTCCTAAAGCAGCTGAACATCTGCTAGCTAACAGGAAGTAACAAGTGAATTCCTTGTTTTGCTTCGCTCACACACATGGCTTTTGCCTTACCTAGCAAACCAACAACACACAAGTTCACTTTTCCAGTTTCCTCTCCCATCCCAATCAGGGAGAGCGAGCAAGTGGCTCTGTGGCGCAGGGCTGCCCACTTGTCACATACCATAACTCCATCTTTTCAGCCATCCAAAGTGTGGCATAAAGGGTTCAAGATGATGACAGGTTTGATAGGAGTGGGAACAGCACTAGAAGCAGATGTATAGATGCTTCACCTGTTTAGCTGTTAACAGGGCTTACTTGACTTACTGCACAGTAGGAGCTTGGTGCTTGTTAGTGGCTGCTTTTGCTTCTACCATTCGCTCTACTCCTTATCAGCTTGTTTTGCTGTGCCTGTGAACATTCTGATAACAGCTACAGCCTGGGCTGAACAGGCTGGGACTCCAGACTGAACTCTAGTCAGAAGGATTGTCAGGGAGGTGGTGGAGTAGCCATCCCTGGCAGTGTTCAGGAGGCATCTGGATGAGGAGCTACAAGATCTGGTTTAGTGGCTTGTGGAAGCAATGGTTATGGAAGGATGGTTGGACTAGATGATCTTGTAAGTCCTTTCCAACCTTGTGATTCCATGATTGTGCCCTGCAGATGAGCCCACGTGACAGTACAGTACATGCAGCCCAAAGCATCTGTGGCCATGGGGAGGTCTGCACCACAGCAGATACACCTTGCAGTGTCTGTGGATAAGACCATGCGAAAGTACCTCAAAGCATCTGTGGATAAGAACACAACACGTCGGAAGTGATCTCTGAAGGGACTGAGGCTCATTGAAAAGGCTACACCACAGCAGGTACACCTCTAAGTGACTGCGGATAAGTCAGTGCCACAGGATATATGCTCCTGAAGAGGCTACACCCTCTTAATAAGCTCACAGTAGAACAGGCAGACCTCAAAGCATCTATGGTGCTGGATAAGTCTACAACATAGCAGACAGACATCCAAAGGGACCGTGGCTCATGGTAGGGTCAGGTGGAAGCAGGTACAGCTCCAAGGGACTATGGCCAATAAGCAAGCCCAGACTTGAGCAAAAGCAAGGAGAAGAGTTCATCACATGTTAAACAGTACAGACTGGTTTGAAAGGACTGAAGGTGGAACTATAATAGACACAGCTTTAAACTGTTGTAAACTGTAATATACAACTCAACCCATAGATAAGTCCGACAGCAGGAATCACTCAAACCAGAGGACTTGCCTAAGTACTTCAAGTGCAACAGTGACCCAAGCAGAGCTCCCATTGGCACACAGCAACTCCATGCATCAGCACCCCTCCTATCCTCAGCTTCTATGCATTACAGTAGCTCTAAGTCATAGACATTCCACAGGAGTGGTCCATAGACCAAAGAAATGGTATCTTTGTATTACCTAAGGGTGGTCATTAATGAGGATACGTTAGAAAAAGCGTGGGACTTGAGCATGGTATGGAAGAAGGGGGGGGGGGGGGGGGATGGTTATGTCATGTTTTTGACTGAGATAGAATTTATTTTCTTTGTAGATATTCACATGATACCAGTATTTAGATTTTTTTAATGAAAACCATTATGGCAGCACATCCATGTTTCGGTTGTTACAGAGCTGTGCTTGCACAGAGCCACAGACTTTCCTCCTTCTCATGTTGCCCTGACAGCAGGAGCTGGGGAGACACAGCTAGGACAGTTGACCCACACCGACCAGAAGGATGTCACACACCATCTGCTTGCCAAAGGGAAGCTAAGGAATGAATTCCTTGTTCTGCTTTGCTTGCACATACAGCTTCTGCTTTACCCAGTAATCTGTCTTCATGCCAACCCATGAGTTCTTGCATTTTTACCTTTCCAATTCTCTCCCCCATATCACCTGCAGAGTGAACAAATGGTTGCAAAGTGCTGAGCTTCCTGCCAGGGTTAAGCCACAACTATATGCAAGAAAAATTGCATAAGATTCTGGAACTACTTACAGAAATCACAGGGGTGTAAATCTCAACAGCACTACACCTAAGGCCTCTTAAGATCGGGAGTTAAAGCCATATACAATGACAGAATGTTTTCTATGGTTCAGAAGTATTTATTATGGCTTCACCTTTCTTCAAGTAAAATATGATGAGACGATTTTAAAATGTAAGTTTCATTTTGACTCTTCTGCTGCTCCCCTGACAGGATGGGATATGGGAGAAAAGGCATGAAAGAGAGTAAGCACTGAAAAGCAGTAATGGAAAAAGCAGAAAGTAACGCCAGTACAGGGATGAAGTCTTAAGGAAAGATTCGTAGTCACAGAAAAGTCTAGAAGGTACTTGTGAATGCCTCCACTAGCTTGGAAGAGCTCTGCTAATAATATAAGAAAGAACAAATCCAAGGAATGAGTCTAGGATGATCATAAGCCAATGAAGGACTAGGACTACCAGAAGCACCGCCGTCAATAAACGTCCTGTCAAAAAGACAGGAAACCAGAACTTTTTGCCTCTTTAAATAAATTGCCTGAAATAGACCATATTTCTCCTTGTTCCCCCCTTCCTTCCATACCATTCTTGTAGCCCACTCCAAAGCACTGCTTGTTCGTACCGTAGGAGTGATCCCCATACCAGGGGAGAAAAAACAGCCACTCCGAGATTAACTTCACGAAACACCTGCTGGAATTCTACAGCACTATTCAGTCTATAATTCCACTTCCCTAAATACATACATATAAACACTTTTCTACTGGTGTGTATATCCGCACTACGTATTAATATGCTTACTCTAAAGTTGAAAGTGCTATTTTACTGGGTACTGCATAAAACACAACAGGAAAAGGAACATTAAGCCAAAGGAATAGATGCTTTAATTAAAACATTGTCTCTAGTTTGTCAAGGGAAAAATGCAAAAGCAGGAACTGTTCTCAGTATTGTTTCTACCGAATCTATATCACATACTTATACTTTGCTCAGTTTTAAATCAGTTTTCACTGCTCACTTTGAGAAGCCACCTGGTCAGACTGCATAGGAAGTCCTCCCATCCTGAATTATTCTAAGGGTTTAGTTTCTTAACATGATACTCTAATATGCAATTTAGCACCCCCAAAAATCTACAGGATAAAGCATAATTAAGCAGTTTATAATTTGAGGTGATAGTTTAAGTTGTCATTACAGCTGAATTTTTTTTAATTACAATTTTGAATTTTAGTTTGCATAGGAAAAACTTCTTTCCCCCCCCCCTTTGGAAACCCAACTACCTGCACTGTTTTTTCTTTGATTTTCAGTCATTTTGTCAACTGAAAATTTCACATCTCTCAAAGCTAAAAACAGCCAGTCAGTTTCCCTAAGCTTAAATTACATTGTTTTGTTTGTTTGTTGTTTTTTGGTTGTTGTTTTTTCCCCCCATACTGATGACTACAAAACTCATTTAAGACAGGAAAAGTTTGTAATGCGACGAAAAGAAATCCCAACAAGTTTCACTCAGTCCATCCAGGCACAGAGAAGTCGTGCTGACGTAAGAGCCCTGCTTATCCTTTCCAAATTGTATACAAATTGTAAGCTCAGCAGTAGGACTATAACCCGCATACCTACAACCTTCTGCTCTACAATGCCCTTGCAAGATCCTGGTAATAGTCATTAAGGATATACACATGATAGCTCTTTTCCCAGCCTTAAGAAGTTGTTTTTGATTCATATATGCTTTTACAACACCTTCAGAACAATTACCTCAAAAGGAGAAAACTGTATATCAGATGGAAGCTACACATGTGATAAAATATGAAAAGTTTGTAGAGATAGCACAGCCCTTTTCAAATGGACAGGTTATTTCATTATCTATTTCTTCCACAATGCAAACATAAGACCACTAGAAACAGCTAGAAATACATCTTGAAACAAATCATATAAAGAAAACTTAAGATTTTTGTGACTGTAAGGTCTTTTTGTGTACGCAAACTTTCTGAGAGGTTCTTTCCAATATTGACACTAGAAGTACAAACACTGGCAGGATATATATAGTCGCCTTAGTTTCAGGATAATGGCATGCAGGGCACACAAAACAACTTCCATCTCTGTGAGGGGAGAGAAGGAGAACCACGTTAGTTTTAAGAGAACTCTCAGACTACTTTTTGGAGTTGAGTTTGACGCCTGTATTTTCAAATGGTTGGGAGCTGCATACAGTCAAAGCCTTAAAAGACAAACACACAGATTTGAAGCACAGAAAGGAAAGAAACAAAGCCAGGAGGATTTTAGTCACAGCTGCTGTAAACACCATACATCAAAGTGCATTCTCCCAGGCATTACTGATACTCTGCACCTTATATATGTCACTTTAAAATTCTAATAAGTCACCCCTACTTTCTCTCTTGAGGTCTCATGACTCCTTATGCAACACAGACTCCGTGTTACCTCCCAATCTTCACATTAACCTTGGCCTATATTTAAATGCTGTTTCATTACAGAAAAGCTGGCACTAACACAAAAGGCATTAGCTGGAGTACATGAAAATACTATAAAACATGGTGGAATCGATGAAGCCACAACCGATCATTGGAGCATTGCCTACATAGAGTGCTGTTCAGAACAGAAAGAAGTTGAGGGATAACTATGAGCAGCGGGAACTATGGCAGCCACCCATGTTTAGTAAGGCTGCCGTTCTATTCAACCAGTAGGAGTGCTTAATACTATATACGTATTTCTATATATATATACACACAGAAATATACATATGTCTGTATATATCTATAGATAGATAAATAGATAGATAGATACCGAGCAGCAAACTGGCACAGGGGTTCGCTGAAAGGGAATGGCAGCCAACTGGTGCAGCATTTACACCCTCAGCCAAGCACTCTGGCACACACTCTGACTTTGGAAGGCAGCGTCCTACATTGTTGTTTATGTGATTTCAACCCACCTCTCACCCCAATCCAACCCGGTAAACACATCTCCACGCACTGTTGAGTGTTCCTCACGCTTTATATCATCCTCTAATCCTATTTTCACCGAGTTCTACCTCTGTGATAACAGGACACCCGTTCCCAAGCAGCCCTCCGCGGAAGCAGCAGTCCGCAGCCCATTGCCGGGCACCGATCAGCCCCAGCCCTGCCCAGCAGAGACGGCTAAGGCTGAGCAGCGAAGTGCCCGTGCCAGCAGCACCGACGCTCGGCTGGCAGCCGTCCCTCCTGGCCGAGGGCACCTCGCCCTCACTGAGCCCCGCGCACAACGGCTCATGGGCCGGCTGGCAGCTCTCCGCCGGCGGCGAACCGCCCAAGAGCTCGCTCCCGTCGCAGACCCCAGCGGTACCTGCGAGCCTCTCTGGCTTTGCCACCGCTTCAGCTGTTCTGAAGCGACGTCCTGTCCGTCAGCCATTTTGCAAGCTTAGGAGACCCCCGGGCAGGAAGGACGCTGCGGAATGAGAAAAGCACGCGCAGGGCGGGCTACTGAGACCAGACTCGCAACCGCCAACCTCAGAGAGACAACCCCACCGAGCTCCGCTGCGCCAGCGAGTAGCGGGAGTGACCGCACCCACGGCACCAACCCGCACTCTGCGCCCACCCCCTCGCCACCCCGACCAATAGCCCCGAGTCCAGCTGGCAGCGCGAGCTCTGAATGGCTGAGAGGAACGTCAGTCGGGGGAGTGGGACCCCTCCCGCCCCCCGGGTGAGGCGCTGGGAGCGGCCTTCGGTGCTGTGTGTGGACGCCGGCGGCGCCCTGCGACTCAGCCTGCGGGCGGCGGGGGTCACGTGCCTCCTCCCCGTGGGCTGCGAAGTGCTGCCTCGGTAGCTAGAGCTGGAGTGTGTCTAATTAGCTGCGTGTAGCCACGGTTTTGTTACGCGTTTTTAATCTCGAGGTCCCCTAGCTCTGTAGAGCCACCGTCCCTGGAGGTGTAAAGGAAAGGGCAGATGTGGTACTGCGGGACAAGGTTTAGAGCCATCGCAGGCATAGGCTGACTGTTGGGCTACATGATCTTAGTGGTCCATCCAGCCTTGATGATTCTGTGGTCCTATGAAGTGGGGAAAATGCTTTTCTGCAAGGTTTTACTTCTTCTGAACAGATATAAAAACTAGCCTAACTCATTATTTCAATCAGAAAACTCTGTGTGGGGTAGATAGTTATTTAAGGCCCCCAATTATAGGTCTGGATACTTCCAAGGGATTGTCGTTAATGGTTCTCCATTTTCTCAGTGGTGAGGACAGCAAACTGCTTTCTTCTTCATTCTCACTTGGGGTGGTTTTTGTTGCTTTCTGCTTCAAGGTGAAACTTGACATAATGAAGAATGAGAAAGGACACCCATATTTCTAATATTTTTTTTTGTTCTAAATATACATCAGACTATTGCATCTTCTTTGCAAGTACTGATCAACTGCATGTATAAGAATTCTGCTGCATTCAGAACGTATTTGGTAAAACTAAACAGCAGAAAATCCGTCTAGTGTCTTCCAAAAAAAGAAATAATCCAAGCTTCAGAACAAGGTCTTATCCACAGTAAACTTTATTTTCAAGATTTTAAGTCCCATTCTGCAACTACGTTCGTAGGCCTCACCGTCAGCCATTTGAGAACATACAGTGATCGTTTCAGGTACTCATTCAGACTTAAGTACTAATCTCCTCAACAGCTTGTATGTTTTTAAGAAGATTTCTTCATATTAAAAAAATACAAAGTTCTTGCGGGGACTTAATATTAGGAGAGCACCTACGCGCTTGTTAAAAACAAGCAACTTAAATATGATTTTGCTTAACCAGCAAAATGAGGGAAATGTGGATTTCATGAAAAGCTTTTGTTTGCTTTTCCTTTAAAGTTTAACGCTTCCTGTAAACAAACGTGTGTATAAGCTTGTTGATACAAACCTGCTTCAAAATAAGAGTAACTTTAAAAAAATTCTCCTCTCTCCAATAAAACCTCCTTGTTATAGTTGTAATGCTAGAACACGTGTGTATATATGCATGCCTGTATGTGTACAAAAAGAACAAGAAGAGATTAATTATTGGCTTGTAAAATATGCCAGAATACAAGAGAAAGCAGGTGGCACAGATTTTCATAAATGTTTGTTCTTTAGTTTTATTAAAACTAAGTAAATGCATTTGATAAGAAAGGTTATATCCAAGACCAAGTTGAACTTAAAGCAAGTACTTTTATCTCACATCATGGAAAAACGATCGGTATTTTCAGTAAGGAAAGTGGTGAACACTGGTTTAAATTCCACAGGTATCTTGCTGTGGATACGTTAATTTATTTCCTACCCCTTCTATTATGATATGTGATTCCTGAGGCATTTCATTTGCCTGGGAAAGCCTCCTGTTATATATGTATTATGTAAACAAGCTTCAAACAATTCCAAATTAATCATCTTTGTTTACCCAGGGAGACCGGTTCTCTGTTGTTGTGTGTCTTTCTGAGACATAATCCAGACCACACTTCATCCTTAATTGAGATTTTTGGAGATTAACAGTCATAATAGTTTAACATTTGGTTTTTTTTTTCATTATTTTTTTTTTCTATATTTAAAGTGAGTTTAAGCATGAATAAGCTAATCACATGCTTAATTTCTTCTCCCATCTACTAATGATACTCAAACTTAACATCTTCTAGGGAATCCAAGTCATCATCTAGAGACGAGGCTTGTTTTTGTTTTCCACCTGAACTTATTTCATGCATCTTTGTGTTTTGCAATTTCTTAGTTTGCATAAGCAGTACTTCTGATCATCACTGTCAAGAAGTTGTTTCATATTTAGTGCTGAAAAGAGAGCTGCAGTGTAATACTTGAGATAGCTAAAATAAAGGCAGTTGTAGGATAAGAAATTCAGCCCTTTTCACGTGCTGAGGCTCTCAAACATATTTAGTTGGATATCTCAGTTTCCTATTTCTATTCTTAGAAACTTAATAAAATAATTTTATTAAAATTATTTATTATATATATATGAAATCCACATTTCCCTCATTTTGCTGGTTAAGCAAAATAAATTATATTATTTATTATTTTAAAATTATTAATAAAATTATTTTATTAAAATTATTTTATTTGGTATTAATAAAATTATTTCACATCATGTGAATCAGAGAAATACAATTTTATTGTATTAATGTGATTTTCTTTGAGTTAAACATCAAAAAGTAAGCTTACAAATATTTGCCTGCATTTGTTCTCTGTATTAGCAGAACTATACGAAGCATTTAGCTAATTATCAATGATACATGTATTTTGAAACTTGCTTTTGCCCGTTGATATTTCATTCCTAGTAAGAAAAGACTTAAAGCTAAACACAGTAATGATTTTTACTATTGTTAAAATCAGAAGCCCTTCATCTTCTAAATGGGTCACCCATCCAGAATGACTTGTGCTTTGAATTAGTCAAGTGCTTAATTGGTTTGCTGGATGTTTGCAGGTATTAATACAGATGCTTGATGTAAGAGATACCTTGATACAATAGTAATTTTATATGATGGTCTAACTCTGTAGCAAGAAGAAGATTTTTTGTACCAGGAATAATGCTACACCTGTTAGCAAGTGAAAATAAAAGAGTAGGCCAAAACCAAAGAACATCATCATTTTACATCAGGAATAAAATAAATCAAGTATGACTCATGGAAGTTTTGAGAAACTTGGGTAATTTTATATATTTACCAATAGTCCTTATAAAACTGAATAATTCTGGTTGAGATACTAAAATTGGAATGTTGTTACATAAGCAGTTATTTAATGCAGAAAATGGTTATAATATTCTAAAAGCCTTAGCTTCCTACCTTTATTACACCACTCTGAGTACTGCTGTGCAAAATGTATTTACGTGTATACCGTTACTTAATCAAATTCATCATATGTGTTATTTAACTAGTGAGCTCTTCTGGATTCATAATCACACAGAATCACACAGAATGACCCCGGTTGGAAGGGACCTCAAGGATCATGTAGTTCCAACCCCCCTGCCTGGCAGGGCCACCAAACTTCCACATTTACTAGATCAGGTTGCCCAGGGCCCCATCCAACCTGGCCTTGAACACCTCGAGGGACGGGGCATCCACAGCCTCCCTGGGCAGCCTGTACCAGGACCTCACCACTCTTCTAGTAAAGAACTTCCCCCTAACATCCAACCTAAAATATAATCATATCATACTCTCTAGGTGATTGTAATTAGAAAATGTCAAAAAAGAAGTTCTAGGTGACCTGGTGGTGTATCATTTAATTTTACAAAACAGTAACACTTACAGGCCGTGTAAGTGGTACTACCCAAATCTTGGTTTCAGGAGGTAAAATCAACATATTGTCATTAAATTCTCCATAATAGTATTAGCAGTTGGCACTTAAGATGTACTGTTGCCATTCTGCAGCTAACACACACCATGCCTTTTGTCGATGCTACCCATTACTTCTTAGGTTTTCAAACTCTAAGGCTAGTGTTGCTTTACAAAATTTTGTGAAATTAAACTAAGGTATTGAGGAGAGAAATAAAGGATTGGAGAGGGAGTCTAAGAAAGAGTGTCTGAGAGAGGCTGGTTTAATGACAAGGAATTTATTTTCAATTTTCTGTATATACTTTTGGTTGGTTAGTTCAATGTTATTCATCCTAATCTGAGGACTGATGATGATCCAATGGACATCAAAAGTGTCTGTAAGATGGCTGCAAAAATCAACTAACAAATCATATCTGTACATCGTTATGTGTAAAATTAAACAAATAACATGGAGGAAATAAAAACAGACACAGAATCTTTGTCCTTATTTGGTTGTTATATTGTATTAAATAGTCCAATGTTCTTTTCCTGCCAGGGAAAATTAGATAAATGACTGTGGAAAATTTTGGATATATGTCTGCAGCTAAATTCATCAGTACGACTCTCTCTCTGTATATACAGGAACTATTTGTACAATTCATTAATATACTGAAAAGTCAAACTGAAGCTTCTATTTGGATGTGTGAACAGAGTTTTTGTACCATTATATGTTGCATTCTGTAATATGCAACATATTGTATGCAACATTTATATGTAATATATGGTAGTTTGATGTGCTGAAAAATATCAGTGTAATATTTGCACACTGCAAGTGGGAAAGTGTACCTGATATCGTCTAAGTTTGTGTGTGTATAATTTTATAAAATTATATAGTTTTACCTACATATATTTATATACATAAATATATAGTTACAGGTCTACAGTATGTGAAATGAAAGAATTTGCGTATATACCTAATAAAGTCAACATTACTTATTATTTGAGCATTCTATCTGGAAAGAAAAACCCACATTATTGGTATTCTGAGTGACTGATGTTTACGTTGTGAGGTGAATAACACCAGTAGTGATGACTGCAGGCAGGCATAGTCAATGTGTCAGTTTTCAGTTAATTTTGTACTAAAACCATGTTAAAATTTATCATTTGGTCACATGGCCCTTGACAGTGATTTCTGATTTTTTTCTGTGAATAGTCATAATTATGACTGGAAGAAACAACACTGTGATCACCTGAAGTTTATGGGGAAAAAAAAAAAAAGATAATAAACCAGCCAGTGGAATGCCAGCAAATGATTCAGATTGCTGTAACAGCATCAACACTGGAAAACAAGAGGGGACTGAGAGAACAATACATAGAATTTATAAGGTATGAATGAGTAAATGTGACTGTCTTTAAAACCAATAGGGAAGTAGCTTGAAATTATATGATCTAGTCACCAAGCCAAAATTATTACAGCTTAGGGATCTATGTTAGAAATCTAAATAACATTCAGGTGTCTAAATAAAGCCTGGATTCATTTC
Organism: Alectoris magna; assembly: GCA_030625065.1. Lineage (NCBI taxonomy): Eukaryota > Metazoa > Chordata > Aves > Galliformes > Phasianidae > Alectoris > Alectoris magna. The sequence goes on from CM060565.1 coordinate 41,895,608, forward strand.
TTCTTTTCTTTAAGAAAGCTGTGAAAGTTGTGAGTCTCTGTGAGCAGAGATACACCAAAAGATTTCCATTGCACACAACAAACACAATAGGGATATGTGATTTGTTTGCTAGAGTATCATGTAAACATTTTACATGTGTAATATAATATGATGTGCTGACCTGATGGTTCCATTTCTCATGGAATCACCTGGAGGTAATTGCTGCAGATTTCTCGTGCAGAGAATACCAGTCACGATTCCATTACAGATGTTAACATGCATATAATCCACTTGTATTTTTCAACTTTTTGTCCTAAAAATACAAATACACTTTAAGATATTTCATGGAAACTAGCTGGTCACCCTGATTCATTTTCACTGCCTTTAAAGTAGCTCATCAGTAGATGCTGAGCATAACTCATTTTTTAAGGTAATTTCAATGAATTGTGGAAGAAATGCACTTTCTAAAATCTGCTTTATTGTAAGGAAAGAATTGTGTCTGTCTCTTTAGTTGCCCTATTTAAAAGGGCTAACAGCAATAGATGTAAGATTGTGAGGTTTGCCCCCTTGAGATGGTTGCAAATAAGAACCAAGGGAATAATTAATCCTAGGGTACTAACACACTAATTAGTGTTCTTTGAACTGATAGGAGTTCTAGGTTCTCAGTTCCTTTGAAAATCTGTTTGCATTTTGGTGTGAATTTTTAGTCTTTTTTTCCCCATCTTAAGTAGCTGTCATTCTCAGTATATTTTGCATAATAATAGGAGGAAGCTAAGGATGGAATACTGGGAAAAAGTCTGCATACCATCTGCTTACATATCTTAATTTTGACAATAAAATAGAACACACAAAAAAAATTACAGGGTTCTTATGAGATTCAAAGAAGCAAGACGCAGTCGGAGTGAAACACAGCAGTGTTAGTTGCATACTAGATAAAAATAAAATAGCTCTTCTAGCCTGGAATAATTGGTTCATCACAGTGTCTGCCATATGGCCAGCAGCTTGCTGATACCCTTTGCTCCAGCTGTCTTGTGTAATGGCAGCATTTGAGTCATTCTCATAAAAGCAGCTTTTCATATTGACTGTTACGTATCATTATGAGTTGCAAAGATAGCCTTTTTTGTTGTTGCTTAAGATTCAAACAATTGCCAGGGGCTGCTTCTGATATCTGCTGAAGTAGAATAAAAGGCTTAATAAAAGTAGAATAAAAGCCTTTGACTGTTTAGGCTACAGAAAAACGCATGCAAAATAAACAGAGGTGGTTGTTTGTTTTCTTTTGAGTTTAGTTCTCTTCCAGAAGACTGACCTGAGATATCTATGGCTTTCTGTGGTTCTCAATAAGGAAAATTCATTGCCTCAAATTGGTAAGTTGAATTAGAGAAGCAACTAATAAACTAAAAAAGGAAAATGCTTCAGTAACTATAGCAGTCTTTACGGCACTCATGTAAGCATCAGGATCAAATTTAGACATCCAAAAAATGTTCAGGTTTTGAAGTGTATGGAGAGTTATGTTTCAAAAGCATGATCTGTTTTATAAAAGTTACTGGAAGGTAAAATAACTACTTTGACATATAAGCACAGAACTTTCTTGTTTCGTGACATTCAAGAAGTGGTGTAAAGTACCTTGTAATTACAGTAAGTAATTACAGTGGGGTTGTGTTTCCTGTTCCCCTCAGTGGTTGAATCTAAGATACCAGTTGGACTATACTAATATGTTTCTACTAATTCTCTTAATGCACCATAGAAACACATTTAGAAGATAGAGGTTTACAAGCCATTTACATTACCAGGAAAATCACCATGTAGGGATAAAAATGAAATACACATTAACTGTTGTTACAAACCATTGTTTATTTTGTCACAACAAAAACTGGACAAAGATTTCAGTGTAAAAAGGTTGAAATAAAATCTTAAAGCTGCGCATTACACAATTTTTACATTACATTATGTTAATTTTTCACACTCAAAGTTTCATCAGAAAACATCAGAGCTTCAGCTCAGCTAAATAAGTTTGTGTCCAGTTATAGCAAAAAGGATGTAGTATCTTCAATTCAAATGCTCAAAAAATCTCAAAAAAGCAACATTGGGGATGCATGCGTAACATCTATTCAGTACTTTGTATGTATTATAGTATGTATATGTATATGTGATAATCATACATACTACATACATATGTGTATGTCTATGTATACATTATGTCTTATAGTCATTATTAATTATACGATCACATATCTCTTTCTCCGGTTATATTGAAAAACTGGGAGAGAAATTTTCCCCTCTTCAGTTCCGACATGTCTTGCCAGAGTAGAGCCTTCAGGAGGAATTCCAATTTAAATTCAATTTACCCACAGCATCCCTCAGATCATACGTTTTCTGAAGAGCATGTCTTTCAGGACTGAATTTACCAAGTATTGGCTTCTAGACACAAGCTGGAAACCAGAAGAATTTCAAAGAAGCTGAAGGACAATAGATGAACCCTGCTAAAAGCATGAACTATTTAATGCAGCAAAATGAATTACAGTAATGTAGTGCACACACACACAAAGAATGTGAATTTTCTTATTTATGGTTTAAACAGAAAGAAGGACATCTTAGTACTGTGAGTGGATAAGATATAAGATAATAAACACCAGTGGGTGACTAGCATGCTGATAGTAAGTCTCATCCAAGTTTCGGATTATAAATTGCAAAGAAACTGATGTATCACTAGGGGCACTGGCAGACTGCCGCAAAGTTGAGCTTGTTGTCAGAGAGATGCCGCATCAGGAATATCTTTATATTACCTTATTTTTTTTTTAGATGTAATGACAGAATGATAATAAATAGAGGTACATAACTTTTCATTCTGTCCCTCTGTCAGCCTACAATTCACTTTTACTCTAATCCTCTTGTGTTATAGTACTACAACCTGTTTGGTATTCTACCAGTCACTAGCACAATCTACTACTGCTGAATCTGACCATTTCTATAGCTACTAGTACTTTTTTTTCCCCCCTCTTGATGTTTCCTTCTGACCTAATGTAGCACAAATTACAAACAATCAAATTTAAAACTGTCTAAAAGATCTCCAGTGGCCTATCAGCATTCCTATCCAGCTATATGTATATGCTATTTCTATTTGGACTAAGAGCAGTTTTTAATCTGTGCTTAAAAAGCATAATGGAATACGCATTTTTCACTGAAAACATTGCTTTCTTTTATTTAAAGAGTTAATAACTAGAAGCATTCGATTAAATTTCATAGCTGAAAGAAAGATGACTACAGGGTAGCAACTGCAAATTCAGCCAGGCTTTGACTACCTACTACTTCAATTCACTAGCAGTGGAAACGCTATTTTTCCATTGTCATTTTATCCTCTGGCAGAGGAGATGAACTTTTTATTATTGGATGTTTTTTATGTTTATTAAGTGCTAGCATTTCTTCTGTTTGTTATGGTTTTACTGAAAACTTGAAGTAGGCTTCAAGATACAGAAGGCTGAAGTGTTGTAATTTTCTGCCTGTGTGGCAGATCCTAGAGGCTTTTCACCATCCTCTTCTGTATTGATTTTTTTTAATTCTTTTTCTGCCTACCCTCATAGGGATTGTAACCAATATATTCTATTCATAAAAACACTATAATATACTTAAAAGCTAACTTAGGAGCATTTTCCTATGGATGGGAGTACCCTATGTTTTAATGCATTTGAACAAGGAGGTTTTTGTTGTAATCCAGTTCTAATGACTTATGCTGTGACATCCACCCAAAATTCACCATTCGATTTCATCATTTTGCCAGCCTCTGATACATCTCTTGTTCATCCTTTCGTTGACTTCTTATAGGTCCCATAATTCAGAATCCTGGCACCAGCCCCACTCTTACTGAATCATAGAGACTGTTCTCCTGGCTGTTGGGTTTTTTTTCAGGACAGGTTGACTGAGATGCACTATTCATATAGGACATTATACAGCACTGTGAGACTTCTATTACAGATGATGTGTCACAGGTATATCCTCCCAGTGACGCAGGTGGGAAAAAAAAAAGGAGTTGGTAATTATCTACCTATTGCCTACAGTGTATGTTTCAACCTGAGTGGCAAAAACAAATTGGCCAATGTCAGTGGTCTCCTTGTTGGAAACATGTTCCTGTGCTATTATGAAGTGGTATAGAGTAAAAAGATTTTCTGAAACTGTTACAGAACCTTTGAGAGAGAAACAACCTCTACTTCTGTTAGCAGTGCTGAGAAGTGACATAATTTAAGAAAATTAAAGGAGCATATGTAAATTTCTGTAGCACAAGTTAAAGAACTTGTGATTTAATATATATGAGTACTGTACACGCTTCTCTCAAGACTGTCAGTTACAAGGCAACTGTACAGCACCTCATGAACTGGCACTGGAGATTCAGGAAGCTCTCTCTTCCTTTTCTGGCTGATATGGACTCAAGATAGGAAATGGATAACTTGCAGGAAGGAATGTATTGGAGGAAACTTGATAGCTGACAACTCTTTCAGGTACAAGTTAGTTAGTCTTGGGGTCTATGCTGTGAAAGAGTTAAGACAGCTATTAGGTATAATTATTACCATAGAGGAGACAAGCACCACAGAAAGGAAAGAGAAACCAAAACTTTGCAGCCTCCTAAGCTCTCTTAAGTTACATCACAATTTTAATCAGCCAAAAGGAGAGAATGTGACTGCACTAGACACAGTAGGATGCAGATTCTGGAAAGAAATTGCTCTGACAAGTGTCCATACATTTCTATGCACGTATGTGCTTCATTGAAACCTTTTCTGTACAGATCAGAAAATATAGTGTAACCTAGGTACAACCCTCATTTCACCCACACATCCTATGGAACAAACACCAACAACATGGAATGCAGTTTATGGAAACCGTGACAACATCAGTGTGGTGAAGTGCCAGTCATTGCTCCTCCTGTCTTTTCCCATTGATGTTTTCCAGTACGCTTCCTATCAAAACCCCACCCCTCTCTTTCCAAGGTTCCTAATTTCAGAAGATGTATTCCCAAGGTCCTGTCACTCTCGCAGACTCCGTGAGCCACACATGGCATACCAGCATGGATGGGAGAGAGAAAAATCCAGGCATTAGAGAATGTGTAGTGTAAAACAGGGTAGGCACTATTGACGTTTTAGTGTAGGACAGCCTCAGAACATGGACAGAGATGCAGCAATTTAGCACAAGTGTGTCTTCACTCATTAACCTTCAGCCCAGGATTTCCATTTCTGATTGGGATACTATTTACCAGGTGACAGATATGCTCACACAGCATAGAAGATTCTGGTTTACTCCTTTTACAGCAGACATTCAAAGTACCTGCATACACGAGTTAAGCAACAGTGAGTACAGGAAGGCTCATCAGACACTGTATTAGACACAATTGTTAGTGGACAGTGTAGTGACTACCAGCTGCACAATAGATAAGAACATATGCTGCTAATCACCTCAAAGGCATACTCCAATTCAAAGCAAAACCCCTGAAAGTATCACAAAGTTTTTGATTCACTTTTAATTGAGAATAGGTTAAAAAATAAAGCAGTGAAGTCCCATTACCACATTATACATCTCATAATATGCATCAGCTTGCTTTTCGTTACCTTTACTCTATTTTCCTATACCTGCCTCTCTTAGTTGTTCCCTGCAGTTGTTTTTTTCTTTCCCTGGAACATGCTGCTGCAGAGATCCCAAGGTCTGTAGACATCATGTTTTCTTGTTATGAGCCATCTTATCTGGCTCTCCTCTAAGAACACGATCTATAAGAAAGTTTTAAAACTCCCACTTTTCTCATACAATAACACAGACTTTGTGAAGATGTCTGCAGAAAGATGGGCAATGGTGCACAACGTTGGTTTTTTCACCAATGTATTGTGAACAAAAGAGGTGTTACCTCATCCAGAAGTAGGGAATGGGGAAAGAAATCAGATCTCAAAATCTCAAATTTTATAAATAGAAAGTCAGAGTCTTCATTACTACGCAGTTCAAATGTTATTCCAGGCAATCCTGCAACTGTTCTAAGCAGTTACATATGCAAGGTATTGTACACTTGTTGACAACTCTGTGAGACAGGGCACGTTGTGTTTATAGTGCCATATCACAGAATGTGATCTGTATGAAACTGTGCCACATGCAGCATCTCATCAGTGTTCATGGGCAGCCCCATTATGTGGGGTGTGTCAAACAGCAATTGTTCACACATCAGTGGGAAACCTGCTATGCTTCTTTCTCGTAAGTGAATATGTAGGCATTTAATGGACATCCTGAAGCACAGCGCTGTTGTGTTATTCCCGTACAACCAAGATGGGGTAAATGGGTTGCTGTGACACAGTGAACCCTTCTGATCCTACTAAGTTTGTTATGCCCGAGAAAAATAAAGCTCTAAGTCCACCCAGAAAGAGAGGGATTTGTGCAGATGGTCAGTGTAGGCCATGATGGGTACCCTTGTGAGGGCTTGCAGGAGCCATGTAGATTAAGATCCTGTATTAACTAAAAAGCTATTGTTAGATTTATATATACCAGTGCCATAATAAATACTGTAGCTATTGTCCTAAGGATATCAATTGTTCTACGTGAAGTAGAATAGACTCTTCAGGTTTTGCCCTTGCATTTCCCCTTCATTTGTCTTTTTTTTGCCATTATATCTAAACACTATTCTCAGCATTAACTGATACAGTCTAGGGCGTCCATTTTATTTCAGAGTTAGAAGATGAAGTATCCTGCTAGGGGATAGCGACAAACACAATATTTAACTGTCTACACAGCTATTCTTCCCACTGACTCAGTGATCATAGTTACAGACTCTTGATAAATGTTATTTTCAACACTATATTACTGACTAGTAAGAGAGACGTCAGGATATAAACATTATTTCAGTAAACATGTGCCAGGAAGCATGACACGCATCCGTTCCAATCTGTGTATGTGATTTGTTCTATCAGGTGTCTAGTGAGACATGAATATTACAGCCAGCGAATGGCTACAGTAATTACTATAATTTTGATGCCCAGAGTTCTTCCAAATATACAAATACTCCGGCACATGGGACTGTAGCAGGTTTCTACATGTACAGGGTATGGTAGTAGAAACCCATGGTGTGTGACCCCATTATTACTGCAAGCGCCTCAAAGGAATTATTTCCACTGGCAACTAATCACATGCAGACTTGTGAGATCTGGTGTTATAGCAGAGCTACGTATCTAGGTAGCTATGAAAGTTTATCCTGGTTACGTTTATAGCTGGATGTTATGTATTAATAGTTGATAAAGAGCTGGAAAAATAGCATTATTTGAAGCTATTTTGGTGAAGCAAATAATCTTCTGTCTCCTCCTCTTCATTTGGTTTCAAATTGCCTGGTATGATTGCCTGCCACGAACCCTTGCTGTTAAGAGACCTTGCTGCTAGTAAATGAGAAAGTTTGATATTGCACCAAGTAATGAGCCAGGAACGTAGTGCATTGTTCAAATGCTACTCCCTCTTACTCTAGGAGCTTTTTTCCCACTCTTGTCATGATGATCATCTTATCGTGCAATTCATGGAACAAAAGGATGAAACAGATCCGTAACTTTCATATTTCCCATCTCCTACAATAATCTACAGTAATCTCACTGTAACTTTTGTTCAGTCGTGTGAAAAACTTTTAATGTCAGATACCGTATTCACTCACTATGAACATGCAAAACATACAATTCTGGACTGAATTTTCCTGTCTGTTGAGGGTTACATTTTAAATTAGATGAGATCTTATTGGCTATTTCCAAGATTAATTTGCTTTTCCTAAATCTACAAGTGGAAGAAGTATCTTCAACATTCCTTTTATTCTTAGAAAGTAATTGGATTTTGGAAGGCATCTCTTGAGGTTATCAAATCCAACCCACAAAGCAGGGTCAGGTACAGCACGTTATCCAGGACTACATCCAGTTTGATTTAGAATATATCGTGGATGGGAAGTCCCCAGGCAACCTGTTCCAGAGTTTGACTGCCTTCACAGGAAAAGAGTTTCACATATGTAAACTGATTTATTTGTATTTTGATTTGTGCCTTTACTGGGCACTACTGAGAAGAGCCTGCCTAGCTCTGCATCTTCTACTCTACTTCCTATCAGCTATTTATTCAGAAAGACCCAGCTCGGCCTTCCCAACGCTAATCAGCCTCAGCTCTCTCACCTCTTCCCGTACGACAGAAACTACATTCCCTTGATCATCTGTGTGTCCTGCACGTCCATGTCACTGCTGTACTGGAGAGCCCAGAACTGGACCCCGCACTCCACGTGTGCCTTATCAGTGATGAGTAGATGTGAAGGGCTCCCTCTCTCCACCTGCTGGTAGTTCTCTCATGCAGTTTCAGGATGCTGTTGGCCTTCATTGCCACAAGGATGCACTCCTGGCTCATACTGAATGTACTGTCCAGTGGGACTCTATTTCTTTTAATGCAGGTTTTTCCTTCCCAGACGGTCCCAGCATGTACAGAGGCCTGGAATTATTCATCCCTAGATGCAGCACTTGGCACTTGCCTTTGATGAACTTCAAGAGACTCCTTTCTGACCATTTCTTTAGCCTATCAAGGACCCCCCAGATTTTTCTTTTAAATCAGTAACTTGTTTAAATCCACTTTCACAAAATTGTCTTTTTTTTTTTTAAACTCACCTGCTAACTTCCAGTGCACCACTGGTAACCAGCCTCCAGCAGAAGGTTTTTAACACTGATCACAACTCTTCAAGCGCAGCAGCTCAGGCAGCTTTCAGCCTACCTCCGTGACCACTTACTTAGGCCATACTTCATCAGTTTGCCAATGAGGATGTTATGGAACGATGTGTCAAAAGCATTGACAAAATGAAGATCAATAATATCACCCGCTCTTCTCTCATCCATTATGATAGCGGTTTCCTCATCGAAGGCTGTCAGGTTAGCCAGGCACCATTTTCCTTTCACAAATTGATGCTGACTACTCTAAAGCACTTTCTTTTCTTAGTACATCTGCAAATTGTTTCTAGGACTATTGGTTGTACCCAATTTCCAAGGATGAAGGTGGGAATAACTAGCCCGCATTTTTTCCAATCCTCCTTCTCGCCCTTTTTAAAAATAGGAATTAGATTTGCTTCCTTCCAGTCCTCAAGAATCTTCCCCCAACTTCTACGCCTCTCAAAGATGTTGATAGTGGTCTTGTAGTGACATCAGTTAGCTCCCTCAGCATTCAAATGCTCAGCTTCTAAGAACTATTGTACGTCCAATCTGTTAAACATTCTCTAACCTCATCATCTCAAATGGCAGAGAAATGAATTAGTGCTTAAACAAAGCTAACTTACAGGAAATAAATAAATAAATAAAGGGGAATAGAAAAGGAAAGACCTGCTTTGACAGTCTTATAGATACCCATTAGACAAGAGCTGTGAGAGCAGCTGTAACAATTGGGCAGAGCAATACAATGGGAAAGGTGCTACAACAGAGATGCGATGACAGAAGGACCAGCATGGTAGAAAGGTGCTACAAAGGAAAGGAAGAAGGTTGCTCACCCATAGCAGAAGATCCCAGGTTTGCAGAGGAAAACCTCACTAAGGAGAGATCTCCAAAAAGAGATCCTTCCCCAGTGGCAGTCAGCCCATAAATGAGGTCTAAAAGAGGTGCATCCAGGCTGCACCCCTTCTGGTCACACAGCCAAATTGCCTTCACCTGTGCCCCCAGGGCTGACCGGGTCCTTCCCCCGGGTGCTCAATCAGTGAGTGCTTCAAGCTGGGTCTCAGCAGTTACCATACAGTAGCAAGTGTCTATTATTAGACTAACTGGAGAGAAAAGTAGGAGTCTCTGTGGAGTTGTTAATAGTAAAACGTAGTTTTAGTCTCTGCTAAATCACAGATAAAACTGAGACAGGGAGAAGGTAAAATCACTGTTTGTTACCAAAAAGCCTGAAGATTTCTTCAGTATGTTCTCCGTAGAAAATTCCAGTGAGCTGTAAGAACCTGAAGAGTTTACACAAGAGATAGTGCGATTTTCTGAGGATTTTGAAGGGCATGAGATTCTAAGTTCTCTTTTTAAAATGTAATTACTGCTGTGTGGGAAACTTACCTACAAATTATCAACTACCACGTTCTGAAATTGTAATTCTATAAGCTTTGAAAATATATTCTGCACCGAAAGGAATGAAGAAGAAACCGACCTTATTGCTTATTAGGAAGAAGTCTCCGCTTGGGAGGGTGCAGTTGGTACCTCCGTTATCACTTGCTAGCTGGTGAGATCAGCAGCCAGTATTTGGTAATTTGCTGATAGAGACTCTCAACTTGTGTTAGACAGGAAAATAAGGACCTTTGCTGTGCGAAGATTTTGCAATACAGTAGAAAACACACCAGATGTACGTTATGTATTCAGCAAAGTTGCTTTGCAAATATGCAGAATGCACTCCATTAACTGCAGACCCAGTTAATGGAGTTTTTCCCAGTTTGTTTTAGACCTGTTAGGTGATTCACTAACTCTTGCCATACTTCATCTCTTCTTTCTCTTCACATCTTTTGCTATATGGGCTCAGGCTGATTTTCAGGTATTGAGAAGCAATTGTTATCAGGGTTACAGTTTACTTAAAAATATTGTTCTGTGTGTTGCAGGCAAAACACAGATAAAATAAATAGCTACATAAGGAAAATGCCATCTCACAGCTCTAAAAACAGAAATAGCACTTGCTCAATAAATAAATAAATAAATAAATAATCTAGTGGTGACCATCACAGGTGCAATAAACAAGGCTTGGCAATAGCTCTCCTGCCAGGTACTCTGGATGTGCCAATGTAGTGGTTTGGTTGCACCTCTAGAGCAGTTTTTCTGACTGCTGTGCTGGGGTTGGTTGTGTTGTTATTTTCACATTTTTCCTCATGGAACTGATTGAGTCTTTGCTTTGGAGTGATTGAAGTTAGCTCACATGAGACTTGCAGGTAAGGGATGTTTTTGCTGCTTGTTAGCACCAGTGTGAACGTTGTATTCCAGGAATATGTTAAAATTTGTGGTTGCAGAAGGTAACATCAATATAGTTACTGGTCACATAAATGTATTAATTTGCAGTCCTTTGTACACGTTAAACGTATAGGGGCTTTACATTTGCTTTAAGCGTTCTGTTTCCTTAAAGATGGGTTTTTTTGTTATTCGTCTAGTTGCCATTTGTAAGTCAGAGAATGATGATGCTTTTAAATTCTAACTAATTTTAATGTGCTTCTGAATTACAGTCTTAAGACTGTTACAATCTGCAGTGTATTCGAGCTTGGGATAACACCTATATCTGAGGCCTTTAAATGAAGGAAAATGGTGGTCTTAGAGCGTGAGGGTTTTGTTTATTATGGGATTTTTGCTGTTACATGCTTGGAGCCTATGCCAACATACTTGGGAGACTTTCGATAGCTTTTCCATCCTTAACACTTCAGTTCTAGAGAGAAAGTGGACTCTCAGTGTCTAAACGTGTGATCCCTAGTGGCTCCAATCAAAAGCATGCGTACAGAGAGCATAGTGCTTATTTTGCCTTTATAAATTAAGAAATGTCCACTTGTTCTTATCAGTGCTTTGAAGTGTGTCGCTTTGATTTTCTGCGGGTTGGCAATCTTGTGTCAGCTGGAATAGTAATTGCATTCTGGAAGCATACCTTGGTTTTCATAATGTAGCCTGTAGTCGAGTTATAAATACATGTCTGGTCTGAAAGCAAACGATTTCCTTTTCTCTTCATGTAAAGGAAATAATTTGATTGCATCCTTCCACACCCTGTTCTTCATTGAGCTGTTCTATGGCAAAGACAGTGAATTAACACTGGCGAACATGGACAACGCGATTAAGTTGTTCTGTTGTGGATAAACGACCTGTGGGAAATTAGGAAGTGCTGGTAGACACACAAATATGTCTCATCTTCATTTCTTTTTTCCCCTCTTCCCATGTCCCAGAAAGTTTTGCTTTTATCACATAGGACACCTTCAGATTTAGATCTCCAATAAGAAATATCTCTTCTGCCCTCGAGGAGTTTCTGCTGTGTGTTGTGTCTGCTTTGGGAGAAGGTTGGTGGTCTCACTTCATTGAAGGGAGAGCAGGATTTGCCAGGCAGGGTACTGTCCTGTAAGAAAATATTGCCTGTGAAATTCCCAAGGTGGCAAGGAGTTTAACTTCTAACGGAGAGGAAATAGTGCGTGAGGGAGTGGAGAAGGCAGTTAGTGCTGTTAAGTTGGGTGATTTTTGTGGTGTTAAATTACTTGGTGTTGTAGGAATAACAAACTGTGTGTGAGGAGTGGGGAAGCGTGATAATGAGAACAGTAGAGGTGACATAGAAATGTAAAGCCGTACACAAATGTGCAGCTGCGTTATCTTCAAATAATGAAGTTTCCACTGGTCAACCAGGTAGCCATTCTCAGCAATTCATGCTTGATTTTGTAATAGCGTGAGTCAGTGGAAGCAGACAGAACCTCAGAAATTTAGAGCAAGCTTTGTGAACAGGCATCGCAGGACAAAGCAGGAAGGCCTTTTAGTGTGAGAGATGACAGAGATTGTTCTCCCTGTCTGATTTCTATTCCTACAGGGCTTAGCGTGAAGATGAGGGCGGAGGGGAAAGGAGAACGTATATGATCTGATGTGTTGGGCAAGACATTAATGTGTAGTGCTGTCGCTTTCAGGAGGCAGGGGATATGTAGGGGGAAAGGAAGGGAGGGAAGTGAGCAAGAGGGACTTCGGCAGCTGTGGTCCGAATGGGCCCAGGCACTGTGGGGGAATAAAGCAGACTTAAGGGGAACACCTTTGCAGTTAGTCCATACCTAACATGCAGGATTAAATATGGACGTAAAAGTGGGAAGATAATGTTCTGCAAAACAAGCATACTGACTGAATGCACAGGACCTACAACGGTGTACTATGAATCAGTAATGCCTTGTCTTTCATTTAGGTGCTTATTACCACCTGCTTGGCCAGCTGTGATGTCTTTACTGGGCTTGAAGCTCTTAAATACAGTCCTCAAGCCTGAAAAATCCAACAAAATGGAAGAGTTTGAGTTGATAAAGGAGGTATTAGAACGATGTAGAAATAAAGACCTCATTTTTGAACCACCCGTGGAGCACAAATGAAGTGCTGAGGTGCTACGGTATTTTTTTCAGGGCACTGGAAGAACGTTAAGGATCGCGTTCCGCCCGGCTCGCGGTCCTTGGTTTGGGGTGCAGCGCCGCGTTCCGTGCCGCGCGCCAGGGCTCGAGGCAGCGCTGCCGCGCACGTGGCTCCGTGCTGCCGCCAGGTGGCGCCCTCGTCCCGCGCTGCCGAGCCGAGCTGACTTGGGGGCGCTGCCGAGCGCCGCTCGCACGGCGCGGTTCAAGGTCGGGGCTGTGTAAACGGCCGCACAAAGGCTCCTTTCTGCACCCGGCACGCCGCTCTCCCGCAGCCCGCACAATCCCCCATTCAGCCGCCGGTCCCAGCGGACGAGCGGGGGGCGGCGGGGGGGCAGCGAACCGGGCGTGCGCGACCCTCGCTCCGGGACCGAAAGGAAAGCGGGAAGCACCGGGAGCCACTTTGGAGGGCTCTTAAGAGGGGATAAAACGAGGGCGGAAGGCGATCGCCACAAAGGCGGCTTTCTCTCGCGGCTCGGCCGGGGCTGGGCTGCGCTGCGCGGGCTGCCCCGGGGAGGCACGCGCCGCCCGGCCGAGAGCAGCGGAGAGCAGCGCCCGTGCTCCCGCGGAGCCGCAGCCGCGCGCCCGGCTGTCCTCGCGTCCCCTCGGCGCCCCGCCCACACGCCTACTTTGCATACTAGCCGCCCAGCTCGGATTTCACTGGCGGAGACGATCCCCGTCGGCGCCGCTGATTGGTGCCTCTCTCCGCAGCTCATTTGCATGCGGCCGTGCGGGGCGCCCGGCGGAGCCGCGGCGGAGAAGTTGACTCGGAGCCGCCGCAAGTGTCCCGCCGCGCGGCTCGCGCGCAGCCCGCCCCGCCCGCCTCGCGCCGACCCCGGAGCCTCGCGAGCCGCCCGGTACGCCGCCTCTCCGTCCGCCGCCAACGACCGCTCCGGGGCGGAAGATGGCCGAGCGCGGCCGGCCCGCAGCATGGAGGTAGCCGGCCCTCGGTGGAGCCGGCGTGCCGGGGGAGCTCCTGCCCTCTGCGCCTCTGCTCGGCTGGCGGCGGGGCCGGTGGCTCCGGGTCGCCGAGCGCGGTAGGGATCCGCACCGGCCTCACCTTTCGTGCGCCATCGCGTTTGGCCCGCCCGTCTTTCCTATGGCTGGGATATACAGCTCTACTCTGAAGACCCTGGAGGATCTGACTCTGGACTCAGGTTATGGGGCAGGGGATTCCTGCAGGTCCCTCAGCCTCTCCTCGTCCAAGTCCAACTCCCAAGCCTTCACCTCTTCTCAGCACAGGGGCAACTGGTGGTACTACTCGGGCTCCATGAACAGTCGGAATAACAGCTGGGATACGGTGAACACGGTGCTGCCGGAGGACCCCGAGGTCGCGGATATCTTTTCCAAGTGCCCGAGGCTGCCGGATCTAGAGGAGTACCCTTGGACCGATGAAGACATCGGAAGAATACTCCGAAAGGCGAAGGGGGACGGGAGCGGCAGGCCCTTCTCTCACGAGGCCGTCCGGCGGCTCTCCCAGCTGCTGAGGCGCGCTCTGATCCGCGTCTCCAGGGAGGCCCAGCGCCTCAGCGTCATGCACTCCAAGTGCACCCGCTTCGAGGTGCAGAGCGCCGTCAAGCTCATCCAGAGCTGGGCGCTGGCCGAGAGCTGCGTGCTGGCCACCGTCAGGGCGCTCTCCCTCTACAGCATGAGCGCCGGGGACGGGCTGAGGAAGGGTAAATCGGCCAGGTGCGGGCTGACCTTTTCGGTGGGGAGGTTCTTCAGGTGGATGGTGGACACCAGGATCTCGGTCAGGATCCACGAATACGCGGCCATCTCCTTGACCGCTTGCATGGAGAACCTGGTGGAAGAGATCAAGGGCAGGGTTCTGGCGAGTCAGAGCCCTGACGGCGGTGGAGGGGAGATCTCGGCTGAAGTCCTGGAAATGGTTATCAACAACGACGCTGAACTCTGGGGAGTGCTGCAGCCGTACGAGCACCTCATCTGTGGGAAGAACGCTAACGGTAAGGTCCAGCCTTTGCGGTTGTCCTTTGTCTCAGCAAATGTCGCATTAAAATAGACGCTTTCCGTGGGCTCGGTTCTTTTTAGTGTTTTTTTGTTTGTTTGTTTGGTTTGCTTTTCATCTGAATCGTGTCCCAATAGCGTTCTGTGCGCACGTAAAGCGGACGTCTTTACCAGACAGGAATGGCAGTGCTTTCTTAGGGCGTACCAGTTTGTATGAGGTGCAGAGGTGGTGGGAAGCCAAGCCCTGCTGACTTAACAGATGTCTCCTGACTTTCTACCAGCTGCTGCTGGGAGCGTTCCTGCTCAGACTGGCATGTGAACATGCTTCTTGGCGCTCAGAAGGCGAAATGTGCCTTGCGAGACCAGCTCTTCTGAAAAATACAGTTTGTGTTTTGAACAAAATTTACTTTGGTCTCCCGCCAACGCGTAATAAGTCACACTGACAATTTCGCAGTTTCGTCTCAAAGATGCTGTTCCCACACATGGCCTGGAGAGGGAAAACAACGTTGAGGTCTTTTTTTCCTTTGCGGTAGTGACATTCAGTTTCTGAACAGAAATGCGTCGTACTTAGACTTGCTTCTAGCTCACCAGTAGCCTGTGTTATAATTACACTCATGTCATAAACGAGCTTGTGCTTGGCTTGCCAAAATGAGTATGTGGGATGGAGCCTCGGTAATGGGAATAACATAGCGTTAAGCTACGTCTGTAACTTGTTCAGAAAACAGTTTTGGTTTGGTTTGTGTGTTTTTTGGTGTTGTTTTTTTTTTTTTGAGCAGTTGAGCAAATAAGCAGACAGAGGACTGTTGGCCTTCTCATATGAGAATGAGGAGCAATTTGAAAGGCTTAAGTCTTGACAGTCCTGTTGCGACCCTACCCTGTTTGTTTTGCATCGTCACACTGAGGAGCACCGATGTTTTTTCATGGAAAATTTAGAGATAGATTTACTTTGGACAAGTAGTCTGTGCACCACACACGGTTTCATGACCTTTGCTGGCCCCATTGTGATGGTCAGATGTTCCACACAGAGTACCTTCCTGTTTTAACTCTGTGTAAAACCAGGTGTCTCGATCCTCTTCAAAAGATAATCTCAGCAAGAGACAGGTAAAGGAGCAGATTTTCTTAGGAGCAGAGATACATTGGGTGAATGTTGCTAATGAAATGCTTTGATGGGGAAAGGTTGACTCCCTTGACTTCTGCTCCATGGGTTCATTGACTGTCCACTGTTAACCCGTGTCCAAACAGTAACAGTGATTCAGATCCCTGGTGCAGCGGTGCAGTGACTCCTCAGTGCTGCAGCATCTCCGCATCAGGTCAGCCTGCTTCGTTCTGACTGCGTAAGAGGATGGCTGCTCACAAACCCTCTCTCGTGTGCTCTATCTGCACTCTGTCCAGTGATTACATGTATGTGAAATAAATGCCAAGAGCCTGGGTTGTGCTCCTGGCGCTGGTACAAGATGTAACCGTAACAGACAGACATCTACTTTTTGAACTACAGATTCTTTGATACGAGTCTATAAAGGCATGGGGATGTCTTGTCTTCTGCCAAAGTGTTTATTATGTCATTAATCCTTTACGAACTGTGGGAGTGTTTGTCGCCAGGTGCAAAAATAGGACTCAGTTCCCTCTCTTGTTCATTATAAGGTGGAGTAACATAACTGTGGTTCTGTAGGTGCACTCAAGCTGTTCTGCATTCAGTACTCCTGCCCGGTTCTGTGTGTAAAAGGAAGTCAGTCCTTTGCAGAGATTTCTTCTTATATATATATATTTTTTCCTCCTTCTTAAGAGAGATCGTTCTTGGAAAAGTGGCAGTGAATGAATGGAAGCTGGTGCTCAGTGAAAGCTTGAGTGACTGTGCAGGGAGTGCTTATAAATATTCAATACAACAAATGGTCAGTTATGATAACGCTTGTGTAGTGCAATACCAAGCAGTCACTGGCCATGGGGGGGTTGGCTTCTCTTCTGTCTTTTGTTGTTCTTGTCTTTCAGATCAATTCTGTCGATAATTGAATGCGTTTTTTAAAGTCTGAAAATTGGATAAGGTGTGTATGAAGGTACACTGTGATTTCCTGTGACAGTCTGTCGCAAGTATTTTGCCTGACACAAGCCAGAGAATCTTCTAAATGGCTTTCCTTGGCAATTGTAAGGTCAGAATGTGGATGTGAAAAGCTTGAAATAACTTGCTTGTTCTCTCTCTCCCCATAGGAATTGTAAATTACTAGTATTCGCATCACCCTCCACGGTGCTCTCAAATGATTTTGTCTTTAATTTAAATCTGAGGTAGATCTAGTGGTAAAATAACTGGATTTATTCCAGAGTAAGGAACAGTCTTCACTGCTTTACTGTCATCTTTGTTTCTTTTTACAGTAAGAACATTTTAATGGAGTACTTGTAAATTCCACACTTGGCCCGTGTTTGTTGGGTTTTGTCTTATAGTACCAAGTTTGATGCTAGCGATAAAAAGCTCTTAGAGGTTAAGTTCCAACTCCAGTCAAGCGCTGCAATCTCTGTATGAAATCCTTGGCAGCGTACTGCAGAAGATTGCAGCGGATTATCATAATGGACCTTTATGGCATTAAGATCTATTGAATATGATTTTCATTATTAGATCAGGATAGCATGCTTCCTTGGAGTCTAAGAAACAGTAAGTGAATACATGAATCTTTCTAAGTTCCTGAGAGACTGGTATTTAGACCTGTTCTCCTTCTGCAACGCATCTCCCGCCCCTCACTGCAAGAAAGACATTGAGGCCCTGGAACGTGTTCAGAGGAGGGCTACGAAGCTGGTGAGGGGTCTGGAGCACAGGCCTTATGAGGAGCGGTTGAGGGAGCTGGGATTGTTCAGCCTGGAGAAGAGGAGGCTCAGGGGAGACCTTATGGCTCTCTATAACTTCCTGAAGGGAGGTTGTGGTGAGCTGGGGGTCGGCCTCTTCTCTCGTGTAATCATTGATAGAACTAGAGGGAATGGTTTCAAGCTGCGCCAGGGGAGGTTCAGGCTGGACATTAGGAAGTATTACTACTCGGAAAGGGTAGTCAGGCATTGGAATGCACTGCCCAGGGAGGTGGTGGAGTCACCGACCATGGGAGTGTTCAAGAAATGTTTGGATGTTGCGTTGAGGGGTATGATTTAGCTGGGAAGTATTGGTAATGGTTGGACTGGATGATCTTCTAGGTCTTTTCCAACCTCGATAATTCTGTGATTCTGTGAAATAAAGTAGTCCAGCAGATATTCTTATGGCTTTGGAGGCTGAAAGCTTAGTGTTTATTATAACAAACGTTTTAATTAACACCTGGTGTGTGAAGAGTGAAGCTTAACGCTCTCGATGCTTAAGGGGGATTTCAGTTTTATTTTTAAATAAACAATAATCTATGGTTTGTTTATTTATTTGTTTTACCCTTTCTGTGAAGCTGTTCTTTAATCAACGATCTGTAGTGTCTCTGAGGTAGTTTCTGCTGTTTACTTGAGTTCTGCCTTGGAAGGAGGAATGCCACCTGAGCTTGTGGGGCTCTGTGGAGCTCTCTGGGTATGCTTACACCTCCCAGGGCTAAGTGTTCATGGAGTCTCAGTGGGATGTTGCAAAATAATGCAGTGGAAGTTGGAAGGAAAATGAAACATCTTTAAAGGCAACAAAAATGATAAGCAGCTGCTGAACAACATAGCAACTGGAATGTTTGTTGTTGGTTCATTTTTATTTTTTTTTTCCTTCAAGTCTCATAACTTGGCATACGTGTTTCTTTTTCCATTTTAAACTAGGTGGAGATGTACGATATCCCTTGGATTGATAAAGTACGAGTAGAGAGTGCATCCAGTAGTTTCACAGGGAATTTTACACATTGTAACTTGGAATAGCGGAGTCAACGCATTTGAAACGTTTGCTGGGAGACAAGGAGAAATATGAACTGACCTCGGAAATGTGATTCTTCTACTTGAATTGATCTGAACTGTCAATGCTTCAGATCTGTTTTGATATTACCGCTCTATTAACAACAGCACTTAGGTTGTACTGAAGTCTCTGGTTGTTGCTGAACACTCCTGTGGCAGCCAATACACCTGCTGTGCTATTTTATGCATCAGCACATCCTGATGTTCTGTGGATGTAAGTGTTGACAGATGTTGCTGCAAAAAAAAAAAAAGGAAAAAGAAAAAAAAAAAGAGAAAGAAAGAAAGAAGAATTTGACTCAGTAATGGTGTTTCTTCACATACCTCTTAGCTGAAACACTTTAAGGTCTCTGTGGATGAACTGATCAATGAATTAGCATGTTAATTGTTTAGCCAGTGAGCAGTAAAAACAGAGTCTGGAAAAAACTCTAGCTGTGTCTTAAGACGTTTTTCTTTGAAAAGGCATTTTTCTTAGAGAATGGTAAGGGAGAAGGGGAAATATTACCCTTCCTCACAGGAGAATAACTGACTTGATAGAGTTATTCCACAGATGAGTTTTTTATTCTGTGATACTCAACACCACAGGACTGCCTACCAAGTATTAAGCATGGATGTTAGGTTTAGTCTCACTTACTAGACTGATCTTCTTTTCCATATCTCGTTGTGCTTATATAGGTTAAAATTTAGCGCTGATTTTGACACCGAGATTTTTTTCTTTCTTTAGAGCAACGCAATTCTTAAAAATTACTTTCATAGTTATTTAGCTGGTGTGAAATAAGTTTTATTTCAGCGTAGTCTTGGTGCTGTACTGAGATCCAGCACTGAAAGAATAAATTTGTGACTTCTCAGTCAATGTGCTTTTGTTATCTGAACTGAACAAACCGGTGTGCTCATAAAGAGCCTCATCAATTTTAATAAGCTATCAGCTTCACAAGTACTGAGCAAAGCTGCATGCTGGGAGGGGGTTATTTTGGGGAGGGGAGCTGCAACTGCCATCAGTAAACTAGGCTGAGAAGAAATACAGCTGTACCTCAGCTTGTGTACAAATCATTTAAAAATCAATAAACCGCCACATCTGTCTTTTGTGTCATATCAGGCTCTAACAGAAATGCATACATCTTAAGCAGTGGTTTGAAGCTCCCTGGTTATAGCTGGGAATCACACAGCTGTGTCTAATCTCTGCTCAGGCCTCCCCTAATACCTGATCAGCTTGCTTGGTAGACACGGGACAGGATTTCATTTGCACCTGCTGGCAAGCTTAAGCCGTCTTCTGTTAACGTTGCAGTAGGTGAAAGCTTCCTATGGGTTGGGGAATCTCTCCTGCCCTTGCTAATGTGAATAAATGTCTTAGGGCTGGAATGCTCTTGGATCATGCCTCTTACTGTGTGGGGGCAGGCTCAGGTACATTGATGGGAGAGTGGATAAAAGCCCCTCCATTCCTCCACTAAAGTGGACAGGAAGGTGTCCTTTGAGTTCCTGGGTGTCTGGCAGCCTCAGACACATTTCAGCACATTGGCTGAAAATCCAGAAGCCTAGAGAAAGGTCCTAAGAGGTGAGAGGAAATGGTCTCAAGGTGCACCACGGGAGGTTCAGATTGTTACCAGGAATATTTTGTTCACAAGAGGGTGATCAAGCATTGGAACAGCTGCCCAGGGAAGTGGTGGAGTCTTGGCAACTGGAGGTATTTGAGGCATGGATGTGGCACTAAGGGACATGCTTTAGTGGTGGCACTTGGTTGGTCAGGCTGATGGTGATCTTGAAGACTTGAAGGTCTTTTCCAACTTAGCTTGTGCTGTGATTTAAAAATGGCTGCTGCCTTTTCACCTGTATACAGCACAACTGATGCACTGGCCTCACTATGCAACTTCTGGGTTCATTGGGTCAGGTTGGGTGCATTGTACTCTGCTCCCATACATTCCTTACTAGGTTTTACAGAAAGATGTTAGACCTTCATGCACGTTTCATGGCAAATGAGATGGCTGTTTCATGTTCCATGGCAAATGAGATGATCTTGTTTGAATTACAGCTTCGTTCACCTCTGTACAAACATACTTCACCATATCTTTTGTGCTTTTACTCCTACATGTTCAAGAACCTGGATTTGTATCCACAAACCCACAGGGACAATTTCTCTCAGCCTAATGCTGGTGCTTGTATATACATGCTCGTGTCTGCTATAAATGCAAACCACTAGATGCACAATTAAAAATATAAGTATCTGCAGATACGAATCTTATGTTAAGAGGGTGATCAAGTAAAGCTAAAATACCTATTACTTCTTTCTTTATAGTGGGCTTATATGTATGTATGTATTTTTCAGGTAGTAAAACAAACAACGTAGTTATGCTGGCTTAAATTATTCTTTCAAATTGATGGTAGTACACAATGGCAATAAAATTTGGATCCTTTCAGTTCATTTGGTTGCAGATCAAGCGCTGAAACTCCCTTGGTATGTAACTGCTATCTACAAATGCTGACATTTGGATTTCAAGTGGGATCAATGTTGGTGACAGATGATCCCTGTGAAACTGAGTATCTGGGTCTGTGCAGAAGGAACTTTTGGAGGAAAAAGAAGAAGTCTATGTCCTGTGGTTTTCAGGCTGGTGTCTGTTGCTGTTTGGATTGCTGCTAAAGCAAGGAGTATGATCTGAGTACCTGCTTTTGAGACCAAGACAGAATTTTCTTAATCATCTAATCCAGGGAGAGTTGATGGTTGTTAGTGAACCTCCCTGATTGATTACTGTCATTACAAATTTCTTCCTCTTTCTCGAGCATGCACCCAGTGCATGGATGTTATGCATGTTGGAATTGTTCACAAATCTTAATCCTACTTGGTTTGGAGATTTTTCCTAAACCAGTTTCAGTAGTACCATAGGAGGTAGTGCATTTTGAATAAATTATGTTAATAGCATTGAGGTGAGATTTCAGTATTAATGTTGTAACACTCTCCTGCTTTAATAATTGATTTCTGTGCCTATCCCTGGTATGATTCAATTTGGTCCATCCAGAGCTTCCTGCCTCATCTCTTTCGTTTTTCTTTCACTCTCACTAGCCTGGTGTTGCAACACGTGGGCATGCAGCGTTGTAAGGCAGCTCATAAAGCCTTGTGTTATAGGAAATGTACAAAGTGAAGTACTGAAAATACCTACATACAATAGACTGAGTAGAATTCACTTACACAGTTACCAAATTGCAGAGGGACACGTGCTTAGGAATGAAGCATCTAAGTCACTTCTGAAGGGAAGGAGGCTCAAAAAGTGCTCGCACTTGGAAACTTCAACCAAAAATGTTAAGGTTGAACTAGAAGTGAATTCGTGTTTAAAGAAACTTACAGCAGTGTAAGAAAATGGAAAAGTAAGGCTAAAGATTTATTAAGGACACTGTAGCAAAGCAATAATAAAATACAAAGTCAGTAGGTGTTTATCTTGACCAACTATCCTGAGCCAGAGAAATTTAAAAAGAAGATTCTGAATAAAAACAACAAAACTCTCTAACTACTCAGAAGTGCCCAGCAAATTCCTCAGCAATCTGTATTCCCTTGAATGTTTAGAAACAAGCTCTTGTTTAGTAAATGTTAAGCTTTTCAAGTTAATACATGTGGTCAGTGTTTATAAACACCTTCGCACCCTTACAGGCTGAGGAGTCCTGCTTTGCAGTCTTACACTCTGGGCAGTGAGTGGGAAACTACCTTGTGTAGTGAGTTCTACTCCACCAGCAGGCAACATGAGAAAATGTCTGTTCACACTGAACTCTTAGGATGCAGGCTGATAAACAATCAATTATTTCTTATGCTCATGTTTTGATGGGATTAATTTCCATGTTGTTTTGAACATATAAGTGCCTGACACTTGGCATCTGCTTCAATCTAAGCAGGTTTGCGATAGTAGTAAAACCAGGACTATGGTGACTTCATGGTTTCTTAATTTATTCACTGTGACTCTGATTGCTTCCCTTAGAGAGCATGAGCTTAAAGAAATACTACAGCTAGATGTGGTTTGGAGCGTCAGTGTCGATTTAAGGACAAAGCTGTGCATTTGTGAGTGAGGAAAGCCTTTTAAATGAAGTCTTGTTGACAGTTCAGGCTTTATCAAGGGAAAGCAACAATAGAGGAGAAGATGCATAAATGCTGATAGATAAAGTTAAGGTTTGTTCCTTCCTCCCAAACACATCCAGACTTGCCTTCTGACTTAGGTCACAAATAAAGCTGGGGTTGTGATCTCATCCTAGTACTTAGGAAGTCTTTGGCTTCAGTAGGTATGGTTTGGTATGGTTGGCACGTTGAGTGAGGAGAGCTCAGCACTGGGACTGGCCAGTTATGGGCAGGGCATGGCTAAGTCTCTAATTATTAAAGTGTCTGCCTGTGCTATACCTGCCTGTAGCCTGCTAGGGTTGTTGCACCTTTTGTGGGCATGGAGTATGTGAAACAGAATTAATAGTTTGAAAATAGCTTCTGAGGGAAGGATGTGCTGTAACTGCTGTCATTTTCATGACTGGAAACTAAGGCTCAGCCCTTTAAATACAAGTTAAATGGAATTGCAAACTAGTAAGTCCCTCTCTATTAAAACCTACTTGCTTATGTGTTATGTGCAGATGAAAGTAGTTTAGAATTGTTAACTTCCTACTCATTTGCTCAAAGCCTATTACTTATGTGATTTCCGGAGCTATAGTCCGGCTAATAATTTTTGCGGTGGTCCTCTAGGAGGCAGTTGCTTGGAATTGATCTTTAT
Source organism: Alectoris magna (assembly GCA_030625065.1). Lineage (NCBI taxonomy): Eukaryota > Metazoa > Chordata > Aves > Galliformes > Phasianidae > Alectoris > Alectoris magna. Next base: position 41,919,248 of record CM060565.1, read on the forward strand.
TAAGGTCTTAACTTTGAAGTAGATGCTCAGCAAAGCCTAGACTGTGGGCTGTAATCCATGAGAATAATTAACTTGGGTCACATGAATTGTTGTGAATGTATTTAATTTTCTATTGAATAAACAAAAACTGTCTGGTGTTGTATATGCATTTAATTCAGATAACCCAGATCAGTTGTAAGCCAGAGCACTTGTAGGTCTTGTACTTGTTGTCCTGTTATTGCACCCGAACCATTTCTTTTTTAAAAATTGTTTGATGTTCGCCAGGCTACTTAACCTGCTTCATGCCTCAGTTCACATCACCACCTTCTGGATCATGCCGTATGGTTTAGTTCATTCAGTTGTGCTGAGAGCTTTCAGGAATGATAAGGTCGGTAAATGGGAAAAGATCTTCTTAATCATTTTAGGGTGGCATACATCGCTCATATTTCATATGAAGCTTTCCCTCTCTGCAAACTATGCTGTCGTCCACAGAGAAGATGCATCTCGGCTACTGCCAGGTGTTCTGCTGGGTGAGTGGACGTGAAATTGAAGTGCAGACATTGCTTTTGTGGAATTTTTGTTTGGTTTGTTTTTAAGGGGGAGCTCAAAATACAAAGCTAAAGCTGATACATTTTTGTAACATTACAATCTATCAGGAAACTGCATTTCTCTCTCCCATTGCAGAAATGAAGAATTCTTGATCAAAACAAAAAAAAAAAAAAAAAGAGAAACTGTGTAAAAACGTTCTTAAGTAATTGCTGTAGCTCCTGTAGTGACACCAAAATGCTTGTGATGGTTAAGGATATCTATGGTATAATTTTGAGCTGAAGAGCAAGGACTGGAGCCAAATAAACATTTCAGATGAGCTTTTCAGTTCATGCATGTAGACTTACAACAACTGGTGAATTTGCTAGGGGGTTATGTAAGATCAAAGTAAATATTGTTTATGATATTACGGGGATGAGAGGGAAGAAACACCATGAAAGACATAATCCGCTTGTCCTTTTCTGTCGTGCTTATAATCTTGCAGCCCATGCTGGATGCTTTTATCACTTTCATTTCTAGCCCAATCTACAGACTTCTGACTGGGACCTGAAGAATAAAAAAGAAAATATGACTGTATGTTTATGCTGGAACTTCTTATGCATTAAAAAGCTAAACATACAGAGACTTAATTATTATTTTCTTGGCTTTGTATAGCTCTGGATTTATTTTATTTCTTAATTCCAAAATGACAGTGAATTGATTTTCCTCTAGTATTTACATTTTACTGCTGTTGAGAAGAGCACATTACTCTTTCAGCTGAAGGTCAAGAGTTGAGTATTGGCAAATTGCAGAAGCAGGGAAGTGGGCCAGTTTAGCCTCTCATTCTTTCTTCAAAGTTGTTTTTGTTGTTTTTTTTCCCTTCTTTTTGCTTTAATAGAATTTATGGTTTTATTATAAATACAGTTTTTGGGGTTTTTTTTTGTTTGTTTGTTTTAATTAAATGGCTGTCTAATACACCATACAGTACAGACTGATGACAAAACGAACAGATTAAAGCAAAAAGCCCCCAAAGAACAGCAGTTGTCTAGTTGCTTTGGGACAGTTCACTCATCTTTAACTTTGATTCTGTTTGAGTAAGCCACTGGCAGTCCTGCAGTCTCTTTTAATCTCTCTCTTCCACTTGAAATAGTGCAGGACTCAGCCACCCCTTATGGCTGGGGAAGCAGCATGCTTCTGTAGCTTGTGAGGAATAGGGGTTTGAGGATGTGTTTCTGCCTTACGTATGTGTAAGTGCAGGAAGGGTGAGAGCACCTGTCTGCTCACTGCTACACTGGAGTGCTGTCTTTGAGGGTGTCCTTTTGTCATTTTTGTGAGTCTGACTCCTGCTGAGTTTAACATGGAACCCCTTACTGCCTTCCTAAAATGTTGTCCCAGCCTGGGTAACTTTGTCTTGATGCTAAGAGGGAACCTTGCCTGTACAGTGTGTACTGCTGTAGTAGGAGCAGGGGAAGTATCTTGAATACAAGGAGAGTATTTTGTTTGTTGTTTCCCTCTCTCAAGTGTTTTTGAAAAACCAGAGAGGAGTGCTTGGCCTTTTCAGGTTTCTGAGAGGATTATTTGGTTGTAAAGACGGGGAAATGATTTCAAGCTCCATTGGCTTCTCATCCCTTTTAATTCTTCAGTATTTGTCGAAGAAACCTTAGGAGGAGATCAGTAGAAGCATACCAGATGCCTTGGATTTTACATGCATTTTTGTCACAGATAATATTTTGGAGTGTTTTATTGTATGCTGAGATTGGGAAGAATCATTAATTGGAACCATGAGAAACATTATGGTTGCACACCATAAGTTTGTCCTCAGAAATACTCATCTATGCATCACAAATGATTGAGAGTTTTCCTTTCTTCCTTCATTTTTTTGCAATTTCCTGAGTTAATACCACAGATCTAAGCAAAATGTTGAGAATGTGTAATAACACAAGAGATCCTATACAACAAAATTTATTTCCTTTTTGGGTATGGGTGTAATGCCTGGTTAATTGCATACTGAATTTCTGCTCTTTAATTCTGAATGTTATCTTTCCTCACAACGTACATGCCCTGTTCTTGTGCTGAGCTTAGACTAAACAAAACTTCCAGGATAAGGATCATAAAAATCTCTCCAGATTTGAACTTGTACAGCTTTGTCATGGTATTAGCATGGATCCTAGTACTTCTAAGTTGTTATTTCAAATTTATAAGGTGCTTTCACTAAAGTGATTGTTTAATTTAGAGTGGGAGGAAGAACGTGGAAAGCTGTAATAGTAAGCAACCAAGTCATATTAATAACAACTAATAAAGATAAACCATTTCCTTCTATTATCAATATATGAAGACATCTAAAGCTTGTCTATGGGTTTACGGATTTTCTTTCAAGAAGTGTCATGCAGAGTTCTCCTATGTTTTGACAGTACATGTAGAAGTTTTGGTTTCAGTGAGTATTACTTTATCAGTTTTGTCTAAACTGATGTGATGCTTGAGGGTGGTGACAGTAAGACCAGCAAGTAGGAAAACTGACAGAATTGTTCACAAGGAACCGCTCCTGAAAGCAAGCTCGGAGTGTCTGAGAAGTACTGCTTACCTTAAAGTTTAATTTTGAGAGAGAGAAAGGAATTGCTTCCTATAGATTTAATGGGCTTTTGATCAGTATCCAGAGTAGCAAGTACTGCCCCTTTTCTCCTGATTATTACTGAGGTTTTTCTTCTTTTGAGGTAGTACATCTGCAATTAGGGAAAAAACACAACACAACCCTCTGAAAATGTTCTGTTCATCAAGAAGTTTCATGCTTCATTTGACTTCAGCGGTGAGTATTCAGGACATGATTAAATCAAATTCTTGTCATTTGTGAAAATGAATTGAGATGTGCAGAAAAAAAAATCTGATTTTTTTTAAACTTAAGAATGATCAACTAAATTAATGGTAAATCTGAATTTGTGAGGCTATTTGATCTTGCTGTGACTCAGTACACTGTGTTGAAAATGCAGAGAATTTTCAGTTCAAGCATTTGGCATGGATGAAGTTATCCTGGTTCCCTGCACAAATACAGGTCTTCAAACGTGCACTCACAAATCTCGTCTGTGTGCATAATTGCACTTATGACTGTAACTACGTTATGACACACTGAAATGTTTGTTTCCTGCACTGTGTGTGCATGAGTAGAAGGAAGAAGGAAGGATAGTTCATTTGTTTGCTGTTCCGTGCTTGCTTGGTGCAAGGGATGTGTCTAACTTCTACTGAGGAGAAACAGGCATGTGGGAAGGTGCTGTGGACCTTGCATTTTCTCCTAGAATATAGTTTTGTGGATCTCTTGGTTCCGAATAATGATTACATCTTTAGTGGTGTAAGTAGAAGGCAAGAAGTCAAGGAAATGGATAAGAGTTGAGAACTAGGCTTGATGGAATCATACAGCGTAAAAGCTGGATCACTGTACTGTGTTTATTTACCAGTGCTGTGAGACCGGAGGCTTTCATTACAGAATATGACAGTGGCTCATCCGTTTTACTCTGTAATTCATTGTAATGGCGAAGGTATGATTTTACTCATCAGAAAAGAGTAGATTGTTTCCTAAGCAGTTGCCTGGGATCTTCCGCTGAAATCACTTGGATTGAGGCCAGCTGTCTGCCTGAGGTAGTTTTGTTTCAGTACTTTGCATCGAAAGCTGCTGGGCTTTACACCTCAAAGTGGGAGAAGCTTTGATGGTTGTTATGAGTAATACTTACTTCTGTGCCAGGGGCCGGCAGGAGTTAAAGCATCTACGTGCTGATGTAGTTGTGTAGATTCACCAGTGAGCAGGTGACTCCAACAGTGCGTGCTTTTCTAATATCACTCCTTGAAAAACGTGTGTGGTTTTCCATACACCCCCCAAGTTCTGTCAGGGCAGGGCAATGCAAAGTCTTTTATGAAAGCCACTCAAGAAAGATTCATGCCAACACTAGATTTCCTGTTGAAAAGCTCCAGAGTTGTTTCTGGCACCTTTTCCTTGCGTATATAATCTTCGCTCTCAAAGTTTTGTTGGTGATATGAAATTGCAGTTTTCGTCACAGGTTATTTTGTGGGATGATGTATGTGCTGTACGTCAATAAATCTGGGGAGGGGGCTATTATGCTTTGTTTTTAAATAGTCCCGGTGAGCTGTCACCTGCCAGGATGAAGTGATAAAACCGTGAGTTTTCTTATTCCTTGACAGCAGTTCAGAATATCGTTTTCCTTTTATAGCATGATGATGTATTTGTAAGGCTGTGTGCTTGTGAACTGTTTTGATTATTATTATTTTTTTTTCTTATGTGCACTGCAAAAGGCCAGAGCTTCCCTAAGGCAAGCACAGTTTATAAATCAAAATTAATATAATTTATTAGCCGGAAGGTAACCCTTCCCTGTAGCCAAGACTTAGATAACACATATGTTATGGAAGAAGATACTAAATTGGCACAGGGCATTGGGCCTACCACCATCTGCAGAGCCTGTCCTCCAATTTTCTGCTGTTGCCATGGGCTGCAGACTCAGACAGGAAATCATGGTAGGATGGGAAAGGGTCCAAAATATACAGAGCTAGTATAAGGTTTGCAGTTAAAAGAGAGTCAGAGAACAGGCTATCTGTTCTGCTGAACAGGCAGGGTAAAGTAAAACTGGCTTGTGTGTGCACGCGCATGTGTACTTTAAATGTCTTTTTATATTTTATATGCTTATTTTTTGAAAGCTTGAATTTTTTCCACGTAAAGTAACGTGTATAATTTCAAATGATCCATTTACATATGAGAGGCCTGATTCAACCAGCAGTTAATTGGCCACATTGGCCTGACAGAAGTGTAAAGCAGTGGAGAATCAGGCCTCCAAAGTGTATGAAGTACCCACGGAGACTTGTCTCTACACGTCAAACAAAAGAGCAGTCCCTCACCACTGCTTCCCCTCTGCACACGGTCTGTGAGGACGCACAGAGGGTATTAGCTTAGCAGAGCTGAATCTCTCTCCAATGCTGTCTTACTGTGGACTCCCCAGGAAGCCCAGACAGGCTTGTTGCCTCATCTGGTATTTGCACAAATGTTTGTCCTCAGCCTTAATGTTGGGAACTGCTGCACAGTGTGTGGAAAAAATCTTGTGTGTGAATTCTGCCAGGCATCCTGCTCACCCAGATTGGCAGTTGGGTATTTGGACTCGCCAGATGTAATGGAGTAAGCTCAGAACTCTCTGTTTGCATTCTTGATCAGGATTTGTGTGACAGCGTGGAAAAGAAGTAGTGCTGAGCATCCCAGCAGACTCCAAATCTTATGAGAGTATTGTCCTTATGTGGATCTCATTTTTTAGCTTTTTAACCGTGTGGCAGCATTTCAAATACACAGCAAGTTTCCTATCTCCTGGTCAGTTTGTCACTCTGCATGCTTGACATCAACAACTGCATAAGCAAGATTCAGTGGGCAGTGTTGCTTTATTCCGTTAGACAGTTCTTCTGCATTTGCAGTATGTGTGGAGAGAAGGGGAATAACTCCTTAGCTTCCTAAAAGCACAGCAGTCTTCAAGGTAAATGTATTTGGAAACAGATAGCTAGGTTTCCAGAATTTCCCACTTATAAACATACTTTTTCTTGCTACAGAAATTTGCTAGATGAAGGTGGAAGTGTAGGAGGTATTAGGCAATACTTATGTTCGACAGATGTAGCTAAGAAGTAGTGGAAGACTCATGTGAGAGTAGTTTCCAATACGTGGTACTAATGTGATTTTATTAATCTTGTTTCATACATTTTTCAGTATTCTGTCCTTAGAGCCTGCGTTTCAACTAAAGCTTTCTAGGGCCGATTCATCTTCTGATCCCGAAGTGACCCTGTGAGGTACCTTATTTTCACTTTTCGTGGCAGTTGATGTTGAGGAGCTATTTAATGTGAATTTGAGGACCTAACTCTTCAATTCTTAACAAATTTGTTCAAGGTTGGTGTAAAGCGTAGTTTCAGATGCATAGTTTCAGGTGGAAACTTAAAGAGTGTTTCTTCATCATAGAATCACTCAGGTTGGAAGGGACCTCAAAAGATTGTCAAGTCCAATCGCAACTCTGACTTCTTGTCAGAGTGTAGGTCAATAGTAGATACTGAAGTGTATTTTTACAAAGTGAACTTTAGATCAGAGTTCTAACTCCAAAGTTCTCCTATGTCTCAGGCCTGCTGTAGGGTAGTAGTACTATTTGGAAGGAAAGTGAAGGACTTTGTAATAGTACATAATGTGACCACTTTAGAGCTTGTTTAAAGTTTCTGGTGTAATTTTGAGGATTTTGGGGTCTGGATAATCACTTAGTATCACTCTGAAATATTTTTTTCATGGTGTAAATCACCAGGGGAGAAGATGAGCTTTTCAACAGAAATAATTTTCATTTAATGGCAATTTCACATTCTTGAAAGAAAGAAAACTTAAGGGTAAATCAGCAAATAGGAGAATAGTGTGTAATGTCTGCCAATATAACGAGGATATCACTGCTTACATGTGAAACTTGATTATTAGTAGGTATGAATTAATTACCAGGTGATAATAAGAGTGGACACTTAAGAGAAAACCAGTGTTTAATCCACTTCAGATTATTTGAAATTCATAGCTGCTGATTTGCTTCAGCAAGGCAGAGTTTTGTGTTGTGTTTTGTGCAGCTTTCTGCAGAAAAACCTGATAGTGAGTTTTGTTATCACTCTTCTGGAGAAAGTTTGATAAATAAGAGTTACGAGAGTCTGAGCAGATCATGAAAGGAGATTCTGGACCTCACTTAGAAAAGAAAGTTTGAATTATTTCTTCTAAATATCCTTCCAAACTTGTCTGATTTAATATGATGAGCAATTGATGCGACATTTGTCTTCAGCTGGCCATAAGTCTCTGACATCTGAGTGTCACAAATCTTGACTAATTCCAGTTTTGCCTCCTTATTAACCCTGAAGAGACAGTGGAATAGTTAATAAAAATTCTATGACTGTTTCACTGCTGTTTAATGTAGAGGAAAATGAGAGTTCTGATATCTAGCCCTGATGGTCTGCAGTTTCAGATGGTTTCAGACATAGTTTAAATTTTGGCCTGCTAAAATAAAACAAGATTGATGATAATAGCTGAAATTGGCTGAATGGAATCCTGAAGAAGGCATCTGGATAGATCATAGTGTCAGAGATAGCAGTGTGTTTTCTTTGCGGGTTGAATGCTGGGATGACTTGCTTTGGAGAGCGTGGTTTTCATATCTGGTATTGAGAAAGTCAGCAGAAAAACCTAGAAGTAATTGACTGTACTGATGGCAAAGCTGCCAGCGTGCCCGAAGGAGAGAGCACAACTCTTCGACTTCTATTCCCTTAGCGGATGATGGGAGAGAATAGTTTCTTCATCAGTTTTTAATTTAATCTTTGAAAATATGATGTTTCTTAACTGCAAAAATAACAGTAATACAGAGTGACATGCTAATGGCACGTTCTGGATTGGCAGAATAGAAGCTCAGCAAACTTGTGATAAAAACATGAACTAAAACTTCCCACAGGCCCATACACATCTCGTAATTCTGTCAGAAGGGCACGATACAAGAGTCTGGTTCATTCTTCAGGCTCTTTCCAGCAATAGTTGTAAGAGCTGCTTCCTGCTTGCCTTAGTAGTATATGTGGTCCCTTTTCAGCTTCAGGGCAGGAGTATGGTGAGTTCTGCATGTTACAGTGCCAAACATTGCCATACAGTGCTGGATGCACTAGTGATGTATTTGTCAAGGAAGAGACTGAATCTACCGATTAATCCCTGGTAGAAATAAGTCAGGGTATAACCCCGGGGCTGGGATCAGTGAAGAAGTCTGCTTCATGACCCTGTTCTTTCTAGCTGATGTATTTTTGAACGTGTTGATTTTTTTTTTTTTTGTTTGGCTGGCTTTTTTGTGTGTATGTGATATAACCTGGAAAAGACTCATTGACTTTTTTCCCTTTTTTCAAATTGCAAACTATCTCAGCCAAGCCATCTGCCTGAGCCTTCAGCAGTGTATTGTATTGCTGAAAAGCGTTCTAGCGAAGCATCGTAATACTGAAAAGTTTGAGCTGATTCTACATTAACAGAAGTGATCCAAAAAGCTGCTGATGATTTATATGTGAATGCTGCCAAGTATTTCTCTGATGAGAGCACATAACAAAGAAGTACTCGAGTGATTGAGTAAGGCTGATTTGAACAATCTGTTGTGTATTATAGCTCCCTCTGATATTCCACAATTGTGAGAAGCTACTGTCACTTGTATTTTCAATCTGTGTTTTGCTTAGGGGGGCAAGATCTTTTGTTCTCATGTCCCTTGAGCCAGCTGGAGGGGAGCGCACAATACTTCTTGCTTAAAAATATTCACGAGGCTGGCCTAGCTTTGTCTGACTTTGTCAGCCGTAGCGATTTCCACAAGAAGACAGTAAAGTTGTACTTGGTATTTGTCCTAGCTAGGGATTGCAAGACAAATTCTGATTTGAATTTTGTGTCCGGGTGTGTATATGAATTAATAATCAGTTCCTTTCCTAGCCTGAATACTTTCCTAGATGTTTGTGAGGAGGTTGCTCAGTGAACATCTGTAAACATGTATAATACTCACTGTATGGAACTGGTTCATCTGAGGACACTTTTCTCTTGCTCAGGGGCAACAGGTTACTTTTCGTGCCTGCTAAGTGATGAACAGTGTGAGCTTTAAAGGACTCGTGTGGGAGTGATTTCTTTCACTTCTTGTGATTTGCTGTTGAAGAGAAATGAAGCTGTTTATATAAAGCAGCTGCTTTCTTTGGAAGAAAATCAGCATAACACATTAAGGAACCCATTAATCACTTAGTTTGACCTTCATTTATTATTTAAAATACTTTTTGCATCTATTGTTCAGATCAGAATGCCACGGATGCTAAGAAATACATTATGTATTCAGGTCTGCAGGTTAAGAGCATTAAATTAGTATACAATTGGTAGCAAACCTAAAAGGAGCTCCTCTTGAAGTGTTGGTTCTCCTTTTACTCATTTATAGGAGTAGAAGAAGGCTGTGTAAGTACCTGCAGTAATAGAGCTGCTGTGAGTTCTCATCTTGTTCTGGAGTTGTCATGTATACATTTTTGTCCTGGGATAGCAGCTTCTCTTTGTTCAGTCCTTGCCAACACAAAAGCCTTCTCTTTCTGTCAAGTATTTCAGTGGGGGAAAAAAAAGAGGAGTTAACTGTGTTTTCCCTCTCCTCAAAAACCCCTGCTTCCTATCTACAAAAGAGTTTATTCTGTATTTAAACTCCAAGTTTTGCAGGGCAGTGCCTTTCTTATTGCTCGGTCTACTCACGGAATACATATCACAAGAGCTTACTGCCTTGTAATTATGTTAACTTGTTGTGGAGATTTTTCTGAGTACTGTGGGTAAATGGTAGGTGATCAACTATTAAAACACAGATTAGGTTTGAGATGTGGGAAGGAGTCAGCGGGCAACATTTCAAAAAGATTGAATGGTTTGTTCAGAAATCTGTGCTGCGATTGCATAGGAGCCTAATACAATCTGTTATTCCTGCAAATCACACCGTAATGATAACCATACGATCAATCTTCATTCACCTCCAAAGGAAGGTATTCAGCATTTTCATTTTATTCGGAAGGTACAGTCAGGTTTCTGGTGTTGTTTAATATATAGTAGTTTGTGAAACTGACAGCCTTAATTGGATGTAACCGTTAGTAGAAGCATATGGAGTGAACCAGAATGAGATCTCTTGGGGTCTGAATTGTCTCTTCTCTTAAAATGCTTATGGCTTGTTGCAGTTAGTAGCTGAGGTTAAGACCAACACGGTAATAATTTTGTTTGAATATTGGCATTGGTGTAGCCATGCTAATGAGCTGTAGTTTGCTGTCTATGCTACACATCGTGGACTGGACTGTGAGTTTATTTTACATCTACGATGGCTTCTGTCTGCAGTAGAGGTTGTCTGGCTCTACAGTGATGTGGTAGATCAGAATCTGACCTTATCGCACTGCTTTCCCACAGCTGTTGTGCAGCAATAACACAGCTGTTGGTGCTTTTTTATTTTTTTTTTCCCCCCCAATTGGCTGGTTTGGGAGACGTTACTTTTGGATTCAACTTCCTAATGCCTTTGATAACAACACTCAGACAGAGTGGGCTGTGGTGTTGAAGGCATTAAGTCTTGCTTAAGTATGTGTTTCTGCTCCAAATGTTCAGGCTTTTAATGAATCTTAGGTTTATTTTTGTGGACACTGAATACTGCACTTCCTCCCTCTCTTTACCCCCATCTTTTTCGCAGCTTGTGATAAACTAAGACAAAAATAGCACTTGAAGAAGGAATGAAGTGTTTCATATTTATGTTTTGTAGGGTTTTTTTCCTTTAATGTCATTGATACACGCTGTTACATCCTGCATCCTGTAGACATCAGAGAAGTTGTGTGAAGGAGCAGTGCTTGGCAAGAAAATCTTTTAAGTACCTTTGATTCGTTCACTGTGAAACTACTGCGAGCTTCTGAATTACACCCAAGAAGGAGTAGAAGGAGAAATATAAATGAATATATTGGTAGATGACTGTGCTGCATAACTACTTGGTCACATTAGAATCACTGGAATGCTGGTTAGGAGAAACTCCTGCAGGTCATCTAGTCCAACTAACTACTGAGTTAACTACAACTAACTAAGAGCTGCGCTCTTACCAGAAGAAGGTCATATAAGCAGTGGCTTAGCCTTGCTAAACCTTGAAAATGTCCATATGGAAGATGCCACAGTCCCTGAGCAACCAACTCACTTTTTAGAGAAGTTTACCCGAGTTCAGCCTGAGCCTCCAAAACCGTGGATGGTGGCTGATGCCCCTCTGCATAATTTGGCGCTCTTGAGAAGAAATTGACTGCCTAATTTTTATAGCTACCCTTCTGGTAGCTGTAGGCTGCTTTTAAATCACCTCTTAGTGTCATTATACCCAGCCTATACAAGCTCAACTCTCTCATCCTCCCCTTGAGGGCTTTTCTCTCTAGGTCCCTGGCCATCTTCAGGAAGAGCCCTCTGCTCGTCTCTCTGCAGTTTATCTGCATCCCTCTTGATGTTGGCAGTTTAAACCAGTCATTTACTGAATGCCTCATATAGTGTGTTAGTGTCACGTCATCTTTGTTAATTTGGCATGCTGTTGTTTGTACCAGAGGAACACCCCGTCACCCTGGCTGCAGACCATGCTTGCCCTGACTTGGACGCCAGCCTTTCATTAGGCATCATCTTAGGGCCCAAGAATTTCCAGTGTAGTCAGACAGAAACAAGTGTGGGAGGATGAACTGTCGCATGGCAGCCCTGTGGCAAGGTGAGACTGAGTATGAGCTGATTGGGTCCATGCCTGCTGCTTACAGCCTCCTCCAGAGCTGAGATGTGACATCTCTGAGTTCCTAGGCTTGATGGGCTGCGGTGGGCCAGGTTATGGCTTTGTGCACAGCATGGCAAAAGAAACCCAAACAGGCAGAACTGTCTGTCTGCCTGAGCGCAAAACTGAGACAGTGCTCTAGGGAGTCTCCTGAGAGAAATGAAATAATCACCGAAGTGAGCATACATTTGCCATGAGCAGTATTTCCTGAGTTTTCTTGTAGCCTTTCATATAATTGAAACTATTTCTGATATTCAGAATTTAAAGTTTTCTCAGTGGCAGTCAAATCCTATTACATACTCCTTGCAGACTCCTTTACCTATTTCAGCTGAATACAGTTATATTGTCCGTTTATTGCAGTGTATCAGAGTATCAGTATTTTCACTGTCTGGGCACTTCCAAAATCAGTAGTTTTGAGGTCTGGCCATGAGGTCTCCTTGGGCTGAGATCTAGTTTCAGGTGATGATGTCTCTTCGCTTACCTTCCTGTTCATCACAACCAGTGTTGAAGGCGCAACCTTATTTCACCTAAACATAATTTTCAACTATAGAGATAGGCAAAGTGTATTCTATGCAACTGAAGTACTAAGAGGCAGATAATTTAGTTTCACTGCTTGCTGTTTTATGATGTGGACCATTCATACACCAGAGACTCATTCAGTGTTTCTTTAGAAGATGTGGCTGCAATATTTGCCATCTTCTCCATACGCCAGCTGCTGACAAAAGGAGGTACTGGTTTGTCTTAACCTTATGTGATCCTAACAAATAGAATATCACTCACAGAAATGAAATCGTTAATATATAGATAGGCAGGTGCAGAGAATTATGTCAATTGAAATAGCAATATTTCAATTGTGCGAGTTACAGTGTACTCATGCCTCTCCCTTTCCATCTTTCCATTGTTTTGTTTCTCAATTACCAACTTTTGGAGAGAGAATGATGTGGAGACTAGGGTGCAGAATCTCATTAACCGACAGTACTGGTTCTGGATGTGAGGATCTCCTTTGAGGCTGGTAGTACTGGTGGGGAAAAAAAAGTAAAGACGTCTTTTCAACGTACATAAAAACTTGGAAGTGTCAGCAGAGATAATTCTGGCTAACGCGTTTTGTTTACCAGTGAGTTACAAACTGCAGACATTGATATAATTGAAGAACTGTTTTTCTCCCGAGGAGTGCAACTAAGTTGAGTTTCCAGGTAGCAAGAGGCATCTTGCTCCCTACTTATAAACTCATGCCCATCTTTCTCTAAATGAGGTAAAGCTCTCTGTGAAGTTGCTACTCAAGAAATGACCTCACTGCGGTTGTTTGCTCAAGCTCTTGGCAGTCGGTTTTGAATACTGAATGCGGTAGGCAGAATGCAGCAAAAAAAACCCTATAAGCTAGGGAATAAATGAGGTGGTGTTGTCCATCATTCCAAAACATTCTCTAGTATTTCTCTGCTTTTGATTCAAGAAATGATTAAAATGGTATTTCTATGTTGCGTTTATTACTTGCACCCTACAATCCAAAGGCCAAAGAAATGGCTCTGTATAGAAAATTAAAATGCTATGAGGTTAACTGTGTTTCGGTATTCTGTATTGACCAAATAACCGTAGTGGGTTACTTAAATACAAATACTAGGGAAAAAAAAGTCCTTCACTATTCTAAGTCTGCTGCCAGAAAGTCTTTGAATTTAGGTAATTTCATGAATCCAGAGGTAGAATTTATTTTTCCTTCATCAGCTAAAATAACAATAAAGCTGAACTTGGTGTATTTATTTAACGAAACACAGGATCCCTGCCCTGATGGTTTTAATCAGTTCCCTTGCTATGTGGTAATTAGGGGTTCTCTCCCATGGTTCTGTTTTTACTTAACTCTCAGAATGTGTAGCCGGTTTAAGTTCCCAGAGATGCTTGCAACTAATGTTGTCTCATTTACATACAGATTATCCAGAGGGGACTCTTAAACGCACTCACATTACAGAAACACAGACTTTTTTGTCACTTTCGTATTCAGAGAATAATGTTTTTGAGTAAAATGCTGTCTTTTGTGAGCAGCTAATTCATTCCACTCGGTGGATGTGACCAGCTCTTTCATTTCTTGCTCACAAGGATTCAGAAGCTGGAGAGGGCTGAGAGCCAGGATTGGCTCTTTGGTGTGCCATTTGTGTAGATTTGCTATGGAGAAACCCATGCACACTTTAGGTCAAGAAATGGTCCACCGCTTTCTCTGACTACCTGCGTATCAGTGGAGAAGATGTCGTAGCAGGCTTCTCATCTTTATGCTTAATAGATAATTCTCTCAAAGTGCCCTGAGAAACATTCACATGTGTGTACAGCTGGTGCCGTTTGCTCCTGGCAGTTACGGAGTTACTGAGGGGACCTGAGGAGGTAGAACAAATACATACGGTTTCAGGCTTGCTAAAACTGTTTCCTCGCATAGTATGTAATGCTAAAATACTAGGTGGTAGTTTGGTCCGATATAAAAGTTTTATTGGTATGAGTTCGGGCTTGCCACATTACTCGGGAAGCCACTACTGAGTTTTCAAGTCATCTGAAGTGTGTGCTTGTAAAAGGTTTATAAAGCAATACAACATCATGCAGTCTCCCTGAATGACTAGTCATCTGTGTCCTGGGATTGAGCTAGTGGAATGTTTGTGATTTGAGTCTCAGTTGCTGGTTTATACAGGTATATTGCTCATAAAACCAGATGGAATAAGCTTTTCACAGTCTTTCCAGGCTTTAGCTAAGAGATTACAGAGAAACCACCTTTGTATTATGCTGAAACCTACTAATTAAACATTTATTATTGCAGAACTGAGACTTGGTGCTAATTCCTAACCCCTCCTCCCCCCTGCTAGCATTAAGACTTAGAAGGAACTTATCAGAGTTTACACAGCGTGTTGTGCACTTTAAACTTCTGTGGAGTCAGAAGCATGTCTCACTGTGGGCATCTGGTGCCATTGAGCCTTTCCATTGAGCAGAAATACCAGACTGCCTTCCCCAAAACATGACCATTGAAGTGATGAAGCTGAGATTGGGTAGGGCTTGAGCATAACCATTTGAACTTTTGGGTTATGAATAAAAATGATTTGATTGTGCCCCGTGCACGTGTCAGAATAAACTAATCTGATAGATGTAAACATTTTGGTTGCAAACAAATGCAAGTCAGCATCTAGAGTGAATTTAGGTCAGGACAGAAGGTGGCTAGCCTGTGTAACTGGCATGTCAGAACTGCTTCCTAAATGTGAGCTTGTGCTCAAATGGCTTTAGAAGTCTCTGAAATGGATGGGATGGTGGGTAGAATTTGGTTTTGCTGTTCTTTAGGAATATTGGTAAATGTGCAATTGTGTTAGGACAAACGTATGTTATGTTTGGATTATAGTGGGATCTCTTATTATTTGTCTGAGAAGCTATTTAGATTGCTATTTAAATGAGTCTCTTTCCAGGCTTTTCCCCTCACTTCTTTGATCTGTCCTGGCATGTTTTTATTCTGTTGTCATTTTTTTTCTTTGCAGCTCAGCAGTTCTTAAGCATAACTACTTGCGAACTTTGATACCTGTTTTAGCTCTGACTTTGAAAATGAGGGGTTTCATTTTGTGATGTTTTTACCATAAATAGCAAAATTAAGAAATCTGTGGTAAAACACACACATATACACATGCACGCACGCAAATGGGAGAGCTTATTACAGTGCATTGTAGGAAACCTGCTTAACTGGTACCACTAACAGTCTACTAACAGCAGCTTAACTTTAAACCTGTGTTTACTGTAGACACATAGGAAAAAAAAACAAACAAACCCTGAACACATATAACAAATTCAGTTTTCTTTAGTGAACAAAATACGGATATGATGTTCTTTTAAAAATGGTCTCTTCTTGAAGAGCTGATGTGTGAATATAGAAGTTTGGAAACCCATAATGAGCTAGAGATTTGGAGGGGGGGAAAAAAGCTCCGCATTCTTCTTTGCCTTCATGCTCCTCACTGGAAAAAGAGAAAAATGAGTGAGGATGAGGATTATTACAAGTAAAGAGTAAGCAACCACCCGCTGGAAGGATTTGCTGTGTAGCATTGTACTGTGCTCTCTGCAGTGATTTCTGTAGTAGCGTTCCATGAAGAGCACATTACTGAGGGAGAGGACACGAATTGTTTCTTGCTTTACAAAGTAAAGGATCAGGTATCATTCCCACTTTTCTTTTGTTTGAGTGACCAGCCGGTCATTGGAATCAATGAAAGTATTTGCAGATCTCTCCAGGCTTGGCCATGTTGTTTCTAAGCCCATGTATGTGGAAGGCTGTGTTGTAATAAATGTGACAGGTTACAGTCAAGACTTGAAAATGTGGGACCTGTACTCCCTGATAGGGCTGTGCTGTTGGAGAAATGAGATAGAAAGTAGATCTGTTTGAGAGGCTGATAGAAGCTCATTAAAAGAGAAAGGGAAGTGAAAATAAGACCACTTAATGGGATAGCTCTGGTTGGTGTTAGCATTTTTTCTGGGGAGGCTTGACTTCATTGGGGTATTGTAGCTAATAGCACAGCATCATGCCTGTTTTATTGATGTGGCACAGAAAGTTTCCAAGGCTACCTTTCAAGTCAGTGTTAGAGCTGGGATTGAATTCTGGATGTGCTGCCTGTTTTTAAAAGTTTTGAGCTTTTGTGTTCTCTGAGTTCTTCGCTGCCCAGCTGTAATTTTGCAATTACAGAGTGTAGGATGCGCTTGGCACAGCACCAGTTGGCATTGAGTTTCTTCAGCAATCCAGTGAGCTTTGAGCCTTCAGTGATACTACAGGACCTCACTGAAGTTTGAAATTGTTGATGTTTGGAATACCTTCCACAAGTTCTTTTAGCTGCTGGTTTATTTGATTGCTTTTTCTCTAGGCTTGTGGGTTGGGACAGTGAAGTCGGGGAGCAGTGAAAATGCTAGCAGCCAGTAAACTCAAAGAATTTACGTTCTACTCAGCAGTAGCGTTTTGTCAGAAATGAATTCTGTGTATCATGATGAAATGTTTTGAGGAATAGTTCTCGCTGTGCTGTCACCCACATTTGAGTAATATTCCCATGTTGCAGGAAGACAAACCACTGTGCGTACTCATTACAGAAACTTGTTTGTGCAGCTCACCATAGATTGTATCCAGCAACAACTTACACATACCCGTCTGGTGACAAATGATTGCTCAGCCCTGCAGCGATCTGACTTCTGTTTTATGATAAACTAAGGTGGCTTCCTTATTTCACATTATGGGAAGGTCTCTTTCTCTTTCTTTCTGAAGTACACAGATGTCTATTTTTGGATTTGGTTTGTGTCATAATAATGATGACTCTTGCTGGGTACGTCAGAAGGCTTGTCATCATTCTTTTTTTAAATATTATACAGCTGAGTAGAATTAGGACATACCACACACATGATTAAACCCTCTCTCTTTTCCCTTTCAGCTCTACTGAAAAACAGTATTAGTTCACTGTTTTTGTACAGGTCACCAAGCACTGTAGGTAGTATAACAAGAGGTGGACAAGTTCTTGTGAAGATGATGCATGAGTTTCGGTATGCTGCTTCTAGTTCACACCCTGCTTACAAAATACTCAAGCCAGGAGCTGTAAAGCTTATTGTTACTTTATAAAAATCTCAAGTTATTTATTAAAATATCTTTTGTTAGTATCTTACAAATACTAGCTTGTCTTGTAGCACCTTAGAAAGGCAGAAAAATATATTGCAGTTAAAATAAAAAAAAAAAGAATAAACCTATGCAGGTGAAGGGATTTGTTTCGAGTTACGTGAAAACAAAACAAAACAATCCTAAAGCTCGTCTCAACTGATAATACCTAATGGACAAGCATGTTGTCTGTCTGGAGCTTTTGCCTGGCTTCACCATGAACTCATCATGAGCTGAAGTAGATGCAACCTGATTGTGTCATATTCTCTGTCCCTGATCAGCACAGCGGCCAATGTGAAACTGTAGCAAAGCGGAAGATCAGCTCCAGGACTGCTTGAATTTGCAGCCCAGTGAATGAGGATTGGGGGGGGTAGCAAGGCATCTTCAGCGTTTTGTTAGAATTCCAAGTGAGAAATGGGATGATGTCTTCCTGGAATGACTTATGATATTGAGTAGTTATTAGAGAGTAGTCTCTCTGAGACCTATGGCAAAAGGCTGTGTCGTGTCTAGTTCACAGAGTGTGCAAAATCTGTTCTAAGGAATTATTAAGATTAGAGATCTTGCACTAAATTCTGCTGGGGAGACAGACATGCTCTTGCAGGTGAGTTAAGAATGGGGTTCATCTTCTCAGAGTAGGCAAATTACTGGTGCATCACATGGAAATTGGTTACTTCTTTCTGTGTTGAAAATGGAAATTTGTTTCCATTCAGTTTCTTCTAGCAGAAGCAAACATTGCATGATAATGATCCTTTGTTGTGTTTACAGCGTCTTCTAGGACCAGAATGCAATTTAGTGTTATGTCAAATGAGAACCATGTAACTTGGGTAAAAGCAGTTGCTGTAACCAAACAGTTATGAAACAAAAATATATTTTTGACTACAAATATAAAAAAATCCAAAGGCCTGAGAAGTTGACTTAATGTATATATAGAAAAAAAGAAAAAAGCTGCTATTTATTACTTCCAAATCAGTCTTGAACTTCAGGAAGAGGTGCTGATGTTCATCTTAGTTACAGCAGTGTATCTAAAATCTGGACTCACATCTCTTGTCTGTGGTGAAGCTTGTTTTAAGCAATGGTCCTTGAGATCGGTGCAAAACCAGTTACTTGAAGAAGTTGTTTATTTAAGGTAAAGGACAAGTTTTGCTTCACAGAAGCAGACCAATGGCAGCTTTTAAAATGGTTAAAGTGTAGTTGAAAAAGAGAAGTGACCATCTTCATGGAGAATATGCAGTGAGCCCTGTTAAGAAATAGGGAAATTTAGGCCGATTCCAGTGTATGTGACTGTAAATTTACCTGGTTTAGTAAATTTATTTCAAAAGTCATATATGAGACATTTTAAAGAACAAATTTTAATTACAATATTCTCAATCTCTGGCAATTTCATTTGCAAGTGGCAGAATTGATTTGTTACTAAATTTGCCCTTTCTGGAGAAAAAATGATTGTGTCATTTGAAATTGTTGGTTTTACTGGCTATTCATAAGCTGTGTGGTGATTTACTCCTCACTGTGCTTTGCAGATCTCATCCAACACCATACTCTTGTTCCTACTGCAAGGCAGGACAAGACTTGGGCGTGCACCTTTCTTCCTTTCTACTCTGCCTGGTTGCCTGGGTGCTTCAGTTTTCTGCTAAGGGAAACAAGAGTTTCCAGTTGCTTTGTGCCTTCATAATTTGGGAAATTGGACTCCAGGAGTCCATGGAGTGGACCTGTTTTGAAGACTGGGCATTATTTTTAAAGAGCAAATTGGGCCATAACTCAGTAGAGTAGTGGCAAAACTAGGCAGGTGAAAAACTTCCTGTGTCTTTGGAAGAAAATAATATACAGGTTACCTATATTTATGCAGTGGCTTGATGATGAATACTACTGTTTATACAGTGTAAGCTCTGAAATATAAGTGATGTCTGTGGTTGTGGGGGGGGGGAAATGTCTTTCAGAATATTCTTAATAACAGTGAACAAAGAGAAAAGATCAAAGCCAACCAATCAACCCCATTTTTTGTTTTGTTCAATTGATTTCTAAAGGCCCTTGTTACTATAGTAACTCCAGTGGGTCTTTTAATTACAAAATTTGTAAAACGCATCAATTATTCAGAACTGCTGGGGGGAAAAATGGTAGCAGAAAACCTACCACTGCTAGTATTGCAAACAAAGCTTGACAGACTTCCCATTAAGCATGACAGGGAATAATACACCATCAGCATAAACACATTGGGTTCAAGTTCTCAGAAAGCAATCCCCTGGTAGAGGGTTCCCCCTTTGGCTAAAGAGAAAAAAAATCCCCATCACTATCCAAATAAAATACTTCCCTCTCCACATATGCAGATGGTAAAGGCTGTTCTTCATAGACCTGAATGTAATTACAGTGTATCTGAGAGGGTTGTGTAATCACATTAATTAGCAATGTAGAGAACTGTTCACTACTGGGAGCACTGAATACCAGTGTGTGTTGCAGGTACTAGTTCTATCAAAGAGGACTCAGTTAGCTGTAATGAGCGCCTTTCAAAGAATAATCGCATTCAAAGTAGACGCTGTCATCATTTGTAGTCAGATATGTTTCCAGAATGGATTTATAGTCAGACATATATTGCCTGTACCAGAGTAGGAGAATTAGAGGTATATCATGTGAGCAGCTTCACAGTACTGTCTCTTGACTTGAGAATGTGTGCTGAGTTGGTGTATTTGGCAGACCCGGTGTAGCAGTGTGGGAGCTGTTGTGCTGTGACACCACAAAGGAATACAGTAGTGAAATTTTCATTGTGAATCTTTCATTTGTGGAAAATGGGATGCTCTTAATGCCATTTCAAATCTATACTTTTTTTCTCTGCAAGAAAAAACAGTTATTGGCATTTGTTGTAATTCTTACTCCAGTATGTCACACATCCCAATCTTGATTTCATCTTCTGAAGAAGATTTTAATTGTATATCCAAGCAGTTAGCTTGTCTCTACTAATAACTTGAGTTGTAGCCGAAACCTAAATGGCTTTACCTGTACTAGTGATAGGCAACTTAACTCTGGGCTGAGGAGTCTAGATAATGCTTAAGTACTGTGCAAGCACAGGGAAAAAAAGGGATTTTTAGAAAAGCATTTGAAAACTTTTCTTGAAGAAACTAGTTAATATCTTGTGCTAGAAATGACTGCCAATGCCTTGCCAAATAGTAATGCATGTGGATACTGTTCTGACCATGCTAATTGGCACTTACCAAGGTCTTCACTGACCCTGGGAGTTCTCCCACACTTTTGTCATGGTTAGCACTGTGGCCTAAAGTGCTTGTGTGGTTGTAGAACGTGGTCAGGCTGTAAGCAGGTTTGTTAAGGTTTGTTCTTTGTCTTTGGAAGCCTAGCCCTAATCCCTGCTGCATGCAGCAATTCAGGCTCTGGATAGGTTCTTTGCAGAATCTTTGGTGTGTGAGTGGGAGATGAAGTTGAATTTTCCCTTCATAGTGAAGCAAGCCCTTTGAATATCTCAGGACATCTACCCCCCTCTTTGTTACTTCAACCCATTGTATTAATGAAACTACAATACATTTGTGTGTCTTCCAGAATCTCTGTTACATTAAATTCATTAGGCTAATCCTCACTTTTTAGTTTTTAGTGTTTGCAAATATTATGTTTTTTTCCTACTATGGTAGTTCCTACTGCTAGAAAGGGAACATTCTATTCCTAATATTAACTGAACCTGTTTTTAATAAAACAGGACAATACAGGGTGTTTCTGTAACCCTTCAGAACATTTCTGTGTGTGGTGTATTCCCTGCCAGAGGGAAAACACCCTAGAAGCTCCCTAAGACAGGCCTATTTTGGATGGGGCTTTGAGCAACCTGGTCTAGAGGGAGGTATCCCTGCCTATAGCAGGGGATTTGGAACTAGATGATCTTAAAGGTCCCTTCCAACCCAAACCATTCTATGATTCTATTTATACAGTGTCAGCAGGTTACAAAATGATTCCTTTGAGAAACTTCCACAATCATTGTCGTGATACATTCTATGCTTTTTCACATTTCACATTCTGTGATAATATAGGACCAACAAGTTATCAAAGTTTCACTGTTGGTGAATTCCTGGGAACAAATTTGTCCCTCCTTTAAAGATCTTGCACTGTGATGTAAAAGTTAACTTGCAAAGCACTACTCGCATGTATAGGATGCTGGTCACTGCTGTCAACAGTGGCATCTGTGCCATGCAGAGGTTTCACAGGACAGCCTGGTTCCTAGCATCACGGAAATGTAATGGTTAATGCTTCCAATTGAAGGAAAGAGTTGTAACTTGATGGATTGAAAGAAAAAAATCTAGCAAATTTTCTATTGCTGTTGAGTACGTATTTTTAAAGAAAGGAAAATGTGACTTGTCTTAAAAGTATTCAGCATGAGCACACATACACAGAAAATAACTGCTGTCTAACCTATATTGTAATGTCTAACCACCCTATATTGTAATGTCTAACCACCCAAGATTCTGTTGGTCTGAATTTCAGTTGACAAAATAGTGTCCGCTTCCTGAAGGCTCCTGAGGAGTCTCTGAGTCTCTCTGGGTCATTCACAGGGGCTGTGGGAAGTAAGACGCATTGCAGGATACTCCCTCTTTTCATCTGGGGCTGGGTCAGCCACATGAGATCTTCATCATTAACATCAGGGACACAGCGTGCCCTGGCAAAGCTGTGAAATAGTAGTAATTAGCCTGGTTTTGGTGCCACTTCAGGGTGTTCCTATTTTTATGGTCTTGTGTCAGTATGTGTCTGTGTGATTGCTTTGGCTTCTCTTTTGCTGTCCTGCTAATACTTTCTGTTGGGTGACAGGAAAGGTCTTCTGTTTTTCTTTATAAACGACATTGTAAGCAAACAAACACTGCCCCTCAGAATGGAGGAAACAGGTGGTTGCTGAGGATAGTAGTTCCAAGTAACTGCAGGAAAAATCCTTCTGTTTTCATAGGCCTTTTTTAGGTCCAGGAGGCTACAGAGATATGTTGATTTGGAAGATGATGGAATAATTACTTTGTCTTTTTGAATTGTTTTAAATCCTGTATTCTTTCCTTTATGTCTGTAAAAACCCCTCTGAAAGCAATTTGGGTATCTTGTGTTCCTCATGAAGTTCAGCACAGGGAAGTGCACAGTCCTGCACCTGCCCCAGTTTATGCTGGAGGCTGACCAGCTGGAAAGCAGCTTCCATCTAAGCAGAAAAGGACCTGTGGTCCTGGTGGACAGTAAGCTGGCTGAGAGCCAGTTAATGTGTCCTTGAGGCAAAGAAGGCTGATGGCACCCTGGGATGCATTAGGGAAGGAATGTTGTGAGCAGATGGAGATGATTCTGTCCCTCTCTTGTCAGCTGTGGTGAGACATGCATGGAGGCACAAGAGATATGTGGAACTACTGGGGACAGCCCAACAAAGGGCCACAAAGATGATGAAAGTTCTGTAGCATCTGTCCTGTGAGGAAAAACAGAGCTGGGGCTGCTCAGCCTGGAGGAGACTCAAGGGGGTCTGATCCATGTCCATAAATAACTAAACAGAGGGTACAAAATGTATGGAGCACACTCTTGTTAGTGGTTCCCTGTGCCAGGACAAGAGATGCCATGGGCACAAATTGGAGCACAGCTTCCCTCTGAAAATTAGTAGCATTTTAGTGCTGTATGGGTGCTGGAGCACTGGCATAGGTTTCTCAGAGTGGTTGTGGAATCTCCTTCTTGGGGAGATGCTCTGAAGGCACTTGGATGCAGTCCTAGGGCAGTGGCTCCGCTTAAGCAGGGAATTGGACTTGATATCTCCAGAGGTCTCTTCTCACCTCAACCAGTCTGTGATTCTTAATTATTTAAATTAAGAATACGTATCAAATACCAGAAAGTTAGGTTAGAAATTTTAGTACATGTAATTCTGGTTATCAAGATTTGGAGTTTAATTAAGCTTTGTGCCCAAGTGATTTATATGACTAATAACTTGTTTGAGTCCTTGGGGAAAGGGAAGAGAGAAGGATAGACATTTTACCTCATGTTACTCACCTGCAAAACTGTGAAATTGAATTTATTAATACATAAAAGTTTGCAATTGATTCAAAGTGAGAAGTAATTTATTACTATGCAGAATTTCTTAGTTCATAGACAACATTGATCTGAAACTTAGAAATAATATTCAGAGGTTAATTTGAACATGGAGAGAAATTTCAGATGCATGCTCAGAACCATGCAATTTTAGATTGAGGTCTTTATTGGCTTGCAGATATTACTCTCAGTGTGTGAGGCAGAGCTAGCAATACTAAGTTTCAGGACTAATTGCTGAAAACTCCTTGTCTACCCGTTGTCTTTAAAAATGATATTTTTTTCCCTAAAAGGTTTCTGTGTGAGGGTTGTAGTTGTTCTTGCCAAGAAAGGAATGTACAAAAAGAAAGCAATCACTATACATCCTGAACAGTGAAAACAGCAGCTGGAATTGTAACTTCTTACAGTTAAAAGGAGTATATCTGCTGTGTCTAATAGCATGACCTCCTTAGGTTCTAAACTGCCATTAATGATGAAGTTTCCATTAAAGGATAATAAAGTCTAGATGTCAATGTGACAAAAGAACTCTCTTATCTCTCTGAAGTAAGAATCTTCTTTGAAAAGCTTCATAAAGGACTGCAGCATGAAATAAGTCGATGCTTATTCTGAATTTCTGTAAAGTATGTCAACCTAAAGGCTAAAAGGACTGTAGGTAGAGAAGAAAGCATCAAAGGTGGATGCTTTCCATCTATGTAGAGAATGATGTCGCCTTAGAAAGCACACGTGTAAGTTGTTCCTCCCAGCAGTGGTTCAGATCAGGTATAATTCACTGAAATTAGTGGAGCTTTTTAGATCTAAATAACGCATCTGCAACTGAAGGTAATTATCAAATGTAAGCATGTCTGCTACTGGGATTAGAACATCTTCCTCTGAGCTCTGTCAATATTTTTAGGTCAATCAAAGTGACCAGGAACGAGACTGGATGAGAATAAGCATATCCATATGTGGATTTACTTAAGGATTGCTCTCCCTAAACTAACTCAGTATTTGCAAACTTGAAAATTTAGATGGATATTACCGTTCATGAATTAGCTAATAAGAAAGCTCTTACTCAGAGGCAGAGATTCCAGTGATCTCTGAGTAACTTAGGGAAGCTGAGAAGAGAATGCAGTTTTGCTCACTATCAACTGTATGCACAAATTGAGTGCTTCTCTAACTGGAAAAGAGAAATTACTTTATTGCTTTTAAGATCTGGTGCATTAACCATTTGATGACTAGGGACATGAGTTCTTTTCTTCTTTTTTTCCGGGATTAAGTATGGGGTATTAATTTTTTTGTTTGTTTTCTGTTGTTTGGGAGAATCTGTTTCCTTTTCATAGTATCATTTAGGCAACAGAAGCTCTTTAAGAATGAACACTTTGGCCAGTGAGTAGTATTGTAGATCTGGTGAATGGCTAAGTTTTGTGCTGGCTAGTAGCTGGCCAACATTAAAACAGGGCTTTATCTGAGAAGCAGCATTTTATGTAACGAAGATGATGGGAGGAAAATTTTTACGCTGCACACAGGAAGGCAATAGAAACAAAACCAAAAAGCTTTGGAAATAACTGCCAAACACTGTGCTTTTATGAAGTGTGTATCCACTGAAATCAAAAGGAATGTAAAACTTTCCTTGGGCTGAATGGCTTCTGTCATCTCTGATGAGAGTCTGTATCTTTGCTGACTGCTCTGGAGCTCCTTTATCTTCTAATCGCCTTAGCAAAAAGCAGGCTCAGTTTAGCGGGTGAGAGGTTTAAGCACAAAAAAAGCCTCTGGAAATGAGCAGAAGGGGAATGGAGATGGGTGGCACTGGTGGATTGCCAAAGCTCAAAGGTATTAAAATATTTGGATGCTTCTGGTGCTATTTCATTCATGAAATGCCAGGGCTGTAGGGGAAAAATAAAAGAATGTGAGTGAAAGCTGCTGCAACTCAGATGTACAATCTCCTATCGTTCCCAATGATGTTTGGCAAATTGTGAAAAAATATGAGTGATGCCAAATTATCTGTCTATGCATTGTGTGATAGCTTAACTATTTTAGCTATTTCAGTGTTGTAAATTATGAAACTGATAGCACACTAATGTGATCCTTTCAGGTTTCTCGTTTATATTAATGAGTTTTAGTCATCTAAGGCAAACTGATAACTACTGATTAATAGCTCAGCAACTTTCAGACTAACATCAAACACTTTTTTTTTTTCCCCCTCTTCTAACTCCTTGATGTCTTATGAGTTAAGACAGTTAACAATTAACTCCCAGCTTAATTGAAATCCAGATGTTAAGTTCTTGAATTTAATTTTGATCATAGCTTTACTGATTTCAGTCTGATTTTTTTTTTTCTTTAAGTAGCTTTGAACTTCAGGAACAAGAGCATGATTTGGTTCACTTTTTTTTTTTTTTTTAGTATTTGCAGTCTGAAGAAGAGGGATTGCTAAGCTAATTCTGAACAAAGATAAATTATCACAGGAACATCAAATAGCTGCTAGCCAAAGCAATTAAAACCCCTCAAGAAAAAAAAACAAAAAACACCTCAGCGATCATGAAAAAGCAAATTATGAAGTCTTTCAGCTGTTTTTAAATTCTGTATATATTTTCAGGAAGAACAGATATGAATTTTTTGTACAATTATAACAGTGGAGATCTGAAAAAGAGCTACAGGTATGCACGCATAAGAAGTCAAGTAACCATCTACTCTTTAAGAAGATGGGTGAGAGAGTAGGAAAAATACCTAAGATTGAAATAACAAATATGAAGGCACCCTCTGGATTGTTGTATGCAGGCAGCTACCTACGGGTGGAATCTTTTGAAAACCTCATTGTGTGGTATTCAGTCTTTAGGTTTTCTGTCATTCATGGACCATGGATGGTCCAAACCTATTGGAACAGTCAGTGAGAATAACACACCATGTTAAAATGGGACAGACTATGTTAAAAAGTACGTTATTAAGCATTCCAGTTCTGGAGCAGAAGTTTTCAAAGACCAAGCAGACAACAAGTTAGTAGAGTGCACAATTTTTATTACTAAAACTTTGCATTTACTCTGTAGTTCTTACTAAAAATTATATTGGGCAGCTGTAATTCTTGTTCTGATGCTTAGGTAGACGCTTTCTTTGTTTTCCAGAAGGAATATGTTGTGATAGTGTTCTAAATAAGCCATTTCTCCAAATATAGAAACCTGATCTGCTGAGAAATCTTGGCCTAGAGATCAGAAGGTCTGTTCAGTAAGCGGGATGACTTTAGAATATACAATAGCATTGACACTTCCTCCTGGTGCTGTTTAAGCTTTAAGGCTGTCCCACAGATGGCTCCGCACATTTAGTGTGCATTACGACTGGAACTAGATTAGTGAAAAACCAGTGTCACTGGAGAAAGAAAGACACATTTTTATTTTTGGTGAGTACGTATTATTGTCTCTAGATACTCCAAGCAACATCTACTAGAAAGATAAATCTGTTATAGGGGTAATTAAATGCATATTTTAAATGCAGACAGTTTTGTACTGCTGGTGATGGGTAGGGAAAAAATTAATTCTAAAGGCATTTTAAAAGGTTGTGTGAAACTTACAGGTTTGTTACAGGGTGTTGGGCATTAGATGCTAAATCAGGCTTTCTTGTCAGTTTGGCTGATTTATTTCTAATTTTGAGAGTGATTTTGAGCTTTAGAAACTGAGTTTAGAAAAGGACATTCATATACTCCAACAGAATGATGTTTCTAAGTAATGAGCATCTGCTACAGTTTAAGATTCCCACTTTGTCATAAGAGAGTGCTAAAGTTGGCCTGCTTGACAATATTCTGTTCAGACTGTAGCCATCAGACTAGTGGTTCATGTTTGTAAAACTTGCTGTGGCATCCCTACCAAATTCCAGCCTAGCTTTCAAAAACAGTGCAAAACTGCTGTCTTTACTCTGTTTGTTACCAGTTTACCTGTTGTTCAGTTTTGAAGAGATCAACCCAAGTTTTTTGTATCACTTAACTCAGGCACTAGAGCGTTTTTACTTTGCCAGAAGTCAGATACATTAATTTGATGAGGAGCGTTAAGTGAAGATCTGCCTAGCCAAAGTAAGGGAACTGCAAAGTGAATTCCCAAATTCCAAGTTTTCTCCACAGAACTGACATAAGATGCAGAAACTAAAGCTATAAAATAGCAAATAGGTGACAGGATAAAATAGTTTTCAGTACTCAGAAGATAGGAGTCAGAAGAAAGGAGCACTAATACAAGGGGCTTAATGTAAATCTCTGAAGCATTTCAAACCCAGTTAATTTAGAAGGGCTTTTCGGGCGGGGAGTACATTTCAATATTTATCTGTCTATTTATTTATTTATATTTTATATTTATTTATATTAGTAATTAGATAAAGTCCAATTGTAATTTGTTTTAATTTTTCAGGGGTAAAAACTCTTCTTTCCAGAACTTTTAATCTTCCAAAATCCTAAACCGGTTATTCAGAATTCAGTGTTGTTTGTTAGTTAGTTAAAGTAAAATAATTAAAAAAATAAATAAACAGTTTTAGTGATGTTTGCTTTCTGGTATTTTTAACTTACACTGTGTAGTTATTTTTCTCAAATGTAAGGAATGGAAGGATTTTTTGTTGTTGTTGTTTTAAGGAACATTGTTCTGCTGAATTAATGCAAAAGTCTGGGAGATGAACGTGAGAAAATCCCCAACTTCCTTATTTACAATAGAATGACAAGAATTGAGAAAACTACTGTACTGAATCTTGACTTTGGAGGATGTTAACATGCCCTATTGATAATAATACATCATTCATTTATTTATTTTACTGATTGTTAGCCTATACGAGAAAGATACTATTTTTACATTATGTGTAACTGCTTACAAACCAAAACTGTGCTAGCAAGTTATTTCACATGCATCCAGACTTTTGTTCAAATTGAGAGGAAAAGGAGTCGGCAACATACAAACAGCTGCTACTTTATAGCAGTCTTGAGATATAATTCAGTATTCTGCCAGTCGCAGAATAAAGCTGGGAAATGGCATCGTTGAAAATTCAACATGCAGGTTTGTGTTGCACTGAATTCAGTCTGTGTTGCCAATGAAATGAGATCCTGCTCTCCTCAAGCCAGCCATGTGCTTCCACTGTTTATGTTTGCTCTGGCAATTGGTGTGATTGTGGGCTAGTTGGATCAGTTTGCTGACTTAATGGAAAACTTGCTTTCAGTCATAAAAGATAGCTTTCCATTGCTGACCTGACCGAGGCATAAGGGTGCGTAATCCTGAGCAAGACCAAGGGTAAGAACATGTACCGTAGGGAAAAGGAAAATAGGGCTTTCTAACAGCGGCCAGCATAGTGCTAAAGTGTGTGCTTAGATGGAATCAGAGTTTACAATCTAGCTTAAATATGCAGATTGCTTAAGATCTTTTTTAAAAATCAGTTGGCACCTACAGGGTATTGATCTTGTGTTACTGGATATGAACTACCCTGTATATTTACAGCATTGCTTGTCAAAATAGTGAAGTGAGCAGAATGTGAATAGCCAGATGTAACATCCTTGGTATCACTGACTCAGGCATTGGTGATTCGTTACTTGCAGTACTGAGTATCTATCATACTACGGGTATTTCCCAAAGAAAAGGAGGTAAACACAAAACTTCCCTTAACCTCTTATCAGAGGGTGTGGAACTAATCTTTAAACACTTCTATTTGACTCAGACAAGCAGGAAGGCCTGTCATAGCCTGAGTTATTATTCTGGGTGAATGCTTCTCTTTTCAAGTTGATGACTGACTTAACCAGTAGGAATGAACTGGAGGCGGTGTCTTTGCATGGCTGTGTTGGTGATGTGACAGTGTTGCTAAGGGATATGTTACAGGTTTATCAAAGTAATAAAACAATTGGTTTGTATTATTTCTTACTTTAGGAACAGATTTGCTTCTACTTCTTACTACAGTAACTAATGTGTATGATGTATTTATTAATCAAGCTAATGTTTAAGGTCAGTCAACAGCATAAACAGCTATTCAGTGTTGGGTAAGAATGTCAGATAGTCTTCTCAGCTTGTACAGAAATGAAATTCTTGTCATCTTACAATGAGATGTTATCTAGATGTTGTATATATTGGAATTGCTTCTACTGGGATGTGTGAAGTTGACTTTTGATTTGAAAATCATTCATATACAAGTCATGATGAGAAGTCCATCAGAATATAGAAAGTACTGAAATATTGTCAGAAGGAATGGGTTGTGTATTGTCTTCAGAATCCATTTCCAAGAATTACACAGGTTGTAAATAGTACTTTCCCGTGCAGATGCTTCAAAAGTCATCTTTGCTCTTTTACCTAGCGAGGGTAGCAGGGGTTTCAATAGGAGGGTTGTATGCCCTTTTTCCAGTTAGAGTTCTCTGGATAACAAATGTGGTTGATTCTTGTACAGTAATGGTAGTTGTAACCTCTGTTATTTTATGTTGTGTTGTGTCAGGCCTCCTATACAACAAGGCTTCAACAACCAATCTGAGTGTAATAACCTACACTTTCCCGGTCTCACTCCTGCTTTTTAGTTCCTGCTTCTAGCATCTCATTCTGCTCTGTCTTCTCTGCTTCTCCACTTGCAGACAGTTGCATTTGCTGTAGTACTGACAGCTGATAATGTGATTTCCTCCACAGCAGTATTTTAGTGTTCTGCATCACGGTTCTTTTAAAACTATTTCTGATAATCTTTGATTTTATTCCACAAGGATCAGTTGTTTGCTGGAAAGAAAGGTGGGTTATCTGTGTCCAGTGTGGTGAGGATCAGGTGTGGATTGGTTTTAGACATCTGTGCTCCATCAGCCTGGAGTGCCATGTCTTTGAAATTGTCACATAGCTTCCCTTATCTATTTCTACTGGTCTCTGCAGGCGGGGAATGTAAGCTTGGTGGTGTCTGGGAGAGTGGGGGTTGGCAGTGAGCACAGTGCTTTGTGTGGATTTTACACGGTTTATTATCCTTTAGCTTTATTCGTGGAACCCTGCAGGTTACGTGATGGGATACGCACTGCAGAATCAAACCTTGAGTCAGTGAAAGCTAAGGTTTGCTGGACTGAGTTGTATTTGTGTCCAACAGAAATGCCATGAAAATAGTATGCTGCTACAACCCTGTTACAGTACTTGAAATCGTTGCCTATTGTAAATGTTCTGCATCATTCTGCTGCCCCTTGATAGTGGAAAATAGAATAGAGAAATTCATTTTCCACATGCAGGAGAGGAATGGCCCTACTTCCATTGCTGACCTGTTCCCAGAGCCAGGCTGGTATGGCTCTCCAGGGAAATTCTTATTGCTGTGAGGAGCAAAGCCGTCTGTGCCAGATTTTGTTTTTACAGGAGGACTGTTAGAGAAATTCACTCTGTTTTGTGCATTCATGAGCTGGAGCTCTGCAGATCAATGTTCTTTCTTACAGTAGCTAATAAAAAGAGCTTTATCAGGTTACCTTGCTTTGTGGCTGGTTCTTACATCCGTCTCTGTTAAGTGTTTCCCCATTTTCTGCAAGGGCAAACCAGTCGTGTGTCTCTGAGGGCAGTTGTGTAGCAACAGAAGTATAGATGCGTCATGCAGGCTGAAGTTTGCATTGAACAATATAGTGAGAGCTCTTCAGTAGATCGTCTACTCCACTTTTCAAATGAGATTGCAAATCTGCTGTGCCAAAGCATTCATTTTAGCCAGCCTGGACACGTAAATCTCTGCGCAAAAGAGTTGTCAAAAATGTCAAAATCGTGATATCAAATAGGAGCCGACTACGCACTGGAAATCTGAATATGCAGTCCTAGTTTGGTGTGTGTCTTTGCAAAAGTGTATTACGCTGATGGTTTAAAACAAAACAACAACGAAAAACCAAACCACAGCCTTGAACTTAACTGCTTACTTCAGTCACTAGAATCAAGGGATCAAAATAATAAACTGCCTCTTATGTTACTAATGTACATAGGCGCATTTTTCAGGCTATGTTTTAAGGCTGTGGTGTAGTATAATTCATTGTTGCTACACAAGGAACAAACATAAATATGAAAGCCAAACTCCAGGCATTTTTATGATAGTTTTAAACAGAGAGGAATCAGACACGGCAATGTAAAAGGAAGCTGCATGTGTGCTTTTTGTCTTTAAAGAGAATAGTAAATTCAAATGGATAATTTTATTCTTTTTCTTTTTTTTTTTTTTAAATCTTCTGCTCACCAGAATATTGGGAGTACCGAATTTTACTGTACCATTCAAAATATTTAACAATTGCATACAACTATGGCTTTCCCTATTGTGTCTATTTCATGAGTCTCTTTCCTTTCAATTGGAAGTTTACATTTTTCCATTCTGGTCAATGAAAAGAGTAGAAAATATAGAAGTTGTTTTGATTTCTTTTAATATAACCTCAGAAACGTGTGATGTTGCAAAATAGGAATTAAAAAAATGAGACAAACATGAAAGCTATTGATGTTCTATGTGGAAGCCCTGCTCCCTGAAGAATAAAGCTGTTTCACGTTCCCCTTTTCACATGGAGCACCGCAGCAAATAATGCAGCAATTATTTTGGGGGGTAGGTGTTTCATTACCAACCTGGACCATGGAGATGATGGGAGAAAATTTGTCTTGACCTTCCAGGGAAGACATAAAAGAGAAGTGATGTCTAAATAATAAATGTCTAAGAGAAACGTGAAATGCCTAATGGTGTTGCACTTAGATTTTATGACATGTGCATTGTAGTATAAAGAGCTGGTATATGGCTCATTTCAAAACCAGGAATATTTTCCATCATTTCTTTGCATTTTTGTCCTTCCCAAATATGGTGTAATTTTTGTTGCTGCGGGGTGCACCTTTTTCTGGTTTTCACTTGAGACCGGAGCAAGTCACAGAAAGCGGATTTGGAAACAACACTGATTTCAAATAAAGCGTGATGAGATCAGGGTTTTATTAATTGCACTTTGTCATATGTGCAGCATTTGGTATTGGTAGCCACACGAGCAAATCTTGCCTTCTCTCTTTGATCGTACAGCAATATGGCTGATAATAGTGTGGATGAGAACAGGTTGGAGTAGCTGCTGTGTCATGTGGCCCTGCTTTGTACTGCTGCTCATGATTTGGGGGCATAAGTGCCAGGTTATGGTGTTGTGATGGTGTGTTTCCTCATCCCCCCCCCTCACTGTCCTCATTTAGATTTTTAGCTCCCAGGACCAATGGTTGAGACTGCTGTCGATCCTAAGTTCTGAAACTTTTAGTTCTGTGGTTGCGTTGATGCTTTCTGTGCTCCTGCTATTTCCAGTTACTTTGCAAAGCTGGGGTTTTTTCCTTTCTGAAAAATCTAAAATGAAACTGATTTTAATGCAAAAATAAATTGCTCTGGAATATTAATTGATCACATTTAAAAATCTTTCCTTCTAAGCAAGTATGAGCATTGCCGTGTGTTGGTCTCCTTATTTTATGTCCCTCTAGATCTGGCAGAGAGTCCCTTTTGCCAAGTGAGTGTAATGCTCCCAGAGAATTGCCGATCCGAACAGATAAATGATCATAATGTTGAGCCTTATTAATGTTCTGAAGAACTCTCATGTAACATCATCTGTCATACTAGAGCATTACTTCTGATTCTATCTTACTTGAGTGATCTGTCTCATTTTCTGTGAAATTTTACATCCTCAACAATTTCAGATACCAATTAATCAGCCGTTGTTTTTCTTTGTGTGTGTGTTTGACAGTCTTTCTTTTACTCCTAACCTTAATTGTTCCTATTCTTGGATAGAAGCAGTCTTTTACCAAGGTAAACACTGAACAGTTTACCTCTGCTTTGTTGTACCTTTGTGTCTACTTAGGTCTCTCAGACTTTGCAAAGTTTGTAAAGGTATCTCTGAGACAGAGGCTCTTTGCTGCTGAGTTCAGAATGTACCAACAGCTGAGAGCTACTCTCTCTTGCAAGGACAAAGAACTATTGAAAAGGAAATGAGCAGGATCTCACCTGTTTTTGAAGTCAGCATTTACCTTTATATTTCTTTTGGGAAAGAAAAATCTAATCTGATACACTGGTCCCAAACTGTTACTTGCACTTGCTCTAGCTCAGCATCTGAGGAGCAAAGCTGATGCTAAACATTGCCCCAAAGCCTCTCTTTGACACAGAAGCTAGTCATTAATCCTTTTTGCCATGCTTGTTGTGACATTAAGGTATTCCCCTCCTGCAAAAGTTGGTATTCCCCTGCCTTCCTCTCCCTTATCAATCTCACTTTTCCATAGCTAGTAGTCTGCAGTGGCTTCCCTCTCAGCACAATTACAAACCCGTTGCATTTTGGAGGAGTTTCAAGATATGTATCCCTAGTCTGAGCTGATCTCGGAGACCTGACCGAAGTTCTTCTGTCCTTAAGACTTGCTGAGATGCAGCTTTCCTTCTCTTGTAGGCTTCCTTTCTTCACTAAATTCTAACTTTTTCGTAGCTCTTTTCCACATATTATTGCTGCTTTGTTTTATTCTTTGTCTCTTCCCTCATAGGTTCTCTTGCGAATAAAAAGCCCTCGGTGATCATTTGTGTGAAACATGCTTAGTCTAAAAACACCTTCTGGTAGATGTCATGTACCTGCTGGCATAAATGGGTAAAGATGATGTGCTTCTGTGATTTCAGCCATAGCTGACAAGTGCTAGGTCTACCTAGACTTCAGCAAAGCCTTTGACACTGTCTCCCACAGTATTCTCCTGCAGAAGCTGGCAGCCCGTTGCATGGATGGGTACACTCTTGTCTGGGTAAGGAGCTGGCTGGAAGACTGGGCTCAGAGAGTGGTGGTGAATGGAGTTAAATCCAGCTGGCGACCGGTCATGAGTGGTGTTCCCCAGGGGTCGGTGCTGGGGCCTGTCCTGTTCAGTATCTTTATTGATGACCTGGATGAGGGCATTGAGTGCACCTTCAGTAAGTTTGCAGATGACACCGAATTGGCTGGGAGTGTGGATCTGCCTGGGGTAGCAAGGCCCTACAGAGGGATCTGGACAGGCTGGAGAGCTGGGCTGAAGCCAATGGGATGAGGTTCAACAAGACCAAATGCCGGGTCCTGCACTTCGGCTACAACAACCCCAGGCAGCGCTACAGGCTTGGG
Source organism: Alectoris magna (assembly GCA_030625065.1). Lineage (NCBI taxonomy): Eukaryota > Metazoa > Chordata > Aves > Galliformes > Phasianidae > Alectoris > Alectoris magna. Next base: position 41,953,740 of record CM060565.1, read on the forward strand.
GCGGAGTGGCTGGAAGACTGTGTAGAGGAGATGGACCTGGGGGTACTGATTGATGGTTGGCTGAACATGTGCTGACAGTGTGCCCAGGAGGCCAAGAAGGCCAAGGGCATCCTGGCTTGCATCAGAAACAGTGTTACCAGCAGGAGCAGAGAGGTGATTGTCCCCCTGTACTCAGCACTGGTGAGGCCGCACCTCAAGTACTGTGTCCAGTTTTGGGCCCCTCACTGCAAGAAAGACATCGAGGCCCTGGAACGTGTTCAAAGAACACGTGTTCACCAGCAAAGCTGGTGAGGGGTCTGGAGCACAGGCCATATGAGGAGAGGCTGGGGATGTTCAGCCTGGAGAAGAGGAGGCTCAGGGGAGACCTTATTGCTCTCTATAACTTCTTGAAGGGAGGTTGTGGTGAGCTGGGGGTCGGCCTCTTCTCTCATGTCATTAGTGATAGGACTAAAGGCAATGGTTTCAAGCTGTGGCAGGGGAGATTCAGGCTGGACGTTAGGAAATATTACTTCTCAGAAAGGGTGGTCAGGCACTGGAATGGCCTGCCCAGGGAGGTGGTGGAGTCACCGACCCTGGGGGTGTTCAAGGAACGATTGGATGTTGTGTTGAGGGACATGGTTTAGTGGGAGCTATTGGTGATAGGTGGACGGTTGGACTGGATGATCTTGAAAGTCTTTTCCAACCTTGGTGATTCTATGTTTCTATGCTTGGTTTTGTACTGTTGGCCCAGTGGTGTGCTATTTTAATCTTCTACTCATTTAATTGAGGAAAAAAAGAAATTTAAAGTGATTTAATGAGGATTGGTTTGTTAGAGATTTCAGATGTTTCAGTGTGAAAGGCAGGTCTGTGAAGACGCAGAGACATGATAAGTTGAAAGGACACTAAGCATGATTCCTTTCTCAGTTCATGTCATTGTCATAAACGTAGAAAAATACTCAAGGAGCAGCTGTAGCTTTAACTGATCTCAACTGAGAATTGGTTTTCATATATATATGAGCAAATACACATGTATGTATATATTTTATATTTTTTATATGCGCGTAGGTGAGTTTAAAACTTCCCTTGAGATGCTTTGTTTCTCAACAGATTTGCCTTGCCTCACCGTGTCTCAGGGGAGCAGTATTGCTGTTGGAATATTTTTTCTGCTCTTTTCACTGCCTAGCAGTGTCTCAGTTCTGCCATAAAGGCGTGTCTTTAAAAATTCTAGCAGTGTCTGTGTTTAGATGCTCACATCTATGCATGTTTCCTGTCAGCAGATGGTTGGGACAGCAGATGAGTGCTCCTTGCGTCTTGTGATTTTTGGAACAATCGCAGCAGTCTTTCAGCATTACAGCGGCAGTATGGATCAGAACAGCAGTTTGTTAGGTCCTATTTTGTCAAATTGGCTGTGACAATACTGTGTCAAGTTTCTTCCTTTAGTTTCCCATGAAGTTATAAGAAGGTTTTAGCTGTGCATATATGTACTGTATTGATAACAGAAACAAAAGAGCATGATAAACATGTGGAGCGTGGCCAAGCATAGCCCCCGGAGGAAGGGGAGAGGTGAAGAACGGGATGGGGCATAGTTCTGGTGGCTGTCCTCTGGTCTATAATGGAAATTGTCCCTAGCCATGCAGGTTGGATAAGGCTGTAGCTATGGCTCTGTCACTCTACTTGCCTTATCTATGCCTAACAACATATGGCCTAGTACTCATGTCAGAGGTCTGAGCTATGACTGGAAGTTGTCAAGGAAAAGAGAAAGTGCTGCCTTTGGTGAATATATGGAAACTATAAAACTGTGGTGATTGACATAGGAACAACTCCGCATAATTTTGGGAACTGAAAATGAGGTCTTAAGGAACCAACAGAAGTTTCTCTGATTTTCTGTAAGGTCATGAGTTTTTCATACCCCTGTTTAAATCTTAGTTTGCATACTTCGGAATAGTTTGACCCCCACCCCCTCTTGGGTGTGTATATATATGACTGATAATAGTCATATAGTAATAGTAAATTTTATATATATATATATATAAGGCATAACCTTACCCAACCTAATTTACCTTTATCTATCCTAATCTATCTATCTCCCCCCACCCCCTCCTTGGAATACTGATTAATCATAGGCTAATATGTTGTTTGCTCAGAACACATGTGGTTGTAGATTATATACACAACAGCTTGCTCAGAATACACTTAATAAATTGTCTTGGTGCATCTGATCTGTGTCAGTGAAGTGCACCATAGTCGCTGTCTTCTTGCTGGGAGAAAGAAACCAGGGAACGGGGTGGGACAACAAGCCATATAATTTCCTAAAATGTTAGTCCCCATTTTTTGAGGCCACTCAGTAGCGTTTGTGTGTAACACATGTATATCTTGATCATGAAAACGCTTAAGATACAAAGATGTTACTCAACTTTAATACTGACTTACTTAGAGCTGAGGAAGAATTACTGAGATAATTCTGAGGGAGTGACTCACTTATAGACAGGAAGACATGGCTATATAGCTATAAACATGCTGTCTATTATCTTCGAGTAGGTAACGTGGAAGTTAATGCTGGGAGTCAGACAGTCAAATACATTGTAGTTTGTTAAAAGTTATCTTTGTCTCATGATGAGAGTCACCATAGCTCAGCTGGTCTTACAGCCTTGCTTTGCTGAACTTCCTGAACAAACTGAAACTGCCTTGGTGTACATTGTCAGACCTCTTCTTGAAAATCATTTTCTCATAAGGTTGAATGTTAGAGCTCTCTTGTAACTTTATTCAGTAGCAGTTGTGGCCTCAGGTGCTGGGTTCTTTTTAGGTTCTTTTCAGATGAGTGTCATGGAGTGTATTTGAGTTGTGGTCTCTGTTTTGATATGAGAATAGCGGAATTTGACCCAGGATGAGAGAAATGTGTGGAGTCCATCCATCTAGACATGGGAGGGATACAGGAAGCTATTGGGAGTAAAAATACAATTGCAAGGAAGAACGGAGAAAAGACGAGAACCAGTTTTTACCTATAGGGTCCGGCTACCTAACAGGTAAAGATTTGGGATTTTCCAAGTTATGCTTCTCAGAAATGCAGTGGTGATTGTAGAGCCCTATGTAGTCCTGAGGAAAGAATTATCCATCCCTGCAAAGCCCTTCAGATGCCGTCTTGTTGCAGACTATAAGTCAAGACTTGTTCTTAATAGATGCAGTAAGTGCTGGTCGCATGCAGGATTTCTGTTACGAGTTTGTCCCACCTGTAAAGCTAATCAGCACTATACTAGTGTTAAACATCTGTTGTGAATTAAGCTGCTCTGTGCAGGCCAGCCCTCTGAGTTTTACTTCTTTTTTTCACTATTTCTCCTAGCTGTGCATGCACTTCTGTTTGTTGATGGTAAGCGCCTTCCACAGTATGTATCTCTGAAATGCTGTGTCAGCACAAAAGCCACCCTGAAGGGTAAGATTTAAAAAAAAATAAAAAAGCCCTGTGTAGGCAGGAAGCATCTTCAAAGGAATGCTATGAAGAGCATCCCTTAAGACCTAACTCCCCTGATCAGCGAAGCAAGCATGGGATCAGCCAGTTTTTCTGGTCGGAGTTCACAATGTCTTTCTGAAGTTTCTGTCTGAGTGCAAGTAGGGATCCTTGAAAGATGCGTTAGATGTAGACTACCTAGTGTGTTTACTGTTGATTTCTGATAAAAACAGCTATAAGTGCTAGTGCTTCAGCTGCTGTCAGCACCTCATCTGATATTTGGCTTCCGTCTACAGGAGTCTGATGGCCTACAAAATCGAGCCAGTTCAGCTTTATGTACTGGGGTGCTAGCCAGCACAATTTATGTATTTCTATCATATTGCCAGTTACCTTTTTAACAGGCCAGGCTGTCAGGGCTGGTGCTGCTCCCTTGGAGGGGTTAATTTTGTCTCACTTTCTGAACAGAAGGGAGTAAACCTTTGCCTCTTTATTCTTTTGTCCCTTCTCTATTGCCCGTGCTAATTTAATTTGACAGCCTGGTGAATAGGATTTATCAAATACTGTAACCTTAAGCAATGCAGATATTGAAAACTGTGCTTTAAATTTATATAATCCAGATGTGAGAACCAATAAAATAGTGTGATGAAATAAAACGTCAGGCTTTGTTGAGAGAGAAAGGGAGAAATACTATTTGCTGTTTATTTTTCCAAATGGCATGAAGTTCAGAGCAGGGTTCAGTCAATGATATTAGCCTCCAATAGTAGCAGTAATTTTTGTCATGGCAGTGCTGGTGGGTATTAGTGAGTTTCAGGGTTTTTGAATCAATCATATTTATACAACTTGTTTAGTAAAAACAAGTTATGTTTGGGCAGTGAAAAGGCTACTCTTGCTAAGTGCTTGCTGCTAAGTTGCTGAAATGATCTGCGGCTCAAACTTGTAAGTACTGATTGCGCACACCCTGTAGTATCATGTGTGAAATTGATTACCTTACCCTTCCCATCAATGTAATGCACTGCTTGAAGAGAAGATGTTTTTTGTCTTAGTAGTCTTAATAAAAAAGTAATGGATGTAATGATTTTAGACCTGCTGGAGTTACCCAGGTGGATTAAAGCAAAGAACTCCGAAAAAGTGGATGAACGAGAGAAAGCTTGTAAGTATCTGCTCCATGTGTTCAAAATGAGCAAGCTGCAGCATCCTATTGAGGAATTTCACTGCTATACGTATCTAAAACAAAACATAAAATGACAAATTATGTGTGTAGATCAAGCTCTGTTCCTACAGTGTTTCTTCTCTTCTGTGTTGGAAGAGATTGAAATATAATAGTTAAAATAATTTTTGGCTCAATCTCTTCACTCTCTGGTTACCATTCTTTGGCAGAGGGGAAGAAATCCTGACAATATCTTTCAAGTAATTTATTTGCCACAAGTGAAATTCTGTGTTAGCTCAAAAATGGGCATTAGAATCAGTATTCATCAAATTCAGAGCATAAGCCTAATATGTAGGATAAAAAGTTAGAAAATTTAAAGCATTTCAGCTTGATATTTAAAATACACTTTTATTTGTGTATTTTACTACACTTAATATAAAAGCTGAAGAAACTTGCAATCAAAATCACAATTTTTCGTTTTTAGTAAGTATTCAGATAGTAAGCCAGAAGAATCATGCATATAACTCAGACAATAAGTGATCTCAACACCAATATACCAATACCTTGGCTAACTTGATTTGGCAGTTCCATACTGTCATGATATGATAAAATGAAATAGGACTGTTCATAGATTTATTTCAGTTCTGTGCCATCTGAATTAGGTGTCCAGAAATAGGTTAGAAATTGAATTGTATTTAAACATTACCCTGAATTCCATTCTGAGAAAGAGCACTTTTCCTCTTTAACTAAAGCTAGACTGAATCCAGACCATCTCTGGCTTTGATTACACAAAATCAAAACATATATAATCAGATCTTACGAAACAAACCCAACCTCTGGCTTTGTGCACCTCTGATTTCCTTAAGTCAAAAGCTGTAGGGAAAAAAAAACCCTCAAAAGTTATACTGGGATTTTTTTATTTTTTTTAAGTATGAGATATGAGCAAATGCATGCATCAGAATTCTTTATTCCTGAGACTTCAAATTAGAACTGCTGTGGGATGCAGCCCCTAATGTCACCTTAGTTAATGAAATAATTGCTCACAAGGGAGCCTTGTATATTATAGACTGAGTCATGTGAAGCTAGTAAATTAGTTAGGAGTCTGAGACGCAGCAAACCTTAGCTATTACTGCATTTTCCATTGACGCACTTCTTTGTCGCAGTACTACCTGTTATTCTGTATCTGGAATGTAAGAGTTCGACTGCTTACATCTGAAGGGAGGTTTGTTATTTTAAGCTCATGAGTCCAATAGGTATGTTTGTGGAAGATCATCTTCAGGCTGATGTAAGGGTAAAATTGTTTTTTTTATCATCGTGCTAATGTTGGAATGCCAGTTTGAGCCAACTCTGTAGTTTCTGCTGGAATATCCTGGTAATTCACCTTTTCTAAGCCATGCTTTTGGGTACACTTTGTATGCAGCCAACTTACACGTTCAGGGTGATATTATTATTAAAAGGGCAAAGTTTGAACAGATAAAATTGTGCAGCTCTGGATATTTTCCAAGAGAAGTATTCTGCATCTTGGACTTTCAACAACCACTGTATTTCAGAGAATGCTCCCTACTAAGTTATTTTGTCCAAAGTCTTGTGTATGCCATCAAAGAGAGATTTCTGCATCAGTCACAGCTAATTCGGATGGAGACGACACTGCTGAAAGATGTCAGGGAAGACAGATCCATTCTGAAGATCTCATGTTTTTTAAACAAAGCAGTATCTGTCTGGATTGTAGCTCTTTGAAACTTTAGTATAACCAAGTGCGAAGACATAAGTAATGGAAGTTCCATTTAACAAACTCAATCCTGTTCAGCTGATCATATGATCTAGCCTCTTGGGTTTGTTTGATTCATTCATTAGCTGTGTAATCCATTTGTTTCTGCTTTGGTTCCATAAATCACGTGCTTGCCAGAGTAGAGAGAATTATTTGAAAGAGTGGAAGAGCCATTAAGTAGAAATGAGAGTATGTGTAAAATGCTCACCCAGCATAGCTGGGGGGAATGAATGCTGGCCTCTCTACAATATGGAGCTGAAAGACCAGCTAAACCTCAGCCATTTCCCCTCTTTCTGGCTAACGTACTAAACATGGTACTGGGCTATTCCCAGTAGGGACATACGGCAGCTTCCAAGACTGGCGTTAGCTTTCTTCTGTCATGCTCAGCCATGTCTTTGTATGTTTTTACTCCAAATTACAACATGGTTTTAATCTAAACAGACATCAGCTCTCTACGCCAACCACATCAAATACATATTGCAAGGATAACAGAATGGACGAAAGTAGTGTAGCTCACAGAGTGGCTGTGTGATAGTGCGAGGCAGAGGAGGGGGGGCTGTGGAGGAAAGGATTGAGCAGAGAATGCACCCCCTAAAGCAAAGCAACTAATGTAAAAAAGTGGTGAATGAATAGAGGTATTGTATTCAACTTAGTGAAACAGATTCCCCAGGGATAGGTTAGGTTCCAGGATAAATGAAATCTCTCTTCAAATAGCATTCTACCCTGTCCAGATATAGGCATGACGATAATCTGTGAAGAAACGGAATTCAGAGCATTTATCACTTCTAATTTATTTGCTTTTAAAGGTGTTATTTTACCTACATTGGAAGGGGTCTACTACCAGGAAATTCTGCCTTTCTGGAATATACTTTCTTCTAGGATTTCTCAAGCGACTCCTCCATTATTATTATTTCAATTCCAACTTTTTATACTTAATATTGTTTGGAAGATGTAGGTTTTTTCCACAGTCACTGCAAAACACAAGTCTCCGTAGCTTGGTACTTCTCTTTCAGACTGAAAGGTCCATCATTTTATTTTATTTTATTTATTTATTTTGCTGCCTTCTTGGGGTTTCTTGTTGTAAGCATGAGAAAGATAAGGAGTGGGGCTTCCCACAGGTAGAGACTGAAGGGTGTTTGCTTCTTACGGCAGGGTTGTAGTTGTTGAAAGAGAAGCATTGATGTGACAACACTGCAGAAAGAAAACAGTGTTTTAGTAAGAGAATGTGAACAGAGAATGATGGTTTAGGAAGCCTTGAAATTATTTGCTTTGTTGTGAGGTCACAGATAAGAGCAGGTGGAGGATATACAAATGCTTAAGAAGGTTGTCAAGAAAACTACTTGAGACTGAGGAGGAAAGATACAGATGAAACTCCAGCAAACTACTCGGAGGCCAGAAAGCTGTACAAAGTTACATCACTGTTCTTGTGACTTGTGTTAAGCTCTTCTTTGAGAGTTGTGTTCCTTTTTATTTAAGTGATTTAAGTGATTGCTGCCATAGTTTGTCACAGGACAGTTTCAGTTTTCACTGCAACAATGTGTTGGCTTTTAGTTCTTGTGATAAGGTTAAAAAGTTTAAAAACATGGAGTGTAGTCTAAAAATGCAGAAACCTACAAGAACCTGAATCTTATTTGTAATAACAATAAAGTCTGTGTTATTCTTTTTTTTTTTTTTTTTTTTTTTTTGTTCCCATCATGATTTTCAACTCCTGACTGTGAACAGTATTTGCAGTAATGAAATATGTGTTGGGCAGACAGGGGTACATCAAATACTGAGTTTAACTGTGCCTTCTTCAGCCTTGGTGTTTGTTGTTGCAGCTCTTCAGAAACTCATGCCACACTTGCTGCTTATGGAGGACTTCTGGGTATTCGATTTCTATTTAATTATCAAACAAAAATACGATCATCTGCTTAGGAAGTATGCAGTTGTAACTAATATGGTGATATAGAACTTTGATATTTCTCTTGTTGCCATAAAGTTTTGTTAACATTTTGGAAAAAGACACGTTACAGAAGTAGTCATATGTGAAACAGGCACAAAAAATATTCATTCTTTGAGTGAGTGGGAGCACAAAGCAAACAAACTGTGTAAAGGGTGTAGAAATGGCTTAAAAAAAAAAAAAAAAAAGTCAAGCTAAGACTTGTTCTCTTTAGTGCGTAGTTTTATGCTGCAGCTGCTACTTCTTCAGCCAGGCATGCAACAGTTCCACTGCACAATTCCCTGAGGACTTGCTATTGCTTAGGCTGTGAAGATCAACAACAACACAGCACTGCTGAAAGTATGAACCACTACTTGAATAGTGCCAACACTTTATTATGTTACAGTTATTACCAAAATAGAAGGATCTTGCCTTTATGTTGGGTTCTTTTTATAAATCTACACCTCTGATTTCCAGTTTTTGAAAAACATTTACTTGCACTGCGGCTTTTCAGAGATGCTGCATGTTCTCAGTCTTATGCTTTGATGTACTGTATTTTGACAGTTGCTTTAAAGCTTAAGTGGGTTGGGCTCCTGAGGGTTGTAGATTCAGAGTACATGTTCAGATGGATGGGGATGAAGGAAAGAAGTCAAGTGTCATAACAGCATCTGAACCCCGGGAAGCAAAAAGGTACTCAGTAGCAGAGGTAGCAGAGCCAATAGAAGTGTAGAATTACAGGATGATTAGAATTAAGTCACTACTTCATTAAAAAAAAAAAAAAAAAGAAAGAAAGAAAATCTCTGAAATTACTTGGGTTTATTTCATAGAGCAACACAAATGAAGTAAAGTCAAAACTCAGGTAAATGCTGAATTTCAACACAATTTTCACACTGACTCTATCACCTTGTGGCCACAGATAGAATGTTTTGTTCCCAGCCTGTAAAACAGGTTATGTGCTTACCGTCCTTTGTCAGAGAGGTGGTGTGGGAATTAGTTTTCATTTATGAAGTTCTTTAATGTGCTTTATTTTTTTATGGCTCAGAATGGACTTCAGCCATACGGATTTTCCATGGCTCAGAATAGACCTCCCCTCCTGTTGTGCTCTCAGCTTTATTCATTTGAATTGCCAGAAAAAAAGCTAACAAATTGGCATGAGCTCCAAGGAGAGTAGCAAATGACTCAGGATCTGGCTGGAGGCATTAAATTAACAATGTAAGATTAAAGAAGATAAATATGCGTAGCTTGGTGAAAGCTGTTTCCCTGGAGCTAATTATGCCATATTATTTTAAAGATGTAAATGTTGATGGATTTGGTTAGTGTGCTCCAGAGAGGTAATTGGCAGAGAATAGAGGAAGCAAAAAGGAATTTCAAGTTGAATACCAAGGGAAAAGGATTTCCTGACAGTATATCTCTTGCTCTGTCAAGTAGGCTTGCAGGGGGTGCAGAAAACCCCGCTGCTCGGAACGTGAAAATCTCCTACGAGAGGAAGAAGTGCTGAACTGGGATAAAGATGTAACCCACTGAGTCTTGTATGTTTCAATTCTTGTAATTGGAGAGATTCAGATACCATTATTGGTACAGCAGTATTGTCCAGAAACTCAAATCTGAGAGGAGTGCTGTAGGAACACATAAACAAGTTTTCTGTATCTTTTACAAAATCTGTAGAGCAGTCAGAAAGGTCTAAACCAACTCAAAAGTGAGTATTGAGGAGCCTCTGCCAAGATGGCTGTAGATATTCTACCCTTTTCTGTTCCATACACAGCAGAGACGTGAAGGCAGCCAATTGTGGCAGGGCTACCCTTGGAGTACCCAAGAATGCAGCAGTGAGCAGCTTCTACTGGGTCACCCTCCTTGCGCAGCGCTGCAAGAGTATGCACCTTTTGAGTTCACGAACACAAAAATGCTCCCTGAGGCTTTCAAGGTCCTGATGTGTTATTGTAAGAATAACTATTGGAAGGTTCAGCAACTACAGTGAAACTTCAGTTCTTAACTCAAATGAAAACAAGAGTTCAACTTACGTGTTAATTATGAACATATTCTTTCTTAAATCTTCTTTGTTTCTCTTAGATTGCAGGTGTTCCTATGCTGTAACACATACCAGAGCTGACCTGAATATTTGAGGCAGAGTAGTTGTAGTACCTCGGAGTTCCTTGCAGGCAAATATATCTTGGTAGTCCTAGCGGCATGCATTAACCCATATTTAGTGTTGTGCTATTGCAATTACTGTGCTTCCAGTCATCAGACTAACTCATTAGACTTACCACAAGTATCTCTACAATGCTCAACTGTCAGCTAAGCATTTTGCCTGGAAAACAGCATCAGCAAAGATAGTAGAAATAATGGATATTTCTGTCAGTTATTTGAGACTGAGACCTAAAACCAAAATGTCTTTCTTAGATCAGGCAAATTCTGAATTCTGGTCTGTAAACTTAAGGAATAATTCAAGTTGATCACGGCACTTGGTTTGATCAGAGAACTGGATCAGCTGTCTTTTGTAAACAAAACAGTGCATTCAGAAACCTCACATGAGAAACTATAATTAGAGAGTCCCTGATTCTACTGAATGGGAAATGCCTATGTTATTCCCTTAACTAGGAACCACTTATTTTTCTGAAAAATGACTGAAGCTAGGACTTGAATCAAAATTCTGTTAAGAATATGTTGTGTAGCTTGTTGACAAGTTGCTGCTTTGCTAAACAAGAGGCCTCTTTAACATTGATTATCAATGAAGTGGAGCAGTCTCCTTCAGTAATTATCATACATGGGAGATCCGTGGACTTGCCAGACTATTCTTTTCACACCTTTGATTATAGGCATGCATGAGGTCACATAAATAATGCTTCTGTCAAGCTTTGCTGGTGAACCCTGTAGGATTTTATTCCCCACCTGTAACATAGTGATTCCAAGAAAGTCCAGTTCCATTCCTTTCCACTATCACCATTTAATTGCTTGCCTACACCGTTTTGCCATAATGAGCTGTAGCCATAGTAGAGCAGCTCTTAACATCTTGGTCGATAATATCCGTTTGGCGGTGTATTTTATTCATGGCAATGCACGAAGCTCACACCATGCAGCTTTGGGGTATCTCGGAATACGAGTCTACTGGTGTGAAATTTTGACATTTTCATGTCATCTTTTTTGAGGATGCTTCTGTTTTGAGTCATTAAAGTGGAGATAACTAAGTTTCAGGAGACAACTCCAATGAAATTAAAGCAATGAAATAGTTAGGATTGCTGAAAATTACGGAATCCCTGCTGTTGTGCTGGGCAATTGCAGTATTTGAACGCTTGCCACCCTCAATGGGCAGCATTTTTACTAGGATGTGTGGTGCCACACAACCGAATATGAAAAAGGATGTGATCTGACTTTGAGTGCATTTTCTCTACCCTTTCAAAAAATATCTAGGCCATATAAAGGCTCCCAGAATTGACAACAGTGTCAATATAAACAGATCAAAAATTTGAAAGCTATCATATTTTGCTTTTACTGAACTCTACTTCAGACTTGCTTCTTACAAGGAGAAAGTGTGGTGTAGACCTTGTACAAATTAAAGACAACGTGAAAATTCTGTTTCCAGGAGCAGCTTTGGAAGTCAGGCAGAGGAACTGGTTTGTCTGGACTGTTTTAGCTTTCCTTATCCACACGCTGCCACCCGTGCATCAGAATGTGCTCTCTGCATCCCATCAGTAACACGGCTCCAAAGAGAAATGCTGTGATAATAAGTAGTAATGTGTCTGTTCCATTCATTTGACATATTGTGACTTAATGATAACGTTAATTGGATTGGCTGAATAAGTGCTGTTTGGGCATTATGCCAGTGTTTCTGGGAGTTTGTATAACAGACATGCTTCCGAGGAAGTGAACGAATCCATCTTACAGTAGGCACCGATGTAGTGTCTGTTCTTGTGATTCTCATCATCTTACAACTCTGAAGTGATACATTAAAATAAAATAAAATTGTATGGTTGCCTGTTCAATGCTCGCTAGCACTGTTTCATGTCACAGTGATGATGACTGGAATTAGCAGGTGATGTTCCCTTCCCTGTTGGCATATTCACCACCAGCTAAACTCCTTTTATTTGGTTCTTGATCGCTGTCTGCTCCCGGCCTTGGCCCAGAGAGATCAGCAGCTCTAACCTCTACCTCTGTCTTTATTTTCTGCCCACTTCAGGGCTCTGACATAAGAAAAATCAGAAGGCAGAAAATATTGGTTTTCTTTTAGGTGTTCCTGACAGCAGGTGCTACCAATCTTCCTTTCCATTTATTAGTCCTGTGCTTGGTCCCCTGCTCCTTCTCTGAGTGGTTATAAGAGAGTTCCACACCACCTTGAGTGCAGGGCTCAGCCTTTCCCTCCCACTGTTAAATCAGTAAAGGATACGCTAGCTTAATTGTCGGTGTTGTTATCATTAAAAGTTAAGAAAGCTCTCTAGTCTGTATAAGTGCACAGTCTGTATGTCTTTTAGCAAAATCTGAGTTCTTTCATTATTTAACGGTTATTTTTACTCAAGCATGGGTGTATATATACAATGAGACATTTCAATTATTGATGCTACTTTAGTTGGTTACATTTTACTTGGCCTCAAGATGACGATTAGACGGAGGGAAGGAGTGGTGTAAGTGTCTTTTAAGGTAATCTATTGCATTAGAACACAATTCCCCCCAACCCCTTTAGTCAAACTTCAAGCTTCAGCCAGCTGCTTCTAACTACTAGCATATGTCTTAGATGAGGAAAGAGATACAAGAGGGAATACTCTGAGTACAATAGCATTTCTGCTTTCTCTAAGCTAGTGATCGGCTGCTTCAGCTGTAAGGCAAAAGAATAAAATAAATGATCTGTAAAGAATCTGCAAATCTGAAACAGAAAGATTGTCCCATCCATCTAGTGATTTTATAGCGACAGTATTTTTCCTGGTGTTTTCACTATGAAGAGGAGAATCTTGAAGTACTTCAGTAATTTGCAATAGTGATTCAGCAATGGAGTGGGAGCTAAAACTGTGTCTGAGGTGATGAGGAAGGCTTATTCATAAATCTAAAATCAGGACCAAGGTCCTTTCTTCTTAATTTATTCTTTGAACTCCAGTATCACATTCAGTTTTGTATTCAAAGACAAACCACTGCCTTTGAACAGACAGCGGTGCTTGTTGCCACCAGACAGAAATTGTTCTCATTTGAACTTTTCGAAATGTCTTCACTGAATCTGCCTTGACAGTGATCTCAATCGGCTGTCAGAGTTTTTGTTTTATTGCTTCTGTCTCTGACTGTGCAAAGCAGTACCTGCAGGCCACCTTACCAGCTTATTTTCCTGCCTCTGCATTTAAATACTCAGGAATATTCTCCCTGTTCCTACACTCCCAAAACAGGTATTTTTTTTCTTTCTCCTGTTTTACATGTGATAGGCTCATAGCTATGTGTATTAACCTCGAGAGGCATAAAATTCTGATTTAACTGTTGTCCCCTGGCTACATCAGGGGAAGACAGATTGCTATAGAAATAAGAATATTAATAGCTTTAAAATCAAATTAATGCATGGTATGTGTGCAGTCAGTTCCATTAATTTTTGGTATTATATTCTGTGTTGGATGCCTGTAACAGCTCTATGACTATTGTTGGAAGTGAAATGTGAGAAACGATGTCTATAAAGAATAGATATAAGACTTCCAGATAATTGCAATCAAGTTTGAAGTCTACCTTTACTGCAGAATTTAACTTACTGCTTCTGTGCATTCCTTCATTATGTGCAATTTCAGCACTGCGTGAGAACTGACTTGAGGCTTTAGTTCAAGTCTCATTTTCAATGTGTGCTCTGGTCTCTTCCCACCCCCATTGTTTGGTTAGCCCTCCACCCTACAAAAAAAAAAAGAAAAGAAAAAAAAACAGAAGAAAACGGACAAAAAATAAAAGAAAAACATAACGCTTCAGTCACAAATCTCAGTGAGCAAGTCCTTAGAGCTATGCTAGTTGCTTCTGGAAGCTAATTATTGTGTGTTAGTAAATGAACAAGTTAGAAAGAACGTTAAATATATTTGACTTGCAACAACAAGTCTCCTGTCAAAAGGGAGAACACTAACCCTAGTTCCACATGAGATATCAGCAGCAACAGCCACCAGCTGGCAGGAAGGTGAGAAATAATGTAATCCAGGAATAGATTTTTAAGCGTTATCCAGTCCTCTTCTTCATCGTATGAGCTTTCCATACCACACACTTGGTTATGTGCTACTGGTTACTGTAAGGAAGGCTTCTTTCCCCTTGCCGCTCCCCCCCACCCATTCCAGACTGGGTGAATGCCTAAACAAAACAGGAATTTGAATGCTGACTCACAGGCATCCCCATTTATTCTGTCCTGATTGCCTTAATTCCTGCTTTTCCAGCTATGGCAGGATTTCTACGACGTTTTGGGCTCTCAAAATGCATCCACTTGTCCAGAGGGGAGTAATGAAATCCAGAATGTACCGATTCAAAACGTTCCTGATTCCAAACCGGTCTCCTGGGTCATTCAGTGCAAAGAACGCAATTGAAGAGTGAGCTCAGTTCAAAACAAACCTGGAGTTCATTATCAATTTGGGTTGATTTAAGCTTGTGGGATTTTTTTATTTTATTTTATTTTATTTTATTTTGGTCTGTTTGGTTTTTTTCCCCCCTTTCTGGGACTCTCTGAGGTGAAAGTTGTATCTTTTACTGAAGAGAGAAAGCGTCTCATGTCAGTGACATGCTGCATGGCTGCTCACATTTCACTGACAAACTCCAGGGCTTTGCAGTCCCAGGAGGAAGCTCTTGTTAAGAATAGGGCACTGGAAATGGTTTCCCAAAAGTCAAATAGCTTCTTGTGCCTCATTGTTTTTAATCATAAAATGAATGTGATAAAATATGAAGTGCATGACTTTGAGATTAAATACCCGCCTCCCCCCCCCATCCCTCCCCCCCCCCCCCCCTTTTTTTTTTTTTCCCCTGCTTCTGTAACTTGCCATGTGAGGTTTTGGCTTTATTGGGCAGATCCTGTGCCAAGGTAACAGATGTTGAGATGGTATCAGATATCCACAAAGTTCTCTCTTCTCAAAGATCCTGGTCTTGTAAGAGTATAGCTGATACTGAATAGATCTCAGGTGTCAATGGCTGTGCTGCATAATTAATTATAACTTTATATAGCAGAGAGAGCAGTGCTGTCTGAGCGTATAAATGGTAACGAATGGATCTGTTTACTAGGGATCTAGTTTAAATGGTTTTAATCTTTCCACTGGCTTATCATTTTATCCAGGCCTTTTCCAGTAATTAATTAGATGATAGTTAATCCTTGTTGCTGTTCAAATATCTGTTCCTCCTGAGAAAATTGGTCTTAATAAGCTGACTAAGGAACCAAGGTGTTTCTGGGCGCCTATCTGTGCAAAAAAGTCATACTTTCAATCCTATGGATGTCAGACACTTCTGCTACCAGGAAGTACATATACTGATGTTTCCACAATATGTCTTAATCTTTACGTATATACTACTCATCTGTTTTCAGTGCAGCCTGGCTGAGGTAATGTTAGTGCCAGCGAGAAGCAGATGCTGTGGATGTGGCATGCCACCTACCCTTTGGCTGGAGTGATGGCAGGGAGTTAGGGGTTTCCCCTGCAGGTTTATCCTCAGTGTAAGCTGGAAAACCAGAGGACAGCATTCTTATTCCTGCGTGCACTGGGTGCTCTTCTCAGCCGCAAGTTTATGCCAGATCCCTGTGCATGGGGTTGGTGGTGAGATGCAGACTGCTGATGCAGTGTAATTCTTGCACATGAGCAGCAACTGGCAAACTGTGTACATGGGAGCTTTGACCCTAAACTGTGGCCCTCAGAGTTTGGAAGGTGGGGGTTATCATGAGATTTGGATTAGGTTGTCTCTCAAGAATGTGATATATCCTGGCTTTAACCTGTCCCTCATCAGACAGTGAATGTCTTTTAGATACAGCCCAAGCTTTTCTAAGACTGGGAGACAGCTGAAATATTATGGTTTCACCTAGGAGCTACAGAACCATGTGTGTTTCCCAGTTGTAACCTAAGGATGTTACTTAATCTTTAGACTCTCCAGGTGCACAGTAGCCATGAAAGGCTCAAGTGGGAGTTTTATTTTCAATACAGAGGGATGCATGTATTATTCATGGTGCCAAATGTAATGCGGTAAATGGTATTTCTGTTTTCATTCGGGTCAGTTATTTGCCTCTCAAAAACATAACAAGTAGTAGGTTGGGTTTTTCCCCCTCTGCTGATTACACTTTATCCTCTTTCTTTATACCCTTCTTTATCTATTCCTAATTTTGTACAGAAATGCTTACTGAACATCAGATAGATTTTTAATATTCAGGTTCTCTGCATGGGTTCTGACATTTTAAGCGGTTGCTTTTGAAGACCTATACATTGATTTACTGTATAGGAATAATCTTACCTTAAATGTTTGTTCTTCATCAAGAATAAAGGCGTAAGAATTGTAAATAAAGGTTCTTGTTGAAAATTTGAGTATGAATCATAAATTACTTCTAAGGATATCTTAGTTTTCCTTGTTTCTAGCAAGTGCTGCGTAGTCAAATTTTGATCTGATTTAAAACCCTGGTGAGCCTTTGATGTCACTGAGGTTATGCAAGGCTTACTTTGCCAGCCTCTCACCATTTCCTCCTGCCAATACAACCCAGACTCTCAGTCTCTTCCAGAGGAGCAAATGGTTGACTGGGAATTTTACTTAGTTTCACCAGGGTTTTCGTGTGTTGTGTCATGCAAGTAAGGGAGAAAGGAACATAAGCCATTAAAAGCAAGTCTGATGTGTTAATTCACCCCTAGCTGGTCTGGGAGCATAATGCTGGCTGAGTACCCAATGAGTGAGAGATGGACAGGTGAATCTTTACACCTCCTCCCAACTGCCATCTAACAGTGCTTTTAGGGAGATTGTCCAGTTTTGAGAGGCAAGAAAAGTGTATCTTTAGCTTGCCCTCAATTTGGATTTTTAGGGAAAGGTATCTAGAAGTTGCTAAAGCTTTAGCAAGCATGCTTGCAGACAGTGGAATGTACTGCATAGTGCAACTGCTACCTATGCTTTCTTGCAAAGCCTTTCATTTACTAGAATGGTGTGTGAGCCGTAGTCTCATTTTGCTCATTCAGAGGTTGGTATGTAATTTGTGTAATTTCGTGGCATCACAGCATCCTGGTATATGCATGAGGGAAAGTAGGTCTTTTATTCCCGTGTTAAACATGAGTCTTCATTTCTCAAGCACTGCTGTCAGGTAGTCTTGTTGTTACAGTGGTCTGTCTTAAATGAGGTGATCTCTCTGCAATTAGCACGCTTCTTAAATACATCTGTGGTTCAATTTTGGATAGGTTAGACAACATGTTTAGTAGTGCAGTGTGCTCTGCTGTTGCAGAGGAGAAGGGGCCATCAGTGGTTTAGCTAAGTGTGGCAGCACCTTGTTAAAACATAAGCTGTTTTACACTGTAAGCAGGACCATCACAAGTTCTCCACCAAATCCAAAGCTTGCTTCAGGACACTGTTGCTATATATCAGGTCCCACAGTACAAAGCAGTGTTTTGTCTCCCAAAGAGCTTTTGATGTCAGCTAAGCTCTGATACCCAGCTCTGACAAGCACAGAAGAGGATATGAGTAAAGAAGTAGGTTGAGTAAAAATTGAGAGGAGAAGGGGGGCTGCATATACAGAAAAGCAGAATTCAGGGTGTTTGTTTATGCAAAATAACTAATTGTTGTCAGTAGAAATTAGTCTTGGTTTTTTCCCAGGTATGTCCCTAGCTGGTGTATGCCCCGTGATCTTATCAGTGCTTGAACTGTAAAAATGCAGTCAGTGACTTTAATCAACCACTGGCTTGTGCTGCAACCTCTCACAGGACTGTTGTATAAAGTGTAACAATTTGGGATTTATTTGCTTTAGTAGCTTCTGGATATGGCCTTTCCTGTAGGACCCCCCGTGACTCTTGAATGTTCAAATAAGAAAGCCTGAGGCCTCAGGGGCTGCTGATCACACTAGCTTTATAGTGTGGGCTAACAGTGGTAGAGTATGTATGTGGTTTTGCTTGTAAAAAGAAGTGGAGCATGTTTTTAGGAGAATATTTCCTCTCTGCCTCCCCTCAGTGCATACAGATGTTATTTTAGAGAAAAACTGTGCAGCTATGCTGGTTTGTAGAAATCAGGCTGTACTGTTTACTAAAACCTTCTTCTGTGTCTCGTGCATCTGTCCATGTATATAATTCTGTAACTTAGGGCTGTTCTTGTAGGTTCCACGATGAGATTTATTTTCTGGGGCTTACTGGAAACATTATCAGAGAAAAATAAACACCATGGAGAACTCATAGCTGGTGACCCAGCTACGTTGTGTTTTTTCTGCCTGTTTTTTATTATACTTGTGGTTTTCACTAGATTTGCTTCAGCTGTGATTTATTTTAATCTTGTGCTCTGGCATTTGCAGTTTAAGTGTGTACGTTCCTTGTGTTTTGTTGAGTGTTACTGCGTTTCTGTTCCCCAAGTTGTGGGATAATTTTGAGGTGACATCCAGGCCTTTGTCTTTCCTTGGTACAGGCCTCGTTGGGCAGGTCTTGTTCAGAGCTGGATTCCAAGGAGCCTAAGTAGGGTGTTTGGGCTTTTACTTATCCTAATAAGTAACTTTTTGGTGGTGCTCAAAAGTATCCAAGAAAACCTTGTCCTGGGGTGACAGGGGAGCAAGATTTCTCCATAAATTTTAGGTTCTTCTGGTTCCCAGGAACATCGAAATGTAACCACTGCAGAGCCCAGGATGTCCTTCGTGTTCTGTTGTTAGATGTGTCTGCTAGGGGCTTCCGTAATGCAGTAATGTTGGCTTTTTCTAGTTCTCAATCTGTGAGCTCAGAGCTGCTGCCTACAAGACCTGTAGTCTAACACTGTGTGTATTGTTTGGGCAGGAACTTCTCATTTGATTACCATATGATTCACAGGCATGCTGTGATACTGGCTGATGTCATGTGTCCTGCTCCCACGCCCACAGAGCTCATACAAATCCTCTGCTTATATTTACTTTGCTTCTTTTGTAGTGAAAAGAGTGGCTGCAAACCTCAGTTGTGGAAAACAAGTGTGGTCAACTATGGCAAGGTTTTCTGGCTTTCCTTCCTCTCTTCCTTTCATGTGTGTATGCTTTGAGAACACAGCCTTGTCTTCCCTTTCTGCACTGGGACCTCATTATGCTGTGTCCTGTCTCTGTTCCCTCTCTCTCTTAGTTGCTAATGCAAAACCAGTTATTAGTATAAGCTTTGAGAGTGTTCTGTAACTTGCTGCAATCTCATCTATGAAACTTGTGCAAAAGATGCTGTCCCTCATTGCCAGTGCTTTAAAAGCAAACATGCAGCCATTTAGCTGGCACTGCAGTGCTAAGCAGGCAGATGTCAAATTGGTGACATAGTCTGTTTAAACAGCCCGTGCTACTCTTGTATCCATGCTTAACAGCTTTATCCTCAGTCATTCCTATGCAGCAGCGAAGTGCAGTGTTTCACAGAATCAAATATTGCCTGCCAAGCCCTGTTATCTTGGAGCTTGAGCTTGTACATATTGCCTCCTTTTCGGATGGGATCCTACTTCTTATCTTCAGTGAGCCAGCTGGCTGTCATTTAGGGCAACTTTAAACTGAAGCCATAGCCCTGGGAATGGTATTGGTGCAATCAGCACAAGTCACGTGGCCATGGACTGTAAGTCTGCTACTGGTGGGGCTCTGCGTGCAGTCAGTGTCATCTCTTGCAGCTCCAAGAGTCTCTCAGCTGCTGGCCAACTTCCATGTCAAATTCTGGAGTCAGTGTCAAATGTAAAGAATATTGGTGTAAACAGCAGGATGCCTCATCAGGAATGAGCAGCATGCTTAGGATGGGTTATCATCTGCTTCATCAGCCGGGGACCACCCGTAAGGAGATCCAGGCTTAGAGCTCTGGTAACGTACTTTAGGACAGGGCTCAAGTACAGATTTACTGGCCTTACCATTTGCCTAATGTGAACTCTCATTGGAATTTTATGGTTTTCTTATTTACGATGAAACTCCATGTACCCATTTAGACCTTTTTATTGTTTTCAAGGATCTGTATCCAAGTATAAGCACAGAGAAGCTAAGTGTTAAGTAGAAAAATGTGACTGGCAAGCCACAACGAAACTGGGAAAGAATTAAGAGTGTGAATAACACTTTCCTCTACTTTCTGTGAGGCTTCAGTTTGATACAATCTATTTAGCAAAATACAGCAAGCACTTTTTCATCAGGAGTGTTTCCCTCAGTTCTTTTGAAGCTGTACCACTTTATTTTAGCAGTCTGATGTGGTATTACCGACTGACTCCCAGGTAGGCTTTTCTTGTCTTAAGGAATTTGAAGGGAACCACTCACGTTGGGGTTTGTTTTTCAGAAGATACAAGGAGATCTCCAAGAAACAGTTTCAGTCCTAGCTTCTGTATAAATAGACCTAAACCACACAACTCCTACCCACTGTGGCTTAGTTGGTGAAAGACTGTTTACGAACATGATTTGGCTTTTCCATGTTTAGTGTGTAGCAGAGACATTTCAGTGGAAGCTGATGTAATGAGTTGAGTGTGGTAGCAAGTGGAATACATAGTTGTGACACTTGCACTGCCAGTGTGCAGCATGTTGGGAAAGCGACAGGTTAAATGCAAAGCCTCCAAAGGAAAGCATCGTGAAAGAGAGATTGACATTCCTTGTGCCAAACTGAGGAAGACTGACATCTATTCTGTTCTCCTAAATATTTGCTATGGCCGAGTGACCAGTGATTGTTTGAACATACAAGAGGTCAGTATTACAATTTTTTAAGTAGTCGTCATTATTGTTATTATTTTGGGGGGAGGGAGGTATGACTTGACAGAGAATTGATCTCTTTATGTTGTAGGAAAAGTCATGATTAAAAATGTTACTGTTATTTTGAAACACTGCTAATATGAAAATAGCTGCAAGGACTTTCTTCTTGCCATTCCCTCACCCTTGGCTTCCAGTGGTATGAGCTGCAGCTAATACTTGTTCTTTTTTTTTTTTTTCCCCTTCTATTCATTTGCAGATAGCAATCCAGATGTTATACGTGGCAGGCTAAGCTGGTTGCGATGATAGGCTATAAAACAAATTAACAATAAGAAAAAGTTATTTCAGACTATTTTATGTGGTGTGATTTATGGGTGTTCCAAAGTCACTCTGTTTCCATCATGCAGGATCAGACAGATGATGCTGAATAAGAATATGAACAAGGGATGTTTATTTTTTATTTTTTATTTTTTTTTTAGAAAACAGATGACTGCAAGAGCAGCAATTGCTTTTGAGTTGGATGGGAGAATATATGAATGTTGAAAAGAGATTAAAGGCATTAGGGTGAGCCAAGATGTTGTGCTTTTTATAAGAGCAAGGAGGGGAAATTCATCCATTTCAGAGTCTGGCTGTGAGCCTGCCAGCCCTTAGTCATGGCCTTGTGAAAGGCAGCAGAGAGGCTGAACTGACCACTCGCTTGCCTTTTATTCTTGGAAGGAATGGGCTTGGAATAATAAAAAAAAAAAAAATCAGTCTGTCTTACATGATGAAACAATCCATTTTATTTTGGCTATTATTTGAGAAAAGATGGCTCTGCCTGTCACAAACTGGGATGCAGTTCAGACTTGCTGTGCCAGAGAGCCCCAGGGGAAATGCCTGTAGGCCCCAGCTGGCCTCATGTCACTGCCATCAGCTGAAGCTGCTCAGGGCCAGGTAGATTATGTGGCGGATAACTGCAAGGGAAGGAATAACTTTCATTTAAAGATGACAACCTAGCTCATGAATAAAGTAATGCGTAGAATAAGAAGTGAGTGGTGCTAGGCAGTTTCAGTAGGGATTGGCTTTGTGAAGGAGGTAACGGTGGAACACCTGAGCATAGCTCAGCCAAGTATTTGTTGATGCCATCCAGTGAAGCATTGCTGGAAAAAGGCCTTTTCATCTGCTAAGAAGCTCTGTGGATCACATGCTTCCGGCTGGAAGCCCTGTGGATTCATTACTCGCTGCGGAGTTACAGTAAATGATCCTCTCTGGAGCCTCTGCTGTCTGAGTACCTGCAGGAACCTACTCCCCTGTGGGACACGCTGGGACTTTTACTTAATCCACCCATGGCCCTCCTTCCAGGGTACTCATTTTCCTTTCTGTATTTAACCTGACTCATCTGTTTCCAAAGTAGTACAAATATGTAACAGAAAAAGTCTTTGGTCAGAAACTGCTGCAGAAATCTACAGAGTGTATCCTTCCATGTTAGGTGCATCTGAAAATACGAATATTTAATAAAGATGTCCATAGTATTCCCCATTTTAAGGGTGGGGAGATGTCTCCCTGAAAGTCCCTCTGATCCAAAGACCCCCCTGGCAATATGATCTGAGAAGTCCAATGCCTTCCTGCTGTGTTTGGAATAAAAACATCTTTCCATAGCTCACCTCGTGGCACACCCAGCCTCGTGCTGCAGCACTGGGCATTTCAAACACAGTGAAGCTTTGTGTATAACGCGGTGTGACGATGGCTGCTGAAGCTGTGTCTCTTAGTCTAACCACAATGGATTTTTCTCTAGTCACATGCCGGCAGTGAGAATTTCCCTTGTGTGTACTGGTGACGTTACAGATGTCTGTAATGCCTGCTCCCATTGCTTGCCCAGACTTGTCTTTCATCTTCTGTCAGCCTTGTAAAGGCTGGGAGAGCACTTGAGGGGTTTTAGCCTTATCTGTCTCCTAGCTCATTGTAAAATGACTTATTTGTTGAATAAATGGTTTTGGAAATGTTTCCAATCAGTATGAATAGTTGGTGCTTTCATCAGGCCATAAACGTTACCATGAGTGCAGAGGCAATGTTCAGCCACAGTGCCCACATGGTGGATCTGGCCAGAGGGCTTCTGGGGCCTTCTCTTACTTGGCCCTGTCATCTGCACAGGTTGGGAATTACTGTTCCAGTTGTGACTGCAAAAATCTACAATTGCAGCAATACCTGCCTTGCAGTGAACTGCTTGCTTTGCAGTCTAACATTTCCATTGGAAAAGCTGCGAACATTCTGACATGACTGTGTCTGTTTGCTGAAGGTGGTCTTGCTGTTTGGGTTGTTTTTTTCTAAGAATGCTTTCTGAAGAAAGAATGGAGTTATGAAGTAGCTTTGAGGCTGATACACAGTGTTATGTTTTACATAAAGCAGTGAACTTGCACTTGGCTTTTCATCTCAGTGGACTGTGAATTCAGTGTTTATAACAATACGATCTCACCTCTGTAAAGACTGCTCTGAGAGCTTTTGTCTGCCATACTGCTTCCTTCCTCTGCCTCTCAGAGCATTTTCCAGGCATCTCTGAGGCCTCATAAGTGGGAAGCAGTATTGTTAACTGTTTAACAGATGAGAAAACTGAGGGAAATGCCTTAGTCACGTGATCGAACAGCAGACTGGAATAAATTCAGTATTTCTGCTGCTGTGTCCCATGAGCTATGTACTAAGCCTACTGTTGCCTTTCCAGCCTACTAAGTCTTTTCCCACTACCATAACCTCTGTTTCAGCACAGCCGGATGGTTTATAATGCTACTTCAAAATAGTTTTCTTTTTTGATTGAGAATAGCGAAGTTTTCCTTACAAATATCTACCCTCCCCCAGGCTTTATTTTTCATCGTCCCCTGCTGAAAAACTCTACATCAGTCTGATCTCAGCTTGTCCTTCCAGCAGGAGAGAGGGGTTTGCATAGGCCCCGTTGAGAGCAGGGAATGTCAGCGCCTCTCTGGGTTATTTAAGATACATCTACAATCTAATAAATCTCATGTTGTCATTCTGATGGTACAATAACTTGGAAGTGAAAGAAGTCAGCTGGGGGAATATGAGTGCACTGGAAAAATCATCCAGAGGACTGTGCTGGGTTTGGATACTGTTGTGGAAAAATCTTAGAAGCTGTTAGTCTGGTGCACAGAAGCAATGAGGCAAAACAGTGACGCTCCTTTAAACAAAGGGAGTGAACAGGAGAAATGGCATTTTTCATGTTTGAGTTCTTTCTAAACTCTTTCATTCTCTTTATGTAGTGAGGCAGTTTGTGATGGCTCTATCACTTAGGAGAAAGCGAACATAAAGTAAGCCAGGAGGTAACCAAATTAATACTAAAGTAGACTTGAGATTTGAATGACTTTTAATTATTATTGATCTTTATGTTTTTCTTTGTGGCTCCAAGCTGTAGATGCTAAATAAACTACATACGCATAGAATTGTCCTGATCTTTTAGGCTGTAAACCTGGTACAATGTGGCATGCTGCGTAACACTGCTCTGCAGAGATGCATTTCTCCTGGATACTGCATAGATGTTCTGTTAACTACTCTGGCAGTTAATACTGCAAAATAGGAAAAGAGCTGTTGGATAACCCCTCCTGTTCTCCCACTTTCTTTTGTGGAGCACGCCTGACTAGCAGAGCACTGGATTTCCTGCTCTGCCTCAGTCCTGGCAAGTGATGTCAGACAAAGTCTTTGATGCCTGTGCCTCCTTTTCTACAACTGCAAAACAAAGATCCCATTCTCAGATTTGAGGCGGTATGCATGTGTGGGCAAAAACATATTTTCTTTTTCAGTACTGGGGAGAAGGGAAATACAAATATATCTAACCGCACTGCCTTTCATTATAAAATACAGTGGGCAAATTTCGGAGTAAAACCTGATGTAAAAGATGCACTTGACTTCTATTTCTTTACAAGACATCTGGCAGCATAGATCAGAAAGTCTAAATTAAAAATATATAGCTTCTTTGAGATAGGTGACCTGTATATACTGCATGGCTCATATATATATATATATATATGTATACACATACACAATATGAGCTATGGTATGATTTAGACTTGACATGGGCCTTAGGGATGGTGAGATCAAGCTTGTAAGTGACAAACTCTTTCTGGGTTGATTAAACAGCTCTTTATTCAAGTCAGAGCATGAGATTGCTTAACTGTTATGGGTGAAGGCCCAATAATTTCTGTAAGTCTGGCTGAAAAGCTCTGCCATGCATAGTTAAGAGTTGTATTTTTTCATCTGGAGATGCTGTTGGTATTCATGGAGGTATTTGATGGAGAGAAAACCTGCTGATAGCTTGAAGGGATTCTCTTCATCCACAGCAGATTTCTGATGATTTCACAAAAACTTAAGCTCAGATGTTAAATGCTTTTGTTTCAGTGTTGTATGCTGGATCTTCCTCCAGCCCAAGAGGATTAAGAGGTGATTATATTTTTTTGCAAAATGTTGGCTCTCATGGGAGATTATTGGGTGATTACTGGAGCTTTTTAAGAGGATTCACCATTGTAGCAAGTGAATCTTCATAAGATGAACACTCCTTTCATCAGAACACTCCAGCGTGCATGATAAGTGGGAAAGAGGGAGGAAAGATAGAAAAAAATGGTCAGAAAATCCATTTTACTGTTGCCTGACGATCTTCTTTCTGAGGAATGACATATTATCAAATATAACTTAAGTACAAACAGAAATCTTTGGGGAGGAAAACATGTGCCAGTAAGTTTCACGGGAATGGGTATTCCTTTATCCTGGCATTTGCATTGTGCTAGGGAACAAAAACAAAAATCCTCTGTTGTGTGAACAGAGGATTTCCTACCTCCTTTTCCTTAATTGCAGATTTTTTTTTGTTTGTTTCTGTGATGTAACCAGTGGTGTTTATACTTCCACAGCTTTTTACCCAAGTATTGCAACACATTTTAAGATGATGAATGCATCTATATGAGTAATGTGAAAGGTATGTTTTTTGCTATATGCTGTGTAGTAGCAGGGCTTAATATAGCAGTTGTTGAAATGCATACAGGAGCAACTTAACCCAACTGTTCAGGCCAGGAAATAGTGGAAGCTGTAAACTACTTATGTCACAAGTGAGTTAAAGCAGTTGGAAAGGTACTGTTGATGTTAAACTATACCAGGATGCTTCATTAAAACTTCAGTTTTTGTAACGTAAGTGACATGAGCTGAAGAGTTGGACATCTGAGAATGTGGTATGCAAATTTGCTACATTAATAAACAAAACTTTGAGTGATTAGAAAAATTAAGCTCAGTTGTAAATCCCGTGTAAGTGAAATTACATGGAAGTTTTGACTTTTATATGAATGTGATGGTATGAGAATCTGCTTCAAACTGTTATTTAGGTGTTGTAGGAACATCTGGCTGACTGAAGATTCTGAAATAATTGCTCTCTCCCAAGCACTGAGGCCAACTGTAAGATTCTTAGAGTGTCATCAACATATTTTTGTCATGCTGGACTACACGTGGCAGCCAAGCCTGTCTTGTTACTAGATGCACTGACTGGCCATTGAACAGAGATGCTTCCATGCTACCATCTCTCTGACTGTCTTTGTGGGGAAGGAGAGAGGAGGAGTCCTGAATAGAGCTAGGGCTTTAATGAGCTGTGGCCTTGGGATATTCTTTGGATTTGCAATCTCTCATTTCTCAACGTTCCCCATATCAGTTCTTAAGAATAGCAGAACAGTTTATATGCCCATAGGATAGCAGTTTTCCTTTCTAGGTTGGTAAGACATAATTGCTGTGTGTGTGTAGCTACTGTTTTTTTCTTTCACTTCAGCAGTGGCTATATTTCCTTTTTCCGGGAAGCACTGCCTATGAACTACTTTGCTTAATGTCTAAAAATGTTTAGATAATTCAAGATAAAAAGTATCTGTAAAGTTGCTTTAGAATTAATGATCTCATACCAACTCCTTCAGAGAGTTTATGATTCTTGGCAACTTAGGCTCTCATAAAATAGGTAATCTATCAATTGTGCTAAATGAGAGAAATCACCCTGTAGCTTAAATCAGGAACATGCATGCTTTAATTGCATTGACAGGCAAAGAACATTATTGCATCAGCTCCTGTTATATTGTAATCAGTTCAGTGCAGCATTTTGTTTTGATGTTACTTTGTCTGAATGTTGAAAAAGTGTGCTCTAATTATGATCTTTAAAATATTCAAGCATCAACTGCCCTTTTTGCGTGTGTTATGTTGTGTTTTCCTTGTAAACACAGCTCCACACGTAGAATTCCTTTGCGCACTAGCACTAATGAGTCTTAACTTCTCATCAGCGCCAGCTAAAATGGCCGCAGTAGCTTTTGGATCAGAAGCACCTTGCATTCACCCATCTTTAAGCAAGAAACAAGAAAGTTCACCTCCAATTTCATGTTTATATGCAAGTATTGGGGTTGTAAGTAGTCACTGCAAGTTAAAGTGGGAACCCTGAACAGGATAACATTCTGGAAGTGGTAGCAAGTTATACTGTACGTGCTGAATCTTTTAAGACCTTTTAAAATAAATAAATAACTAAGGAGTAAAGAGAAAAATGTCTTTTTTTGCTGACTACAGGTAGTAAGTTGAGGCAGACTTATCCATGGTCCATAGCAGAGCAAGGGAGGGAACCCAGACCTCCTGCAAAACCATCTCTCCCTGCCTGGTATACCAAGCAGCTTGCTAATTTGAGAGTAATATTGTTCCAGTTCTCAGGCTATCTAGGCTGATGTAATATTTTGGCTGCAGTCAGGTGGATCATAATAAATTTTCTGGAACTATTTCTAGTTCTGTTTCTTTTGTTATAAACAACTTCTTGTACTTGGCAAATTCAATTTGACTCAGACTGTCTGAACTATGGGTAAGTTTTCTGCTATTTTCTAAAAGTAAATCTTTTCCTATATTTTTTTCTAAAAACAAAACCAATAAATTTAAAGGACCCTGATTGTTTCTCTGTATTTTGGCAGTTTATATTCCTTCTGCAAGATGTGGTGGCAGTATAGGGATGTGCATTCACAGCAGCTGAAGACAAACTAAATTGGGGTTGCTGCAGTCTCATCTATCCCTTTTTGCCCCAAACGCGTGTTCCTCTTGCCTCTGTTAGGCCTGCACTGGCATTTGTGTGTTTATACAGTGCCCATACAGATTCAGGGAATTGATGTGACTGAAGCTAAACCTCCTGAGAGGGGGGATAGCAAGAGAGACTTCCTCTTGTTTCTTGAAGCATCTTCTGAAACAACTGCGCAAATGCCAATTGCGACAAAAGCGGATGGCAGGAACACAAAGCCCAGGGTCAGGAGAGAGAGCACTGCAGCTCCATTACTGGAGATAGTTCAATGGAAGTTTAAAACAACGTAGGTGGTAATGAGAGTACCAAGCCTTCGGCTCATTTTTAATGCTGTGGCTGTCTTTGAGATGCTGCCTTTTATTTGTGGCAGTCTGCATGGAATGAGTAATGCAGAGACACATGGATGCAATCTGGCCTGAAGGATGTTATAACAGTGATCTTTTGTCGGGTCAGCTCTTCAGAGAGGGTGAAAGGTGATCCAGTCTCCAGACAAAGATAGCAGGTTATGAGTGCCACTTACCTTTGGGGTAGGTTGATGTGAGAGCTGTGATGTGAGTCTCCCATGCTGTTTGTTTGTACTGCAGATCCTGACTTGTCTGTGAGAACAGCAGAGGGGTAAAAAGCTTGTTTTTACTTACTCCAGTGTCCAGGCACTTCATCCAAGACATAACACAGAGGCTCATGTTGCGAACACAAACATAAGGGAAGCATGGCTCTTTTCTGCTCTTGACAATTTTGGACAGCTCTTGTATCTTGGAAATGAGAATAGTAGCACATACGATAGCAGGAAGACTTTGATGTATTTTCTGTTTCTGAAAGCTGCAGCTTTTCCCACCTGTCAGTTCAATAATGGTTTTTAAGCTCTACATAATGCAGTTCTAGACGCTGCATATTTCAAAAAAAGTAGAGCTTTGGACTTGACTCCCACAGATTCATTTTTTCTCTGTGCTTACCAGTTTTTTGTAGGAGACTGCATGCTTACACCTGAGTGAGATACCCAGCAACATACAGATAGAGTAACAGTGAGCGGGAGATCAGCATTCCTCCTGGCTTAACTGAGCGCAGATATTTGCACATTAGTTGCTGTCAGCGCAGAGACCTCTTGACTTTATTAGGTCAAAGAAAGGTGCTAATCCATCACAGAAAATAGCTCAGCACTTGATTTATATTAATTCATCTTTGCTCTGCACAAATGCTTTGTTCCTTATCCTTCTTTGAATCTAGGCAGCCTAATATATTGGCATCTCAATCATCATTTGGCTCCCACTGAGATGAAGCAGCAGTGATCGGGCCTGGAGGGCCATAACAGTAGATCAGTGATTTATTAGCTAGAGTGGGGCAGAAAGGTGACAACAATGTCGAAGAAAATAGGTAGTAAGGAGATTGTAGCATTTTTCTGTTGGTGTTTGGCTAATTATTTTGCCCTGAGCTGTAAAACAGTAAATAAATAAATAAATAAATACCCCCCCCCAACAAAATAAACTGTGAAAAAAACAGGTATGTTCAGGGTCCAAACCAGAATTGATTGCTTTATCTTTGTGTCATCTTAAACTGATCTTGAAATTAACTCACAAGAGGTGCATCTGGAAACCGAATAAATTTGCACAGACAGCTTCAGTGGTTATCAGATTCCATCAGTATTAAGAGGCAGAAGTCCGAACTCTGCTATATCGCCCTTTATATTTTATGTCACTTTTCAGGGAGTGATGTGAGGGGAAAGGAATCAAATGATACTGATGGTTAAAGGTTAGAGAGCATTGTAAGTTGTGCAAAATCTTGAAAAACTTAGAAAAAATATATATAGTTAAGATGTATACTAAGAAAGCAGTGGCTCTTCATTATTGAACCTTTTTCCAGTGCTCTCCCATTCTTTCACCAATTCTTTCATCAAGGAACGGTTTGTTTGTTCTTTTTCTCAGTTCCTTTCCCGCTACTCTTCTTCCTCGCGTCTATTCTCAGCCTCTTTGAGCTTCCTTTGCATTCCATTTCTTTACCCATCTCTGTTTTATTTCTGATTTGGAAGAGATGAGTCTGAAACAAAATATCAACTCCACGTACGCTGTGTAGCACCAAGGGTTTGGGGCCAAGTGATGTGTTCTTTATTCTATTCTGACCTTTTCTCATTCCATGTCTGCATTTTTGAGTTCCCTAAATGGAATGACAGGGGAGTATAGTTATAGCCTTTTCTAGCTTCTCCTGTTTTAAAAGAACAGTCTCTTACTGAAATTGTTGCTTTACTAATTTGGTGAAAAGAGTAGAGTGCCATTTGAGGAGAACATTTTTAGGAAGCTGAGCCTTCCCACACATGCGTCTCCCACCGTTGTAACTTTTGCTTTCCTCCATGACAAATTTAAAAAGCATCCTAAGACATTTTTCTTGGCAATAGTGAAAGCTATTAATGTTAGTAAAATATAGTGCTTGCATATAAATAGCTGGATCCAAAAAGTGCTTGCTTATGTAGTATGGGATTATTTATGTGGTATGGACCTTTGCTTTTCAAGTATTTCCATGCTGCGCACCTCTGCTACGCAGCTGTAGAGATGCTGCACGTAGTTGTCTGAGAGAGAGTTGCATTGCGGAGCAGCATAGCCTAGCTTCAGCAGAGAACCAACAAAATAAAAAATAGCAACTTTATCTTATGGTCAGATGAATATAGAAGCTTTATAGACAGTGAAATTATTTTGTCAGTGAAATTATCTAAGTATCTTCTTTTGAAATGTAGTTTTCTATTAGTTTTCTATTAGTGAAGGAAGGTTCTCTGTAATCTGCATGCCAGGCGCTGTCATAGAATGTCTCCACAGGAATTTAGCAGCGTCCCTGTTCATTGTTGGAGCACCTTTTCTGAATGGAAAAGGAAAGAACTCTGCAAAATGAAGCATATCTGTCTGCTTTTTTGGTTGCAGCCAGTTTGTGTCCTTCGTCAGGTGGTCCCTATTATTGTGATTCTGCATTTGACTGTGAGCAAGCTGTTTTATCTTACAATATACTTCAAGAATACTCAGAAGATTAATTGGGTGTTCCTGATTTTGCAAGGTGTGTAGAAGAATGGGCCTCACAGTCTCAGGTAAGCTTGTAGGCACTCCGGAGGTTGCCTCCTACCCTGTGGATCCCTCAGAATTTGCCAGCAGTGATGGGCATGGGACTGAGCTGCTCTTGTGGAAAAAGCAAAAGAAATGCCACCTTGTTTTGCAGCTAGCAGCAGGGATTCCACAGCACTTAAAGAAAAAGATTTTGGTTCTCTCTCTCATAGAAATCGCTGAATTACTTTTTCTTACTGTCTGTTTGAACAACCACTTCTGTACTGGGAATGCTGGTGGCACTCTTGTCAGAGCTGTTGTGGCACATGTGCACTCATTCTGAGAGCTGTTTGGTGTTACTGCTTCTGAGGGGACACGGTCAGCATCCTTCTGTGAATGCGGTTGTGTAAAGTGATGAGAACCTCTATTCTGCTAAAAAATACTTTCCTTTTCACTTCTGCAGTAAGGCAGTTTCTCCTGTTTGTTACCATCTTATCTGAAGGAGGTTGGTCACCTCTACAAATCATTTTGTTCCAAGTGTCAAGAAAATAATTGCTGGCAATGGCCTGATTCTTCTCCCTGTTACTGAGTTTGACTTCTTTGGATGCTGCGTGGTGTAAAATGGCATAATTGGAATTATTGTGTGCAAGAAGCTGTGGGAAGATAGCACACCGGCAAAATGAGTTTTTACATGGCTGAATCCGTTACGGATATGGCGCATGTGTGTAATAAAGATATAAAAATGCATTCTCCTTATTTAAAAACATCAGAACATGGAGATTCTAAATGTCATCCTCTACACAGATGCCATATTAAAAAAAAAAAAAGGAACATGTGGCAGTGTTTTGAGATTCTTTAGAGAGCCACGCCCACCCCGTCTGAGAACTGTAAACAGTGCTGCTATTTATGCTTATGCAAAAAAGATGCTGTTCTATAATAAAAACACAGGCAACCTGCTTTTCTTCAGAGCTATTTTGAGTTTTAAAACAATGCTGGGGATCCATTAATCCGAGCGGTTTCCTAACCAAGAGCTTAATGTAAATTACTATAAATAATAAAATGGCAACAGCATTTTGTTGAAAACAAAATTCAAAGAGGTACTGTTTGAAAAGTGAATACTTGCTTGGGGCAGTTATATTTAGGGCTCTAATGGAAGTGTACAAGTTATGCTTTTTATACAAACTATAAATGGCTGCAACCAAGAGACTTTGAAATACATTTGGCATTTATACAGTGTGAGATACAGGACAGAGCCTTGTAGTGGAGATATTTCCCCCCCCCTTTTTTTTTCCTGTGGGCTTTAAAACTGTTGCCAAATTCTTCTGTTGTTGCTACCCCAAAGAGTACTTTCGAAAATAGGTTTTGTGTCTACCCTTGTTTGTAATTGGTGCTGAGCTGTAGAAAACTGCAAATGTGGTGATGATGAACAGATAATAGATGAGCAAGAAAGAAGGACACAGGCAGCAAAATAAAGAGTAAAACAGGTGCTAGAAGCTGGAGCAGGTGGGATACAGCATTGAAGAAATTCAAGCATGAATATAGATTATAGGAGCTGGTTCTTGAGTGCTACAGACAGTGTGTGAAGCAGTCTTGCAAAGATGGAGAGGAAAATTCAGCAGCTGGTGAATAAGCGGAATTCCTCATCTGCACTTCTGCTGTTGGTCTTTAGTGCTAAATTTCTGCTAACACTACCAAAACACTCTTAGAAAATAAGCCTTGTCTAATAGCACATGTCAAACACAAAGAATTAATATCTGTGTGGTGGAGGTCTGTGCTTACACTTGTCCTAAAAACTTAGGCTGACCAATGCTAATGTTGGGCAAAAATGATTAAGAAATTGGGGTAAAAATGACAAAACGATTCATGCAAGTTAATGCTGGTATGACCAGTAATTTATTGAAGCTGTGCTGATGACAGCATTGGAGATGAGGTATGAAATCTGTGCTTTCCTGTCTACTTTGTTGCAAACTAGCAAGGATACCCACCCTGAGTTTTGTGTTGTCTGCTCAGTGAGTCGAACCCTGAATCATTTTCAGCTACAAGCATAGTGTGTATGTGAGCAGTACTCCAGGCCCATGCCCCCTGGAGGCCAAACTTTTTGGTCTTAGGACTGCGCTTAGGTAAAATGTTAATGTAGAATTGAGTGACAGCCTGTTTTGGCCTGGTAAAGGTCAAAACTGCTCAGATGTGCATCAGAGGACCTCTGTTGCTGACAGCTGATGGAGACGACTCCTGGCTCACATAAAAAGTCCTGTCCTTTAGAGTAGTAGTTTCCTTACTGTTGGGTTCCTGTTTCCTCATGGCTTCTTTAAAATGCACATAGAATAAGTGGCTCTGATATTTTAAGTCATTGACTCATATAATTGCAGTCTGGATGCTTGTTAGTAAGCAACCACAGTACCTAGAATTTTATTTTAACGACATGTTTACTACAGCCAGGAGGGTCTAATGGAGATAGACTTTTATCAGGCCATTGGCTTACTTGTACAAAGAAGTTTAAGGGCAGGGGCCATGTAGAGTCCTACTTTCAAAAGATGACCCTGGAATAGCTGTGTGGTGCCTTGTGGGGCTGGTGGAGCACCCTGTCACTACCCTGCCTGGGGTGGCCTACCATGGCCTGGGCACATGCAGTGTGCCTTGCTCACACAGCGCAGAGCTTTATTCCGCTCCTAGGGCACTGACATCTGCCCTGTGCTCTGTTCTGGAAAAAACATCCTCCTACTAGAAGGAGTGCTTGTAGTAGATAGACTGGAAGGGTTATTCTGGAGGACTGTCCTGGTCAGATTATCTATCTAGATATTTCCTGAGAAAAGGAACTGGGAGTGACAGAGGATATAAGTTTACTATCTTCCTTGTATTTGGCAAGCATACAAATCATGGGATGTATAAATAGAAGAATTGAAGGCAAATAAAGAGGGGTCATTATGGCATGTACAAAGAGCTTACTCAGACCACATCTGGAGAACTGGGCATGATTCAAAGACCATATTTCAGGAAGGACAGTGAACAATGAGGAGTGGTTTGGAAGGGAGTATTGTAAGAGGATTTTGGGGCAGTAGCTAGTGCCTGCAGTTTTATTAGGCATAAGCTACATTCCTCCTGGTTAATTCAAGAGAAGCAGTTTTTATGGCAGAAGGAACTAAATTGGAGACATCTAAGGAATTCCAAGGTGATTGAGGAGGTGATAGTAAACTCTTCTCACTGATCCCCATAGTAATGATACTGAAGGATTCAGTGTTTGAGGAGATGCCACTGTGTATATAAACATTTATCTATTTTTGTTGTTTTTACCTTTCGTATATTCATACAACATGTTTTGCCATGTTTGCCAGAATAACTGTCCTACCACTGTATCCACACCAGAATCTCTATTAGGTTAGAATCTACTTTGCCTTTCTTAACCCCATCATCTGGGTAAAGCTTCTCTTCTTGTATCGTAAGCCCCATTGATGTGGAATTACACATTGCCGTAATACTGTGTTCTTTCATCTCAGTAGCTGTTGTGTCTCAGAGCACTGTGGGATTGTTGAAGGTAAAAAGGGCTACATAAATGAGCGACATACTGTTGCTAAGGGACAAAAAAAAGTCCTATTGACATGTGCAGAAAATAGGGATGCTGCTGTTAAACAGCATAAAGGAGTAAAATCAGAAAGAACTGAAACAATAAAGTTGTTCTGTCAGAGTCCCCTTAACGGGAATAAGGCAATATCCCCATTTTGCAGAAAAGTGAACTAGGACACTGAGTAAATTGGTTGGTTGGAGTTTACACAGCCAGTTAATGGTAAGTCTTCTCTGCCTGTTGGATTGTGCTCATTTTTTTGGCACAGCATTCTGGTTTTGTATTTCTTCTTTGGCTCAATGTTGGCCAGTTTCATGCAGGAAAGGTCTAATGCCAAAGTTTCTGAACTGGGTGATTTGGACTTTTTGCAAAGACTTGGTTCTGATGCATGAGCTTTGAAAGTTGTTTCCCTTCCTTTTGTCTCTGTTTCCCCGTTGAAGAAATGGAAATGAGGATAATCACCAGCTCATAAAACCACTGATACCTTTTATCTTGCAAAGTATGCTGCTGCTACTAACGATAAAAATTGTAATGTTTTTTGGCAGTCATTACGATATAAACCCAAGACATATTCCCTTGAGCTCATGTTCAATTAAGCACTTGAGTCCAAGCCAGGCTAGTGGTTGTCCAAAAGACCACAGGGATATGGAAGTGGGATTAATGACTCAATAAGTACTGACTCAGTACTAAACCCAGGCCTTTCTCCTACATTTATATTCATTTTCAGTCCTGTCTGTCACAGATTAATTCAAATGTAGTTGTTCTTACAGATACTTCCTACCTTCTCCACTCCAGCATTCAGCCCAATTCTGTCATTTTCCTAGCAAAAATGAGTCAGGTATGCATCATGTTTGTAGATGTGGTTATGAGTACACGGTTACTTAGGAGAAAGGAAACATTTAAAGATTTGTAGTAACTGTAATAATAGTCTTTTGCTCTTCCTCTGTTGGCATGTACAGAGTGGTGATTCCCTAGCTCTTGTAGTACTGGGA
This sequence comes from Alectoris magna, assembly GCA_030625065.1. Lineage (NCBI taxonomy): Eukaryota > Metazoa > Chordata > Aves > Galliformes > Phasianidae > Alectoris > Alectoris magna. The sequence goes on from CM060565.1 coordinate 41,989,379, forward strand.
ACTCCACTGCTCTTGACCTGCTTTTGGAACATGACGTACTGCAGTGCCCTAGACTCCAGCAAAGGGGTAGTGGCTTGTGAGGGTACTTTAAAACACTATTTTGGGGTGTTTTGGTGCTTCAGTCAAATAGTGCTTCTGACACCAAGGAACAGCAAGGACCAGAGCATATACTTTGAAACAGAGCATCTCTGGTAACAATCCTGAAGTCCGGGCAGACAGTGAGTGGGCATGTTTGTGTTTCAAGCCCAGCGGCTGTGTGAGGGTGTGGTACAAGTTTCTGTATGTTCTTCTGCCCAATACCTAAGCTTTTGTTTTTCACCTCTTAACTGCTTGCTGCTGGCTGGGCTCATGCTGTGTATCTGGGCATATGGGGCAGCTGAGTCGGTCTCATTCCATGACTTGCTATGCCACCAGTGCACCTGAAGTCCTGGTCCTCGCAGATGGCATCACAGCTCTGAGATTTCCTTCAAGGTAAACTGATAATTCTGTGTAGTTGTTTTTGTGAATAAGGATGTGGAAAAATTGATTTGAAGGGGACATTGCCGTTCCGGGCAGTTAGACCAAGACCAGGGAACTTGCATTAAGAGCTGTGTGAATGAATCCCTTGGATCCATCCAGAACTGTGCAATTGGTACAGCAGCTCTTCAGCAGGGAGATTCAGCTCAGCAGTTGCAGGATACTTGGAAATCTTCTATGTTCGTGAGTTTTCTATTCTTTTGTTTTTTCTCCTGTTTTCAATTCAGCATTGCTGTTTAGTGTGTATGCAGATACAAGGAACTGTTTGATTTTTCGTACTGCTGACAGAGACAAACTGAAAGGCTTTCCCGCCTGCTTTATAGCAGCATATTATTTTCCTATATGTTAGTGATTATATGCATTGTTTCCTGATCACAAGTCTTTCTCATAATCTGTAGCATGACTGTACTTGATTATAGAGCCTGATGTGTTTAGATTTCAGTATGCTATATCAGGAACACTTTTATTGCCTGTTATTTCAAGTTTTTTGTTTGTTTAGTTTCTGTCAGAACAAACCTGTCTTATAAAATAAGAGGGTCGATCGTAGCAGTGTGTGATAGTAGTCTGGCAAGGAGGAAACACAGAGCATCAGGAATTGGCATTAATTCTAGGTGGTACTGTGTGCTCTAGGTCTGTACTGAATTGATTGGCAAGAGGAAACTGCATGGCATTGTGTTGCTTGGTAGAATGGGAAACAAACGAAGAAAAGCCTTGAATGCTCCTTGCCATGAAGAATGATAGGACTTTGTGCAAGGTGACAGCCATCCTGGTGTCACAGCCAAATTCCAATGTGGGAACTGCAATTGCAGTTGGGTGAGATTTTTACTGGGTACATTGAAACTAGTGAGATTTGGCTGTTCAGTGTAGTCAGGTCATTGCTGTCTGCCTTCAAAATTCCAAATCACAGCTCAGCTCATTGGGAGCAGTTATCGTTCTCACCTCTGAGAATGTTTCTTACAGAATTTATCACAAGCCAAATGTTGCAGAAATATGTTGATGATGAAAACTGAGGCCGTATCTTTTTCCTTACGTTTAGGTTCCTACGACACTTCTGTGGCACAGCAGTTCTGCTCTTCTTGACAGCAGTTCTGACTTAATGTATGTGACTTTTTGCATTAGGGGCATTTAGAAATAATCCATAAGCTTTAAAGAGGAACGCAAATGTTCCAATGGCTTTCATTTCTAGTTGGTTTTGTCAAATTGAAATGTGTCTCCTGTTCTCATTTGCACTGTGGTAGCATTCAGTAAAGATTCCCACTGTCAGATGCAGTGCACACACAATTCACAAAGAGAATGCTTGCCCGTAGAACTCACTTCTGTTCTGGCCAAAGGGAAAAATCAATGCACATTGTATTGTCTCATAGACTCCATTATGTTTATCGTAGGGGAAAAAATGTGTACTCTTCTGGCTTGGTAGTTTGCAGTGTGAGCTCCATCCTAATTATATTTCTGATTCTTTGCCTAAGCTGTCATGAATACAGCCAGCTCGTGAGATCTTAAGTTGTGCACTTCTGAAATAATGGAGTTAGTACCCTGGGCAATTTCTATGAGGAATCCCAGACTGCAGAATTGGAGTGCTTTCCAGACAAGCCTCATTGGCCCTTTGCCACTTTTGAGTGGCCCCATCTTAACCTCCAGACATCTTGCAAGTGTTTGAAAGTCCTCAAACAGCTGACGTGTTAATCTTTAGGAAGTTGTGTCCCAGCATGAAGGATTTAGATTAAAGTAGAGAAAGCGCAGAGAAAATGGTTACAGCAAGGTAAAAATGATGGATAGTTCTTTTTCATGAATGTAACGTGCAAATAGCATAAAGTGTGAAGATAACACGGGTACTTTAAAAATTAATTGGAATAAGGTTTTTAAACATTCCAATTTTAAAGGTAAAAGTGTTTGCATTTCTTTGTATTTTGATATCAAAAGAGCAGAAGTTGATGCCAGCCTCTTAATCACCAGAGAGCTTTGGGCTTGATGCAGGGCACCTTACCAAAAGTTCCTTGCTTGAGGGTTGGACCAATTGCCCAACTCAAGGAAATCAAGCAATGTTGTGTGCAGCCCTGGTCATCTCATGAGCTGTCACGTTACAGCCAAAGCTCTCAGCAGAGCTGCTGCACCTCTTAAAGTAGAAAGATGTCCAAGGGTGTGAACAGACTTATTCCCTGGACCTTGCTCAGACTTTGGAAACATTTTCAGTTGCTGTTAAAAAGCATCAGATTACAGACAACAATTTCAAAATCTGTGGGCAAGCAGAATAATTTCAGTTTAAAGAACTGTTTAACTGGAATTTCACCCAGTTGTGAAGCCTCTAAGATCATTGGCAGCAAATGCCCATGAACAGGTTTCATATATTAACTGAGGTAGAATAAATATGCCTTTATTTCCAGCTGCTATTTCAAAGGCTATGGAAATATCAGAAGCAAATTGTTAGCCAGCTGTGCCTTCATCACAGCACTGCAAACGTGCTTTCAATCAGGCTGCGGGGTGTTGCCTCACACCATCCTGGAGAAGTGACTTCTTAACTCGTTGTGCTCTTTAGGCTTAATCTAAGCCATGCTAAAACTGATACCTCTCACCAACTTTGCTTGGGCTTAGATCCTTGTTTAAAATCTTGAGTAATTAAAAATTGTGACCAGAATGCCAGGATAGAGTTAGAGAAATGTATAAAGCTCAACATAGCCCACATCAGATAATATAAGAAGGGGGGTGTACATGCCTGAATGGCTCATTCCTGCACAGTAATTAGGTGCTGTTCCACGCTGTTGTTGTGTGGGGAAAAAAACATTCTTGAATATCAGGATGTAAATCAGCACTTCTGCCATGATTTCAAACATAAAGCGTGTTTAGATAATAATTGATGTATTTCAATTATAGTTTTCCTTATTTAGTTAGCCATGATTGAGGTCGGTGTTGCTGCAAATGTTAAAAAATACAGAAATGTGAATGCCAGGTATAAATAGAATCTGTCTCTACGTTCATGATATCTTTTATCTACAGATTGTTTGGTTTGAGCGGGAGGAGGGCTGATACCACCATTTAGGGTACAGGAAGGCATTGCAATGCAGTTGTTCCTATTATCAAATAATTTTTAATACCAGTTATGGGGGGGGGGGGGGGGGGGAAAGTCGTGTTCCTAATTATAATACCAGTAGTCCAGGCTTGACTACAGAGGTTCTTGTGCCTGAATTTCTGATCTAAAGAAAGACTGTGATACTTTTCCAACTCTGCAGTTAGTGGAAATATATGGAAAGAGAAATAATCATCAACGCACTGCAAGGTGAGGGCCAGAAAGCTCTTCAGTAATAATTGTGGATTAGGTTTCTGCTTTGCTGCCTATCCAGTGGCTGCTCTCAGTCCGTCTCAAATGCAGCGCTGAGATGTAATTTCAACTTTCTGGGCTTGCTCAGAACCCAACAAGACCTGCCAGACTGGGTGAGCCTCTGGGAAGTCTCCTGTAAGGAGGGCCTGATTCATCCTCTGCCATGATCCTGTGAAAATCCCAGGTGACGTCACAGGGCCAGAGGCTTAGTAACTTCCTTACTTCTCCTTGGTACATTGAGGATATTCCTCAGCGGTAACACAGCAGGTGAGAGCATAAATCTTGTCTGCAACTATCTTGTATGAGCAATTTATCCAAAAGTAAATAAATCATCCCTGTTTCCTCTTGCCCACAGCACCTGGAGAACAAGTAGTCAAATAACTGAGGGTGTAGTTTCACATTTGGGCCAATCTAAATCATTCTGCAAATCTTTATTTTAAATTCCTTTTTAGAAAACGGAACCAACTGAAACTGGCTGGCAGGGGAAATAACACCCCATTTTTTTGCTCTGAGTGGTTTAATAATGTAACTGCCAGTTTCTGTTTTCGCCTCTGTAGAATTATATGCCTCTGTTTGAAACTTTTGACAAATCAGTCTATTTTTGTTCTCTCTCTGACATAAATCCAATCCATATGTCTTAAAACATCCTCTCGTAGCTCTAACGTGGAAAAGGAAGTGGCTTAGGCTCTGTATAGGCGGCTACAGTGTAGTTAGCAAGCTCTTGTAGTTTGAATGCGTCTCTTCTGCTAGCTCTTAAAGCCTTGAATTCCTAATTATTCAGGTTACAGAGGGCATTGGCAGAGTTTTCCCCATTAACTAACAGTAGTGCACAGTGAAGAAACACAAGGGGATAAATCGTTCCCTTATCCTCAGATTGTCCAGGAAGTTTTTGATGCAGACTTTGGCTTTACCACCAAGCAGGATGCGAAGAGGATGTGAAAAGAATAGGAGAGATCAATTCAGCATACAGTTTCAAAAGAAAACTTCAAGACAAAGAAACAAAGGTCTTGCCCAATACACTGCAGTTCAGCTGGCAAGAGCTTTGTTTGACAAGCTCAGCACCTACGTGACAGGAGGTCACTGCAATATGAGCAACGTGTCTCTACATCTAAGACTCAGCTGGGGTCAGAAGGTGAGACAGGAAGGAAATGTGGATTGAAACTGAAATATATTGGTATGGCTGTTCATGGATCAAAGTTGAAAAACCAAAAATACAGGATGCGGCATAAGAGTGCAGGCAGAAGTAGCTATAAGCCCCCTTCCCTAAAATCACAGAAAATTTAGGCTGAGGAGATACGCTACTGCTGGAGCTGTGGATTCATAATTAGCAGTATGGCTGCAACTGCACACACTGTGTTACAAGTACACTGCAAAAAGCTTTTGCTCTAGTGTGGATGCAGTGTCATGCTGGGTGTCATTGGATCACACTGCAGGGTGCCTCCAGAGGAAGCGGGTTCCCTCTCCTGTCCTGCCATGGTCACATATCTCTGCTCCCTTCCTCCCGTCAGATTTAGAGGTCACAGTCCCCCTTTCTGTCTGTGCCACACAGAGCAGTTCTGTGGCCACAGGGCAAAGCAATTCAGCTCACTAATTTGAAGAAAAGCCAATCAACGAATGGGTTTTTTTTGGAGGGAAGCAGAGTAGGCGATATATTTTGGGGATCTGCATGGGCGCTGATTTGCAATGTGGCTGCAGATTTGCCATGCTCGATCAAAGATATAGGACAGCAAGAATGACTGGGGAAAGGAAAATGACTGCCCCTTTTTAGAGACAACTTGCAAATTAGCGTGAAGCTGTCTCATAGTTTTGTTTTAAGTATCCCCAGTCATTGCTACCCTTCCCAGCCTGTTCATCTAAATAATCTCTAATTTGTCAACAATTCAAATGAGTCGTAAGGGCAGACATGGTCCAGGTAGGATGAGGTCCCAATAACAACTACACAAAACTGCTTGTAAAGCCTTAGTTCCATTCAGTTGCTGTGCGTTAACTGTCATGTATGAAAGAAGATGAAATTCTTCAGAATGGAAGGAGTGTGTGTGCACTGAAGGCATATGTGCAATGTAACTACCTTTCTAATCTCTTTCCCTAATATAGGGGTCATTCATAGAGAATATAATTACCTCAAAACTTGTGGGTGTAGTTTGGCAAAGCCAAAGGTTCACGCTTCTAGAAACCACAGTCTGCATATTTGAAACTGCATGCAGGTTCAAAGAGCTGGCATGGCCTATGGCTTTATTTTTAGAGTTACAAAGATTACAGCTACCGTTTACCCGAGATGGACTTGAGGTTATCTTCTACACCTTTTAAAATTAGGCCCTTATATCTAGCAATCTGCATGCAGCTGTTCAAAGGCAACTTGTATGTGCACAGCTGAGTTTTTGTATAAACAATATGAGGGACTTCACTAAAGCTTTTCATGTTGCTTTATCTCAACTGCAGTTTCTAGTTTTTACAAGCTATAGCAACATCCAGCCTTGCTCCCTACATCTCAGTTGTTCTGTTTCATCCATTTCAATGGTTTTTATAACACTACTGGATTTTGTTTGAACTGTTCAAAAGAGCTCAAGTCCTCAGACTGAAGAAGGTGAAAACATGTTTGAGCTCTGCATCACTGCTATTGGTACGGAGACTTGCTTTTCTACTCCCAGAAGTTCAGTTGTAACAACTCTGTTTCTTGCTCTCTTCCCTAGGTGTGCTGTCTCTGCCTGCTTACTTCAGCCCATACAACGACGGCTCTGTGTGCAGTGATGGACGGGCTGATGCTTACGCCCAGCTGGAACTCCGAACTTTAGAGCAGTCTCTGTTGGCAACTTGTGTTGGAAGCATCTCTGAATTGAGTAAGTTTCAGTTGTAACTGAGTGTGTGTTCCTTTCCGTGAAGCAGGAGAGCCGGTCCCTCTGCTGTTGAGGTCAGTGGGAGTGTTGCCACTGTTGATAGTGTGAGGAGTATTTGGCCAATGTTGTGTAAGGTTTAATTGTTTTGTGGTGCGGTTTATGAAAATCAGGTTGTTTCATTAGGCTTCTTTATATTTAAATCACCTTGGTGATGCATATAAGATGTGTTTTTTTCCAGCTTCTTGGAGGTTAGTGCTGCTAGTACCAATAGAAGATGGATGCTTTTGCCTGGATACCTCTAGAGGCTTTCTTGTACTTCTGTGGAACGTAGCAGTGGCACCTCCTTTTGTGGCAAAAAGTGTTCCCTTTTTTTTTATTGTTTATGCAGTGGAAATGTCAAGAGTGCAGGTTATTCAAGGAAAAGCTTTTTGGTTAATTAAAAAACAAAAAGTGGAGGAAAAAAAAAGCCTGAGAGCACTTCAGTAACAAAAACTTCTTCAAAACTTTTTTTTTAATGCTAACCAAATGAAATGTTCCATTCCTAGACTACTCACAAAGCCCTTTTAAAGTAAACAAAAATGATTTGTGTTTTCCTAGTCTACTTCTCTCTTGCAACGTTTCTGCTGGCATCATTTTCTTAGTTTCTACCATGTGAATGCTAATGAATGTCAGGGGCCAGCAAGGAGATTGTGGGTTTCACCATTTATTTTGCAACCTGCCTTAATTTTGAGGTTTTCAAATTCCTTTAACACACCTCTATTTATCCTGAAACACAAGAGAACATTTGTAGCATGGGTCTATGATTGAATACAGCTTCCTCTCTCTCTTCCCCCAGCCCTACTTTGGCCAACTTGGTCGTTACACCTCGTGAATGGATCTCCTGATGCAGTTGCCTGCTGATGTTTTTAATTTTATTTTATTTTTTTAATTTTGCTGAACATTGCCAAAAAAATAAAGAGAGTGAGTGTGCAAAGGAGAAGGAACTTTATTCTGTGCTGAAAATTTGAATTCCAAATGCATTTCTTCTGTAATGTGCAGGTTTCTGTGTTAGTACCAATGCTAAAGCATTCATGATTTTCTTGTAAAATTGGAGTGCAAAGAGTCTGGAGCTACTGAAGTGCAAAGGCAGAGATGTTAGAAGGTTTTGGCATTCTGAAATGGGTCCTTAAGCTTGAATGTACTATGCAGTGAACAAGTGACATAACTGCGAGTGGAGATTTTTTGGTATTGCATTGATCTGAACCACTAATAATGTTGTATAGACGTACAGAACCTTTGTGGGTGTTTCCCCCTCACCAGTGCAGCACTAGAACTTGATGGGTTCAGCTGGAGGTTGGTTGGCAAATTCAGTGTCTTGCTGTGGTATAAAAGAACAAATGACTTCCTAAGAATTGCAGAGAGAGGTGAGAATAATTCATATTTCACATGGGTAAGTTCAAGGCATTTTCTCGGGATCTAGCTTTGAGATGGGGTAACTATTTCGGTTCCATCCTTTCCCAGTATTGTAACTGTAGGGCACAATGGAGTAACATTTCCTGTGAGAGTCGTAGGGGACTGTAAAGCAACAGAGGATTCTCTCGAAGAAAAAATAGACTCTAGCTATGTATAGTAATCGTTCAGACCAGTGGTATGGTAGTCACACCACTCAAAGATGTAGTGTCTGAAGCCTTTGTTGCAAAGCTCGTGTTGTTTGTAATGTACCACAATAAAAGGAGAGTAAACAGGGAGTGCCCAAAGCAAGTATATTACACAAATGTCAGCTTTATGTGACTAAAGAGTTTCTGCATAGCTGCTATCTTGGGGTTACTGCTCTGTGAACTTTTTATAAATCTGCTGCCTTGAAGTCTTTTCCTAGTAGAAACTGTGTAATGCAGGTTGTCTTCAGGGCCTCTCAAGTCCACCAGTACTCTGAAACAGAGGCAGGTTGGCTCAAATTCAAAGACTGAGAGGACTCAGCAGCTCAGAAAGCTTCTGGATTGTACTTCTTACAAGGCTCAGGGGCAAATTCATGGTACAGCTTGGGACAGTCAACATGATAAAGTTCAGCTTCTTAATAGGGGCAACATGTCTTATTGTTCTGGAGGAAGCTGCAGGTAGAGCGAGGAGGAGAGAATCAGACTCCTAAAAGAAGAGGTTTCTCTACTGAACATATCATTGATTTGTCACAAGTGCCTGAACCTCAGAGCCCAGCTGAAAGAAATGGGAATAATCTTTTAACATAGAATAGTGATTGCAGGGATTGGAAAAAAATATATATATATTCGTATTGGTACCGCTGGCTTTGCCATGTGTAAGTTATGCTCCCAACTCAGGCAACAGTGGTTTTACTAAAATATAAACAGTTTTTGTAGGCAGGCAAGAAACTTTTTTTTGCATGGTGGGGAAAAGGAGAAAAACAGGATGGAAAAATCACTGGAAGGCTATTATTCTGAATGCACAGTGTCTGAGAGGAGTTTCATTTTCTATTTTCTAACTCATAAAGTTTTGTTCAAAAGAAAGCTAAATTCCTCTTAGAACAAACTGCAGGAAGCAGCATCTTGGGGGCAGTTTTTAGCTTAGTGAAATAAAAAGAGTATCTGTGCACAAAGGGCATTTCTCTCAGCAGTGAGAGGTTTGATTTCGCTGAAAGAGTACTAAAAGAGGACCGTGGATGAATAATAGAGACTTTCGCATTCTTTCTCTTTTTGCAGGTGACTTGGTATCACGGGCAATGCACCACATGCAGTGCTTGAACACCATTCGCCCAGGCATGAGCCCCATTCGGCAAACTCGGCAGCAGCAACCCATCTCCTGGTCCCCTGATGCTCTTCACACCCTTTATTACTTCCTACGTTGTCCTCAAATGGAGTCTATGGAGAATCCCAACCTCGATCCTCCAAGAATGACCCTGAACAATGAACGGTATGTAGGCTGGTGAACTGTTAGTAGACGGGGAGTTGGGCTAAGAAGGTATCCTTTTGTTGAGGAACTGCGTGTGCCTGAGCAGCCCTGGCAGTTTTGCAGGATGCTACCTATCAGGCATCAGTTATTCCTGCAGTCAGGCCAGATTATGCTGTCAGCCTTGCCAAGTTTACTAAGCCTTGGAATTGGAACTGGAAAGTGAGCTGTTTTTTTCATGCAATCTTTCCGAGCGAGGCATATACTGAATGCTGCCAACAAGACTCGTCTGGAGACACTGCCAAAAGTACATGTGGTTGCCTAAAGCAGTAAAGACCTTACCAAAGAAAATTTTACCTTCTGAATAGCACCAATTAACAATTGTCATCATTCTCAGGAAAAGGAATGTCATTTTCTGTGCAGAATTTCAAAAGGATTTATGGCCAACCTTACTTAAAGATTTACTTCAGTTGATGCTGTGTGTCCGGTATAGAAAGAAATTTATATAGGAAGCCAGTAACTAAATAGAAAGGCAGTAGGTTGCCATGCCTTCTGCCAGCATCATACCTGACTCTGAAAGTAGGCTCATTATTAGAGTAGGTCAGAAATTTTCCAGTGGGATGTTTTTTTCTGTTAGAAACCTCCCCAGTTTCCTTCCTGCATGGCTCCTTGGCAGCCTGCCTGACAAGCAAGTGGCAGCACAGAGCTGAGGAGCCCTCAGAGCCCTCACCACAAGTTCCTTGACAGGTCAGGCAGATTCTGCTCTTGTGCTCCTCAGTTCAAAGGCAGACAGATAACTGGTTAACTTGCATTTGTTTCCTGCAGAGAGACCTAGGTCTTTCAGGGCATAAGCTTCCCCAGTTTGAAATGCTTCCCCAGTTTGAAATTACATAGCATTCCAAGCTATGTATTTATTTCATGAATGTTACCTAAATTGCAGTTTTTGGTTTCCAATGAACAGTAGCCAATACTTAAACTAAGTTACCTTTTGGATTTCTTTTAGCCTGCTGGACATCAGGCAGGTGGCTGTTTCCTGGTCCATCCCAAAAGCAGGCGGTGGCTGTGAAGTTTTGTAGGATAGTGATATGTTGAAGCCTGGGGTAGAGACCACATTCACAAAGTAAGAAAGCAGGGTGTCTGTTGGATGGGTGAGCAGATAAAGGAGAACGTCTCTGCAGATTTATGAATAGTGTGGTTTCTTTGCACCTTACGCTTTACCAACAGCTTCTGCTTCCAAAGTTGATTTGAAATCATGGCAACATATGTCATTCTTAAAATTTATTCTAAAAACCTAAAAAAATTAAACCACCTTTTTCTTCTTTATCTATTCTGTGTACGTGGGGATTATAATACTTTTTCCTCTGCTCCTTGCTGGGTGGCCTGTGGGTGTTGTTGTTTGTTTGTTTGTTTTTTAATTATTATTTTTAATTTTTGTTGAACGAATTCGTTTTTGCTGTCAGTCTGCACTGTCTTCAGTCAGTATGTTTCTGATGCTGCAGGTCAGTACTCTCTCCTACTTTGGACTGTACCAAGCCTGCCTTGCAGGCTGCATTCCTCACCAGCAGAGCTGTGGTTGATGGCTTAAGAGTCAGAGCCTGATTGCTTAGGACTGAGATGGTTTCCTCAGAATAGCAGTAGACTGAACTGTCTTAAGGCTCTTTACAGACTGGGGTGCAGAAAAACCTGTTGGACGAAAGGCAGCTTCTATAACTGCAGTCTCAGTAAGTTGCTTTAGTTAAGGAAAACTTGAGATAACGAGAAAAGTACAAAGCTGTCATCACTAGGTTGAATAGGCAACCTATTTTACGTGTTACAACCTATTTTACATGTTTGCATTTTACATGTCACTGGTCTGTGTAGCTACTTCCACAGTTTACTTGCTTTTATTTTCCTTTGGTTGCTGAACTATCTTTCTGTACTTTCTCACTGTTCATAGTGGACTGTCTTCTTTGAGGTCTCATCTGGGAGCTCAGCTGTTTCGCAGAGTAAAAAAGACTTTGTTTCTGTCTGATCATTTCCCTCAAAGAGAATGCAGTCTCAAAAAGATCCGTGGGCATAACTGCAGCATGAGAGAGGGAACTGATTACTTGTGTGAAAACCAAGGAGAATTAGGTAATTTTAAATAAAATAGATACAGGAAGATGCCTGGCTGCACAATGAAGAGCCCCTTGGTAGCTCTATTTTTGGGGGTCACTGATCAAATGCTCTCTGGTGCTAAACTGTTTATTTTGCATTTCATGTTAGCACACTGCAAAAAAGGAGTTTTCATGGGGCCACATTCTGTTAAGTTGTACCACCAGTTTTCAGAGTTGAACAGCTGAATCTGTCAAGCACCTTCTAGCAGAAATGTAGATGAAACTTTCTATTTTGTGCTGTGTTCGATACTCTTGTTATAATGATGTTACTGCAGCTACTTGTTTCGTACCCTGGTAATAAACCAGTTCAATCAGAAGTGCAGTCGTTTCTCCAATGGCTCCCAAACACTTCTCTTTGCATGGTTTACTGGAGTTTTTTTTTTGGAATTCAAGATGCAACTCCATTCTATTTAAAAATCTGCACTAGATCCTATAACAGCTGCTATTGGGGAAATTTCTGCAATTTTTTTTCTGACCAGTATTGAGCTCTAAAGGAAATTAAAGGGGATATATTGAAATGGAGGAAAAATAGCATCGGGGAAGAAAAAAACGAGAATCTGAGGCCCATTGAGTTAAACAGTTGGCTATGAGAAGTTTGTTAAACCTGAAAATAAAGTTTGTACTGCCCTGTATGTCAGAAAAGAACTTCCAGCCTTAACTTTCATGTGCTTTGGGGCATATTTGTATGTAACTTAATGTATTGATCTCTGTGAACATTTTATATAGCCAGTGGTAAAAATATTGTTGGTGCACTTAATACAGGAGATAGTTTACTCATTCCTAGCTTAAGAGGAAAAATAGTTGAGTCTGCGTGTAAGATACCTGACTTACAGATTAATAGATGAGAGCACTGATTCACCTAATGTGGGCTGGCAAAGCTATGCAGTTCTTTTATTCTTTATTGAGCTGTGCTACATCAGCTGCAAACTCTGCAAACTCTTTTGTGCATTTATGCCCCCTCTCTGGAATATTCTTGTGACGTACATTGCAATCCTAGTCTGTTTTCTACTGAAAAAAACCTCTGTCACAAACAAGGGTCAATAATGCTGACCTAATCTGTATTTGCTTGTGCTTCAGTTTGCAGCCTGCTGTATAAGTCTCATTTTTGAATACTAATCTGAAGTTTAGCAAAGAGAGGGACTGCTAAAGTACTGAGGACAGTAAACTACAGAGTCCTGCAGGAATGGGGTAGATGTAGTTGTCTATCTACAGCTTGGCAGATAGAGGATCTTCCTTGTTCGGCCTCCAGTATGTGAATGATTTGGGATAACAATAGGCTGAAGCTGTGGGAAGTTTGTTGATTCCGACACTATGTCTGGTTCTGATACTTACCTCCAGGTGAAGGCACCGAAGTGGAAGAAGAATAGACAAAATTAGGCAGAAAGCATCTAGATATCCTTAGCAAAAGTTTTGAAATATTTCCTTGGTTGATGTAGCTGCTCACACTATGACCACGTGGAACCTCAAACTGACTGAATTTGCTGCATGGGCAGTAAACTATCTGCTGTTTGGTGTCAAATAAGCTACCTGAGGAAGCATTTTGCAAGTAGTGTGCAACTTCTGCAATATGTTGGCAAATGAATTAGACACTAAGGTTGAGATCAAGATGCTTCATTCACTAACCCAACTGTCTGAAGGCTAAGAACTTGTCTGTGCCATTAGAGAGTACATCTGTCTTTGCTGCTGTAAAAAGTCTCTCTGCTGGGTGGTGCTCTGTTTATTTATTTATTTATAGTTTATCTGGGATCTTAGTGTATATTGTATAGAAGATCAGACATTGTTCTTCTGGGCCATGGAGAGTTAGCATTCATGTGGCATTCCCTCTCTCCTTGCTCTGTTTTTCTGCTCTGCTTTTCCCCTACTGCTTATGTCAAGCTAGCTGAGCTTGGGAGTGCTCTGCAGTGTGAGATCATGTCCCAGAGCAGCAGAGCATGTTTGCTGGCATTCTTTATGGGATACTATGACTTGAGAAGGGCCATCCAAAGGTAAACTAAGTTTTTTCTTCCCTCTTCATTTTTTCCCTGTGTGGAATATAAAGCTTTTGTCTTACTTTTAACAGTGTGTGCAGACAAGATTACTCTCTGATTGATACTTATCTCATGGAGTATTTGCTCCCTGTAGAGCACAAATTGAGGTCAGTGTTCTAGTCTCATTTTACAGCTGGATGGACTAGCCTACCTAAGATTAATTGACAGCTAGGGCAGTGGAGCAGACTTCAAGCTAGAAATAGAAGCTATTGACTGTCTTCGTCCTATCTCATTTTGGATGCAAGATCTCAGAAGTACAGATTACTGTGTGTGTACAGCATGTATAGTAGGAATGTTAGTGTAACCCAAAACCTAAGAAAAGGTTTAAAAAAGAAAAAGTTGGATCCTGCATCCCATTGTGTAGCTGATTATCTGTGTCTTATAAATCACTTTTCTATAGCCAGTATTGTTGGTCTGTAGAAGGTTCTAAAGGTAATACTAGGCTTGTCTATCAGTACTCGTGCATCCAGTCACATCAGTTGGAGCAAGTCCAGAGGAGGGCCATGAAGATGATCAGAGGGTTGGAGAACCTCTGCTATGAGGACAGGCTGAGAGAGCTGAGGCTTTTCAGCCTGGAGAAGAGGCTCCAGGGGGACCTTATAGCAGCCTTCCAGTACTTAAAAGAGGCCTACAGGAAAGCTGGGGAGGGACTTTTTAGAAGGGCGGATTGGGGGAAAATGGCTTTAAACTCGAAGAGGGTAGATTTAGAGTAGGTATTAAGAAGAAATTCTTTACTGTGAGGGTGGTGAGACACTGGCACAGGTTGCCCAGTGAAGCTGTAAATTCCCCCTCCCCTTAAGCATTCAAGGCCAGGCTGGATGGGGCTGTGACTAGCGTGGTCTAGAGGGAGATGTCCCTGCCTATAGCAAGGGTGTTGGAACTAGATGATCTTAAAGGTCCCTTCCAACCCAAACCACTCCATGATTCTACTTTCTGAGCTCTGAATTGCTGGTGTGCCAAGTTTTTCATGTCTGGGCTTACTGGTGTGTTTTTTTTAATCCAGAAGTCAGTGAACAAAAAACAATTTACATCAGTAGAAGCACACAGACACTACCCATCTGACTGTCAGTGAAAATCCAGCAAAACGCTAGCAAAATTCCAGAGCCAGTGTAGAATTCATCAGCCACCAACAGTAAAATTCAAGGCTTGCCAATTTGATGGAAATCCAGATGGAAAAGTTGTGGACATTGCAGGAAGCCAACTGCAGTCATGGGCAGCATGCATACCATATCTTTTAGGAAGGGTCAAGCAGGAGCAGTGGGCTAGAGTCTAGTCTCCTGTGTTGTGTTAGCAGGGTAGAAAGAAGGAGCTGAGCTATCTATTTGTGTTCTGTGGAGTATTTCCAGAAATGCCTGCTCTAAAACATTATTTATTGGGAAGGGACCTGATGCTGCCAGGAGAATGACTGTAGTTCTTTCATGCTATTTTTGAGTACTGTTTGCTCAAAGGCTATATTCTTCCAGTATTTGACCTATTGATTTAAATAAAAACATTTGATATTTGTCTTGTGGCATACAGTCCAAATTTACTCTGGCTAGCATAGAAACCAGAGATAGGTCTACACTAAGAGTTCCTGATAGAACATCAAAATCCTGTCCAAGCATCCCTGAAATTGATGGTGTTCAAGTTTGTATCTCAGCCTGCTTTCAGATTCGAGCACTCGTACTCAAACCAGATAGAGTGGAGCAGTGGCCTTATGATCCTGTTTTATTTTTCTCACTTGGTAAAATTCAGTCTGTCTTCACATACATCAGAGACATGCCACTGACTTTTACTGAGGGGAAAAAAAATCTCTAAGCTTGCATCTGTGCTTTTCTGGAGCACTCCTTTCAAGTGTCGTCTTGTTTAGTTTCCTTATCTTGCAGTGTTTGATAAAGAAATCCTGTGCTGTGGCTATTTCTAAATCCTCAGTGACTACCTGATGAGGATGGCCTCCTCATATCATTTTTTACAAAATTTTTAATTTGAAAAAACATTGCTTCGATCTTACTTAGTATGTTTTTTTCTTGATGATCTTTAGGTGTATCATTAGAAATAATTAGAGCCCTTAGTTCTTTCCCTCACAATTAGGTGCCGCCTTCCCCTCTGCTCAGAAAAGGCCTGGAACATTAAATATTAATTCTGCAATGACTTGAGATGGGAGTGATTTGATCACATGGATCGATTTTTATAGCGGTTATCAAGTCACATTAAAGAGCATCCTAACAACCCAATTGTTAATGCCTATTGTATCCAGAAAGTCTTGCTTGCTATTGCGTGGGCATCCAATAGCAGAAAAAGAAGGAAAATCAGGAATAACCTGCAGAGCCTGCTGCTGAGACCTGTGATTGCTTGAAATGCATCATCAACATCACTGGGAAGTATCACTGCTTTCAGGGCTAGTTAAGAACAAATCTTTTCTCCAGATGGATGTTTCCAGACTCTGAGTGGTCTGTCATGAGGCTTTTTTCCCCTCTGCTCTTCTAAAGTGCAGGTTTATGGAATTTTATTAAGTGGAATGGCTGCATCATTGTCTGTCTTTTAGATTTATCTGTGGCCTAGCCTTTCCTAATTCAAATTTTATATATTTATGTCTGAATTCTTTTCTTTTACAGCCATATCCTATTGTTACCGCGATTAATCAGGAAGCGAACTCGATATACCTAGTTCAGTGAGATGCGTTTTTTTAAAAAGCCTGCAGTAAAATAAATTCTGGGATCTCTTGTCTGAGAGATCTTAGAATCTTCCTGCTCTTTCTTAGCTGCATCGCTAAATGCATGAAAGACTTATTGCAATTCTTCTGTAAAACCAGCTTTCTGATAGATGATCCTTCATTTTCTTTTCAAGACCAGTACAGTCTGTTAAGAGTGGGGGCAGCAGCCTGCTTTGCACTGTGCTCCTTTGGGTCCTCATCTCAGGGACTGTCAGGGCTACAAACTGTTAGCCATGCAGAACTGTGTGGGTCTGCCTTGTCAGCGGTACTGTCTGGGGCTTGCTTTGTCACTGTGATTGTTCAGAAACACAGAGGTCACCTTTTTTTCTCCCCCAGCCCAAAAAGCTGATGGATTTTGTTTCGTTTTTCCTCTTTAAAACAAACAAACAAAAAATCCCAGCTTGCTATTGATGGGGGGCTTAATTTGGTAGGTTTAGAAGAATAAGAGTTTATAAATGAGTAATGGTGAAGGAAACTGATGTTACACAAGAAAGAGGCTGCTAGCATCTATTTTTTGCCTGTTTGAGACATAGACCAGCTAATGTTGGATTCAGTTGTGATTGTGAGATATTCATTCACAAGGAAGATAGAGTGAATGGCCGTATTTCAGAGGCTAATAGCCTACAGTTGTCATGCATCTATTGACTAAACTTAATGGTACGTCAGTGGTGCTGTTTCTGGCCCACGCTAAATAGCTGCACAATATATTTTGACATTTTCCACAGTTTTGGGAATTGAAAATGTGTATATTTTATCAGGAGGAGTCAGTCATTTTGTTGTGCCTTTGGTGAGTAATTTTCACCTCCCTGTTTTGTATGGTGACATCTCAGCACATTCTACAGCAGTGACATCTATCCAGAAAAAAAAACCAACCAACACAACACAAAACACTCAAACTGCTGACTTCTTAGGAGCGTTGGATCTCATGCAGATGGGACACCTGCATATGAGCTCCTGACATCCTAACTGAAAGACTGAAGAGAGATTCAGGATGAAATCCTGGCTCATCGTGGTGTTTTTTTTTTCTTTTTTTATAGTTCATTTCTTCACGTTCAAAGATTATAAAATTGAAAAGTGAGGGGTGACCTTGCCAGAAGTGAGGGGAATTAATTACAAACCCTGAGGATCAAATTAATCCAACTGCTGAAACTGGCAGTGTAGTCTACTAGATTCTTCTGTCTTTTATGTTGTCTGTGTAAACAAACACTGCTCATCTATTTTTTTTTTTTAATTTTTATTTTTTTTACTTTGCTTGCACCTGGAACAGACTAGCCTTTCTCCCATATTGCAGGCTGTAAGCAATTTGTAACGTTAACCAGAGCATTTCTAAAGTAGCCTGTATCTTCTGATCTTCTGAATTAAAATAGGGGTGTGGTACAAATATAGGTTATTTAAATTCTCTGCAGAATTGCAAGGATAATATCACTGTAATACCAAATCAAACAGCATAGAACAGGCTTCGTAGAGAGTTAAAGGGACCGTCTCCCCATGCCAGCCTTGGTACACAGGGAAAGCATTACAGGTGAAAAACAACTTCCACAGTGAAACAAATATTTGGTTCTAATAACTGCGTCTGAATCCACACACCAAAAAGTCAGTCTCTTGAAAATTTAGTGGTGAATATGTATTGGATCCTGTGAACAGTAGTTAAGGATTAGTATATGAAGTCTCAGATGTGAGTGTGCAGAGGCACAGATGACCTAGAAGATTAGAAAGTGTGAATATGTGACTTGATATTTAAACACCTGTAAGCCAATAATCTGACTTGCCTGGTCCTCTGACTGGAAGGGCCACTGTGTCTCTGAGGCCTGAGTGCGTGGACAGTCTGGGCCAGAGGAGTGGATGTGTAGGTACTGCAGCAACAGCTGGTGCTGGTTTCATGCCAGCCAAGCATTCATATTTCTTATCATAGATAATCCACCTCATCTCTGAGCTTGTTTGCTGCAGTTCTCAAATCTCTTTGATCCCGAGAGGATTCAGTTCATCTGACACAATAGGGATGCAGAAGGTAAATAAGGAGCACTCCAGTAGGGATTACTGACAGACTCTGTGAGAGTCATGTGAACTGCATTTGCTGATCATATCTTAAAATTGTTGGTAAATTATCAAGGTGCCTACTTTATATTAAAATGTAAATAAAAATATCTGATCTGTTTTGTGCAGCTGCAAGTGATATTAAAATATTATATTAGTGTATGAACTGAATGAATGTTAGAGCTGTGAATACCATGGGTTGGACTGGACAATTTCCAGAGGTCCCTTTCAGATTAGATGGTTCCCTCTCTTAGAGTGCAGCGAAGCTTTAACAGAACACTTGTGCTTACTGAGTGCTATGGAACTATCAGTGATGACAGATTGGTAAGGAAACAGTGGTTTCTTGCATAAAGATCTAGCATCCCTGGGAGCTCTTCCTGGAGTTAATTTTCTTCACCAATTTAACATATGCTGAAATGCAAAGCCTGTCTATCAATTTGCTGATCTGAAATAATGAGCAAGTTGGATAGAGCAGTAGAGGAAAAATATCTGCTGCATGTCCACAAGATACTGGGCAAACAAAGGGAAAGTAAAATGGAGGGATCTTCATGTCATTCCATTTTGCTGTGAGACCACAGTGTTTGGCTTGATAGAATACCAGTGAGCGTTATACCGTGTTTTCTTAGGTGATTTTCAGTGAGAAGAAAGACTCTGATTAGCCTCATTTCAGATGCTGGGTAGGAAGAAATAATCATGGAAACTATTTCAAAACACGTTGATGCCAAAAGAGTGGGTGGGAGTAGTCGTTATGGATTGCAAAGGGGAAACCTTTTGTGATAACTTGGTGAATGAGAGGAAAACAGAGGACGCTGTGTGTCTTTTACTTAGCAAGGCTGTCAACACTGTCTCCCATAACACTCTTATAGACAAATTTGATGATGTACGGGCTAGATGAGTGGGAAGGGAGCTGCTGGGCTCAAAGATTTGTGATGAGCATCACGAAGTCCAGCTGCGTGTCAGTCACTAGTGATATGTCCCGGGGTCAATGGTGGAATCAATACTGTTTAACAACTTAATTAATGACCTGGATAATGAGACAGAGTGCATCCCTGGCAGGTTAGCAGGTGATACAAAACTGGGAGAATCCTTGATACATCTGGTGGCTGTGCTGCTGTTCAGAGGGACTTACAGTAGGTTGAAGAACTGGTCAAACAGGAATCTCAGTTAGGATAAGCAAATGGAAATGCTTAGTCTTGTGTCTGGGAAGAAATAACCCCAGGCACCAGTACATGCTGGAGACTGATGAGCTGGAGCAGCTTTGCAGAAAAGGAGCCGGAGGTTCTATCAAACATCATATCAAACATAAGCCAGCAATGTGCTCTTGCTGCAAAGGTGGCTGATATCATCATGGGCTGAATTAGGGAATTTACAACAGATGGAGAGGGAGATCCTTCCACTCTGCTCAGCCTAATACAGGTACAGTTCTGGGCTCCCCAGTATAGAAGAGAGGCGGCTATACTGGAGAGAATCCAGCAAAGAGCCACAAAGATGGTGAATGGAATGCAGTTTCTGTCATTTGAGGTGTGACTGAGAGAGCTGAGGTTTTTTTTGTCTGGTTAAGGGAAGGCTCAGGGAGATCTTATCAGGCTCTATAAATATTTCCAGTAGGGGGAGGGAAACAAAGATGAAGCCAGACCCTTCTAATTGGTGCGCAGTGAAAGAACAAAGGCACAAACTGGAATACAGAAGATTCTACGTCAGTGTAATAAAGCTATACTTAACATGGTAAGAACACTGTAACAGGTTGCCACTGTTGGTTGTGTAGTCTCTGTCCTTGGAAGTAATCAGAATCCCACTGGACACGGTCCCGAGCAACCTGCTCTAGCTGACCCTGGTTTGAACAAAACCATCTGCAGGGGCGCCATGCAACCTCAGCTGTTCTGTGGTTCTAATGGCAGTTTTTGTCCCTTAGAGTTGCTTTGTGTGTGTCACCTGGTAACTTCCCAGTTGTTGATAAGTGTCAATAAATAGTTTTGGAGATCTGGCTGTTCTCTTAGTAGGCAGTAACTATTCCTTACCACCTACCTGGAGAAGCAGTACCACCTTTTGACAGTCTTTGTCCTGGCGGCTCCAGAAGTTTCTTCTGAAAAACATTGTTGCAGTAGATGTCAGTGCTTGCATTGTGTCTTTGACCCAAGCCATTTCTGGCACACGTCCCCTACTTGTAAAAATGTTTGAAAACTAGGTAGCCAATTGTTGGCTCATTTCTTCAGTAACAAAGAGATGATAGCCATTGTGTGTGGGTGTGCTACCACTCCTATTACTGTAACTACAGCTACAGTAATTACTGTAATTACTGTGAAGATTTCAATGTTAAGTTCTTGGCTTTTGCACTTAAGTTTCCATCTGTTCAGGTCAAAAAGAAGGTAGGAGAAAATAGGAGCTTGTTGAATTAGTTGCTTGTATTCTCCAGGCTAGTACAAACAGAAATGCTCAGTGCCTGTAGACCCTCTATGTTGTGTACTGTTTATTGTTTGCTGTTCCACCATCAGAAGATTCAGCAGCAAAGTAGCATTAAAATAAAAAGGAAGGAACACTAACGCAGGAAAAGTTAGAACAGAACTGTTATAGTGGGTGTTATGAAAAAGGTATTTTACAAATACAGAGGCGAATAAAGCAAGGTCTCCTGGCTTCATTTTTTCAGCTTCGGGACAGCAGCTACCTGTTTAAATTGTAGAGGACTGACTGAGTCTCTATTTGTCATTTAATATCAATCTGTCTCCATTTTTCCTAGAGATAGTTCTTCAAAGATAACTACAGTGCTCTTGTAAGTAATATAAGTAAAAAATAGTGACTCTGTGGATGAAAGGTTCTGAAAATATTGCCAAGAATGATGGTAAAAAGCCAGCAAGTTTCTTCTTTTTCAGTAATTGCTGTTTCCAATCGAAGTTAATATTATTTCCTGTTGGACTAAATTACAGACGTGCAGAACTTGCCTGTTTCCTGAGGAAGGAGTTAGCATGGCCCTTATTAAAGCATCAGCTAAATAAAGACACAGTTTGGGATTTTTGCAGCGCAGCAGCCACGGTTGGCAGATTGTTGGGGTTTTCTCTCTTATTGTTCCTGACGTCTTTGTTACAGAGACCTGAGAGCTAAGCTCTTCTGAAGAGTAAACGATTCTGGGTATAATTTATGATAATAGCAACAATCATTCTTTCTCTTTGACCTTGTGGGGATTAGAAACTAAGCTTTCCCTGGGGTAATCCTAGATTGTATGTCTCTGCTTTGTCTCCTTTTAAAGGAGACTCTGGCAGTTTGGGTTTCCTGGTCCCCTACCTACAAGTGCATGTACAGCCATGACCTGGTTGTCACTTAGGATGCTAAATTGTGCTGTTTTCAAGTGTTCTTATAGTAAATGCTGAGCTGACTGTTTTTAAAAGTATGTCTGCTCTGCGATACAAATCCTATTCAAATGAGTTACATGTCTAAGCAGATTCAGCTCTGGTTTGTGGATTCTTCTGGGGCTAAACAACCACGTGCTGATACAATGCATTATGGTCTGATGTGTTTGCTCAGAGAGGAAAGATGATGAACCATATTTTACTCTCTCTCCTTATCAGTGTAAATCTGAAGTGATGCTGCTGAAAGGGGTACTTTAAGTCAAACTGCTGGAATCTTCAGTTCAACTGAAGAACTTTCTTTCTTGCATGGATCAGAAAGTATGTCTTAAAAGCTAGAGAGCAGGGCAGAGAAACAGGCTGTAAGTATTTATTCCTAAGCTTGAAAATCTCTGCTACTATAAACAATTCACTTAGCCATTCTTCACCTCTTCAGTTCCCTTCAGAGACAAGATATACTTCCAAAGAGGTATAGGATCTTCTGATACGAGTGCTCTAGAACTGCTAAGATTCTTCAGTTCAGAAGTATGAATTATCCACAAGATAGCACTAGGAGAAGATACACAAGCTATTTGAGAGGAGTATAAGTAGTTCAGCATGAAATTATAACAGGACTATTATAAGCTGCTCAGAATGCATCTTGTTGCAATTATATTTCTTCCAGTATCCAGAATGTTCAATTAAGAGTTACCTCTGTGCAGCACTGCACTGTGCCAGGTAGCCGTGCTGAGTTCCCTGATGTTGCTGCCAAACTTTTTGGGAAGGTTCTCTCTGAAGAATTTTGATGCATTGGAACACCACAGAAACATATGTTCCTTAAATGACTTTCCATCTGGGTATCCCATTCTTCCTTATACAATAAATGTTGCAATAGTTTAATTAACTCACTTTGGAACCTCTTTTTGTCTGCAGAAATCTCTGTGTTGAGTTGCTACTTTTGCTTAATCTTTGCTCAAGGGTAGGTGACCAAACTAACTTAGTTTGACTACCTGCAGAAAAGGCATTCACCCAGGTGTAGTGATGCATTGTCATTCTCACGATGTACAGTTCCAGCCATGTACTCAGGGCTCAGAGTTAACTAAGGTGAAGAAAGGCAAGCGAAAACTACTTTATTCCTCAGAAATTTTTGCTGCTTCAGTTTTCTTTCAGGTAAAAACTCTGAGAAGAAAGATTGTGGTTTGTCATCTTCCATGTGCATTTTATTCTTCCTTTGCATTTGAAACACTGGGTGTTGATAAGGAAGGCTTATTCAAGCAACAGGTAATGAAACGGAGAGTGGACAAAGATTTTGAATTATATTTTTCAACAAGCTGAAGAAAAATAATTGTGCACATTGCACTTGGCATTAGAATTGATGCGTGTCATTCACTGATGTTTCTGTGTTTTTAGATCTGCTTTCTGACAGCAGAATTTTAACAGTGCTGAAAGGAAAAAATATCCTTCTAGTTTGGTATTAGAAACAAAATATTCTAAGATTGGAATGCCAGCTATTAGCTGCAGTAGCCACAGAGCTGTATGCTTGGCAGTGGTCAAAATGAAGCAGGTTAAGCCTATTGCAAGAGTGAATTTTAGGTGTGTATAAGAAAACTGCATTCTCCAACCTTCCATTAGAACATAAATCTAATCGCTTTATGTGAGATAATTGAAGTGTCCCTTTTTGGAGAGGTGGGATAAAGAAAAAATAGTGTTGACATAAACAGTTGGATGACAGTTGAGTTTTTTAATCTACTTCCTATCCTGCACTGCGCCACTGCACTCAGTCATTTGCAAACTCAGCATAAAATATGCAACTCTGTAGTGCAGAGTATACAAGAGCCGAACTTTGGTAGCAAGATGTTGCTTTGTAGAAAGTATTGCTTATGCCACAGTGCATGCTTCTGGCTGCGTATTTGTGCTAGCAGTCCTAGCAGCTTCACGTATGATCATATCAAGATTTTGAAGGTAAGTGCCTTCACACTTTTCTGGTTTGCAAGATTATCAGTTGTGAAGATTTTTGTGATGTAGAAATGCATGTGTTCTGACAACTGGTTGCAGGTTACCTGCTAGATTCTGCAGCGCGTGTATGGACAACATTGTGCTCCTGGAGAAACTGGGAAAGCAGTTGAGTGAGTTATCTTTATGGGCTGACAGTGTTTGAGAGTAAAGAGCAGCCTTGTCAGAGTTCATGGTATTTTGTCAACTATGGCCATTGCGTGCAGCACATAATTTCATTCTAATGGGAACATCAGACTTATGGACCTTTTCCTAAGAGGAAGGAACACTTTACAATTCAGCAGAGATGACAAGAGGCTACGGATACCCAATGCGAAAAAGATTTTTATTTTAACTTTACGCATATCCTGTCTAACTTGTTCTTGATTGGAGCAGGCAGGTATATATTGAGGTATTGAAACATAGAATTATAATCGACATTCGCTATTTCTGTACAGCAGCAGCTTGAGGAACAAAATGGAACATCTTCGAAGGCATGAGAGGAATATGTTCATTGAACAGCTTGCTAGTAAGGCTCAATTTGTGTTCTCTCACAAAGTAATTTTTAAAATGCTGCAATTGCATCTATTTCAACTAGCAGTGATGTAACTCCTCGTCATAATCTTTCATTAATGATATGTGTCATGTGTCTTACCTGGCACTGGCTTAGAGAGATGAGTATTGCCTATTCATTCACAAATGCTACACCCTGTGGGCTTGATTGCCTTTTATTCAAGAAAATGGATTCTAAAATTTTGGTTATTTAGTGAAATCTTCTATGATTGTAGTACAGCAGCCAGAACCTGAGTTACATAATTACACCACTGGCTGGAGTGAATGCCTGATTTTAGTTTACCTAAGAGAGCTCCAAAATCAGTTCTCTTCGTCTGCACGTATTAGGATGTTTCTCATGCCTTCGTGCTAAACTTGCATAAATGTAAAAAGCCAAAAGATTATTTACATTTTCATTAGGAATACATTGACATTGGTGTCAGGTGAGATTAATTTACAAGGAGGCCATGCTCACAGTAGCATGACATAGCACAGAAGTATAACATCAGTCAAGCAATGAAAATAGAAATTTCATTTATCTTTTTGCTGTTCTGAAATGGGAATCATCTTTTCGTCTTTAAATGTTTAGCTTCTATCTACCAATATTTAATGTTTGAAAAATCGTCTTACAAAATATTAATTAGATTTTAGTTTGTGCTGTAAAATAAATGGAAACGTTTCCCTATTTATTGTTAAAACTGTGCTTTGCTCGGGATTGTCTTTGTTCAGCGGAACAAACTTTTGCAGTTATAATTAAACAGTTCTGAGTATTCCAGAACTGCACAAAAAATATTTCTCTTACTGGCTCTTTGTTCTCACAATTGCAACTCAGGAGCTTCAGGCAATTTTCATAAGCATGGCAATGCTCTGCATCCAAGATTTTACAACTGGGCCCTGAAAATTAGTTCTGTGATTGAATCTGGCAGATTGGTTTTGGCTTGAGAAATCAGCATATGTTTTTAACATATGCACATTGGCATGACTGAAGTCATAACTAACAGGCCTGTTATCTCAATCTGACTAGTGTTTGCAGGAATTAACTATAATGGGCAAAAAAATGATGGAGGAGGAGTCGCAGCACTGGATAGTGAAGAAACTGATCCCAGGTAAATCTTGCAGGTAGCACACTGTGGTTTGCTTTCATTTTGCTAGCCTAGCACCAGGAATGAACCATAAGAATACCTCTTGGTTTTTCTGGCCACAAGATCAAGGTTAATCCAAGAATAATAGACAACCCATTCTGGCTTTCTGCCTGTGTTTATTTCTGCCTATCACATACCATGTTGTTACAGGCTCTTTCAGTTAAAGCTTGTAGTTTGCACTCGTGTTTTGCTCCAAACCGGATCTGTGTTTTCTTTTGCAGCAGGAATTGTGCTTGTAGCACATGGCAACATCTCTTCAGTCAGCCTGTTTGGGGTGGCTCCTGGTTGTGGGGCCCTAAATATCAAACTGGTTCAGGTTGGAACAAACCATGCCAGCCTCTTGTTGTCGTTCTGCAAACTCTCAGGGGCCCTTTTGACTGAATTACCCAGAAGATCCACAATAATTTACTTTCTCCTTGCTCATTTTTTGGTAGTCAGTGCTGATGACTTAAAAACACAAGTACAAGGGCACAAAAGGAATCTTAAGATTTTCCAAACAAATATATTTTTAATGACAGCTGAAAGGTTGGGGCAGATTGTGACCAGTTGTGTAACTGAGGACAAGCTGTATGGGCCTTCAGAAACTTGAACTGTAACACCACAAACAGCAGAGAGTAATATGTGAGAGGCACGCAGAAGTGAGGTGTCCTTGCTGCTGGCCACAGCAGGCCTGAGAGGCAGCAGAGGGGTGTAAGCTTCCTTCAGTGCAGCTACAGTGAAAGGCCTTGTCCTGGCAAAATGGGGGGACTTGGAAGCCAGCACGGTCACCTTTTTATATGGGAAAGGCTCAACAGATGTGATGCAAATGAGCAGTTCATTATAAAGTCCAGACCTGACCAGAGCTACTGCTCTGTTATGTGAAGAGCTGGGGGAGCTCACAGACACTCAGAGGCTGCATATGAGACCCAGGGCCCTCAGAGAGAGACAGAATTGGCCTCTGCATGTCTGGTGTTACAAGTTCACACACGCGTCATTGGCAAGTGCTGTTTTCAGTGTGTGGCATGAGGTTCAGCAAATCTGTCTTCAAAGTTGCATCTAATCTTCATGCAAGTGATTTAAGCATAGATCAGTCTATTGGTTAGAGCTTAAGACTGCAATTAGGTCCAGAGTTGTGCAAGAATTTGCCCCTCAGTTCACCAGCCTGATTGTTTGCAGTCATGCCTTTTAGCATTTGGAGAACTTTAGGATGTCAAAGAGTGGGGAGGAGCAGAAGAGCAAATCCAGTGGTATTCCATTCCTTGATGTCTCCTCTGTTGAGCTGGTTACTTGCAGTGACAGGGATCAAATGGCTCTGCGTGCTCTTGAGGCAGATGGAAGTAAGTCACATCCTTGACTACATCATTATGGCAATGTTGTTATACTTAAAGCTATCGCGTATATTTATCTGACTCTTATCATCACCTACGTACAGTTTAGGTTGGTTTTAATTATTTTACATCTGCCTATAAACTGAGTTCCTTTTGCCACAGCACACAGATGTTACAAATGTGTTTCTAGAGTACACATGGCACATTCTAGAACAACAGAAGTATTTGCTTTCAGTCTGAAAATTATTTTTCCCTGTTGCTAAAACAAGAAATAATAAGGAAATCATACACTAAAGAATCTTTTTAAGATTCTCAGTGAGTTCCCAGTGATTTCTTCATGCTTTTTTTTAGCGAGCTTTTTTTAGTGAGTTTTTATTTTGATTTGTAGCTAATGTAGAATAAAACCTGTCTCATGTTTCAGTGAAGATTGCAGACAAGAACAGAAAAAAATAATTTCTGTGGTTGCTAGTAAAGATCAGAGCTGCCATTTCTAGATTAAAACTACTCTTGTACCGTTTTATGCTCTATCAGCAGAGGAAATTGTGGAGGCAGACTCGGTGCAGAAAGGATCCCAATAAATGTAATATTATCCAGATGTTTTTCATTCTGTTAGTGTCCCACTGAAGGATAACTCACTAAACTCTGGAAGTTAGTGCTGTGGCAGAACCAAGCCAAGACCTTAGCAGCTTGATAATGATCCACTAAAATCTGAGAACTCTTTATCTTCTAAGACATGAGCCAATCATTGTTTCAAGGGAATTCAGAAGAAAACTTTCCCTTTAGGCCAGTTGGCTGCTATTAGATTTCTTTTTCCATTTCTGTGAAGAGCTGGGACTGTTTGCTTTGAAAGACGTGGCATTAGTTGGGATGATCTTTGGATCAGAACCAGGGTGACAATTCCTATCTTTTCTTTGTAAATGTGTTAGGTTTTTGCAAATTCAGTAAAACATCTTGAATATGAAAGGAATGGCTCCAGGCTTAAACTGGTTGTGTTGTGGAGTAAAGATTTTGTGTTTCTCTTGTTACTTTATTCACATATAATTACATACCCAGTGAACTTTCTTTGCTGCAACTTGCAGAATGGTTTGGTGTTTGAGAATCCAAGCTTTAAGTATGCCTCTGTTTTCTACTTTGACATTAAATGGTTTGGTTTTGGATACTCTGTCTTGCCTCAGAATCTTTTCCTTCTCCAACTCATTAGACATTATTCTGTTTTCTTTTTGACTCTGTTGTCATACTTGAGTTTTTTCTGTCTTGGTGTAAAGTTCAAACAGTGCATCTTCTAGTTATCTTCCTACACAAATCACTACATACTTGTAGATCAGTCTTATTCCCACCTTTTTTCCCCTGCATAGTTCTGCTCACTCTACGTCTGTCTCCCAGGACCCCTCATTAGGAGCTTGCTTGGCCACAGGACAGTCACCGATATTCCTGCTTGATGCACTGCTCCTTTACCTTCCTGCACATTTGCAAAGTGACTTTTAAGCTCATTCCTTTAAAAAAAAAAAAAAAAAAAAAAGATGGGGGGGAGGAAGGAGGAAGCAACAGGTGAGACTGAGAGCTTTTTCAGTATTTTATGCTATAGCTAAGCAGGAGGAAAGAGGAGTGGCAGCAGGCAAAATGTCTCCTCCTTCTCCACTCCCCCCTTTCTTCATCAGTATCAGTCTTGTCACTGGACCCTCCAGGCAGGAGGGAGGAATTTGGCACTGTGGAAGTTCCCTGTACGGAGAGTTTTCATCTGAAAAGGCAGGTGTTCCTCACCTCTGAAACTGAAGCTCCACAAGCATTTTCTTAGCATTCAGTGGTGAATGGCATACCAATGGCATCATCTTCTGACTCCTGTGGAGGTCTCGCCTTCTCTGCATACAATTAACTTCCCTCTGCCAAAAATGCCTTGGCCTTAGGGTTCTTAAAAATCCTGAGAAGAGCTTGCTTTGGAGACTAGTTTCTTTGTGATGAATGACCTAATGCTGAAAGTCTGTGAGCCCACAGCATATCCTCAGAGATTGCCACCCATGATCCCCACATGCCAGTCGTGTCCTAGGCAATTGTAATCAGTTAAGTGCAGCACATTTCCGGGGAAAAGCTACAACCCCTTTCAACAAATGAACTTGCTGTAAGTTCTCTGCCAAATGCGGCTGCCACCATCCTTCTTGATTATGTCTACATAGAAGAATGCATTTTTGTTCAAATGAGGGGAAAACAACAACAATCGATTCCATTCTTTCTCAGAGCACATCTCCAACCTGATCCCCTGGCAATGGTGGGGCTGTCCGGTTCGAAGTGGAGAAAATGTTAAACAACTGATGGATAAAATATTGATAGCTCGTGGTGTTCTCAGATGTTACTGTGTTTCTTTACAAGGCATGTAGTAAGCGAGGAGTGTTCATTTTACTTTTTACTGCTGTATACTATCTCTGTTTACATGTAAAATTGCTCTCTTATAAGGCAAGATGACAAGAAACTGAACAAAGCAGTGATGGCATTCTTCATAGAAAACACAGTGTGTGCCCCCAGTGAACTGCTGCTGGGAATACGACAGTTTCCCAGGGCTGGATCGCTTCATGTGCAGAATTTAATGAGCTGCCAAATGCTTCCAAATGTCAGAAAATCATGAGGAAAATGCACTGTCCAGAACATGGCACAGACAGAAATTCATTTTTTAGCTTGCGGCATCTTCCCAGTTAATTTTCTATGGAGGTTTCACCCCTCCATCCTCCTCCGGTGTTTTTCAGACTGTGAAATGATTGGTGTTTCCCTAGAGGCAGACAGAAGCCCAGGTTAAGAGCCATAGGGATGACAATTGCATTTATTTTCTAGAAAAAAGAATAATTTCATTTATTTTCTTAGTGCAGTGCAACTCAGCATTGGCATTTACTTCAGCTGAACTGCATCTCTCCCTGCTTAGATCATGCAGTAGTGCTGCTTACATAATGCATTGTCAGGTAGAAAATGAGTGAAGAAGTGCTGCTGCTAACATGCCCACAAGCATACTGTGAAGAAAGGAAAGAGTTGGATAAAGGGGGGAACAGGGGGAAGAACAGAAATTCCATCCCCAAGTCATCCTTCCTGACACTTCCTGCAATCTAAAGTCTGCTCTCCTTTGACGCAGGGTAACTAAGTAGTGTATTGAGATGAGTTTTAAAGCCTTTGGAAAAATCTGTTGTGATTTAAAACAAACAAGCAAACACCTCTTCCTTCCCTTTCCTCCCCAGACAGGCTTTTGTTGTTCAAGATCTGCTTGTGCATGCAATGCATTTAGGATCCTGGCACACGCCAGTTTTTAGAGAATGGAAGTTTCTTCTTAGTATGTGTTATTTCTGGTGCAGACTCGATGGTATTTTCTGCTGGCTGAGCACAGCCTATTGCAGCAGCATAACAGTTACCCAGGTCTGGCTCACTACCTGGGAAGGCAACCTGGTCTCTGCTGGATCAGCATGGTTCTCTGTCCAGTGATGATCCCAGTGTGAAAGCTTCAGGGATGCCGTGATGTGGCCAAAATTGTGCACAGCCACAAAAGGTTCCAGATATGGTTACTTGTAAGATGGGTGTTTAATTAATCGCTCTCGAGTATTTCATTCTAGTGCTTTTAAGCACATCTTTCTGTGCTCACCATTCTGGGAGGAGACCAGAGGCTCTGCTAAACACAGAGCGAGTTTGGACACTGAATTTAGGCTCCTCCCTTCGATGCCTGAAGCTAAAAGGTATAAATGCTGGCTCTGTTGTAGGCCAGAAAGTTCTCTGGAGCCAACTGCTGAATACATCTCCCAAACACGAGTTGTCTGGATTCCTGCTCTTCCCTCAGGGCAGTCAGTCAACTCTGAGCTGGCGGTGCTGCAGATTGGCTGCAGTGATCATCCCACGGATCTGGAGTGAGTTAGTAAGCTTAAATGGGCTGGGGAATTAAAGCTGAGCTTCAAGGTCTCTCAACTGGTGAGCTACTGCATGGTTTTCAAAGTGAAGGATGTAGAGCCCTAATACTGTAGTTGATTGATGTAGAAGCACACTGGTAAAAGCAGCAAGTCACATTAAGAACACTCTTGCACTGGCAGTCCTGGATTGATCAGATATTTAGACAGACCTGTGATTTTGTAGATATTTATTTGCCACTCAGGAGAAGGAAAGGAGCAGAGGGAAAACCAGCAGGCTTGTTTGGGAGTAGAAAATGGCAACTTATTAGAGTGCGCTTTGCAACTGGTAAAATTGAAAGAGATAGCACATATTAGATGGGGTAGAATTATTCCAGCCTGAAGGATGTTCAAAGCCATCCAAAGGCAGTTCTGCTTACAAATCTCATTATTGATAAAAATGATTTCTAATGGGATCGGCGCTGCTCGCTCTCACTGTGATGGCAGATGTGTGCACGCATATATGTGCACTGCTTTGAAAATGCCTTTCATGGGTTCAGCTGCTTTCATTAATATCATTTTATATTTTCTGGTATGCATCTTTTTTCCTTCAGCTTTATAAAGGAACTCATACCTTATCCCCTTGGTTATTTTCTTTTGAATGCTTAAATGAAAGGCACTTTTTTTCAGCATGAGTAAATTCATTACTAGAAATGGGAGAGGTGTTTCCAATTACAGCTGGCACTTCTGAGCCTCGCATCACGGTGGCAGGTATCCCTGGGGAAAAATCAAGCAAATAACAGATCACTCTGGCTGTGTAGTGGGAGGAGAGATGAGATATGTTGTGTATGAGTGTTATGATACCCATATATTATTGTGTAATTTTAGTGTTGTTTTCAT
The DNA here is from genome assembly GCA_030625065.1 of Alectoris magna. Classification (NCBI taxonomy): domain Eukaryota; kingdom Metazoa; phylum Chordata; class Aves; order Galliformes; family Phasianidae; genus Alectoris; species Alectoris magna. The sequence continues at coordinate 42,020,865 of CM060565.1, forward strand.
TCATAGGAGCAGGGGGGTTGGGGGGTGGCTGTTCATAAGCTAGCCCAAAATGGCTGTTGGCACTGTTGTTACTGCCATATTTATGTTGCTTTATTGCCTTGCAATTCCTTGTATAGACTAAAACCTCACTGTTTGGGTGCTGTACAAATTAGGATCAGGTAAATTGTTTTTTCCACAAGTTGCTTACAATTTGTTGTTTGTTATACACATTTTCTTCCCAGAGTTGTCTGTGTTGGTTATTTCTACTCATTTGTCCCTAAGTCCAAAGTATTGCAAGTTTTGCTGGGGAAAATGAGATAAAAGCAAAGCTGCAGCAGTTCTGCAGTGGTCTCAAAGGGTCAGTTGTGCACAAACGGTCTCTCACCTGCTGACCTGCCTCCTTGTCGAGCAGGAGGACAGAGCTACCTTTGCAGGATGGGCTTTATCCATCTGCCTCTCACACGCAGGCAGAGGAAGCGACGAAATGTGCTGATGCTGAGTCCTAGTAGAAGACAGCAGACCCACGTTAACCATGATGTGTTTTCTCCTTGTTTGCACAGCCCCTTCATGCTTCTGCCGCCCCTGATGGAGTGGATGCGAGTGGCTATCACCTATGCCGAGCACCGGCGCAGCTTAACGGTGGACAGCGATGACATCAGGCAGACAGCTAGGCTGCTCTTACCTGGGCTGGACTGCGAGCCCAGGCAGCTCAAGTAGGTGGACTGAGTGCTCTAATTTCTACATTTCATGGGAGTTGGATCTGAAAATACTACATATGTAACATGTGCTCAAGGTTTTAGGAGGAGATAAAGAACCTTTGGCCTAACACTACAGTTGGGGTAGAAGGATTATGTCTTGCCAGAAGTTGTGCAAAAAGAATGAGACAGAAAGATTGCAATATAAATATTCAGTCATTTATGCCTCAGTCTTAATTACAAGATAATCTTTTGCTTTCTCGGGTGCCCTGATGAAAAGTGTTAGTACCTATTAATATCCTCCTCATATCCTCCTCTCACATGTATATCGAACAAGGATTTATAATTAGCCTGGTTCATTAGCACATCATAGGTATTTTACTCATTGTTTGTTGTCTTTCAAAGCTGTTGTCATTAGCACTACTTTTGCTACCAAAGTTATATCTTGAACAGTACTGCAGGTTTTCTTGAGTGAATTTTATCCCCCATATTGACTATGGCTTAAATGAGTGGGCTGGACACATAAGTAATGATGAATGCCACTTCTGTCACGCTCTGTAAGTGATTAAGTGCTGTATGTGTGTCCTTTCTGATAATCATTACTCCTAGAATTCTTTTTTGTGAAGCAACGGGAGACTTAATCAGGACTCCTTGATCTGTTTTTGTGGCTCTTTCTTTTTCCTTCTGGCAGACAGGAAGGCTCTTGCTTTTTGCTTTATGTCTCTGTCTTCCCATTTGCGCAACAAAGAATGCTCCTTGCTATCCATAAAACCTAATGCAAAGCTAAATTAGTTGGCAAGTGTGCTGGTGCTATTGAATGACTGAACTCTGCTCCAAGCTTATTGGTGGCATGTCTGCTATTATTTCCTAACTCTGCCTGATATGATAATACAGCTAAGACTGTTCCGCATGGCTGCACCTTAAGGGGACATAGCTATGGAAGCTCAGAGGTGGCACCCTTTTAAGCTTTATCTGTGCTGCATCCACTCACATAGCACTTCTCCCCGTACTCTGCCAGTGTACATGTGCTCTGTATCAACTGAAGCACACGTTTCTCAGGCTTGTGTGTGGATGGTAGGTACTAGCATAGGCTAGTTACTATGGGCTAAGCTAATTTTACCCATATGCCAGTGCTTGCCGAAACCTTTGAAATTCTTTGTTGAGCAGTGCCATGGAAGACATTGTGAGTGCTTTCAGTCAGTTTCCTTTCAATCTCTCCTTTAGAAAGGCTTTTTCTTTCAAAACTGAATCCAAACTTTGCACCTCAAAGGCATCCCCCTCTCCCTCTATGCTATTTTATTTTTTTTTGTACCCGTTGGCACACAAACCACGGGTGGTCCCTTACTTTATAGATCATACCTTAAATAATAAGGCAGGGGTTTGGGTGCTTATTTTTGCTTCTGATGTGAGGTAAAACAAAACACTTACTTACTCAGAGACAGTCTGTGCTCCCAGGTCTCTCCATCCGCAGGCAGGGGGAAGCCAAGCATACACAGGAGCTGCCATCTGGGCATTGCACGGGTGCAGGCTTTACTCTAGGAAGCGTGCGAGAGTTTGCCTCTCTCTGACAGGGTAACAACTCACGCATGGAAAACCTGCTGTGGGTACAGCTGCTGCACAGCAGTTGTGTGTGTGTGAGCTCTTTCCCTTGCTCATGGAGAATGCTGTAGCTTTTATCACACTCTAAAAGGAAAAAGCTGCTTTGCCTCTACCATAGAAGCGCATGCTGTCAAGCAATTACTACAGGCCGGCGTGTATGCAGTATTTTTCTGTAAGGAAGTTTTGCACGGGCTAAGCTTGCAGGTCCCCCAGGAGCAAAGCCCATAAATAGTAACTTCAGATTGCTGCCTCCAGATGTGCTCCCGGCAGCTCTATGCCAAGAACTGCAGCCCACCTCTTTGCTCTGTCCCTCTGACAGCTCTGCACAATGCCTTGCTTTGCTATTTGCTCTGCAGCGCATGGTGCCCCCATCCCCCTCCCCTTGCTCCATCAGCACAGGGTTGCTCATGCCTGTTAGCAAAATAGAATCAGTGTGCAAAGACAGATACCTGTACTTAAAAAAAATGACATTTATTCTCTGAGGTTCAACAACTTTCAAGTTTAAAATGCCCTATTTCACTTGTTCGCATAGGATAATAATAGTGATTATATAGAATATGATACCATTACTACATAATAACATTGTGGCATCATGATGCTGTGCCAATTTCCTTACTGGAGCAAGATTATTTATTGCTGAGGCTCTATTTAGGATTCACATATGTCTAGCAGTAAGCCTTACTGTACTGTCATCCTGTGCTCTGTACTGCATGTGTCCTAACCTAGGATCGGGATAACTGGGAGATCTCTTCTGATCAGATATGTGCGCTCACTGCCTGAGAGCTGCATTTTATTTATGGATGTATCTGCAAAGAGCAGGTGACTCCAAGGTTGTCACTCTGCTTCCCTGCTGACTGCTCCTCAAATTGCACCCTGATGCAGCTGCAGTGATGCTGCTTTCCCACATGCAATGGGACTGCTCACCAGGCTGAGGAGTGTTTGTGAACTCAGCATATTTTTCATTGCTGCTGGGCCCCATTTGTCATCGGCCCTGATGCAGTTCAGAAGTATACAAAATGTCCAGCTGAATTAATACTTGAGTACGATTCATCCCGAGTCTTCTTCTGTTTTACTTATCTGGCAGCCTATACAGAGTTTCCAGGTTAGCCTCCTTGAAATTCAAGTCTCACTTTTCAAAGGAACTTGGCAAACTACTATCTCGCTCACTGACACTTTGCACAAGGAGCTTGTGCTGAAACCAGACAACTAGTGGAGAAGGCACTCACCCTGAAATAGCATCAAAGGGCTGAGCGTATCAGTGCTCACCTCCAATTTGGGAATGTTTGGTCAGTGAGGGAGATAGGCCTCCAGCTCTGGAACTCACAGCTCTCAGCACAAGCAGAGGGATTTACATTTCTGGACTACTTCCAACTGAGATAAAGGCTATCTGATAGTTACCTGGAGGATAAGGAGTTAATAGAGCCTCACAGAAACATTACCTCATTTCCTTTGAGGCACTGGGGAAGAGATGAGAATTGAATTTTTTTGTTTTTTGGGGGCTTTTTTTGAAATTTGTTTTTTGTTGTTGTTGTTTTCAGAAAACAGTCCAAAAAATAAGGATCTTCTTTCAGAATAACTGTCCGGCAGTCAGACAGCCTAATGGTCTATTCATACTACTACTAGTTGGCTGGTGTTTTGCATATGTGTAACCTTCTCTACATCTCTTTCTCCTTCATGGAATATGTTTTTGTCTACGTATGATGCACTATCATGTGACAGCCACGTCCTATCACATGATACTATCTCACAAAAGATGCAGAGCTAATTATTTAAAGCATTTTTTTCCAGTAAGCAGCGGAATGAACAATAACTAAGTTGCTGCAGGTTTGCACCCTGTGAGCCCTCTCCCACCACAGTAAACTCACTGCTGCAGTAGCCTGGTCCATAGGTGTCCTTGAAGTGAGAGGCTGCGAGGGACAGGGAGTAAGAATTTCTTTGTGCCCTTCCCACAGAAAGCACTGATGACATTCCTCTCCTTGGCACCATTTTTTCCTGTAATATTAAAAGAATTTACTGTCTGTCCCTAAGAACTAAAACTCCTATCTCCAGTATGACTGAAGTTTAGCCAGGTTTCTTCAGAAATGATTACATGGTGGAGAAGGTGTGCAGTAGGTAAAACCATGACATTTCATAAGCCTCATTTCTGTAGGAGGAGATGATGTTTAAAAAAATAATAATAATAAAAGACAAAAAATCCATAAATTGTTTTGTTTTCCATAGACCTGAATGCTGCTTTAGTTCCTTCCGGAGACTGGATGCTAAGGCTGCTACTGAAAAATTCCAGCAGGATCTGGGTTTCCGAATGTTGAACTGTGGAAGGACAGATCTGATCAATCAAGCAATAGATGCACTGGGAGCCGATGGAGTTAACACCATGGATGATCAGGTATGCCATATAACCATACGCACACGCAATTTTTGCATCAAATCATGTGTTCCTTTCTGTGTAGGTCTTAAGCATTAGTTGCCTCTCCAAAACTTCTCTAATTCTAGCTGATGTTTTAGTGTGGAAAACTCACCTCTCCCCCTCTCATGCAACCCTCACAAGCCAGTCAGAGCCTAGAGTGAATTGTTTATCAACCAGAATGCAGGTCTGCTCCCTGGATGGTCTGTCTCAGGCACTGACAGAAGGCAAGTTTGATGTTGTCTTAATGCTAAGACAATGTCTAAACAAAGTGGTTTTTTGCCAGCGCCACTCTTTTCTGGTTTAACAGCCAAAATCACATCTGGGTCAGTGACGAGGGACCAGAAGGTGTTGTTGTCTGATGGCTCTCAGGTTGCCTGTTTGAAGTGAACTGTTTGTTCTCAGTGCAGTGTGGTACATAAAACAGCACAGAGAATCCCAGTGGCACTGATACCAGTCAGTATTAGCTTTGCTGAAAGCTCATTGTGCTTTATTTTCACCTATTACCTGCTCAGCTGTGTTTAAGCACAGGGACTTGTTACTCTGGGAAGTCTTTAGCTGTCTCTGTTTGTGCTGTCAGTCCCATCAAGTAACAGCAGTCTGCTCTCTGGGGCATCATTCAATGCACTGATTTACCTTCTAATTAAAAAATAATAAAACAACCATCCACCTCCCCCAAATAAACATTCATTATAGATGTCACAGCAATGAGAAAGACTTGTCACGTCTCAGAAACAATACTATATTTACCAGTAGGAAGGATTTACATGCAAGTAGAGAGGTTTTCAGACCCAGTTGTGAAATGAGTAAATCTTCCACAGTACTTTCTAGCATCCTGCAATTTAAAAGGTATATGAAAATGCATACAAACGTGGGCAGAACTGCTCCTGCAGAAGGCTACATTTAACTATGCAGTCACCTTATTTGCGTATCCCGTATCAGTTTTGTGGTCACAGACATGTATCATTTCACAGTTGCCCTTGACATCGACTTTGTTAAAGTGACACTGGTGGCAGATTTATATTATGAAAGTCTGCCATTTACTTCCTTTTTTTTTTTTTTTTTTCTTAAGTTTTTGTAGTTTCTGCTCATGTAGCCCTAAGGACTTCTGTTCTTCCAAAGCAGAACTGCCCTATTCTCTGATATTTTGCCCTGTGAACAAGTACTGTTAGTATCATAGCACTCCTCTGCAGCCAGCCAGCAAACTGGGAGAAGTTTTGCTTTTTTTTCTGTGTAAGGACTCTGCTTCATAGGCAGCTTTGGAAAGGTTGAAGACTTGCTGCTGTCATTTATTTATGGTCTTGTTATCATCCTGCTGATGTCTTTCTCTAGCCAGTCCCACTGTGAACAAGGGGACCAGACTGTGCTGGCCGCTCTGCTGTGTTTGCAGAGTACTGCTCCCATGTTCCTAACCGGAATCTCTTCTTCCCCATGAATACTGAGCAGCAAGCAGGGAATACAAAACTGAGTTGGGGAAATAAGTATGTATGTATTTCTATAGAAACCTGGCCATTTTAGAATCCTGACTGCAGCAGTAAATACAAGCTCTTTTTTGAATTTTCAATTTTGAATTCTTGTCTGTACTAGAGAGTTGGTCTCCCCCCTGCAAAGTCCCAGTAAGCTAAACCTACTCTGCCCCTCACCCCTGAAGCATCTTTGCAAATGGGTATAGCTTCTTTATGTGCAGGAAGACTGGAATTGTCTCTGTTCTGAAAAGATGCCTTTGCATATTCAAAACCAGAACTCCGTATTTGATATTTACTTCTATTTTGATACGGCTGTCTAAAGATAAACCTGTATTACTACACAGTGAACAGCAGAGATAGTACCTGTGAGAGTCAAACATCCAAAGTAATTAAAGGGGACAAAATGCTACAGGATGTGAGCAGGAATGGATTTGACTGGCCGGTTTTCCTTTCTGTCCTTAGCCACTTCTGGAATTAACTCTCTAAGTAAGGCTCATTTCTCTCAGTTCATCTCTGAGCCATCACAAACTGTTGGTTAGAGACAGACTTGTGGGATTGAAATGCTGAAACATTGTGGCAAGTAGCAACATTTTAGCAATAGGGATATGTTCCCAAATAAATTCCTGCCTACTGCTTTCAGTTCATCTGGCTACAAATGATATATGTATAAAAAAAAAAATGCTGTTTCTTTTTTGCAGCCTATGAAGCTCAGTAATTGTAGCAGTCTTGACCTCTGATTTTTGACCGCAGTGCCTTTCCATGTTACCACATTGAGCAAGCCTTACTCTGAAACCAAAATGTTTTCAACGTACACATATGCACACACACACACTCTCTCTCTGTACCTAATGTTCAAACTCTGTGTCCATGACAGATCTGCTGTTGATGTAGAAAGGTAACATTGTTTTCCTCCCCTAAAGGGTATGACCCCGCTGATGTATGCCTGTGCTGCTGGAGATGAAGCAATGGTCCAAATGCTTATAGATGCCGGAGCAAATTTAGATATACCGGTAAGTAAAGGAGTACCTCCTCCTCATCGTCATTCATCCTTAGTCTGTAAATTAACAAGAGCAGTTATTAAATCACTATCAAATTTCTCCTACCAACTGAAGTCTTTGTTTCTGGAAGATTCTGCCCCAATTTGAGGGCAAGGCACTTCTTTCAGAAGTTGCTGCTTCAGAGGTTTGGGAGAGGGGAAAATACCTTCAGGACTTCTTGGAGCACTCACTGGCAAGTCTAATAGGCATGGTGGGGATGAAGGGGCCTCCTTCCTTAAAGCGCTGCCACTAGGAGAAACCAACAAGCCCATTAAAAAGGCTCAGAGGACCAGACAGAGTGAGTAGTGCTGGCAGTGTTTACTAAATGGTATTTGTTACCGTTCCCTGGGGCCATCACTTACAAAGGGAAAGCCAGTTATGTGGAAGTCTAAAGATTATGGAAGACAGATGCTGCAGTGATTAATAACTACCCGGTTTCCTTGCCCAGGTTCCAAGCACCTCTCCACGATACCCTTCAGTCCATCCTGACAGCCGGCACTGGACTGCTCTCACCTTTGCTGTATTACATGGGCACATATCTGTTGTTCAGGTAAGAAGAAAGTCTGGTCGGGAATCTTTGCCCAAGATACTGAGGGACTGAAGTGCTTAAGCATCCACCCGCCCTGCTCCCTCTTCAATGGAATGAATGCAAGGGAAGCAGAATAGAGTGGAATCCTGGAAATTCTGCTTGGACTTCAAGGGGAACTCAAAACCAATATCAAAACAAGACAGTGACTGCTGAATTTAATTTACCTTCTGCTCAAAGGAAAAGAAGATGTAAGCAAGTGGAGGTTGCATACAGTCATGTTTTGTATATGTTTGTAAATAATTACAAAGACTAGATCCCAACTGGCAAATTGCCAGCACAGCCTTTGGTACTGCAAGGGCTGGACAGCCTTAATTTACATGAGAGATAAGAGTGTGATTCTCCTAGGAGCTGTAGCCAGATGGATCAAAGTTCCTACTGGACTGCATACCCACCGTGTTTGCTTGCTTTTGAATTTTTAAAGATTATATAAAATCTTTCCTTTGGCAACCGTCCTTTAAAGGGTGGATGTGAGCTTTCTCTGGATTCTGTGTATGAAGTCACTGTTCCAGGTAAGGCCTGCCATAGGATAATTACCTGAAATAGTTGGTGTCTCAGCTCTTCATTGGCAAACCGGCCAATGAACCAGTTGTCATGCCCTACAGTTTTAGTTTTATAATAAAAATGTAAATGTATGTGCTGTGCCCAGGCCAGTACCATTAATCAGGGATGGCTGAAACTGTTTAATTGTAACAGCATTACCCATTACAGCCATCTGGACACTCATACTCAGAGGAAGAACCTCTGCTGCTGGCTGGAACGCAGCGCTCATCTGTGGTGCTGCTCTGAGCACCTCTCTGCTGCTGACCACCAGCACTGATAGGCCGTAAGAGATGCATAACCTCCCCTTTGCCTGGAAGACGTGCAGTTGCCTTTGTGAGTAGCTTAGTGTGCTCAAAGAAAGCCACTTCTGTGCGTGGCAAATCACTAAGGCTGCTAGGGCCTTCTTATACAGGTTCCACAGGGCCTGGGAGAGACCAAGGGCTATGTTTGGCCTCCAGGGCTAATTCCCTGAAGGTGTACCCTGCTTCCTGCCCACATCATGAAACTAAATAAGATGAACTCCCTATGCTCAAGAGACACTCTGACTGCGGAGCTCTTTGGAGTTGGGAAATTACAGGTACTAAAACCAAGTTCATAATAAGAGATGTCAGCTGAGAATTATTTTTTTTTTTAGCATAAACTCACTGCTGAAAGTACAGTAAAGGAAAAGAAATCCCTGAACTGACATTTGTGTAGAGGCTTTAGCCCTAGGCTGATCAAAGACACACATGAGAAACTTGCCCTGCAAAAGGCATTCTGCTTTAGCCTTTGACATGTTCCCTTTGTGTGTATGCATGCATCATCATGAATCTCATGGTTTTTCTTACTAGCACACAGCCTCTTCTGCTGTGCATTGCCGAACTTCTGTTTTCTCAACTCCTTGTTTTTAATGTGTCTGTTGCAGCTACTCTTGGATGCTGGTGCCCATGTTGAGGGCTCTGCTGTTAACAGTGGAGAAGACAACTATGCTGAGACCCCACTTCAACTGGCTTCAGCAGCAGGTAAGTTATGCACAACCATGGCACGCTCTGTCTCTTGCTATCACAAAACAAGCACAGCTGATTGATGCCTGGGTCAGGAATCCGTAAAATGTGTTAGGATTTGCTCTGCACTGTGGTCTGCTGGTACTGTAAGATACAGCAAAGATACCAAACGGGCAGCACCAGGAGCTAGATAGTCAGCATTTTTTTTTTTTTTCTCCATTTCTAAGCCACTGATATGAACTCAGCCTGAGGTGGCAGTGACTGACAGCAATCATGTGCAACAGCTGATGGGCACTAAATGAGTGCCCACTTCTGCCAGTAGTACCAACTATTATCTCCTGCCAGCAGCCTCCATACTTAAGCTGAAACAGCTCCTCCTTTGCACAGGGCTCTGTGAAGAAACATAAAACAGCTACTGTCTAGCCTAGGCATGTCTTGGATCTAAATAACTTCCAGATGCAAAAATTAACAAGTTTAAATTCAGCCTGAGGAAAGAAAAACTGCTATATAAAGACATTTGTTTGATTAATTTATTAAATATGAGTAAAATTCTGCATTTCTTCTGCCTAGCTCTGTAAAGATTTTAGCATTCTGTGAACAAGTCTGTGCTAGTCTAAAAGTACCAGTTGTTTTTCAGCATGTCAGTTCTAGCCTTTTTTTCCCTCCTTTCATTTCCTTCTGCTTTATTTTTGTGCCTTCATGAAAACAAATCTCTGCCTTATCTGCTCCAAGCTTTACTGAGAGGATAAAAAAAAATGGCCACCTCCCCCCATTCCACAGTGAAAGACACACATTGTGCAAGGTCTGTTGCCACCACTCACTGCTGTATCTTACGAAAATAGTGGAAATGAGTCCAGGTGAATGTGAACTGCATCAATATACCTGTCTGCAAGGTGGCTTTATGGAGGCCGTGGTCAGCAGCTCCCTTCTGGCCTTCTCTGTTAACCTCACCCACCAACTGAACAGCTGAGGCTGCTTGTGCGCACTGAAAGTGCCAGACCAGTTTAGGTTTCTTTCTGCCTGTAGCTAGTTGTGCATTCTTGTGTAGTTTAGCTGCTTTGTGACTCCATTCTCAGAGATGTCATGAAGCCTAACGCATGCTTACAGGATGCTTTGAAAGTACTAGTTGGCAGCCTAAAAGCTGCCGGTACACTTTGTCTGATAACAGTCCTGAGTTACATTTCAGAAAAGAGACATGATATTTCTGTTATTTGTTCCCTAGGGAACTACGAGTTGGTCAGCCTATTGCTAAGCAGGGGTGCCGACCCCCTCCTGAGTATGCTGGAAGTCAATGGCATGTCATCTTCACTTCATGAGGATATGAATTGTTTCAGTCACTCAGCTGCGCACGGACACAGGTAAAGCTCCATTCATGTTAAGGCCAAAAACTCTTCTAAGGCTAACACGCTGTAGGTGTATTGCTTATCTTATGCCCAAATCCATGGGTGTGCAGTTCAGAAGATGGTGTTAAGGCTGTGCTGACAGCAACCATTTTTTAGCACTGATTAGTTTAGATTATTCCAATTATGATGTAGGTAGTGCTGGGGGGACTGATTGATTCTATAAGCCAGTAGCTGTTTTCTGTTGCATCCCTTTGAGGAAAAATAAGAAGTCATGCAAGATTTTCATTATTCAGTAACAGTAACTTCGAAAAAAGAAAGGGGTTATATTTTGGTCAAAAGCACAAAATGCAGCAGAAAGGTCACTTGTTTTTTCTCTCCTTTGCTGGTTTAGCTCTGCAGCACTGAGAGGATAAAGAGAGGAGCTGGTTCCAGCCCATACTTGTGCAGATTAAGTTCCACCTATGCGGTAGCTGCAAAGATAGCTGTTCATGATACTGAGACAGATTCCAATCATATTAAGAAGTGGCAAAAATAAAACTGCTACAGAATTCAGTTGAATGTATCATTGGTTTCTGGATGACCGACCAAGAGATCGGTCACTGAGAAGCCAGACTAGGCTTTCTAACCCTGCTTGCAGGGTGGTTATTTAGAAATAAGACGTTCTGTACAAACTTATCCAGAAATTCTTCCATTCCCAGAAAAATGTCAGCATAACTAGCCAATTAAAACAGGCTCACGCCACCCACAGAGATGGGCTGAGTGATATCCAGGGGGCTCCTGCAGCGTTACCACACGCCTTTATGGCAACGTGCTCAGTAGCAGCTACCTTGTTGGCACACAGGTGTACTTTACAGCAGAGCCAAAAGCACACCTCCAGGCACACCACATATCTGGCTACACCAGGGAAAACATCCCAAGTTCAAATGAGGCCCAAACTCAGCAGAGCTGGAACAGCCTAACGCTGTTATTTACAGTATAAAACTAGGGAAGCACAGTTCTGATCCCAACTCCGTTCCCCTCCCACAACCTGCTGTGACATCCAACCATGCAAACTGAAATTCAAGGCTTATTCTCTAGTCGGGTAGGGGAGGGTGATGGAAAGCCTGCAGCTCTGGTCACATGGAGTCGTGTGGGTGCAAGGAGAGCACCAGCTAGTGGCAGTGCGGTGTCACAGCTACGTGTCTGGGTGGACTCCCAAGGATGAGAATGTCTGCTGCAGATGGCTGCAGCTGTCTGCAGGGAGACCAATGATGCAAGCTGCCTGAAGTGTCTGTCTGGACACAAGAAAACCTTTCTTGTAACTCCTCTGTGAAATTCCAAACCAGAAGATTCTCCCTGGATTTAGTGAGGCAGAACTGTCATTTTTTTTATGGTTTCTGTTTACTGGTACAGAAAGCAAAGCTGACTAAAACAACAGTGCTAAAGTTGGTCAGTCAGGGAAACAGCAAGGGTTGTAATGGAGAGCTTAAGGTGTTACCACAGATAGTGCTGGAAGAAGCAAGTGTGCTTCTAGAAGCGTGCCAAAGTATAGGCTGCAATAAAAATCAGTTCACCCCAACCCTCTGAAATGTACCCTGGTACTGCTAAGGTACAAGAGCACATTGCATTCATTTGTCCCTGCTATAAGGGTATCAATTTCTATCTTGCAGTGGGGAGAAGGAAGGAGTCTTAAATGATGCTCTGTATCAGCAAGATGTCTATCAAAGCCCAACTCTATTGTTGGGAAGGAAATTATTTGTTAAGCCATACCTCTAAACCCAAATCACAACAGTCCTGCCTGAATTCCTGCTATTTCATTTGTTAATAAGCAATACTACTCGTTCCTCCTCAGGAACGTTCTGCGCAAGCTTCTGACCCAGCCCCAGCAACTGAAGGGAGATGTCCTCTCACTGGAGGAGATTTTGGCTGAGGGAGTGGAGAGTGACACCTCCAGCCAGGGCAGCTCCAATGAGGGACAGGTGAAGTTATGTAAAACAAGAATGAAGGCCCTGCAAGAGGCCATGTACTACAGTGCTGAGCATGGCTACGTAGACATCACCATGGAGCTCAGAGGACTTGGTAAGGTGTTTTCTTCATTTATTTTAAGTCTTGTGCACATTCAGGGAACATAAAGCTTTTTTCCCCATTTCATTTGGACAAATGCCTGCAACCCCAACTGGAAATCTATCCTAAGTTTCTGGGAAACAGCTGTATGTAATTTTAAAAAAAGATTTAAGGCTTCTCACTAGTTTTTCAAATTCCCACTGACTTGGGATGTCTATCACTTCTGTTCCTAATAATCAAAAGCAAGGGGCATCTCTCTCCCTCACGTACTCTGTTTATAAGGCTAGCCCCTTTACCACAAAGGCAACTTCAGGGGTTAAACTGGTGATCTAGAGGTGAAAGAACATATTTGATCTGAAGGCAGAAAAGAGAAGCTTTGAAGTTTGTGTGTCTACTGTCAACCATAAAAAAAAAAAAAAAGACCTTATGCTATGTGTAGGGTCAGGTATTTAAACAAGTTTAGTACAAATTTACTCCATGGTTCTGACCAATGATGAAGCGAAATACACAATAAGGAGTCTCTGGTCCTTAACAATCAGCATAAGGTCCTGGACCAGTTTACCAGTCCTCTGCTGCTGTAGACAAGTCGCTTAATCTGTCAGTGACCCAGCTCAGTCACCTTTAATGACAAGACAAAAACGTATCTGCTGTAAACAATGGGTAAAGATCTACTTCAGTGCTAACACTTCAGTGTTATTATGTACTAACAGAGGTATCCACTCACTGTTATTTCTGTACTCATCACCTTTCCTTTTGGTTTGGCTACAGGAGTCCCATGGAAGCTCCATGTGTGGATTGAATCACTACGGACAACCTTCTACCAGTCTCGCTACTCGGTTGTACAGAGCCTCTTACGGGAATTCGTTACCATTAAGGAAGAAGACTATAATGAGGAACTGGTTAATGAAGGGTTGCAGCTCATGTTTGATATCCTCAAAACCAGCAAAGTAATCATTAGTTTTGTAACAGTATCAAAATCAAGCATTTGAGCCAGGTCTTTTGCTATTGTATAAGCCAGGGCACATCAAACAGGAGTGAGTGCATACACCAAGTCCCTGTGACTGACTGCACTGTGAAGATGGCCCCGACAGCATTTATCTAAATTCATACAGAGCCCAGCGACAGGGAATCATAAAAACAGCCCTCAAAGTACAGACATTTATTTCTGTATCAGTGAAAGCTATTCTGTTAAAAGTGCAGTTCAGCAACTGGATTCTGAAACTGTGCAAATGTAACAGGAAGTGTTACCAGTACAGTACTGGGCAATTCAGGCTACTTCAGTAGTATCTTCTAGGAGCTTTCTGAACAATGCTTCTGTTCAGCAACATTTTCCTTCTTTTCTCTTATTTAAAGATTGCCTCCAACTATTTCATGACAGAGGTCTGGCCTGTAAACTGTTGCTGAGAGCATTCTTTCAGAGCGCGCTGTTAGATCATATGCTGGTCCTTCTGTTTTGAGGCTGTTCTTGTAGGGAGCAGTTGCTATAAGCCTTGAGAGAACTGTTACAGAGTGCCTGAAACTTTCTCAGAGCAAAGTGCTGATTGATATCTGTTCTATCCTCACAGAATGATTCTATCAATCAGCAGCTTGCATCCATTTTCACCCATTGCTACGGCAGCAGTCCTATACCCAGTATTCCTGAAATCCGCAAGACACTGCCAGCTCGGCTTGGTAAGATGCTCACCCAAACACTGAAGCTTTTGTAATATTTCTTTTAAAGCATATATGGTTTAAAAAAAAAAAAAAGAAAAAAAAAAAGCCATCCCAGAAAACCCACCTCACCTTCATTTTGTTTTTTTCTTACCTTAACAGATCCTCACTTTCTAAACAATAAAGAAATGTCTGATGTGACTTTCTTAGTGGAAGGAAAGCTGTTTTATGCACACAAAGTCCTGCTGGTCACTGCATCTAACAGGTAAACAAGTCACTTTCTGCAGCTCTGTACATAATATAAAAGGAAGCTCTGGTCCTTCTTCATCTTTTATGACTAATTCTTAATCACTCACTGCAGTAATGCAGCTGCTGAGAATACGGACTGCAGACATAATTCAGGGCTGCAGGATTAATCCCTATTATGCTGTATTCTTAACGTTAGCAAACATAAGGATGAGGTTTTTCTAGCCATTCAATTTTTCCTAGTCATTCCTAATACGTGTTAAGGAAATTCTGGGCTGCACTGACATGTACTGACCAGTAATAACCCCCCAGAAACCAGTGCAGTAGTTGGGGGTGTGCAGACCCAGGCATTCCACACCTTTTCAATTCCCCCTCTCAGTTTGCTAGCTAGAGTCACAATTGTTCCACGTTTCAGCCGTGGCTGGTACACACGCATCTCTCTCTCACTGGAAGAATAAGTGTTTTCAACTATTATGACGTGGGATTGAATGAGACTTGTGCAATTTACCAGTTAATTTGCCCCTGAAGTTCCAAAGCAATTATCTTTAGATTAAAATGAATGTTCCAGTTGTCTGCTTAAAAATGGTAACAATGGAAGATCTCTCACCTTGCTTAGGCTGTTTGTCAGCAGGCAGCAAGCGTGTTAAGTAATAATACAGGAATCTATTACGATTTTTCTCAGGTTTAAGACTCTGATGACCAATAAAACAGAACATGACAGCCATGGAAGCAAGACTGTTGAAATTAGCGATATGAAATACAATATTTTCAAGGTATGTAGCATATCCCACCTCTTCTTTATTCACCATCTTCTCACATATGTGGAAGCTGTGAGGGCTGAGACTTAATATCGGTGATAACCTACAACTAGAGATGGGCTTAAATTCAACCTCTCTCTATTTCATAAGTCTGATGTCTGTCTAATGCTTTTCAGCTAGGACCAAATCCAAACAAAAACTTAGAGCTTATATTTTTATAATCTCACTAGGCAATTGGCTTTTCCATAAAGCAGGTGCAACAGTCTTCACTTACTTATAAAAGGTTTCCAGGCAAATCTCATGTTCTGTTAACCAAAAGGTAAGCTTATTTGCAGGCAGACTACCAGGCTTCATATTAATTCAAATCACATTATCAGAAATTAGCGACATCCTTTTCAAGAAAGGCTCAAAATCAAGAATTTCACTTCAGTTTTATGACACTTCTGGATTTAACGGGCCTAAAATTCATGACGTAGATAAAGTTGGTTACTTAGCACACACCCAAGGACAAAAACAAGCAGTGAAGTGTGCCAGTTAAATTATTCCAGCTTTCCAGGTCTGCACTTCAAATTTGGATGGAAGGTACAGAACAGAGAAATCTAAAGTGCAGAATGGGTTGTGTAATTGCTTCACGACAGAGTTGAGTCTCTTTCTATGATGCATACAAAGCTGCCGTTCAGCAGAAACGTCACCTCACATTGAGAGAATGGAAGTTGCCTGTTGGAACATCTTGGTCCTACTTGAAAGGGGCTATACAAGTTTGGATGTCATCTATCCAACACCATACTATGCAGCTCCGGAAGTGACAAAAAGTAAAACAGAATCAAGGGAATTAAATAAACCTCCCTAACAAAATTTTTACGTCAAAAGGTTTCTGAAAATAAAAGCTTCTGCTTCACTGAAGAGTGAAGCTAATTAAAAAGAAGTAAAACAGTGGAAATACTTCCTGGAGCTAGATGATTTGATAGTAAATAAAATTGGGCTAGTTAAAGAGGTTCTGACATTCTACAGTAATCTCAATTACAGTACTCAGAGGATGGGGCAGCAAACTGTATCACTGGAGCTCTAGGTTCTGCTCAAGGCTCTGCTGGAAAGCAGCTTGCCTTCCCTGCGCTTGCATTGCTCAGATAAGAAAACTTTACAAGTACAAGCTTAGTTTTGTTACCACTACTGTTAGAACTGGTAAGCACAGCATGCATCCATACCTGCTTTCACAGTATAAGAACTGGGGAGTGACTTCCCTTTCCAGTACCAAACTGAGCTGTTCCCTAGATATGGCGGTCCTGGTTTAGCTGGGGTGCGCACATGGAGATCAAAGAGCCCCAACTGCCATTGCTGCAAACAATTAGGCTTTTTCCTCCTGCCCCAGTGGGGGCGGAGGGAGGCTGGAAGCTGATTAGAAGCACAGCAGGGGAGGCAAGTGGCTGGGGGGTCCCTGTAACACACATGCTCATGGCATGGCAGACTCAGTGCTCCAGCTAGCTGGCAGCTGTGTGACCAGCCTGCGAGGTATTACCAAACAAGAATGTTTTTACAAGGATGCTCATATCAGAGACACACTGTCACTCTCTCAGCTTAAAATCTTCAGTGGGGCCCTCTCCAAAGCCAAAGAAGAAATAAATATTAGAAAGCAGCAAACTTGCAACACTAGGAAAAAAGCCAAGTGGAGATGGGAGCCAGCACACTATGCGATCCCTGTCTGCTCAGGAAGGGGAGTGCAGTCATTCACAGCCCCCTGTGACTTCAGTGATAACAGCTTCACGCTGGCCTTCTTCCCATTCCAGATGCTGATGCAGTACTTATACTATGGAGGAACAGAATCCATGGAAATTCCCACCACTGATATCTTAGAGGTGAGAGTATTTTCTTCTAATCTCACTAAATGCACTGGGGCATACACAGGGTTTGAAAGGCAAAAATGAGGAGCTAACAGCAAGCTTGCAATCCAAGAGTAGAGAAGTTCAAAGTTTCAACGCAGTTGCTTGGAAATGAGAATTAGCAATTATTTGACATTATGTCCACAAGATGCAAGGGGAAAAAAAATACACCACCACAGTGCTTTTGGTACTAGAGCTGGGTGAAAGCTTCCTCTGCAGGTCCTCCTTGCTGTGCTGGGAGAAGGAAGCAGGCAGCGATAAAGCTGTGCAGCATTTTTGGTGGGGCACAGAGATGGTGTAGCTGATGCTACAACTCTGTTGCCCGCAGCAGGCCAAACAGCAAGAGATCTTTTAAGATCACAAAGAAACAACTGAAACGAGCGGAACTTCTGCAGCACTACTTATGATTCAGCAAAGATCAGACTAAGAGCACTTCCCCGTTACAAACAGGTCCTCTTACAGGAATGCTGTTTAGTCACAAGTGGTCTGGTGAGATTGAAGTTTGCTGCTAAAGACTACACACAGCAGTTCCGCTTTGTTTTGAGAAAAGGGGGTGTTCAGCAGTCTAGGTCTTGTCTGTCATAGTGACAAAAGGCAGCCCCAATGCAGGAGAAGCAAGCCTGTGCTAGCGGCCTTTCTGCTCCTTCATGAGGACTGAGCCGTTAAACAAGGCAGTCGCAAACTGTTCAGAGAAGAGATCGTCAGTTCTGTCTGTCCACGTTCCCTAACTCTTTCAAAGCTCATGAGCTTCTCTCCTCCTAATAGCTGTTGTCGGCTGCCAGCCTGTTTCAACTGGACGGCCTCCAGAGACACTGTGAAATCCTCTGTGCCCAGACGATCAGCATGGAAAACTCTGTTAGCATCTATAAATATGCAAAGGTACATGCCAAACTGTCTTATTTAAGAATCACAATGAAGCAGCAGTCTCATTTCAGTGACTAAATATAATGGGTGTAGAATAAGTACCTGCTATGCTGGTAACTGCCCCAGCCACAACCGCAAATGAGATGATGTATTATGTTTCAGCCTGTGAAGTCCTACACAACACTAGTATGTTTTTCCATCCAAAGCAATCATGTATGAAATCGATGAGAGATCCCTACAGAGCTGTGTAGAGATGACTTGGGGCGCTGAAACAGCAACATCATCCAGCAAAGCCTGAGAGATTCACATCCTCAGAGCAGCAGAGGCAGTACTGCAATTAAGCAGCAAACCCTTTCCCCGCACTCCCACTCAAGTATGTGTTCTATAGCTCCAGAACTAGCAGAAACCTTTATATCAAACAACCCAACCTACATTATCAATAAAATCATTGAGGAAACAGCCTGCCATCCCCAGAAGTTTGTCAGACTCAGGATCAGACCCTTGAAAAGACAAGCAGAAGTATCAGGGGCAGTGATGTGCACCCTTACTTTGCCCACTGTGGTGCACTGACTTCTTTTTGCTGCCTGGCTATCAGACTTGGCCTTTCCCCCCCCCCCCCCCCCCCCCATGGAACTCAGGCTGGTCCATCTCAGAGCCTGAAATTTAACCTGATGCAACAGTAGAGAGGTGGAAAGGACCATTCCTCCCTTGCCTTTAGTACTTTTCATTAAATAACTATTTGCACAAAGTACTTCCAAAGTTGCTTCCAAATACTGAACACTTCATTTTTCTTCTGTTACCTAGCTGCCCTCAGCAGCTCTGAAGGAAAGGGAACTGGATCACAGCCAGACTGCCCCTCTACCATGTTTCAGAAGTGCAAAATCCCTATTTTCCTACATTCACCTCCTTTCTCTAGCAGAACCATATTTCCTATTGCCACAAGTTGTGTGCACCATCTGGCAATGCATTACTTTATGTTGTGGCACACACTCCTTACCTGTACAGCAGAACAGGTACCTTGGCCACTTCATCAGCCAGCTGCTCTCCTCCTTTAAGAGGAAGCGACTGGCCTGCAGGCCCCGTGGCTCTACCAGCAGCAGGTCACCAGGGGAAGAAATTAAAAACAGCTTAAATGCCTCTCTGCTCACACCTGTGCCTGCAAAAAGCATCAAAAGAAATCACCAGTCATCACTGGTCCTACCGGAGTTCTTTTCCATAGTCATTACTGTTGTTTTTTTAATCTCAGAAAACACTGGAAATGAAATTAGGCCCAGGCATGTTCCATAGGTCTGTGACATAGAGAAAGAGCTAACTGACTGTACTCTTCTGCAGATTCATAATGCACCTGAACTAGCAGCTTTTTGTGAAGGCTTCTTCCTCAAACACATGAGCCCTCTTCTAGAGCAGGACTCATTCAGACAGCTGATCTACAGCAGGAACAGCAAAGTGCAAGGCTTGGACCCTCTGCGCGACTTGCAGGCAGCCCTGGCTGGCCGCCTGCATTCTGTGTATGTCACCTCAAGGGTGTGAAGCAGGAACAAAGCTGTGGCGGAAGCACTGGTTCAAACTGCACAGGGACACGGCCTCAGGCAGAGCTGAGGCTTTCCTGTCTGCCTTCTGGAGTCATCAGTTCTTGCTGGAAGTCCCCCACAACAGATACCCCATTGGCAAGGGGGGGGATGCCTCGTCCCACTGAAGGAGGGGAGCTGTGCTACTACTGTCAGAGCTACACTGTGTGAACAGTGTGATCAATCAAGAACAGGCAATGCAAGCAAAGAACTCCAACTGAAAAGATCAATGCTGCCATTCAAACAAAGTACAATGCAGGCCTGTAGAAAAGTGAGGCAATTTACCTAGATCTAACACCTAATAAGTAATCTTAAGCGTCCGTCTACGCACCATAATGGCCACCGAGTTCAGATGCATAGATATTTTACTTGTAAAAAGGCTGCACAGAAGGAGTTTTCTAATCCTATGGACCACTGCCCAGTCAACAAGTCATCAGTCCAAACACAGTAGCTGATGTCTGCAGACCCCTTCACTGCAGTAATAAACACCAGTTTCCACACATGGCAAGAGACTCCGGCATAAGTTTTTCCCTGAACTGTTTGCACCTTGAGGGAGAAATTGTGTAGATGTATGAGGCTGAGTAGGAACTACTAACTCTGGAATTAAACTCTTCACACCTAATATGAAGAACCGAGCTGGGGCGAGGAGGGGAGAAAACTTTTTACAATACGGTTTCACTGTGCTAATAGTTTAATCTGAATCCAATTTAAGAGGAAAAAGTACTGTCTACCCTTTCACTACAAAGGTTTGATAGCCCAATTTACTGTTACCTTAAAAACATGTTTGTGAACATTATCTGTGAGACCTGACATCATAAGTGATACTTTCTAAAAGACTCAGGTGTAGAAGCAGCTATCGCTAAGCTGAAAAACTGTCTGATAGCATAAATAAGCAATAAAAGTCTCCCTAAGACCATGAGGAACATACAGCTTGATGCTTTGTTCTCTCTCTGGAGAGAAGCTGGGGGTACAACTCTTAAATCAAGTCTCTGCCTCCACATCCTCATCCATGGGGTGATGTTTCCACTACCTCAGGGAAGACCGTGCGCAGCACACTGCTGACTGCCTCGAGGTAGGCTGCGCTCTGACATTTGGGCTGCAGCACTTACACAAGATGCCTCAACTGAAATACTCAAGATTCACGTTTTTCCTTGCTCACAGCAGATGGATGTTTCTGTTCAGAAAGAACTTGCGCTAAACATTTTCCTAGTTGACTTAAGTGGAAGGAAACAGTTCAAGATACAGTTTTGTATCTGAGGCCACTTACTTGTCTTTCTCTTTTTAAATAAGAAGCTGGTTAGCTGTATACAACCACACACCTCGCTCTCACCGACCTTCAGCTGTTCCCTGATCTCTGTAAGCACCCTCCAAAAGTATGTGCTAAGATGTGCTCACTGGCTACGGGTGGATGAAGGAGAAGAGAAAGCAACAGTTTAAGTGGGAAACTACCACTTAAAAACCCAACAATTAATACTGTAACTAAGCACACTGGTAGAGGTAGGCTCATCTGGGCACAAGCTCCAATGCAAGGTATAGGCATGGTTTAAATAGACGAAGGAGAATGAACCATAGCGTCCTCCAACAAATTCACCAAAGCCTGCCATCCCTGCTTTCCTGAGGGGTTTATATCACAGGCACACTGCATGCAAGGAGAACCATCAGCCTAGGATCAGTCATCTGACAGACACGCTGGTCAGAGCACACACACCGATTTGCGTACACATCCACTTTTGAAGATCACCAGCTTCAGTAACCCTATTTATTATCAGAAAGCCATAGAGATGCTACAAAATTATCACTGTTCTGCCTGAAAACCACCACAAAAGGCTCTATCTTGGAAGGTATTTTCAAGCAGCTGCTCCAGCTATCTGTACAAAAATGTAGGTCCTCTTTTGTTGCTGTAATGTTACAATGCTTTGTTAATTGTACATTCATGTTGTCATTTATGTAAATGTATCGGGATTTTATTAACAACGTAATTTTAAAATACAGAGCTGCTGTTATTTATTCCGCTTCTCTAACAATGACAAAAACGTATTTAAAAACTTCTGTGGAAAAGGTAGTTGCAGTTCTACCACCTTGCATCGTTTTGGTATATGTACCTAACTTGATGCTTCAAAGCAAGGGATAAAGAGGCATTCATTTCCCTGTCCTGGGTTCACACTTTTTTTTGCGTAATAAATGAAACTTGCGTTTTTCCTAGCTTAAGAGAAGTTTACCTATGTGCCCTTCATTGAAGAGGAGCAGTCGTGAAAGAAAAAACCTAATTCTGGGATTCTTCTCCTATGCATTTTAGTCAGACCTCAGGACTTAAAGGCCTGACCCACTCCACTCTAACGGTAACAAAGAAGAGGTAACGGAGCAGGGAACACTTCCTCTGTTGCGCCCCTGGCACCCAGAAGGCTGGGATGGCTCTGACAGGTGTGGGTGGCTGCTGCTTTGCTCTGGTGGTAGCAGGACTCATTCCAGAGCACAATGTTTGAAGACCACACTGGCAACCGCCTGCAATCAGGTAAGCAACAGCACAGGGAGCCCTCCTGAACTCTGGCCATGAGCATCACGCACACGCAGCTTTCCCCAGAGACAGAGATTAAGGAGGCAGCCACATCTGCATGGGTTTCATCCCTGACAATCAGATGATAAAGCCAGTGATTTCAGCAGTGACAAAGAACAGAGTGCCTGAATGGAAAGCTGCTAGACTCACTCACAATCTCTTCCTCTTATTGTACTAATCAGAAATAGTAGCTTACTATAACCAGGCTGCAAAGAGCAAGGGCATTTCCTCATCTGTGAAGTCAGACATACAGAGGTTTCCTTCTGCTGACAGCAAGAATTTGACCCAGAAATAACTATTTCTTTCCCCCTCTAAGTCTGCCCCATAAACCAGACCCCTGTGGTGTTTGGATAATGCCTGAACTGTAACTCTGGATTTAGCGTTACCCTGCAGGAGGACTCAAATACTTCGCTTCTTAGAATACTGATTCTGAGGACTTCAGAAGAAGCCATTAGTATAACCAGAACGTCTGCACTGCTGCCGAGAACCCATTATTGGTTGCTTCTTTCCTTCAATTTCCTCACCACACACCTAAGCAAAGGGTGCTGCGCAGCACACCTCTCTGCTGAGGCAAGACCTGAAATCCAGTTCTACAATAAATGAGCTTCACAAGCAGTTCTAAGCATTTGACTGATGTGATCTAAAAGAATTCTGCTGGGAATGATGCACAAGGGATGCTTTCTCTTGTACTGTACCCTTACACCAGCATGCTTGGAAACCGACCAGTGCAAATCCTGACTTGTTCTCAAAAGTCATAGAATACAAAGATCTAAGATTCCCTTTGGAGCACTTCTGCTCTAGAAAGTAGATTAAATAGAATTTTTTCATCTAACTAGTTGCACACACCTCTATTCTATGCAGTACTGCTTTCGTAGTCCTAGAACATGTAGCAAAGTTGGCACAAAACTTTGCTGGTCGTAGTTGTACAGTTTCACAGAGCAGAGGAAATGGCACTCATACACCTGCCTGAACACACTCTGCCTTTGAGAGTCAAATAAAACCTTACTACTTTATGATAAGCCCTTACACAGCAGGCAAGCACCAGTTAATGTAGCACTGCTACAAACCGGCCTTCCGCCCTCCCCAAACACCGCGCAAGCAACCAGATACTGCTTCATGCACCTGCTGTAACAGACGTGGCCAGGGGAACACGAGAGGAGAGTGGCAACTCCTTTGAGGAATGGGGGCTGTAAGCTGCTGCCTCCACTGCATGTGACAGAGGATGCAAAAGGGAGATCTGGCTCCCCCAGGAGGTTTTGAGTAAAAGGGATCTACTGGTGCACAGCAAAGAATATAGAATATTGCTCTCAGTACTATTTGCCCAGGCAGAAGGACCAAAAAAAAAAAAAAAAAAAAAAAAAAAAAAAAAAAAAAAAAAAGCTGCTGTTGTATGATGAAAATCACAGCAGAGCAGGGAAAAAGGCCTTACTACTAGTATGGGTCGGCCCGTCTCAGATCTAGAGCCATTTCCAGCCCCAGAGCTGTCTGTTTTCCTACCGCTCATAACTGGAAAACAAGCCAGCCAGTTCAAAACCATTCCTACCCTCGAGTCAGAGGGGTCCAAGCCCACTACTTCACAAACCACTCACAGGATAGGTAGTACAGAACATCACAGCCCTGCCTCCAGTGCCAGCTCAGCCATGAGGGTACACCTGCATTTCCACGTTCAGCCTTTGCACATCCAGTACAGCCACCTTTACCTTCCAGACCACTCACTGGAGCTGTACCACAGCCATGGGAGCTCACCCCCCCCCCCCCCCCAACAATGCAGAGCCAGCTCCCAGCAACAAGGAAGGTCCTCGGCTTCAGTGCTTCCACTTCCTCTAAGATACCTCACAGAGGTCAGCTCCTTCCAGCTGTCAAAACAGCTAACGGGCTCCAGCGAGCAGGATGATTCTGCTGACAACTAGGTCACAGCTACCCACCACCTGCAGGGTGCTGCTCACTAAACGTGGCTTTCCCATTCGCTTCCAATTAGCCCCAGCACTCTGTCACCGCAGGCAAACAAGCTGGTATGGGCACAGAAGGAGAGAGCTGATGCACAGCAACGTGCTGGGCACTTGATCAGCAGCCCAGGAGCAAGGCTAAAAGCTGTAAGCTGACCTGCTGTGTTTAAAACAGCCTGAAATACTACTGCATCTGGTTACACTTGTCCAAGAAACTATCCCCTGCACAGGAAACACGGAGCACAGAGAGCAAAGAGGGCTCTGCCTTCAGCTACACGCACACACTGCAGCAACAGCCCACTTCAGGCTTCTTCACATGTGCACAGCCCCTCTGTAGGGGACCATGGTACAGAAGTAACACGATCTCAGTCAGAGGGAAACTTACTGCAACAAAGCAAACAAAAACAAAACACCAAAACAGACCCTAACATCTGCAGATACAGAACCCACTGCTTTCTCAGCTTCCGTGCTGCGTGACACCTTGCTGCACCCCAGCTACTGAAGGACAGACAGGCAGCCCTGCCCTGCTGCTGGAGCACGTTCACCTGGCCCTTCCTCCAGCTGGGATTGTAACCCAGCTCGCTTGAGCTAAAACACAGACAGAGGAAAATGTGGTTTGACCAGGGTTGGTAAAATAGAATTTAAAAAGAAAAAATAAAACCACCTCTCTCACTTATTTTAGAATGTGAGATCTTTTTTCCATTTTGCTGTTCAAAGAGCAATTGACAGGCAGAGGAATCCAAGAAGCTGCCAGGAATCACAAAGCGTACATGGAAAACCTGAGGAAGAATGGTTCAGCTCTGAATAAAGTCATTTTAGTAGAAATAGCATAATTCTGCTCCAATACAACTCCCACTCTGGCACAGTGGGGCACTGTCATTAAAAACACCTGAGAAGTGCAAGTACAAACACGAAGCTCAAAGCTCTCAAGTCCTTTCCTACAGCTAAAGGACAAACTCACAGGTAACAGAGCAAATATGACTGCAGCCCACAGCAGACAGCAAGCATGAGAGACAGCTGACCACAGATGCCACTAAATAGTAAAATCCTCGTTTGCTTGAAGAATCCATTTTAATTTTGCCTACTACCTTCTATTTTGACTTACAATTTACAAGAAGCTTTGCCAAACTACATTAATACGTTCACTGATCGCCTCCTAGCTACTGGGGGAAGACGCCAGTTTCCTATTTTATTTCACAGTACTCAGTAGTAAAGGTTGGCAGAATTTGGCTTGGGGTGGGGGGGGGGGGGGGAAGCATACAAGGAGACATGACAGAACCACCTTTCTTACATCCTCATCTCTATTTCAGAAAGCATCCCACAACTCCCTCCCAGCATCTCCGAGCACCCCTGGAATTAGATAGGCTCAAAAATTGCTTGTTTTCACCCCCACTACCGGTCTGGCTCCTGCATCAATAAGCAAATGTACCTTCCCCGAGACAGTGCCAATAAAACACACAGCCAAGTTTTTACAGGCGCTTGCAGCCTACCAGCATAAGACCATATTTCCTGAAACAACCATTGCCTCCCTCCGGCTTCAGGCATGGGAACAGCTTTGCATTGCAACCACAGATAAAAGAAGGGTCCCCTGAGCTGTGCAGGTCGCAGCTCTGGCACAGTCACAGCAAAAGCAAAGGACAGTCAAACAATTCCCAAGCCTTAACAACGCATAGATAACTATAATAAAAATCCTCTTAAACCTTCATTTTTAATCTTTAAGTAGAACCAGAGTTCAGCAGTACTCACAAGATACGCATTGTAATTTACAGCACTTTTATGTTTTAAGAAATTGATGTTTTCTTACCACAAAAGCTTAACATGCAATAAAAAGAAAGCGTTCCGATACCATCATCTATACCCAAAGCAGAAGACTACCACCTACATGAACAAACCAGCAATCCACACAGAATCCAATTAAACTGCTGGTGCTGTGTCAATGCTAAGTTTCAGCGTGCTTTGAAGGGCCTCTGCAAGCATTAAAAGCTTTCTCCTGCGACCTGTTAGACCACCGCTGCATCTCTAAGAGCACTGGAAGCAGGCAAGCCAACGCTATCCCACTGCTAACAGTAACAACAGCAAAAAGACAGAATTCACTCACCTTTTCTTGCTGAAGACTTTCCAAAGACGAAGAGGCTCACACTTCCTATCTGCTCCTTTCCCAACTTCTTCAGAGCCCTTTCAAGGCAGGCAACCACCATTAATTGCTGCCAGGTGCTGCAGCCACTTGGGCACAGCTGGCTGATAATCAGGCTCCTCATTAAGCCTTTAAGAGCTGCAGCTGCAGATCTCAGCTGCCCCCCAGTGTGGGTGATGTGCTGTTGCTGCCGATTCTCATAAAGCAGTCTGTTAACCAAAGGTATACGCAGGCTGTGTTGTACAAGGCCTACATTTAATTTAGATCTTTTATAAAAATCATCCTAGAAAACAAATACTGTGTTAACTAGGAAGAATTTTCTTCTTTAAGGATCTACTGGAAAAAGATGCTCTGAGATCTACAAGTAAATAGAATGCAGCTACAGTAAGTCTTTTCTAAATCCTTATGCTGGTACATCAAGGCAACGCACCAGGGCATTAAGGTTCAGAACAGGGAGAGTTCTGTATCAGAAGTCAGTCCTGGTTCTGAAGTCTCTGGAGTCTGCAGTCACAAGAAATCCTAGTTCTAGACTCGTGCACCTTTATTGCCAAGCAGGTAGCAGAGCTGGAGCTTACCTGCCCCCTAGAAAGATCACCAGGATCAGGTGTTGGTATGATAGTGTTGGTTTCCTGGCAACCCTCACGGAAAACTTTCCAACAAAGCCAAGTAGCATCACTTGGTGAGCAGACAGCAAGACAGACAACAGTCAGACGCTTTTCCAGCAACTGTTAATCACTCTATCCTGTTTGAGAACTAGGAAATGTAGATTACTGAGCAATGGGAACGCTGAGACCTTGTAAGCAAATAGGAATGTAAAAGAGCCCTTTATTACAGCTGTTTGAGGAGCACAGTATGTAGAAACTAAACACTGTGTTCCAAAACAGAAGTGTTCTGAAATTTTTTGAGTAGGGACCGCCTCACTGACAAAATGGTTAGGGCTCAGAATAGCCAGCCCCAAATGAAAAGTGAGTGTTTCCCACACTGGCACCTCCCCACAGCTACAAAGGAGTGGTTTTACTACTGACCAGTATCTGAATATATCCAGCTGTACAGCAATGCTACAACAGTCATATACCAAAGGATAATGCATTTCTATGCTTTGTTATCCAAACTCTTTTTTAATAGACATCAACCATTAAGAAGCAGGAAAGTTTAGAGATTGATCTGTCGGTCCGAATGGAAACTGTAGCTCCTAAGGCACCCTCATAATATCCCAGTGTTTTGCAGAGTGCCTCATGCAAGCTCTATAGTCGCACTTCATAAAACATCTCCAAAGACGGTCTCCTGGCAGTGTCACTGCACTTCTCTTAATACAAACACTTTTAAAATGCCTCTTAGGCTTTTCCTTCCCTTCAGTGCTCACCCTCCTGGCTCCTCAAGAAAGTCTTTTGGTTTGAAAGGAGAATGGTACAGACCCGTCACTTGTTATTTCAAGTTCACCGATTCATTTTAGAGTCATTTCTTCCGCTTCTGCTTTATATCTTTAGTCTTCTTAAACTTCTTCTGCTGCTTGTGTCCTCTTACTGTTTCTAGTTTTCTTTTCTTCTCACTGGGAAATGGGAACAAAATATCTGTTAAAAGTACGCTGGATGCCCACCTAGATGCAAAATTCTTTTGAGAAGTGGGGAGAGTCTACACAGAAACGTTTGCCTCAAGACTTCTGGGCCAACCCAAAGAAAGTGGTTGGAAAGAAATAATTCCAATTTCATGGGTCACTCAGAGTCTTTTACAGAAAGCATGAACAAGAGTACAACATAAAGTCTCCTAGACACTACAAAATCTTTAGCCTGATCTGAATCCTATAAGAGATCTTTTATTTTTAGCTACATTTTGTCATTGCTTTTCAAGACTGTAAGACATGTTTCCTAAAGGCATCTGCAAGTTGGACTAACTAAAAAAAAATATTATCACTGACAGTTGTAGATGTAAGTACACAATTTTACTCCTGCACTAGATTCTGATCAGATCAAGTATGACGGAGCTCCAGTCTTTCTAAGTATTGACAAGACTCCCTCACTTCTGTAAGGCTTCTAGAAATTCAGAGCTTCCAGCATCCGTGAAAAGAATATGAATATGCAAAAGGTGAAATAGAAATGCAAGAAAGATCACATAATTACTTAAGGTGTCAGTCACCGTAGAAAAGGGAAACAAGCAAGGGGAACAGGCAAGTATATAAATCCCCAAGGTGAAGAAAGCCTCCACACTGTGCAAGGTAAAAGAAGATGGACTAAAGGGAAGGAACGAACTGCAGAAAGGCAGACTCAACATCTTGCAGGCTTAAGCTCAAATTTGAAAGAATCCTCCATCAATTTCCCATTTTCTCCAGTGGGAACATCAGAGGCTCCTACAGCAGCAGGACAAGGATGTGGAATGAGTGCTGTTTATTACACTAAAGCCGGCAATAAAGACAAGAGAGACCTTTCCACAGTATTTCAACTTTCCTAACCTTTTCACACTGATGACAGAAGCGTTCTGTCCTGCTTTGCTCAGCACCTCATTCCATTCTTCATCATCACCCCGGATAATGTATCTAAGTGAAAAAGGTAAAAGAAAATCAAGTAAAATTTTCAGATCTAAGTAGACTAGGACAAAAAGGCAATTCTATTGTCACACACATACAGTACTCTTCAAACAAAGCCAGGGCATTGCACCCAACCAAATCAATATTTGGAAATACATACAAAACCAGACTGGCAAAGGGATACAGTAGCTTGCCATGACTCTGTCAGCAAACAAACTAGTCCATGGGTTAATAGTAACCAATACTAGTGTTCATCCAAAGCTTGCCAGTGGTAGATGAAGGTCTTTCTCTCAGAAGACAGTACTGCAAACATCACAAAACTAGAACAAGACTAGGCTTTGTTCATAGAAGGCTGAACAACTCTGGACAGAGCCAAACCAAACAGCTTGGACTTTTCTGTTAGCTTTCTATGACCTGTATTCAAAAGTGTCCAAAGTAGATTTTTGTACCTCTTTCCTCAGAGAAACAAACAGAAATATGTTTCTGGATGAAGAAAAAGTGAACATGGTCCAAAATGACAAACAGGCATGTCATACTATCAGATATAAAAAACAAAACTTCAATTAAAATGTACTGATTATTTTGTTTACCTATTGTGACTGACTTAAATCTTTTCAAATCACATCCACTTTTGTCCTACTCTCAAACAAGAAAACCAAAGATTCAAAGATTTTTTTTCCTCACATCTAACCTTGATTAATCTAGAGCCAAAATAGACTTCTTTTTTCTGTTGTAATACCAGTAGAGCAATGGATTTATGAGACAAAAAGAGGGGGGGGAAGAGAAGAGAGAAGGGAGGCAATCCAAATGGCAGGTGGAATTCCTGTTGGTTCAGAGAGAGACATCTGCTGACATTTCAAGGAAGTTCAGCAAGCAACTCAGTATTGTAAAAACTGTACAGCTCTACAACAGCTACAAGCACCCACGCACAATGCAGTGAGTAAAGGAAGCTCTTGTTGGTTGTTCCTTTCTGTTGGCTTTAGAGTGTTTTTGTGTGGGATTTTTGCATGGTTTTTTTTTTTGTTTAGCCAGCTACTATTTTTACTGGAGTTGAAGACAGCCGCACACAGAAGAGCTGGCCATCACACATGGCCCACATATTCAGATTTGAGGAGACTAATGACTATATATAGAAGCACAGAAGACTATCAAATTATAAGGAGTCCACACTCAGGAAGCTTACTTTATTACTCCCTGTTATAGAACTAGGTAAGTTATATACTTATAATACACATTCTCCACACAGCCAGGACCAAGAGCTGCATATGGATACATAGTAGGAGTTCTTGCCAGAGTAACATAATTTACCATTTAAAGAGACAAAGAAGAACGGAAGCACTCAAGCTCATGCCAGAGGTAGCAGGAATTGAACCAGCATTTCCACATCTTCTATGTGCAGTACTATAATGATGAGCTCCACCTTTAATAATTCAGTTCTACAGTTCCACAGACAGACCTTACTATTGATCAGCTGTTGTTTGCAAACTTACCACCTCTTGCTCTTTGTTCAAAACATCGATAGGAAAAAAGGAAATCAGTAACTTCATGCTTGGCAAAAAGTAAAATTAATGCCCATGACACATTTTTCAGGAAAACAATTAATGTACTGAGTTATACAGGTGAATGACCCTGAACAAATAAGCTTTGCTACTGAGTTTACCTTCTACTGCAAATTACGTTTTGAGCGTGAAACAAAGCAACTGCTAAGAGAGCTGATGAAAACAATTATTGTCTATCAGGACAAAATACCCAAAGTTTTCATCAGAATAGTGGCATATACTTATCCAACCTGGACCATGTTGAAAGATGCTCGTTGCTTTTTCTCATTTGTAGACGGTTTGCAATCATATTGCAACCACAGCCTTGCGCACAAGTCTCAGCAAGATGTGCCAGAGCTGGTAACCCAGCATTCAAAGAACTAGCAGGAAAAACTGGAGTTGAGGCTCATACAGATAAATTCTTACTGTGTAAGGTCCATTTCCTTCAGCTTCCCCACTTCTTGCTTGTGTTTTTCTTGGAATTCCTTTGCAGCTTCTTCCTACAAGAGGGCAGAACACAGATGCACTACGTGTAAACTGCAACACTAACCATGCAATACAAGCAAAACTCTTTTCCCATACAAATGGAAGAACATCTCATAAAACAAATACCACATGGTCTTGTAGTTTTTATCCTTTACGTAATTTCATTTTTATTTAATGGCTATACGTATAGTTGTAATACATCACTCCACGAACACCTTTGTACATTCTATGAAAATCTGTATGGCTGATTAGCAAAGCATGACTAAGAAAGTAATGTAAAGCTGGCTGTTTCTATAACTACCAAAAAGTGACAGACATGATATGGAATATTTCTAATCCAAGAAAATTTAGATTACAAGGTTTCTATGCTTGAGAGAGCACCATGAAGAGTGTTTGTGTATGTACTAGGAAGAAAATTCATAATTACCAAATCATCATTTAAAGATTTAATTGTTGGCTCCATTACAATATCCTTTGTTGCCACCATCTGTTCTTCCACAGCCTTTTCCTGGACGGTGTTGAACAACTGAAAATGAAGTAAGCCCACACATGTGAAACATTATTTCTTCTACACTGGTGCTTTAAAATAAATAAGAAATGCTGGTTGTCCCCTAAGCAAAAACTCTTCTAACTGTGCAAATATTTCAGGCAGCTGTTTATTTCTGATGCATGCTTTCTGTCATACTGAAATAAGAAGCTCAAGGTTGCTTCCTTAAGAAAAAAATACATAACAGCTTTCATTAAAAAGTATAAAAAATAAGAACCGTTAGCTAACACTGTCACTCGCACAAGCTCAGAAAGGTGACAGTTAACAATACTCTTTATTAGTACACCGTGATTTGATTAGAATTTGTAACTAGAAGTTGCATATTAATTTTCTTGTATGTTACTTTCATTACGCTGAGCAAATCACTTCTCCAGTGAGCAATGTGGTAGGCTTTGCTACTGTTCCTCGAGAACTAGAGGCCCTAGGCTGAGCAAGCAACAGCAAGCGGTTGGCAATTTTTCTGTCTTGCCATTTGGCAACTCATCACGCTTCTCACTTTATCACAAACACTAGGGAAAAAGAAAAACAGACCCAGAGTTTCTATAGTGATTTCACTGGTGTTCAAGTCCATCTCTAAATGATACTGGGGAAGTCTCACATTTGTTTTTTTGTTGTGATACCACCAATGCAGTGAACCACCAGCTCAGCTGGCATCACAGGCTGTATGCTCAGCATTTTGTTATCAGCACTTCAATATTTAAAAACATAACAAGCACTCTCACTTGGGAAAACAAAGTACACATCAGTGACATAAATACAGCTATTTCCACTAGGATTTTCCCTTCTCACAAAATAAGTTAACAATCATTTTGTGCGGCCATATTAAAAACGCATCATTCTAATTCAGCATTCTGCTGGCACCATGCTCGGTATTGGTCTGACACTACCAAGACAAAGCTTGTCATGATGCAATTACCTGGACTACTTTGCGGATGATTCTGTTGAAGAGACCCATCAGCTGACTGCTAGGCAGCTCCACCTCCTTTTCCAGTTGGTCTAGAGATTTATGCTGTAGGCCAATCCCTAGAAGAAGGGCCTGAAGAAATGAAATATATTTCAGTTACAGAGGCTTTTAGAGCAAACTCTAGCATATCAAAGTATCCTTTAGCCCCCTGCATTTTACCAAGTCCTCACTCTCTACTCAGACAATATGAGGCTTCTCTGGTACACACTGAAGCTTTGCTCAGGTGCAGTGGAACACCGCTAAATTATTCTGTAGTCAGCAGGCATAATTCCATATTTAATACTTCATATTTAAGACTACTAATAAGACTACCTCTTTCCTGAGGCACAGGATCAAGAAACAAGACTTTGAGGCTTTTTTCAGCCATAGTTCACACAGTATTACAAATGAATGAATACAACAGAATATGATCCTCTACAGATTTTATTCAAAGCAAAAACTAAAAGTAGAATAACACTATAAGCAGAAGAAATCATGAAAAGGATCACAGAAGCAGCAATCACCTAAAGCAAAGGCTTTTCAAAAATGCTATGAAATGGGAAACCAGTCCAAAATTAGGAGACAGCAGGAGAGTGAAAAGAGAGGTGAAATATGGCTTGTTCTCTTAGTGAAACATACCGACTGTGCTGCAGAGAGAGAGATATCACCCAACTGGTTGAGAAAAAACATCCTGGCAATGGTCGGTACCATGTCCATGATGAGATGATAGTCCACCATGTTGCGAGAGTACATCTCTAATCTCTTCAGGTCATATGGGATGAAAGCAGATTCTAATTCAGCACGGCTGATGGCTGAACAATAAAGAGACATCAGTATCAAGACTGCTCCTCACAGCTGTCCAGGATCTCAGTATTTAACAAATTCCTTTTACACATCATTGACTGAAGTCCAACTACTACCCCATAGGCTCACTTCCCAATATACTTCAGAAGGCAAGACACTAGGAATAACACTGCTACTCAAACTGGCTTGCTTATTCAAGAGCATTGCGACTGTCAAAATAGACCAGTTGATCAAGTCAAACATGCCAGAGAGACTAAAAGCAGCGAGAGCTGACTGAGAAAAATGGTTTGCTCAGCCTTTCCCTGCTTTCTATTGGTTTTGCTGATAACAACCTTTGTTTCCTTGTAGTGACAACCAAACCTCTTTCAGCAAGACAGATACTAAAAACCCACAAAAGGCAAATCATCAAGTTCTCTTAAGAGAACTCTCTTAGGTTTACAGATAAAATAGCAACTTGCTTTTAAGGAGGACTTTTAAGCCTCGAGGCTTAAAATTAGAGTCGTCTTCTCTGCCCTTTTTATTATGTTGTCTACATGTTTTCCTCAGCAGGTGTTGCACTGAACCCCACAAACATGCAGCCTCTCTTTTAGAGAGGCACCAAATTCTAATTTCCAAATTTCTGATGATACCATGCACCCTGCTCTGCCTACTGACCCTTGCTACTCAAGGCTTCCA
The DNA here is from genome assembly GCA_030625065.1 of Alectoris magna. NCBI lineage: Eukaryota > Metazoa > Chordata > Aves > Galliformes > Phasianidae > Alectoris > Alectoris magna. Next base: position 42,054,654 of record CM060565.1, read on the forward strand.
TTTCAACTTCATACTGGATTTAGCAGGCCCCAGTATTCATCCACTGGCTTTTCTTATTCCATAGCTGCTACAGTCAGGAGCCCTCTAGTATTGGAGCACTTAAATCTTTGATTAAAAAAAAAAAGCAAAACAGCACAGAAACACTACCTATTTTCAGTTGACAGAAAATGTTCTGATAGGTTTTACTCAAAAATGCAAGCATTTTTTTAGATGATAGGACTAAACACAGAAAATGACTAAGAGCAATTCATAGCACTTCACAAGAGAGAGACTTCATATAATCCATGGATTTGAGAACTCTGACAGATCTATACCAAGACTTTAAACTGCGATCTAGATAAATATACTGAGTGTGGGTACTCACGGGGTTGTGACTGCTGTTTGATATTTTTGTTCTGTAGGATATTCAATGCAAGCGAGGGAGAGAATGTGCTGAACTGGTAGGAAAGTAGAGAAAGAAACCGCCTCCTAAAATCTATAAAACAAGATGAAAAAGTAAATTACTCCTGTGAACCTCCAGAATAAATACTGCAGAAATTTTTCCTAGTTTTAGTTCAGTTACCTTTCCAGAAGGCAGTAAGCCAAGGTTCCTGTTCAATGTCCTCTTCATTCAGCATCTTCATCATGATGCACGAATGCTCACCGGTCAGATCATTCTAATAATGAAGATGCATTTCCCATCATCAGCATCAACTATTTGCATTCTATGCTAAACTGAAGAAGGCAAAGGTCTTCTAAATCAACAACTCAAATATCCATTGCTACCGATGACCACCACAAAACGATGAACTTCTACAATTTGGTAAATCCCCACGCTGAGGGATTTTGGCTCCTTGAGATACTCAACTAATGTTGCAAATCCAATGTACAGCACAAGAGCCAGAAAAACTAAAGCAAAATGCGATGATATGAGACAAACAAATTATTTTCTCCAAAAGTACAATAATCACTACAGCTACTTTTGGTAAATACCTTGAAAAATGATGGCAGTCAATTCAAGGACAACTTGCATATTTTACCCATGACTACAGTAATAACCCTGACCAGCTGCACCTTTGCTCTATTTCTTTAAGTGCAAATTACTTAGAATTCCACATTCACAACCCTAATACTTGATTCCTTTAGTAAACCATTAGGCCAGAAGAACAAAAATGAATACAAAACAACTCCAAATGTAGTCTCAGAAAATGTTTTTGCCCAAATGAGATCTCACAGAAACCAATGAAAACATGCCCAGTGATTTTAACAGGGCTGAATTTCATTCAGAAACAGTATGCTACTTACTGGTGTCTGCCTTAGGTAAACTGGCACAAATCCAGCACGTTTCCAAAACCTTGTGAAAACGACAAGAGAAAGCACACTGAGAAATTTGGAGCTGTTGATTTTGCAATAATACTTGTGGTTAAATAAAATCTATCTACTATACAAGAGCAACTGTTGGAAGGCAGGCACTACCCAACCAAATAATAAAAATTAACACTGACAGAAAATACCAACAGCAATCTAACTGATTGAAATTCTAACCAGAGCAGTTAAAAATGATTATCACTGCATCAGAAAATGAATGAACTTTCAAAGACTAGCAGATACAATAGAAGAACTCTTGTATTCAGCATGCTTCCAGGACCTCTATTAAAAACAGACAAATCAGGTTTTGATCAAAAACACCACAGAACCTTTAGGGATATCCTGGGGAAAGTGTGAAGGATTTATAGTTCACTTCAGAGACTCTACTCCTCTTCAATAATCACTTAGGGACCAGAGAGAACCCCAAACAAACTTGAGAAATCCTGCCGATATCCCTTTCCATCCTCCTCTCCTGCATCTTGGCTGTGAACTGATACTAATTTCATTTTGCCCAGGAAAAGGAATACTAGTGTAGAAGTCCTGCTGAGATTAAACATATGGTGTGTCTCAGACAAAAGAAAGAGGTCAGGCCCCAGAACAACTGTCACTGGCAATCCACCTCCACAGGCTAAAGGATGACTACTCATCAGCCATGCAGGTTGTTGCAAATTTCAGTAGCAAGCCCTACATGTGCACCCCAGCAACACTATGCCGCTATTCCTCTGTTTGATCTTTTCCCACCACACCTAACAGTCAAATAATTCAAAAAGCAGTAAACGCTTTATCCTTCCTCCTGTCCTGAAAGGAATTGCTCAATAACGATGACCTATTTGCTTTATAATTTACAGAGATTAAGACTTTTTCAGAACTATTCCGTTTGGATGCTCTATTCCACTAAATAAGTCACCCTCACATTTTGGTATGAAGATTGCAGCGTGCTTATCATGGAACAAAGCAAGCTGCAGTCTCTGTATCTGAAATGCTGAATCACACGCAGCTGTCTAACGGCACTCTGATTGGGTCAGTCACCAACCCGCCTCCCTGGGTCTTCTGTTGGACTCAGTCTCATCTTTTGTGAGACGGTCCTCTGTAAAAGGGGGTAGGCCAGCACAGAACCGAAGTTTCAGGTGGGAAATTACTGCTTCGCTGTTAGACTAGTAACAGGAAGAATTCTACATTGTTTTGAAACTGTCTCCCAAACTATGGATTCACAACTTTCCATACAGAGTCTCAGAAATGTAAATATGTTACAGAATTGCATAATATTTTTTTTAAGTTACAATTTATTATAAAAGTTTGAGTTCTTATGACTATAACACAGAGGGCAAACTTTAGAAAAATTACTAAATAATTTATTGCTGCAGTAACTCAGTTCCTCCTTGGTGAAAAAAATGAGAAGCAGCAGAAATTTCTGTTGAAATGTATTTACATTAAGAAACATAAACAAACAAGTAACTTTGAAGTTAGCAGCAGCTCATGTTTCTAGAGGTCACAAGGAGGAGCATTTAACTCATCCCTTCTTATTACAGGTCGTCCTCACTGTTCTAGCTTAGAAAAACCGAGCAGTTCCCGAGCTGATCAAGAAGAGAACGGGTTTTCCTTCACAATGAGTTTGAGGAAAAACTACTCTGAAGGACGCACTAAGTGATTAGGTTCAGCTACACTGCACAAGAAAAGGTCTTGCACGAGTACCAGGCTTGGAACTGCCCAGATTTTGAAATCAGTGGAAGCACGGAGAATGGAAGAGAATGCCTGAGAGGTAAAATATTTGCACCTATATTTATATTATTCACAAATTATAGATATTCTATTGTCTACATAGCTGTACCTTTACACTGGGTGTAACTAGTAAACAGAACAAGATCTTACTTAAGTAATCTTGGTGTTAGGCCATACGATACCCCAAGGTAGTCCAGGCTCTCAGCTTGTCTCTCACTCAGTTTGAGAAGTAAAGGTGGCAGATCTTTACGAGGTGTCACAACTTCTTCTAACAAACTAACAGTCTGAAAGAGAAAGTGGAAATGTGTTAACAGCTCAGGGCAATCTGCAAATTAAATCCTTTATTCTGCACAAAGAATAAATAGGAATATTCTGTACTTACATAGAGAAATCAATATTGAGTCTTACAGTGAGAATTAGATAGCTTAGCACAATGGGAAATACGATAAATGTACTAAGTTCCATACCTCACTGCTTACAGTTGCAATTTCTTTTGGCTTTTGAATTGGTTTTTCTTCCAAACATGGGAATTTGCCTTCATAGTACATCTGCAGTAAATTCAGAGCTCTGCTGCCATAGCCCATCTGTGAAATAGGAAAAATACACTATAAGCAAAAAGACAGATCTATTTTCTAAAGCAGGACAACATTTTCCCCTTACAAATCCATTAACAATCTAAGTTTAAAAATTACTCAGCCACTGCAAAAACATATTCTGATTGCTACATAGGAACTCCATGGGTAATAATACCACAGAACCAGCAGGATGACCGAAATCACAACAAGAGCCCAGGCAGTAGCGCAGGACAGAACAATAATTGTCACTGCATACCTCTGGCATTCTGAAAATATCAAACACCAGTGAGAATATTTGGTAAAATGCGCGGATCTATACTGCATACCGGGCCAGACAAAGCTCTGGTCTGCCTGACTGGCAGTACCTCTGCTGACTACTGATAATAGCTGGGTTTCAAAGTACTTTACCCCCTGATAATCTGGATGAACTGCTATGCGAACAATGCGCCCGCCAGACAGGGCCCCGAAGTCTGGATCCTGGAACTGCATAAGAGACAGAGGTCAATTTGAATTACTCAGGATACTTTGGAAACAAGCAATAGTGCTGAAAGACATCACTGGTACGAATAGACAGCCAAATTATTTACCTGCTCTGAAATGGTCCAGGGAATAAGATCACCAGAAGCTTTCTTTCCCCTAGAAAGGCTGTTCATGATAGACTGGCGAGAGATCTCTCCCTCCATGCACACCTGCCAGGAAAGGTAAAAGGCCATGAATGGAGAAAAAGTTTTTCTCCCACAGTCATACCACCAGAACATATCAAAATCTATCCTCAGCTGCTGAGTTCACTATGCAGAACTGACACGTCACCTGATGCCTAGCCTGCAACATGGCGGCTAACAGATATGTGCCAACAAACAGGCTCTGTCCCTAAAACACTGTCTCAAAAAGCACACTAGTGAGCAGGCATGACAGTATGGTACAAAAGAAGCTATAAGAGATTAAAGCACAGGATGTGCTCTATGTATTTTCTGTAGTCCGCCGGCAGCAAACATTAAATCTGGTCTCCTAATACTTCTCTTTAAGTATTATGTATTTCTCCTGTAAATGGGCCTTCTTTTCTTTTAAGATACAGCCAATTTAACTAGCTGCACTGAACACTAACAATTAAGAATCTGTGTTCTCAAGGAAGAAAGGAAGCATACTGTCAGATACTCAACAGTCCAGGACAAATATTTCTACAACTGTGGGCATCTGTATCTGAGGAATTTGTATTTTTGCGGTTCTACTGCAAGTAAAAGGAATGCCAGACACATAAAATAAGCATTATGAACCAGTGAATCAGCTCTCCTTGGTAGGAATTTGAAACAGCAGGATGGTAATTTATTGAACCAGCAGCTGAGCTTCTCTGAAGGATTCTTAGCACAAAAACATTTTACAGCATCACAATATACTCGTGTAGCAATTAGTGTTAACAAAAGAAAGTAAAAAGAAAAAAACAACAACAACCCCAAACAGCCTTAATACACTGTTGTGGTCCTTAAAAACACAGCCTGAAGCTACCTTCTACTCCTGGATAGTAGCTTCCTCACAGTGTATTATCCCTGCTTCATTACTGAACAGTTCACAAATACAGGATGCACTCACCTGAACAACAGCAAGTACTTCTGGTAACGAATTCTGGGTAGGTGGAACAGGAGGCAAAAGGCAAAAAAGATGATGGGCAGGTGCATCAGATAGCATCTGGAGGTCATTGGGAGAGTTCTAGAAGGTAAATATGGATCAGAAAGCTCAAATATAATTCCACGAGAAGAGCTCTGAACAGTCCTCCACTGTCTGAATTTAGGGCTATTAAGAAAGTTGCTACTGGAACAATATTGACTGATGAATCTCCTAACAGGGCAGCTTGTGGCTGTTACGCTACCAAACAACATCTCTTTTGCTAAAGTGAAAACTCATGTTCTCATATATACTAAGCTGAGCTTTCTATTTTCATATATCTACATATCTTTTAGTCTGCTGAACCTGAAATAAATTTTTTCATGGGTCAGATTTTTAGTACTCAGTACTTCAACACTTCCTCACTTCACCAGCCACATTAGTAGTCACCCATGGTCCTGAAACTCAAGAGGTGAATTATTACTTTTGTCAGTAGCACAATGATACCGTTCTTGTGCTTAATTTGATGCTACTAAAATATTGTGAAGAAATTGCAGAAGAGGGTTCATCACTGATACCAACAAGCTTGTAGGCTCACCTAGAATTCAGCCTCCAGAATTTCTCACAACAAAAATATTTCAGATATCAGTAAATCCAGTGTATTCAGCTAAGGCTAAAGATTCTCTTTCTCGGGAGAATACAGTTAAGTATATAACAAAAAACTGAAGCTGACCAGAAATTCACAATAACACCAATTCAATTAGACTTCCTGAAACAAGCAGTGCTCCCTCCACAAAATTCCTAGCTGAAACTTTGACAGAAGTGGCATGACCTTTACCTTGTAGTGTGAAGCCACATACAGGGCCATCAGTCTCTGCAGAAAAACTTCTGATGCTCTGTGGTAACAGAAGAGTGTGTCTCTATTTACATAATATCTAAATGCAGGGTTAAGGAATTAAACTCCCTGGAAAATAGGGGAAAAAAACCTCCTTGTTGGTTTAAGAGTTATATTTTCCATTCAGCCTCAGGCTATGCGCTGGCTTAAGCAATTAGGAGTCTACAGCTCTATCTACAAGAGTGAATTAACGACTGCATATTGTTCATACCTTTCACTCCCTTAATTTGTAAAGCTTAACGCTGCGTAACTCTAACCAGGATTTCCTTCTGCTCAGCCCTTCCTTAGTCACTGCAATAAAAATGAAGTGTAGTAATGTCCTGGTAACACAGGCATCGTATCAGGGAGTGATAAGAGTTCAACTCCAGAAGCGTGGTCTTAGTTTACTTCTGCCAAAAGATCGTGCTCTGAGGTTATCACGTTAGCTTGAGAACTCACTACGTCAGCTTGTGAAAGCCTGCATCACACAAAAGCAATATATTTTACCAGAGCACATCACTTGAGTAAGGATACAGGTCACAAGCCTCAGGCAGCGGGCAGCCGGAGATAATTCTAGTGATGCTGAGACAGTCCAAACACAGCAGATCATTCAGCCACTTTTCAACTGGATCACCAGGTGCATACCTGATTGACTCATGGAGGGATACCTCGTGCAATGTACGAGCTGCAAAGAAATTTCAGAGAAGAACCTCCAGTACCGGAAGTTACAGCCAGCCAAGAATTTAATAGGATCAGTGCCCTCTGGAGATTAGAAACACACCCAAATCTGAACAGTAGAGAAAGCACTTGAAAAGTAACTGCTCCAGCTGGAGCCTTCACAACTTGCTTCTTCATATAACATCAGGAGGAAGGTACAATGATCACTACTTGCATAGCTTTGATCCCCTAAATGCCTTGACATCTGAAAATCATGAGGAAAAAAAGATATGAGGAGAGCTCCCTCATTTTCCCATACCTCTACCTTCCTACAGCTGCACAGTACATGGACATATGGGACACCCACAGGGCTTGTTGTGCAGCAACACCAGACATCAGTGCTGTGCAGTGTAGTCCAGAAATCAATGGAGTACCTGAGGCAAGTTTGGCTGTAGCTGTAGATTTGTTCTCGGCTGTCATGGTGACTTGGGCTTGTGCACTCTGTTGCCGGAGCTGCTGAATAAGCTTCAAAGACAGTGATCGACCAGTACCCTCATACCTGCAAAACAGAAGACAAAAGTCTGTAGCAAATGACCAAATGGCAATCCTGAGCCATGACGAAGCTCCAACACAGAACTATGCCGATATGCAGAACTATGTGCCATTCTGAGGCCTGTAATGGCTTCAGCCATCTGTGAGAATTGCTGTGTTGTGTTGGCTTTGCACATATAGGACAGAGCAGCCTACCCTGTCACATTTTTAGTCTCATTATACTGGAAAGAAGTTTTCACTCCTCTCCTAACAGACTGTATAATCTCATTAATATGCTTATTTTAGCAGAACAGAAGAGGTGTAAGACAAATACATACTGAATTTGCAATGGAACCAAAAGGAAAGCAGCAAGTGTTAGTACTGACTCTTTGTCATTCTGAAGAGCAGTTCCACATGATCAAAAATCAGCAAGACCCGGTTATGACAGTGTGTAGTATAAAAAGAAACAGAGTAGACAAGAAATGGTCCATTAGCAGTCACAAAACTGCTTTCCCAGGTAGACCGGTGATGCTCAAGTCTTACCCATTGATTGTAGAAGCCATGAAAACGAGGTAAGGACCTAGCAGTTTTTTCACCAGGGGGAGAGGAATGGCAGCAGCTTCATCAATCACCACAAGTTCAGCCTGACCCAGTTTCACAGAATCAGCTGGGTGTATGTACTGCAAGGAAGGAGAGGAGAACCATCAACAATATAGGGAAATATCAGAGATGGCAAAGCTTGAGATCTGACAATCTGTTTGTTATCCCTATCCCTCATGAATGAAGAGAACCCATGGGAAAGGGCTTGTGTTATCCTAACAAGCGTCATACATATTGTTTTAAACATTCCCACACACGCTCATCTGCACAGATCACAAAAATAAAGGAAATCCAATCACTAGAAACATACACTCTTCCTTCACTGTTTGTTTCACCTTTTTTCATTTTTATTTCAAGAAGGAATGCAGAAGCGACTATCAAGGAGGCTCTGTAATCTGCAAGTTACCCGCAGAACGATCTCAAATATTTTGTGAAAGTCACACACCAGATTCAGGGTCTGCCTCAAAGCAAAATTATCCAAGATAGTTACAGGTTACATAAAATAAACAACTACACCAATCAATAAAGCCAACAGTTGTGAACAAAAAAATAGAAAGGCCTGTGTGCAAAGAAGGCCAGCTACCTGAATGGTCTGTCGGTGCTCCTTGAACACATTCACTCTGACAACAGCTTTGCTAAACTCTGGGTTTAAAGACTGAATAATCTCATAGTCTAGGTGTTCCTAAAAGAAAACATTGTAAAATCATATGAACAGGCCAAGAGCTTAGAAAAATGCTGTTTATCATTACCATCAAAGCACATTTGCTACATGTGCCCTGATATTTCAGATTACAGTTGAGAAATCTTGTAACAAAACCTTCAGAAGCCTAAGAACTGAGAAGATTCACCTGTTAAAAACCATTTTCATGCAGAAAGGAATAAAATTTCCCAGCCTATAAATACAGACGTAAACGTAATTGTACTATGATTCGCTTTCACAGAGCATTATTAAACAGGCTGGTGGGGGCAAAAGCTGATAGCCAATATACACAACAGGCGTCGGAGATGAGATGCAAGGTCATTCCTAAACAGGAATTCTGTGAAAGCATTGTAAAACTGTGTGCTCTCTTTACCTGATACTGCAGTGCATCAAAGCCTTTAAATATGAACTCAAAGAGAGTATGAAGGTTATCAGGACTCGGAGATGTGACAAAAATGTTGGAGTAACTGCAGAGAAAAATAAAACAAGAATTTAACTCCTTTTCTACCAAATGTACGTACAAAGGATTTATTTTAATACGAGGGGTTGATTTTACTTAATAACCAGATTTCTTTCCTACTTAATAACAGCAGATTCTTTTGCATACTTATCTCACTTCTTACTGTGTGATTCGTTTTTAAAGACTGAAGATTTCTGATTACTATAAAACAGAAAAACTCGAATATCAGTTTACACAGCAACTAAAAGATATAAGAACAACAAAAGGGAAAGATGGAGGACTGGAAACTGTAAATATAATCTTAGCATATATATTTTTCTTAAATTCGTGGATGCAAATAAAACTTGTAACATGGGGGACATTCCTCACCCAAAAGCTACTGCTCCAGCAATAGCCAGTCCCAAAGCAGCAGATTTACCACGTCCCCTGGCTGCTGTTAATGCCACAGTGCTCCTCAGGGTCTTCTCAGAAATGGCTTCAATAAATTTTAGAACTGCTTTTGCCTGATGATCAGAAAAACACAAGAAACAAAAATTCACTTTGACTAAATTGTTTTCAGCATTACTTAGACCTACTGCTACTGCCACATGGATTTTCCTTAGGGAAGGAGGAGAAGAAAAACAAGATGAGACAGCTGAACATTAAGCCCGGACAAATGATATGAAAGAAGCTTCCCAACCCATCGAGTTCTTGAATTTAGTCAGGCTAAAACACACATTAACAATCAGCACAGCTCAATTACTACTCCCATGCCGATGACCACAGAATACATTCAGAAAGACAGGAAGAGGTACACTGCTAGGGAGTTATCAGAGGAGGAAGATGAACGTGTCTGGACAGTGAGAAGGCCAACTATGAAAAAGCTTTAAAGCAGTGCGTAAGTCTCAGAAACTCTATGCTGAACAGCAATTTCTCAGTGTATATTCTGAAACAGGGAAGAAAGTACAGTGCTGCCTTCCTTTGCTCAAGTCAGTGATTCTCAAACGTGACTAAGAAAATGTGTCAGGGAAGCAGTTATGAGAGTAGATTAAAACACAATACAGACTATTTCCTGCTTATTTCAAACCCCTGAGTTACGAGTTCATCAACTTTTTAAATGCTGACTTCTCCAGATCAGCTTCCTGTCTCCATTCTAGCCTTCTCACTTAACCTCATGTTGGTGTCTTTCTGTCACCAACACAGCCTTTGAGCTATTCTGTCCAAACAATTTTTCAAGAAATCTTTCTAAGACAGCTCCCATCAACATTCATGCTCTCAGATTTGGTTACTTGAGAGATGAGACACAAATGCCTGTTCCCACAGTGACTTGTCAAGCACACGGGATCTTGCATTTAAGTACTACACTGACCTGATCCAAGGTTTTACAGCCATCCACCAGAACTCCTACAGGTTGTGTATCCTGCAGGCTCTCCTTCAGCTCTTTCAGCTCCAAGTCTTGTGGCCGGAGACTATCTTCCTATAAACACAGAATTTTCCATAAAAGGATTAGTACAGGATACCTCAACACAATTAAACTTTTGCGACATCTTGGGATGTCTTCCATCAGGTAAAGAAAGACATCTGAAAATGTTACCACAAGTCAAATATGCTCTCTAAAGACAGGAAAGCTTAAATGTATAGACAGATACTTAACACTTCAAGTTTAATGCATTCTCAAAACAATGATTATACAACAAGTATAATCAAGTTTCTTGTATCAAGTATAAACAAGTTTCTTCCAAGCTTGGAAGAAAAAAGCATAGTATTTTTCGGTGCACGGTAACCGGATAATGGCAGTGTTAGAAAGAAAAGACGACGGACAGTTTTTTCTGAAGAATTTAATCCATTTTTCAGTCTTCAGGATAAGTCAAAATGTTATGATCTTCATTATACCTGTCATATGGGGCGTACATAGTGTATTTTAGGAGGAAGCAGCAGCAATTGGTCAGTTTTCTAACCAATGCAAATATTTTCAAAGCCAATCAATGAGCTTGGACACAAAAGAAATCCATTTCAAGTAGAAACAGATTCTGAATTTCCTAATTGTCACTGAAAATTCCAAAGGCATCTGTCTATCCATCCAAGAGATGAGCATTTCTGTTGCTGTCAATGTTGTTATAATGCTAAGACATGCTGTTTTTTTTAAACATCAGTGCTCTGCTCACATTTTTACTATCTTCAATAGAATTAATGCTAGTATTTCCTTGACAACACAAACCAGTTCAAAAGCTTAAAGATTTTTGTTTAAATTTATTTCCATTTTACTCATCTGTAACTGAAAGTGATAAAAGAATGCATACAGTGCAGGCTGCACATCTGGCTTGTTCTCAGCGAAGGTATTTTAATATGCTTCTTTCCAGAGAGTTTTCCCACCTTCCAGCCTTTGAGAAGTCTTTTTATTTGTCTCATCCTAACTGTTCATCAGCTTCAAATCTCTCTATGCACTTCTGAAACAGTAACCACAGCAATTAAGCTTCAACTCACCAGGTGAAGTGAAAAAACAAAATGAAAGAAAAGATGGCTTCCCAATGCTTCACTCATACGAGGTATACTTTGGCAGAACATTTTGCATCCTCTCTACAATGCCATTATATGATATCAATCAGTGTGAAAGGAAAGCTTCCTCTTTTTCAGATCTTTAACACTTTTCAACTCAGACTAGTTTCTCCCAGTGAGAAGCGTCTGTCATTGCTTACTGACCTGTGACTGTGGTGGAACTGGTGTGATGTTTGCAACGTGACTGGAGATGGGCAAGATATTCAGCTGATCATCAATCACGATGCAATTCTTGCATGAGGCCAGAGACAGAATGAACCTGAGCAGTCAAGCAAAGGCAACTCAGTATAAGCGCTAGCAACACTACTGCATCTTGATGATTAATTAAACCTCCATTCTAAGTGTTTACAGCAACAGCAGCTTAAAGCTAAGCTGAGACAAGTTCACATAACTGGTGACGTGCCTTCTATCAGGACAGTCTATGCAGAATAGACATCCACTTACAGGGGCACACGCCTCCAAAGAAAACCACTAACATACGATGATCCACCAAGAGAACTAGAAAGTAACGTCCAGCATTTAAGCAGAGGTAGCTGCACAGAAGCGTAAGACAACAATTGTGGCAAATGCTGACCAGCCAAGACTGCAGTCAGTGCCTGGTTTATTTGTCCTTCTAACTTCAGACACCGCATAAATATCACCTGCATGCAAAAGAACAAATTTTTCCAATGGCTAGAGCAAGGGCTCAGTCACTCAGTAAGAACTTCATTTATACAACAAAAGGAGAGGAATCACCTTTAAAAGAAAGTTCTAAAGCCACGGAGAAGACTCCACAGTGAGCAGTTTCATGTTTTATAGTGGGTATAGAAAGCAGTAAGTATCTGAATTTCCTTTCATCTAGAGTATAAGTTCTAGAGTATAGAACATTTTATATAGATTCATATAGAGTATATGTTCGTAGAGTATATTCTACATAGCATTTCAAGAACAGAACTCAGAAGACTTTACAAATCTGGGCACATTTGCACATCCTTTATAATATAATGCTAAAATTTTGTACACAATTCCTCCAACAAGATATAACAGTCATTTCCAGGATAGTACATACAAACTTCACAGAAAGCAAAGAAGCCTTGTTCTCATGCCAACTTACAGGACACTTTCCTAATATGAATACATGATGTTCTTATGTCTAACCATTCTTAGACATGCTTTGAATGTCCAATAGCATACCTTTCATTAAACCGTCCTACCACGTCCTGGTGCGCCTCTGTTCTATATCGAGAGTGTACATCCTGAAACAGAAAGTCAGTCTGGAGAAGGAGCAGCAGCAACAGTGAAACTTACAAGATTATTACTCGTGGGACAATCACATTTATTTTCCACCCTTGTGGACTACATCCACTCTCTCCGTTGACAATGCATCCCAGACTGGATTCTGACTTTGTTTGCTGAGACAATCAAATTTGCCAAATACTGCTCTAAAAACATGCTTCTCCCACCAAGATTTTTCAGTATGGTCTTACGTATTCTTGTCTGATTTAAAGGCCACTTCTACTACATACAGAACATTTAAAGCAGCACAGGCATGCTAAGTAAAAATAATGTAATGCTTTAATTCACCTACTGGCATTATAAACTGTTCCTGCTACAGGGTTAAGTATACTCTGTGTGAAAAAATTATCCTTAGAAATAGATGGGAATGGTGAAGCTAATCTCACTTAGCACTGGGTCAGAAAACACTTTTTCACTTCACTTCATCGTGTGTGCAAACAGCATAAATTTCCAAAACTACTGCAAAATGAACAAACACAGCTGTGTTTGTTGGCAGAACAAGGGTTGGCGTAACTGTCTAAACACAAGACTCGTTCCAGGATAAATGAAAGAAGGAGCAGCAAAAGTAATGGAAGGAAGACTCCAACCCATAACAAAAGCAAAAATAATCACTTAACATCACCAAATGTTCCTGCCTATGTAAAACAGACACATTACATTGAACGTACCATGGTCATTGTATAGAGCTGCTTCAGTGAGTTCATTGTTCTCAGCAGAATCACTACAATTCCACCCCCTTCCACTGTCTCTACAGTTCTAGCTAGCAGGTTTGGAGTCAAGGCTTCAAAATCCTAGGAAATAAAATTAAAAAAAAAAAAACAACCCTCAAAGTTGCCCCGAATTCTCAAAGGCAATAACGACTACTAAAAAGAAGAGAAAAACTACCAACATTATTTATCAGAGTTTAATTCAAACTTAACATTTGCATTAATCAACTTCCCACTAAAATTCTACCCAGGAGGGCTATGTCACCCCCAACAAAACTCATAAAAGATAAGTAAGGCCATCATAACTTCAGTAACAGAGGCAACAAATAGAATTACTGCAGCTTTTGAACTCAAAGCAATCAAAGTTAGTGCTACATCCTTTAAGTAAAACGTTTAACTCCTTACCTGAAGCACACACATGCCAAAAGTGTTACCAAGAATCTTATGAGTTTCATTGTAATAGCAGTAGCGAATGTTTGTGGCTGCTATGAACAATTCAAAAGGATCATCATCTTTTATGTTCAAGGTTCCACTTTTAATCTTCTTCTGTAGTTGCCTCATTCTCTTCTTCCGGTGGCTGAAGAATAAAATTTCACATGAGTTTTTCTGGGAAAGGGTTTGAGAAGACTGCACTCATTCCTAGTTTCAAGGCTAAATGGAATTCAGAGCTCAGCCTCCAAGGAAAAGTCTTGCATTACACATACTGTATTCGGGGTATATTCCCAAGTGCCTTTGGGCCAAAGTGGTGGAAACCACACAGAACCAGCTGTTTTTGGAAGAAATCACCTGGTTGGAATCACGCAGTTTCAAGTAACCCTTCCCGGCTTTGTGCCCGGACTGCAAGTATGCAAGCAAATCTAAGAACTAACATTTCAAATCCTTTTTCAAATGAAAGCAACTGTAATGTCTAATCTGTACCCAGCTGTACATACTACTGAGGCATTTTTTCAGTTTCAGCCATTTGAGATTAGAAAGGCAAGGGAGAAATTGGCCCAGGGCAACAAGGTTAGTGTTGGAGCTACAGAAGGAAACCAGAAGTACATAGCACTGATGCCAACCATACTACTGAAGCTGAATTTTAGCTCCGGAAAATTGAGCATCCTGTATCTCCTGCAAAAATAAGACTTGTTTCTCCTGATAAGCAAATAAGCGCACGCTAAGCAGAGCAGCCACAGAGCTTTTCATTCACACAGAGCATTCAGACTTTTACTGCAGCATGAGATGCAAAAGGCACTTTACCTGCTAAAGCCCAGCTCCTTTTTGTAACACCACAGAACAGACGGCCTAGCCTTGACAGTTGCTTTGGACAACATGTGGTGAAGTATAACCACCTGCCAAGACACAGAAACATCAATGCACAACTGTACTCCTAAGCTAACAAGGAGCAAACATACTTTTCAGCAGGGTCCGCTGAGACAAGACAAGGGCAAACGCTATCAAACTAAAAGACTGGATGAAAGAAAGAAGATTTTTACAGTAAGGGCGGTGAGGCACTGGCACAGGTTGCCCAGAGAGGCAGCGGATGCCCCATCCCTGGAGACACCAAAGGTCAGGGTGGATGGGCTGCGAGCACCTGATCTAGTGGAGGTGTCCCTGTCCCTGCTCACTGCAGGGGAGTTGGACCAGATGGCTTTTAAAGGTCTCTTCCAACTCAAACGATTCCATGAACGTTCTATGACATCTTATCCTTGAATTTACAGCCATGATAGCTACCAAGCAACGCTGGGCAAAACGGCAGGATCGTGAAACGTGTTGTGAAGGTTCATTCACGTTTATGCAAACCTGTGTGGTCACAAGCCTTCACCAAGGCTGTGTTGCGCAGAAGACCCTGAATTACTCCTCTTGTTTCCCCGAGCACCTTTCTCCAGCTGTCTTCTTCAGGAGGGCTCCCGGCAGCCCGTTTAATCCCCCCACTCCTTCCCGGCACGGCGAAGCCGCGCACGGCTGCCCCGAGGCGCTCACCTGGTCCTTGCCGCGGTCGCCGACCACCACGAAGAGGCCCCTCTGCCGCTCCGCCACCCCGTTCTCAATCATCACCCGGATGCGGTTGTCCACCTTGCGGCGCTGCATGGCGCCGGCTGAGCGCTCGGCCCTTCCCGCCTCCCGCCGCGTCCCGGCCGCTACCGACGGCTCCTCAACCCACCGCCGCGGAGCTCCCCGCACCACACGCAGCCCACGTGGGAACCGCGCGGCGCAGGGCGCGCGCGCCGCCGCTCAGACAGGACCCCGGCGCGAGGCTGTCCCGGCGATCGCCTGCGCGCGGCGGCTCCCTCAGCGCGGGGCGGTACCGGCGCTCAGCGGAAGGGGAGGCCGCGGGGCGTGCCGGCCGTTCGAGCGGGGTGCTTGTGCTGGCGGCGCGTGGTGAGGTGAGGTGGTATTGAGCTCGTGGGCGCCTGTGGCTTTGCTGAGGAGGATCTGTGTTAAAACTTCCCTAGGAACTGGTAGAACCACGGCGTTTGTGCAAACTGGCCTCGGTTGCGCACCACGCATGCCCAAGAGAGTGTGTAGCCGATAGCGAAAACGTGCGGAAGCAAACTTCAAAAACTTTTAATTCCTTTTTCCCAAGATAAGCATTGCTTGCAACGTCTGACTGCTGGAGCGAACGGCGCTCCTCTCACGCCGCGGTAAGCGCCCGCCATTATCGCCCTGCTGCCAGAGAAACGGGCAGCGGGACGGAGCGCGCACAAAAATAACGAGGCTGGAGGGTACGTTACTGTGCGATAATAAACTGAAATCCTACGGAATGTCAGGTACCGTGCTTCTCAATAAAAGTAACGCTTAAGCTGTGCTGCCGGGTAAAACCACAGCTGCTGGAAAACCTACACCAAACAGCAAGTTGTGTGGCGGTGGAGCTGCAACGTGAAAGCGTCGCACCGATCTGCCTTCCAATGGCAATTCTAGTACAGCGCAGAGGCACTGTTTGCTCTCAACCCGAAGCCTGCAACGTCAGCCTTTCAGTACCAAAGCCGAGCAGCTCTGTCTGCACAGATACGGCCATGCTTGGCTTTTCATACCAAAAAAAAGAAACAAAATCAACTTTTGAAGCATTTAAGAAGCAGGTAACAACACAAGAGAGTGTGCTTAGTACCACTGGGTAGATGTTGAAATACTTTGTTTCAAAACATAGCAATAAAAATAGGATCAAACTATTGAATTCAAAATCTCTGAGGCTGTAGAAGAAACCTTGAGGTGAAGCCAGCTACTCAGACAAAATCACCAACACAACAGAAGCACAGCAAGTCAATTCCTAAGGGATAGGTATGGAATATTTGCTTAAAAGGACATAAAACATTGAAGTTATTTATTTTTCAGGTGTTTACATAAGCCATGAGCCGATTTGTTTTAAGCGGAGGGGGAAAGAACTGTGAAGACGTAGGTATGTTTAAGGCCATTGGAAAATTGGAACCTGCGAGTTACCTAGAAGGTAATTCTGAGAACTTTGTGCCGTAGATGCATTACTAAAATCTGTTTTAGAATGGAATAGCCTTAAAAATCAATACATTTTCATTTAGTACAAGTGTAATGGATACAAAAAAAAAAAAGAAAAATCAGCTGTACTCTTGATCCATTAATTAGGTATCTGAGCACATTTATACAGAGCAGGAACTGGACATGATTATTTCATGAACATGAAGGAATAGGGGGGATGGGGGCTGAAGAAACATAACTTTTGGTGCTATTATCCCATTAAGAGCTAACACTGATCAGTTTCACCCAAAACAAACACAACTGCCAAGTTCGAATGGCGTTTTGCTAATGCAGTTCTCTGAAACACTGCTCAAGTGGCTTTAAGATGTGAATTTGGGAATTTTCCTTCCTTCCATTAGACTAGACCTACAGAATCACAAAGAACGTTAATTACATCATATTCAGGAAGCCTAAGAAAATGAATAGAACAGCACCTCTTCGATAAACCATTTAGAAAATTAGTTTCTTATCAGTCTCCAGTTTATCAGAGGCTCTATGACACCACACCAGAAATCCAACATATCCAGTTTATGAAATTCTGTAGAAACAGAGATCCAAGATGCTGCTCCTAAATCTTCATAAAAGTAGATGAGGGTCAGAGCTTTCTTTCAGGTACAAGAAGAAACTTCAAGTTTCTTTAGAAGTCCACTTACAGTTTCCCCTCAGATTATATTTCTTAATGTTAACATTAGATGATTTGAATGCAATATCAATCCCTAAGCAGCCAGGTGTAGCGCTAACCATAAACATCCTTTTTTCATCTTAGATGTGCTGATGGGGATGAAAAACATTTAATGCCAGAGAATGCAAGCAGTTGCAGATGGGACAGTTTGAAGGACCTTCCCCCTCTCCCTCTGAAAAAACATAATGGCCAAACAAAGTAGTTTAAGTCGTTACCTTTCTTCATGAGCACAGAGCATGCCGATCTCACATTGAAGAATGGAATTTTCCCAAAGGTAATGTGAAAGCTCCTTGTACTTAATTCTGTCACTGAATGTAAGAAATCTGACATTAGTATGAGACTAATTGCACACTTAGTTTCTGATCTTGTGATGGAATAGTTAAAGCAGTTTTATGATTTACAAAAAGAATTACAAGGATACCGTAACAGTTTTGCAATGCATTTTCCAGAAGACAATCACAACTATGTTTAAGCTCCAGTTTTAAAAAGAAAACCACTGTCTTTTGAAGTTCAAAAGGAAAATTTTCTTGTTTAGGACAACTTTTTGCTTGCTTCTCAGACAAAGCACTGATTTTCAGGTCACTCAGAGGCAAAAGATAACTACCCATATTATCTGCAGAACTGATGGTGCCAGCTCAAGTGATTAAATGCCTTCATTGTTCCACACGGAATGCAGATGGAACACTGTAAAAATAGGTGCACAGATCTGAAAGACTGAGGCAGTTTTGTTCATTTAGTTGCAAACCTCAACTCCATCTATAAATTTCTATCTTTATTTACATTTCTAGTCTGCATAAAGTTCGTTCAAGATGAGTTTTGCATGGACAAGAGGAAGGAGCTTTATTTTTCAAGATGTGACTCCGACAGTCTTGTCAACGGAATTTAATAACAAGCAGCTTCCTCGTGTCCCTTCGTATTCACAGCAGACTTGAGATAAGGAGAAATCAGAACACAGCACAGTTTTGCCCACTGACGCTTAACATCTGCATCCCAGATGAGCATTTATAATGAATGATTCTTGCAATCACTGTTAAAAAAAAAAAAAAAAAAAGTCAGCTACCTGACTTGGCTACTGCCAGACCTTCAAATAAAGACCAGGAGGGTCAAGACTCTTCTGATCATTTGCCTAATTCTGCTGGATTACACAGTTTTTGCCTTATCTGTAATCACAGGAAGTTATTGTTTTCTCAGTATTATCATACTTTGAATATTTGCCTAGGGTTAAAGCCATTTCAACACCTCCCTTTCCAAAGTCATTACTCAAATGCCATTTCAGAAGAGGATGGCTCGCCCAGTCTACAGTGACAATATACATAAAGGTAACCTCAAACCCAAATAATCTGCCCAATCTATAAGGTATTTGGGACATTTTGAGAAGACTTTTAAGGACCTGAAATTCTCTGAAAGTTACAAAGTCCCAGCAGAACACATCATTAGCAATTAACCAGCCATCAGTTTCATTCTTGGAGCTACTGTGGACAATGTCTGGTCGTAAGACTTCAATACTTTACTACTATACCCTGGAAAGAAAAATCACAGTTAAGCCCAGAATGAACTCCACAGCAAAATCCAAAATTTGTATTGGTGGACTGCTCTTTAGAAGAGAGCCAGCATACAGGGAGAACTAAGTAGGACAAGGTTGACCTTAGGTATGACAAGCAGCTCAAGACTGTCCAGAAAGGTCTGAAGTGTCCCAAACACAGCAACATTAGGCAGAAACATCTGGGAAACTCTGCAGCCACCTCACATGTGGTTTACTCAAGAATCCTTTTATTACAGACTGCAATGATAAAAGCTGGTTCTCAAACACATTGTATGTTATCACAGCCTTGCTATGTTAGTCCCAGTTTGGAATAAAAACACCTCTCTCATAATAGCTGCACATGCCAGAAGGCAATCATTACTAGTCTGCTATGCTCTGAAGAGACCAATTCAGAGAAAAATAAACTAAACTACCATGGAAAGCAATTTATATACAGGCTCAGAAGTATGGTATTTGCCCCCTGGTGTCCAGAAAGGGTTCTACAACAGAACCGGGCCAGAACTGCTACCTATTTCACCTCCTTACCATTACTTTTTCTAACTGTTCGATGTTCAGAAGACAGATTTCTTTTTTTCTAAATGAAAGCGATTTAGAATTGCTTCTGATCTGAATGCAGCTCAGATCTAGAAGTAATCTAAGCAGTGAAGGTACTTAAAAGCTCTTAAGTCCTCTTTCAATAGTTTTTTAAAACGTGTAGCACCACACTTGCACTGCAGTAGACCAAGCAAAGAAAACAAGCTGGAACCCTTCCAATCAACCATAAAGTTGACTGACAGACCCCCTGAACAGGCCAGAAAACCAGTTAATGAATCTATGTGCCATACTGTGACTCGAGGCAATTTTTCAGTATACTGTTTATTAGCTGCATGTATTGAGATTAAAGGAGTCAGTGCAAATTCCCAGATTAAACACGTATTAAGTACTTGTTTTATGGTTATTATCGCAACACATCTCCCTCTATCAGCATACAGTAGAACAGCTATTCTAAAGACCATTTTCATACACGAAAAGGCTTACAACTTTGCATCTCAAATAAGAGGCCTCTCAAACACCCATGTTTTATTAATAAATTTAAATTATGCTTAAAAAAAAAAGCTTAAGTGGAATGTTCTGATCAATTCAGTGGTCTTTAATTCAGTATGCTGCAAGTTTACTATCCAACTACAATTAGCTATTGAATTAGCATTTGGTGTGCAACAGAAAAGGCTGAATAGCTTATATTCTACCAACCATTTCAAAGTAAGCTGATGCACACAAAAAGAAAAAAGAAAAATCACTGCTTCCTACATCAGTTCAGCATTAAAGGGTTTGTCTTTTATTTTTTTTTCCAGTTAAAAAAAAACCAAACAATTGGGACTATTATCTCAGTAATAGCTTCCTAAAAAAGACACACAACAGCAACTTCTTACCGGACTGCAGGTTTTATCTCTACACTGGTTTGGAATGTTCCTAGGCCTTGACTACAACTGCCGTGCTTCTAGCCATCAGCATTGTTTCAAGATGTTTGCTGTGTAGCATCGTCTTCAAAAGCTTATCACTCCTCAGTAAAAACTTTTCTTGTTTGTGCTCTTCGCATGTAAGATGGAAAAGTGATATTACCACCTATTTGTACGGAATTCCAGACTATTCAGCAATGAAGTCAAAAAATACAAGAAGTTCTGAAAGTTCAGTTGTGATACAAAGTAGAAACGTCCCTCTGAGCAAACCTCTCAGCAAAAACAACCTTCAGTTTTGTATATAACAGTTAAACAATGGGTAGCTGTTCCTTAACGTCACCCTTCCACACGCAGGAATTATATGATGAGCAACACAGCACTTTTCTTCTTGCACATGCTATAAATGCAACAGAACTACCAACACCTCTATGGAGGCAGCTATCAATAAATTCTCCCCACTGCAGAGAGAGTGCACGTGCACAAAAGTTAGGCACAAGTGATTTTCCGAAGATTATACCGCAAGTATACAGTAAAAACTTGAGTAAAACTTGGTAATTTCCAGCTCCTAGTCTTATGCCTTTTCTTCTCGACACTGCTGCCTTGACGAAAAGGAAAGTCTCCACAAGAAGAAAAATTTCCTAGACGTCACACATATAATATAACCAAATCAGAAAACCAGAGTTTGACAACTATTCAGGAAAATCTTTCATTGAAAAAAGAAATCCTTATGCAGCGTAAACCCATTACATTAGATTTGTTTCAGTCGCTGAAAACCAGTGTTCAGGATACAATTTTTATAAACATGTTTTATTTGTCTTGCTTATACCATTAGAACTGTAACTGCTGGCTGTCATTTCCCTTAAAAGGGGAAATCAATTCAAACACATACTGGTGCTTTTCAAAAGATAGCAATTAAAAGGGCAGCAGCAGCGGGCATTTGAGATTTCTTAAAACCTTCAAGGCTGCAGGAAAGACAAAAGGACATGTGACCAAAAGTGTTATGATTATCCATTAGAGATTTCCATCAGTACCGGCATCAGTTATTTAGGTGATAATACAGCAAAGTCAAGTATTAGTGACAGACAATGTGCAAGTCATAAGGAATGATAGAGAGTACCAATCCTTACAAAAGTCATTGCTATCAAAGAAACTTAAACGTGTTTCAAAGAGATATCTAAATACTTCACATCAAATATACAGTGGCCATCCAGATTATAACTCGCATTTGTTGCAAAATTTGGTTGAAGTGCCAAATCAAAGCTTTTTTCTTTAAAAAAATTACACAACAACATTAGCAGTTACGCAAGCGATCTTAAATCCTTAGCCACAGTAAACGGGGCCCTGGTGATGAGCAGCGCTGTAGCTAAGGGCGCTTCTTCTTTGTCAGAAACTGGCTATAAGCCTACTTAGGGAAATATGCATCGCTACACATCTTTAACTGTTCAGTGCTTCAGTTTAATACGAAAAAGCTGAAATGCAGTTGCTCTACCAAGCCACACTTCACTTTTTCAATCCTTTCATGGGAACGTTAAGTTTCGTCACATTAGGTTTTGCCACCACGGTAATTCTTTATGAATTTGCAGATTATATCCAAATTTGTTGCATCACTTTTAATGTCAGAAGTGAGTCTTTGCTTTTTCCTGCCACTTCAGTTAACCATGGAGAGACCGGATCACCCTGAAAATTGCCTTTTTTGCATTATTCTTAGCAAGGGTGAGGAATCTGAATCTCATGTGCAAGGCTCAAGATGATGCTTAGGACAGAACATGCAGAGTAAACGTTGTTTCGTTTCTTTCCATATCCAGGTAATATAAAGCTGGCAACTGTAGTCCTGTCATTATGGGTAATGAAAATAGTCCCTTTACAACAAACTTCCTGTAAGGGAGAACAAATAGATGATAACTCTTCTGGTAACATGTATAGTACACTGGCCAGTGTGTTTTTGGCGTTTTAACGTAATCCCGTGAATCTGTTTAATTCACTTGCTGAGCATTCATTTGAGGCATCCCTCTGTTTGGTCTTGGGGGCCCTCCACGACCTAGAAAATATGTGAGAGGCACTAGAATTACGCATGGCAACAAAACAAATACAGCAGTAACAAAAAACAGAACACAAACCAAAGAACTACAGGCTCTGGTTTAAACTAGCTATTTGGGCTGCAGATGCTTTTGGATGTTTCTTTACGTCAAAATTCAAAAGTGTACAGCTTGCCTTTATGATTTTCATCTTTATCTCAATACCTTCCCCCCAAACTATGAAGCTGTAACCACGTCAAGTAAAAATAAAAAAAATTAGTCATAAGACACAAAGATTGAAACTACAAGTTTTGAAGTAGTGTAAGACATCCATTGGTTTACTGCAGTTTTAAATACCGCAAGCTAACTAATCACATTTTTACTTCCATTCTTCCCTAATTAAGAATGGGACTGTCTGCAGCTCACAGTGTATGAGAACAGAGAGCTGTTGGAGAGGGTCCAGAGGGTCACAAAGATGATCAGAGGCCTGGAGCACCTCCCCTACAAAGACACACTGAGGGAGCTGGGCTTGTTCAGCCTGGAGAATAGAACACTGCGGGGTAACCTAACTGCAGTCTTTCAGTACCTAAGGGGAGCCTATAAACAGGAGGGGAGTCAACTCTTTACAAGGGTAGACAACAGCAGGACAAGGGGAAATGGTTTTAGGTTGAAGGAGTGAAGATTTAGGTTGGATGTCAGGGGGAAGTTCCGTACTATGAGAGTGGTGAGGTGCTGGCTCAGGCTGCCCAGAGAGGCTGTGGATGTCCCTGGAGGTGTTCAAGGCCAGGTTGGATGGGGCCCTGGGCAGCCTGGTCTATTATTAAACGTGGAGGTTGGTGGCCCTGCCTGTGGCTGGGGGGTTGGAGATTCACGATCTTTGAGGTCCCTTCCAACCCAGGCCATTCTGTGATTCTGTGAACTGTTGGTCATTTGGTGAATTTCTCTATTGTCAGCCACACATCACTGATAACAAATGTCAAGACTTCTATTCATTATAGCTGAGCTTTCTATACAATGCTTTCAGCTTCATCACAGCCTCATGCTAGGTTTAAATCCAAGCCGCAGTTTCACAGGATGATGCCTTCAGTACCAACAGTCAAGAACAGAACTCTTGTAAGTGCAGCATCAAAGTGTCCTCACAGATAATGAGAATCTTAACTTATCAGAGAGCCTTAAAATGTCTGTATGAGATAAAACATCATCTTATCACCAAAAAAATCTATTAGAAAAGAACTGTGGAAAACACTGCTGAAAAGAAAGATTTAGAAGTTCAACTGGAGCCTCATGAGTACACACTTTTTTTTGTCCGTTTCCTCATACGAACACATGGCAAACACTACCAAGAAGCTACAGGATAAAATGCTTCCACTCTCTAAAAGCAATAATTCTTCAGGATCAAGGAAGAGAATAAAATGTTGTATCCTTAGATAAAAAAAGTGAGACCTTGCAACAGATGCAGTAACTCATCTCTTACTGCAAAATAAAACACAATTCTGAAGGCTGATAGCCAGTTAAAGCCAGGTGGCTGCTTTATAAGCAAATTTTACTTACAAAGTACTCACACACCTAACTAAGCAGATCTTAAATTACAACAGATCTAGAGAAAAAAAATCCACTAAGTCTTTTGTTATTAACTGCTACGTTTAAAGCACCAAAAGCAAATGCCTTTTTAATTTCTTCTCAAATAATTCCTCATTCAACATATAGTTCATAGGATAACAGTAACTCAAGCCAGAAATGACCTCAAGAGGCCCTCCAAGTCCAATCCCAAAAGCAGAGTCAACTATGAAGTCAGAGAAAAGAAAGCTTATTCTTCAACTGTGATCTACTGGAAAAGGACTGAGGATGCTTTTCTAATACAAAACTCCAGAAATTCAATCAAAAGATTCCATTCAGCTCAAATCAAATACACTCTTCCCAGGAATTACCTCGAGGAGCTCCCCGAGGCCCACTTTGTCCAGAACCACGTTTGAAGTTCTGTTGATATCCATCCTGAAACATAAAAATGGAAAAGTTATGACATAAAACATGCGCATTTTCTTGGTTTAATAGTTATCAGTAAAACAGCTCTTAAAACAATCTACACTGATGAAATATCTGTGACTTCAGCATACTGCACTGTTAGTTTTAATTAATGTGAGGAAAACAAGTTCTTACTCCTTCAAGTATCTAGCAGCTCTAATAAAGCAAAAAAACATTTTCTTCAATATAAACAATAAACACAATTAGAACTAGTATTCAATTTTTTCAAACTACACAGAGGTCAAACCGATGGGTTTCCCACAGAACCAGTCAACAAAATGAAGCCTCTAATGACAGTATCAAAATTAGCCATCTCATCTGCTTACGAATACATGTTTGAAGATGAGTGGGTCATTTTCCAGTCAGTCAGACTAAGGTTTGAGCAGACTGTACATTTCCTAAAAAATAATGGAATTCTACACAAATTTCAGAGTAACATATCAGAAATGCAGAAGGCAGGCAGCCCCTCGCAAGCTCGAGAAGTTAAGTTCCACGGATTTCAGTTCTGAGTGTCCTTTCTCATGGAGCTGTGAAAACTTGAGAGTTTTTAGTAATTCAACCAACTTTGCTTTAGCTACTTCAGAGACCACACAGCCAAACAGCTCTCCCAATTATAACTAGCCATGTCAAATCCTGCGATTTCTAAGTATCTGTAACTTTTATCTTCATTAGCAATAAAAAAGTCATAGAAAAACTTTTTCACTAATTGACTTGCACTTGTGCTTTTGCTGACGCATACATGTAGTGTGCTTGTAGTGTTTTCTTACCCGCTGGTAGTTTGAATAATCTCGAGGAGCATTAAATTGGGGCTGCGTGTAACCACTGTTCGGAGTGTTGGAAAATGAAGGACGGTAACCATCATATCCTCCTAAGGAAAAATAAACAAGTCTTTCACTTTGTGAAATGACAACCTGTTACACAAGGCTTCTCTTTATATGGTAGCATAAAGAGCTTTTAACCTAAATCTAAGGGAAAAAAAAAACATTTACAAAGTTCTTACTGCAAGTCAAGCAAGCGTTTGCTAGTTCAGTGGTAATTTTATCACAGGGAACATGAATGAGGATCTGGTAACAACTGGGAGGAGAAAACTATTATATGCATTTCTTCAATATTTTGAGTACAGAACATAAATCCAAAGCTAAATGTAATACTGGGATCTAAACCTAACAGCTGCAACCTGCAAGGTCGCAACAGCCAACTCAAACTGCTTCTGAGTAAAGGTTCTCCAGAGAGGCAGGAAACAAGCCCAAGAATGGTTACAGTCCCAAGTCTAAAATCTGGAATCCAGATCGATTTTAAACAGACAAATGGTGAACACAGTACTGCCAACTATAATCAACTGTATTTTTATTATACAAGTTCCTCCTCTTTTCTCCAGCCTTAAGTGTAGCTTATTTAGCTGCTTAAACAAGCTAAAGTAAACAGAAATTTCAAGTTTCAATAGGTTACAGAGATACTACTACAATATAAAAATCACAGTAGGTCAGTTTAACACATAGCATCTTGACACAGTGTTTCTGGAAAGAAGTCAGATGAGAGTGTTTAATTAAGCTGTTTACCTCTAAATCCATTTGCAGGTCCCCTATAACCATTCATCAAGCCGCGAGTCCCACGCGATCCACCACGAGACACTCCCCGACTGTTGTAATAAGGCTGACTGTTACGTGGAAATCCAGTATTCTGCTGAGGAGGTTGCTGGTGGTTACCTGCCACTTGATGGGTCTGGTCCGGAGAACCATGGTAAGTACCAACCACTATATTTGAAGCAAGGAAAAAGTACAGTACAGAATCCTGAGTTTCTCCATTGACATTCCCACATACGCTCATCTTCTAATCATCGTACAAAGCTTTGAAGTGCTACCACTGAACACATCAACAAATGCTTACCCATTTGAAGAAAATTAATCTGCAGAATTGTGTCAAATTTAGTACTGTGAGATATCTGACAATGAAGGTAAATCAGCTCTGTACCACTTTGAGTCAATGCCAAGAACCCTCTGGCCTAAGCTCAGCAACAAATATTCCTAACGCAGGTAACATTTTTTTCTGTGCCATTTCGATTCCTTTAAAAATCACCAACACACACACACTGTAAAAAATAATGTGAACTAACCCATTTCTGGAGCTTCCTTCCCTCTAAACTGGCAGACAGCCACTAAAAAAATATTTGCAATCACTCTACATTCTTTCTGCTAGGCACAGCTGTGCTGACTAAAGGTGAGATTGTGGGAATGTTTTAACAGAGCTGCCATTTTGACTGTACAGGCTGGGGGTTCTTTCCTCCTACAGGACATGTAAATCAAGAGGCAAAAGCTGGACAGATAGCTTGGGACTATTTGCTTCTTGAAAAAAGGTATGCCACGTTATCTTCACATCACAGGAATCATCAGAAATGGACTGTGAACAGAATTCAAGGATTACAGGCTCAGGAAGTGTAATTGATGATAGATGTAACTCCATATCTAAGAGTGAAAGAGCTATAAACTATAGTTTGACACCAAATGTTAAAGCAAGATCTCAACATTTAAGAGATAAGATTCGCTCTCCCATTTCATATGCAGGAAAGCAAGGCTTCCTTATTCAACACAAAGCACTAGGTTCAGTTCAACCTCACTCAGCCACACAGTGCTACGAAGTTCGGGATAGCTCTCTGGATAACTACGTATCTTAAGACTTCACAGCCTTGATTGTTTGCTCTACCAAAGCTATTACCATTTCAATTTTCTCTAAAATTACTTTACCTGTCTGGAGCTGTTCTTGCTGAAGATCTGATTGTTCTACTTGGTGTGGCTGATTGGAGAAACTCTGGTTGTAACTGGCCTGGTACTGATTTTGTTGCTTAAGGGTTTCTGGCTCATTAACAGGAGGAACAGGTGCATTCATGTTGAATACCTGTAATGTTAGAAAAATAGTGCTCTGCTCCAATCCATTTTTTTATAAATTCTCATTAGATCATTTAAAGAAATAATGCAAGACAGCAAAATGAGAATAATTGAAGGCTATATTGTGCAATTAAATAACTGATTCCAACACTGTAAAAAACAACAAAAGGAATGACTACCAGAATAAAGTAATTCAAAATTCATTTGCTACTTACTGTTTGCATGGATTGGAATGGAGCTGCATTAACATTGATTCCGCTGCTATGCAAAGGCTTGCCAGATCCAGCTTGGAAAACTTGTGGCTGGGATGCAGTGGGAAGCGATGATGATGATGGGGTCTGGTCTGCATTCAGTGACATTGAAGCCTAGTAATTAAAACAGGCAACATCTTAGTAGCTTTTGAATAGTGCTGAGAATTTTAAGGAAAAAAGTGCAAAAGCCTTAATTTCGGAAAGTGAATATTTCGCTATGAATGACAGACTCATTCAAAATTTTGAACTTCTATGGAACTGAATCAGACCTATCAATAAATGACATCACAAAGTTTATTTATTTTCAAGTAAACAAAGATTAACACTCGATCCCATCTGGAAACAGTCATTCCCATCCCTATGAAATCTGACTTACCTGAATCTGGTCAATTGATTCCTTCTGTGGCCGTTGCTCTGTGGTATGAGAAGGCTGATACATGGGTTGGGAGGCTGTATATCCCTCACTTGTAGAAGAAACCAAGGGAACCTGACAAAATAAAAACCAAAAGTTCCCCAAGTCAACTGATGCTCACAGACACGTCTGTGACAGGAATCAAAGAACTCTGGAATGCATTATAGGTACTCTTTAGTAAAACTATGTATTCAGCAAAACTTTACAAGCATTAAAAATCTACTACTTCTTAACTAGCAGAGGACTACCCACCTCATCTTGACACAGCCTGACTTGTCATATCACCCACCCCGACCAAATTTTCTTCTGTGGGTACTTATTAACCAGCTGGACACGCATTGGCATTAATGCAAGAGAAGTTATACATACGTAACAGAAAATCAGGAAGTTCTTATTAATTCTGTAATCACTAGACCATTCAGTAAGAAACTGACATCATGAAGAAAAGGAGAATATATCACGTATGCATTGCAGGAACAGGTAATCCTGCTTAAACTGCAGGAACTGCAGAAGCTGAAAACAGCATTCAAACTTATTCTGACTCCTCTCTAACTCCAGTATCAAATATTATCCAAGCAAGCAGCTGGGACAAATTCCCAACAGAACAAGTCAAAAATAAAAACAAAACCTATTTAGTTAAGCTATAAAATCTGCTTTTAGTCTGATCGTCACTAGAACAGATACAGACTGTGATGATTCTGTTCTTTCCCATTTCTGTTGCAAATAAATAAAAAGTCACTTGCTTTTATCCAAATTAAAAATACTACTTGACATGGAGAGAAAACTGCAAGGCAAAGACTGACATGTCAAATTATTAATCCATTTTGAAGAGAATTCAAAGAAATCTTCAACTATGTATATTAGAATGACTACGTAGCAGTATTCCAAACAGTGCTTCCTCTAAATAAAATAATAAAAACTAAAAAAAAGACCACCTTTGAACTTCAGCTTTGCATTTCTGCTATAGATAGGAATTACGTACATCCTGTCGTAACACTAAGCAAGACTCAATCAAATTTTAACTACAAAATACAATTTACTAAGCATTTTACCTGTGTAGCTTCTGGTTGCACAGGAACTTGATTAGGCTGGGCAAGTCTTGACTCCGTATGAACTGAAATAAAATAACTTCATTTACTACACAGTACACTAAAACCTTTTAAAGAACAGCATTACCATCTTATCTAATTCAGTTATTTGAAACCTCATCATAGTAGATAATTATTCCCCTAGCTTAGCAAAACTACATTCGAAATACCAATTGTATTGTCCACACAAAGTACTTTGTTTTTTTTCCCCTCAGGCATCCAAAATAACCCCGCGGTTTCCAAAAGACTAAGCAAAATGTATTTCACCCATTAAAAAAAAATTCTATGTTCCAACTAGCAGGAAGTGAAGATCCGAATCTATAAACAGCATGCCTCGGAAGTACAATCAAATTTCTTTGAAACGCACCTAAAACACACCGCTATATTACTCATGATGATCCCTTCAACATAACAGTAACTGAAACATTTCTAACAGATGACTTGCAGGCTTCCCCAGTATTTATATTTAGTATTTTCCACTACAAACCTGGAGGGCAGACCATTTGCGGCATGTCCAAATTCTGTGCTGGATTCATGGGCTGTGCAGATACAATGGCAGGATCAAGTGTCTGGTTCTCAAACTCCAGCATAGAGTCCTTGGAATAAAAACAGTAATAAAAAATTAAATCCGGTTTATTGGATTTTTGAAAGATTCGGTGTTTACACTCTAGAAGTGACCAGGTCACAATAAAGGAAGCCTAGGCCCACAGTTAGGCAATAGCTAGTTTTGCCATATATTTTAAATTAAGATAATAAGAATACTAGAAGTATTTATCAGAATGAAAATTCAACCCACATACATAAATTAGAGCTTATTTAACAAAATAACAACTGAAGGCAGGAAGAATAGTCAGGAAGAATAGGAGATGATCTGGTTCTTTATTCTTTACCCAAAATTAGCATTTTCACTTCGTAGGAAAAAAAAAACCAAACCAAACCAAAATCCCAACAAACTTAAGCGTATGCCTCGTTTGTTATCAAGTTGATTATTCTTTCTTTATGGAGCAAGAAGATACGCTTTTCCTGATACATTCACTTAATTCCCAATGCATTTCTAGTTGGTTACAATTTTAGAGGTTAAAAGATGCTAGAAACTTCAGGAAACCTTTTTGTTTTTAGAAAGCCTCCAAAAAACTATCCCAAGTTTTGTACAATTATTTCATAACACAATATTTTACACCGGCTTAAAGAAAGGCTATTTTATAGCTGGCTCACTTAGGCACAATACAGTACACACTCCAATGTCCACAGCTTTTCACCTTCTCTGTTAAGAACAAAAACTGAAAATAGCATTTTCATTGTACTTTAACAGCAATACAGGTTTGTGGGTTTTGAACGCAACACTGCCATACAGCACTCTAAGGCTTGTAAGAACACTGTATTTTTCAGCTGATCTACACCAGGGTCTTCAAGTAACTAAAAGCCAGACAGAAGGAGATGTTTTGTTTCTTCACTTGTGAATACCACAGGAGCTTCAGCATACCTGCATGAAGTTATATGGACCCTGCATCTGGGCCATAAGGTCCTGTACTCTCTGTCTTCTAACAAGAGGATCTGCTTGAGCCACAGTAGTGAGCGTATGAGGTTCAGGAACTGGAGGAGATGTAGCTTGTGTTTGCTGCTGCAGTGAATTTACAACCTAGTAAGAAACAAACAACTAACTGGAATTTCAGCTTAAGATAACAATGCACAGAAACAGCTGAGACAGCAGCTATATAATACAAGAAACATTTATCCATTATGGACATGGCTACTACAATGTTCTTAAAGAAAAATGTTATACCCTCCAACAGAAGTGATCTGTGCAATTCATAAGGTTTGAAAGCTTAGACTGCATTTGATATGCTTTCCATCTATTCATCATTAAACAGATTCATCAGCACGGTTCTTAACATTATAGATATGTATTTTTTTTTAGCATGGGATTTAACAAAATCACTTATCTTTGAAGTTCAAAGAAAATCAGGAAAAGCAAGTTTCAGAAAGATCAACACATGGAAAACAATTATTTTCTTATACCTTTTTAGTAAACGTAAATAGAGTCTGAACTTGTGAGTCCATGCCAATATCTTTCTCAAGTATAACCCTAGCTTAACTAATCTATGGTCTCAGAGAACAGCAGGCTGCATCACCTGGTGGAAAGACTGCAAGACAAGCCCTGAAGCAGTACAACTCCCAGCAGTCAAGAAAGCTCAGAGACTGAAAAATGCTAAGAACTTCCTCAAACAGCAAGGCAGAAAGCATTTACCAGTCAAATGTAAACAAAGAGAAGACAAACAGCTAGAAGCTTTCAAATACCACCATACTGAAGATAACAGAGCAACTAGGAAAGCTGAATATGAGCCTGTAAACATAGCCATCATCAAGTAGTTTAAAAACAGATTATCACAAGGATGACTGAAGTGCACAAGAAGTTGCAGCAGTTCTGCTTTTTCAGTCAATTTTGCTTTTTAGGTAACTCCCATAATATAGAAGCACCATTTGTAATCTACGTTCACATCTACAGCTATCCTTTTAGAAGATACTGTCAAGAACTTGTCTACTGCTTCTTTACTCCCATGAGCTTAACTAGTAATCATCTTCTAAATATACAAGCAAAGCTAAAACTTACAGTAGAACAGGATTTACATTAGCATATATGCACCTGGAAGTTGAAAATAATTAGTTTCACCTAAAACAGCTGGATTCTCACAAGACTTTCAGAAGACATTTTGTACAGCAGTCACGGTGAGGCACAAGATTATTATCCTATTATCACTGGTCTGAACTTTAAACTTCAGCTCCCTCAATCCAACCTCATAGCCCAGAATTTATTTTTTGAAAACTTGTCAAAGAAACCTCACACATCTTCCAACATGACCCTCCCTTGCTCAGATATGCACAGTTCTCATGTTACACTTCACACACGTCTGACAAACTGCAGTGAATCTTCTCTTTACCAAGTCCCTAACAACCTATGATAAAAAAAAAAGATAAATGTTTTGACAAATGTAAAAGCCAGCTACAACTCTACGTTCTTCTTCCCGAGTCCCTTCATACCCAGCTCCCTACTATTAGCGTACAACGATGCCCTAAGGCTGTCAACACTGGAAAACAAGCATGACAGCTCCAGTCTATTACACTATCATCCCCCAACTGCAAATTATGGGTTACTGCCAAGTAAGAAAGCCCATGAATGAAAAAAAGTTTGAAAACACTATCTACAGTACATACATGGTCTTTCTGTATTACAAAGCTTTAAAATGAAAGGAAAAAAGCCAACCATATGACTACATGGAATCCAGAAGGAAAACTAGCAGCTTTTTGTCCATTTGAATGCCGCTGAAAACCAAATGAGTTTGTGATAGCTTTCCTTTACTTCAAAAACAATGATAGAAATGATCAGCATAGACCTCTTTCAGAACACTATCAGCTTCTGAAGTTAAAAGCTATCTTCCAAACTTACTGTAGTAACACCACAACTACCTTCAGCTGAGGTGCAGAAAAGCTCTACACAGTATAGACCATCTTTCTTAAGGACAGTTCTATTTTTTTTCCCCATAAGGGAAGGGATTTTGGTGCCAGCAAGAAGAGCAAGAGTCATTTCAAAGACTGTTATTCTCAATTAACCTTTTTTATGTTAAATCCAGGGGAAAAAAGTTCGTAATTATGAAGTAGTAGTCTTCAACTCTAAATTGTTCTAAATTGCTCATCTGTACGTATTTCAAGAAATTAGGACAGAATTATAGAATCACCAAGGTTGGAAAAGACCTACAAGATCGTCCAGTCCAACCGTTCACCTATCACCAATAGTTCCCACTAAACCAAAAAAGTTTTCCCACCCAGAAAGCAGAACTAAGCATGTATACTGACTGCTTTGTATTATTTCAGGAAAACAAGGCTAATATAATTGATTTTGCTGGCTAGTGGAAAGGTATGGAATATTCAATTCCTGCAAGTAGTCTGATAGAAAACTACACATCATGATATTACCATACTACGACTACTCCATATTATCATTCCGAAGAGTAAACGTCTCAAGTTTTCAACCATGGAATACAGTCTTAATGCTTGAAGAACACAAGGAAGCACACCAGGTTTCAATCATAGTGACAATTCCTACACTCTCATGTCTTCATTCATACTACTTACCTTAAGGACTACAGAAAATCTCTAAGCTACACTGCACACTTGGTATAAACACAGATGTGATTATGCTTCAAGACAGACCGAAACCAATCAGGCTTCAACGTTAAACTACTGTGTCTTCTATGAATACCACAACCTGACATCCCTGGAATGGTTCTTTTTGAAAGACTTCTCTAGTTTTCAAGAGGTTTATTGAACCATATTCAATAGCAGTGGTATCGTAGAGTATGTTTAAGTGGAAGAATGGAATAGTGTGAGAAGGTACTTCTACAATCTTTCACATACATGACGAAGTTAGTTACAGAAGCTTCACATCCATCCTAAGTATTATTTTCTCAGTGGTCTACAATGCCATTAGACATAAATGTCATTAATACGATGTAAAATCAGGCAGAATTGATAACAACATCAAAATAACACCTTTTTTTTTTTCATCATTTGAAGAGATGATGAATACCTATTCCACTCCAACACTTTAAGAACCTAAAGGCACCAAGAGAGTCTAAAAAAATAACCTTCAGAAATTTGTTGCTGCAGAAAACTATGGTGACTCAGAAAGTAAATCTCCAGCATCTGAAAGGTGTATTTGGTCATATTTTGGTCCTAACAGATACAAACCAAGGTCCAACATACCAACCACTGCAATGACCCCATGTGATTTTTCAATGCAGGAAGGGCACGCATTTCAATGTAACAGAACAGTCAACTTGTACACATAGCTGAGT
Source organism: Alectoris magna (assembly GCA_030625065.1). Classification (NCBI taxonomy): domain Eukaryota; kingdom Metazoa; phylum Chordata; class Aves; order Galliformes; family Phasianidae; genus Alectoris; species Alectoris magna. The sequence goes on from CM060565.1 coordinate 42,088,885, forward strand.
CTAGAATCTAAATCACTGAACTAAGAAAATATCCCTACAGCAACATGCCAAAAAAAAAAAAAAAAAAACCCACAAAACAATCACTCAACTGCCAAGTAGCAATGAATTAAACATATTAAGTACTGTATTTCTTGAAAGCCGAAATGTACATACATTAACGTTATAATACGTGTATATGCCATTTGGAGTAGCTATTAACCGAGGTATTATTTTTCTGTTTGATCTCTATGGAACTGCACAATGAAACACAACTACGCCAAGCTGTCAGCAGATAAACGCATGTACTACATCAGCACAAAAGTCATCTTAGAAAAACAAACAAACAAAAAAAAAACACCAGAAAAAAATCTTCCAAAAAAAACCCCCCAAAAAACAAAAAAAACCTGTCTTTTTAAGTCCAAATCTTTATCCTGTATTTTCCCAAAAGCCACTACTGTACAAAGCAAGATCTCCACAGACTTAGCCAGGCTGCGTTGTTTTTATTTTAATTACTCCTGATCTAAATATACAATTTAGAAGAGTAAGTAGTCATTTCAAGCCAATTTAAATATATACTTTTATACATGTTAAGGGAGAGAGGGTGAAATACTGCAACTCATCATGAACTGTGAGTCAGTGGAAACAGGGATTACAATTTTACCTGCAGTACACAAGATCTTACCTCAACCGTTTCAACTGTCCACTCATCTACCTGTTCCTTCTCACTACTGCTGAACTGAGTCTCTGCCATGAATTGTCTGTTTACATACTAAAATAAAAATAAGAAAGGGTATGAAAGTAAAAGTAAGTGGCATTAAAGCTACATAAAATGACAATCTTTCTAGTGAGTAATACCTCAGTCGATTCAACTTCAGTAGGTTCAGTAAATTCTTCTGCCGGATCAGGTTCTGTAAGAAAAATAGACCATTTATGTGAAAGAAAACAAACAAACAAACAAACAACAACCCACAAGACATTACCAACATTACCAAAAACATGCACTTTGAAGACATGAAGATTGCTAGTATACAGAAAGAATGACTACGTGTAAGAATGAACGGATGCACATTTACACTTGACTTATGTTAATATTTAACATTAGAAGCCTGCTATACGTTAAGGAAAGAGCTGCTTCATCACACAGCCTTAGGTAGGATCCTAATTAGATCTGAAATTAGAGCCTCAACATAACTTCTATAGTTAAGCATCTGCTGGGCTCAGAAACAAACTTAATGATAAAAGGCAAATAAAATAACAAACATCTTTCTCAGAATGAATAATGTCAGAACAGAGAACTAAGCACTAAGAAAAAGATTTCTGAAGTTTTGAAAATAGTTAATAAAACAAAATACAACAACTCAAATAAAACTCTTAGTATGAAGAATTACATTCTGCTACCTCCAAATTTATTATCCTCCACAGCATATTCAAAAGGACAAAAAAGGCAGGAATCTTTTCTTCAAGTATGGAACCACATTTTCAAATTCCTTGTGTGTAAACACACTCTACGTCAAATGCTTCTCCCTTCTAAAAAAGGGACTAAGTAGTGGAATGACAGCAAAATGGAAAGGCTCCAGCAGCTAGAACTTACATCTTTGATAGCTTCAATACTACAGACAAAATGTTCTCTTTAAGAGTTTGTAAACTGTAAGTTCAACAGGAAAAAAATAGGAAAGAGATGTTGGAAATAATTCATAACTGCACAAAACGGGTTCTAAATCATTTAATTTTAGCTTCAGTTCTTCTTTCAGCATGTGACATACTGGACAAATGCTGAAGGATATGTTCAAAAAGAAATCCTACCAAGTGACCTTGTTTCTCCATTCAGCTGATGCTCCACAGCTACAACAGCCAGCCTTTCGATGTGTAGAACTGAGGACATTTAACAGTGTGATCATTAGAAAGGATTATGGTCCTTTCAGAAAAGTAGCTAGCAAGAGTAACCCTTACAGAACTCTTCCGAAACACTGCTCTACTCTTCTTTCCTCATCTCTCAGAACAGGGTCTAACAAGTGGTCAACTGTCCCTATATAGGTTGCCCAGATGCTTGTATATCTGATAATCCAGTAATTGCATTTCTATTCAAAACACTTTGTACATAAAATTACATCTGCAATTCAATTAGCCTGATGAATCCAAAGAGACCTGACAGTACAGCAAAAACATGCCAGAAAACAGCGGATCTTCACATTCTTACCAGCTTCTGCTACAGTGTCTTCTACTGCAGGTGTGGGTGCTGCCTCTTCTTCCTCACATAATCCGTTCTGATGGTTATGGGTGCTATCAAAGTAACTAGTTTGAAGAATACGTTCAACAACCTCCTTTAAGGATTTATCTGGAAAAAGAAGTTAAAAATTAACAGCCACTCAACTCTAATCCTTATCCTACTTACTTTCCTTTCTTCCCAAAAATCCCAAGTACATTTTACTGCCCTTTTGCGAGGAAGACGCTGCTGCCCCAAGCTAGTCCACAGACACTACTGTTACATAACTATCATCTGTATTACCAGATCATATTAAATAAACACACTATCTGCTTTAATTCAGACAGAGATCTGAAGGGCAAAGAGAAGAATATGCAACACCCTTAAGAAAACTAATGAAACACTTTGAAGCAAGTATAAGGTATTCAAATTTAAGTATACTTTTACTACTATTTCAAAAATCTCTGGTTGCTTAGTTTTGATTCTGACAAGTTTTAGGAACCCACTGAAGTTTCAACCTGATTTCTTTCTAATTTTGTAATTAAGAAACCTTACTACAAGTCTGTTTCTCAAAGAAACAGCCATCGGTACAAATCTACACAGGAGCCATCATCACAAAGATCTTTCCCTTGAGGTAAGTGACTCAGAACAGGCTTTGCAAGTGAAACAAGAACAAGCCTTCATTGCACTCAGTGCCCCATATGAATGCAGCAGCATCTTAGCCTAGAACAAATCTGTATAGCCATATTGGAAAGGCAGCAATACCTACTGTCTAGGCCCAAAAAAATAAATTAAAAAACAAAACAACAGACTCAAAATAGAAGATTCACAATGCATACCTTGCAAGTGATGATTATCACTGTATGAATCAGTACACACAGAAGAACACAGAAATGCATTCTTATCACCCATTACATCAGTAAAAGTTCATCCTGAGATCCAGATAAAACACCCAGCCTAACTTCATCCAGTAAGAAAATGACTAGGCCTCCAAGGCACAAACACCATCTCTCTGAAAACTGCTCCCACACTTGTTCTTTCCTTTCTCTCTCCCCCAAAAAGAAACACTACGCATCTATCGGCTCTCACAATGATCCAACACCATTTGTTCTGCAATAACCTTACGTCTCAAATATTTGTATTAACTGAAAAAAACAACAACAACAAAAAAACAAACAAAAACCTGGTGTCGCCTCATAAAACTTAATTTTAATTGTGTAAATGGTTTGAGGTTTCCTGTTCTGACACTAATAAGCAAAGCCTTATATTCGTTGAAGCCAAAGTATTTTACAATATTCCGTGTATCGTTCGCAGTAAAGTTAAGTTACATCATCAGAAACAAAAACCCTTCCAACAGCTTAAAATTGCTGCAACATAGTAAGAATTATTGGAATTTTAAAAAGCAAATGAGAAAAGCTGCTAGCCGTTTTACCTAAGGACAATCTTCCCTACAACCTTCCAGTTCAGATACTTCAATAGTAATAGATAACCATCTAACACAGCCATTTTCTTAATATATAATGTTAGAATGTTAGAAGCTATGTATTTGTGGAAATTGACATTTCTGCAAGAATGCAGTCCATGTGAATGATCACGCACCAATTTAAAATTTAAGCAATTAGATTAGGTCAGAAATAAAGTATTTTTGTAGGAAGGGACAGGGGAGAGCAACAAATCACGCTAAATAAGGTCATGTCAGTTTATATATTAGATCGTGTTACTGTCTAAGCTCCTGGTCCATACACACGTTTCCAGAAAACAAAGAATTGTTACGAAGCATCAACAGCAGTAAAATACTGCTGAAACAGTAGGCATGGACTATGCTTAAATACTGAGCAATGCTGCATCAGTGAAAAAAAATACAGTACACGCTAAGTTTGTACTTCAGTGAGTTATTCCAATAGTCTAGGCAATGTTTGAGAAAAAAGGAGCAACTATAAAATGCTGGAAAGACATTTAACTATCAGAATTCTTTTACATCAGACACTGTAATTTAGGTCAAGCACAAATTTAGTGCACTGTCTCTTTAAAACATAGACTATACTTACAGGTTGTTCCACAAACAGGTTTTTCCTTCCCTTCCAGTAAGTCCCACAGGTGAACAGATGCTTGCTCATACTGCTCATTCAACCTTCAAAATTAATAAGAGTTAATTTCTTACTAAGCTTGTGGTAATTTAATCACAAAATAAATTAACTAACTGAACGACAATTATAAAGGAAAGTACTTCCCTATAAGCTCACCTCATGTTCATGTCTCTTTCAGGGTAAACTAGCTTGTAAAATTCATCCAGCATTGTCAGTTCCTCCTCTGTCAGTACCGGTACTCCATTTGATCCCTGTTTCAAGTCACTGCGCACTTCATCATCACCCAACTTGTCCAAAATAAACTGCAGCTCTAGCACAGTCTTTAGACGTTTCTGCTCAGCCTCTTCTCGCATGAGCTGCTCCCTGCGAGCTGTCTTTTTTATTGTTTTCTGGATCTGTTCAGAATCAAAAAGGAATTTAAAAAAAAAAAAAAAAAACAGATTGGAAATGTATTTTATTGGTAAGTAAAGCTGGATGTTGAACCGCCACTTATCAATCTAACATTACAACAGAGTATCAGCGAAGCATGAAAATTATCTTTCAAGCAAAGTCAAAAGCCTGCAAATTAAGCCAAACTTTAAAATCAATGCCATAAACCTTAGATTACATTGGATTTTGATTATGTTCTTATCTGAAGTCTGTATTTCTCTGCATGACTTATAAGTAGTTTAGTCAAGCAACTGCAGCTGCAATGTATAAAGTTTCAGACATGAAGGTGCTGTGTGAAACAAGCTCAGATTAATATTATCTGCCTCCTTTATGAATTATTCTGTAAAGTCTAAATGATTTTGATCTAGATGAAAGTAAAGAAATGTACAAAGTGAAGTAGCTTTTGAACAAGCATTATGGCTATTTACAGCCCAACTTCAGGCTTTACAGTTTGGAGGTATAAAAGTGATCCATACTTATTTATTTTTAAAGAGGCCAGAGTTCAGCAGATAACACTAACAGAGCAGTTATTCACCATATCCCATCGCAGTCAGTACAAGGCATTCACTGGAACTACTTGGAGGTCAACTGAAAACAGATAAATATAAGTACTAATGGGAGGGAACTCGTGGAATGTTTTGCCATGCAAGGCTGGGTAGCCTATTATCAGCAAGTTTAAGAAAAGCATTAAAACAAATTCTTGGACAAAAGGTTCACAGATACTAAGGGGAGCACGAAGGAATCAACTCTCCAACATTCTCAGTTTGAGGATGATGAATGCTGGCAGGGAACAGATAATAATTAGTTCTGTAATCTATATCATATCTTCTACAACTGCTGCCATAATGCTGGTTGAAATGCCTTACTAGTCTGAGCTCACAGGACATTTCTTTCATTTTTATTCTTTGTTCTAGCCTCCAAAATTGAATTTGTTCCCAAGTACACAAAAATTTAACCTTCTTTTCCAAAAAATGTAACACACAATAGTAACTCTCTCACTCTGAAGCATCTACATTGTTTCTAATCCGAAACAATTGCAAGCGAGCTTCAAAGCAAGAGATCAACTTCTAATTCCTGGAGTCCCTCTTTCTGTTGGCAGTCAGCTGACCAGGAAACATTTCAGGACATGCTGGTCGGAGGAAGAATGCCCTTTGTTACTAACCTTCCATGAACATACATGGAAACCTGATGCAAGCAAAAAAAAAAAAAAAAAAAAAAAAAAAAGGCTTGGCTTACATGCTTCTAAGTTTACAACCAGAAGAAATGCAGAAAGCAGCCTATTATGTCAGGGTGCTGACTGTCCTTGAAGTTGTCACACAGTTTGTTCTTAAATTGAATACACCTGTTAATGCAGCAGACTGGTTTAATGTTGATGACTAAATGAATTCTAACAATGCTCTTTCTGTAACTCATCAAGTCTAACTACGTTTATAATCTGCCATTCATGTGGGATGGATTATGATTTCTGTTTGAACCTGCATTAATTCTTCCTTGAAATGATACTGAATAGATCTGAACTGTCTCTTTTTGAAGTTCTTCATGAAGAAAAAAGCTGCTCCTGTAACTGGAATTGTCTTCTTGGAATTTTAAACTCATTCTTCATCACACTATCATTTTACAACCCGGACATAACAGCAGTTCCAAAGACGATCTATTTTAAATAGCATTCAGTTATCTTATAATCTATGAAAATTATTTTAGTCTTTAAACTTGTCCCATATCGTAGTTTCAGACTGTATTTGCAATTACTAAGACAGGAAAAATCTTGAAAAAGGAACCACAATACCTTCTGTTGCTGAAGTTTGATAGGCTACAGTAACATAAGGAAATAAAAACATTCAGCCTCTTCCCAGGGAAGTAGGCCTGTGAAATCCCTCTTTTCTTTTAGGAAAAAAAACATTACCTATGGCAATAAGTGGCAGGCTATAATGTTGTATGACAGGACTGCCCAGTGATCAGTGTCTTAAAAATGTCTCTTTTGTCAGGAAATTACCACATTATTTTTGTTCCTGTATCTTCAGGCAGTGCTTCAGAAAACATCTTCTACAAGTAGCTTTGAGGAAACCTGTCACAAGCTTGTACAACATTAACAGAAAATAGTCAAACATACATACAATGAGCATTTCACCTTCCGTAATAGAGGCTGCTGCTCCCAGTGTTGGTGAAAGACGATTTAAATCCCAAGTGCTACACACTGCAGCTAAAAGACCACACTGGACCACTTTACTTACATCTTGGCTCAGTGCCATAAAGCTCCGCTGCAGTTCTTTAGCGAATTCCAGATTATTTGTCACTTCCTGGTATTTTGACACTGCATCCTTAAAAAGCAAAAATAATAATAATAATAATAAGCAACCAGTCAGAAACAGAGGAAAATACATGCTTCCAAAAAGCTATTCACTGCACTTTCAATTTCTAAGTGAGGCACAGCTGTACAGGTCACCATCTCTGAACAAGCTGCAGCAGTGTTACGTTTTGAACTCTCACTGGCCAAAATATGGAAGGGACTTGTGCACATCTTGTACATCTTTAGGGCCTGCTGTTTCTTAGAAGTACAGTGGAACATGTGCATGAATACGCTGACACATTGCTGAGTAGCAATGACACACTAGTTTAATGTCCAGCTTTAGACAGCTTCTGAGGAAAAAACAAACAGGCAGGCTGGCCTAGGGGATGGGGGAAGAATAATGTGACAACTCAGAACTGCTTGAGATAAAGATCTGAGAATTCATGCATTGCAATCAAATCAGTATACATAGCATAATGTTCCCATCCACAGATTTTTGGATCTTGTACTGTTTTGCAGTTTATCTTCTACCACCAAAGCAATCCATACTCCTTAACTCCCTTACTTTGTAGTAATGACAAATTACAGAGTCCAATTACATTACGCTTCTGTTCAGATCCATTCAATAATGGACATAATCTTGGTAGGAACAAACAAGCCAGAGAAAAGACTCTACTTTCTTTGAAAAGCAAAGAACATGAACTGTTTTGTTTTTTAAATCTCCAGGTATTTCTGTTTGCAATACAAGTAAGAAACTTATTAGCTGATGTGCAAAATTCATCATCCTTCGCTATTTACTAAAGCGAAAGACACAGTGAGCTTCCAGCATTTCTCTACTCAAACACAATTTCAGTTATGAAGAGCTGTAGTCAGACTCTATTCCTCATTAAATTTAACTCCAGAGTTTCTCTTCTGAAGGTGAAATTTATCTTCCCTGCTCAAGCAGAAAACTTCTCATGGCTTATTTTCACAATACTGCCATTAAAAAACTAAAAATACAACAATTGATGATATTTCACTAGTCAATTAACGGGCAAAGAAGAACCAAAGTGATTAGCTAAGACTAAACAGATGAAAAGATCACATGGAACAAGGGTAGTAACTGATTTCTGCAACACGAACAGCTACAACTGCTGTTGCATATGCTTTTTTTAATCTCGTCCATGCTGAAAATCGTCAACAAAATATTGCTGATTACTAAGTATCCGGCAATTTCTACTATCAATACGCGTGTTTGTGCAATACAACTAAATTTGATACTTGCCTCATATCTATTACAACTGGAAAACAGCTGTTAAGTAGAGCACTACAAGCTCTGACTTTAACAGCCTAAACAACAAGAGAACCATGTTCTATAGATATATAGATATACACACGCATACATACATACACATGTAGATAGCAAGCCCAGTTTACCTAGCGGGTCACAGCTCCTGAGAGCCCCGCAGAACTCAATCTAAGCTAAACCTCTAACTAGACTGCTTATTTGTAAGTTAAGTGCGATCAAGTGACTAAGCTCTTTAAGTTCTCCCTGGGCACATTTTCTAGGAAGAAAAGAATGATGTCCAGGGAACCTTAAAGGTACTGTTTAGCTCTTTCAACAGTACTAGATTACAACACAGGCCATTTTTCACCACAGCCTGCTTACAACCTGACCTCAGCAAGCATAAAAAAGTATTATGACAAATTCCTTTACAGATTCCTCCAGTTTCTTATGAACACAAAAACTGAGATCTTCCAGGCAATAAGAATCAGAAGTCAAGACTAAGCTCTTAAAAACCTAGCTTTTAACAAGCAGAAGGAAGTGAAATTCACCCCTTCTCTCCCCAACATCACCAAACATTAAGAAAGATCTGGTTATTATTTTGTTCTTTTTACCAGTTGATCTTGATTCAGACGTTCTCCCTTGTTCATTCGTTCCTGGTAATCATCAAGTTTGCTCTAGAAGGAAAGAAAAATCCTATTACAAAGAGACAAAAGCTGTTACTACTTTTTCTGTTTCTGCTAACAAAATCAGGTACTGTCATGTGACAGTAAATACAGACTGTAGCATATTACACAAACATGCAACTATCATGTAGAAATAGTACTCAAGAAAACTCGCCTCCTGGGTTAAAAATGAAAATATTTGTCTCTTCGGAAAGTATTTACTACTCTTACTTAGGTTAGAACAACATATCTTCATGAACTGTCTCAGTTTCCAAGCAAGGACATGTTTTTCCTCATGTGGAGAATGTTCTGACTGCACACTTCCTTCACTCCTAATTACAAAGCTGAAGAGAGTCCTGAGCCACAGCAATACCACTGTATCACTACAATATCAAAAACATGACTGTAGAGGAAAAAGCCACTGCTAATAAGATTCAAAACTCTAATTCTTCACACTTGCACCAGTTAAGATAGGGCAAGAATGCCCATCAACATAGCTCATCTTAATAGCAATAAAATATTTCTATGCAAAGGCAGGAAGATTTCTTTCTCAAGGAGAGACACTGAAAGGGAATCATTAGCTTAATATTCAGCAGGACCAAGCCTCTAATCTGCTTAAATACAGAACTGTGCAAAACACCAAGAGTAGCCAAAAGCAGGTATACCTTATGCAGGCCCAAAATGACATAAAGGATTGACATGCTGAATTTTAAGGGTCTTGGGCATGAAGCAAAGTCGGTACGAAAAACTTACACACAGATCTCTAAGTTTCTACCATTTCTCCATATTACAACTGATCATAAGTTTATGAAGCTTGCCTTGCGCTTATTAAAAGCTTTAAAATGATCCTTATTCATTATCTTCCTGATCTAGTATAAAAACAGTATGAAAATGAGAGCAGGCAAGCTTCTTTTTGAACGCAGAAGAATTAAAACCCTGATCCAACCATACTTTTAGTTTATACTTGTCACTGAGTGACATGGGTTTTTTGTTATTGTTGTTGTTTGCTTGTTTGTTTTGTTGGTGGCAGCTTATTTGTGGGGTTTTTGTTTTATTTCTTTACTAATTTTACTTACTGATATTTCAGTGAAAATATTTTACTGGAGTTTTTCTAGTTAATTCACCTCCTCTGCTCAATACCAGACCTCTTAGAACAGAATACGAAAGAGCTGAACAACAAAGCTTATATTATTTGATGTCCAGCATCACTTAGTCAAACACAGAAACACATTTATGTGACTTGGTCCTTTCAGTGTCACCTGGAGACAAAAAAAAAAAAATTATTTGAAAATTCTACCCAGTGGATTTAACTATTTTGCCTTTCAGAGCATTAGAGCCAGCAATGGTCTAAGCAAATAGAAATTTCAATTTTTATTTCAATTCAAATAGAAAGTCCAAGAAATAAGAACTTCCTGAGCTCCAACAACATATTACAGGGAATTTCATGCTGGAGACAGACGCTAGCACTGTAAAAAAAAAAAAAGCTGTCAAATGCAGCAGCCACAGTTGGAAACATATCAACAGAATTGCCCTGAAAAGCATTCAGTGTATTGGAAATCTACCACATCAGAGAACAAGGAAATTTAATTCTCACACATATTGCCTTGTATTAAAACAGATGAAAATGTGGCTGGACAAAAATGTAAGTAGAGAAGTAGTTTACATGATTTTAAAGACACCAGCTAAGAGGAGACGACCAAAGAGCTGGAACACATCTCCTATGAAGAAAAACTGAGGGAGCTGGGATTGTTCAGCTTGGAGAAGAGAAGGCTCTGGTAAAACCTCACTGCAGCCTTTCAGTACTTCCATGCTTCCTCGTGCTTATAAGCATGAGAGAGACTGACTTTTAACGCAGCCTGAAAGTGACAGGACAAGGGGAACTGCTTTAAACTAAAAGAGAGGCCATCTGGAAGTTAGAAGGAAATTTCTTCAGAAAATAGTGAGGTGCTGGAAGAGGTTACCCAGAGAAGCTGCGGATGCCTGGAGGTGTTCAAGACCATGTTGGACAAAGCCCTGGGCAGCCTGAGCTGGTGGGTGGCAGGGGGTTGGAATTTAATGACCTTTAAGGTCTCTTCCAAGCCATTCTTATGAACAACACTACTTTAAAAAGTTTTGCTGAACATGCAGCAAAACCATGCTGCAAAAAACTCACACGATGTGTTTTGCTACTACCTTCACATTAAGAACGCTGCAATAACCTAATTAAGTACCATGAAGTCCTTCTTTAGTGGTCAAATATTTTAAGTCTAATGTAAATATTTTGTTTATATGGTTTTCATTCCATGGTTGTATCAAATGAAAAAACAAAGGGCAGTACATCTATTCCTAAGAATTCATTGAAGAGTTACCTCTCTTTTTCTACCCTAAATGCATCCATATCAGAAATGTAAAAGCAAAAGAAGGAAAGCCCTTTCAGCTGCAATGCAGAGGAGAAGCAAATGTGTATTTAGTTGCTTACTTGGCACTTGAAATCTTTGTGATAACCTACATTTTTCTATCACCCCCAAGAAACTACAAGATCAAAACATTATGTTAAAGAAGCTTAAGGAAGGACAATGCTTTTAACCTGCGCTGTGAACTAACAGCAATCTAACAGCAGCATTAGTGCTGTAAAATAACTGCAGTAAAACTCCCACTCCACAACCTACTGCAGTGTCTGCAAGAAGCAAGGATTTTCTTAACTTTACCCCCATTCTGCAACTACACCTTCACTCACACTGAAGTATAAAAGCTAAATGGGCAGAAGAAATACTTAGTGGCAAAGTGAGCATATAAATAACCCACTGAACAGCACTTGAGTCAGAAGACCCCAGTTCTGCAGACAGAAAGCCACCACGCTTCAGCTCTTTTTCCACTGGGATTCTTGAAGTATTTTAGACTTCCCTTGGAGAAAAAGTACTACATACAGGCCACATGTCTGGGAAGAGGGAGGACAGGGAGATGGCGGTGTCGATTGCTTAAGTATGCCCTACATCTTATTTTAACAGGAAATCAAAATTGTTTTTCTTCACTATGGAAACAGATGCTTTCCTCTCACATTCAGGTGAGAGGAAACTCATTCACTCATTACCTGCTCTGAATGTCAGAGTGAAGTGAAAAAACGTGTGGTTACATGACATTAGTTCCAAAATCGATACTGGTTTCAAAAATGCCTGACCACTCAGCTGTGCTCTTAAGAGTCATTTACAGTGCTATGCTATAAACTGGATCATTGGAACGATCTGATTAAAAATAACCCTTAAAAAGGGTGGAGGCCAGAAGCAAGGAGGCACTATATTTAACCAGGTACTTTCAATGATATCATTTATGCTACTTGTATCAGTACACGCGTATATGCAAAGCTGCAGTGAGGAAGGGAAGAGGGTATCCAACCCACTGAAGCAAACTCTATAACATGCACTTCACTATGAGCAAAGAAAAGGTAGAGGACTATTTGAAGTCTGTTTTCTGAAATCTCAAACACTGCAAGCTTTTAAACACGTATTAAGCAATTCAGATAATCCAAATCAGTTCTTACGTGTTTCCTGCTAAAAACAAAACAAAAACCAAACCCAAGCTACAAAATACAAGTTTATCAACATGTTTTATATTTGCACATTGTAATTTACTTCTCCTCTACCATCATCTCTATAGTCACACATCTTAATGCCCCTACAAAGTCTGCTCAAAATTTCGTTGTTAGAAGTCTATTTTCTCAACAAAATAGAAAAAAAATAAAAATCAAAAAAGGTTACATATTAAAGGGTATAAAGAATTAAAGAAGGGAATTCAAAATCTCTCTCCCTCTCAAAAAAAAAAACCAAACCCCACAGAGTTCTCTATCTTGGTACAGTTTATATTATATACACACCTAACAGAAGTTCCCAAAAGCTGCTTCAGTCAGAAGTTTCAATGAAAGTTTCAGACTTCCAACATGCAGCCTCAAACAGTTTTACAAGCCCTCACTTTCAAAGTCACGTCTCATCTCCAAAGATAAATTTGAACTAGCCCCATACTTCATCCAGCGCAGATGGCAACAGGACCTTTCTGAAGCAGCACTTGTTTTTCAGTAACTTCTAGATCAGCATTCCAGAAGAATCAACTTACATGTGTGGGTGAAGAAAGGGAGAAAGAGGAGGTGACGATTCCTTCTCTGAAGAACAGTGTGCAACAGCGACAGACCATAATAGCTGCAGCAATCAGCAACTTATCCTGCATGCTTCCACTGCTATAGAGATTGCAGAGAGAAGACACTTGCGCCGTGCTGGCAACGGGGACGCAATTATGTTCATCTTAACAGGACAGGACCCACACAGGCTTCAAATCCAGACCAGTCCTAGGGCTGATCTGTTGCCATCAAACAAAACAGCCCACTTATGGGGCAAACTACTGGTAGAACCGAGCTTCACAAGGAGAAGGGTTCTGGAAAGACCCAAGATGTCCCCGAACATCCAAGTGGCCCACATAAGGGTACAAAAGCACTTAGGCATGCTGACGGGCAACTTGGAACATGGCACTCTCCTGCTATCACAAGCTGCATCTACAGGAATAGAAAACTGATCTCAGCTTTTACTACAGGCTGCTAGCTGTTAATCCAACATTTTACTGAATGGGGAGGACAGCTGCCTCTCAGGTCAGAACAACCTGAATACACAGGAATTTTGTCTGGAACAGTAGCTGGGTAACAGTTACAGAGGCAGTCTAAATTTTTCAACCCAATCAGGATTACATGCATTCAGAAATTCAGAAACAAGCTGATAAAGCAACAGCATCTTATGTTACTAGCAACAGCTAAAATGTCCCATCTTTACAACTGTAAATCGAATACACCAAGGCCAGGCCACATCAAGTACTTTAAGCTAATACCCTTCATATCTGCAGTTCCCCAAGAATAATCTTTGCGATCACCTGCCCACATCTTAAAACATGTTAGCAAATGAGAGATCTTGTCCCTTTTAGAGAGTATTTGGTTTTAAAAATTGTTTTTATAAGCTGAAATCATAAGGCCCTTTGTTTTTTCATTCCCCATTGTAAAGGACATGGGTTTGATCTATATTCAATCAGCTTAATTTGGAAAGGATCTACTCACCTAACAACAGAAAGAAACAGGATGACATTCCTACCATTTCCAAACAAAGAGAACACAGACATTTTCAGGCCACGTTTCTACACACATTTACGAACAGTAATTCAGTTTCTCTTAAATCCCTTTAAACTAAGCCAGACTTGTTTGAAGTAAAAAGAACTTTTAAGAGAAGAACATAAAACCGTAACACCTTACTATTTCCAAAATATTCAGAAACATTCAAAATAGCACAAAACTCAGCAACATTAGGAGTTCTATACTGCATTTTGCTTGTCATGCGATTTTGTGCTCAGAGCTTAAAATGGAACAGGACAACAATTTACTTCAAACCTTTGAGTTCTTTCATAAGGAATGACCTTTATCTAACTAAAAGCTGCACATAGCATTTAAGAGTTAAGACAGTACTTCTTACTCTTCATCCACCAGAAGCACGTCTTAGTCAAACATAATTTTATAACTGCTCTCAAAAACAGAGCCCTCAAACTAAACTGTTGACAAACAACTGCATGTTCAGCTAAGCAGGAATTTCTGTGTGATTTACACAGTCTTCCCACTCGTTCCCAACTGGACACTATCCAGTGTGATTTTACTTTCTGCATGGTTAAAAAAGATCTCATGGAAGATTAATTTAATGTATTTTGGTAAACTTATTAAGTAATACAGTAGAAATACTTAAGTCCGTGTGTACAGTAAGTTACGCATTTACTGTTCTCTTCATTGAAAGAATGCTGATCTATTGAAGAACTGTTGGTTCCCCAACCAAAGGACAGGCTTAAGTCCACAGATTAGTAACTCTTATTTAATACATAAAGATCTACAAGGGGATGGAGGGGGAGGCAGAGCACTGATTCTCCCAAAGAGACGTTCTAAGTAATTTTAATGGAATTACCTTTCCAGAAAAAAAGCTACTTACCCTGCAGTCAGCTGCTATGACACCATAATGATAAAAACGCAATTACAGCAGCCACAGACACAAAAAATAACAAGAACCAGGTCTTTAATGAGCATTAACCCTAATTTTCACTCTGCTCCATTGAAATAATGGCCTTCCACACACCCTTTTAACTTCAGGTACTACAGATGCCCTCCAGAAGGCCCATTCAAATAGAAGGGAATGGACAAGCCAAGTGTAAATTAGGTGTGAATTATTTATTTGAAAAGGTAAATAAAAACACTGCTGGAAAGGAAAGGTGACTTGCACATCAGTAAGAGTGTGCTTATCCTCTTCATTTCTTCAATGTACAGAATAGATCAGAAGGCATTCCGATTTAAAAATCATTTTCAACATCATAGGAAACTATTTTCTTGTCTTTTTTCTACCTCTTAGTACCATATTACAAGGCATATGCTGGACACCATCGTTACAAACCATTTTACCAGAATCATTCGAGATATGTACAGAAAGACTCGTATTCATTCTCAAGATGAGGGTTAGTGTTCTTCTGCAGGCACACATTTGTACGCATCAGCACATTTAAGAACAACGTTTTGTCCCATCTATACACACAGTATTCAGACAAGGGTCAAGAAGCGATCCTTCAATTTTAAGCTTATCTAAAAGCTCCCAGCACGTTTCTTTTTGTTTTGTAACAGTAGGAAAATCCAACGTTGTGCTTTTTTTCTATTTTAAGTGAGAAATCACCACGCATGCCGATTTACAGCTGCAAAATAAAGCACAGCTTGCTTCATTCGCAACTCACCTGTAAGGGCCAACGTTTTGTTTTCTATAGCCCACTCCTCTAGACTACTAGAACCTAAAACGCTGGTTAAAAACTGAAGCGTAACTGTGCTTATTAATTCTTAAGAGCTAAAACAGATTTGGGGCCTCAGCACAGACTTCTATCCAAGAGCTCCCAAATTTCAGTTTGGTGATGTCGTGCTTCCCAGTACGTCTGCAGGCTCCATGCCTGTCGGTGCCCTACTCTGAAGGACCTCTAGCGCTTCCCTAGTTGGGAACCCCTCCCCGCATCCCACAACGCTAAGCACGGAACGGTGCCGTGCAAATCCCCACTAACCACGGCATCATCTTCTCGCTGTCACAAACCCGAACCCTCCGAGGATCACGGATTTAGCAGCGGCTCTTTCTATAAATAACCGCCCAAAGGCCGCTCTCAGCTGACCCGGGACTCCCGAGGGGCAAGAGCGGAGCGAAGCGAAGAGCTGCGGGCGGGGCGGCCCGGCTTTGTGCGGGCTGCTGGCACAATGCAGTTCCGCCGGGGAGGCTTAGGCGGCCTCGCCGCCGCCATGTTAGCTCCCGCCTCCATGTGCGCGGCTCGGGGGGACGCGGCGCTCCGGCCCCGCGGCTCGGCCCGGCAGACCGGGCAGGGGGAGCGCTGCCGGTGGGGTGCGGGGCCGCAGGAAGGCCGGGAACGGCGGCCCTTCCGCAGAACGGCCGGGCAGAGACCCGCCGCGGCGAACAAAAGGCGGAAGGGGGAGGGGGCCGCGCCGCTGGGGGCTCTCCGGGAGGGGGCCGCGGTGTGCAGCGGAGCTACACCCCTCGGCCCCCGCCCTCAGTCACCGCCTCGCGGGTAAGGGCCGCGTCCGCTCCTCGGGGCCGAGCGGGGCCCGACGAGAGGGCGACCTGCGGAGGGGACCAGGGGACCCCCGAAAGAGGAAGGGGGGAAAGGCCTGGAGAGCGCGGCTCGCCCTTCTGGAACCTTCCAGCGGGCGGCCCCTGGGGGCGACGCCGGGAACAACCCGCGCGGCCGCGGCTCCCCGGCCCGGAGCGGGGACGAGGGGACACGGCCCGGCCTGGGGAAGGGACAGAGGCGGGCCGGCTCGGCGTCCCGAGGCAGCGGGGTATGAGCTCCCCGCACACGGCAGCTGCCCAGCGGGGAGCCCGAGAGGCCCGCGACCTCCCCCTGGGGGCAGCCAGGTTGAGAGAGGAGGATAGGGAGAGGGGAGCACCTTTTTCTTTTCGAGGTTGCGCAGCTTTTTGTCGATCACTCCTAAGATCTGCTTCATGGCCTCGGTCTGAACCGAGGTGATGCTGCCGCCCGACGCCTGCGGGGCCGCCGCTGCCGCCGCCGGGGCCTGCTCGTTGCCGCCCGGGCCCGCCTTCCCGCTGCTGCTGCTCGCCATGGTGCTGTTGGTAGCCGAGGGCATCTCTGCGCGGGAGAGAGCGCGCGTGAGGAGAACAGGCCGCCGGAGGGGACACGCGGGAGGGCGGGCGCGCACTCGGCCGCTTCCCCACGCCCAGGACGGACGCGCGCCAGCCGCACCTGCCGGCTGCGCGCGCCCCCGTTCCACTGACTCGGCCCCGGGCGCGCGCAGGGCGGTCACGTGACGGGCAGCCTCGCGCCGGCGCTCGCCCAGCCAACGGTCATTCCCCGAGCGCGGCCATTTCCACCCCCTCCCTCCCCGCCCCGCCGGTGTCCGGAGGGCCTCGCCGCCCCCCTCACCGTGTGCGTGAGTGGCCCGGGGGAGGGGGGACTCGGTGCGCTGCGCTCTCGCTAGAGGAATGACCGCCTCAGCCGACTCCGGCCCCGCGCCGCTCCTTCCACCTCCGCACAGCGCTACTATGGGAGAGAGCGAGAGCGCGCACGCGAGCGCGTAAGACAGGCGGCGCGGGAGCGAGCGGCGCGGGGTCCTCGCCGACCGCGAGTGCCTGCGGAGAACGCCTGAATCTCTGAATCCGCCGCGCAGGCGGAGGAGGCGCTTTCCAGCCGGGCCGCTGCCCTTCTGCTCGGCTCGATAGGGTCCTTCAGGCGCGCGCCGGGCGCCTCAGCGCCAGACACAATAGCGGGGCGGGGCGACCGCGGCGAGGCTCCCGCCCGCCATCAGCGGCTGTGGCGTCCTACGGGGCTGGGCGCGGGTGTCGTACGGTGCGGGTTGAGCCCCGCAGAACAACGGGCGCCCGTTAGGGAATGTGCTCTGCCCAGCTCCTGGCGACAGCGTGGCTCCGAACGCGCCCTTCGCCTGCTGGTGCCCTGGAGGCACGTCTTTGTACCGGTGCCTGGCGCGCCGCATTGGGCCTCACTCAACGCGTTTCAGCCGCTGAAAACCAGTTAGCTCATTTGTTTTTCAGACTGGGATTCATATTTAATCCTCCTCGATGCAATATGTGCATTTAATACGTATCTGTGACCAGAGCTAACAACTGCTTGCTGAACATTAACTTCCATGCCAACGGCTGATGATTATTTCAGTATCAGTTTGAAGAAAGCGCAGCGAAATGCTGTCTTTCTGCGTTTCCCTATTAGGGCAACGTGAAGACACAGTGCTGAGCAGGCTGGCAGCTAGATGACATTGGAAACATGTTTATCCTGTGGTCATTGTGGAGTTAATGGTTGAAGGACTAGGAATCCAAGGCCCTAATACTCAATTTCCCCCAATTCCACTTTTTAAATGAAATTTTCAGTTGCAATTCCAGTTTAGGATTTTGTCTGTTTAATCCTGGATGCCCTGGTTTGTTTTGTTTGAAAACATCAGCACAAGTGAGAGCTGTTACTTGAGCAACTGTGCCAATCTAATGGTTCTCCACATCAGAAGGAAGAGATTTCCTTGTCCTTCCCATCCCCACCCAACCCCTGTGCACAGTCACACAGGCCCAGTTCTGATGCTGGCTGCCCATGAGTTAATTCAAGTTGGTAATCAGCAGAAAAGTGCTTTCTTTGACCTCATGCTTTAGCAGTTAATGCCTGAATAGTCAGATTTTTCTTCATGGCGTCTGTAAATACTGTTTTGTAGACTTCACATGTATGCATGCATTTTAAATAGTAGCTGAATGCTTTGGCATTTTATAATAGCCAATTTGCTTTCCAGATTACTGCATTTTGCATAACAGGTTATAAGACAAGTGTAATTAATCAGCCAACCCCATATATGTCACTTGAATAAGTGCACATGTCCTCAGATATTGAAAGTCAGCGTCTTTTCACAACTCACCAAGAAGTTTTGCTTCATACCACTATTAAGATTTGCTTTTTACGCTGCAACATATTTCTGCAAGCCCCGTACCCAGTGGTTGAGATCACTTTTCCCCACTCACATTCTTTGTGAACACTGAAGCACACTGAGGCATTTTGACCATTAAATATAATACCTGAAAATACAAAGTCGTTTCATCCATTGCTATACATTTCCTCTTATTACATTGCCATCGCAATTCTGGAAAAGCTGTGGCAGCTCAACAGCTTAGGAAAATCAGCCGAATCATAGAGAGCTTAACTTAGTTTGTACTCTGTACTTTTTTTGTACGCTGTACTTCTGAAGAACACAAATCTGCAAGAAAAATGAAAAGCAGAGTTGGTGGAAGAATTGGTGACAATAAATTCAAAAATGTCTGTTGGCTCAGAATAAAGATTTTGTCCGCCAATGTAAGAGATTTATTCTTAGTGGGAAGGCACAAGAAAATAGCAAGTCTTCAGTCTCACAAAAAGGCTAAAAATACTGCTCCTGAGAGCAGTTATTACATGAGATTGCACAAGCAATGATTATATGACAATTACTGCATCAAAGCTCTTCATAATTACAGTGGATGCCGTTTTGTTAGCCAAAGATAGAACTCTATTGCTGAGCTTACATACTAAAGCGTAAATATAAACAAAGCGTTATGTATGTATCTTATACAGAACTGCAAAGGGACTTGCATACCATACTGAAAAATTGACATTTGTGAATTCAGCCTATGTGTCACCACCAGAAAGGAAAAATATTTAACTTGGTTATGTTCAGTAGTAATTTAAGATACATTGCTAATATGAAGTAAATTAAAGGATTGAATTTTAACAGCATATAATCATTAGCTAATTGGGAGATTTAAGATGATGTAGGGAAATAAGTAATAATTAAATAGCAACTTGATTACAAATTCAAAGACGACAAGATTCATGAACTTACTAACAGGATATCCTAAATCAATTTTTATACTTATGCACAGATACAAAATACATACATGCAGAATCACAAAGAATGGAAAAGACCCCCAGGGACATCCCAGATAACCATCCACCTACCACCAGTATTTTCCCATTAAACCGTGTCCCTTAGTACCACATCTAAACATTTCTTGAACACCTCCGGGGACACTGACTCAACCACCTCCCTGGGCAGCCCATTCCAGTGCCTCATCAGCCTTTCAGAGAAGAAAGGTTTCCTAATAACTAAACTAAACCTCCCCCTAGCACCACCTGATGCCATTCCCTCTAGTCCTGTCACTAGTTATATTGAAAAAGAGGCCGAGACCCACCTTGCCCCAGCATCCTTTCAGGTAGGTCTTCCGAGCCTCCTCCAAACTGAATGATCCCAATTCCCTCAGCTTCTCCTCATAAGACTTGTGCTCCAGACTCCTCATCAGCTTTGTTGCCCTTCTTCTGGACAACCTCCAGGGCTTTGATGTCTTTCTTGTAGTGAGGGGCCCAAAACCGAACCCAGTGCTCAAGATGTGGCCTCACCAGAGCTGAGTACAGAGGAATGATCTCTTGCCTGCTCCTGCTGGGACCACTGTTTCTGACACAAGCCAGAATACCATTGGCCTTCTTGGTTACTTGGGCAAACAGATAGCTCATGTTTTGGTGAGCATCAACCAGCATCCCCAGGTCTGTTTCTTCCACATAGTCTTCCTGCTTCTCTGCTCTAAGGCTATAGTGTTGCTTAGGGTTATTGAGGCCAAAGTGCAGGACCCAGCACTTTGTCTTCTTGGATTTTATCCCACTGGCCTCAGTCCAGTGATCCAGCATATCCAGATTCCTCTGAAGGAGAGGAGCTACCCTCGAGCAGATTGATGCTTCCTCCCAGTTTGGTATCACCTGCATACTGTACTCAATCCCCTCATTAAGATCATAAGAGACTTTAAACAAGAGATGTGCTGATACCAGACCCCTGAAAACACAGCTTGTGACCCATCATCAGCTGGATTGAACTCCATTCACCAGTGTAGTGGAAATGCTAAGTGATTGAGCACCTGGTGGGAAGACAGAGCCAACCCAGGGGAGCTCAGGTGCATGCAATATACCTGAGTGACCGGAAGGGGAGAAGCCAGGATCCACCCCTTCCCTGACCTCATTTAAGGGTTAGCAGCAGGGATAAATATGTTTTGTTGGAGTTCCCTGTGTATCTGAGGCTCTCTGAAGGTAAGCAGCTTCTTTCCTATTTTTGTGCTTGCAGCTGTTGTGTTTGAGTAAACTCTCATTTGTTGTAGCCTGGTACCTTGCTGTTCTGCTATTATTATGGTACTTTTTGTTATGTTTTTTCAGGCCTGGTTATCTAGCCAGATCTTTAAAAAAGGGCATACTTTCCTAAGCTATAGGCTTAGTTTTTCCTAGGTAAATTCTTTAGGAGATAGTGCTGAAGGCTTTGCTGAAGTTTGGGTAGACTACAACAACAACCTGTCCCTCACCTTCTAGGTGGGTTACTCAATCATAGATCAGGTTGGTTAAGCGGGGCCTGACTTTCATGCACCCCCTGCTGTCTGGACATGATTCTTGAGCAAGTGATATGTGTGTGAACTTAAGCATACAGAAGTACGTGGATCCAAGAAAGTATCTGAACACTCAGGCTAGTGAAGCATGAATGAATTTATAGAACACGTATATAGGTAGGGAGGTGGAATGGAGGAAGAATAAACCAGCCTAAATGTAACATCTCCCTCTAATTGAGTTTGGAGCAAATACTTACTGTACATCAGTGTTCCTTAGTGGGCTGTAATAGAAACTGGCTTGAGGCAGGTGACTTTGTCCCGGCCCTGTTGATGGACAGTCTTGAGAATCTGGTAATACTGAGAGGTGTTCTAACCCAGGGAAGATGCTGGTCACAGCTCACTGAAATCCAGGAGAACTTAAAGGGCCTTACATTATATTACTACTTGTAAGGTCTGAGCTGATTGGCTTTTGTCATGTACTTCTCTGAACTAGCTCCTTTACATGGAGAAAGAAACATTATGGTACTTTTCAGCAGTTGTGTGAATACCTGAACTTGTTGGATTTGCAAATTTCATACTACACTCCTTGGGCCACAACCCAGGTACAGATGTATGAGACTCTGGGGATTATTGTTCCTAGGAGACAGGAGAAGCAGGAGCAAGTACAATAAGTGGGTGCATTGATGCTCTAGTCTAAATTGCTTCTTGCAATTTGCAGGAAAACAGGGGCTGGGAATGAGAAGAAGTACCTTCACTCACTGGTCTTCTATCTTAAACAATTTATGCTAAGATCAGCATGCAATCCAAGGAGAAGGATTGCAGAAAGAGGCCTAATAGAAAAGGGATGGAAGGGGAGGCAGGGAGAGTTGCACCACCACAATAGGGGAAGCTTTACTAAGTTAATTTAATGCATTCTCACCAGAACATAACTTTCTGCTGAAGACATCTGTCATTGTTGTATTACAGCACAATTCACTGTCTGTACTATGCTACAGCTGCTCCAGATCTCTAGAAAAAGCCTGGGAATGTCTGAAGTGTGTTTGATTCCCCAGCCTATGTCAACTTTAGGATCAGTCTTAGAAGTATGGAAGCTTTACTTTTGAAGTAATTTTTTTCCTCATCTTGAAATAAGAGTTGAAACTTTACTGTTTTTACTTTAGGGAAGTGTTGAAACAATTGTTCTGTAGAGGCACTCCTGTGCGTAAACCTTATCCTAGTAACTTCTAGTGTAACCAAGTTGTCATTGGAACACAGGTCTCCACCTTTGCAGTTATTAGAGATATGTGGGCCCCCCTTGCTTATTGTGAAAGAAGTAGTATTTTCTTCTTTGAATTAAGTCATATACGTTTATGATTTGTTGAATAAGCTGTAGCAAAAGTTCTCAGCTCTGTCCCCTGTATAGCCCCTTCCATGGCTGGTTTAAAACCCAGTCAGACTAATAGATAGAAAGGCAGGTTGACAAAGGATGAAGGACTAGCTTTTACAGGTGTGCTTATTTAAGGAGTGGACACAGCTGATTTTTTTGTTAATAAACTGCTTATTGTGAAGTCTTTAAGTGGAACTATCTGCATATTTTGGAGAATGGAGCCATCTAAGAACTTGAACTCTATGGAGACTTTTGTAACCTTTAGGTCCTATGTAATCAGAAGGATAATACTATCTAAATGGTCGTGAAACATGAGGTGGTTGTCATTCACTGTGGTAGTGATCCAGCTGAGTTGTCTGGAATAAATCAGCAAACCTAGTGTGACCCTAGAGCTGCAATATCTCCCTTTTATGTTTACTATTTAGTTTGGTCTCTTCTGGCTTAGGGTTCAGGCCTTTTCACCAGTGAGCTATCTGGTTAAAATCACACTTCTGCATAATTTCGATTTATATGAAATTTATTTGAAAGGCACCAGGTTTGTGTTTTATTATTGCAAACATGTAAATGAAGGCCAGATCTGGAGCTGCTCATTTTGGATTCACATTTGTTTAGTCACTACTGAAAGTGAAAGTCCCTTTAACAAGAACAAGTGCAAGTACAAGCAGCACTTCCACAAATGTGGATCTTTAGACAAAACACTGCTCAAGATAAAGGGAAGCTTTCAGTGTGGTAATCCAGACTAAGAAGATATTTAGCTTTGTTCTTCATGTTCTCGGGAGACCCATGCTAGATATCTCTAGGTTTTATTTGCCATTATTTTACATCACCTGATATTAGAAAGTCTGAATACATCTTCTCTGTTTGAGTTTCTGGCCCTCAGAAAAGCAAATGAGCAAAACCAGACACAGGTGTAGTAAAAAAACATAACCAACCTGTTATGGAGGGGGGGAAAAAAAAAAGGTGGAGGGAAAATCAAGTCTTTAAGCTTGCTGCTGTATCTGTAAACAGGGCTCTGTGTAAGTAGTCTGTGGGGATATAAAGCCTCCTCACTGAAGTGAGGACTCCTGACGTACCTCAGCCCTTCCTGTTCCATGTTCCCCTTGTGGCCGAAGAGCTTGGTGACTTTCCAGCAAGGTGAGCCTTGCCTTCCTTCTGGGAAAATTCTATGGGAAGGTACTACCGGTTCCCTGCCCTGTTGCCTGCCCTGCCCATTTCCTCTGGTAAAGACCAAACAATTTGCATCACATCTTCCTCAGCATCCTAGAGGCATTTCCAGGCAAGAAGTCTCTCGTTAATTCCTCACAAACTCCAGGGGTGAGCTCTGCTTTGTTCTGACTGTTCCTAAACAGGCAAACAAAGTGCCCCAAGTAGAGATGTGTTGCCCTCTTTCCAGGCCCATGTTCTTACATCTTTTTACTGCCTCTTTGAGATGGTAGTCAAACCTCTGTCTCCCCAGCATTTCTACGCAGCACATCAGTATGCTGCCTCCCCAAGATGACCTAGCGTGTTGTTCTCTGCTTCTTGTTTTGTGGGCCTTACACTCAGAAGTGTTCTGAATAATCAAGTAACATAATAAATATCTGCTTACTGTAATTCCCTGCCCCTAAATAGAATACATAAGGCTAAGATGAAGTTATTCTTGCACACTATCATAGATCTATTTGTCAGTCAGTTCCTGAATGAGAACACAAAGTTTTGTTGCCTAAAAATGGGCCTAATCTGCATATTTCAAAAGCTGCGGTTTCTACAACTTGTCAGGCAGTTTTAGGAAGTTATCTCTTTGTTCTTATCTAGATTTGCTTTTCCCAAAGGAATTTTCTCAAGGCAGAGAAATTCCCATTCTACCTAATGCCAAAGGCTGACTGAAAAAATTAAACACTGTTGAAATAAACCTCTTTTTGAATAAAGATTAAAAGCTCAATAGGTGTTTTTATCTGAATGAGATTAAATTACAGATTTTGTACAATGGATGCCAAACACTGATGGTAGCAGCCAGATCAGTAAATTCAGAAGATATTTGGGTTCAAAGGAGATTAAATGATGTTTGATGGCATGCTTAGTCAGAACCAGCATAGTTACAATCTAATACCAAATGCAGCTGAAGTATAGATTTGTCTATGAAGTCGTTGATTGAAAATCACTATGGAATGTATTTGTTTCTATTGATGTCGCAGTTCTTTGTCCTTTTTACGAAAAATACTTCCTTACAAAAACCTTCAACTTTCAAAAGTAAATAACCGGGGTGGGGCAGGGCACACTTTGCTTTGTATACTAAGTGCAAAATACTTCAAGCATTCTTTTTCGTAGACAGTGCCTACACAGGAAGGTTGGTCATACATACCAAAGAAGTCTCTGCACTGAAGAGCAGATCAAGACTGCTTAGAGCTTTTTATTTGCCTGAATTAACTCATTTGAATGGATCAAGCCTACCACATGATCTAGGTTATTTTTATGCCTATCCCCCCTCTAATTTACTTATTTTTCCAAAGATCTTGAGTAAATTTATATGTATTTCTTTATTGTTAATGGCTGTTTTGGGTATTGTTATGACAGGTGTTGCAACTCCAACCAAAATACATTCCTACACAGCAGCTTTCTATTCACAATTTGCACCTGCCAGCCACTTATTCATGCATAATGCCAGCTCTTTCTCTTTGAAGCCATCTTTCTAACACGATATAATAACACAGTTAAGTTTCTCTGTGGGTCAAGCAGGCTCTGTTCTTTCAATATTTTCACACTGGTGATGTTTTTTATACTTCTGATTATTCTTGATGTTTTACTCAACCCTGTCTCCTATGAGTCTGTACTTACCTTCAAATTCAGTGCTTAAGATACTTCATCGGAGTCCTTCTTAATGATTACAGCATGATGCAGTTACATTATGTGCCTCACAGGAGAAGTTATTGTTAATGCATCTATATATGCTTTTTGCTTTTTTGCAACAAGCTCACACTGTATGCTGAGCTTCAGCTTGTAATCCATTATCACCTCCAGATCTGCAGAAATACCAGCTAGCCCATTAACCTCCAACATGAGTTTTTGAAGTTGCTTACTGTTGCCTAAATTGATTTATCAACACTGAGTTAAGTCTCTTGTGGTGACTTCTTTGTTTTGTCTCCAAAGTATTTGGTATTTCTTTCTAGCTTTTATATCCTCTGTTCTACCATCTAGGTCATAATGAAAATATTTAATAGTGTAGAAACATGAACAAATTCTGGTGATATCTTTCTTGATACTTCCATTCATTTTGACAAGGAACCACTAGAAATTATTCTTTAAGTAGAGCAGATCTGCATCTGCTTTAGAGTACCTTCTCTTAGGTCATGTATTTTTGTTTTGCTTGTGAGCTGTGTGAGAAAGTATTAGAAGCCTTACTGAAGTCAAATTATCACCTACCTCTCCTCTGTCCACATGGTTTTCTTCTTTCTTTTTCTTGTCATATTTTGGTTATGACAAATTTATGTAGATTGTTATTTGTCTCCTTTATTCCCAATCACTTTGGATGCTTCATGAATAATGGCGTAGCATCTCTAACTTAATTTAGAAAGTTCTAGTATGCAGCTCAATCTACAAGTGGCTTGCAGTTTGCTGCTTTTCTTTCAGGAGTTGGACTAGACCTTTAAAGGTCCCCTTCCAACTTGAGCAATTTTATGAGTGTGATTCTCAGCTGAAAAACCTTTTACAGGGTTTCAAATGGCAAAGTTCTCCCATTGTCAAAATAAAAAATAGTGCTGGCATGTGAATCTCTGCACGGAGGAGAGAATATACCCCTCTGACGTTGTGTACTTGTTTATTCTGACCTGCTTATCTCAGACTTTATCATGCAACTACACTTACTTTAGTGATGTTCTCTTTCAGAACAACCTAGTCAGAAAGAAACAGGGAATACTGAAAACCTCTTACACAAAATATGCTTGTGTGGAAAAGTCAAGTGTGCTCAGTGTGATTGAAAGACCTGGAAGTTGCTGTAAACAACAGTATTTGAAGCCTCTGTGGTTAACAAAGAAAAGGTGCGGATTGTACAATACAGTATAGTCTTTAAGTCATAGGAATGTAACTGAAGTAAAGGGATGCTTTATGGTTCATTTTATATCACGTTTAAGTCCTGACTTTCAAAGACTGTGAAGAGCTGCAGTTCTCGCTGAATACAGCTGCATTTTAAGATACCCAGATTACCAGTCATATTTAATATTTTCTGTCTATCTGGTGTTGTAATGTCTATTAAGTGATACTGCAGATGTAATTTCCTCACAGTAGGTAGAATTGGATCTCACAGTGAATATTTGCAGGAAAAGAATACAGAAAGCATATAGGTATAAAATGTTTCCAGTTCAGAAGAGAGCAAGAATGGGTTGATGATTAGCAAGCTATTATTTCGTGAGGCTCAGTTGCTCTATTTTGAGAAAGACTCATCACAAACCTTCTGTAAAGTATAGGTACATTGAATGGTTGCATTAAACAAGTGTTTCCAAGTGTGCCAGTATTACAGCTACCTTTTGAAGGCACATTGTCTTTAGCAGTGCCGCTGGCATTGTAAGCATTTTCCATCTGACTTCTCGGCACTGTAGGAAGTGTGTGTAAGTATGTTCCTCAAAGCCACATGCAACCCACATACGCTGAACAATTCTTCCACTGAAGAATTCCAAATTCTTCTGCTCAACTAAGCAACTGAACTAACAAAGTAAACAACAAACAAAAAGACTAAAAATCATGTGGAAGCAAGTGAGGAGATTACCTACATAATTTCAGGCCTTATTGCTAATTTTTCCTGTCCTTCAACATCTGTTTTTTTGGGGGGGGGAAGGCACTGAGCCTGAACTATATTATAAAAGGCCTCTGCTCAAGCCCTCCTGAACGTGGCTTCAGGTTGGATATCAGGATAATGTTCTTCTCTGGGTGGGTGGTCAGGCACAGAACAGGCTTGTCATGGCCCCAACCTGCTGGAGTTCAAGAAGCATCTGAGCAACAGTCTCAGACATAGGGGTTGACTTTTGGATGGCCTTGTGTGGAGTCAGGAGTTGGACTCGGTGATCCTTATGGGTCCCTTCAAACTAGAGACATTCTATGATTCTGTTGGCTTGATGTGGATAGACCCGGTCTTTGTCACCTCTCCTTGGCTGATGGCCTCTCATTGGAATCTGTCACTGTCCTGCTCTGATACAAGTATTGTGAGGTTGTGGTCTGGTCAGCAGGATCAGTGCTTTCTCTCAAGTCCTGGCTCTCCTCGCTTTGTGAAGCAGTTGCTGGCAGCCTGTGCATGACTATGCTCAGTCACTTTTGGAGTGATGATCTTTCCAGTCATGAAGCCCAAACTCTTCATCTTCAAATCCTTGAAGTCCACTGGGCAATTCTAGAGAAGCCGGTGAATAATAAGTTATAATTGCCTTTGAAAAGCAGCAGAACTATTCATCAGACAGCTATTTGAGTGTGTTATGAGCATGCAGGTTAGGACTCTAGCACAGCTGAGGAAACAAATTTAAGAATAGCTTTCATGAGGAGATTGTAGCACAATACTAGATTATCTGGGGACCAACGCAAGATTTTAAGGTTTAGAAAAAGATTCATTCGCTGACATTAGTAACTAACATTGCAGTACTAACGTATTGCACTCCAAGAATTGCAAAGGCAGAACAATTATCTAATTAGAAAAATAATTACATCATGTTTTAATTACTTAATAGCAGAGAAATTTTCATCAGGGTGAAGGCTGAGAAATGTCACGAAGAATTAACAGGGAGTGCAGTTTGGCTGGTATGCAGAACACTTTGCTTACTGTCATGGTATTTGGAAGCATGCTTGTGGCAGTTCCTCAGAGGCCTACCAAGATTCACTGCGTCACCACTTCTGTAACAGGTGCCACATGGAGGCAGGAGGCCTTGCTAGACCTGAGGAGCTCACTGCAAGAGCCAAGTCTTGTGTTTGGCAGTGTGTGGGACAGCTGCTGGAGAAGGAGAAAGCCCTAATCCAACAGCAAGCTAGAGAAAGTATTTCAATGATGAAACAATTTAGATTGCCTTCTATGTTTGCGAATGTGCTGAATGCCAAAAATCTTAGCAAGATGCAGCACTGCAGCTGGAGGCAGCAGATCAACATGCATCTTCTGTTATGGGGAAGGGTAGTTGCCAGTGGAATATCCCCTCTGCGCAAGGATTTGCTACTAAGGAATCACGAGGTCTTTGAAGAAGATGGAAGATGAGACTGGAGGAAGGAGCATGATTTAAGGATGACAGTTTTGTGTGAAGGAAACTGTTGAAAGAGGCTGTTGTAATTTGGAGAAATGCTGAATGTGCTCTCTGCCGTCACGACTCAGCATGTCAGAAGTGCCATTATTTGGCAGATTATGACTTATAGTTCTTATATTATGGAAGAGTTGTATTGCGATGAACAAATACTGCATCAAAATATAAGTCTGCAAAATATGTGATTTGCAATAAGCATTGGGGATATACAGCTCACACACGACTTCATATGACGCAGTATTTTGGCGCAGGATCATTGCTGGACAAACATTCTAATTTCCTTCAGACTACTTGAGAAGCAGTCTGATGGTTGAAGGGATAGTGTTTAAGGTAGCAACTGTGACAAGAAAGCCAGACCAACAAGAAGACATTGCTTTAAAACAAACAGAGTGTAGGCAAAAAAGGAAAACATTCAAATAGCGTGCGTCTGCAAACCAGGGCGCTTGTTTTTGCAAGACTGGTTGCAATTAACATTTGAAAAGGTTTGTAAATAACATTTCATGCAAATATTCGCTTGGACACAGGCTTGAAAGCTATTAGTTATTCAAAAACAGCACAGGTATTTTGTCACTGCTGTCTGCTGCATGTTCCTTGCTTTAATCTGTCCTTTGGTCTGGTGGTTGCTAGATTTCCATAACTGGGTCACCCAGTTCTTTCTCAACTTTGCTTTCTGCTGTGAAATGAAAATTAGCATTGTCTGTGACATATTTAGATATTCTGTGAATGGCTGTTATAGGAAGTGTATCAGTAAGGATACGAAAAAATACGTAGTAAGAAAGTTTTCAAGGAATTAATTTGTATCTGTGGATAATGTGAATTTTCACTGTCAACTGACCCTTGGAAACACAGTGTAGGATGAAGATTGCAGTTGCTAGTTGGCCAAATAAAAAGGAAAATATTACTTGACCCACAGCCGTGATGTTAGATTGAAAGAATCAAAGAGTATTGTTGGAAGGGACTTCTAAAGGTTGTCTGGTCTAGTCCAACCCCAGTTCAGTCCTTGTATTTGTGTAGTGAAAAACCCTGTTCGAGTACCCATTAATAATTTTAATAAAGTAACTATGGCCATGATTTAAAAGTTATTTGTAACTCGGAGACGCACGAGTCGTTAGGGGAGATAGATTAATTACATCGAGGAGAAGAGGCGATAGGCGATATTGGAAGTATTTGGAGTTTGAACCAATAGAGGGCGCTCCAGCACCGCTTTGAAATTTACTTTTTAACCCTGTAACCACGGCAGGGCTACTCTGCGCTGCGGATGGGAATAAATGCTTGGCGGGGGGTAGGGGGGGGGAGGGACGAGTTCGGAACAGTCACCCTCTCTATCCCCTCTTCCCCCTCTTTTATACGGGAGCATGAAATGGCTCTTCTGACCTACACAGGCCAGTACAGCATATGCGGAGGGAATGGAGGTGATTCTTGACTTCTCAGTGTTTTTTCATGATACTCTCTGCAGGTGATTTACTGTATGACTTAAGCTTGCAGAGGAGAGGAAGGCTAAGAGAGGTGAAATGGAAGGGAATCGGATAAGCATGTTGGAAAACATCTCTGCCACCCATTTCTTAATGGTGCCTGATATAACCTGCTTCTGAACCAAATCTGTGAAATCTGTGCTTTGTAACTGTTGCTGTAGACTCTTTAAGATGTGTTCTTTTAAGGTGCTTGATGTATATTTGGCCTCTCTAAGTTTTATAGGCTGCTAGAATGATTTCTAAGTGGTTTTGTTTTGTTTTGTTTTTTCCTCTTACACTGTTGCTGAAGTCCTAATGGGCTTTAGGAGGGATAAGAGGTATGGTTAGAATGCAGACTTGGAATGGCTGACCTTAAGCCAAGGTTTGGCTTCCACTGCAGCCTCTTAAAGGCAAACCAGGGTGATGGTTCAAGCCTAAGGGCCACACTTCAGCCCCACTGAAAGTGATGTCAAAATATTCCTGATTGTAAAAGAGATATGCTTCTTCCTGAGGCCTTTGAAACTCATCTTCTTGTCTGTGAAGGAGTTGATAGATAAGAATCAAAAATGCCTCTCTTCTGGAAGAATATTCCCAAACTCTTTGGCTCTAGATAATTTCTACGATCTGAGATACCTCAAATCAGATCATCAGAGAATAGCTCAGGTTGGAAGGTGCTAGGTGCTCTCTAGGCCCATCTCCCAAACCTCCAAGGCTGGACACTGAACAACTGCTCTGGGCAGTTTGTGTTCCTATTAACAGAGCTCAGGATGCTGCTGATCTTCTTTGCTGCCTGGCACACTGTGAGCTGATGTTCACCAAGTTACTCAGGTTTCTTTCAGCAGAGCTGCTCCCTGGCTATTTTGACTGACTTTTTTTTATTCTCCTACATGACAAAGCCAGTATATGTATCAGAATATGAAATAACAAAGACCTTCTTTTTGAAAATCGTTCCAGTAAATCTTAACATGCTTTCCTCATCCGAAAACCCTTGGGTTTCATTGTAATTTCATAGTGTGCAGTAATGTGTAGGTCTGGGGACACGTTCATCAAGCTTAGAGGAGTCTTTGCATTTGCACTCATTGATTTTGAGGTTGATATATCTTTAGTCTATTTTGAAAATTTACAGAACATCAGTGTAAGCTGCAGACACTGAACTTATTTGGAGACCAAACTGAGCATTGACTGCTTGCCTAAAGAAAAATTAGGTGACAGTCTGCATTTCCTATGTGCTGCTACTTATGCTAGATTGAAAACCACCTTCTTGCAAAGCCTACTGGCAGAGAAGACAATTGTTTTTCTGTCCTCCATATTAGTGTCGGAATTATTTATTATGCGACCAGGAATAGAGGCAGGACCTGTCTGTAGTAATTATGATCAGTTCTGTACAGAATGTTTCAGTATCCTTGGCCTTCTGCGTAGGGTTGGGTCAGTTTTAAAAGGGAAGAGTTTGGTTTTGTACCATTGTGGTCAGTGGAAGTATCATGATGAGCTTTAGTGCCAAGGGAAGTAAGAGTGAAAACTGAATGCGAGAGTTATTGCTGTAAGTAACAAATACCAGTTTTTTGTTTGAGTCTGATCTTCAGGTCTTGTTAATAATTATGTTGTGGAATACAGAACTACTTTTTTTTTTTGTCTTCCTTTTCTCTTGCAATTCTCTTCTGTATTTTATCCACTAGAAGGCAGAAGAGAGGTTTAATGAGCATGTTCACAAAAATTCCACGTTGGGAAGATATATAGCAAGGTGACTACTGCTATTTTTCTGTGGATTCATCATCTTTGGCCTACTGAGCACTTCCCATTTTCAAGGGTCCCAAGGCCTTCAGAAGTATGACGTGACATAAGAATTGCACACAGAAATCATGCTAGGGCTCAGTGGTGGACACTTCTCAACCTCATAGGGCACGCAGGGAAGAACATATTATCTAGCTGAAACTTCAAGGGAGTTCTAAAAGGCAGATTTGTAATTAACTGAGTTGGAATTTTGCCAAGGCAGACTTTAATATGTTGTCTTTCCTGCCTCATTTGTGCAAACTCAGGGGTAGTATAACATCCTTGTCTAGAGCTTATGCTGCTGTCAAATGCAGTTCCATCACCTTCCTGTAGGAAATGTCCAGCCATTTGGTTGCAGGCCAAATTACAGTTTCTGCACTGCACAGCCTTTGGTGGTCTGGATCTGTGGATGTCTTTGTCATTGTCATCTCTGTCCCTTCTCTAGGATCCTCCCCACTGCCATATTTTTCCACTGTAGCTGATCTCCAGGCTTGACTTAACATCCTTTCCTGCTCCCCGTTTCTTTGCTGTTCTTACTTTGCATAATGCCCATTATTTGAGGAACTCCTTTATCAGCAGCAACTGGATACCTGAATAACAGATGCTGTTACTTGATGCTACTACTATCTTAATGTCCGTTTGAAGCATTTGTTGAATGTGTTGGTGAATTCATGGTCTTTTGTTTCATATCAGGCTGGGTTTGAACCAGTTGCTTAATTTTCTGCCAATTCCTATAGCTCTGCAGGAGTTCCCAGCATTTATACTAACAATATGCTTACCTGACTGTTGTATCATTTCTGTTGTGTTCTATAATAGCTCCTTCCAACTAAATGAGATGCTTTCATGGCATCAAGGAAGATAGCAAACGCTTTTGAACCTCATTCCTCCTCTTTTTTCCGTCAGCTGTAAAAATCTGAATATCTGATTAATGCAACTTCACCCTGCTCTGAAGCCATGTGGTCTTTCTCTCTGTTCTGTCTAGAGCTGGCTTTGATCTGTTGACTGTTGCTTTCGTCAGAATTTTTCTCAGTGCCGACAATAAGTTCATATAGCTTACACTTCCATAATTATTTTGATCAGGATCTCCTTTGGCCAGGTTTGGTGCAGCTATTGCCTTCAGCTAGTCACCTGGTATTTTCTCTCACCCCCACAGCTGTTTGCATTTTTGTACGAGCTCCAAAGCCTTTCTCATTTTTGACTGATTCACTGTGCTGTCTGTTCTTCTGATCCTGTCTAAACACTTATTCAGCACTACCTTACAGGTTAACATGTCTGTTCTTGCAGAGCGCCTTTAAATCATTCATACACAAACATGTTCATGATGCCAATGCTGTGTTTTATTATTAAAGCTTAATATATAACCAATTTCTACTACTCAAAGTAGCAAATGTGAATAGGTGGTCACAGTTGCTTTTTTTTTTTTAACATATGAGATATAACAAGATCACTCTACTGGGAAGTGTGGTTTAATTCCTAAATTTCTGGCTGCTATGAACGCTTAAATAGTATGAATCATTGTATTATGTTAGCCCTTTGGATTTCATCCCCACATCCCCATTCCCTGCAGTCAAAGGAGGAAGAGATCTGTGTGGAAAGAGTACTTCGCAGGTCATCCTGCTGCAGATGATGGAGGGAATCTTAGGTCAAATCAGCAATCTATTTTCTTCCATTGCAGGACTTTGGCAACAGGCGGAGTTGAAACTTAGTGGGCAACTCTGAAATGGACATGGGGAAAAAAAAGCACCACCAGGACATGGTTTTTCTCTTAGTTTCTGTTGGTTAGTTGTCAAATGGTTGGGAAAACAGTGTGCAGCTCTTTTATTTTTCCAGATGTGTTTGGGAGTGCTTTTGTTATTTGCACAAGAGCCGAAAATCCAGCCTGGAGTTCTTGTACATATTAGATTTTAAACATGATGGCAATACTTTGCATGGCTTGGCTGTTCATTGCGTTGAAAATAAAATCTTTGGATATTACGAAAGAAATGACTTTTAACGTCATGAAATGTTGCCTTATTTTTGTACTATGGAGACAGCAAGGTTGGCCGTGACTTTGACTTTACTGTGACTTTTAGTTATTCACTGTTCACATTTCTGTTACAAGCAAAAAAAAAAAAAAAAAAAATTAGCATTAAGTATTTATGATTTGAATTTTAAAGCCCTTCTGTGTGTTGTTCCCATAAAGATGAGTCGTTATGTTAACAGATGCACTTGAGTGCTTCCATGACAGTAAACCGTGTGGTTTCTTGTCACTGTGTTCCAGCTATGAGTTTGGCCTTAATCATATGCAGCATCTCATTCCTCAACTTTCCTCTCTAACTTCTTTGCTATCTTCCTTCACTTCCTTTCACTTTTATTTTTTCCCTCCTTGCCCAGAAGTTTACTGGAGGAAAATCATTTCCCTCCTATGAACCCTTTGTACTTGCACCCAGTTTATGATATTCATTGTGCCTTTGGTGAAGCTTCTGAGTCCCTCCACTTCCCACTGCAGCAGATGTGAAGAAGTTCAGCAGCTTGCAGAACAAATCCTTATATCATTCTGGACTGTTGTCTCCACTGCAGCCATGGTGTAGAACCAGTGATGAATTTGACCCATCGAATCTTTCAGGATGTATAAAACACATTTATGCTCAGCTCCCCTCAAATAAGAAATAGCTTGAAGATTAAAAACCAACCAGCAGATGATTAAGCACCTTTTCACTCCCTATTACTCACCCTGCTTGTCCTCCTACATGAGTTTCCCAGAGCTCAGTACATTTTTGTATGTTTCCTTTTCTCACTGTACCCTGGCACACACTGTGGCATTTGACAGAGATTCTGCTGGGGGCACTTCCCAAAAGTAAGAGAAAAGCAGTCCTTAAAGGTGACTTGCTTAACGCAGATGTTTTGGTCTGCTGGGCTGCAGGCTCTGTGCTCAGGATGCGTTTGGAAAAGAAAAGCAGAAAAAAACAAGTTTTTGTTCTTATTTCTTTTCTCAGGCCTTTTCTCAGTTGGTTCCGTTGCTATCACTTTGAAGACTATTTTACACACCCTTGTGAGAGGCGTGTTTGGGTCTCTGTGACAGCCGATAAGGATGGTGCGGGGCGGTGGGCTCACCCCACCCGCTGACCACACAGCCTTTCCCTTTCCTCTGCCTCTGCTCGCTCTTTCTGAGTTGCTGGGACATATGGGAGGAGGGATAGCTGTCTCCTCTTTATCATTGCCTTGCAGAGAAAGCACTCAGCAACTCGTGCCTCAGCTTCACTGCCCATGTTTGTACCTTGTGTTTCTTTCTCCATCATTAAGCAACTTTATCAGCTCCTTCAGCTGCGTTTTGGCAAAACGAAGCCTGTCCACTTAGAGCATATTTGGAAAGCTTGAACCTAGAGCCCTAAGCCTGAAAAATTTGGGGGGAAGATTACCTCAGGTGAGGTGCCAGCAGAATGGTATCTGCCATTATGCTTTCAGGAGACCAGCTTGCCTTCTTGCAGCCCTTCTGCAGTCAGGGATGTGCCAGCAAACTGTTGTCTTTTAATTCTCCATCCTTTCTTCTTTAAAAGCTTTCACTCTCTAAGGAAGAACCTGAAGGGAGTACAATCCTTTGAGCTGGTTTCCTCTCAGTTCCCCGCAGCTAGGATCAGTGGGAACAACAGCCTGATTCCCCTGGCAGCTCACCCTCATTGGGTACCTGCAGCCTTTAGGAGGGCTGCTCTTAAGGGCCAGCAGGCAGCCAGGCCTGTTGTGGTTACCCTGATATTCCCAGGGTCTGGCCTCTGGCCCTCTGTGCTAAGTCTGGGCTCCTTTCCTACACACAGCATTTTTCTGTAACCATCCTTTCTGAGCATTCCTCACTCCTTGCAGTTGTCACTGCACTTTTATTGGGTAGATGATTTTATTTTAGTTGTGAGTATTCTACCTTTCTTACAGGATTCTGTATGCTTTGCACCCTTTATGTAGTTCTGGTTAAAGCATACTGGGAAGAAAGCTGATGTTCTGCACCACATGTGCTCTTGATCTGGAACCTCTTAGGCATGTAATTAACTATGAGATTTTGTGCAGCCCTATAGTGTTCTGCCAGAATATTTCTATGTTATGAGGATTTTTATAGAACTAGGCTTTTGTCTACAAATATTCCAGACCAGCAACTGCTTTGTGGTATGCCTAGAGTAATAGGGGTACGTGATGGTAAATAAGAAGCTCAGGGAACAAGGAAGGAGCTGAAACATGTCGGAGGTGATGTGAATGTTCCCTTACATAGAGAAATCTCTCCCCTTTAGCTTACAACAAATATTGTTGTATTCTCAAGGGAGCTCTCTTTAGTTAACATTGCACAGTTTGTGCATAGACAAATTCATGTGGGTGTATTTCCTGCTGTCTTAGATCACCTTCTGATGGTTATATATTTTACCATATGCTTATACACATTAGCCTGTATTAGAGAACATCTATTTTGTTCTGAGGTTTAGCACTAAGTGGTCTTTCAAGTAGTGCTACAATTGGGCAGATGGTTAATAGCCAGGGACAAGTCTAGCATTGAAGAAAAGACATTTACAAAGTAATTTTGGAGAACCTGACAAGAATCTGTTGCCACTGATTACTAACTGTATTTTCCTATGCTTTGGGTAGATCTGGTTGTATCAAGAGAAATCTCTATAGACTTTATTTAACAAAGACAAGATGGATTTGACCCTGCATATTTTTTGCTATTAAAGTTAGCTTTTTACTTGTGTTATCTTGCCCAGAAAGACTGATTTTTGTATTTCATTAAATTGAATGGTTACCCACCTGGGTTTGTATTTTTTATCCAGGTATGCCAATTTTTTTTCCCCTTTGTATTACCAAAGACTTTGATTTATTGTGCCTCTGCCCTTTGAGTTAATGTTATTATCCTGAAAGAAGGTTTTCCTGATTAGTTGCCATAATAAACAAAGGTTTCATTTGCAAATCTGCCTTGGGTTGTTATAGACATTAAACACATTTGGATCCCTAATGCTCATGATTTATTATGAATGAGGATGTCTATGGGATGCATAGCTAGCAAATTTAGAGGGAAAAAGATAATCTAGCCAAATTAGGTTGGTGAAACTAAGTAGATTGGAATGGTGATAGATGCTGAAATGCAAATGTTATTTCTGGATTTCTGGTATTCTAATGGGTAATGAGAATCTCTTTAAATAGTTCCCCCCAAGGTTTCACTGTTTATTTAAAGTGTGCCCACTTGCTAGGAACAACCTCCCGGTCTTGGTGGTACTGCTGTTGTGCAGTACTGGCTCATCTCACAGAAAGCTGTTTGAAGGTTAAAGATTTTGATCGTTTGGGTAGTGTGTGGTAGCAATAGCAAGTGGGAAGCGTTTCTGGATCCTGCTACTGAATCAAGCCCTGCAGATGCCAAATACAGTGCTGCTGATGAGATGGAGAGTGACTTTGTCCCTATCTAATTTACAGAATGGGGGGAGGTACCAGGCAATCATCCTTTGGACACCTCAGTGGAAAGGAGAAGTCGCAGCTACTGTCTTTTTATTCTAAATAAGGACATGTTTTGCTGTGCAGTCTGGGCTGCTCTGCGTGTGGTGGTGATATGAAGTAGCTCAATAGAGCATTACTGCATCTTTTCCAACTTGGAGCCAGTTCAGACAGGGATAATATGTGGGATATTTGAGTCTACTTAGACTCAAAATCGCCCCCTTTCACCTTCCCAGAACCCTGAGCTAGCTCTTAAGAGATGCTGACTGCAGTCTGGGTCAGTGAGATCTTGGATGAGATAGCTGCTGGATTTATCATTTATCTACTTTTTTTAATGGCTTGAAGTTATATGGTTGCAGTATGGCAAAAGAGTGAGACATATCTAGGTTTTCCTGTGGTGTTTTTTTTCTGCACAATTTCCATTTGAATATCAAAACAAATTCGGGAAAAGCCCTGCTGATATTCTTGATGCTCTTGTTTCTTTGTTGTCTCATTGAGCATCTAATGAATTTTCTTTTGGATTAAATCTTGGCTCTGTTTTTCCTTTAAGCTGCAGCAATAATCTCTTTTTTTTTCAAGTTTTGAAAGTGTTGTTCCATATTTACAGCAGTGGTTTCAGGAGGACAAATCAAGTCTTGTACCTTCAGGAACTGAAAAAAGCATTGCATATTTCAAATCCAAACCAAAATATGTACTCAAA
This sequence comes from Alectoris magna, assembly GCA_030625065.1. NCBI lineage: Eukaryota > Metazoa > Chordata > Aves > Galliformes > Phasianidae > Alectoris > Alectoris magna. Next base: position 42,127,192 of record CM060565.1, read on the forward strand.
GCTTTCTTCTTCACCTGCAAGTCTATAACATAAGAAGTGAGTAGTTTTGTTTTGATTAAAAAGTATAAAAATTGTTTTTTATAAGGCAAAAATTCAAAATTGCTAACATTCTGGTGGATGTTTCTAATGATGAAATTTTAAGAAGGAATTCATTAAAGACATTCTTTTTACCTTCAGCACAAAATGTGAGAACAATCCACCTAGGGAAATTAAAATGAAGAGTAGTAGTGCAGTGTGAAGTGTTCAATGTTTTGCTAATTGAACTGCTTGTTTTTTCAAATAGTATTTACTAAGTAATGTTCTTCCCAACAAACCGTAATTTCCATTCACTCCTATGGCCTTCTTTATGTTTTTACCTCAGTGCGGACTCCAGTGTGACAGGTGCTGTACAAAGTCCTTTATGAGATGGATCCTACCCAAAGAGTTTCAAGGACAAGTGAGAGAAAGGTGGTAGGAAGGAGGCAGCGCATTGTTTGACTACGCAAATGGAAAACTTCCGCAGGCAGATGAGGCAGTCATTCCTAGAGCACCCTGGGAATCTCTGGCACAGCCAATACTTGAATTAATATCTCCCGAGTCCTTCAAAGGCCATCCTTTCTCATCCCATCAGTTTATTTTCTAATCCGAAACTAGTGGAAAGAACGCTTTGATTTTAGTGTTTTTTGAATAGAGTCCCAAATGCAAAAACATCTATTGTTTTTTTTCCTCAGGCAAAATAAAGATAAGACCTTATCCAAAGCAGAAAAGAATGCTAACCTCTGTTTTTGTCAACTGACACCTAGAAGTTCAGTTAAAGCAGGTCACAGGAGATCTGTACCCTTCCTGGCAGTCAGTGCAATAGGGAAGGGATTTATTTTTGCCACTTCTCTTTATTAGCCATGTCTCGCATTTAATTCATTGGTGCCATCATTGTCTCTTAAAATCTGTGGTTTTAACTGAAGCATGGTTTTGTTGCAGGTGATGTCTTATTTGTATACAGAGTGCTTAAAGGGGCATCTTTTTTTCTTGGCAAATTGTTTGATGCTATTCTTGCAAATCTAATACAAAGACTTGAGCATCAGATATGCAACACTGCTTCTACACTTATCCCCTCAGGATTATTATAGAGAGGAAAGTTTTCAGACAGATTTTCTGAGTTGAAATAAGACATCACAGCTGTCACAGTACCATCAATACCATTCAGCTTCATCATGTGTAAAATAGCCTGAGCATATGGTGAGAATCTGCAGTGACTGCAATGAAATTGCTTCAGCCGTAAATTCAGGCCATTAGTTTCACCTCTTGCGACGAGGAGATCCTAATGTATTGATTTTGCATTTTTATCATTTCCCACTGAGGCAGTAACCAGAAACCAGCTGAGATAGAAGCTGAAGTTTGTACCATGCATTTCCAAGAAAAGTAGAGGCATGTGTTCTTTTCCACTGTTCTGTTTCTGTTTTACTCCTTGTGTGTTTGAAACATCCAGTCCATTTGGCAAAAGACTCCAAACACTAGAACCAAACCCAGAGCCCAAGGTCGGTGCTATGGTTTTGTTTTGAAACCTCCCAGACAAAGCTCTACCATGGCAGTCAGACTTCTGTAAGCCAATGAAGCCTGCATGGAAAGACTTCAAAGACAATGTTTACAAAGCATATTGAAATGCCCATATTAAGTCTGTTTGGATATCAGCTAATTTATTCTCAGGAGCAAAGCCCACACTGATGAAGTAATTCTGGGTAGCTGGGCATCCTGAATGTTGTCTTGGATGCATAATTATCTGGCTGATACACTCAAAGTTCATTTTTGTATATCTAAAATTCGTTTTTTGGGATCTTAAAAAAAAATCTTGCAAATTTTACTAGTTAAGTTTTTCACATCTTGTTTGAGATTACTTTGCAAATTTGAAAGCTTACTCATCAAAATTAACATATGCAAGAATACTTTTCATCCAGTATGTGTTTAGCATGCTTATTACTCCAATCTGGGTAACCACTGTTATTTAGCATTTATCCAGTCTTGTTTTCTGTGTTCACCTGTTCCATCCTGTCTGATACTGCTGTGAAAGCTCCTCAAATCAAAGTCAGACTGCTTGCTGCGTGCTTACACAGGGCCAGCTACAGTAGAGTCTTGGTTCCTACATGAGATTTTAGTTCTTTCCATAATTTCAAATGCAGCAAGCAGTAAACCTGACTATAAGGAACAGAAATTTCTGCCCCATCCAGGGTATGATTTTTACTGTGAGCTGCATACAGAAGTCAGCCTGCAAATGCTCCATGCTCAGCCTCAGAGATGGCTGATTGACAGCCATAAAAGGGAATGGTGAGAGGAGAGGTGGTTACAAGTGGCATTTTCTTGTCATATCGTGAGCTTCTCTTCTATCAAATCAAAGAAGAACAAATGGTCCATTTGTTGCTGAGATGCTGCACATCTGTGGCTGTGTCTAATCAGAGTTAATTATGAAGAGCTGAGTCTCTGTAATGCTCTTGGTCCCTGGGCTCTGAAGGACCCATTGCTTTATTCTATAGCTTCTGCTGCCAATTTCTGTAGCTGCCTTTTATCAAGCACCAAAAGGTAGAGATTGTACAGGGTTCCTGGCAAGCAGCACAAAGTATCCTAGCTTAATTCTAAAGCAATGACTAATCAGGGTATCCCAGGAAGGAGCTTTGCAATAGCTCTTGCAAGGGTAATGAGGACAATTTTCATAGCTTATGGCATTTTGAGCCAAGCAAAATGCAAGCAGTCTGGTTTATTCTTTGCTGGTAAGAAAGACCATGGAAGAGTGGCAAGGCAGCTCTAAACTGAGAAGGACTCTTCCTGGGAGAAGGATTGCACCAAGATGGGCAGTGGTATTAGCAGCTGTGTTTGTTGTTTTGTCATAGCAAGACTAATAGGTAAATTCTATTAGTTGTAGAGTGCTGTTGTGTGGAAAAATATAAATCATGGCCTGAATGGGTGATTGGCCCATGAGAAAGGGCTTGTGTTAGCTTGGGAACACAAGTAAGCTGCCTCTAGCTTCTGCAGAAGAAACTTGTTTGTGAGAAACTGCTCTGTAGCTGTGTATGGGAAACTGTTAATCACAGCCTGAACCTCTGATTAACCATCTGAGGCAAGTGACAGGTCAGCTGCGGGAGTGCAGGTGAAGGTAATTCAGCTGTGCTCCCGGAAGGGGTGGAGCTTGACTCCACCTCTCCTAGATCCCATTTAAGGGCTGACCGCCACCAAGGCAGCATCTCTTTTGGAGATCGCTCCTGTGTGGAGTTCCCTGTGGTGAGCATCCATCCTAGCCGTGAGCCTCAGAGTGGGTGAGTTGTTCCCCTATAACCTCTGGCTATTCATCTGTTACAATCTTGTATAATAACAACTATACGAGCTGTAAGCAAGTCTCCTTGTTTTCTGTGAATGATTTTGCTTACTTTGATATATGGTTCTTTGTCTCCTGCTTATATATATATGTACGTATGGTCGCAGTAATAAGGGGTGTAGGTGGACATCTGGCTGGCTAGCTCCCCCACCAGAATCTTCTGGGAGTAATCCCAGAGCAGGTACTGTACTAGTCAGCTGGTACTGAGAATTTGGTGGAGACCAACTGACAGGCTGCCCCCAGTAATGTGAGTACCTCTCTATGAAACTGGTGAATGTTAATACAGAAGCACTGCCACTTTTGCATTGCAGCTGTTTTGTTTGGCAAATACAGGAAGCAGTTTACATGGCTACGCAGTGCTCTGGTTCGCAGTCCTTCTGAAATAGTGTTATTGTAGTGGGATAATACTGATTAAGGATAGTTCCCTGAGGAAGGGGGGCCTTTTGATGACTGAGTCATTTCCTTTCTCTGCTCTCCTTCAGTGAGATAGGGCTTCTCTCACCACAGACATACACCCTTTGTATCCAGAGTGTTCTCCAGTGAGGAGGTTAGAAGCACACACTTCAGCCTCGGTGTGGAAACGCCTGGGTGCACCAGAAATGTGTCAGGAGTCCAAGCAAACTGTGCCACATTTCTGACTTCATTTCTGCAGTCAGTTAAGCACCGAAACAGGTAAATGAGGGGTTTAAATGATATTATTTCCCAGATTCACACTGAGGAGCAGAAGTAGAGCTAGGAACAGAACTGGGGAGGGAAATACCAGCCACAGTAAAGGCAACAGATTTCAGTTGCATCTTGTACAAATTTAGCTATACAGCGAGATTGGTTTTTTTTTTTTTCACCAGATGTTCTGGTTGCCAGTATACTTCCAGAACTACAGACTAGTACTGTCTTTTTTTAAATCACCCTGCTGGAATAACCTTTTGTGAGGGTAAGATTCAAAGAATGAGCCTCTTAAAAATTGACACCATAAAATCATTAAGTAAATTGGTTCTGTCAATGAGAAGACAATAGGCCAAATGGCGTAGCACTCAATGCAGTAAGACTAGTGTAAAAACTAAGCTCAAAGTGCAAGTTTCAGAAAGACCTGACCACCGGTACATAAACTTCAAACACTGGCACTGTTTCTCACCCAGTGTTGCAGGGCCGCTGTTGTGTATTTCTGAGATGCGCTGGACTTGTAAGTGAAATTGCTACCTTAAAAGAAGATGCATGTAAGAGGCTAAAGCAGTGCAATCTCATTCCACTTTCTTAGCAAGCTACCTCAGCCCTATTCCTAGTAAGACTGCCTGATGTGAAAAGGCCACATATTCCCAGCCCCTTAAGTTCTGATTTTGTTCTGATGCTAATTTGCCTAATTAATTTGAAAGTAGGCATGGAGCATCTAGGCAAAAGCAGCTCTAGCAGCGTCTTTGCAAGCCACTGAAGGGCAGCCCACTCCTTTTGGAGGTGATCGCTTTGGCCAAGGTCACTAGCTCCAATAACATGGTTTACTGAAAATAATAAGAGCAGGCACTGTTCACACTTAATTATAGATGTGGAGGTGAAGTATTCCATGTTAAATTACAACTGATGCACATGAGCAAAATTCCAGCTCCCAAACCATGCAAGTAGCAGGGAATCTTGATCATATAGGATGGTGGTAGATAAGAACATCCCTTTGCATCTCTTCTCTCTTTGTGTCATATGTTGCCATGAAAGGTGGTTGAATGACCTCGAATGTAACCACGGGCTTGCACAAAAATGTTGCTGTTATCACTTCTGAGCTAAAACTGGGTTCTTCTAAATGTTTTCCCTTTTGAGGTACAATAATTGCTCTGTGATTAGGCAGGAAACTGTACCACCACTATTGCTTTAAAGGAGCCAGTGTTATCAAAAAACAACACATCAGGGCCTGTCCTCACAGGAAGGAAATCATAAGTAATCAGCAGTGCTATAATCCAATTGGCTGCTGCTCCCTTTTCACGGACAGGGCAGAGCGCAGAAAAATGCTGTAGGACTTTTGTTTGTGGCAAAAGGATTTTAAAAGAGCCCTGGCTGCTCTTTGCCTCCCTCTTCATCTTTTCCAAATGTTTCAGTATTTCCTCAACAAAGTGTAAAAAAAAAACAAAAAACAAAAAAAAAACCCACACACACACAAAAAAAACAACAACTTGCAAACAAAAAGTTTGCAGGGCCCTTCCATAGAAAAGGATGTTTTGCAAACCAATACACCCACCCACACCTATGGATATGCCGTCGTCCACCAAGACCAGCGTGAACTACTTACATCTGTTATGTAGTGAGAGCCAGCCTGCTCTCAACATATTCTACAAAAGAAAACAAACAATGATTTGGTTAATAATACAGAATCTGACTAGAAATCTCATCTTTGAAGCTAAATTCTATGGAAGTGCTGATTTGTTCTGCATTTGCAGGCTGTGTATTTGGGGATTCACAGTGATTTGCAGAGGTGCGGTCTCCTGTTCATCCATCCAAGTTGTTCTGTGTTTTCAGGTCAGCTGATTATTTTGTTTTTTTAGTAATATACACCAGTCTAGCTGTGGGAGTCAAAGATACTAGTAATTCTGAAAAACTGCTGACTCTACAGTTCAATTTGATGGTAAATGCATCACGTGTTCCCACTGTAACACAGATGAAGAGAGATGGTCGTTCCTCACTCATCACAGTATCAAAGTGACACTGAAGTCACTCACAAAAGGGAGGTTTTCACAACACTACTTTGAAGCCTCAGTCCCACAGCAGTCTGGAAAAGTCAGCTTTAGAGAACAGTAAGTAAAAAAAAAAAAAAAATCAATCTTCAGGGCAAGCGGTGTGAGAAAATGTCAGGGTATTAATTGATGTAGACAAAGCAATGTTATAGAACTCATTGTAGCATCAGCACCCTGAAAGTATCTGATAGAAGACACCAAATAACTATTTGAACCCTCCTGAGAGTTGTGATGTCTACTGAGGGCGATATTCAAGATCTTTTCAAAGAAGAGATTCCTTAATGCTTTAGCAGTCTTGTTTAGCAGGACTAGCATCAGTGAGTGAGCTTGTATTTGTTTGTTGTCCTGTTAGAATAGAATCTCAAGACTGGAATGCTGCCTGAGCCTCTTGGACCTGCAATGTGCTACTGGCAGGACTCCCTAAATTCTCAGCACTGTCCATAACAAATAAGCAGCTACTGTTGCTTTTGATGGTATGGCCAGGGAGCACAGGAGCAGTTCAGAAAGGGTTTCTCTTCTCCCCAGACCAGAGGTGGGAATTTCTAGGTATCAGCCTGATCAGGTGGGCCCAGGCATTTGAGTGGTGAAGGACAAGCTGCCTGTGCAAACAAATGCAGAAGAGCCTTGCAGAGGAGTGGTTTAGTATCTGTTTCTATTCAACTGAGTCTGTCCTCATCACAGTCCTTCTGACAGTGATGGATCAGAAAAGGAAGTAATGAAATAATAATAATAGGTGAATGAGCCATTTTGGAAAGTTGCAATATTTTGCTGTTCTGTGAGTTCAACTAACAGAAGGAAAATGTGAGCCTTTAGCTGAGAAAAAAGCCGGGAAAATCAGATAGCTGGGGAGAAAGCTCACAGGTTTTTATACTTATCAGGCCACAGGAATAGAATTATTTGTCTTATCTTTACCTTTCCTGCTTATTCTTAACTTGTATTATATGTGTGAATGCCCAGTGCTTCACGGTGCCCTAATCCTAACGTAGTGGCAGTAAGCAAAGGAGTGCAGTCACATCACACCATCCTGTTAGCTTCTAGCTGAGAAACCTAGAATGCTAAGAGTTCATAGATATACACTCCAAAGAGCCAAAGAAAGAACATCCTCTTCACCAATCATAATTCCCACGTTCAGTCTGATTTTGGGGTTGGCGTCCTTCAGACCTTAGTTGGAAGGCTTTTACTTCAACAACACTGTGAGTACTGAGTTGCTTTTACATCTCATCTCCTCTCCCTGAGTTGGCTTTTGTCAGTTTGGTTGTTTGGTTTAGTGGTGATGTTTTTAAATTGAAACCTCTGTGCCCACAAGGCACATAAAAAAAAGAGGCTTTTAAAAGCCAGAGGATAAATAAAACACAACCTTGAATAAACAACAGGCTTTTGTCCTTATTTCCTTCCCTTCCTTAATGGATGCTGATAAACTATCTGAATTTCTCAGTGTATTAATGCCACAATGACAGTAATAGGAAACCCACAACCTCACAATAGCAATGATTTGACCAAATCATTAGCTTTTAGACAAGCAATTGTTTCAATCAAGATGTTTTGTAGGCTACTGTGGTCTTTCCAGGCCGCTCCTTTCTCTACCCCATCACTGACTACTTCAGTAGCATACTTTTATCAAAGGAAAGTGCTAGGCTTGCTCTGAGCTGATATATTTTATGGAAAAAAAAATCATGTTTGACTAGGTAAGCACTTATATGTTCTGCTTCATTACTGATCTTATACTCTCAATGCTACCGGCAAATAATACTGCTTATTGTCTGGATCAAAACATTTCTTGTTCTGTAAGACTGATTAACAGAAGTACTAATAAGTTTTTTTCATTTTTGGGGGTTTTGGTTTTGTGTTTGTTTTTTTTTTTTTTTTTTTTTGCTATGCAGTGCACTGACAAAAACATTCTTCTCAGGACCTAGGAGCATACTTCTGTGAAAAACAGGAGAACTGGAGGAGCACTCCTAGGAGATATCATCTATGCCTTATGTGGAATACTGTGTCAAGCGTAGGCTGTATCGCTCCTCCTGTCATCAAGCACTTCAGGTCTGATTACTGTGCAGAGTAATTTTATGTATTTCTATTTGTTAATCATGGAAGAAGCCTGGGAATTACTAAATGAAGGAGACTGGAATCTCTTACCTGCATTTCTGTCCCTCTCTTTATGATTATGTGGATGAGGATATAAGATTCCCCTTGTCTGAGAACAGTTACAGACCTTTGCAAATACAGCCATGGTGCTTTCAGCTTCTGCATGCCAGGTGCAAGATCCATTGTGCCAGCAGAGCATGGCTCCAGCACTGACATAGAAACTGCTGGTGCTAGGCAAATGCCAAAACCTGTACTTATCTCCGGAAAAAAAAGTAACAAGAGTCATTAATGTAGAAGCTTTTTTTGGTGTCTCACTGGCACTGTGATCAGCAAGGCATCATTTTCAGCTTGGAAGGCTTGTTGTGCCTTCCATCCTGTATCTGTCACAGTCATACCCAGCCCCTCCTTTGGCAGGAATTTTGATGTCAGTGAAAATCAAGCTTTGTACATTAAGGCCCTAAAAAACAAACTCAGTGGGGAAACTCCCTTCAAGATGTTCATATGCATCTTTTTCTTTCTGCTGGAGTAGGTCGGTATCTGTATCCAGGATTTCTGCTTCTTATAGCTATCATCTGGGAGTTCACCTGAAGGTCTCTAAACAAAACAGGCTATGGTTGATTACATAAACACACACAGGCAGACACACTGCTGAACATGCCCAGAAAGAGGCAGCAAACAAAACACATTTGCAGCGAAATACAACTTTGGGCAAGTCAGGAAACAGACAGCATTCATTTTGCATGTCCATACACTTAATGTTTATTGCTTGCCAGTGGGCTGCATAATAGAAAATTTGTTCATCTTCTATATTGATCTATTCACTTCTGCCTATTTCACAGCATGTGTAACTTTCTCCGAAGGGTAGTGATAATTTTCCCAAGCAGATTTAGTTTTGCTTCAGAAACAACCAAAATATCAAAACAGGCCAATTCACAAAAACACATTAAAATATTACAAACAAAATTTCTACATATCCAGGAATGAAAAAACAGAATTCAGAGGCAAGTGAAAAGCGTATCTTGTTATGAGAGGAGCAGATGAGCACTGTACTAAAAAGCAGTAATATCCAGCCGTTTGGATTTTTCTGAAGAATCACATGGTTAGAAAATAATTAAGGTCTGATTTTTTTTTTTAATGTCATGAGAAACTCAGTTTCTGAACATCCAAGTGGGAATCAGGTGAGCTGTGGATTCCAGTATCAAAAAGAAGATAGCAGACATTTATTGAAATGTGAGTTTCCAGAATAAAAAGGGGAACAACTCAGTTTCTGTACATATAAGAAAGAGTACAGGTATCTTCTTCTGAGCCTAAGATGAATATATATTTCAGTTGTGAAAGCAGTTCACCACTGTGAATTGTGAAATTTGGATAAATATTAAACAACTGAAATGTTGAGAACGGTACTTCAAAAGTCAGAAATCTTCCGTCATCCATTGCTTTCTGAATTCTGACACTTACCCTAGGAAAGTAGCAGTAGACTGAGGGAAGGGGATGTTCCTGAATGTTGGGGACTCATCCAGAACCAAAAGTCTGGAGTTGGGCCCTCCCCTCTCAGTCCCGCACCTTTTCTTTGCTCAGAAAGGTTGTGGGTGCCCCAACCCTGGAGGCATTCAAGGCCAGGCTGGATGTGGCCCTGGGCAGATTAGTCTAGTGATTGGTGACCCTTCCCAAGCAGGGGATTGAAACTAGATAATCTCTGAGATCCTTTTCAGCCCAGGCCATTCTATGATGATTTTATGATTCTTTTTGCTCCCTACACGTGTCCTGGACTTTGCAGGGTGCCGAGTTCTTCTCTGGGTGCTAATAGCCCACAGTGCGACAAGGGATCAGGTTGTTTACAAGCAAATCTGGCTGAGTTTTGATGAATTCTCTCAGTTATAATGATGGGAAGAAAAATATTGTTCATGGGCTACATAAACAATTTTAATTGGCTCAGGAGCCCAAAATGTGCTTTTTTTGTTTGGCTGCCAAGGTTGCTTTCTCGCTTGCTAATTATGCTTCTCTTTAGCTTTCAGCAAAAACAGGAAATAAGACATCCATTACTTGAATGACAAATTTTCAACAAGCCAACATTTCAACATCCGTTGTGTAATTTCCGACCTAGAGCCAGCTAGGAGCTAAGTACCTTTAGATATGTATGTCTCCTCTTATAGGGGCCTTATTGGCCCTGCGTGCTGCTAAATAATAGCACACTGTGTTTCTGTTGAAACGCGGTCCAGAGCCCTTCCCCAGTGGGTACTGAGGATAGATACACCCCAGTGTATGTATGTCTGATGTTGATTTCCTCTGCCGTGAATGTCTTACTAGGGTCCATCTGCTGCCTAGGTTTCTACAGGACCCTCAGAAGCTCTGGATTATCCAAGTCCTGCACCTTGTCACAGGCTTAAATGGTGAATGGAACTCTGCTCTCATACTGTGGCAACTTTATAGATTTATATACCAAGCCCACCATTTTCTGTGTATCCCTTTTCTATACTTCCACTCTGGTTACTGAAGCTACCAGCCTCTACAACAGAACATTTCACTAACAACTGCAGGACATCTTGGAAGTCTTTTACTTTCCCCTTCAGGGTGATGCTTGTACTCACAGCACCTCTTGTACTCTCTCCCGTACAAGGTAGCAGGTTTCTTCTTCCAACAAAGATATCTGGTAGCTCAAATTTATAAAAGCAGTAGGTGTATACCCTGGTTAAATCTTTATCTACTGGTAGTGCAAAAGCTAAAGAGGGAGGAAAGTCATCGGAACAGCTAGCCGTGTGTCAGACAGCCACTGGCTCTCTTTAGCTATCACCGAAGTTCACTGCCTTCACAGGTCCATTCTGATCAGCACTTCATGTTCTCAAGAGAAGTTTAATGAAAAAGCATTTGCAAGTTGGAAGAAATAATGAACATCCAGGTGGCTGTACATTTGGTACAAACAAGATGTTTTCAAAATTGGGGTTATAGAAGCAGTTTTTCTTCTGCAAACTCTTGGACATAAACACTACAGATTTACCTAGGATATCTGGAAGTTAGACTGGCAAGGCTCCAGAAACTTTGAAGATACAGTCTCCCTTCTGTTATATGAAAATACGGTGGTCCCAAGATACAGCACCAGCAAAACAGGGTTAGACTGAGGATTGTATGTATTTTCTTTTTACATCTCTATTTCTTTAGTCCTGACATTGATTTTAAGCTCTGATGAGTTTGGTTTTTTTTAAACAAGTCTTTGGTTTGTTGTTTGTTTTTTTTCCCCTGAGATGCCCAGCCTTTTTTTGGTTTCAGGGCACACTATCATATCCACCTAGAGTAGCTGCTGTGTACCATTTCACAGTTTGAGCATGGAAAAAAAGCTCATACTCCTCTTGTTCAGACAGCTGAGCTGTAATTGGCAAAGCAAGCAATAGGTATATGCCACATTGTGGGAGTGAATGAGAATGCCCTTTAAATTACCTATAAAACCCTTTGATTCAAACTGCTGATGTTGCCATGGGCAATTTGCTAAGCGTATTGATCATCTTCTGTTTAAATTAAAGTTTGATGTCCTGGAACAGGCTATTCAGCACAGAGAGCTAATGGGATGGGATGAGATAGAGGTAGTGAGAGAAACACATGCACTTGGGGGAAATGGACTGTGGTCAAAGGAAAAAAAAAAAAAAAAAAAGGAAGGGGGGGGGGTTATATACTGAATGGGTTCCATGGGTCAGTTAGCAATAAATATTGTGGTGATAAAAGAGTCTAGCATAGATATTGAAGGAAAGGATTTTTGGTGTGTAATTGAAGGAAAATGGGCAGTTTGATAGAAACCTGAAATTTCAGAGAATGAGAATGAAATAGTTAAGAAATATTATAGATGTGTGCATACAAACTTAATGATTTCTGCCAGAAATGTAAGATCTCCCAAACGTGCAATGAATTGGCTTACATACGAGCCATATCATCACTAAGCCAACATGGGCAAAAGCTGATAGGCCTCAGGTAAATGTTGACCAAGAGAAGAAATAACTCAGAGGGAGGTTATCTCTAATAGTTTCCCTCTGGCCACATGTATGTCTACTCCTCCGTCTATCAACCGTTCAATCATCTGAGCTCAAACAAACTTAAAACTTTGGAAGGAAGAAAAATGAGGTTTTCATGAAGAATGATATCTGCTTTGCTGCTATAATGCCTAGCAGGACTGAGGTTTTGAGGTTTTTTTTTTTGTTTTTTTTTCCCTTGAGGTAGACAAAAGGGAATATGATAGAGAAAGAAGATGATGAAATATTAAACCTGATTATGTTTGTCAATAATATTTATACCACAGGAACAAGAAATCCAGGCAAGGAAAGCAAAATGCACATTGAACTGGTCAGATAGCTACAGGATTATGAATTTTGCCCAGCTCAGCATCAGTTTAATTAGTTATGGAAGCAAACAGAAATTGGTCAGACAGAGGTCTAATAAAGCATATTGAACTAGAGAAGATCTTCAGAGAATTACAGGAAGAGATCTCTCCTTAGTGATTAGTTCAGGCTTTCTGGGCTTCTTTTTAGTGTGTGAATGTAAATCACTTCACAGAAGAGTAGCAAGGAGCTCTTACAAAACTCGTGGTTGCAGTTGTCTTCGAGCTTTGGGTTAGAACTTTACATTTTAAGGGGAGCATGGGTTAGGAGGCTATGGCGTGGACCATCTCCAAGCAATAGGAAGTTAAGGTAAAAAATGTCAACAGTATCTAGTGATACTGGTATCTCCTTTGGGAGCAACTAGTAACAGTTACTCCAGCAGGACTTCCTATTCAAAACCAATATGAAAAGTACCCAGGTATCTTATTTCCATATTTTCTAAACAGAAAATATAGCATTGGTTAGTGGGTAAGCCCATCCACCTGGCATCAATTACAGCACACCTTTGCAACTTTATTTTGTTATAAGGGTGGAGATCTTGTTTCTCTGTGCTAAAAGCCACTGAGGGGGAGCTGTAGGCTTGGGTTTGCCTTGCATATGCAAGTGAAATGAAATTGAAAGTAATGAAGCCCTCAAGCTATATATGTCAACAGTCAGCTCCAGAGCTTCCCCTAGGAAAGAAGAAAACAAAGGTAATGACTGCTTCTATAGAATGCTGTGTAATAACAGAGGCTTTGGAACACAGTTGCACGTTCATGGTTCAAAAGAATATTTAAGAATTTCTGGGTAACTGTCAACTGAAGAGGAGTTATTCTTGACAAGTTAGTCAAGGCACTATATTTACTAGCATTTATTTGTAGATGTGATCTTAATTCCCCCTACTATTGGCAGAGCCTGATGTTTAGAATACAAGTGGAAAGAACTATAATTGAGTTTCACCATTTCAGAGTTCAGCAGAGCTTCTATAGTTTGACTTTCCTCTTAGGGAAGCTATCCTTACCAAAATCATTCATCTTTGGGATCTCACTGTGGGCAAAATCCTCTGCATCCATCTGGGCTGGGTTGAAAAGCATCCTTAAATGTAGTCAGTCTACCGACCAAGATCTGAAACAGATTTGCACTATTAAAGCAGAATTGAGGATGTATATTCTATGTTCACACTTTATTTCAACATGTAAAATTTTTGTGGGAAGATTAATAATGTGAAATTCAAGGTCAGCACAAGACTTATAGCCCTGAATGTTTGTGGTTAAATATTTGGCGTGATTCCATGCTGTACCAATGTCTTTGTACTGGATGATCCTCCTTCAGTCACAGCAAGAAGCAGGTACCACTCCTGAATCTGAAGGAACAAAAGCACAAGCATTGCTCTGCTCCAATCTCCATAGCAGTACTTACAGACCTGATTACAACACGCTGGAGAGTTGTCATGATCCCAGAGCCCTGGGAAAATCATGTGGAAGAAATGGCTTGAAGAACAGACAAGGAAACCCAGATACTGACATCTGAAAAGCAAGGTTTAGACTGCACATCACTGAAAGGTGGTTTTATAATCTCTGAGTTTTATATTGTTACAAGGTCCAAGCATCCCTTTGGTGTATTTTAATTGTGGTCATGCTTGGTGGCAGAGAGACATCTCTCCCACTCCCAGCCTGTCTCAGGCTTGCATAAAGAGAGTGGCGTAGAATGGCTTGTGTTGTGAAGAGAGCATTCTTGCTTTTAAATGAGGGGAATTGCCTTTTGTCTGACCGTAATACTTACATTACAGCAAGCACGAAGGAGTCCCATGCTAAATTTCACTTGCCTTGTGAAGCTACAAGAACACAAGGAGGAACAAAACTTTTGGGAGAAAAGATGTGAAAGCTTGCGGCAATAGCAACATGTCCTGCTAACCTTCACTCACAGTGGGGACACAAAGAGGCAAGTGCTTGAAGGGAAAGCATGATGGAAACAAGCAGCCCAAGCTGCCAGCTACCACACCAGACAAAGAAGTGTAGCTCTGGTACCCAGCAAGCAGTGGTGCCCAGGAAGAGCTATCGCAGGAAACCATCTGTACGGGGCAGTGAGGGAGGCACCCCACGCCGCAGAGGCTGCAGGAAGGCAGCTCCACAGGAAGTTGGGCCAGGCCAGCTGCCTCTGCAAACATTTATTTCTCTCCCTGACAGTCTTCTCCTTGACGCTTTCCATAAATGACATGGGGAGGAAGTAAGTTGTCAATTGAAAATTGTCACCTATTATTAGCTGCGGAATGCAAAGTGCTTTAGTTAAGAAACCAATGTGTAACAGATTTGCATTTATTTCCTGGAACCATAGTTAACAGGAAATTTATTTGAAATAGAACTAATTAGAAAACCAGTGTGACCCTTTCCTGAGAAATGTAATTTGACAGCCCAGAAATTCATGCTCAGTGTTCTGTTGAATTCTAGAGAACACAAGAGGTTTGAAAGGAAGGGTAGAGAGAATAGGTCAGAAAAATAAATCAGTGGACAAAGTCTGATAAAAACTGTAAACAAGTCATAGAAATCAGTGGTGCAGAATGCACTTTTAGAACCATGGTAGAGAAAGCAAAGTCAACTCCTCCCTCCAGATTCAAATGATGTGCTTTTCATGGCTAAATTATGACTGATGTCTACTAAATTTGACCAGAGCCACAGGGCGGTGGGAAGAAAATACAGGGAATTGTGTTGAGATTGAACAATGTGATAGTTTGCAATCTCATAATTATTACTTCCCCATCCCTGGAGTTGTTCAAGGCCAGATTGGATGGGGCCCTGGGCAGTCTGGTCTAGTATTAGATATGGAGGTTGGTGACCCTGCCTGCGGCAGGGGGGTTGGAGATTCATCATCCTTGAGGTCCCTTCCAACACAGTCTATTCTATGATTCTATGATGATGATTATTAGAGGATTTCTCCCACATCAGAAGTATTCTTCTGCCCCTGGCCACTGATATGTAGTTATTGTAATTCCTTTTAAGTAAGATAAGTGAAAGACCTTTAGAATATTCCACATGTCTACATTACATACTTGGGCTGACTCAGCCATGTCAGGCAGAGGTATAAGGAGGCATGGTGCCTGATTAACACAGCAGTGCAGGTGAAAGCTCCTAGCACAGAATAATTTATACCAGCAGAATTGTACTTTTGCCAGCACAGCATATTTCATCCAAGTAAGGCTGGAATAAACTCTTCCAGCAGAAGCTTAAGGTTTAAGATGCAGCTTACAAAATCATGTATTTTGCTGGTAGAATATAATAGCATGGCAAACTGTTCGCCACTTAGGTCTGTCCCAAGTCTCCTACTCAGCGGGTAGCAAAGAAAACAGGAAACCAGATGTCAAGAAGGCAGCAAACAAACCTGAGTCTAAAGGGGAATCTTCAGAAGCTGTGATCCCTCCAGCAAACAGGAACAGTCGGTGTCTTCCTGACAAGCTGCTGACCTGCAACAGCACTGACAGCCCTCGCAGGCTGCCAGATAGCTGCAAAAGGAGGAGAAATTGTGAAATAAGCTCAATCGGTGCCAAAATGAGGAAGGAAATGCTAAATGCTAAATGATTTAATTTTCTAAGTTCACTTTGTTCCCTACAGATAGACCTAGAATCGGAGCTGATTACAGTGCCTTGTTTTGATTAACAGACAGAGGAGAGAGATCTGAGGCAGAGATACTTCTATCAGTTTCAAAGGGTTTCCACATCTTGTAATTCATTTTCATAGAGGGGTCAGGAATTCAAAGGATGTTTATCTTTCAAGCTTTTTAGCTAAAAAGAAAATAATAAATGTTTCTTAGTGATGCTAGTTTAAATCTAGCTCACACTACTGACCTTACATTTCCTATACTTCAGTGGAATTATTCTGGATTTACACCAGTGTGAGAAGGTATGCTTTACCCTATGCTAAATGAATTTACAAGCTTTAAGCAGTCTATGCATGCTGACTCAACTTCTTTGGGTGCTAGATGAAACTTACTGGTGATAAATGATTTCAGTTGTGTTTCAGCTTTACATACTCCATCAGGTGGGTTTACTGCGTAATGCCGCCGGAATTTGGAAGTTAATGGGCCAACTGCAGTCCCAGGTGTACCCTGGGATGCTGTTGAGATCTGGGTCCCACAGACCATCACTCCTTCTGTGGTGCCTGACAAATCCAAGCACCTCTGTACTGCTACAGGAGATTAAAGCAACATTTCTTTTGTACTACCCAGTAATCTTTATGCTCGGTGGTAAAGTTAATGTATGGGTTTGTCATTCAACTCATTTCACGCAGGCTGCCAAAGAGCCTTCAGAGCACAGTGATGTCCTGTTACTACCAGCCTCGAGCAGATCTAAGCCAGTGATCTGGAGGTGAAAGAACCACACACCCATTTGTTTCTCAGTTTCAGAGAGGCTATAATAGAGAAAACAATCACTGAAAAGCAAAGGCGGTCACCATCACTTCTAAATGAATCATATAAAAGCATTTAGGATTCCTGATGCCCAGTCCTCTCGTGACTAATAGAAAGCATCTCCACCCCCTGAAGTCTCTAATTCTTGAGAACTGCAGCTCTCTCTTGAGGCTTGGAAAAAAGGGGAAAGAGGAGAAATGTGTATTAGACAGCTCTGTCCTTTAGTGAGTGTGTTCCTTTTAAAAACGAATGAAGACAGGCTTACAGAGCCTATTAGTTGTTCCACGTACGCATTCATTGGGAAGGGAATTAGTTTCTGGCTAGCGCACAGCCACTGGGTGATACAAAGGAAAGACTCCTTTAATCTTCTGCGGCAGTATGGCGGTGTCCAGGCTTGTCAGAAGCTGCAGAAGAGTGATGGCCCTGGTGCTGACAGCCTTCTAATTGGGTACTAGAGGGGATCAGCAGAAAGCAGCTATAAAGGCTGTGTTTGTGCCAAACGTGTGGCCGATGTAAAGAGAGACCCATGGAGGAATGGAGAGGGAGAGTGTGGCAGTACTGCAGTGCTGGATGCTGTCCTAGCCAAGCAGGGTTCACGCTTCCCAGACAGTGCTTTAATGGCACTGAGGCTACCAGCAGCTGTGGAGAGCTGCAGCAGAGAGGTCTGGCTGGAGTCAGCAGCACTCAGAGCCGGATGGCCTGGCTGCTCTGCAGTGGAGGGATTTCTGTCCTGGCAGCGAAACTCATGTTCACAAATTGGCTAGGAGATAGGAGGCACTGGACCTGCAAAGATTAGAAAGTGAATATACACCGTTGCTTTGCGTGCTGATAGTCCATTTCCCTCACTCTGCACTGTGCGCTCCCAGTACTGTAAAATGCCCTGCTGGGGTCTGGCAACCTGTAGTCACCAGCACTGTCTGCATTAGCCACTGCTTCCCCAAAGACACCATGAAGCAGTGGCACAACTTTTGGAACCCTTAAGCTGGATAACGCAGGTGGCTTCCTAATAGTGTTTTCACTTCCACATTAACAGGAGATGCCAGATAATTCCACTCTGAGACCTCGATGAAACTCACCTGAGCTAACACATCACTTGAGGCTAGTTGATATGCATGTGACATGCATGTGTTTACCACACACTTGTGTAACTCTGCCTGGCCAGCTCCAGAACTGAGTGAATGGGAATAGGAGATGGGGAATTGAAACCACAGTTCAATGAAAACGGTCAGACCCTGTGGCTGTGGGATGAAGTGCCTGATCTAAATATAAGTAAAGGCTGAAGAACTCACTGCCTGAAATGCCTGGAAGCAGAACTGGCAGGGTGGGATGGGCATCCTATCCCATCTGGAGCCTCTGGATAGAGGATGAAATAAGAAGAGAGACTTCATGATGATAATTGGAGCAGGTGATATCAGTGAAGGAGACTAAACGTCCCAAATGGGCTAAGAAACTGGAAAGTAAAGCTCTAGGGAACAGTGCAGTCAGGAGGAAAATGTTTGTTTTTCTTCTTCTGGGCTTGTTTCCAAACCTAGAGTGGTCTTAACCATGTTTCCTGAGTCTCCCAGCCAGCCAGCATGAGGTCCAGGCAGAACTGTTGGTGACAGCAGAGAGGCAAATTGTCAGTATCTGATGGAGGTGTCCAGCAGAGGTAGGAACAAACTGCCAGCAAATTTCTCAGCATCCCAGCTCTTCTCCCTTGGTGCACACATGGCCTCTCCACAGCCTGCAGAGTGGGGAGGCACTGCTGACCCCTGTATGGGTGCCCTTGGGATGAGAAAGGCACTTCAGGGCTGTAGTCAGTGCACGGAGCAGTGAAGGAGAGCAACAGAGGATGTCCCACAGCAGGATTCCCATGGTCATACCCTGAAGGATTGTGCTAGGATCATTCCAACCCTCGTGGGAAGTCACCAGGGCTCTAAGGGCCACATTGTGTCAGGACTGATAAATATGCTGACGAGCAGAGGAGTTTGGTGGGGCCACTGTAAACAAGAGATGCAGTGGCAGCACAGAGAGATACCAGTTGGGCTGCAACCAACTCTGTTTTCTCATTTAAATGATGCAGACTTGTATGCATGGAGAGGAAGCCAGACAATTGGTGCCCGTAGCACTTAGAAGCAGCAAATAATTTGGTAAATGGTGGAGTGCAGCATGTTTGACTAACATCTGCGATAGCTGGAAATTTACCCATCCAATTTTCTCCTCTACCCCAGCCACAAAGGGAGATCACTCCAATTATTTTTCAGACAGAATTAAGGCTGATGTTTACCATTATCTCCCTGGTAACCTTCTTCTCATGACTATATTATGCGACATAATTGCAGAGCCTCCTCAGCTCACTGGGGCTATTATTAAAGGCACTCTGCTTCTTTTTCCCAAGGTCAAGGTTAATAATTAGGTGGCTGGTATGCCTGCAGTGGAGCCTTGTCTTGTAGAAAAGAGAAGCAACTTAAAGGCTACATCAGACATTCCCAAGTCCAAGAGGAAATTCTTGCTGCATGTTACAAGATCTGCTGAAGGTGGCCCAGTGAAGCGGGGGTAAATTAGTGAATAAGAAGTGCTCCTGCACACTGGTCCACAGGTAAAGCTTGGTTAGGTTCATGATATAAAGCACACTAGATGACTTTCTATAGGATACATGACAATGTGCGTGATGAGATTTGAAACTGCAGCTTCTGGAATGAGGAGATGAACTCATTACAATTGTTATTTGAGCCAGTGTAACAAGAATACGTTGAGCTGTGATTCTTCCGGAATTTTTTCCAAAAATCCATGGTACTTGCACCTGAAGTGGAAGAGTATTATGCAGTCCTCGGGCCATGTATTTTGGGAGTATGCGTGTGCTATGAGTGTTAAGGAGGTGGTGGAACTGCAGTCCCTGGAGGTGTTCAAGAGACATGTAGATGTGGCACTGAGGAACGTTGCTCAGTGGGCATGATGATGATGGGTTGGTGGTTGGACTAGGATATCTTAGTGGTCTTTTCCAACCGTAATGATTCTGTGATTCATTATGAACTTAGGGAAGCCAGACTTGCTCATCAGAATTACCTCTCATTGCATTTATTTTGGGAAGACTCACCCGTTGCACAATGAATGCCCAGAACTAATTAAAAGCAGAAATGATGTTGCATAGTGGAACAGCAAAGATCAATGTATTCCTGGAATGATGTTAGACTTCCTCGTGTAACACTAAGGTACTACATCTACCTGGTGACCCTCAGGTAACATGAAAGAGTACGTCAGCTAGACCAGTGGTAATCTTGAAAGGCTACCTTTGTTTCAGAAAGAGCTTGGAAAGCTGCAAAACACTAAATGTATTATTTACAAGTCTGGATGCGTCTCTGTGCATTTACAAATACATACACATACAGAAATGCATAATTATATACACATCATAAATACAGACATAAATATATATACACAGACAGGGAAGCCTGGGCAGAAGTTTCTGGCTGGTCAGTGACTCCCTGTGAAATTTTCTCTGAGGGCATTTCTTTCCCAGTCACTGCTTATTTTCTAAAAGGAAAGCATTCGTAGGTCAGACTCAAAGCTTCTGCAGGTTAATAGGTGTACTTCTTCTGGACTTTGGATGAGATATTTAATTCTGAAATAAAAACTAGTGGTGTGCTGCTGGGGTGACTTACATGAATAATAAGCACAGAGGAGAGTACTTAGCACGGAAAAGGTGCAAATTGCTCGGAAGAACTATACCGTAGAGCAGTATATGGAAAAAATGACATGGTAATTGGATCTGGCTGGTGTGCAAGGCAGCAAGGGCTTGATGGGAGCAAGGGAAATCAATAACAGAAAAGAGAGGAAATGGGGAAGGGGAAACCTTTCACATTTCTGCAGTGAAGCATCCCTTCATCTGACTGCCTGTAACTTACTTGTAATCATCTGTGGTGTGACCTGCAGCCAAAGATTTCTCTCAGCTATAAACACAGGCTGGTTTTTCATCTTTATTGCTTGCTGAAGAACATAAGGCACAACAAAACAACAACTTGTTACCACTCAAACTTCTTTATGCACCAGACTTCTTATCTGAAAGTCCGGACCTCACAATCCCAGGGCAAACCTCACCCTCACTGCGGTTTTTATTGTTCTGGTATGTTTTCTTCTAGTTCAAAGGAAAAGTTAACCCGCCAAAAGAGAAGTGCGTCCTTATCCCAGAGTCTTTAAAGTCCTGTGAATCACACTTTGCTAAGTCTCCAAAGACTTTAAGGTTTGTGCCTGTGTCATTACTCAAGAAGAACTCTTTATTTTCACCACTTCCATCCCCTGGAAAGTTAGAAAATATGCTGGCTAGCTGGGAGAGCAATGAGAGCCTTTGCTAGGAAGAAAACTAGCACTTGTGGAGACAGGATGTGTAACAGAAATTATTGTCTAAAAAAGAGATTTCCAGGTCCATAAAAAGGCACAAAACCAACAGATCCCCAAATATTTTTTTTCTTTTAGTGATGTATTGACTTACGTGCCTATTGTCAATAAGGTGCATTATTGATACGACACCGATTCTCCAGGGATGTCAAACATTGTCAAAAGTAGGTTATTTTTACTGAAGCGTTCTGCATTCACCAGGGAGATCAGAGATCAGCAACCATGATTGCTCCTAAGCCTCCTAGCCTGTTACAGAGCGTCAGCGTCATGCCAGAAAAACCCAGAACAAAACAACAGGTTCCCTTTTTTATGTATTCGTTTATTTATTTTTAAATCACCCAAGGATTTGGCACATCAGAGCCTCAGTTCAGTGAGTGGTGGTGGGAAGGAGATTTTCTATTTGGCAAATAGGTGAACCAGGTGTGGAATCAGGCAGGGCAGTGATTTTTCTAACACCATATGGTGGGGCCGTGGCAGAAAATAACCCAAAATACAGAAATCCATATTCCCTTTTCTCTGTCAGCCTTTGCATTAATCATTCAACTTCAGCCATGGTCTTGACATTACTAGCCTATAGAAGCTACTAACAGAAAATCTAGGCCACTGGCACTGAGATCTAATTCTCATGTCTATGCAGAGACTTAAACCCTCATAAAGTACATTTTAGGGAAAGAAAAAAAAAATAAAAATGTTACCAGCTATGAAGGACAGCATAGTTAATCTTCCTTATACACAGGCTTCTTTAAGTGAGAGAGACCTGTAATTATTCAATATTATCCATAAGCTCTAGAGAGAATAAAGCTAGGATATACCAAAGAAGAACACGCAGGAGCAGTGATCCTGAGACTCTCAAATGAGCAGAATTCCAAAATAAAGCTGAAACTACTCAGTCCAGGAGGGGCTGGCTCTTTGGAAATAGATGCATTTTGCTGTTTCTTTAGATGACACCACTCATAGAAACATTACAGTTCCAGATGGAATGTTCTTATTGAAAAACACAGAGAAAAGTCCAGCCAGTTTCATCTAAGCACTGAACGCTTAACACAGTAGCACTGGTTTTGATCTCAGCCATGCTCCAATTATTAGTCTATAGTAGGATCTACATTAATAAAACGTAATTGAAACCAACAGTCATCCCTCATGATTTTTAATCCGTCAGTGAGCACAAAAACCTGCACCAGAAAACGCTGGAAAATACAGCCTCACAGAGAAAGGGACAATGGAAAGCAAAGCCCTCACTAAAAATAGTACTGGTCTTTTTGTCCCTGCGCAGGAAATGTAGGCACCACGAATTCTAGCCCTGAATAATGCTTTGTCTTTGTGAACATTATTCAGCAGGAGGCAAAAGTAAATCAATGACCGATTCTGCTGAGGGAAGTAAACATTTACAGATGGGAAAATTGTGACACAGAGATATTAAGGGACTTGCCCGAGATGAAAAAAAAGAGAAGTCACTCTTTGTCACTGCTCTCATCTGTTGCTCTGGGACATGAGATCCTCGGGTTGGCATGCCAAGATTCACTGTCCAAAGTGAGAGCCTATTAAATACAAACCCGATAAAGGGAAATAGAAATGTCTCCCCCAAAAGTGTATGCTTTTGATCCCCTAAGGTGTTAGAAGACATGGTTCTTGCTGGTTTTTTTTTTGTTGGTTTTTTGTTGTTGTTTTTTTTTTTACAGTGAATCCAGTGGAAATCAACAGCCAAGGCCAGCCCAGAAACCTGGAGAGAAGGTTCTTGAGAATTTACATACAGGAAAACCCAAAAGCAGTTTAACTTGGTACTCCCCAACAGGACAGGACACTGCCTCCTGATGTACAGGGCTAAGCACTGCCTGGTGCCTTTGCTGTGCAGTTTATTCAAGATCCTTTAACTTTAATTCCCATTGGTCTTTGTTTAAGCAGATTGAGTTCAAATACTGTCCCACTGAGCATGGTGGAGCAGCACATTAGTGGTTATGTATCAGGAGACTGACTGATTTATTTGCTCCTACTTGCTCTCCCCATACTGTTTTGCCTCTCCCCCCACCAAACATGTTTGAAGGTTTGAACGTGGTTGTTTTTGATACACCTTTAAAGCCAGTATAAGAAATGAGATGTTCATCATTCTGTCCATGAAACCTGGCAAAGGAGCTGCACTATGACAGGAACATTTGGTTGTGAGAATGGCTGCCATACTGTAATGGCTTAAAATACATTGGAGATAATTCTTTTAAAGAATAAGAAAGATGTATTCTAATGACCAGTGATGGCTCTAAAGCATTGCAAGAACTCAGTTCAAAGCCCTTGAAATGAATAACAGCCCTTCTGCTGACATTACTAATCTTTGGATCGGGCTCATTAATGTATTTCAGATATTATAACCCCAGTGCCAAAAAGATGAAAAAATGAAAATGTACTCATAAAAATAGACATCAAATGTATTTCTGTTCTGGGAATTAATATAGAAGCTAAATGCTTCTGCTCGTGCTTTACTGCTGATCTTTTCTTACTGTTTCTGAAGGAATTAGTGGGGCGAGCGGCTCATTTCAGCCAGGGCTCTGCCTCCAGCAGCCATCGGGATCTCACACAGCCTGGGAAAATGCTATAACCACTGTAATAGTTTTTACTCTGGCCCTGTAAATCAGCTCTTTCCGGGACGTGCTGTGCAGATGGAGAGGAGGGGGAGGAAGGATGCAAGTGGAAATAGAGACATTCAGGCAAGAGTTTCCCATCTTTAGCTTCCGTGTGATTCATTATGGATCAATACTGTACTCTCGAGCTTTTATAGCTCATTAACACCGAGCAGCATCAAGATATAAATTTGTTATAGTGCTTACCGAGAACTCGGGGGCATCTGGAAGCAAGCGCCAGTGACCAGTGACTCTGGGACACAACGGGATACAAGGGAAGCGCATTTAGTTGACCGATTTGCGCTCTAGGTAGAAAACGGCACTCGAGTTCTGACCCTGATCGCCTGATCTCCAGGTGCCGTACGAAACGTGCGTGGCGTGGGCATGTGCGTGTATAGGGGCTGGAGAGGACGAGGAGAGGGAGCGCGACCCCCTGTAATTCCGCGTGGGACCGGGGTGCCGACAGCTCGGAGCCGGCCGAGGTTTCCCTCAGCCCTTCGGATGCTTTCGGGTCTCGCACCTCCCCGGCAGCCCCGCGCAGCGGTGCGGTGCTGCTCCGTGACGTCGCGATGTGAAAACGCAGCGTCAGCTCGCAGCCCCGGCTGCGGGGAGCCCGAGCTCTGTCTCTTTAAGAAGCCGAGCAAGTCGTGATGCCGCTGTTTGTGTTGCTAAACCCCCAGGAGTCCAGTTAAGAAACGGGCAGCTGTCTCTTTAAGCGTGATTTCCTTCTATTGTATTTGAATCGTGATCAGGAAAAAGGAAATGAAACCGGAGAGCCGGGGCCGCGCCGCGCAGCACTAATAGCGATGCCGAGCTCCCCGGCCGCAGCACCCGCCCGGCTCTGCGGGGCGAGCTGAGAGCCGCGGCCGGGCAGGCGCCGGAGAGCGGCGGGCAGCGGCCGGGCGGGCAGCGGCGGGCAGGCAGCGGTGGCCGCGGTAGTCGCCTCCCTCCCGCCCGCCCGCAGAGCCGCAGCCGGGAGAGCGGCCCCGCCGCACGGAGCGCAGGAGGAGCGAGGCGAGGATGGGAGGTTAGAGCCCGCGGGCAGCCCCGCCGCCGGAGCCCGGCAGCCGCCCCAGCCCGCGTTTGTGTCTCTCTTTGGTGTTGCAGGAGGAAATCCTGTGAATGTCATTGGGGGGCGGAGGGGGAGCGCGGCTGGTGACAAGGCGTCGAGAGCAGACGGCCTCTGCGGGGGCAGCGGGGGCAGATCGCACCACAGGCACGCTACAAAGGAGCCATCTCTGCCAATGTCATCGGCCATCGAGAGGAAGAGCCTCGATCCTTCCGAGTAAGTGGCGTCTTTTCTCCCGGCCTCCCCACCCCTCCGTTCCTCGCGGTGCCACCGACGGCAGCTGGCCGGCCCCGCGCGCCCCTCGGCTGCCACGGGGACCCCTCTCCGGCGGGGGTCTCCGGGGCCGGAGCGCGACCGGAGCGTGTGCTGGACAGCCCCATCGGGAGGCGGCTGCGGGCGCAGTTCCGAGCCGGACGCCTCCCGCCGCCCCCGGGTTGCGGGACCCGCTGCGGGGCTCTCGCCCAAGCTGAAGGCGGTGGTCGTTCCGGGGTCCCCGGACCTGCCTCGCTCTCTTCGCCGATTATAGCGAAAGGTCGGAGCTGTTATCTGCGGGTGCCCGACTTCCACATTTGCACAACGCGAGGCGCTTTGCAACTTTCAAGGTCTTTGCTGGGGGAGGTGTTGCGCAAAGGGCGTGCAGAGGGACCCCACGGTGTAGGTGGTGAGAATTCCCCTCCCTGTTTTTTCATGTTCGTGGAAGGGGCCGACCCGCAGGTCCTGTCCCGCAGCCGGTTCTGTGCAGCCCTCCCGCACATGCGGGCACCGTCCTCGTGAGGGGCGATGGCAACTCGGTGTGAAACAGCGCTGCACGCCTTCGTAGCTGCAGTTACGCCCCTCTGGAATCATGATAAGAGCGAAAGAAAGAAAATCTCCTTTTTCAAATAGCACTTAAAACACTGCTCTTAGTTAAGTTTGGTCGTCCGCGGTTTGTTTCCTGTGAGATATTCAAATGCCGTCTCTTGAAGCTGCGAGTGAGCACAGGGGAACCATCTCCACTGTGGGTTGAATCAATTCCTGCTGTGTTGTGTTTGATGGTTTGTGTGCTACGTTTTTTCTTCTATCATCTTTGAGAAATCATCATCTGAACTCCTGGGTGTCAATGTCCCGGTTTGCACTGCAGTGCTTTAGCAGAATTTATTTGCTTTCCTGCTTGATGTCCTACTGACTTCTCTGGCATGCAAATATGTGGACATCAAAAAACTGATGCAGAAGGAAGAAATTCTGTTCCCCAGAAACATGCATGGGGCTGTTACAGAGCTGCCTTGTGATTCTCAGAACCTGTGAGACCACAATATTTTGGGGCTGCAGTCTCAGGTTTTGCATGATGGCCAGTAAGGGACACTAAGGTGTGTTCCCTTACAGCTGCATGCTCTGTTGGGTGGCACGCAGAGCTCATCCAATTGGAGCCCAGTCTCTAGGAAAGGAACTCTGGGGCTAAACAGGGAAAACTTGGAAGAAGCAGGGCCTGCTCCTGTCACAGCCCTCACTGCCTGGAGTTTCGATGGGAGCTCACAGAGCCTGGGCAGCACTGCTGGGGCCCAGCAGCTTGGGCACTGGAAAAGCAGTGAGCTGAGCATGTTGTCTTCTCATATCCAAGGGCTCTGCTCATGAAAGCTACAGGATCAGTTTCATAGCACAGAAGTTGTTGACCAGCGGTCATTTCTCCACGCTGATCTGAGTCATTTTTCCCTAGAAAACTGCTGACCCAGTAAGTATGGGGCTCCTTGAGGCAGCGGTTATAGGATATCTCCTGTTGCCTGCTGGAATCTGGCAGCAGTCGGGTTCTGCCCTCAGCATGTCTCTGTGCCATCAATGGTAGAGATATGGCACTGGTGGACTGAGTGTGAACCCCAAACAGTCTGGGGCTCTGCTCTGCCTCCTGTTGAGCATGACTTTGGTCATGATCCAGTAAAGCAGATAAACCTAAACATGCAAACCTGTGATTTCCTTTCCACTAGCAGAGGGCTGAAATGATACAGATGCTAAAAGACTGATCTCAAAGTCTTCTTATGAGCTTCCCTGGGGTCTGGATGGGGGTCCAGGTCACTGTAGAACTGAGCTCACATGCCTTCCTTTTAGGTTTTGAACATCGTATAATAACCGGGCTTCATTCAAAGCAGCAGCAAAGCATAAACCAGCTGGGCAGCAGCCACATCTGTTGTAGTTATTTATTCAATGCTGCTCAGTGAAATAACATCCCCAGAATTAGTCTTCAAATTTACATTCCCCAGAGGAAAGCAGGCTGCATGTAGAACCCCTCAGATACCTTTTCTAGTCCCACAGTGTTCTGTGAGACAGAATTCTCTTTGCTCCCAAACAGCACTACAGTCAAAGCTCAAAGCATCGGGTCTACACGCTGGGCTTGTGTACTTCGGGGTACATGCACAGGTGCTTTGTGGGGGCTCTTCAGTAAGTTAGAGGTAGATCCAGATGTTGTCTGAGTTCATACAGACATTTATAGGTAAATCTTAAAAATATTGGGGGAAAAAATGGGTTGGTTTTTTTTTTTTGTTTTTTTGGGTTTTTTTTGAATGGAAACTGAAGCCTGGCTATGTGTTGTGTCAAAACAGAATTACTGGAAAACAGAATACAGCCAGAACTCGTAGGACTGTGGTTGTTGGTCAGCCCGAATGGACCTGACCAGTGTTTCCATAGTGAGTCTAGGCACTTTTTTGATATAAGTGTCTGAAAAAGTTCAGTCTTCAATCGCATGAAAATCGTGTTGTTTGAAATGTATGTATTTTTAAGAAGTGAGTGGACTGAGCCCCATGATGAGCGATTTGTGTTTGTCTGGCAGAAAAAGAAGGATGTATCTACACTGGCACCAATGCTCTATTAACATTATAGGTGTATTTACAGTAAGGAATATTCCTGGGTGATAAAGAGATCTTCATGTTTATGTATTATCCTTTGAAGAGAAATATAAAACAAGTTAGGAGAGTTTGGCTACTTTTATTAGCTCCTTATACTTGTAAGTTATCCCAGTCTCTTTAAAGCCCAAGAAGAGTGATGTCCTGCTCACTCCCACTCATGTTAGAAGGGGATAAATCATTTGCTCCACTGGGAGAAAAATTGAGGGTGTGCTCTGTGTTCTCACCTAACCCATCTGCCATTGTGTTTCGTTTTGGTTTTCCTCCTCCTCCTTCTCGCTGTCATGGTGGCAGCGTGTTTCCCTTCTCCAACGCCCCTTTTGTTCACAGGGAGCCAGTGGATGAGGTGCTGCAGATCCCCCCCTCGCTACTGACATGCGGGGGCTGCCAGCAGAACATCGGGGACCGCTATTTCCTGAAAGCCATCGACCAGTACTGGCACGAGGACTGCCTCAGCTGCGACCTGTGCGGGTGCCGGCTGGGAGAGGTGGGGCGGCGGCTGTACTACAAGCTGGGCAGGAAGCTCTGCCGGAGGGACTATCTCAGGTATGCGGCCTTCCAGCCCGCTTCTCATAGAATCAAGGAATCGTGTGAGTTGGAAGGGACTTTAAATGCCTTCTGATCCAACTGCCCTGCAATGAACAGGGACGCCTGCACTAGATCAGGCGCTCACAGCCCCATCCAGCCTGACCTTGGGTGTCTCCAGGGGTGGTGCAACCACCGCCTCTCTGGGCAACTTACTCCACTCACCTCCCCTTCTTCCTACCATTTCAGCTTTGTCTATCCATTTAAGGTACAGCTAGTGAACAAAGAATCATGCATAATTCATTTTGGCTAATCTTAGATGTCGAGTTTAAGAATAATGGGGTTTGCTCAGTGCTGCTGCTCCCCAGGTAGCTGGATGCTGACTGAGCTGTGTCAGTGTGGGGTACTGCCAAGCAGAAATTGGGAAGCAGTGATGAATTTCAGGACCACCCTGCCCAAGCTGACTGCAAGCCAGCTCCCAAGAATAGCTTTAAGCAGTTCTGTGCCTCTCCAGGCATTGCTGTGGAGCTGAAAGTTATATAAAAACAGGTGCTGAGGTTGGCTACTGATGAAAGATCATTTCGTTCTCTCATTTAAGAACATGGTATCCAAGGCAACTGAATTTAATTCATTTCCTGATGTGGTAATGTCAACCCTATAAGAGATACTTGATTCCACCACGCTGTGGGACCGCTGTACTTGTTTGGTTCTGAAGTGACAGTCTTTTGTACATGGATTGATCCATGTCTTTTTCTGCATCACTGGTAACTTACCAGGGGCACTTCAAGCGGAAAGACATCATGTGCTGGATGTGTAGCGTGGAGATGCAGCCAGTACATGGAAGTTTGGTCCTGTTAAATTGGACCCAGTGGAGTTTTCAGCAACATCTGCCTATCTGATTTGCCATAATTTTTAAGCAAAAGGATTAAACTGGGAATAGTATATTTCACAAAACATCCTTAATAAAGGATCTCTATGTTCTCAGTTACAAGAGAAGAGTTTTGATCTTTGCTGCGCTGGCTGTATCCCATTTGTCCCACTCGATCCCTAATGTCGCAGGAAGTTTGTGGAACAGGCTAAAGACATTGCATATATTTTCAGCTACCTTAATGAAGTCTACAAAAATTAAAACAACATCTCAGAGGAGCTCCTAGCGATTGTGCTCCAGAACTTACTGATGGGAATTTCTCTTGGCAGAAATGGGACCACTTGTAAACACTCAGCAGACATCATGTTCTAGCCATGAACCAGCATTAGCTACACTTCGCAGATACTTTTCGTCTTAAAAGGGAAGCAAGAGAAAATGTGTCAGTGCAGTAATGTATTTTCTTGCCATGAGATGTAATGTTTTCGTTTATTTAATAATATAGCATGATTTCTTCCATCATTAATGAGATATCTTGCAACATTTGTGTAACCTTATTACTTTAGTTGGGCAGAAGTAGACACTGACATCTCCTGGTAGACTAAAGAAATGATGTCTTCCTTAAAGAGCTCTCTGTAATAGGTATTCCATTTCCAGTTCAGGATAAATGAAGCAGGCACAGAAGTGAAGTGTAAGGGATGGACAAAATCTTTCTGAAATTAGTATGGGTACATAGAATTCAAAGTCAATGGGTGTATTCTTTACACAAGTGATAGGATTTCTCCCTCCTTCTAAGAATATACGTGATAATCTCAATGGTCTTCTCCAACCTAAATGATACTATGATTTGATATACATACATACTCTATTTATTAATGATATGACTTAAAAACCCTGTAACCAGCAGACTGTGTGAAATGCTGCCATTCATTTTGTCCTCACACATGGCTGAGTATGTTGCTCTGCTTCAGCTGAGAATGCTGGCACATGCTGTGAGGGGGGCGCATACAAGGTGCATTTGCTAGGGGCTCCTTTTAATAGAAAATATCATACTGATCTCAGCAGGGAATCTTGATGTGCTTTCAAAAAGAGCAGTCCAGAACATAGAATTTTCTGGGACAGCATAGTACCTGGAAGGTCTTAGCATGTATCCTGAAACCCCACAGGAATGATTTCATGAATACAGAAATACTCGAGTTTGAAAGAATCTCAAATGTGGAAGCCATGAATGCAGACAGTAGAATATTAAATCATAGCTATGTCATGATGTGGCAACTTTTTCCTGTGAGCAACAACAGCATCTTTAACAGCAAGATAGGGAAGCTGAAAGGTAATTTCTGTTGATGGTATAAGAGGAAGTATTAGTATCACACAACTTTATGCTATGATCTGGTGAACCCTTACTCTGTTTGAAGCTGCTCGATGTTTCAGGATAACATCATTGATCACGGAAGTCAGTTACCTTAGAAATAAGTGAAGACCTTGGACTTTCTACCTCAGTTCTTGTATTTCAAAGATTTGAGTTCTGCTCAGCAGCTCTCCATGTGACCTCTATGTATCTTGGCAATAGTACGACTAATGATGCAATGCACTGATGTTGTGTTCCTGTTTTGAATATTTTTTCCCCACCTCTCCAGCAAGGGAACTCTAATTACTTCTCTGCTGTTGTTTTTTTTAGGCTCTTTGGCCAAGACGGCCTCTGTGCCTCCTGTGACAAACGGATCCGGGCTTATGAGATGACCATGCGGGTGAAGGACAAAGTATATCACCTCGAATGCTTCAAATGTGCGGCCTGCCAGAAACACTTCTGTGTTGGGGACAGATACCTCCTCATCAACTCGGACATAGTATGTGAACAGGACATCTATGAGTGGACTAAGATAAATGCAGTGATATAGCAAAGAGATGGCTCATGATCTATAAAAGACATCTCACGGGCGACGCAGACACGTATCTGCAGTGAGGAGATACCACCTGAGCTATGTGCTTTGTCTAAAACGGGGGGGAAATACCACAGAGTAGGCCCTTTTCAGGCAGTGCTACGTAGAATCTAAACTACATATAAATGAAGAAGAGAGACTGAAGCAATAGTAGATAGACTGACTTCTGCTAACAAAGGCGTATCGACAATAACTGACATCAGCCAGATAGGCAAGAGCTGGGGAGCAAACACAATGTGATAATGAATGCTCATAACTGGAAAAACAGTAGTGACTTATGTAAAGAGATGTTATGACTTTGTCACCTGCAGACTAGGATTGTGCAATTAATTTTTCTTTTCAACTTGTTTTAGTTACTCAGTTTAGACAACTGCTCCTAATGTAGACATGAATAGGAATGCTGGAAAAAAAAAAAAGGGCCAGTCCCTTATGTGGTCATTTGATAAGGCCTTATGTTTTGGGTTAGGGGAGAAAGGGGGAAGAGGGTGGGGGTTATTTTTGCATGGATTTTTTTTTTTTTTCCTGTGAGAATGAAGAGTGCATCCTCTAGTCCCTAACTGTTCTTCAAAAAAGTCCTGCTGAATAGTTGTTTTCAGGCACTGCTGTTTCAAGATGAGATGTTCCATAGATCATTTCTATACAAATATAAATCTAAAGAGTTGTTCAACTATTTTATTAACTTAGATTATATCGATAAAATATTTGTTGTGTGTAGTAAGACTCTGCAGCTTTAATAAAAATGACAGAAGATTTGAGTGTTATTATTTCTTTCTTGGAAATCAGACCGGATATTTTGTTTGCATCGTTTATTTTATTTTCTGTAGCGGGATTTCTGCACTTGGACTACAGCTGATTCTTGCTGGATTCACTTAAGGTTGTATTTCAAAGCAGCAACAGGAGAACACCAGTCAGCCTCAAGAAGCTTTATGGAGCTCTTCATACTATGGAACAAAGCGGTAATATTGTGTGATATGGACCCTTCGGTGCTAAAAAGGATGTTCTGAGGCTGGCTGATGCCATGAAATACATCCAGGTGCTACTTTGCAACATAAGAATAAGCTGCCTGATCTCAGAGGAGGTCATGTAGGATTAGGTCCTGATTTTGCTCCAGATCATTGAAACCAGTACAATATACCTTGAGCCAATCAAAATTTACTAATGTTTAGAAGGATTTCTGTTTAAAGCCCTAAAAGCTCTGAGCTTTGCCTTCAGGCGCCAGTGCTTAACGCCATCTCAGACCCATTCTCCATGAGTTTGCCCGTCTCTTTCTGGCTCTTAAAGTTTTGGCCTTCTTTTGAAGTCCAGTAGCGACCAATTTGTCAGTTTAATTCTATGCTATGTGTTTTTCAAAAGCTGTTATTTGATGACTTAGTTGGGTGTCCAACATACTGGAAGAGAGGATGA
Organism: Alectoris magna; assembly: GCA_030625065.1. NCBI lineage: Eukaryota > Metazoa > Chordata > Aves > Galliformes > Phasianidae > Alectoris > Alectoris magna. The sequence continues at coordinate 42,159,719 of CM060565.1, forward strand.
ATGTCATTTCTTGTCATTACTTTTTGCACTACGCTTGTCTTTATAGACTTATATCACAACCTCTCCAACTTGTATCATTTTGGGATGAATAGTGTAAGTTCTTTCTTACCTGAAAGCTGTTTCACACTTCTGATCCTCTTCATATGTCTACATGTTTTCTGGTTCCACTCTATCCTTTTGAGAGTGTCACAAGGGCTGTTAATTCTGTTCAAATATATTAAAAATAGAGCTTATAGCACAGTGGAACAAGTCAGTCAATCAACTCAGAAGGCAGCTAGTATGTCCTTTCCTCCCATCAGTAGCAGCACATAAGCAGTAGCACCTAACCACGTAGATATCTATTTGTCCCATTCATTTCAGTAAGATTGTCACCTAAGAGATCTCTCATTTTTCTAGTAGTGCTAATTGGTGACAACATTTTGCATTTTACAGTGGGTATCCTTAGAGCTATTTTTTTCCTTGCTTTTGTTGTCACAGGCAGAACTGGGGACAAAACGCTTTAAATCTTACTACCACTGAAGTTGAAAACTATACAGGAGCCGTGATCTAGCGCTTGAAATGAGAAAGGGTGATTTGAGTCCTCTATGATTTAGTTCTTCTCAAGTGATATGCTGACCTCTGGAGGCCATCGACAGCTGTTATAATTGCAGCTCTTAGCCTAGTATACATCCCTGCCAGCACAGGCAAGAAAGCTATGTACCCATAACAAGGAAAATCCAGCTATCACCTTCATCATCTCCAGTGGCTTATTGCAAAAACTCTGTCACACTATCCCTGTTGGTTTGCACCACCTACTGAGCATATTCATGATGCTAAGGCAAAGTGCAGGCGCACAGTCATTCTTCTGGTCTGCGCATGGGAGCACACAGTGAGCACTGTGTTGCCAGGCAAGTTCATAAAAACAGCTTCATTGTGGATGCCATTAATGCTTTCCAGGTCATCATGCCCTATTGTAATGTCTCTCTCAGGGACCTCTTCTTTCACACTTCTCCTTTCCCTGGAAAAGTTAACCTTGACAGCACCACAGTATGAGAAAGGAAAGGGGTGCTTGCTGCTTCATTAACATCTACAAGTTCATGGCAAATAAAAAACAAAAACAAAAAACAAAAACAAAAACAAATAACAGCAATCAGCTATAAAGCTGGTCTCCCTGCAGCCCCATGCTAGTGTCATACTGAGACTGAGACAGATAGATAGATATCAAAGGGCATGTGTTACACCAGAGAGGATGAAGTTGACCTCAGTACGTGGAGCGTACTTCAGAGGCTGGGCAGCATTCTACCAGTGGTCCTGACACTGCCAGGGACTTTGGCAAACTGGGCAGTGATTTTGACTTTTCAGAATTGCTACAAAGAGGTTTTGAGCCTTGTTCTGACCTCATGCTGCACAATAGTAGAAGTGACACCGGAATAACTGAAATGGCAGAATTACATTGGTGTAAAGATGGCACTGATGTGATCAGGAGCAACTGAGATCATCACAGAGCAGACTTTAGGTATTTATTCCCTAAACTCTTGGCAGTGTAGTCTTTAACCATTCTCAGACGTGCTGTAGAGCTGATTTCCACAATTCCACCTTGTAGAGAGGTCTGACTGAAAATAGTGTGAGGGGCCTCATTACCATCTGAGTTGAGATGAGGTAATAATGTCAATAGTTCAGAGAGGCTTTGTGCTAATGAAAGCAAGGTCTGTGTTTTGTTCCCACCTCGTAAAGTGCTTCCTGTGTGACTTTTGGCAATTTAGTGAAATATTCTGCTTCTCTGCTGGTCACTTATGAAATGGAGATATCATCATTTACTCTTTAAACAATTTCCAAACATCCCAATACAATCATTATTTTGTGTAAGGTACCACTTACATGGGAAAAAATAGTTTAAACTTAAAGGAATATATTTGTAATTGAATGATGCTGAAGGGTGGGTGTTCTGATTTTAACACCACTTATTTTATCTAGTCAGTGTAAGGCTTAAGCGAAACTGGAAGACAAAAACTTGTGCCAAGAGTCGAGTCTCCACTTAAGCAGTAGTGTAACTCTGCCTCTGTCTGTATAATTATGTCAATCTGTAGATGGAATTTTCCTAGCCAGATAAACCCTTAGACATCACAGAACATGATGCGTGCATGCCAACAAAGGGAAGAGGTTAAAAAACAGTGTAAAAATCTACCAAGTATAAAAATGCAAGTATAAATACAGCAAAATGCTGTAGTCATTCCTAGCATTTCTTCTGCTGTCAAATTGCCATGTGAAGTTACATTCATCACAGTGCTGTGAGTTACCATTTTTTCAAGCCAGCTGCATATCTCATATTGCTCATAAGTCATATGTAACTCCTGTTATTTGAGTCCAGGGGGAGGGAGAAGATGTTTCTCTTGGAATTTGTTTAACCAGCACTCCTCCTCCGTTCTCACAAGTGTACTCTTTACAGAAAGGAGTATCTTCTGGAATAAAAAGAAAATGAAATATTCAGAAAACACTGATGAAAAATAAAAGCAAAAATTATTTAAAGTCATAGAAAAAAAAAAAGCATGGTAATCTGAATATGACTTCATTAGCAGATATTCCATTACAGTGTCCTTTATGTGTTTTCAACACCGTCAGTATTTTAAAAGGCATGTCATCCCTCAAGATTTCCCTTCTTTGTCCCCATTATTCAATGTCATGGTAGGAAAATGAGAGCATTACCATCAATATTACTTTTTTAATTCCATGTCCTTGAATAAGGGCAATAAGAACCCTGCATAATAGAGTTTTCAGCAGGGAGAGTAAATGGGAATCGGTTGTTAATTCGATACAGGATACAGAAGCTGACTCTCCCCTCTCTGTTCTCAAGGTAATACTGTGCCTCCAATTGTCATTATACCCAAGAATGAAATTATTGGAATTCTGGACACATCAGCACAAAACCGAAGACTCCCTGCCAATTTCGTAGCCTGCTTGGAAGAGAACATCATAGAGCATCACTCATTTATACGACTGCCAGCCTGAGATTGTAAATTCAGAAAACAAGAAGGCCTCAGGTGCTGCACTTTAACACGTCTTTCTGCTCCTGAATCACCCCCCTCCTCACTACCCTCATGTACAAGGTAACATTTTATCTCTGAAAGGCAAAGCTTTCAACCATCTGCTGGGATGAGCACAGCCTCTGCATGGCCTGAATGTGAATTGAAAATGAGACTATTAAGTCTATTAATTGATAACAGTGACTTCTGACTTTGAAGGAGATTCATGACACTTGGAAAAATAATCTATAAAGACTTTTGTTGCTCTAAAAAGACAGTGCAGCATCAGCTTATTTCTCTTGCAGCAGGTTCATCTCTTTTATTGCACTGCAGGCAATGGAAATTTTAATGGACACTGGGAAAAAATGATCTATTCCTCAGGCCCACAACAGAAAAGAAACCATAAAAAGGCATAGAGCAGAGAGATGCAGATATGATATCAGAAAACATTTAAGGAATTGTAATTAAATTAAGATTCACAAGTCTATCCATGAGACAAAGATTAAACTGGCAGAAAGTTGAACCTTGTTTGAAGCAACTTGTTCCCTCCTTTGTCCCCTGCTGGGGGTTGTTTTGTTCCAGTCTAATGAGATGGCATATTTCTGAACGGTTCTTAACATACCAGTAGATCTCTGCCCATTAGTTAATCAATGTATTTTGTAGCAGTGAACCACATTCTGTTCAATGCCTTTCAAGTGCCTTGCAAGCAGCAATTCACTGTTTCTTCCCTTTTTAAGATACAAACCCCACTCCACAGGTGGGGAAACTGTGGCTCAAGATTGACATGACCTGCTTAAAATCGCACAGTAACTCAGCCAGACTTATACACGACCAGAACTTAGGTCTCCTGACCTAAGCATGGACCATTTTGCAAGCGCTGTGTAAGCAGATATCGGTACGGCATGGCCTGACCCATCCAGCAGCTTGGATGCAGCCCCCTCACATCCTCAGATACAGTCTGAGCACCCAAAGGTAGCTTCAGACAGCATTTTATGGATACGTTCTACGAATTGTCGGGAGGTGATTGGTACACTGATGATACGTACTTCTCCCCTCTGTGATCGATGGTTGGATGCATACAGCTCAGCTGTATGTGTTGCAGGATCAGGAGTAAAAAGCCTGTGGGGACGTTCGGTCATTGGTGGTAAAAACTCGTGAACTGCTAAAATAAGTACACCTGATAATGTCTATGGCTTATACTCTGCATGCCATCCATTTCACTGCTTGCAGCAACGCTCAGGTAATGCTCAAAATCTCTTTAAGCCCCCTTCTCTGTATTCTTCACAAACAGTAAAGGGATGATCAAAAAGCTGTTCTTGCATTACTTCCCCATTACAAATTTGGTTTTCCAGTATGTAATTATTTTTGGTGGAAAACATATGATGCATGAAAATCCCACTTAAGGTTTTCAGGGAAGAAATATTTATTTTCTAACGCCAGCTTGAATGTGCTATATGCTGAGTGTTCCTGACCATCTCTGCTGTCACTCTGAGGTCTTCTGGTTATACATGTATGTTGGAGTAAGTCAGTGAAGCCTGGGACCGAGGGTAGATGGAGTGCATGAAGTTTTATTTCTGTGGAGGTGCTTGAATAGGTGGGCAAGTGGGGATGCTGCTCCAGCATGACTGGAGTAGTAACGACCAGCCTACAGTGCTGACAGAGGAATAACCTCTTAGGGCTGAGACCCTGGGTGGTGGGCAGCTGAGCCCCTACCTGCAGGCTCCAGCAGTCTGAGTGCCTGAGATCCTGACTCTGCACCGCTACTGTGGGCACAAGTTATCTCTGCAAGAAAACACTTGTCTTGCTTCTCTGGTCAGATAACGCTAACAGTGTATTTCACAACACCTGTAAGTCACTTTTGAGGTACAGACTGTTTATTTATTTACATCTGTTTTCAAGGGGCAATCTGAATAAAACTGAAGTTCTTCTGCACTAAGACACATACTCTCCCATCTGACAATATCTTGCAGCATCTTGACAGCTACATTAAAAAGTCCATAGATGTCATGTTGCTAGCTTAACAAAATGTGTAAGACCTGGAATTATAAACCTGAGGATGTTTTGCAACACCGGGAATTTCAAGGTCCACTTGTAAGACAATACTCTGTCACAACATGGTTGCATTTCTCTTACAGGAGGTGTGAGCACTGAATTCCCCAGGAATTCCTGGAGCTGGACCAGCAGTGAGTTTGACCCAACGTGCATGAGAAGCGTGTTGTTCAGCTGATAAGGGAACCGAGAACATGCATCAGCAAACACAGTTTGTTTATCCCGTAATAACTGGTTTTGAGTAGTACAGCAAAAAGTAGCTGGGTCTGCACGAGGCAGATAAGAGCTCCTACCAAAAGGACGAGCAAAGGGCACGTGAGGCTTCCTGGAAACTTCAAAAGAGAAGCCTTCAGTGGGAATGGATGACTAAGGGAATTGCAAAGGGTTTCTGGAGTCTTTTATCTTTGCACTACCTCTTCAAATCCAGCTCAACACTTCAGTAATTTATTGTTGCCATCATCTGATGAATGTTCACTGGGCTCAGCCTTCCTCCTACCGCACAGGTGTTCAGAGCCAAAAACCCCACTGCTGGAACCACAGCTAGTGGTCGTCTTGTTAAGAATCTCAGCTAACAACCCGAAGAGAGAACATGCGCAGCTGAAAAGTGAGCCGCTATCTGGTTCACACAGATGGCTTTTTTCAGGTGTGAAAGAATCAGTAGTAGCAGAATTTTTGAAGGGGCACACGTTTGTTCTCAATTTTCCTCAAGCAAAGAAAGGCTTTCAGAGCTTCTAGGCAAATGCAAAAGCTGCATCTAAACAACCAGGTTCCCAGCACTTCCTGCAAGATCATGGAATATTTCTCCAGTGCTTATTTTCACTGGGGTCTTTCACACATGCCCTAGGATGAATCGTACGCAGTGAAAATGCTGTAATCACATGAAATAATGTAAACTCCCCAAACTTTATTAAAGCCTTTTTGACCAAATTTGAAATTAGCTATGCTGGGAGCATGCATGTATGATCTCCTGCGGACTCCTCAGGGCTATTCTCTGTTAGTATTACTCCAGCATGGACAAATGCACACATACAAAACAAAAGAGTGGGTATCAGCAGTGCTGGGCTCTGTTGGAGGCCCCTGCTGACTACCCACTGCGCTGAATTTTTGGTCTATTTTGCTCACGTAATTTAATGTGTCAGCTTTTAGAGGCAAGGATTGTATCTTTCTGTGCTATTTACGCTCTGTAAAGTAAGCAAGTTTCTTTTGAAAATTACATGGATGAATGTTTACATTTTTAGTCCTATCTCACATATGATTGATGTCGAAGTACACTGTGTGAAAGGAAAACCACCTCTGAACTAAGAAACCACAGGAAAAAAAAAAAAAACACTTGGTTATGTCAGTTTGTGTTAACATGGAGCCCTTCCTCTGCAGGAAAAAAAAAAAAAAAAGAAAGAAAGAAAAAAAAAAAAGACTATTAAAATTACTCTCTAATTGGAATTCATATCTTTGCAAACATAAATAAATGCCTGAGTGCCATTTCAGGGTCTGAGACTTTTTATTTATTTATTTATTTTTGCTAATAGAGAAGACAAGCATGGAGTCACTCAGACCTGCCCAGTGCAAGTTAGGGAAGAGGCAGAGATGTCCTGATGACAATCTTGGGCAGCCACTGTAGACAAGAGCATCCATGTAGGGTCACCCGATAATTCCAAATCTATGGTCCAGAAGCAGAAAGCTGAGTGTAAGTTCCAGCTGCTCCTTGCATTTCTCTGTAACCATGAGACAAAGTCCATTGGTTCAACCCCTGGGGATACCAGAGCTGGCCTGTGGGTTGCCTTTGACTCCAGCTGACCTTGGAGCTGCCATGGCTAATCTCCTGTTGTGTGAGAGATTCAAGAAGGGTGTCACTGTTTGTGCAAACATGGCTGCAACAAGAAGGGGATTTTTTAAAAACAGTTGTTTCATTCTGTCAGGAAAAAGCCTGAAGCTGTATGCTGACAGAAATCCCATTTGTTACTAAAATGTCCAACAAGCTCATTCATATGTAATATTTAGTTTATTCACGTACACATTTCACTGAAGTTCTGGCTCTGATCCCTAGAGCTACCATTCTGGCATCTTTCAAATCTCATCTGAGATTGACTCCTGTGAAGCCTGGAAAAGTGATTTGCTTATCAGCTCCTATGTAAATCCCTCACCTTTCAAAGGACAACTGATCTATCTTTATGTTCCTTTGACTCACTGAAGTCTCTGCAGGATGATACAGCTCCCGTTTATAATTTCCTTTCCCTTACTCCTTACATGCTGTTTGTTACAGCCACTCTTGGGTCGTGGCTAATTTTAGGTGATCAGACTTCGCAACAAAGTTCATTGCCTTGTTTTCCCTATATGCCCTGAACTTGTTCTCTCTTTTGCACGTGAAAAAGCAAAAATAATATTATCAGTATAATAACAGTACACGTTTCTTTGGGCCCTTTTATTCTCAGTGGTAGCTGTAAGAGGCATTGTAGTAAATGAACAGGGTTTCAGTGACCTAATTGCACTGAATGAACTCAGATTGCAAAGCCCTGTTTTGGCATGCTCAGGGGTCATAGCTCCATAGGTCAGGTCATAAACTACACAGAGGTTGGGTAATGCCTCACATCCACCTACATCCTGTGGTTTCTTATCATCTTCTGGCATTTCTCTCATTTGGATACAGAGGTAAGTAGCAAAGCTTATCAAACTTGGCCAATCATACAGAAGTTAAGGTCAAGTTACTGTAGATGTTAAATGAAGATTTATAGGTTAAACAATTAAAAGATATTTTGTGTTGTAGTCTATATAAAATGGTCTCAGTTAAGAACAGAGTTTGTGAATAACACTATGGATACAATGGGCAAAAAACTCCTGTATTGCAATTCACTGCTCCATTTCTTGTGAGTCATTCAAAGGTGTTTGGACTGCACCCCAAACTGAATCACTGAAGTGACCCTAGGTCCCTTTTAACATGGACCACAGTGAAGCCAGAATAATAGTATGTATAAACAATAATAATAAGTATGCCAGAAAAAAAAAAGCAAGAGGGTGACAGACCGTGGCTTAATTCCTGTTCAGAATCTTGTAAAATCAGATCCCAAACCATATCATTAAATCGAATAAAAGCCCTAAAAAACCAAAGTGCTCTGTATTCACCCCAACGATCCCGCATTAGCAGACCTCAGATTCTGACTGACTGCCATTTCCGTGCTACCCCAGTGTCACTTTTGCCCATTTATTATTGTCCATTCAGAACACTACGAAATTGAGCTCGTGAAATGTAGACCATCCCCAGATGGAAATCTTCACACATTTGGTAAATTTCAAGGGATGTTCAGCACCCTGTGGCAAAGATCCCTGGTGTGTCATTTCATTAGATTTTCAATAGGTAAAGACAAATGAAGTACACTGAAATCATCATCTTCTTCTTCCAAAGATTAAATATGAGATATGGGAAGGAATCAGAGAAATGTTCATCATGAGGAGTATAAATTTAGCCACGTAGGCTAGAAGATGGGTGATAATGGAAGAAAATGTGGGCTGCGTTATTACGGTGAGAAAGAACTGTTCTATCTAGCTGTACTGGAAAAGTGACTGCAGCTGCAAAGCTGGCTGTGGGAATGGCTTTAAACTAAAGGAGAGGACATTTAAGTTAAATATCAGGACAAAATTGTTCACTCAGAGAGTGTGAGGCCCTGGCACAGCTGCCCAGAGGAGCTGTGGATGCCCCATCCCTGGAGGCACAGAAGGCCAGTTTGGATGGGCAGCCCCATCTGGCAGGTGGCAGCCCTGCCCATGGCACTGGGGTGAGATCAGGTGGGCTGTAAGGTCCCTTCTAACCGAAGCTGCTCCATGATTCTGCCATTCAATGATTCTCTGATACTCTGTGCCAAACCTGCAGTTTTGCAGTAAAGTACTTCTCCTCGATTTCCTAAATAATTTCCCCCACTCTGCACAATGTTGTGAAGATTTGGAGGCGTTCATGATCGCTGACCGCCTTGTATAACTCAAAATTTAAGGCTGATTATGAATTTTTAACAGGTGATGTTAGAAATGTTTTCCTTTTAGAATGTATGATGATCGCTGCGATATGTAATTATCACACCTGGTCTCTTGGTAAACTCTCGAGCATTGCTTCCTTAGCGGAACGACGGTGCCTGGCATCGAGGTGAGACTGATGGCCCGTAGGCACCGGGCCTCCTTTCTCGCCCTTCTGGAGCACAGGGCAGCAGCGAGGCGCTGCGGGGACAGGTGGCAGAGCCGCCAGCGGGACGCAAGGCGGCGGAACGGCCGGCAGGGGGCGCTGCGGACAGTCCCCGCCGACAACGGAGCGGCGCGAGGGGCGGCCCCGGCGGCGAACGGCGGAGCGGTGGGACGTCTCGCAAGATGGCGGCGCCCCTGGACATGGAGCCACCGGCCCTCAGTCTGGAGCTGTTGCCCACCGACCCGCTGCTGCTCATCCTCAGCTTCCTCGACTACCGGGATCTGATGAGGTGAAGGCCGAGCCCGGGGCTCCGCGGGAGCCTCTGAGTCGCGCTGCCAGGGGGAGGGAAGGACGACCGAGCCCGGCCTCGGCGGGAGGTGGGGGAGGCGCTGGAGGCGTTCCCCGGCCCCCGCGCAGCGCCGGGCCGCGGGTCAGGAGAGCGGCGGCGGCGGCGGGGTCCGCTCCCCTCCGCGGCCTCGGTGCCCCCGGTCCGGCCGGTGCGCCGCGCCGCCTCGCGGCCGTGCTGGGGGGGCACGGAGCGGCCGCTGGCTCCGCCGTGTCGGGGAAGGAGAAGAGGCAGGGTGGGAGCCGCGGGGAGCGGGGCGGGCCGCCTGCCTCGGCCGGGGCTGCCGGTGGCCGCCTTTGCACAACTTTTGGGTGCGCGGGTCGCTGTGCTAGCAATCGGGGTCGGGAGAAGCGTGCTTGTGGGGGATGTGACAGACGTGAAGGCGAAGCAGCGAGCGGGGCACAGTGCTTAAAAACATATGTCGCTATGCAGAGGAAAGGTTTGGCTTCTTCTAGAGAAGGCATCCTAAAGCACTGCGCGCTTAAAACAGCAGTGCTGTTTCGTTAAGCAAAAGGGAACGTTCACCATTTTCCCCCATTACCTGTTGTTTTTATTTGTATTTAAATTACCGAGTGAAGATGAACCAATAGCTGAGTTAATGGAGTGAGTAATTCTCTGAAACTCTGATATGTGTGGGCAAACAAAGGGCAGTTCTGTTGCCAGCAGTACAGGCGGTTATCTGAATGGGCTGTTGTTTGGGGCCGGGGAAAACCAGACTAAATGAGACAGGAGGACTTCGATCAGCAGAACGTGAACGAGAGCCACAAGCTGCTCCGTGCTGGGTGGATGTCAGAGCTGCAGGTCGGACGGTGAAGATGAGAATAGATTTTTAGCTAAAACCTTACCAATGACGTGTGAGCAGTGGCAGTGATTGAAATCAGTGTTTCATTAGAGAGGAATGTGTGTGAATCAGATAGAAGGTTAGCAGTTGTTTTTATAAATATTAGTGAGGAAAGCCGATGGCATTAGGGAGCCTTATGTTAACTAGGGAGCAGAAAAGAGATGAAGCATAACGGAAGCAAAAAATTTAACAGTGGGGTAATTGGGTAAATTCAGTCGAGGTGGCGTAGTAGTTGGTAACAATATAGCGAAGGCAGTTAGGCTTAATGCCTATTTTTGTTATGTATTTGATGAAATGAGATGAATATGCAAGGTCAATTCAGTACCGGTTAGGTTTCTTATTTCTAAGTTCAGTAATGGTAGTTTTTCTCAGCTTTCAGTTCGTGGTACTCAGGGTTTTAATTGAGGACATCTCTGGTTTGCTCGTCTTTGTTATAGAGGCATGTATGCGTACACTATCACAGACAGTCCCATTTCCCCAGTGTTCCACAGGTTGGTTAACCTGGTGGTCCTTAAATAATGAAAAATCCCAACATTTATATAATTAATGAGAATGGTTTTAATTGAATCTTCGACCGTGTTTGAAGCCACATGTTACACTGTTACCACAGTGACTTCTTTCTTCCAAGCAATTATAGGCTTGGTTGATCATTAAGGTTGGAAAGATCACTGAGATCATCGAGTCCAGCTGTCAACCCACCACTGCCATACCACTAAACCGCATCCCTCAGGGCCACATCTGTGCCTTTCTTGAGAAGCTCCAGGGATGGTGACTCCACCACCTCCCTGGGCAACCTGTTCCAGTAACACCAAGATAACAGATTTCAGCTAGGAATTTAACTTCAGGATGTTTTGATTTACAAATGAACTTCCAGAGTGTTGCAAATGAAGTTCTCACGTTGCCAAATGTCAAGGTCTTGTTATTCGTGAGCAGCCATGAATCGACATTGTGTCTCTAGTGGGCTTCTGCTGGGATTACTATTAAATTCTAAGTGCAAGCCATTCGTAAGTGTTGAATAGTTTCTTGTTTAAAAGCAAAGCTGTTAAAACTTACAAATGCTGCAAAGGCTGGTGAAGTAACACAGCAGTGGTACAAGAGGTGCGTGTTCTGGTCGAGCTGACCAGTCAAATAAGTGAGCTCTAATTCTGAGGAACAAAAAAGTGCAAGACCGTGCCAGTGAAAGGTGATGAATAAAAAGGGCTATATCCAAGGGCTACAGCCATCAGTTTGATGTGTCTTATTGGTCGAACTTGGTACCTTAGTAGACTAAACGAGTGTATTTCTGACACTGAGGGAAGAAGGGTAATTGCAGGGCATACAGGAGAATCACTTTAGTTTGTTGAATTACTAATACAGCTCTGGTTTGGACAGCTTATCGTGGGCATTGGGGAAAAAAAATAAAAAAGATTGAATTGAGCAGGAAAACACAAGTAATTCTGAAGTCTCAGTGTGAGATAGAATGCAGCTGATTTAGCTTATCAAAGACAGGATTTGGGGACATCGTTATTCCAGTGTATAACTGTGTCTGTTTGCACTGTTAGTCCTTATAATTTGCCAATTTCTGAGCTACACAGAGAAGGAAAAAAAGTGAAAGCGACCAAAAGTTGAAGTTTAGTAACTTCATTTAGATATTTAGCATATTTAGATACTAATTTCAGCTGTTAAAGCACACACATGAAGTGTTAGAACAAGGTAGCAGAGTGGTGGTGCTACATCTGTACTGGTGGTATCTTCCTGCAAATTTCTTCAAAGCATGACTGACAATTCTGCTCAAATGCAGGAGAGGAAGGGGAAGGTTTATTGTCAGGTGTTTGGGTTAGAGTGAATGAAACAGTTTTCTTTAAAATTCTCTGACTCTTTGGGTAACTTAATCGTTTCCTGTATTACTGCTCTGCATGTTGCTGATGCTTTGCCACGCATTCTTGTAAGTATACTGAGATTTTCCTCCTGTTGATAATAGCTATACATTTCAGAAAGGCTTTTCACCTGTAAAAGTAAACTTGTTTTTTTTGCTGTTACCTCCATTGTTGCTTTTGAAAAGCAAGTTAACACTGGGAAAATATGGGTCATATATTGCAATCTCCTTGCAGCAGGGAGACTTGAATGACTTCTGAGGCCAATTCCCAACCCATATCCTACAATTTTTCTTCATACTGCACTATGCGGCGTTTTTGCAAAGGCAAAATTTTAATTTCCTGAGGCAGCAATGTTACCTGTAATACAATGGCAAGAGCTTATGTATGCTCTTCTGCAAGCTCGCCCTTCTGTACTTATTTCCAAGTCTACCATCCTTTGTATTTTTTCCTGTTTTATTCTTTGTTTCCCATCATAAGTTATTTAAATAATTTAAAATGGGAAATAATTTCTTAGTGCTGAAACTTTGCAGTTCTGTATCTTACTGATCGAGCTTTCAATAGCATGACGATGGTGGGGGAAAAAAATGAGGTAGAGACGGGCAATTCAGGTAAGGAAGCAAACATAATAACTAGCCTGCACTACAGGAATGCTTACTTCTGGTGGATTGTAGTCATACCTGAATCTTTCAGATTATGTTTGTGGCGGAAAAGACCTGCAGGCTGACCTGCTTTACAAAATTAATTAATTGCTGACAGTTCTCAGAGCATATACTTCCATTAGGAAAGTAGTCCATGGCTTACATGGCTATAATGGAAACTGTTAACCGTTGTAAGAATAACTCTAAAAAAGGATAGCTAATGAACTTTCAAGCTTTCTCATTTATTTCACGACAAAGCAAGTTACAATTTATTGGTGAGTATTTATCCCTGTTTAGTTTGCTGCTTTTCTGCAATCAAATGTAATGATTTTGTATTTATAGCTGCTGCTATTTGAGTCGGAGATTAAATCAGCTATCAAGCCACGATCCATTGTGGAAAAGACACTGCAAGAAATACTGGCTTATTTCAGAGTAAGTGTGCTTGTCTTAAGCCTTTTTTCCGTTTAGGAAAAAAAAAAAGTCTTGTATGCTATTGTACACATTACTTCCTGTAACACTTAGATTGGTGTTCACCATTTGCTAACTTCAGTTTGATGAAAGCTTAGAGCTATAAAAAATGTTCATTTTCTATAAAAGTTTCATGAATCTAAAAGGGTTAACAAGGTTTGTATGGGTTTATAGAGGTACCCAATTAATGCCTAAGCTGAAGGAGAAGCTGCAGTTTGATTCTCAGACACCAAATATTCTGTGGTAATGTTCTGAGTACTGTAACTGTGGGGGTACTCCTGGATGGCTGCATCAACGACTGCTGTGACTGGAACTACAGAATAACTGAGGTTGGAAGTGGTCTTTCTGAGATCATGTAGTCTAGCTCCCCTGCTCAACAAGGGTCACCTATGACGGATTGCTCAGCACCATGTCCAATAAATCTCAAAGTTTTCCAAAAATGGAGACTCTATGACCACTGTAAGCAACCTGTTCCAGTGTTTGAGCACCCTCAGTAAAAGATTATTTCTTTGTGTTCGGTTTGAATTTCCTGGCTTTTAGTTTTTGGTGATTGCTTATTCTACTGTCAGTTTGCACTGTGGAAAGGAGTCTGACTCCATCTTTACTCCTTTCCGTCAGGGTATTATCACACATTGATAAGATGCCCCTGAGCCTTCCCTTTTCCATTCAGAAGAGTTCCAGCTCTCTTGAACTGTGCTAATGTGAAAGATACTCCAGTCCCATAACCATCTTTGAGGCCTTGTCTAGTATGTCCATATCTCTCTTGTGGAGCCCAAACTGGACAAAGTGCTCCAGACACAGCCTCACGTGGACTGTCTAGAAAGGAAGAATGTTCTTAGCCAGTGTTTTTCCTGTTGCACCTGAGGTTGGACATTTTTGCTGCAAGGGCACATTGATGTCTCTTGGTCAGCTTGGTATCCAGCAAGGCTCCCTTCTTGGCACAGCCACTTGCCAGCCTCTTGACCCCCAGCTTGTACTGGTGCGTGGGGTTATTATTCCCCAGATGTAGGACATAAGTGGGTGTAAACGTATGATGAATATTCTAATTATATACAGCTTATGCAGATGTAATGCAGGTTGTAAAAGTTTTGCCTTGAGATTCTCTGTGTAAAAATCCCAAGGGGAAAGAAGCAAGTGGGAAGTTCAGACTGAATACCTGATGCTTGAGAAGAGGAGCATGGTGAACTTACATGGGGAAGGTGAGGGAGTCGGGGCTCTGCTAAGAACAGACTATAGGGTTAGTTTCTGACATGCTGGTCTCCCTTCACCCAGGAAGAGTAAGTAATCAAGATTGAAGGAAATCTCTACAAATAACATTGGAGGGTGAATATGAGTTTAAACTTCGCTAGTTTTTCTAATTTTCCAGATTAAATATAATCTTTCCCTTCACCCCTCTATCCCCCATCCCCCCCCCCAATCCTTCCTCAAGAAATAAGGCTCTTCTGTCCTTACAAGAGCTAAAAAGAATATTAATGCTGATGTGAAGGCATCTCAATTGCTAAATTATTATGCAGGTGTATGGAGCTGTATTCAAACTTTTAGATTCAGCATGCTTGTTGGAATTTATCCTTACACAACAGTGGAAGAGCTGCTACACTTTTGGAGGCAAGCATCTTTTGTCAGATGTCAGTGAGCATTTTTTAGGCAGCCAGTACTGGAATAATCTGTTGTGCCCATGAGCAGAATTGAACATGCAGTAATTCTTTCAGAAATTGGCTTTCTGGATCAGCATACAGCATTCCTATTTAACTATCAGGTTTGCTCTTTAATCCTTTTTATTGGGTAAATAGAGGAGTTCATGACTCCATTATTTGACTACTGCAGTAGATAAAAAAAATAAGATTTTTAAAGGCCTGCAAAGTGGTTTAGCTATTAAACAGTTCTAAGACTTGATACTAGACAATATTCTTCTTTTAAAGAAATAGTGTATCCCTACTTTCCTCTGATGGTAAGTACCAAAAATGTAAGTCTGTTCCAAGTTGCTGTTTAATAGATGTCAAAATTAACTAGATTAGTGTGGTTTCCTATGACTGAGGAGTGTTCCTGGCTTAATATTATGCATACTGTTTCTGCCAATGACAAAAATTAACAACTTGGTTTTAGAAGTCAAAATATTTAGGCTGGTGCTTAAAAGTTCTTTCTTCGTGTCTACTTAGTGAGGAAAAAATTCGACGAAATCAGAGCTGGAAAGCTATCTTTGTCAGTACCTACTCTGATCTAGGAAGATACATCCAGTATTATGCTACACTGAAAAAAGCCTGGGATGACCTAGAGAAATACCTAGGACAGCGGTGTCCTCGGATGATTGGTTCTTTGAAAGGTACAGTGTGATACCTGCTTGCTTTAGTAGATGATGCTACTTTATTTATTATTCAGTTTTATACCGCTTTCATCTTATGTGTGTGCATCAGTTACTGGAGCCCTGGAAGTGAAAGAGATGTGCTCTGCCTTCCAGTAAATAAGTATATCAGACCACATGTATGGCCCTTGCAAAGTTGCTAGTATCCATAGGCAGTCTTGAAGTGAATGAATCTTAGCACTGTTTTACTTTCAGAAGCTTCTTGTTGTCTACAAAAAGTGATTGGAATTGTTCAATTTCTGCACTTGAATAGTGATGGAAAGTTTTAGCAGGAGCTCTTACGAGACTTAGACCTTTATGGTACCATTGGTACACACATTGTATCACTGAACTGTTAACTGATGCCTTGCTGTAACTGAGCATGTAAAATCCCCCCCGGAGCGTACATGGAGATATAAGAACAGTTATTCCCTACATCCTTCTGTTGATCAAATATGAAAATTCCCCAATTTCACTCAACGCATTTGATGCTTCATATACAAGATGAATGGTGGCTGTAGCCAAGGGTTTTTTTCTGTTAATGGTTGGATTGGAAACTGAAAGAAGCAACCCTTGAAATGATATTTCCTGACTGACAGCTAATAACAGTGTTGTGTGGGAGAGGTTCATTTCACTTCGTAAATACTTTATGCTTAGAGCCTGTTGAGGCTGCTGAGAGTATGCCTGTTGAGATTACACTGGCTGAAGGTTGGTGCTGTATTAAATAATCAGTTAATATAATCAGTCTCCTTCCAAATTTATGTAGCATTAGTTCTATGCCTCCTGGTGTACACTAGTTACTAAATGTTGTTTGTTTGATCAAGACATGTACAAATTTCGTACTTTGTATTTGAAATACTTGATTTGCAGTGATTGTGGCTACTTGCTTGGAACCATGTTTTTACACAACTGTGTCCCTAATTTTCCTTGCTTGTATGTTTGTCAGTTCACTTTCTCTGAATTACAAGTTTCAAAATACTTTGAATTGAATATTCCTGTATTTTCTTTTGTAATCATAATGCTGGGGCTACGTTAAATTCTCTTCGACAATTGAAAACATGCTGTCATGTCTAGAATGTGGCCAATTTCTCTTTATTGCTAGCCATGCTGCTCTGATGAAATGATGCGAAATGAAATTTTAAGGAAAAGGTCTTAATGAAAATCAGAGTATTCACACGTGTCAGGAGCAGCACACGAGCATTGTGGGCGGAGTAATGAAGCAGCGTTAGATTTGAGAGTTGGGAGCAGTACTTGTTTATTACCCCCTCTAACACTGCTTCCTAATACTGTTTCTGTTTGTTCACAGAGAGTGTGCAGGAAGAGGATCTAGATGCTGTGGAAGCACAGATTGGATGCAAACTCCCTGATGACTATCGATGTTCGTTCCGTATCCATAATGGACAGAAGCTAGTTGTTCCTGGGTAAGCTACAGCAACTACTTAACAATTTGTTCATCTTCTGTGTTTCTTAAAAAGTTCAAATGTCTGCTGACCAGGACAAATGAAACATTGAATGTATTGTAACCGAGGGACCACTTGTACTGACACTGATTGTACAGTTGATTATGTTCTAATCTCAGAAGCAACTGAAAACATAGTGTAGATTTCTAATTGCTCTAATTGTTCTTCTACTTCAATCCCATTTCCTTGAGTACCTTTAATTTTTTTGTAATAACTGAAACTTCAAACTGTTAACATAGCACTGCATGCTGCTTTCCTGAAGTTTTGCTTTGTGTTACATAAGTGAACTAGGCTCAGGCTGCAGTCTTCATGATTTGGTAACTTTTGTTCTTTAAAAATGCTTAAGGAATAACTTCCAAACCAGGTAGTCATTCTCAGTAGAATTTAAATGTCAATTTTGCAAGTTAGATTTTCAAAGTAGAAGATCTTACGATTGTATATCAGCAATTAAAAACTCCTTTTACATCAAGGTTAGCATGCGGGTGAGTGCACATGGATTTGTATCTTCCAATTATGAAAAGATTTAGCAGGTCAGCACTTGATGAATGAACACGAGTGTTAGCAAAAGATAAAAAGCTGGGGCAAATTGTTGCAGTGTCTCTATTGGGCAGTGCTTCCATGTTGCCCTGCCAAAACCTGCACTGATAGAGCAGGCACAGCTTCCTCTAATTCTGGTGTTGTAAGTGCAGAGGGTGTATGGGAAATGGTTTTATGCAGGCATGGGGATGACTTCTAGTTTTGTTTCCTTCCCTAAGAAAATACTTTTTTTTTTTTTTTCCAGAGGAGAGGTAGTGTCATGCCTAGTTCTTTAGGTTTTAAATGAGACAGCTCTTTCCATTTTGGAAGTGTTACCTGATAGAGTAAACCTCTTGTTACCTGATAGAGTAAAAAGTGGTAGTAACTGCTAATACATTATTGTTGATCAGTGGATGACTAAAAATTTTTATGAATGCAAATGTGGCTCACAGTGCTTACTACGTTTGATCACTTGGAAGGGATCAGAATGCAACTCTGCAGCTTGTGTGTATTCTGCTCTTCCTACTGCTCTTTTACTCCCACTACACCCTGCCTTGATGAGCAGTGTGCCTGTGGAGGGGCTGCAGTGATGGGCGCATGCATTTGGGTATGACCTTCAGTTCAGATAACTGCCAGCGGGCTGTGATCTATTGCTGTGCCCTCAAGGGGAGGGTACAAGCCTAAACACTTCTTGACAATCTCCGTTGGTGAACCAGTTATTTCTGACATGTGGGACTCTGGAATGAGAAGGGGTGTCACACAGCAAGTAGAAGATACAGTGTTACTTTGGGGCAAGCTTGCTTGCTGACCCCACAGTTGATGAATACCAGAAAGATCAGGTCTGGGAGGCAGAAGTTGGTGAGTTTATGGGATGGGTGTGTTAGACCAAAAATGGTGGACACTGTGTCTAGATGTGGATGCCAGTCACTGGTAGGTGACACTGGGAGTCTTCGTCTGGATGTTAACAAGACTACATATGGAAAAATGAGAGGAATGGAACCTGTTGCTCAAGGTAGGAGCAACTTAGATCATACAGACATGTGGCAGCTTGTGCCTTGAGTCACTGCTTTCATAATGCCAGCAAAAGCTTAGTGTGTGCAAAAGTTTGCATCTAAGAAGATTAGTGAAAGGCAAATTAGAAGGGAGTATGGGTGGGGAGGTGTAGGTTACAAGTTTGTTTACTTGGATGAGGAAGAGAAGGTTGTGGCTGTTTACCTCTTTGGGGAACAGGAGAAAAAGAAATCAAAGTACTGTTTATAAAGTCAAGAAGCTTATCATTAGTGCTGCAATCTTGACACAGTTTCTAGTTCAGTCCACATTAACCTATTAAATGACATTATAGAAAGACCATTTATTGGGGGACTAATCAGTCTTAACTGTAGGAATATTTTCTTATCTACTGTACCAAGAATACTCAGTTGTTAACAGTGGCCCAGTCTGGTTTGATCAGGTAGACAGATCTTGGAGTCTAGTGACTAAGTAACAGCTACCTCTAAAAGGAAGTGAAATGTGGAGTCTGGATTTTGGAGTAGATACTGGCTGTTTTGTTTGTTCCCTGTTCTAGGAGTTTTCTAGTGTTAATTCCCTTTTGATTCCTCTGTTATCACTGATGCTGCACTAGAATTTAAGCGCTTTCTCATTATTTTGATCAACTTCTTGCACTAATGAACCTTGGGCAAAATATTTCATCTTTCAGAGCTTTGGGAGAATGTCAGCCAAATTCTGCCAAACAGGAAAAAAGTTAAAATAATATGAGAAAGCTGTTGTTGCAAATCTGTCGTATTCTTACAAATGCAAAAACTGTGTGAACTCAATTACTTGAGGCCTTTTTCCAAATTGATGATGTATAGTACATTGATGTGTAAACTTTTAATGTGTCCTGCTGTTTCGTAAGAAGAATATCTCATGTTTTTTTGATATTGTTCTTCCAAATGTCTCCAAGTCCCACATCAGTTACAAAAAGACATGCTTATATGCAATGCATTTGTTACTCTAACTGCTGCTTTCATTAATCTCATGCCGTTAGCATGTTTGAAATAATATATTGAATTCTCATATTTGCCGAGTTTTAAAATCAATCTGTAAAGTAACCCAAATTAAGGAGTCATTAAAGTGTAATTCTTAACAAAATATTGCCAGGTACTCTCATATTTGGTTCATACTTAACATATGTATGTATTGAGACATTGAGTTATTAGAAATTTCGATGTTGACTTCCTTGGGTATTTCCTCTAGAGAGCCCTGAATTTTTAAACAAATAAAATCTAGATGATGTGACTTCTCAAATATGGAAGCCAAAATGCTCAGAGGAAGGACCAAAAATAAAGGGTTTATACAGAACTCCTGTCCATTTATTTCAAGACCTATTTTAAAGTTGTTTACTTTGATTTTTACCCTGCAAAGTTTTCTCTAAAGCTTGTGACCTTGCTAACAACCAGGCTAAGCCTGAAGCCCACCGACTCTTTCCTGTCATACGCAAAAACTTACCTGCAGTGTGTTTTTCTTTGGCTTTGACAACTGTAGTTGTCTCTTCTTGCTAGGCACACTGCTAGAGTGAGTGCTCTTGTAGGTGATTACTTTAATCACATTATCCCTTTTATCATTTCTCCATTATCTGCACATCTGTTAGATTGAATGTGTGCTGTTTTTTTTTAATTTTCACCCAAGCTGTCATCTCATCTTTCATTCACATCAATGTTAGCTTCAGTTTCTGATGCTCACCCTCATTTTAAATCTGTTATTTGTACTAATCTGAAAACAACTTTTTTTTTTTTTTCCAACTGTCTGTATTCATTTGCTATCTCAGGAGCCTCCTACGCAGACTTCAGAGTCATTTTCATATTGTCAAAAGAACAACAGAATCCCGTCTTTTGTAGTGATGCTTACAAAAAACTAGAGGAAAAATTAGTCACGTCATGGTCTTGTCATGTGATGTTTTCTCATTCTTTCCTTGTGTGATTTTGTGTCTGTCCGCCTTAGTTTTTGTAGAGATTTTAATCTCCCTGACTCCTGAGTTGTTTTCCTTCTTATCAACCTTTTCTCCAAAGCATAGAACACCTAGCTCATAGTTTTGATCAATGTCTTTTGCTATAGCAGCTTGCTATTCTAATTGAAAAATTGTGGATGCTTTGATAGTACTGGAATTAACTTGCACAAAACATGAAATATCTTTGGCTATTATTACATTAAACTACATAGGAAATTGTGTCAGCTGTAAATAGGTAGCTTACAGCTTCTTTGAAGTAATTGCAGACAGAATGGGAATCTTGAGCAGTTTAAAATGGTTCTCTAAGGTACAAAAGTGTACAAGAAAGTGCGAGAGCAACCAAGCCTCCCTTTGAGAAGAACTAAAACTTGTCTCTGCTTCTGACTGTTATTGTTGGATTTAATATAGCTCTAAAACGATTTTATGGCATTGTTAGATTGAAAGCTATCTTTGCATTTTGAGTGATATCTTCTGTTTATATCCATTCTGTTTACATACCTGTTTTGGTCTCTTAAGGTTGATGGGAAGTATGGCGCTGTCGAACCACTACCGCTCTGAAGACTTGCTGGATATTGACACAGCCGCTGGAGGCTTTCAGCAGAGACTAGGTCTGAAACACTGCCTTCCCCTGACCTTCTGCATTCATACCGGCCTGAGTCAGTACATGGCCCTGGAGAGCGTGGAAGGACGGAATAAATACGAGATCTTCTATCAATGTCCAGTAAGGAGGATATGCTTATACTTACGAACGTAGATTTGTAATGGTTGATAGTACCTGTTTGCATGTTTGCTGATAGGTGAAACTCTCAGCATGAGGTGAATGGCATTAGACAGCATGTTAGTTCTAGCTGCTTGTCCCTGAATTGCTGTCAGATTTTAATCAAAGCCCCGGAATTGAGAATTTATTAAGGGAAAGAAACTTGCATTAAGTCGTTAATGTCTATAACAGTTTTCAAATGGCTATAGCAGTTTTCATAGGTTTGTGCTAGTGGAATTACCTGTATTGGAGTATGTTAGTTAAATTTGTTGAAACTGTGGCAGGTGTGTACTCTTTCTTGTTTCTTGAAGGAGGAAAAGCTTTTCTGCTATGGAAGATATGCAGAATCTCCTCTTCCAGATGTGATAAATGTGGGCTTACTACAATGAACCCTCTAGGTTTTAAGCAAGACTTACTTTCCAATGAGAGAACAAATTCGTCTTGAACAAATCCTTTATAGTCTTAATTATTTATTTATTTTTAAAATTCTCGTAGCTGTAAAATTTTAAGATAGGCATTATTGTTGCTATTAAAGCTTAAAGATGCTGTACCTAAAAATACTTCACCTATCCCCCTTCTTTAACCACCCCCACCACAACAGCAGAATGAGTGAAGAAGAAAAAATCTTCCTGCTGTGGAATTCCTGGCTCTATGTTTTCAAAGCATGTAGCAATGAGATCTGTAGGGAGTGTTTTGATAACGGATTACTTGAAGGATGTTAAAATCCTCATTTGTGTTACATTAAGTATTCAAAACTTTTGGATAATGCACTGGAACCTGAAAGGTTATTGCATGCTTATGTTATGAACAGCCCTGCTTTTTTCCGGGTAGGAGTAGGATAGTGCAGGAGCAGAGATTGTTTAGTCTGGAGAAAAGAAGGCTCTGAAGGTTTTGTCGGTGTTCAGAAATACTTGATAATGGGCCATAATTATGTCAGAGCACAACTTTTCCCAGGAAAGCCGGTGACAGAGAAGAGGCGATGGAAACCTGGTCTGAACACAGGCCAAAATCTCTTTACAGTGAATGTGGTTGGCTGGAGCAGCTTACTCAGAGATGTTATGGTCTTTGTTCTTGGAGACATAAGGCATAATTTGTTTGCTCTCTTACTTTAATGATGCCTTAAATCTTATGAGCTTTAGTGGAATATCAAAACTGTATGTGTAATTATTGGCTGAGTGTTCTCAGGGACAGGCATTTGTGTTTTTTATGATATATTGGAAAATCTGACTGAGATAGAATGATGAATTAAGGAGCAAGATTATTGGTGTAGTGGATATAGGGAAGGCATTCCCTATGTTACATTTCAGATCTTAAATTTTAAACTTGCAAGTCTAATGATTTCTTTCTAATACATCTGTAACTTCCTTTCTGTTTTAGGACCAAATGGCTCGCAATCCATCTGCTATTGATATGTTCATTACAGGTAATACTTCAGAATAAAATATTCTCCAAAATGTTTTAATTGCGCTGTTTAGGAAGCAGGTGCCAGTTTTTGTCAGATGAAGTCAAACTGTGCAGTGCAGTTGACTTGAACGAACCAAGTGTTCTAAATCTTGTCTTGAACAAACCAAGTGTTCTAAATCTTGTCTGGTACTTTTAAGACTAACCTGCTTTAAAGCATCAGTGGTTACTTGAAATGATTTCCATAATAAAGTTTGTCCTTCCTTGTGCCTTGTATACCAATTTTGCAGTATATTAACCTGTCTAACAAAATGAGCAGAGGCTGTAAAATAGCCATCATGGATGTGATGTAAGTGGTTATTAAATATAACATCCAAGTGGATGCAAAGTGTTGTTTTTTTGTCTCCCCAGTAGTTTTTACAACAGTGTTAAAAGTTCAAAATATTTTGTGTCCTTTGGTGAAATCTAATTAACTATAACCATGGCAACCGAAGAAAGCCTTTCTGAATTTTGATTCTGCTGATTT
Source organism: Alectoris magna (assembly GCA_030625065.1). Lineage (NCBI taxonomy): Eukaryota > Metazoa > Chordata > Aves > Galliformes > Phasianidae > Alectoris > Alectoris magna. The sequence goes on from CM060565.1 coordinate 42,183,065, forward strand.
CCTTTGTTCAAAAGATAAGGGAAGGAAGGTGACAACTGTCATTTGGTTATGTGGTAATCCGTTGTGATCATCTGTCTGACATGCACATTGACTGGAATGCTGTTTTCATGCTTTGTGTTTTTTTTTTATTCACTGGAGTCTGGTTTCTGTGGCTATGTCTAAATTAATTTCACTTGATGGGAAAGCAGGTGTGTTCTGAGTAGTTCAATGTTGATATTCAAATTTAGCTTCATGCATTTCTTAGCGTATATTAATCAGATGAAATTGTTTTACACCGTTACTGATTTGGGTTCGAGGTAGTTAAACTCTTTACCACTCTAATTATAGGAAACCTTTCTGTGTACTGATTGATATTATGAAGTAATTTTAATGTGACATAAACAATCAAAGATCTGTGTTACAGAGATCATACTGTAGAATGGACCGTGAGCCCTAGGATTGTCAGAGGAAAGATGCAGCAAGAGTTCAAGTGTAATAGTTTGGTTAATTGCTTCTCTCCACCTGAGGATGATGCTTTAAAGCTACTCCATAGCCCATTCATATTGTTCCTTGAGCTTGCTGCTTTTATGGAGTTGAGTCAATGATGAGATGATCTGATGACGTACTTAAATGTACTGATTGCACTTGGCTGAAAGGGTTCATCTCAGCATATTGCAGGATGGAGGGGAAGCTTATTCACCATTCATCTAGGTTTTCTTGAACATTGTAAATTGGTCTATTTTCTCCATTCAGAGTTACTTAATAAACAGTTTGTATTTTGTGGTTTAGTGGTAGAAAGGAGGATAATAAACATAGACTTCTGTAAGTTCAAAGGACAGTACGCATAGCTCTTGCCAAAAAGAAGTGGTAAGTACATGTAAAAATCTAAGACGAGTGATCAGTACTCAATAACAGCTCAGTGAAGGTTAGGATAATGATTTCTTAGTATTTCAGTTACTTTAAATATGGTTTTGTGTGAGTAATATTGACAAATAATTGAAGAACTCTGTGTACTTTTCTACTGAACTCTTTATCACAATGCTTAGAAAATTTATGGCTAGAAATAGAGCCAGTATCTCTTGTATGAAACTCATTTCTTTGAAAGTTAAATTTGACAGCTTGACTGTCCGCTTAGAAATCAAGCTGTTCCTTAGTAATGGCTGTAGATGTATGAAAATCTTTTCTCAAGCAATGGCTGTATGTTAAGGAAAATTGCAGCTTGGTTTTGAGTGACTTTAAGATTACCCTTGTGGGCTTGTAGTGGGAGTGCAGAGTATATCTGTGCCTCATCCCTGTTCTAAAGAAAGGGAAATTCTGCAACTTAACAGTTTTCTTAGAAAGAATTAATGTGGAAACTTGCGTAACAAAGCTAAGTTCATAAATCCACCAGCAGTCTTACGTGCGTCTTGTAGGTGGACTAGCTGGAAAGAGCTATGCAAGTAGAATGCACCACTGAATTAGTTTTCTTTCAAATTATAGGAGAACAGTCACTATAAGGAAAACATGATGAGGGACACCAGCATTTGAAAACTATGATTATATTGCAAAACACTTAGCTAAGATTTTCTTCGATTGCAGTGGCATTTCTGGAGTATGTACTCTTAGTTCTAGGTTGGTTGCTCCAAATGAGCTTACTTGGTTGAATGGACTGGAATATTGGCTAACCCATCTAAGGAAGTCTGAGAATTTATTGTGCAATATTAAAAATTAAGCTTTTGCCTCACACTGTTTATGGAAATGTTCTTAGTGGTAAACTTGCCTATCCTTACAAACACTTCTCTTTGACATCTAGGTACATCTTACTTGGAATGGTTTACATCTTATGTAAACAAAGTGGTAACTGGTGGTTATCCTATCATCAGAGACCAGATCTTCAGGTATCGTGACCGAGACTTAAAGCCTCACTGCAATATGTCAGTGTTTCTTTTAGAATGCAGACCTCTCTATAAGTAGTTATGGGTATTGGATATAAAAGCTAATAGTGTGAGGAGGAGGGAGTGCATGAAATATTGCAGATACAGCTTTAAAAGATAATTGAATACTCTTTTTTTTTTTTTTCTTTTTACCAGAAACTGGAATTTTGCAGAATAGTTGTTCTGAAGCTTAGCTAATGCCATATTATTTATTGTTTACAATGCATGTGCTACAGCTGCAGGGCTGTTTTGAGTTATTAAGAAAGCAATTGTTCCATTGAACTGATCTCTTAAAGTAACACTGCACTGAATAAGTAAACGAACAGGACTTGTTCTGGTGTTTAAATAGCCATATACTTGTAATTTCTTCTGAGTGTAAGTAAGAGCCTTAGTTTTGTCAAACTGGGGTTCTACAGAACCCAAGTTCTTGATCTGAGAATGAATTTGCTATAGGACTTGTTAGGTTTTTGTGGAATAAATAGCGTAGGAGCACATCCTTAATAACCAAGTATCTTCACTGATTTCAGATGATCACCTAGCTTAGTGCAAGCATTAATGCAGTTAGAAAGAGATACGTGGCTGTATGAGTTTGGGAAGTGTGTGTAATGAAGACACTGCGTACATCATTTACTTAACTACCAGATGAAAAACTCAGAATTACTTTTAAATCTAGAACTGCAGTGCTTTTAGTAGTGATTAACTAATCACTTCACATGTTTTCTGCGTTGAATGTTCACAGCTATTTGCAGATTTAACTTTTTCTTTTTTGTAGGTATGTGCATGATAAAGAATGTGTTGCTACCACAGGAGATATTACTGTTTCTGTATCCACATCTTTTCTACCTGAGCTCAGTTCTGTACATCCACCGCATTATTTTTTCACTTACAGAATCAGGTAAGAATAATAACTGAGCAACATAAAGCACCACAGGAAAGACCTTTGCAGAGGCCACATCGTCAATTTTATGAATACTGCGCATAAATTTGTAAAGTTACTGAAATTAATTGAATGTATCTGAATTAAAATTTACATATTACCTGGTCAGGTACATAAGGTATCTGTCAAGTTGGTAATTGGTAAAATACAGTGATGTGTGAGGTAAAAAAAAAAGTTACAAGTAATTCAGAAAGGGAGCAATAATGATAGTGAGGAGAGACGTACAGGTGGATACTGGCAACTGATTCAGTATACCTTACTGTAAGTTGTTGGGTTTTTTCCCCCAGTCTGCTTTGAGATATACCCCAACACTGCCAAATCTCTTAAAATGTATGAAAGTAGTTACGTAATCATTGAATGTGCTGATTGGCTTCTAGAATTGAAATGTCCAAAGATGCTCTTCCTGAGAAGGCTTGTCAGCTGGACAGTCGATACTGGAGAATAACGAATGCCAAAGGTGATGTAGAAGAAGTTCAAGGTCCTGGAGTAGTTGGTAAGCAAAAGATTACTTTCATAAACCTAATGGAGAATGTTTTGGTGTTTAATAGTGTAAGTTTCACAACATGTATGTTAGCCATTCTTTATGGTGACATGGTAGTAGTTATGTGGTTTGTATCAAGATGATTTCATTGCTTGAAAGGAAGAAGTGTGCATCCATCTGTTTCATCTTTAAAGTTGTTTTGCAAGCAGAGTTTTAACATCTTGATAGTCCATCTTTCTTCAAACAGTTCTTTTTAATGCTGATAGTTAGAGAGCATCATTTCTGCCTCTGCTAGAATCTGAAATGATGTGCCTGAACGTTACAGAGTGCTGCTGCTCTAGCAAAGTGCTAAAATGCAGTTATGCATCAGCTCTTACTTACTGTGATTTAACATCAACAGGGGAGTTTCCAATAATCAGCCCAGGGAGAGTCTATGAATATACCAGCTGTACTACTTTTTCCACGACGTCTGGATATATGGAGGGGTATTACACCTTCCACTGCCTCTACTACAAGGAAAAATTCTTTAATGTTACAATTCCCAGATTCCATATGGTGTGTCCAACGTTCAAGGTGTCTACAGCACGAATGGTAAGCAAAGATGCAGTTGTGCTTATCTTGGATTTTCTCTCTCACCTCCTGTTCTCATTGAACATTAATCTTAATATATTTTTTAATATATTTAATATAATTGTATATCTCAACTTCAACGGTGACTTTTTTCAGTTTTAATCCTTTCCCTGAAAATCAACTCTGAGATCCATTTCACTTGAAACATAAAATCTAGAAGTATCACTCAGTCTGATACATGGACAGCTTCCTATTATGTGAACTTTTTTTAAGCTTCCGGAATGTTTATTGATAAGAAAACACTTATGATGCAAAATTCACAGTGCTGAACAGTATTCAGATTGATAACGCACATTTAAGCCTAAGTCAGTCTGAAAACTGTGGTAGTCTTTTCAGTCAGTTTGTACACTGGTAAAGCCATGTGTCCTTGTTGCTTTGACATGTAATGCTACCAATTTAAATGTTTTTTAACGGTCCTCCTGAAGCTTAGTTTTCACTTGAAGTGCATTTTGCTAACTCTCTTAATGAGATGGGAAATCAGGAACATGTTTAGCTTGCTGTTAATTATCATTGTGGTTTGGGGACTGTGAGTTAACTTCAATTTTGCTGACTGTTTCGGAGCATTTAGATGTGATGGCTTTGTTTATTGTATGACTTGTGTAGCTCTCTTTTAGTGACTAGTTCAGATAGAGCTTAAAATTTCTGTGCAAGCCCTGAGTATTTCCTCAGGGATGGGCCGCTTCTTTTGCCTTGCAAAAACACGACCAAGTATATTTGAAAAATTGTGTTACCGGTAGCTATAATAGAAAGTGCCAGCAGAGGTCGTACTTATAGTGGAAAGTGTTTCTAGCTTACCTTTATGAGTGGAAGAGGTTCCAATGTATCTGACTGTAAAAATCATTTAGTTTTATTTCTTTTGTTCTACCATTACTTTTAAAGGTAATGACCCTTTGTTTTTAAACTGCTTGTATTAAAATATGAGTCACCAGGGAAGCTGATTCCAGATTGTGATTCTACACAGCTGTACGTATGGAATGATTAAGGCTAATGGAAATGTATTGAGTTGAAGATCAAGTAGTTTGGCAAAATGATCTCGAGTGTAAATTAAGCTTTATAATTTTAAGGAATTGTTCTTTTAAGACGTGGGTACCGTATCTACCTCAGCTAATTGATGTGATAATATAGATTTCTAATTTTTCTGGGCAAACATTTGTGCTTTTTAATAAGTTGCTGAAATACAGGATTTTAATCAAATATGAATGTGTCTTGTATTAGGAAACAAATCATAATGAATATGCAGTGGATGAAGACGAAGATTCCACAGACACTGATGAATATGAAGACCGCCGTAGAGTGATGGACATTCCTGCACCTTCTGGACGCTGCCCACATCATACCTGATGGGACTTCTTTTCCAAAACTGTTTTCAGAAGCTGAACTCTTTGGGGCTAGTGCATAAAAATATTTCTGACTATTGTAAATGAACTTTCTGTTGCTCATTAGGGCAACTAGCATGAATGTTGGTGCCAGCTCTAATATTCATCAGAGTGTAACTTTTTTTTGTTTTCCTGGTTTGGATGGGGGGGGGGGGGATGGGAAGGAGGGAAGTAGAGAAAGGTGTTTGGGTTTTGTTCACTTTTTTCCCGGGTGCAAAACAGCGCGGTAGTCTGAGATAATCATATGTTGCAATTTTAAACCATTGCCTATTTATGATCACATTGCAAATATGGTGTGGGGATTTGTTTTTATCCAAGCATTTGAAATTAGCAATAGACAAAGAGGCAAAAGAGGTGTATATTGTCCTTTCTTGTGAGTTTCTACTGTTGGTAATTTCTGCTAGGAATGATGTTTGCAGGTTGGTTGATATATCCTGTTTGGGTTAGATCAGGTGCTCTTACGCTCTTTTTATTAACGTAGAACCACCAGAAAATTCTGATTGTCAGATAAATTTGGAGTGAAACTGGCCTTATTTTTAGACAATCTGTCTTTCAGCTTAATTTTATGCTAAGTGACTCTGATTGAATAATGCCTTTTCAGAATGTAGTGTGCGTGCATCATCTGCCGCTCGGTAGAGAAATTTCTCAATGACTACAAAGTATGAATTTGTAAATATGTTTTGAGTTTTTCATTATACGATGTTTGCTGTTCAGACTTTGCCCTAGTTGACAATTTATGTTGAAGCATCATGTTTCCCTAAATCCTCTGTGGATTTTTGCAACTATGCCTCCTGAATCCCCACCCCCACATCCCCCCCCAAAAAAGGAGCCTGACAGAACACCAGATGACTAGAATCTTTATATTTAAAGAAGGATCTGTTTGCTTTACCACTTTTATTTTGTTTCCATTGTCATTAATAAACAACTTAACTGCCTTCTTTGCTCTGAGGTGTTAACGTGGGAATGCTTCTGACAAGACTTGAACAAAACTGGTAACTGGTTTTGCTGTACTCAATTTATTTTTTCTTTTTACATCCAGAATTAGTAACTCCGATGAGTAATACCACTATATTGTTGTTACAACTGGATCTTTCAATTGCTGAATAGCTACAGCTGTTACAGAAAGTCTGAATGTTTGTTTGTGTGTTTCCTAGAAGTCATTGTCATAGGCACTGGGTTCTCAATGAGCTCATCTATCCAAACGCTGTGTGGCACAAGAGAAAGATCTTCCACAGTGGCAGACAAATGAATACTGAATGGGACCTCTGCGACAGTTCTTCAGGTGAAACATCCAGAGGAGTAAAACAAACAAACAAAAAGTTGCTTCTCACTGAAGTCTGAACAGCAGTGTGAATTACTAGAATAGGTTCAACATGTTTTCACTTGGAAACCCCTTCAGTGTTAACTGTTAGAAGAAAATGTTGTGTTGAAAATGATCGTGGCTTAATGCTGTTTCTTAACAGAAAGTTCATCATCAGTTAAAAGGATCAGTGAATAAAGACTGGGAAACGAGTATTTAGCGGAACTAGAGCTTATTCTACTGCAATCTGTCTGATGTGTGTTTTAGCAACTGTTAACTGTCACGGTCAGGGCCATGCCATGGTCAGAAACAGAATCTGTGGGTTCTAGCAACGTTTTATCAACCCAAGGTCATTAGGTTCTGTAGAAACACTTATGGGAGGCTTCCTTTTCCTTTTGGCTGTTACAAGGGAAGTGTAATTTTTGCTTACTGTTGTGTAAGGCAGGATAGAGGACAACACAATCCTGTCAGCTTCTGAACACTAGCAGCCCATGATCTGATTGCTGCCGGCAGTCTCTGGGCTCCTGTAACTGCAGGTATGAAGTACAAACCCACTGAGGTGGGAGAACAGCTTGTTGCTGTTATTGTACCAGCTGCGTTTCTAAGTGGTTCTATAAAATGGCTTCAGGCAGCTGTTTCAGCACAGCAGTGTATTGCCTGGAGTTACCAGATACCGTGTTGCTGGAAGCACTGGAGCTCTTGGTCATGCACAGTCAAAACAGGGCGTGTGTCAGTAGTCTCCCACATCCCACCCAAAACTGAAACTTCTGCCAAGTTGGTACGAAAAGTGAAGCAGCAGAAACTGTGGCAGAAAACAAGGCATTAGTCATGTGTGCATGCAGAAATCTTCACTGGGAAAGAGAGGAGCGATTGTTGAGATCCCACCGAGGAAGATGGCATTTCAACAGTGCTCTGGCTGATGCAGCACTTCGGGTAGGTGTGTTGGTAAATGTTACAGGGCTTCCACTCGTCAGCTGCTCGTTATGAACTGTGCAGTGAATATGCTGCACTGCCTGTCTCTCTGGTGGCCATCGTTTAGATTCAGCCTGAAGCTCTTTCAGCTGCTTCTGACCAGATCCTGAAAGTTTGACGCTGTCCCGTAACTGGGGCTCTTGTCCACAGAGCCTCACTGCACACCTACAAGTCCAGAATATAGTTAAAGGTGCATCCAGTGCAAACGTGTAACTGAAGCAGACCTTATTTCTGTATGTGGAAGAGGCTTTCCATGCCAGCTCGTTGCTGTAGGATTCCACTGGGATTTTTTTGGACATGTACTGATGTGATTAAATGGACAGAGCCTTCTGCCCTGGCCTTGACTGCATCGTGCAAGGCGAAAACAAGGCAGGTGCCCGTCAGCAGCAAAACCCCCAGGGGTTGCCGTTTAAGTTGTGCCACTTGAAGGGTTTATTCTGATCGATGTTGAAAGAAACGTTCGTCATCTGTGCAAGGAATGTGCAAGGGCGGAAAATTCAGATCACAGTGGAAATGCCATTTATATGACAATACAGACTTCAAGAAGGGAAAACAGGCCTGTTCTCAGCTGTGACTCGAGTTCCATGCTGCCAGTTCCTCACCACAAAATTTCACAAGTGAAATAATAAATCAGTGTTGTTTTTTGTTTTGTTTGTTTTTGTTATTTTGTGGTGTTTGTTTGTTTGTTTTTAAATATCAAGTCTTAGCGTCTCGGATTCTGATAGTTTGTAAATTGCATGCACAAACGTCCTCTGGGCCTTTGCTCATAGGTATAGCTCGCACGGAGGTCAGCTCTTTAAAGCAGTACCGCACCAGCTTTGCGTGAGCCGTGAGCTACCTCTGCGCGGGCCGTGCCGCAGCTCCGCCCTCGGGGCGGGCAGCGACAGAGCCGCTCAGCCCTGCACTGCCGACCGCCTGCAGACGGTGCGGGACTGAACGGAGGTGCCGTGCGGAGCCGGTAAGGGGCGCGGTGGGTACAGGGCCGGCCGGGGATGCTCAGTGCCCCTCTCTCGCCTCACCGCAGCGCTGCGGCGGGGAGCGGGGGCTCGAGGGCTGCCTCTGCAGGCGGAATGGCGGCGGGGTGCGGGAGTGGGGCGAGTTGCCGGTCTTGGGGCGGTGAGGGGCAGCCGTCCTCCAGAAGAACGGGGAGGACGGAGTTCGTGGGATGGGTCGCGGCGCCGGGTCCGCGGCAGTACCGCAGTGCGCTGTGTGTGTCTATGTGTACGTAGATACGCTGTGCTGCAGCGTCCCGGAGACGGAGCGCCCTGTCGGAGCCATGCCGGCTTCGAGGTGATGGGGCGCTGTGCGATGGGATGCGGAGCGGACTGCTCCGAGCGGCTGCGGAGCTGCCCTGGGGGCGAGTCGCGGTTCCCGTCGCCACCCGCTACCATCCCGCCTCTCCGGGGCTGCGGCACAGCAACGACCTAGCCTCGTCCGTGGGCGAGCGGTCCCAGGTGGCTGCAGAGATTCCTCCGGCGCGGTCCTCAGCCGCGGCGTCAGGACAGCTGCGTCACTGGGGGCGGTGGGATGCCCCAGTGAAAACAGCGACTTGGACAATTTAGGAATTGGATTTAGGAATCCAATTTCTATTTATATCACAAAAGACAGGTACGTTGCAGCGTTACTGCCGTCAAAGCCGTTATGCTGGCTACCCTGACCTTTATTATTCCGGCCGTGACTCGCTTCTGCCAAGCTGTAAAGCTGCGCCGTGCCGGGCTGAGCCGTGCCGCGCCGTGCCGCGCCGTGCCGCGGGCGCTGTGGGGCTGAGGGTCTCTCCAAGATGGCGGCGTCCCGGGGAGCTGCGGGCTGTGCCAAGAGCCCCGGGTGCGGGATCTCGGGAGGCGTCGCACCAAGTGGTTTATCTTGGGAAACATCACAACATCACATCCATTCTGCATCCAAGGGCGTGTTTTTGTTTTTTGTTTTTTGGTTTTTTTTTTTTTTTTTTGCTTAGACAATACAGAGGAAAAGACTGTTTATTCATTTGGATTATGACTGAGAAGGATTTCAGTATTTTTTTACTATAAAGCCACCTTTTGAAGTTCTTCTGGGAGGAAAAGATTCCACCACCCTGTGACTACGGCAGCTTAACTGCGTACAGAAGTAGCTCCAAGCAGAGCAAGTGCAGTGAAGAGCAGTGATGTGCCCCATTGCAGTCTTATGGCAAAACTTGTTGTCTGAATTCCTGCAGTGCTTTGGGACCGTCAAATCCCACTTGGACTTTGAAGCTAAACACAATACCACATCCTTCTGCCACAAGAGTGTCTTTCTGTCCCCAGATCTGCTTGGTGCTGGGTCTGAAGAGGGGCCTTGAGTGTGGGGTCCTGGGAAGCTTTGCACTGAGTTGTTTACCATGGAAAGCGTCAACTGTTTACATGTAAAAATAGCAATAGGACAAGGGAGAATGGTTTTAAACTAAGAGAAGGAAGATATAGATTAGGTGCTGGGGGCAGTTCTTTACTCAGAGGGCAGTGAGGCCCTGGCACAGCTGCCCAGAGGAGCTGTGGATGCTCCATCCCTGAAGGTGCTCAAGGCTGGGTGGGATGGGGCCCTGGGCAGCCTGATCTGGTGGGGAGCAGCCCTGCCCATAGTAGGGGTGTGAAACTGGATGGACTTTAAGGTCCCTTCCCACTCAAGCTGTTGTGTGATTCAGAAGAGCCCATTCTCTGCAATGGTGGGTATAGATATTCAGCAGTAGGCTCACACTGCTCGCACACCTCATCGTGCAGACTGGTGTGGCTGGGAGAACTGTGGGGAGAGGGGCAAGCGGCCCTGTGGTGCGGGCAGGTCTTGAACAGCCCTGAGTGAGGGAAGGAAGGAGCATGGGGTGGCTGTGGGGTTATTGTCGGATTGCTGTGAAAGAGGAGACATGCAGAACCACAGCCCCCTCTTGCAGAAGGTGACAGCTGGTATTGGCAAGAGCTCTTGGGCAGTGTGAGCAGCAGTGTTGCAGCCAGTAGGGCTCCAGGCCCAGCGCCCAGCAAGAAACCTTCTCCTTGAAGGTGAAAGTCACTTTTGTTTCGTCTCTTTCAGTGGTTTTCTGATGGCCAATGACTTTGGTTCCTTTCTGAAACCTTGATTCCTCACTACATGTTTTGCCAATTCTGTATATATTTTAAATATATTAAATATTTTAAATCCGTTTATGCCCCCCAAACAGGGAAGAAGCATGATCAAGATGAATTGTGTCCTGCTAACCGCCTGCATTGTTCTGCTTGCCTTCTCTAGTTCTGGTGAGTATAATGGAGGCTCTTTGCTGATGGAATGTTATGACAGTGTGTGAAGGAATCATGGAAACAATGTCTGAGAGGGGAAAATAACAAGAAAGGCCTGCATTATTTAATGTTGCTGCAGGGAATGAGGGTAACTTTATAGGCAGAGCTTCGTTTCTGTGGCTGATTGTCTTTGGTCAGAGCAGAGAGCTGTGTGCAGAACATGTTGCTGCTTAATATGGCAACTAAATACGCTGTTTTGCTGGTGGAATATTGAATTCCTGTTGTATAATTCAGAAATCAGGAGTATAGCACAAGGGATATATCAGGTAGAATGAAAGGAACCAGGGAGAAAAGAATAGAATACAATTCTGGTAAAAATATCTCCCATCTGCCATGTTGGAAAATCTAATTTTTAAATAAAAGAAGCAAAAAAATAATTATGCAGGGGATACAAAGATAAGTGCTTTTTAAAATGAAGTATGTTAAGCACATGCTTCAAAATCTTACTTGCAAAATTGTCACTCTCAGCGTGTGCAATGACAAAAGCTTGTGCATTTCAGCTTGAGTTTAGGTTAACAACCAGAAATATGCTTTGTGGCAGTCAAATGCAGCCACTGTTTCTTCATGTTTCTTTTCTATGCTGCTTGTTCAGTAAGGCAAAACTCTTTTCTTAGGTTATGCCCTGAGGTGCTATCACTGCGAGAACAGCCCTTCCTTGTGCAAGACCAACAGCACTTGCTTATCAAATGAAGACACTTGCTTGCAGATGAGATATGGTAGGTATACTGATTTACAGACCTAAGGTAAACATGGCTGTATCTGTTTTCATTGCCTGTGCACTTCTGATCTAGACATAACTTGAATTTCTTAGCCTTCTGCAAAAGAAGGTTGCAAATACAAGCTTGAAGGTCATGCTTGTAAATTGGTGCATTTTGACTTCCAAGCAACTGATAGAGATTGTGATGATTTGGATATTTGATGTATTAGCATGTATACAGATGTCTCACTACATACTGAGTTTGTGGCTGACACACCTTTTGCTTTAGCTTGTTACCTCTAAGGAGTCCGAGTGGATAAGCCCATGAAGGCATAGAGGAGAGAAAACTTTTCTGAATTGGACATTCGTTGTGATCATTGAAAGTTTATATTTCTGGTGTAAAGATGGGGTTAATGTGCTAGATAAATACCTCAGCTGAAGATCTCTCTAGCTCTTTAACAGAGTATTTGTTCCTCTGCAGTTTTGGAGTTTGCATTCTATTTGAAAGGCAGAGATGAAACTGTGGCCATTTTCCCAGACTTCCTTTGGGTTGTGGGTTGTGGTTTACTCAGCACAGCCTTTTAATTACTTTTTTTTTTTTAATTTTTTTTTTTTTTAATTTTTTTTTTTAATAAAGAGATTCTGAAGCTAATCACTTTCTAGTTGGAGCTCCCCTACTGGGAGCTTGGCATCTTGCACGCGGATGTCCACAGTCTCACAGAGAAGGCTGTCTGGCAGGAATAAGAGCACAGGCTGTGTGAGGTGAACCTGCTGGCTGAGTGCTGCACTACATCAGCTCCGGCAGCTCTTGTCTTAGTTCATGTCCCTTGGAAATGAAGAAATGAGCAAAGCGAAACAATCTCCTGGTTTCCCAACTGGTTCCTTCTGCCCTAAAAGACTGTTGTGCTGTTTAGGACTGCTGTCTTTCCAGGATGGCTGTTGCTAAAGCTCATGGCATGGAGGAAGGAGGCTTCAATCTAAGCAGTGATTCTCAGTCTGTATCAAAAGTGGCATTGCTTTCAGTATTCTCTTAATCTTTTTTAATTTTTTTGCAGGTAAATTGAGAACGTCCTCCTGCTGGAAGTTGTCTCAGTGCAATGTGAATGATATTGCTGTATTCTATCAGTTGGATAATTTTGATTACTTTTGCTGCCAACAAGACTTATGCAATGAGGGCGCGGTTACTGGGGTTAGCAAGGCAGCTTTCAGTATTGCCTCTGCAATGGCCATGTTATGGATGCTTCTGTAGCAATCCTGGTCTGTGTGCTGTATTTCCAAGCTAAAATTACACAAAATCGTTATTAACTCTTCTCTCAGTTGTACTTCTTGCACTTCCAGTTCCTAGCTGCGAGCTGAAACAAGGCCTTTTAATTTTCAATTCTGTTTTTTAAGATTCCATCTGGTAAATTGCTGTCTCCATTTGTGTGAAGGAGACACACAAATTAAGGTTTTCAGGAAGTCCAGTTGTTTTGGCCTGACATCCGCACAGTGGAAATACCTAGTTCTGAAGTAGTGTTACATTGTGGAGGATCTGGGCAAACCTCTGAAGGTGATATGAAAATGAAAGAATAACGTATGTTTTGTGATGGAAAACTGTAATTTCTTAACTGTCCGATGAATTTTAATTAATTTAATTTGGGATTTTGGTTCTTTTGGATGCTACCTTTTCATACACCAAGCAGTGGGTTTACCCTCGACACAGAAAGTGTTGAATCATAAGTATAAACTTGCTGCAGTATTCATGATGAATGCTGAAGTGTTTGCTTTTAGGTGATGCAGACTCTTTGTTCCTATCACTGTAACATTTTTTTTTTCATTTAAACAAACCAACAACGTAACAGTCAGTGCCATTATTTTGGAAGAAAGCATCGAGGTTTCTTAAAACAAAACCAAAATAATGCTCTTAGTGAGGAAAACTCCTCCTCTTTTTATATTTCTGTGGGCATGCAGATTACATATGCCAGCTTCTTTTCTGGGCTTTCATTTTACAGTTTAGTTTTGCTTATATTTTTTCTCCAAGTCTAGGATTTAAGCTAAGCATGTGCTTTGCACTAAACATTTCTTGGTATACCAAAAAATTGTTTATAAAATGCTAAGGAATTAAAATGGCACATCTAGTTTACTTTCCTGTGTCATCAGCTTTTGTTTTTGTTGAAACACATGAACAGGTAAGCTTAATCCTTTAGGCTTCAGTAAGAGTATTAAACAAAAATTTGCTGAACTTTATATTTTGACCTTTATGCAACTGTATAAATGCCAGTCGAAATACACATGCATCTAAATAGCATGAAGAATAACGCTCGGTTTGTATGTGTACGACTTTTAGAGCTCGAACACTGCGCATTGTTCTGACTCAGTGGTGGAGGCAGACCTTTGGTCTTAGGGAGCCTCTCAGTTAAGTACGATGCCAAATTTTCCTTTGGCAAGTTTGGAACTCTTAGCACATTCCTGCAAGAGTAATGGTCCATAGCCAATGGCATATTCTCTTTCTGAGGGCCCTGGCTCGTGCTGTCCACAGTGTCATTGACACTGGCTTGCTCAGTCATAACAAAGGCAAAGGCACTGTGCTACTCCAAACCATCATGTATTCTGCAATGCACCTTTTGGCTAAGCTCACCTTAGCTATGAAAGCATCCTGGGATCTCTCTGGTCACTCAAAATATGAAAGCTATGCTGTCTTTGATAAATAAAAATGTAAAAAAGAAAATGTGGGAAGTGTGGTTATTTAAGAGCACGATACTTACCTCCAAATATAATTCTCATTTCCAAGCAAGGTACATCCATGCTTTCCATCTGGAGACTCTCTTTAAGTGCGAGCCAGGCTTCTCTCACTTCTGACCTGGAGGTGGCTGCTATATATAGTGAGTGAGTTTTGGCAGAGTGATTATAGCTTTAGGGAGTTGTTTTGCTGTGAAACAAAGAGGGTTAGCGGTCTTTCTCTAAGTGAAGTAGTACTGGTATGACACTGGAGGGAGGCAGCATATGTGGTCCATGAATCTCTTAGGAGTTGTCCTGTTGAAAATACTGATTTTCCATCATTTGGGAAAGAAGACTTGTCAGTGCCAAGGCATGTAATATAACATACTTGGGTAGAGGTACAATATTCCTATGGGAAAAATAATAAAAGGTGATAGAGCTGAGACATTTAGAAAGAACATGGAGAATTTGTAGGAGAAGGGGAGTTTAAAAAAGGAAAAAAGCAAACAAAAAAAGGATTAATACTTAAAAGACGTAACAAGAAGAGGAAATTCTGTAATCACAGAGGTAATAAATTTTATAAACATAAATGTTACGGTGGTAAAACCTTCCTTACTGTGAGGATAGTTAGGTCGTAAGTATTTTGTGTGATGGAACTGATCCTGTGAGGTACAGGTTAGTGCCTATGGCTGTCTACATTACCATGGAGTCTGGGGTAACTTGTCACTGTTTTCTGTTTTTTTGTTGTCGTTGTTTTCCTTTGTTTTTTAAATTATCTAAATTGTTCGCTCCGTTCTAAATTAGTGGCGCAACCAAAACCCAGTACTTACCTGTTTACCTTTGAGTATGCTTTATTTGTCAATACTGAGAAAGCAGAGGGCTCAGCAGAAAGCTGAGCAAGCAATTTCCTCCCATCGCTCATTGGATTGAGAGAAATGAGGAGGCTAACAAGTGAGGAGCAATTCCTCCTAAAAGTGGAGGAACTGCTAAGGCAGTAAAGTAGTCCCAACAGAGAAATCTCCACCCGTCTCTGAGGGGTGTGTATCTTGCTGATGAATAAATTCAGTGTTAAGGCTGAAGGGAGTCATAACAGGGAAGTTAGACTGCAAGGTGCACAAAACACTAAAACCAGTCATTTGTGAGATGCATGTTTGTTCTCCCAGTGTGCCCTGCTTTCAGTCTTAATGATGCAGTTTTAACATCACACTAACAGTACCTTGATGCAGCACTCTGCATTTTGGAGCAGGAGAACCAAGCAGTTGATTTGGCTGTTGGGGTTCCAGAAGCAAGCAATTACATTTTCATTCCCATCTTTCTAAGACTGGTTGATGTACTGGCTTAAAGGGTAAGGAAGACTTGCAGATGATACAGTCCTTGTGAGTTTATATACTGTGTTGATCATTACAGCAGGTCAATTCACACTGTAAAGAAAAATGAAAGTTTAAGAAAGTTTTGGCCTCTTTCACTGAAGTGGAATGGTTAGAAATATTTGGAACAAAGATGTAGATAAGTTTTCTGAAGCAGTTTCTGAAACTAATTTTCAAGATCCCCTAAGAAATGGTGATACAAGGGGAAATGAAGCAACAGGCACCAAAACACAGCTTTCCCCAGGCAGCACTTGTATGCACATTCCTATATTTGAGAGTGGAAGACTAATTCTGGGCCTGAAGAGACTACAGGACTGGCTGTGCTCAGAGGTATGTAAGCCTTCTATAGCTACATCTTTTTCCATGTATGTTCTATTTCGGCTGCTCTCAGTTTAGTCTCAGAGCCATAGAGGTTTCTTTATTTATGAGGTCAGTCATGCACTGTTGGAATTTCTGAATTATAAATACAGTGCAGAAGAATCTGTTCAGAAACAAACGAGGAAAACTACCTGAACACAGATGGACCATTACCTGAATATGTTTTGGACAGTTATATCTGAAGCTTCTTTCCTGCACGAAAATCTCTAGATATGATCAAATGCTGGGCTTGTTGAAGAGGTTAGGAGTTTAGTTTTCAGTAAGATGCCTTCCAGCCCCTGTTTTTCAAATACTAGCTAGCCCAACTGTGTTGTGAGGGTGTAACACAGTGCTGTTGTTCCCATGCACACGCTTCCTAAAGAAGCCTTTATTCCCGAGAGCATTCATGCACGCTGTGCCGGGAAGCCCATGGCCATGACGTGGCTGGGAATTTCAGTGGGAAGTGCTGGTGGGAGCTCCTGGCCTTGCATCACACGGGCCCAGCAGAAGCTGGGGGAAAGGACCAGGCAGTCTTTTAATAAACAGCGTTTGGTCATAGGACACCAGCTGCAAACTGGGAAGAAGGGCACATTGGGAAAAGCAACACTGTGGCGTTGGTCGTACTGGGAAAGCTGTTTCACTTCATCTGTGAGAACACTGACAGCACGGCTGTCGTTACCGTGGAGCCGGAGTGGCCCGATACTCCCAGAGATGCTCATCTCTTCCCGAGGCATTCGGACTTCGGGTATCGGCCGTCACGCTCCCACAGGGCCGAGGCTCCTCCCTGCCGCCAGGGGGCGCTGCATTACCGAAGTGCCGCGGGGGGCGTGGCTTGCTGCCGTGCCTGGCGCTGCGGGGCTGCGCCGCGGCGCAGGTGGGGGTAGCGTCGCGCGGGGGCCGGCGCGGTTCGCCCGCCCACCGGCGTCCGCAGGTGAGTGGGGTCGCGTAAAGCCGTTTCGCCGCGGGTCGGCGGTGGGAGGATGCGGCTCATGGGTTTCAGCTCCGGGCAGGCTTGGATGTGGGGAGCGGCGGGGCCTGGGCCCCGGCCCCGGCCCCGTCTTCCCGAGCCTCCTCCGGCCCCGGGGGCGCTGTCCGGGCCGAACTGGGGCGGTTGGGGGTATGGAAGGCCCGGCCGGGCCTCCTCGCTGGGGCTGTGCTCTGCCTTGGCTCTGTGCCTGCAGGGGCCTTAGCGGTGCGCGGTGACGGTGCTGGTGGCACTGCAGGAAGTGTGTACAGCCAGGGAGGTACGGCTTTCCAGGGGGAACGTGATCTGTGTTCTCGAGAAGCTGTTTGTAATAAACACATGTAATAACTGTGCAGATGTGCTGTTAAATCAGTTTTGGGTAAAAGCAAATCTGTGCAGGTGCAATGAGAAAATAAATATATTAACACGCTTTGCTTTTGGTCTCTGTGTATAAAGCACAAGTGTTCAAAGAAGCACAAGTTGTATTAGAAAGCACAAGTTGTATTAGAAGTAATAAAGCACAGTTGGCAATCTTTCTACTATAGACTTGTGAAAGAAGAGAAAGGGAGCACCATTGCTTTCCCTGGTAGTAGGAAGAGTTCTGCCTCTGTTTGCTGCTATGCTTCTGCAAAGAAGGAGGGGAAGACCTCCTGTAATGCCTTCATATCGAGAGCTCAGTGAGCGTGCATGAAGCCATTTTTATATGAGAATGACTTTGAACAG
Source organism: Alectoris magna (assembly GCA_030625065.1). NCBI lineage: Eukaryota > Metazoa > Chordata > Aves > Galliformes > Phasianidae > Alectoris > Alectoris magna. Next base: position 42,200,733 of record CM060565.1, read on the forward strand.
CCATGGGGAAAGTGAGTGTGAGGGTTCTGTGACCTCTCACGGATTTGCTGCTGCTGCTGCTGAAAGGTGCCCTGCCCACAGCTGTGTGCTCTTCATTGCCCCTTGTGCTAGGCCCTGACATAGCTGGCTCAGGGAAGGGAGCAGGCTGGAACTCCCCCAAGTGAGTGCATGGTTAGGTTTTTTTTTTAGCTGGACTTGACTGCAGCTAGAGCAGGACCAATAGAATGGAGGAGTATGGAGCCAAGGCTGCCAGGGGAGCTTTTCTCTTTGATAAAGTCCCGTTGTGATAAGAGCTGAAACCTCAGTTTTCCTTTGAGCATAAGGAGAAACTTGCTTCACTGCAATTAAGGAAACCTTAGTTCTATCTCCTGGAATTTGCGCAAGGTTTGAGTATGCTGCCTGTTGTTCCTCAGTGAAGGAAACATTGAGAGAAGTGAGTGTGTAGTGCATGGCAAAAGATGATCAGCATGGTAGGAAATACAGGATGAAGAGCAGGATGAGGTGCTGGTACTGGTGGAGCAGTGTGGAACACTGAAAGTGAGGGTGAACATGCAGGTCTTGCAGAGGAAAGACAGACACAGAGAAGGTAGCCACAGATCGTTTGGACTCTCAGCTTCTTTTGTGCTTGATGACTGATAGTCATGTCCAGGAAATAGGCTAGCACTGGAAGGACAATTGGGATAGAAAACTTGATTAAGTTCTGCTTAGATAATACTGCAAGGAGAAGGGGTTGTACTGAGCATTCCAGTTGCAGCTTTGGTGCTTCAATTTGTTGTCAGCATAAGAAAAGCAAAAATCACTATTGTTTGGCTTCATGCTGGATGAGGAATTTTTGTTTCCAAGCTTAGTTTGGAAAAATTGTCAGTATTTAGTAACCCTGCTATAAATAAAAATGATTGGGAATGTAGCAGTTAAGGTATTCAGGTAGGGATGCCGGCACATGAAGTGGCTGAAGGCAATTGCATCAGTCAAAGCTGGAAATGAGCTGAAATATTCCTAAGTAAAATGTAAATGCACCACCATATTACATCCACTGAGTCCTTTTTCACTTCTCTGTACCCTGGTAACCCTTTTATGTATCTGGAAATGAGCTTTTTAATGAGAGCAGGTTTGATGTTAGGGCTCTGGAGGAGTCGTAGATGGGGTTTTTACTTTTAAGTTGTATAATTTCCATCCCCAAGCCCATAGCTACTTTGGTGGTTTTAATGTTAGGAAAGATTCTTAGCATAATCCGTTTTGACCTTGTAGATAACATAGGCCATAGATTGCAGTCTGTGATTGCTGGTTTTAGCTTTTAGAAGATAAACATCTTTAAAAGCAGTCTCTACTATCATTCTGCACGCTTTTTAAGGTAAGCTATGTGCTAATGTTTATAATAAACTGGTTTCCACATTCAGTAATGCTGACTGATCTGTGAGTGCGTATTTCAAAAGTATGCTGTGCAGATGGGTGTTGCTAGTGGAGATTATGGAACAGGTAGGGCTTGGCTTCTCTTTGTGCTGCTATTTGGAGTATTATCCAGTGACAGAACAACATACATTAGTCTGCTCGTAATATACATCTCCACGGCACAGTCTGGTGTTTACAGCATGGGATATTTTGAAGACTGCCCTTTTTTTTTTCTCAACCAGGCCTATCACTATTACGCTTAGGATTGTTCTTAACCCCTGAGCTGCCTTCTGTCTATTTGATCTTCAGGATTTTGCCACCTTAGAGTCTTGCGTTGCCTTAATTTATGAGTCTATGGTTTTCCATTGCCAGAGACTGCAATTCCATGTGCCTACTGCTTTGTTACCATCTAGAAATCCGTGGTGCTTGCTGCAGAGCAAAGGAGCAAGGAATACGTGCTGCTCCTGCAGTGTCAGCTGCTGGTATTTGATAGACTGATCAGTGACTTCAAGGGTTGCAGTGCTGACTTCATTTCTCAGATGAAGATGGTCGCACGGCATGTAATGCAGGATGGTGTTCCTTGAAGATTGTATGTGTGTGGTTTTATAGAACCACACGTTGATATGAACCCTGTCATACTGCAGTGGAAGCCAGTGTTTAAGGTCTGGTTAAATATTAGCAGCGCTTCTATCTTTTATTTACATGTGGAAATAGCAACTATGCTGAATACTACTTTACAGTATTTACATTTTAAAGGCTTTTGATTATTTTTTTTTAACAGTGTTGACATTTTACAAACTAGGAGTCAGAAGGCATAGTATGCATATTTTATACAAAATATAATTATCTCTTAGCAACTAGTAATGTGATGGAGATCAGAGGCACTGTCACCATTGAACAAGCAAGTTAGATTCAAATATTTTACTTTGAACTATGCAGAGGGAAGGACAAGTTGATTAGAGGTAGCTGAGAGTCATTGGTATTCACTGTTGTATTATTTCATTTCTGTTTTTTGTAGCCGTCTTGAAACTATGTGGAAATGGGGTAGTGGAGATGATTCTCCTTCCAAAGCAGTAGTAAGTAATGAATTATTTTTCAGTAATAATTTCTGTAATTGATGTTATGCTAATAATATGTATTTGCTCTTTCATGAAGAAGTTGCTTAAGTGCTTTTACCATCATTCACTTTTGGGACTCTATAAGTCAAACTGGGTTCTTGCTTCCTTTCTGCCTGATATTTAATCATAATGCAACTGCTCTGCTCCTCTTCATTATGCTTACATTGCTTTACATTCAGAGGAATTTTATGGGATTTATCCCAAGTGTGTTATTTGTGTGTTCAGTAAAATATTCTGTTTCCTCTAGGTCCAGTAACAGTACTACTGGACGTCATGATGAAAATCCAGTAGTTCAGAAAATTCAGCCCTCGTACATTAAGTTGCTCAAACATTTTGTATAGCTATTAATTATTTTCACGATTTGTTTAGCCGTTCAATGTCAGTGTTGTCACTCCCCTTAGAGAAAAAAAAAAGCTTTTAAATGAACTGTTGCTATAATTATATTAAAGCTTATTTTGGGAAAAGTCTTATTGGGGGAAAGGTGAGGGATACTGTTTTTATTTCTGCTTCCTGTAAAAATAAAGCTTTCTATAAAGCCTCGAGTAGAGCTGGCTAGATCCACTTGAAATCTTTCAGGTTTCTTTTTATGATTCCACACAGATCTTAGATCAGGGACAGAAGGGAAAGTTGCTGTGCAAGAGAATTTATAAGGATGAGGAAAAGGAAGAAACTGCAAGGAATTTCTGAGGCTGCAAAATGTGGGATTAATTGGGTCCAAACAGAGTGGTGGAATGGTGTGACTGAACTGCAGTACAGTCAAGAGTGTTCCTGTGCAGAAGAAATCAGATCATTTCAGCTATGTTGCGAGATCTTTTTAACATGGTTTTATATAACCCCTTCTGTTACTATATCTGTCAAACTAGCTATGACCAGTCTGGCATGTGGTATGTGCACATATAGTGTGTGCATGTTTTAATGTTGTGTTCTAAAAAGATCTGCTGTATGTATTTTAAAAACAAACACACCCTCCTGCCTTTCAGCCCCTGCCACCTGCCCCCCCCCCCAAAAAAAAAAAACCCTACACCAAAACAGATGATTTTTCTTGCACAAGGAGCATTGTCTGCACCATTTTGTTTGTTCAAATATCTGCAGGCTGAGGGCTCTCAGGATGCAAGAAGCATGTCGGTGACGGATTTGAGTGAACAGCTGGCAAGCACCGAGCAGCTGGTAATACAGCTCAAGGAGCTTGTTCGAGAGAAGGATGCTGAGCTTCGAAATAAAGAGCATCAGTTAAAGGTACCGTGTATGCATTCCTGTCAAAAAGGCTGTTTAAAAAAAAACACTTCAGTTCTGTTTATCATAAGCTGATTTTGTATATAAAAGCTTAACGGTCAGCTACAGCAACTGTAGGAACTTTAGGATGCGTTGGTAACAGTTAGCTGTTATGGATGCCTGGATATTAGAGCTTTTTGCCAACGTATTGTTCTGGAAGTTTTAACTGAGTTTGGATATTACATAGGCAGCAGTCTTTTCAGTCTCTTCCAAAACTTTGTTTTGGATTTAGATTTCTTTGTTTTGTTTTTAGATTTTTGTCTGTTTGTTTGTTTTTAATGGGACGCTTGAAGGACGCAGTTGTACAGGGAGCTGATTTAAGTTCTTCATGACTCTGATGTTTGTAGGAGGAGAAGGAATCTGCTGATGCCAAACTTTCCAAAGTGAAGCTACAAAACAAGGCCAAGGTTGCATCGTTAACCTCACAGCTGGAAGAACTTAAGAAACAGTTATCAGCATCAGGAGGCTCAGAGGAAAAAGCAGAACCAAAAAAGGTAAGCCTTTAAGCTTGAAAGTGGACAGGTTAATACGCTAGACTTGAATATGGAACTGAAGTCCCAATTTTGAGCTGCTTTGATCAGGTTACGATCAAGATAAACTTTGTAGTTGCTGTCTGCCAGTGTGTATGTTTCTATCTAATTTATTTTGCTGTAGAAATTTAGAAAATTGTGCATTGCTTTCAAATTGTTTTAGTAAAATGAAAAACTAAAACGTTGTACTGCTCTTTGTCTCATTAGCATCTCAAACTCTTCACACATGAGTCAGGAATATATGTTTTTGAGGAGAAACAAAACTAAAAAACCCTCCTTGTAATTTTAGTAACCAGAACAACCGTGGAAATCTAAAAATGGCCTTGGAAGCAAAGTTTGGATTAAATGTAGTAACCTCTCATTTTAGGTGACCAGTATTTTACCAGTAACAGAGATTTTAAAATTTGTTTATTTAATGTTTTCATATGAGTAGATTTGTTTTCCTTCAAAAAAGCATGTTTTAATGTCATGTAACTTCTGCAATAACTTCGGTGAGACTTTAAGATTTGACTAATTCTTTGAACATCTGATCTATTTTCCTAGCAAGACATGTTCTTAGCAATTGGGTTTGATTTCTTTTGTAACAGCAAATAATTTCTATAATTCAGTCATGGTGCCTTCTCAATTCTGATTGGAAATACTGTGCTTTGGAGGGATTCAATTGACAGTTTTTTCCCCACTCCCTCCAATAGTCTCTTCTTTCCTCTATGTTATATTGATTACACTTGCCAGGTTGTGTGGGTTACAATGGCCAGAGGAAATAAATACCCTTTCTGCATGTTGCAGTTCACTTTGCATCCATAATTATCATTAATAATTTAAATACGATGATTTCTACATGCTTAATAGAAGTACCATGCTACCTTTGTTTAGCTTCTTGGATCTGTATATAAGGGAATGGAAATACCAACCATGAGTAAAGATTACTTTATTTTACCATTATTGTTGGAATAGGTGGAGGTACCCCGAAGTCAGTCAGTACCTGTTTATGGTATTAAAGACTCCATGTTTTTGCAGGCATCAAGAGATGGTGACCAGGAAAGTGCTGCAGCAAATCGTGGGAAAATATTGGTGCTGAGAAAGAGAATTGAAGAACTGGAATCCCAGATCACACAAAAAAATGAAGAGTTACAAAAAAAGGTGGTATTTTAAGTGATGCTTAGCGTGTGCTTTTTCACATTTGTGGTGCAGGATTATATTTAATGGCTAAATGGATGTTCTGAGAGAGTTTTTGGTTGAGAAGAAAGAGAAGGATATATTTTATAACCTGCTTGAGAAAGTACAGTAATAGTTGTTTTGTTGTGTCTTCAGTTAATGAATTCCCAAGAATACTTCTATGGTATTTTGATAGTAAGTGGAAAAGGAAAAACTGACCTGTGTAGGTTAATATCATCTTTAACCCTTTTTGGATAAAAATGTTGTTTTGCTTCAGTTGCAAAAAGCAGTTCATAAGTGGAAGAAATGCAAGCAAGGAATAATTTCGTATTATGTGTTTTGTGCATATCGTTGTTGACTGTAGAAAGGGGCAGGAATGTGCGTGCTGCAGAATTTCAGTGAGAAACAGGCTTAGTAATTAAGTGTTATGGCTAAAATTGAACAGGGTTATAAATGTGGTGGCATTTTTTTCAGTTACTTAAAATATGCTGTAAGGATGTAATACAAACTGGTCTTCTGTGCTGCAGATGATAGAAGTATAGATTACATGCAGTGTTGTATTTTCATTTTCAGGATGCTGAATTGGAGGCTCAGCGCTATCGGGGGACTGAAATGGATGCCATGCTGGCAGAGAAAGAAAAGAAGTTAGCTGAAAGAGATGCCTATATCATCGATTTACAGATAGCATGTGGATCAGGTGGTGTTACCAACGAAGTACTCTTGCCCAATGAGGAGCTGAAGGTATAATTTCATAGCAATTTCAAAGAACTCAACAAACCCTGGTGTTGTATGATCAGTTCTTTTCTGAAGCATAAATAATCTGTAGTTATTCATGTGACTACAATTTCTTCAGTGATTATCTCATTTATTTTGTTAGATCTAATATTTATTTACTTTAGTCAGTATCACTAATACTGACTTTGGAATCTGCTGACAAACTTCATACAAATTTATACCAAACCTGAATTTCTAGTTTAATGTTGCTTAATATTAGAGGAAGGGCTAGGAGGTGGGTTCACGGTGATTGCTTTTTCTTTATTATGGAGCCATTCTTCTCATCATCTTACGGTTTGCATTCTAAAGAATGAACTATCCATGAAAGAATCATCACTACAAAGCATGCAGATTCTTGTTCAGCAACTTAACAGGAAGGTTGGAGACAGTGAAGAAAAATGCAGCTTGTTCCAGGAAGAGATTGAGAGTCTTAAAAATGTTCAGAGCAATGAAAGAGAACGTTTCCAAAAGATGGAAGCTACGTATATAGAAAATGTAAGTAAGCACTGTAAAAATATTTACATTTTTTGGTGGAAGAAGTGGTGTCTTGGCTGCAGTGGTGCTATCTCAATATCTGAGAAAAGCCATTCTTAATCTGCGGTGATTCTTGAGTGAAGGTCTAAATAATCATCGCACGAAATAAAAGCAATGAGACTGAGTGGGTGGTTTGTACAGGTGACTACTGAAGGCAAAAGTATTATGCAAGGAAGGATTTTAATGATGTGGCTGATGTCTGTGCACAGAGGAACTAGGATGTAAATGAGTGAAATGAGTTGTGGAGCATTCTAGTAGAAGAACCTCCAAACCGTCTTCCTTGTGGCACTGTTCCTGAAGGTGCAAAAGTGTATATGTGCAGTGTCTAGTGGTCTTTCTGAGTTATTTAACCATTCTGAATACAATCAGCATCCTCTTTTCTGGACTTGAACGTTTCCAGTTCCCTTAGCTGTTCCACGTAAGACTTGTGCTCCATAACTTTCACAGCTTTATTGCCTTTCTCTGGACATGCTCCAGGGCCTCAATGTCTTTCTTGTCATTTGAAGTCCGTTATTGTAGAATTGAGGCACGTTTCATGGAAGTTGGAGATTTATCTGTACGCATCATTGTCTTTGGTAATCACTGATTACTGTATTTACTGCTAAGCGGAAGCAAAACTCAGACTTCGTGGAATACATTATCTTGCTGTACTTTAGTTACTTCAGTGTTCTTTTAATGTACTTTTCTGAACGGGTTTCATATTTACTTTGTGTTTTCAGGTACGTGTGCTTCAAAATATAATTCATGAAAAGGAAAAAGAGCTGGAAGCACAGGGAAAAAAGCATGAGCAGGAGCTCTTTAAATTAGCTGCTAAATCTGATGCGAGTGCTGACTTAGAACAGGTGTGTTGCTTTGGAAACTTGGGAAATTGCTTTGACTTAGTCATGGGAGTTTGGAATAACGTAATTAATAACCAGTATCACAGAAACATGAAGAAAAACTCTATGTCACTGTTCAGGTGTCTGGTTGGGAAACTAAAGATAAGATTTTCACTTGTCTTCTGAAAGTATTAACCTCTATATTGATAGCTTGATTTTTTTCCTAGCTATTAAAGGCCTTGAAGCAGAAGCTACATGAAAAGGAAGAAGTCATGCTGGGAAGAACACAGGTGATAGATGTGCTGCAAAAAGAACTGGATGCCAAGGACCAGGAGTTGAAAGTAAGAAATATCGTGTACACACTGCTCAACTCACCTGGTCAATTACAAGTTCCGAAAACTGTTGATTGTATACCAAGATGATTCTGCATAAAATACTTTGGCAGTGCTGTTAACACGTGCTGATAATGTAATCGTGATTGTGTGCAAAATATTAATTTCAGTTAGGAAATGAATTTTAAGGAGAAATAAATCCCACAAAATGCAGAATTGTCAGTCGTTACCCATAGCTTTGATTCATTCTGGGAACTTATTATATATGAAAGACCTTTTGCTGTCAAAAAAGTTCAATTTCTCCAGTTAGAGTTTTGGAGAGAGGCTTTCTTTTTTTTCCCTGAAGAGAATGTATTGCTAGTAGTGTGCCCTTTCTTTTGAAGTCTTTCTACTGATTGCAAAACCAATAGCTAATCAAGGTTCTTTGTGTTTAAGCACCTAATGTGAACCCAGATTGTAGCCTTTTGAGTGCTGCTACTTCAGTTGAGCAATGTAGGAAAAGAACATTGCAGTCCCTCAGGCTTTTGAGGCTCTGTTAAAACCACTTGTCTGAGAAGTGCTGGGGCCAGCAATTTAGCCATGATATTTCTAAAATATTTTCCACTTGCCAAGAGGGTTGTCAGACTCACAATCTATTAGAAATAATTTAAACTATGTAACCAGGTAGGCATCCTGTCCTGATGAGGTGATCAAGATCCACAGCAAAAATGAGTGATCCACAAGCTGTTACCCTAGCTGAATCGGTGCTTTATTCATCCTTCCCGTTTGTTATGCATTGTGCCTTATGCAGGCTTTTGTTTTTGTTTCTTTTTTTCCTGGGGTTAAATGCATTTTGGAGGAAGATGCTCTACAGGAATGGTACCCAGTGCTAGTGCATTGAGGGACAGAAATGCACAACTTGAGGATAGCGTGAAGGGTACACTATGGCAACATGAACTTAGAGCAGTTTTAACTGTGGTGGAACCTTGGTCTTAGTATTAACATAACAGGAAGTTTTTCTTTACATAAGCAGGATAATCACATTCTGAAAATATTGTCTCTGCTGTCCTTCACAGCTTCTTTACGTGGACAGTTTATGGATTATGAATGCTGGCTTTTGTACAACAGATCTAATCTGATGAACTGCTGTAATGCTCTGTTAGGGTGATCTGTAATTTTTTCTAGCTCTTGTATTATAACTGATGTGAAAGCACTGAGAGTAGAATGAGCACTAACAGAGAACTAGTTAGCAACGGGATGCTGTAAAAAACAACTAGATTGTAGTTCACGAGTTTTATTTCTAAGTAATGTAAGTAACAGCATCTGAATGGTGGTGTAGTGAACGTTCTCAATCCTTGATATCACTTTTGGATCTTGAAGTTTTCCTGTACACCATACATCAAAACGTTCATTTTTATTCCACTTTTGCCTATGGGGAGAATGTTGTATATAGTTTGCACCCAAAAATAGCAGTGCTGTTTTTTGAAGTTCCCATGTAGGCCTTTGAAATTGAAGCTGAGTTTTTAGTACTAGAGCCAGTTGGCCAACGGTAGCACCCTTTTCTGATTATAACATGATGGAGTGTGTAAGTATCCAAATGTAATGTTTCACGGTGGTACTGAAAATAGTTCATATTAGAAAATAAACTTTTTTTTTTCTTTTTCTTTTTTTAACAGGAGATTAATGAAAACATGAAACGCCTTCAGTCTGAAAAAGAAAACCTCCAGTCCAAACTGGATGCTGAGAGACATGTATTGAGAGCACAGATAAAAGACATGATGGAGAAACACATGCTTGAAATGACAAAAGTCAGGGAGAAATATGATGCTGAACTGCATGAAATTCAAGAGAAACATGAAACTGAGCTGCAAGAGAAAGATCAGGCTCTGTTTCAGCTTAAGAAACAAGTGGCAGCATTAACTGGTAGTGGTCAGACTAACTCAAAAGATGTTGCAGATCTGGAGTCTACATCCAAAGAGAAGATGGAAGAATTAGAAGGTATCCTGTTTAAAAAGCTGTCACACATGAAGTTACTTTGCTCTGTACTGTTACATACTGTATGCCAATTTCATTCGTTTTTCAAATAGAACTCCATAAAATCCAGTGGAAAAGTTATCACCATAAAAAGTATGTGTGCAGAAGCACTGTTATTTTGGGGGTTATGGGAATGTAAAGATATGATGTAAGCTGTAAATTGCTCATTACATTTCTTAATGTTTTTCTTCTCTAAACACAGTTGTCTTGTTTAAGTGTTACTTGAACTGCTAAAGAAATTAAACGTAAATCCCTTACATCGTTCTGGGATTTTAAATAATTTTTATGCCTTGCTTTTTAGTACAATTGAAATTGAAGATGGAAGAGGCCAGCAAATCTGAAGCTAAGTTTCTGAAAATGAAGGCTTGGTCTAAATCAAGAATCAAACAGTTGGAAGATGAGCTGAAAAATGTACGTGCAGCATTTTTTAATGTTACAAACCTGTTTTTAAAATGACTTTACTTGACTGAAAGAAGTAAAATATGGGGTAAACAGAATATTGGAATAATTTATTCAAAATAACTATGCATAAAAATTGAGTGGAAGCTTAATGTTGATACAGGAGGAAATTGCAACAAAAAAAGTATAGATTTTGATGCATTTAAAAAGCTTACAGCTGCTTTTTGTTTTAGTTTTCATCGAAGAATAATGATCTGTCTGCCTTGAACAATCGTGTGTCAGAATTAGAAGTTGAAAAGGAAGAACTGGAATTAAAGCTGCAGTCATTACATGAAATCAGAACTCAGAACGGTAAAACAAGGAAAAAAGCTAACAGAAATGTCTTTTATACTTCTCTGTTGCAGATGGTTCAAAGTAAAGATGCAAGGAAGGTTAAATGGACTTCTGACTTGTTTGTTTTAAATTTCCAATGTATATATTTTCTTTTTTTTAACAGATTTGGAAGTAACTTCATGCTGCTTTGAGCAACAGCATACACTGCTTAACTCAGAGTTGCAACTCAGTTGTTCCTTCACTAAACCTTCCTGTGCTTTATAGTTTAGGCCTTGTTGTATTTGACAGAATGTGTATCAACTTCTCTAGTAAAGTGGAAGAGGTATCTCAGGATGAAAAATGAGAACGAGCATATTTGGAAAGATCTAACAGAGCGTGTATAAAAATGTTAGATAGCAGTGAGCTTAAATAAAGAATTATCTCAAATGTTTTTTGTTTTTTCTTGCATAAAGATTTTGAGAAAAACTTTTGCATAAAACCTCAGAGTGGTAACTAGATTTAAAATACAGCTCTGAGAGATTTTTTTTTTTTCATCTTGTTAGTTTTTATGACATTCTTTTTTTTGAATGGAAAATGGTAGAATTTTCAGTTTAGTGGTCTGAATTGTTGGCAGATGAAATTTAAAGCACTGAGCAGTGTTTAATAAACAAGAAGTCAGTCTCGTGGGTAAGTGAGCAGCACAGCCCAGCACAGGGCTTCTAATTAAAATTAATCATCTATGCTTCCATTTTGAATTTTTTTTCTTTGCTTTTATTAATCTTTCTATGGATTTGCATCGTAACAAACCTAATTCATGATTTTTTTTTTTTTCGTAGAAGAATTGCTGACTAAGCTAGAAATCTATGAAGAGCAGCAAAGGAAGTTGCAAGCTGATCTTGACCAAGTTACAAAGAGAGCAGCTTCACAGGTTAACTTTAAAATTGATTTGTATAACAGATCGGCTCAAACACCCTTTGGAAAGTACGTTCATTGAATCTTGGTGCTGAAGATGGGTAATATGTGAAGTTGAGATGTCAGTAGCTGTTAAGTAACAAGCTGACAGAATTTGAATTAATTAATTATGGATTTCTACTTACTTTTTCACATACCTTGAATTATGTTTCCCTAAACTGCTTACGGTTTATTTAGTTACATTTAACATGTATTATTGAAGTGTGACTTCTTATTACTTTTTGTATGATCTAAATAACTTTGGAAGAAAATAACAGATGAAATCTTAATAAAAACCCTGCTATCGGTGGCAAAGGGAGAAGATGCAGAAAATTATCCCAAAAGACTTCTAGATAGATTAAAAGCGTGTGTTACTCTTAGTGCTAAGTGATTATGTACAAGCCCAGCAGCAAAGCCAATTTGAAAATACTTTGCTGAAAGTATTATCTGTGAACTTTTATGAAGATTTTTTGTTTGTTTGATTGTTAAATTTATAAAACTAGGCTTTCTTTTGAAGGGAAGGCAGAAACATTCTACTCATGGATAAAATGAATAGAGATTTCTTATCTCAAGTGAAGGAAGTTGAATATTGTTCTACTTTGAAAAATTTCCAAGATGAAAATGCTTAAGGAAAGTATTTAGGTTTAAAAAAGCACTTTTCATTTAAAAATATTTTAGACTAAAAGTGCAACTGTCAAGTAACATTTTAGATATTTTGCTAAGTGGTGAGGTTTGCTTTTTATACCATCTATGATAATATCTTCATTTTCATAGATATTTATGTAAAGTGGTGAATAATATGGATAATTTTCTCCGTGAATGGTTTGCCAGATTAAAAAGTCATTTATGTTCATGGTGGGATTTGGTGAATATATTTTCATGCCCGGTTTCTCTTGTTAGGCTAGTGAATCAGGTAGTGTGGATGAATTGCAGAGTCAGCTCTTGGAATGGCAAGAAAATGTACCAGAATCAGAGGAGTCACGTGATCGAGTCAGAGAAGAGAAATCTGCTATGGCCTTGAGGATGGCTCAGATTGAGGAGGAGAGAGAAGGTGGGTTGTTTTTCTTAGTTAAATTATCACATACATATGATACGCACGTCACATCTTATATGTTCGTGTGTTCTGCTTCAGACTGAATTTATACTGTTCTACCACGACTAATTTATGCAATCTTGAGAATTATATATGGCCAGTGAATTTGCTTAACTTTGCAATTTTAATTTTTTTCCTATGTCCTTGAATCTTTTTTCCACATGTTCATTTTTTTTTTTTTTTTATTTGTATCATTTTTTATGAGTAGATGTGTTTGTTCTGTTTCCCATCCAAGTTCCTGCTCTGCAAGACAGCTTGAACTTACTTTGGAAGTGTTCTGTCCACATATGAATGAACAGTGCTTAAAAAGTTCACTGTATGTTAAAGCTGCCTGCCTTGAACAGGGAGTAAAGGTGTGGGAAACTGTGGTACTGGTTTAAATTTGATATTGGGTGGTGCTTCAATAAAATGCAAGACAAATTTTCCCTTTAAATATCATTAATCAGAAACTTTCTTTTAGTAGTCTGTTAACAAGTGTCACTTGTGTGGTTGATTGAATAACAGTAAGTGTTACAGAAAATAACATTTTGGGCGATTAATTATTAATTAAACAGTTGATGAGAAAGTGAGGCAGCTTCTGTTAAATCTCAAGTCTGGTTGAATTTCAGTTAGTTTTTACTGCTTATTTCCCAGGCCATTTAGTACTTCATTATAAGTTTTGTTCCATTAGTTAATGGGTTTAACAGCACATTTTAGTGTGCACAACCTACCATCATAATTAATTCAGTTAAAGAACTTGAGTCTTCTTTCTAATCTGCAATTGATCAATTATTTTTCATTTAAAGGATGAATTTGGAAGTTCAGTATATAAGCATGGAAATGTTCTAAAGATCTTGTCTCATCTTTTTGGGGGGTTTTACCATGTAATGCTTTGGAAGAGAATAATGTTCCCTTCATTATAACTACCTGTTATCTCATATGTGGTAACTGCAGATCCACGTGCAATATTAATAGCAGTTGTAAAATTTCATCTGCATCAGTCTGTGTTTAATTTTGCATTTCTTCCCCTTGGGATAAGCATGACCTTTCTGTTTCTGTGTTTGTTTTTTTTTTGGTGTTTTTTTCCCTGCCGTTACACCTGATGAGCCCTCAGCGTCCCTTCCCCCTCCACTCCTACCCTACACTGCGATTTGGTCAGCCAGTGAGAACATAGTTTCCCATCAGTTTTGTGCATGCAGGTTCCTGCAGCAATGGCAACTTGTAATGTACTGTTGCTGATTTCTTCTGATGATGGTTCTTTTGAGGAAATTGCCAACAGTACCTTATAATATTTGCCATTGATGGTATGTGGGTTTTAACAGTACGTGTAACAAATGCTGTCTTTCAACTTAATTTTTTTTCCCTCTTGCAAAGCCAATTTCTTCATTTGCATTAACCAAATCTTGTTTCTTTATTTTTCTTTGTTGTAACAGCTGACTCCATATTTCTAGAGGAAAAAATTCTTGGCTTGCTGCAACTGGATATAACTAAATAAGAATTGAATTTATTTAGACATTCTTAATAGAAATTGAAATTCAGTAGCATTTTAAAAAAACAATTATATTCCCCCATGTAAATAGCAGAATTTATTTGCATTAATGTTAGTTACCAATATTTTAAACAATGTAGAAACCCACTACTCATTCCATCATAGACTGTGGGAATTTGCTAAAAAAAGACAATTTTCTGTTTTGGAATGAATGTATGAAGAGCTACAAAATCGTAGGGGGATGACAGCGTTGACTGATGTCTATAAATTCTGGCTTGTTTCCTCTGCAAACCACTGAAGATTGTAACGTGAACAGTAACACACAGAAGTATAGATACATCATTAGTTAATTTGAATGCACTGTGAATCAGAATAAAAGTGTTTTGTTCAGGTTTTTACTTCAAGTATAATTGCAAATGAAGGGCTTCCTGCGCTGCTGCAAAACATTAGAAAATATATTTACTTACTAACTGTTGTTAAATTAATGCTGAATTTAACTGAAAGCTTTTTGATGTTTAACAAAGGGTTCTACACCATTCTAAGGCTACAATTTCTATATTGTCATTTTTCATTTGACAATGGTAATGTCATTCTTTCTTTCACTATCAAAACTAAAAATAGTTGGGCTCCTAAAGGATACTGCACTGTTCATTCTGATGATGCTTAAAAGCAGATGTCTTCAGTTTAAACTTGAAGGCATTTAATTTTTTCAAAGAAGGAATTAAATTCTGATCTTGAATAACACTTCCTCTTTGAATTGCTTCCTGGGCTACAATAGTAGTTCTGTAAGCACATATTTAAAGTGATCAGAGCTTGGCATTTATATATTTATATATATACATATATGCTTTGAAAAAGCATGTGTAGTGATTAAATACAAAATTAAAAAAAAAAAGTTAAATCCATGTTTGCTCAAAAGTGTGCAGGATGAATGCTGATAAAGTGACAGTGCAAGAAATCAAAATTTAATTAAAACCGTGAGTGAAATCCAGTTCTGCAGTCCTGCTTTAATGGTTCTTCAAGGTTTTCTTTAACTTTTTTTGCTTGAGTCTTTTATGACTGTTAAGTATGTAGTTTTAAAATATTACAGGAAGAACTTTACTCCCATCTAATACGTGGTATAGGAGTGTGCTTCAATGAAATCTGTTGAATAAATTTTCCTTGTACAATTGAGATGAAAGCTGAGCATTCCCAGTACGACCTAATAGTTTGTGGGTTTACTTCACTGATGCACAAGTAAAATGTTGTCTGAACTTCGTATGTTGTGAAGACAACTGTGTATTGATATGAAGTTGAAAGCTACATCTACGATTGTCTTATTCTCAATTGAAGTATGGAGCCACCTTTTCTTTCATTTCTTTTCACCAACTGTTCTGTTTTGTCTGCTTTGCATGATACGCCTGTTACCTAATCTGTCACCCCAAATGTGTTTTGTCATATCACAAAACAGATGGGAATGTACTTAAAATGAAAAAGCATTTCTAACAACGAACAAGATGCATCATACCTTAGCTTTCATATTCTGAACTTATTCAGTGTGGTCTTTTTTAAAAAATGATGCTGTATTTGTCTTTAAAAGAATGGTATTATTAATGTATGATAAGATGGTTTGATGCCAGTTGCAGTGTAACACTTGCTTGTGACTTCCTCAAATTATCGTACTAAAATTGAAGTCGAAACGCACACATTATTTGCATGAAATTAATGTGATTGTTCCCATTACAAAAAGTACAGCTGTCTCAGCTGATATTATTATAAAAATTGGGTATTTTTTAACCTGGTAAATTGAAAGGCTATGTAATTTGGCCTTTAATTGGTTGGATTTATTATTGTTGTTATTTTAGTGTCAGCGTAACCTCACCCTTTCCAATCTGTTGTATTAAGAGTTCCTTTAGAGTGATGAAGAAGTAATGTTAGACTTCAGTTTGCTTCTTCTTAGTGAGATAGGTATACAGTCTTTATTCTTGTGTTCTACTAAGTAACATTGGAGGGAAATCACAAGGTGAATGGTGTGGATTGCTTCTTTAATCTTGTTCTGTCAGGACATAGGGACTTCAGCCTGTCCCAGGTCTCTTTTCATGTAGTAGTGTCTGATATAATTGTAATTACTTTCCTGTGGCACAAAACTGATTGAGGATGACTGGTTCTTTCCTGGCTGCTCTGATCCAGCCATAGTCTCAGGGCAACAGGAGCTGGAGGAGGAACTGACCACAGTTCAAGGAATGGGCGGGCTGGATCAGGCGGGAAGAAAAAGCAGTCAGACCAACAGGAATCTTCAGGTGGGTTAAAAGTTACAAATATCTATTTATACCTGTATGTTAATGAAAATATGATGCTCTACAGTTGGATAGGTTAAGGGCTTATGAGCTTAGATCTGTTGTGTAAGTGAAAACTAGATAGTTGGTAGTAAATTAAATGATTATGAATGTAGCCAGAAGATGAAGAGTTCCTTGATTCACGAGCCTGCTTAATTTTATGTTGAAAAATTAAGAGTCTCTCTCTGGAGTAATTCATATCCTTGTAGCTGTGTACATGCTTCATATGTTAAGGCCATGTTTTGTGTTAGATACAATCTTTATTAATTTCTCTGTTGGGAGATTTACTGAATGGTTAATAATTAGTGTCAATTCATTCAGGTTATCTCTTTAGTACTTGGTGCTGTTGCTTGCAAAAAACCCTCAGTATTTTAAAAGAATAATTAGGATGTCACTTGCATAAACTTGCAGTTGGAAGAATAATTTTATGTTTAGTTAATTCCAGTACTTCACCCTGAGTTTCAGAGGATGCTATTAACTGTGGAAACTCGAACCAATTAACGTTTCCAAACATAATTATCTGTTGGCCTCTCAGATGCCTGAGGGTGTCATCAAAGCTGTAGTAGGTCCTGCACAAAGCCCATGGGAAACTCTGCTTCTCTGGAAATGACACTTTGAGGCTGGACAGGTGTCTGTAGTGGTCACGTATATTTACATTTATGCACTTGAATCACTTGCTGGATTTTATAATATTTAACTGAAACTATACTTCTGTGAACAAAATATGTATTTTACCCTTGCTTCTTTTCTTCTTTTAATTAAATGTCATTCTTACATTTTGCACATAGGAAGAGTACAGCTTTGATAGAAAACAATGCTTTCAAGAAGCATTGAATGTCACCCTGGATAGCACTGATTCAGCTGAAGGAGAAAATATGGGAGGTTGGTGGCCAGAATACACTTCACCTAATGCAGGTGTGATAGAGACTAGACAGTTTATTAAAGCATGCACGGCATCTGTATTTTGTGTCTATTTTTGTTTTCAAAATTCAACTAACAACCCATTTGTGGTGCATTCTATTGTTTGTTGAATTTTTTTGGCTTGTGTTTTCTTCTGTTTCATTTTAAGCATGTGCGTGCTGGATGAACTGCCTAGTTTTGGTTCAGGAGTAGAATATAAATATTATTAAGCGCTGGAATTGTTTGAGCCTTACTGCCTGTGAAGTACCCTATGTGGCAAGATTGTGTGATTTTTAAGTTATGAGTTTTGTTCCTGTGAATGTGTTTCCAATCTATGTAACTGTTTTGTTTGGAAAACAGAATTATATTGCACTGCTGCGTGCTTTGTTTTAAAAATCAGATAGCTGTTTTTTAGTGTGGATGCTCTTCTATTTGTGGTAAAAGCTACTACTGTGCATTATTAGTAAGATGGAGTAGATGCACTTGCAAATTTTGATATAGACCAGTTTACTTTGTTAATATAGCTTTAAATCCAATCTTGTAAGTATATTAAATCATGATTAAAGTAACATCATCCATATCATTAATTGGGACACAGTATTGATTAGAATATTTCTGCTAGATTCTCTATGAGTTACTGAGTTATGCAAGCAGGTTTTAGTTTTTGAAAAGTTATGGGTATGTTTATCATTTAATATTTGCATGTGCAAGACCTCAAGCATTTCCACGAGAAGTGGTTGAGATCTACTTGTGCCCAACGGTGGCGAAAATTGGGAATATAAAGGTGAAAGTCACTTCTAGACTTTTGTAATAGATTTTCTAGAATTTTTTTAATAGATTTTCTTGAAATAATTTTTCTCTTTGACTTAAATAGGTTTAAGGAGTGTAGTTGAAGAGTTGGAATTGGAAAGAAATCAACTGCAGGAACAAATTCTGTTTCTAGAAGAACGTTGTCAGGATTTGGAAGATAGATTACAGCTTCAAGGTAGAATGGAAGCTCTTCAGGTGAGCTTTTGCACTTCTCTAAAAACTGCTATTGGTAAGAGAATCGTTCAGTTCTCACTTTGCATTCTTACAGCTATAGCCTACAGTAGCACAAAAGTGTGAATTTGCAGCTAGCAAAAATACCTAAAACCTATTTAATAGTTTCTGTTGGGTAAGAGTCTACACATGCTATATTATACTTTAAATTTTAAGCCTGTCAGTTCTATTCAGTAAAAGTAGAAGTCAATGCATAAAAAACTTATTTGGAAGTAAGCTTCATTAATTGTTGCAGAAGCATAGTAAAGGTCAAAATAATTTGTATCACTCTCTGTAGGATGCCTTTGTTAGAAAATCAAGAGCTGAATTTTTATTTTTTATTTTTTACTACTAGAATAAGTCTCTCTCACATCCCTCAATTCATAATTATAGCTCTCATACCACGTGCATATAATATATGCATAATATAAATATATAACAGATATTTTAATGTATGCTGTAATCAGTGAATGCACCAGAAAAACAGTAACATAAATACTTAAATCAGAATTTTTAAATATTTTTATAGTATTGCTTGACTAGTAAGTTACTATGCTTAATACTTTCTAAACCTAGTTTCCACAAAATGACACAACTGATCTTTTCTCATGCTCCTCGAGCTTGGTGCATTGCTTGTATTCTTTACCTGCTAAGTTGCACCTATTTATTAATTTATAATTACTTTAAGATACAAGACAAACTTACTAATATCTGAGAATCTTTTAACAAAACCTTTTGATACAGGTAACGTTTGATGTAAAGGAAGAAGGGCAGCTATTGAGGGCGGTACAGGTGTGTTCTGCCTCCTCCAGAATGCTAGCTTATTTTCATTAGAGGTGACAAGTTTGCCACGTTTGTCCTTTTTGATGTTGGTTCTGAATATGTGTTCTGCTTTTGCTTTTTGGTTGCCGTTAGTTTCTTTTGTGGTCTTATTTCTGAATGGGTGCAGTGAATCTAGAGTAGACTAGAGTAGGGAATTTGTATTTTTTTTTTTTTTTAAAGTGTCTGAATGGAGCTTGCTTTCTTTTTCTTCTTTTCTCTGCAACTCCCTGTATGCTAATCTAGTCTCCTGCAGATTTTTTGCATTCCTTCCAGTTGAAAAAATGTGCTAAAAAGTTGCCAGCTTAGTATTATCTTCAAATCAATGAAGAAGGTGTGTTTTCAAAGCAGTAGCTACCCGTGCTGAATTAAATAAGGTGTCTTAACACAGTGTGTGTGTGCGTGTGTGTTGCTTTGGGTATAGAGCAATGATCCTTGAGTTCACTCTATTATAGCATTACTGTAGGAAGTATTTCTGAAAGGTGGGTTGCATCTATCTGAACTTATGATATTAATGTTGTATTTTGAACTGATGAGTGCTAATATGCTAACAGCCTCTTACTATGTAAGATATAAATCCTCTAATGAGTCAGATTTTTGGAACTGTAGTTCTCTTACGCTATTCTGTGTGTGCAATAATCCTCTTGATTAACTTTTTGTTGCAGAATGAAAATGAACGTTTTCAAAGTCAACTCACCCAGTTACGCAACCAACAGATTCGAGATGCTGAAAAGCATCAAATTGTGATCTCTGGCTTGAATGAGCAGCTAAAAGGGTAAAATAAAGGTTCTTTATAATGCCACTGAGGATTTGCTTTCTTTGCTTTAATCTTAAACTTCTGATGGACCAGAAGCTTAATCTGTTAAAACATGTAAAATTTATTTACTTAATTCTTGTTTCTGATTGCTGTCACAATATTTTTGGATGTGGAAGTTTAAATGGAAATTGCAGAAATGATTATTCTTTTAGGAACAAAGTTTGGGGGCTAATAAACCTAGAAAGCCTAAAGCAAACTTTGTTTTCAAGATGGAATTTAGTTATCAAACGTCTATTATGTGTTTTCTTAGATTGAGTGACCGAAATAGCTTCCTTGAAACTTCACTTGAAGAAAAAGAAGAAAAACTGCTAAGCTTGACAGAAAAACTAGAGCAAATTGAAACTCTGAGAAAGCTGCTTCAAGAAAGGGATCTGTTGAACAAAGAGCTGGGAGAGAAGTTTGTGTATAGTGAACAAAAAGTAAGTTCCTAAATGGAATACAGTTTACTAGAACTAGTAAACATTGGCCTTAATTTTGTATTTCAGAAGCAAAATTGCTGTTTTTGTAGCTAAAGGATTTGCCTCTTTTGTTTCATTACAGCTTTGTTTGTATCATATAGTTACTTTGCTTAAAGTTGGGTATAACAATTACTTAAACACACCACAGTGCTTTGCATGAACATATTGATGTTTTTTGAATGAAATATTGTCTTAGTTCATTTTAATATATAAATACCACTCTTAGGTAAGTTCAGTCTTGAAAATGCTAACATCACATATGTTTCTATGATATAAATTTTTATTTTTAATACTAAGCTGAAAGAAGCCGTAAAGAAATGCAGTGTGTATGAAGCGGAGAACGCTGAGCAGAAAAACATCATCAGTGATCTAACAGAAAAAGTTGCTACGCTGAAAGAAAAGGTAACTCATAAAATGAAAATAAGGAACTTTCTTATATTTTGAAATGGTGCATTTAAATGTGAGCAAAAAAACCCACAACCCTGAGCATTAATTAAGCTGCAGATTTCATACACTGACCTTTCTATATGCCAAAATGATCTAAAATATAATGTTATTGTCTTGTGACTGTACTGTTGGGTAGGTCATTGTTACAGTTGGAGAAAGTGTTGTGGCGTTACAGCAGGAAAGAATATCATGGAGAAATGGAAAGAAATAAACAGAGAAGGAGTGCTCACCTGCATTCAAAGATTCAGGCTCACGATGAAAGATTCCTCAAAGGAGGGATCTCCATAAAAAAATCTATTCCTAGTGGTAGTCAGCCCTTAAATGGGGTCTAGGAGGGGGTGGAGCCAGGCTCCACCATGCAGCTCTTGAGTTGCCTTCACCTGTGCTCCCAGGGCTGACCCAGTCTTTGCCTCAGGTGATCAATCAGTGGATAAGGCCATGACTCAACAGTTCCCATACAGTCATTAGTTCAAGGATTATTTGTGAGTGATGGATTAGCCTAAATACTAGAGTTACATAATCTTCCATTTTCCTTCTAATATACATTTTATTATTATTCTCGTAACATTATTTTCTTGATTTTTTAGACTTTGAAACAAGATGACATGGTAGAATCAATGCAGCTGGATCTTGACCAGACAAATGAGGAACTTGACAAATTGAATACAAGCCATTTAGAGGAAAGATCTCAACTTATTCAAGATCTCCAGAAACGTGAAAGGGAAATTGATCATCTTAAAGAAGCAGTGGCAGAAAAAGACAGGGAGTTATCTGCCTTGTCTTCGAATATGACAGAATATTCAGAACAAGTTATCATCCTGAAGCATCAAGTGCAATGCAAAAATGAAGAAATACGAGGGATAGAAGAGGCTTTATCAAAGGCTGAAAGGGAGGCTGATTTGCTGAAAGAAGTACAAACAGCTGATGTAAGAGATGCAAGTGTGAAAATATCTGTCCTTTCTGAGAAGAGTAATACAATGAGACTAGAACTGGAGAGAATTAGAGTTGAAAATGAAGCTAAAACCAAAGAAAATGAGGAACTGATAAGACAAATCAGTGAATACAGCATTACAGTTAAGGATCTCCGTTCTGAAATCAAGGCCAATCATGTCGCGTACCATAACAATCTTATGGAGTGTGAGTCACAAATTACTTTGCTGAAAGAACAAATTAGCAAGTCATCTGAAAAGCTACAAGAAACTGAGAATAAACAAAGAAAAGAAGCTGAATATTTGAAATCTCAGATTGAGGAAAATAATACTTTAAAAGAAAAATGCAACAGTTTGCTTAAAGAGAAAGAGAATAAAGAACAGACTCTTGAAAATGAGTTAAAATCTATTAAAGATTCATACAACAAACTCGTTTTGGAAGATGCTAAAAAAGGTGAAGAGTTGGCTCAGCTATCTAGGAAGCTAATAGAACATGCTGAACACCAGGAAACAATTAATAAAGAATTACAGGAGAAACAAGAGATCATTATTTCATTAGACAAGAAGCTTGAGTTTTTGGAACAACAAAATGAAGAGACTAAACTTAAATTAAATGAAGATCTTAAAGCCAAAGAGACATGTTGCCAAGAGCTTAATAACCAATTAAGTGAAATACAGAAACAAATTAACAGGATGGAAATAGAGACACAGGAGAAAGCTTCAGCTAATAAGCAGCTGCAGGCAGATCTTGAGGGGAAAGAAACAAAATTGGCAGAGCAAGTGAATGCAAATGAACATCTGAAAAAAAGTATAGATAGAGTGAAAAAAGAAAAGCAACAGTTAGTCAGTGAAAATGAGAATTTGTCCAAACTTCTGGATGTGAAGGAATGCGAATTGTTAAAGAAAATCCAGGCTGTGTCAGAAATAGAAAGCAAGTTATCTATTAGTGATGCTGAATACCAAAAAACTCTTTCAGTACTAAACTGTGAAAAAAACACTCTGGCAAAAGAAATTGAACAACTCTCAATAGCTGCAAAGCAAAAAGAAAATGCAGTTGCAGAACAGCTGCAGAAGAAAACAAAGGAATGTAATGTGTTAGCTGGTCAGTTGTTTGAAAGCAAGGAACAAGCACAACAGTTGCAAGAACAAATACAATCAGTTCTCATTCAACTGAAGGATGCCACAGACAAAGAAGCAAAGAAAGAAGAAATGTTAAATAGTAAGTTATCTGAATGCAGTACCTTAATACAAGAGCTGAGCCAAAGTAAGGAACATAATTTACTGCTGCAAGAGCAAATTCAAAGCTTAACTTTGGATTTTGAAGCTAAGAGCGAGTGTCTAGAAGAAAAAATCCTTCAGTGTGATTCATTGCATAAGGAAATTGAAGACAGTAAATTGTATATTGTAGAGTTGCAGGAAGAAATTAAAAATCTTAAAGAGGACAAAACAAAGTTATCTCAGTGGGTAGAGGAAAGAGACCTGTCTCTAAAAAGTCAGGGTTCAGAAATTGAGAAGTTTCGTAAGCAAGTTTCTGACAAAACTGAAGAAAGTACAGTGTTAAATAATCAGCTGCAGCTATTAAGCAAAGAAGCAACTGAGCTTAAGCATAAAAAGGAGGACCTTTCAAACCTATTGAGCGAGAAGTCACGTGAATGTGAAATTCTTCGGTCACAGTTGGCACAGCAACAGTCTGATAATACTTCTGCAAGGGAACAAGCACACACAGCATCTCTAGAAAATGAAAAATTGAAAGTAGACATTGAAAACCTTAATGCAACCATAATGAAAAAATCAGAAGAAATAGCTACTTTAACTTCACACTTGTCCCAACAGAATCATAATATTTTAGCTCTGAAGGACCAAATTGATGGCCTAGAGGTTGAAAAAGAAAACCTAAAAACTCTCGTGGGAGCGAAAGAAATTCTTCTTTCTGAGAAGGATGTTTTGTTACAACAAATGAAGGATAGTAAAATGGCAGGAGAAGGGCAATATTTGCAAGTCATTTCAGATCTGCAAAACCAAATACAAACCCTAGGTTTTGAAACCAGCCAGCTTAGACAGACAATGCAGGAGAAAGAAAATGAATGTAAGAGGCAAGCCCAAGAATTAAAGTTACTAAAAGATAAATCTGAGGAGTCTGATATACTTAGGGTTCAACTGTCTGAGAATATGGAGGTTATTTCTGACCTTCAGTATCAACTTAGAAATTTGACAGAAAAAGAAGCACAGTTGAATGATTCAATTACACAGAAGGATGAATGTTTAAAACAAAAGATAGGTGAATATGTTAGTTTAAAAGCATGCCTTTCTGATGTACAGGAATCGTCCATTTTGCAGCAGAAACAGTTAGAGCTTTTAACTTCAGAAGCAGAACAATTGAAAGTACTTGTTTCCGAGAAAGATTTAACTGTCAATAATATTTCATTATTCAGTGAGAATTTAAAGATGCAACTTCAAGAAAAGGAGAATGAATGTGTTGTCTTAAAGAAACAGGTAGTGGAGCTGGAGGAAGTAAAAGCGAATTTACAAAAAGAAGTACAACATCAGAAGAATGTAATAATAGAGAAGGAACAGTCCTTATCAGAACATGAATCCTCTCTTATAGAAAATAAAACTCTTCTCAAAGCTCTGAAGGAGAAAGCACAGGAAGGCGAAGAGAAGATAAATTTAATCTCTCAGCTTCAAAGTCAAGTACATGTACTAACACAAGAACTACAAAAATCTAAGGAACTAGTCCAGGAGAAAGAAAATGCCTTTTTGTCTCTTCAGGAAAAAATTGAAGCACAGTGTGAACTAAGAACTGAGTTTAATGCAGCTCTTAATAAAAAAGAAGAAGTTATTGCCAAACTGCTTAATTCTGTGAAGGAGAAGGATTCCAGTCTGCAGATGGCAAATAAAAACATGAGTGTTCTTTCTAATGAGATTGAGATTCTCAAAGAAGAATTAGAGAAAAGTGGTGCAGCTATGAAAAACCTTACTAAGGAATTTCAGGAAAAAAATGAAAGCTTTAATACTAATCAGAAGAAAATTGATTCTTTGACAGTTGAGTTTGAGACTGTAAAAAGTGAACACCGTAAAGCACTAGACCAGATAAGTACATGGAAACGAGATTTACAGCAAAAAGAATTGGCTGTGGAGTCTCTGCGTGTGACTTGTGCTGAACAGGCAGATAATATAGCGTGTCTAAAGTTGGAGTTGAATAATGTAAATTCCAAATCATCTCAAGACAGCCACGAAAGTGCACTTTTAATAGGTAGTCTGCAACACCAAGTAGAGTCTTTAGTGAATGAAAAAAATATGTTACAAGAAGATGCTGCTAAACTCATGGCTGAAAATACAAAACTTATTGCATCTCAAAATCATTTGGAAAAGAAATTGGAAGAGCTCCAAGAAATGAATGGAAAACTAGAAGCCAGTGAGAATTACTCAAGAATGCAGATAGATGCTGTACAACTGCAGATGAAGACTGAAAAAGAGAAGTTACAGATGCAGGTTAGTGCGAAGGGTGAAGAACTTTCTAAATTAGGACTTAAATTTGAAAACCTAGAGCAAAGTCTGCTTGAGTCAGAAAACAAATGGGTGATGGAACTTGATAGGGCAACTTTAGAAATTAAAAATCTTACTGAGCAATTGAACTGTTTAGAAAGTGAAATGAAGTCCAAGGATAGCAAAATCCAGTCTTTACAGGAGGAACTGGATCTTACCAAAGAGGAAATAACTCAAAGCTTATCTCCATTACTTAATAGTAGGCTTTTATGTAAAGAAAAGAATGCACAGACTTCAGATTCCCAACTTCTGCTAACTGATGGTAAAATACAATTGGAAAAATTCTCCACTCTGATATCCACTATTTTGAGCAAAGAAGTAGAAAGAGAACAATTGCAGCTGGTTCTTTTAGAAAAAGAGAAAGAAATAGATATCATAAAAAATGAATTAAAAAGTATGCAGTCACTTGAGAAAGAGAAGGAGTTGCTACGGAATGATATTGATAAAATGAAGGGTACCCATGAATCTGAAATTGTGTGCCTATCACAAGAAATGATTGCTGTCAAGGAAACTTTATGTAAACAACAATCTCTTTTGCAAGAAAAGAATAGACAGATTGAATTTCTTCAGGATGAGATAAATAAATCAGAAGAAATAGTTAGGACCAGTCAAGAAAAACTGCACACTGACAGTAAAAAAGTAGCAAGTCTCCTTGAAGAAATGGGAAGAAAAGATCAACTCATAGAAGACTTAACTTCACAGGTAAATCAGCAAAAGGATTTAATTTCTGGTCTAAGCCAGCAAATGAAAGAAAAGGACTGTTCTGTTACTCAGATCATGGAAACACTGTCTAGTGAAATGCTGAATTTTTCTGAAGAGAGGAATACATTAAGCAGCAAACTGCAGGACCTTGAATCTGCTCATAATCATTCTGTAGGAGAACTAAATAGAGTGTTGCAGGAACTTGAGGACTGTAAGAAAGAACTGGAGTGTAGTCAGGTTGTATTAAGCAACAGAGACGCTGTTTTTAAAGATTTAATGAAAGAAAAGGAGGAGATGCATCTTAATCTTGAGAAACTTGGCAAGGAAAAAGAGAATCTGAAGAAGAAACTCCAAGCAGCGTTGGTAATAAGAAGAGATCTAATGCAAAAAGTTGCAAAACTAGAGAAAAGCGGACAGGAAGAAATAGAGAAGGAGAAAGGAAAAAGAGAGGGGTTGTTGAAGAAAGTTGAGGAGTTAACAGACAAGCTGAAACTAGTTGAAGATCAAAATAAAGATTTTGAGACCTATCTTGGAACTCTGAAGCAACAGGTTAGAGAAAAAGATGACAAAATAAGTGACTTGAATGATATCTTGTCGGCAAAGGCCACTTATTTAGAGGAACTTCAGGCCAATATTGCAGAACTAAATGATGTAATTGCTGAAAAACAAATTATCTGTGAGCAGAACCTAAAATCTTTAGAGGAAAAGGATAACATGCTTGCTCATATGCAAACTGTGCTTGATGAAAAAGTAAGTGCGTATGAAGAGAAACATTCTCAGCTCTTAATAGCTTTTGAAATAATGAAAACTGAAGTTAAGAAGGAAGAATTATTGAAAAATTCCAGTTCTGAAGAGCCCAGTGCCAGGGACAAGAGAAAGTGTTTGGACTCCAACAATGAAATTAGTGTAATTCAGTTAGAAAAAGAAAAAGAAGACTTACAGAGGGATCTTTTGGTCCAGGAAGAAGATGTAAGAAAATTTCAGAAAGAGGGGGCAGAGCACACTAAACTTGCAGCACATTTTGATGAACAAGAACACTTGATGAGGCATGTCAAACAAGAGCATAAAGCTCTCTGGGAAGATCTTCAAAGAAAATTTGAAGAGTTTGACTTGAATCAAGTAGAAAAACATCTTGGGAAAGAGCTTGTTTCTCCTAAGGCAGAAGGAGAAGAAGAAAGTGACCTAAAGAATTTGGAATCCAACAAATCGAGTAACAAGGTTCAGGCTGCATCATTTAAAGAGTCAGAAAACCTAATCACTTCAGTGACAAGTAAAGATACTGAATTGGAAGAACTAAGAAATAATTATGCAAAGCTTCAGGTGGAAACTGAAATGTTAAAAGAAGAGCTGAGAAAAATATTAGTTGAATTTGGTGGTGGTGGTGGAGAAAAAGCAGTCGACTTAAACTCCATGAGACAACAGGAGCAGTACCAGGAACAATGTAAAGATAACCTTTTGGAGGATATAAAGCAGCTGCAGACAAAGCTGAAAACATTCTTGGCTGAAACTGCAGACATGAAGATGGTGCTGGAATGTGTAAATAATGAGAAAGAAACACTTGTTAAAAAAAATGAGGAGGATTACAGGATGAGCCAGGAGAAGCTGCAGAAACTGAGAAAGGAAGCTAGTAAGGAAATTGCAGAAAAGAATGAGGAAATAGAAGCATTGCATTCTTCACTTAAAGATTTTAAGGAAAAACTTAATCTTGAAAAGGAATTGTTAAAAGAAGCTCTAAAGGAGGGCCAAGAAGAAGTCCACCGTTACAAAGAGGCATTTGAAGAAATAAAGAATGAAAAAGAGAAGCTTATTCATCATTTAGAGGAGTCCAATTTGGAACTAATCAATATGAAAAGGGAGTTAAAGCATGTCAGTCAAGAAAACAAAAAGCTTCTGACAGAACTTTGTTTGCTACGTGAGAAGGCTGAGATAACTACTCCTGTAGTGTCATGCAAAGAGTTTAAAGAAAATGATACTGAAAAAGAACTGGTAGAGTTTTCTTCAGAAGGTCGTTCTCTTCAAGGAAGATTACAAAGTAAAGGCACCTCTTTTCAACTGTCTCAGACTGATTACTCTGGGAAAACTAATCTGAAAGAAACAGCAGACAATAAAACCCAGAAAGAAATGGAAATGGTTCGAGAGCCACTTGCGAAAGCCATTCATGTAAGTGATTCTAAACTACAAGGACAAAGGATTATAGCAGAAGAGAAGTCCAAAGACCACCTTCAAAGAAAGTTACAAGCAGCTTTAATATCGCGTAAAGAAGCTCTGAGAGAAAATAAATATCTAAAAGACCAGATTGATAAGTTGTTATTGGAAAGAGAGGAACTGGTGAACAAGACAAGTACGCTCGAACGCTTGTTGTTAGAGCTTGGTAGAGAAAAACAAAGTTCAAATACTGTTTCTCCATTGTGTGAAGAGGAGAGCCTTGTTTCTGAAAATGCTAGACTGTTGGCTGAAAATGAAAACCTCACTGCTGCATGTGAAAGTCTTAAATCTACGATGGAGACAATAGTTCAGGAAAAAGAGGCCTTTTCTTTCCAGCTAAATACCTTAAAAGATTCTCAGACAGTTGAATTAACGGGTTGGAAGGCTCAACACAGTGAATTAAAGCAAGAGTATGAATCCCTCCTTCAGGCTTATGAGAATATCAGTAGTAAAATAGCAGATATGAGGCAAGTTATTGATGTCACTAGAAAAGAGAAACAGGAAGCTATTCAGAGACTCAGGGAAGGGGAATCTGAGAAGGAGGCTCTTGAGAAACATTTTCAGAAACTCATTGATGAAAATGAAGTTATTAAGGGTCAGCTGAAACAACTCAGTGAATCCAAGAAATTGGAAGTTGATGAATTACAGTGTAAAGCAAAAAGGCAGATATGTGAACAAGAGGCACGAATTGAAGAGCACCAGGCTCGTCTTCATGAACTCACTCAACAGAATAATCAGCTAATGGAGGAAAATGAACAGCTGAAGCAAACTTCTGAAAATTTAAAGCAGGCTTTAGAGAAAATTCAGGATGAAAATGACATCCTTCATAATAACATCACTGTAACTAAAGCAGCTCTGGGAGACCTCCAGGTTCAAATGGAAGTGTACCAAAATGATATGCAATCTAAAATCAGAGATGCACTATATGAGAATGAATCATTGTTAAAGGACATTAATGTGTTAAGGGATAAACTTTCTGAAAAGGAACAAGAAAAAAAACTAATTTCAGAAAAAGTGAAAGAAACTGAAAAGTCTTTGGACTATAAAAATCATTGTATCACAAAGCTGGACATGGAGTGTAAAAGTCTTACACGGGAGATTGTTAGTCTAAATGAAAAAGTTAAGATTTTAGAAGATGATAAATGTCTTTTACAGGAAGAGTTAGAAAATGCACAAGAAAGTTCTTACAAAGTAAAGAACGAGAGGGAATTCCTTGAGACAGAATTGCTAAATCATATTAAAGAGGTTGATCATCTTACTGATACAATGAAATCAGCACAAGTGCAGAATAATGTGCTGTTACAGCAACTGGAAGAATTGAAGGCAGAGAAGTGTAGTGTGATTAGAGAAAAAGAAGAACAGCAGTTACAACTAATAAAACTGTTTGAGGAGAAGGTGAAATGTGCACAGAGAGATAATAGTGGAAATAAAAACAGAACAAAAGAATTACAAGAACTGTTAAAGGAGAAACAGCAGGAGATCAACCATTTGCAAAAGGATTCTATAAAATTCCAGGAGATGATCCTGGATTTGGAAAGGTCTGTGAAGCTGTCACAGTCAAAAAATGAAAAATTTGAGAAAGATATAAGTAGTATGTCAGAAAAGCTTGCCACATTGAATGAAGAAATATCCCATCTCAATGAAAAGCTGTCTTCACAGGTGAACTTGTTGGATCAGTCAAAGAAAGAAGTAGACAGGCTTACAGCTGAGAATCTTAATTGGAGAAAAGAACTTCAGAGGAAAGAAGATGAACTTGAAATCCAGAAGAGAGAATATGCGACAGAATTGGAGCTAAATCTTCAACAATTAAAATTGGTTCACAAGGGAGAATTTTTGAACCTAGAGGAAAGACGCAGTGCCATTCAGAGAGAAAAAGATAGGGCAATTAGTGAGATTCAAGGATTGCAAGAGGAGGTTAACTGTAAGGACTCTGAAAACAAGAAGCTTCAGGAAGATTTGAATGCAGCTTTGGCACGCTTAGCTGCTTTTGCAAAGTGTATGTCCTCTCTTCAAAATGACCGGGACAGGGTAATCACTGAAATGAAAACCTGGGAAACACAGTTCAAAGAGGCTATCCAGAATAAAGAGATACAAATTGAAAACAGTAATAAAAGAATAATGTCCCTACAAGATGAATTGAAAGACAAAACGACTCAGATTCAGGAACTAAATATCAAATATTCTGTGGGAGAGGAAAGAAGGGATGAACTGTGTTTAAGGCAAAAATCTGCTGATGTACCATGGCATGAAGAGCTCCGCAGAGTAAAGGAAGAAAATATACTTTTTTTTAATAGGCAGCAAGAGTTGGAGAATGCTCTTCAGTCAAAAGAAGAAGCTTTGCAAGCACTTCTTAAAGAAAATAATTCTCTTAATAATCTCATAGAGAATAGTAAAAGTTCCGGAAGAGAGATAAAAGTACTGGAAAGTAATTTTACAAGACAAGAGCAAGAACTGCAGAACCTTTTTGCTGAAAAGGAAAAAATTCATGCTGAGTTGGAAAAGCAGATTGCCATCTCTGAGCAAATGAAAATCATGTTGAATAATAAAGATAAAGAAATTTCCTTACTCATTTCTTCAAGAAGTGATGGAATTTCTGACTATCTGATTCAGGTACAGACTCAACATAGAGAACAAATCAAAGAATATGAGCATCGGTTCCAGTCGTTACAGAGAGAGAGAGAACAGTCTGAGGAGTCCCGTCAGAAGATGGAAAATGAACTGAGAAATCTCCAGATGAAAGCAGATAAAGCAGGTCAAGATAAGGCTGCAATTGCCAGTGAACTAGATGCTTTTAAAAAATCAATGTCATCTCTTCAGAATGATCGTGACGACCTTTTTTCTAAATACAAAGAGTTGGAGCATCTTCACCAAAATGTCATAAATCAACGGGACAATCTTATAGTTGGCAATGCAAGTGAGAATAATGCTTTGAAACAAGAATTAAGGGTACTGCTTAATCAGATAGATGATCTTCATTCTGAAAATGCATTGCTAAATGCCCAGCTAATAAAGTATAGGGAAGATCTTAACCAGGTTTTATCCCTGAAAGATCATCAATTAAAAGACTTACTTAAGCAGAAATTAGATTTCATTAAAGGCCTTGAACAGGAAAAATACGATCTTCAGAAACAAATAAAAGAGGTGCAACTGTCCAGCCAACTGCAAATGGATACTGTTGTATCTTTGGAACATGAAAATAAAAAATTAGTATCTAAAGTAAACGATTTAGAATCTTTAATTGCATCATTAAACAAAGAGAAACTTATTTCTGAATCTGGAGAAAAACTGTTAACTAGTGGTAGCATTCAGAAAAAAAAAAGTGCATCCAATGGACTGCATGGAGAAAAATTTCATAAGAAGATTGACGACCTCCAGAAATCACTAGGCAGAAGTACTAAGGATGCAGATGGGGAATACAGTAAGACATTTCAGACACTTGAGCATGGATGTGAACCTGGTGCTTTTACAGAGATGATAGTGGAAGTTCAATCTCAGAATAGAGAGCTGAGATCCCAGAATGAGGCCTTTGGCAAAGCAATGACTGCACTGCAAAATGATAGAGATAGGATAATAGAGGACTTAAATATGCTTCAGAGCAAATACACATCAGAACTCAAGTCTGAAAAAAAGAAAGGAATTGAACTTGAAACTGAATTGGGTAGCTTTAAATCCCATCTTGTCAGTATACTCAAGGAAAATGGTCTTCTGAAAAAGGTACTTTTTGATCCTGCAAATATGGTTACAGTTGATCAGATTGCTGATGAAATTGAAAATCTCTGTAGGACGTTTGTCACCCGTGAGCTGGAGATTAGCAGGCTCTCATCTGAATGTGGGAATTATGTTCAGCAGATTGAAGCATTTTCCAAGGCTATGGCCAGTCTTCAGGATGACCGAGACAAATTGCTGCAGGAACTCAGCAAGCAGAAGGTAGCTTCTGAAACTAAACAAGGGGGCACAGCTTCATTTCCCATTGCTTGCAATAATGATATAAATTATTTTAAAAGTAATTTGGATGTGCCTCAGATCAATAGGGAAAGATTGGTAAGTTTTAACTGGCTATGTTGCTTTTTTTTTTTTTTTTTCTCCATTTAATGCGAACAATGCATGACTTTGCAAATTACATGAGTGCTAAGAAAACATAGTATGACTAAACAAGATGTGTAGAATCTTGGGAGTTTAGATAATTTTCCTGCTGAACAGGAGCAAATGGGAAAAGCAAAGCAAAAGAATTCTGTACTAGAATTCTGGTACTAATAAAACTTCAGTTATGTAGTTTTCCTTCCAGTTTACTAATCATATTTATTAAATGTAGGCTAAAGAAGGAGCCAACCTTGCAACTGTTGAAATATCAAAACTGAAGGCCAAGGTTGATGATTTGGAGAAGGCATTGCACCAGACAAAAGCCTTCCAAGCAGAAACTGAGAGAGAGATTGCATCATACCAGAGTGAACTTGCTGGATTGAGGTATAAATGTTTAAATTGAATTAACAAGTAACGCATAAGGCTTTTGCTTAGAATTCTTCATTGACTTAAACCTGACATATGACTGACATAGAGAATTATGTATAATTTATCAGAAGAATATTTTCATAATGTGAACGGTCAACTTCCACACGGTTTTCTTTGTTGACATTTATCCTTGAATTTTTACCTAATTATCTCTTTGTTGATGTAAAATTTCAAACAGTCTTGAATGAATGTCTTCTCTCCAGCTGGTGTCTTCAGTGTGTGGATCTAAAGTTAAGGGATCTCATTTCTATGCTTGATGATATCATGTTGTCATCTCAGTAAAAGTTACCATTGATAAACCTGAACATTTCCTCCCAATTTTTGTTGTTGTTATTTTTAAGTAGATGTCTGAAATATTGCAGGTTTGACTCAACTGCATATTGAAAACAATCATAGAATCATAGAATTGCTCAGGTTGGAAAAGATCTTAAAGATCATCGAGTCCAACCATAACCTAACCATACTACCCTAACTAACAGCCCTCCACTAAATCATGTCCCTGAGCACCACATCCAAACAGTTTTTAAACACATCCAGGGATGGTGACTCAACCACCTCCCTGGGGAGCCTATTCCAGTGCTTAACAGCCCTTTCTATAAAGAAGTGTTTCCTGATATCCAACCTAAACTTACCCTTAAGGCCATTTCCCCTCATCCTGTCACCAGTGAGAAGAGACCAGCCCCTCTCTCGCTGTAAGCACCTTTAATCTTCATAATAATCTTCATTTCACATTTGAGGAATGTTTTCGTAAATTCAAATGTCTACTTCTGCATTGTTCATATCTTGTATTACCTATGACAAATAATGTCACACCTTGTATCTAATTCTGTGAATGCCATTTTGAAGAGACATCTTCAAATGGAAATATGTATTGAGAATACTCATAAAATGTACCACATTTGCATATAAGTGTTTAAAAACTGCCATGATTTTTTTTAGAAATAACAGCCTTATTCTTTTCATTGACTTCTGTATAGTATATTTTCATTTAATAGCTAGTTTTTTATTTCGCATTCAGGATGGAAAAGAACCTCCTCCTCTCAGAGTCCCAAGCACTGCGAAATCAATATCAAATGACAGTTGCTGAGAAAGACCGTCAGATTGCAGAACTGCAGAAGCTGCAAGAAGACATAATTGTTAAGAAATCAATCTCCACTGGCAACATTTACCCAGTCAAGGTAAACAAAATCTAGCAGGAGGCGTCAACCTACTTCAGTCGATTTATTGTACTA
Source organism: Alectoris magna (assembly GCA_030625065.1). Classification (NCBI taxonomy): domain Eukaryota; kingdom Metazoa; phylum Chordata; class Aves; order Galliformes; family Phasianidae; genus Alectoris; species Alectoris magna. The sequence goes on from CM060565.1 coordinate 42,234,790, forward strand.
AATTTGCAGTTTGCTTCCTAAATGTGAACTGTCTAGTATGTTATAGTGAAGGCTGATATGCTATAGAGTGCATTGTCTGTATTTCACTATTTCTGGGGGCCAGTCAAATAGCAAGCTACAACTACACCAGGTCAGTGATTAATTATAATAATGAAGAACACTTTTTAAATAGAGTCAGGTGTGTTCATATCCTTCAACTTCTTTTAAATGAAAGAAGTTTGTTACATTTATAAAATAACAGAGGAAACTCACTGGTGCAGTACATTTTGATGGATAAAAAGCATGCAAAGAAATATCATAAGTAAAATAATAGTTACAAAACAGAAGGTGAAGAACTGTCATGAACCAGTAATAGTTATTAATTCTTAGCCAGTAAGGAGTATCAGTTTGTTATGGTCAAACTGTAAGGTAGCTTTTTCTCTTTACATCATTGATAATGTTAGTAAATTCCTTAGGTAGTTTTGTAAACGGCTGTTTTAGATTCGTTAAATCCAGAATATAATATGAAGAAGTTCAAACTTGGTGAATGGTCTTGAGTGTAATTTAAAAGCAGACATGGTGTTGATAAACACAGAGATCAATATTGGAAAGGGGGAAAAAAAAAAAAATAATGCACTTTATAGCTTTCTCACTTAATTTCATCCAATCAGGAGGGTTGTAGCTTTCAGACAACTCACAGACGAGTTCTTACATAGTAGCTGAGGTAAAATGTGTTATGTCCTTAGTTGGAAAATAACGTTGGGTGTATAATTCTTGTGCCAATTTTCTGCCTATCATGAGTCATTTGCAGTTCGCACTATTACGAAACCAGTGTTGCTACTTGTTCCTATGACACACATTCAGAAGAGAAGTAGAATGCTGTACTATTTATTTGAAGGGTGCCAACAATGTGTTTATCAGTTACTTAGTCCTTGCATGCTCTTAGACTTAATTAGCTGCCAGGCAGACTGTGGTACAGGCTATACTTACGTTTTTTTCTCTCAGCTGAAAATATCATGTATACTGTGTCTTCCTGAACCAGTGATTATAATGATCAGTATGTATATATAAAATCGCTAATGACAGAAGTGGCGTAAGTTCTTTTGAGACATGAACATCTTAAATTTTTTTAATCCAATTTTAAATTTGTCTAACTGATGCAGGTGTTATTGGTACAGATGGACAAACAGGATTACTTGCTTGTATCTTACTTTACGAAAAACAGTTTTAATAAAAATAATAAAAATAAAAATAATAAAAATGTTTTGAAAGAGTGAAAACGTGATATGGAAAATAAGAAAATTCAGAAAAGATCGAGATTTGTTCATGTTAAAGAAGAAATTAAAGAGATAAACAGTCTAATTATAGTGTAGGACGTGTGTCTATGAACTGAGAATCTTTAGTCTCACTTCTTGTGAATCCAAGATAAAATTGATATGAAAAGCTAGTAAAGAGATGTGCTCTTTTAGGTAGCGTGAACATTTTTGGTATATGTGATTTCTACAACCTGTTTTCAGGTACACGTTTTTTAACAGGATCAAAAAAGTAATTGGTAATATACATGAGTAACAGCAGCATTCAGAACTTATATACTTGATGCTAGCAAATTCATAAGAGTTTAAATCAATCTCTTAATTATTTGTTGATGAGAATAGATCCTAACTGTGGGGAGAAGGGACCGAGAGATGCCTAATGGAAGCATTGTTGTCCTTTCCCTGAAGCAGCTGGAGTTGGTTTCTGCCAGGAGCAAAATGTCAAATTTAGAAAGATAGCAGCTGAGACCCAGTTGTCTGCTTTCATAGATTATCATTAAAGGTTCAAGGAAAGTGTTATTTTGGAATAATATTTTTATTTGCTTTTTCTGTACCAAAGGAAGTAGAGGTAAGCCGTCTTCCATTAATTTCACTAAAAACAATGTTTCAGCTGGTAAAATTTATAGCTGTCATATAGTATTCATTTTTTTTGTGTGTTCAAGATGACAAACAAGGGCTGTTGAACTGCAGTGTCTGCTGGTTTATGAAGTACTTTATGTGGTAAAAGTCTTTATTTCATGATTTTATGGGAAAATAGATTCCAGAAACCATTGAAGGTGGCTCACTTTCCTTCATTATTAACATCATAGCATTGGCCAACCAGATATTCACAACTTCGCCCTTCTTTATTAGTAATAAAGTTGAATTCTTTTTGTGAATTGGGCTTTCAACTTTAAATTCATATTTAAAAAAATTCACCCTGTTATGAATGCCATACATTATTAATTAGAAAGCAGGTTTTTTTTCTATGAAGTTTGTAGATTGAAAACATTTAGTAGTAGATTTTTATGTAAATAAAGTTTCTTCCACATGTGGAATTAACTTATAGGAATGAAGTGATCTTGTGAAAAGAAAGTCATTGTATAGTCCATATGTATATTTAATATTGAATTATTTAGAAAATTCCTTTACCATTTAACCTGAATATGTTTATACTTCTTAAGGTTTTAGAAACTGCCTCCCTTGCTGGAGGTGCAGACACCCCTGAGGAAGTCAAACGTGTGTTGGCTGAAAGAAATCAGCTTCAGAATGAGCTACAGCGCTGTCTTCAGGAGATGCACCAGAAGGATCTGCATTTGCATCAGATTAATTCAAAGGTAACTTAAAGCAACAACTGTCATCCTAAATAGTCAATGTGTATCTGAGCTGTTAACAATATAGAAATATAGCTAAACTGGCGATATCTTGTATAATTGAAACTTCACTTCAAAACTTAGAATTCTTCAAAACATTCCATTTGGGTCAGACTAGAAATTGCAGCATAAACTCAGTATTACGTTTATGCTGTTGCCTTCCTGCCTACATATTTGACCGAGAGATGTTTATTTTAATTTGCATTCTGAGGAAATCTCCTTTGAATGGAGCATTGCTCAACTTGAATTAAAGTATCTTTCATTAGAAAAGATGACTGTCTTAGCTGGAACAAAATTTTAGCTATCTCATACCAAATGTAAAACACCTCAAAAATGTTTCCTCACAGTGTCTTTATGAGCCTTTCAGTGGGTTTGCTTATGGATGTGTTCAGTTTTGCTTGCAGAAGTTTGTAAATGTTTTTGGAAATTCACTAAGCACTTCTGTGCATCTTGCTATTCAGAACAAACTAGGTTTGTTGCATTTCATCTGTAATTGTGTCTGTTTTTTCTGCTTCACCAGAGCGTTTTATGAATCTAATAACAATTTCAACCAAATTTTGAAACTGTCGTAGAAATCTCGACCTACAAGTGAAGATGAATGTTTGGGAAAGGGTGAAGAACTGTATTGCTGTTTTGTTATTGAGAATATGAAAACTTGACTTCTTTTGCATTCCTCAACTTCCAGATGAACATCTTTATTCCTGGAACCACTGTTTTGAGCATATGAGATTACAGAGACAATACTCAGGTTTTGTTATTTCTACTTCTCATAAAACAGCTAGTTAAATCTTAGTAAGCTGACCTTGCCAAAAAGTGGATGCAATTCTGAAAACAGTATGCAGTCACTTTCAAACTTTGAACAACAGATCTCATATCTAATAATTTCCTGGATGAGATAGTTCTTGTGTTTGCTTTATTGGGTTTTTTGGATAATTTAAATGATAATTTCTTTCAGAATGTGCAGTCAGCAGAAGAGAATGCGGTGTTGTCCGCCCAGCTGAAAACTCTATCTCAGACTCTAAGGGATAACCAGCTTCGTTACACTGATTTGCAGAATCGTTATTTAAGACTGGAGAGGGAATATCAAACGATGCAGGTGACATCCTTCCAGGGCACCATTCAGGTAAATGAACATAGAGAAAATTTTTAGGGCTCTTCCTCTACTCATGCTTTTGCTGGTTCTTGTGCTGAACAAAAATAAATACTTAAAAAGTATTTACTTTCTGTTTTTTAATTGTTTTGCTGATAAAATAGTCTATGACACACTGAAGATTGCTATAAAGCTATTTTTTTATTAGATTTTTCAGGAAGCTCTTTACAGATGCTATTTTCATTTTGAAGCATCTTCTTTTTTGAATTGGCCACAACTGCCAGGATAATTGGATGATCACTGATCAATGGATTAGCAAGATTTACTGATAATTTCACAGCAGTCACAAGCCATTTTGCAAAGTCGTTTGCAATATTTTGGGAAGTGATATCTATTTAACCAGTCAGCATCTCAGTACCCTTTGCAACCTATCACGTGTGTAAGCTTATGTCTTTGTGATCCCTTCATTTCTAACATGTTTTCCTCTACTGCCTTGCTTAGTCAGTAATGACTGAATAATGGAAGACCCTAAAATATTACGTGGATTCATACATAAAACCTCTCCAGAAACAAAAATAACAGGGAGAACCGTACACTGATAAAGAAATGAATCCCTTCTTCTTATCTCTCAGAGAATTCAGGTTCCATTTCCTTCACATGTTGATTACAAAGTGTGGGGCTGCTTAAGTGCAGTTCTCACTGCTTCTGCACTGCCTAAAGCTCACTAGCTCTTAATTTAAACACTGCTTTATGTTAGTCATAGTCTATCTTGGAGGAAATAGAAGGGAGATCTACTTAATTCAGTCTCGTAGTGTCACGTGTTCTGCAAGTACACATAGCCATCTACTTGCAAGCATTTATTCAGTGTCAGTCCAGGTGGTGATCCCACCTTGTGCATCACAGCATCTTACTCAGTGTCCTGGTATTTCTGTTCTGCTGTTTGTGTTACATCATAGCAAATAACTGTGCAGCTAGAGCAAATAACTAACCCAAATATTCAGATGTTGTCATAAGGGGGCAAAATATAATGGTGTGTTCTGTGCCTAGAGTCTAAAGATGTGAGAAGAAGAATGCAATACTATGTAGAACTTTTCTGCTGCTTCTGTTTGAACTGGCTTGTCTGTATGGCTTGATATGCTACCACGCAGCTTTTTTGTCTCAGATTCTGATAGTAGAATAGCTATGCTATTAATGAAACTGTGGTCAGTCTGTTATGTTACCGTGTGCATTTGTAGATGTATTTCTGGCACTTCAGACGTAGCTCAGATTGATGTGTTGTGCAGCATACATGTATCTTCCAAGTCCAGCAGCACACAGAGACAGTTGTCATTTTTTACTTAGAAAACAGGTTTGGAAAATTGTGGGTTTGGAAGTTAAATGATTGAATGACACAAGAGAGTTTTGTTCCCCTGCTGTGTGTTGCTCATGGCTTCTTTTACTGATACAGAGGTTTTTTTACAACTAGAAAAATTGTGACTAGCTTTTTCCCCTTTTAATAGGATGAAACTAGAGCAGAAGTTCCCCCTGGAGCACCACAGGAAAGATCTGCAGTTATTGTTGAAATAGACAATATGGAGCTAAATGAACTCAGAAAAAGGTCAGAACTGAAGAGTGTGTATTAGCAATATTGTTTTTCTAACAGCTGTATTGTAAGTGCATAAGTAATGCTTTTCTCTCTCTTCGGGGAAAAGGGAAGGATGTAGATTTACAGTACATTAAATGTGTCAGTCGTATTCTTACAATATTATTATTTGGTTGTATTTCAATATTTCAAAATCTAGTCTAAAGCGTCTGATTATAGTTGAGCCCTTATCCCCAAACATTCCTTAAAAAAAAAAGAGCAATGAATTGACTATTTCGGTACATAAAATATTGATTTCATTTTTCATTTTATATATAGGCTTGCAGACACTGAGCAACAATATGATTCAGTGCAGCAGGCTCTCTCACAGCTTACACAAACACTAGCAGAAGAGAAGAGAAGGAGAGAAGCTGCAGAAGAAGCTCTTGGACTCTCCGAAGGGCTAAGTAACAGGTAAACTGTACTGTGAAACGTTTTGTTTTTTTTCTTTTGAAGGCATGTGATGGATTGCTATATTAAACCCTTTCGCAAGTATGAAATAACTTGCATATTCAGAGAGCTTAAGCCACCTTCCTCTTCTGCTTCCTCTTGTGGCTCAGCTTCTTTTTGAATGGGTTCATCCTGAGGTTTTTGTTTACAGTAGTCTAGAGTAAATGCAAAGTGTACTCCAGAACTGAAAAACTATGTCAGATTTTTTTTTTGTCTGCCTTATATTTTTAGTGATGATTTTTCCTGTTGATGTTAGATTTCCAATAATTGAATAGAAACTGTAAGTGTAGTACCTGAAGCAATGAAAAATGCATGTGTGACTGCTAAAAAGCTAGTTCTAACTCTGTGGATCAAGAAAATGTTAATGGCAATTAGCATTGAAAATGTTAATTTTTATTGTTTTTATTTTTAATTTAATCTCTTGCTTCTGGTGACTCAGTGTTATTTTTGCCAAGTTAGAAGAAATGTATGTATTGCAACTTTAGTACCATCACGGTTTAGATTTAAAATTCCGCAAGTCATCTGCCCAAGTAAAATCTTCATTACTATCATAATCTGAAAATTGCTATTTAAACAGCTGGCAATGATGAGGGTTATTCAGAATACATAACACCTTGAGAGTAGTTTGCAAATAGCTTATGTTGCCATCAGTCTCTAAGTCTTACTGCGTTTTATGGGGAGCTCCCTCCAGTAATTTAAATGTATAAAATTTTGTTGTTGTTGTTTGCTTTTTTTTAATGTGAATTTGGTATTTTGGAATAGCAGGCAATTCTGTATTCCATTGTCTTCCTTTAACTTTCCTCTAGAGTTGAAGTCAGTAGTTACAGGTCTGTACCTAGCGAATACACTGTTCGAATGGAAACCGAGGAGGAAAGGGAAGCCTTAATCATTAATCCTAGTGAACATGTTACTGTAAGAAAGGTAAGTACATTAGAAGCTTTAAAAAACCCTAGATTATAGGCTGCTTAAGTGGTGCACACGTTGTATATTGTTAATTGCAGATAGGACTGAAGGCATCACGATTCAGTATTTTATTTCATGCTACTCTTCTCTTCTCTGGTCTTCTTCTGCTTTACCTCTGTCTCTCTTGTTCATTCTTGGAATGCAGATTTCCCTTCTGAGTTTCTGGGAACTGTTGACTGTAGGTTATCCTCTTTGTATGTAAATGCTGGCACGAAGCAGCTACTTGTTTAATCCACCATTAATCCGAAAAGCTGACTGAAGCACTCTTTTATTGTGTTACATATCATGGGATGTGTAGGCTACAGGGGGGTCCATTCAACATAGCAAAGTAGGTAATGAGAACATTTATTTCTGTTCCGGTTGTGGATGGTGAGTCAAATACAGATAGCTGTGCAAAACATGCCACATTACACATTACGTATGTTCAAACCAAAATACGAGCGACCTGTAAATTTAATTCTATTACATATCAGGTCATTAAATAAAGTTTGCATGCATATAATTATAAGTCTTTGTTTCTAGTATGCCTATGTAATTACATAACATACAAATACTTTATATTCGTTCTTACTCTCCTTTATTCATGCTGTTTTCTTTTATCTTTAAATCATGTTTATGTCCTATGGTATGACATCTGTTGCTGCGTCAGAGTTAGAAGGTTTACAGTGCCAGAGAAGTCTAGGTTACAATGGAATTGCTTCTTATGTATTAATGAACACTTTGTTTGTTTCCTAACCAGGTGAAAAGAGGAGCCCTTTCCTTCAGAAGATGGCTTCGAGGACGAAGTCTTATCTGTTCTAAGCTGCTGACCTCCAGAGCAAAATCCCGCTATTTATTCTTTACATACCTGGTTACACTACATCTTATTGTTTTATTGTGCCTCTCTGGTGTTCTCTAAATACACTGCGTTTTCTGAGTAAATTATTTTCTTATGGGTAATGGTGTGCCAATTCAAGATAATGGTTTTTTCACATGCTGCTGTTAAGCTATGCACTGGACACAGTTGTATATATTCTTGTTACACTGTATGAATCTTGAGCTTCTTGTAAGAAATTTATGTATATCACGGTTGTCCCAAAGCTGACTTGAATTGCTCTTTAATAGTGGGGTATTATATTTGCTAAGGAGAAAATATTGCCCTTGTTTGCCCTATAAAGAAACTGCTGCATACAAGTTATTTAATATTGCTTGTGAGTACATAATGAATGATTACTACTGACTGGGTTGTAAATGATATCTTTTCTAAATAAATTTTATTTTAAGAGTTGAACTATACATTTTAAAGGAATATTCAGCTATTACTGTTTATTGGCTTCTTGATTACAACAGGGAGTTCTACAGAGTGCAATAAAGAAAGAAGAACTGGATTTTGATTTCCTTTTATTTTCATTCCAAAAATAAGCTTAAGTCAATGTTCTTTGGCCATATTAAGCCTTTTTAGTTTGCGTTGGTTGTTTCAAGGTACACAGGTCTGTATGTGGTAATGGGGTAAGGGGGAGTATAAGCTTCAGTCAAGATTCAGAATTGGCATGAAGAAATGTCTTAAACTTCTTATACTCCTTTATTGTCGTTTCAGAGGTGCAATTTCTGTAACTTTTCGTGTGTTTAAATTTACTTCCACTCCTTGTAGTCTTGATGGGTTTCAGTCGGTGTATGTCTTATGGTCAGATGTTACTTAGCTGCTCAACAGATGAACTTCAGGCTTATAAACCTGTGGTCTTACATGTGTTACATCCTTTGAATTACAAATGAGGAGAGGTTGCATTTTCAACTTGTAGGCTATAAAAAGCAGAGGATTTGCGCTCAGTTTTTGTAGGTATAAAACCAGATTATTTGCGAAGGCTGTGGCCACTGGAAGCTAGAATGTTGTTTTTAATCCTGGTACTGTTAATCGTTTGTTCTGTGTTTCCATTCATACCTGTATAAAATGGAAATGCATTCAAAATAAGCCAAGTCTAAGAGAGTAGACATAAAGTCACAAAAAGAGATGACCGTTTGTTTTCCTAACTAGACTATTGTGGGAAAAGATATTGTGGGAAAAGGTAATGGATATGAAAATTGAAGGATTCCATCAGTTTTACAAGGTGGGCTTGGGTATTCATGAAGTAAATTATCTGCCTGTGTTATAAGGATTTTTTGTACATGCTGTCTTCTGCTGGTCACATGGTGGGAGAAAGAGAGATTGGTTGAGAGTTGATGTTTGCAGGGTTAACGTTTACTAAATTATATCTGAAATTCTGCATTATTTGCTTTTGTGATGTGGAATGGGAGGCATCGCTGGCCTTAATTATGTAGGTAACTAAGGTAAAGCCTAGAAACTTTCTTCTTACGATGATTCTGTAATACTTCTTAGTCTACTAATGGTCTGGATTCCTATATTAATCCAGTATATTCAGATGTAGTCAATACCTTTTTTTGTGTGTGTGTAAAATAGTTAATGCTCATCTCTTTTGAATGGCTTATTGCTGATTCAGTCCCTGTTTTAAGCCACAGTGTCACTGAAATTCTGAGATAAGTCAGCTATTTTCAGTCTGCACCACACAAACAAACATCAAGTACAGTTGAAACGTGAGAACTGTACATGGCAAGACTTCTCCTGCTTCAGGATGGCTGCTAACAAGAATGATAATGAGCTATTCTTAGGTATTTGTGTTATAAAGAAGTAGAATGGTTTCCAGTGACAATGCTGGACCTCAAAACCTTTCTGTCTTGCTCATCTGGTGTGCGGGCTTTTGTCTTCAGGGGGGTTTAATGAAAATAAAAATCCTTTCTCATGAGGCATAGCAAGTTAGCAAGTGGGAGGGGATTCAAAGGTAATGGAAATCCTGCCCTAATTTATCTAGGCCTTTATGCTGTCACAGTGATAAGCACAAACTGAAAAAAAGGGTTTCCAAAAATGGCTTGACTCATGTAGATATTCTGTGAACTCCATTCCTGAAGCTGTTATAAATGTAATGGAAGGTGAGATCACTTCATTTACGAAGGTGCTTTTACAGACCGTCACTGTTTCCCAGGTAAGTACTCCCTGAGAGTTTCTCCTGTTAACAGCTGATGATTTTAACATTTCTTTTCACTTCGTTCAAGATCTTCGGGGGGTGGGGTATGTGTACGCTTGCTTATTTCCCGAAATGTGCTCCTGGATACTGCTGTGCCTCAGCCATTGAAGGAATTCCAGAAGGACTCGTAGTGTAAGGCAGTTCAAGTTTGACTGCATGATTGTAAGGAGATGTAAATGTCTCTCATCACTGGAAAGGTTAGTGGTATACAGTGGAACCGTCTTTGTCTGAAGCCTAGAAGAATCTATGTGTGCAGGCTGAACAGATAGTTATGAGCAGCTATGACACAAACCAGGATGAAGCACGGGGTGAATGTCCATGACATTTAGTTTTCTCACAGCATTTTGTACTAAAGGACTAGACACTTTGTATTTTACTAAAGGAGTGCTGTCTTGAGAATGGATGACTGTATTAATTTCAGTGTTACCTACACTTGGTCAACTCACTGAGGAGCAGGGGAGGATGGATGTGGGGAAGGCATTCACAAGACATGGAGGCTGGAGGGTTTGAGGGAATTAGATGGTTCAGGCATCTGTCCCTTGTCAGTTCTAAAACAGCATAGACAATAAGGACTTCTATTTGGCAAGTGCTAAATACGCATACAAAATACAGAACATGCTATACAATTTAGAACTTTTATAGAGCTCTTCGGACATCAGGCATTATGTGGAAACCACTAAAAACAAATAGGAAGTTTTCTGTTTATTAAACAGAATAATGCTTTTCTGTTTAATATTAAAAAGCAGCTGCAAAGCAATAACATAACTGTCATTGATGGCTTTTATGTATCTAAGTAGTACTCTTTAACATTTACCTTATGACTAAGTAATGATAAGCATTGCAAGGTCAATACTATTTTATTTTTTTTTTAAGCATGACATGAACGAATTCAGCCATTGATTTTATTAATAAGTTTCAGTGACTTGTCTGGAATCTAACCAATAGAAGTAAGTAATGGCTTGTGGCAGTGTGGATGAAGATTCACAAATACCACCTGCTGAAGCTAATGTTTAAACATTCCTAAATTAAAGCTATTAGCAAATGTGTGCTAGAAGAATTCAGCTTCTTTATGAGCAAAGGAATCTTTAAGTCACATGCATACCGACATCAATTAAAGCGATTATTATTATTTTATAATACTGCATTATCATGTATTCAAATTATGCTTCCATTTTATCTGGCAGCGTTCTGATCAATCGTATGTTGTGATCTTACTCCATAAAGCCTATGGGGAAGGATTGAACACCAGGAACTTCATTATTTTTTTGATGCAGGAGGAGCAGAGTATCCTATCAGTGCACAGTCATTGTCTGTTGTGAGAAAACCTTGTTTTTAAATATCCAAGGACTTCAGTATTATAGCAGTGGCCCTCTGAAGAGCATGAGGCTGTTTTAAGCCCCACAGATCAGGCAACCCAAATTGGTTCTAGGATACGCGAATGTTCCTGTCTGCTCAGCCACTGCTGACAGCTGCCCTTATGCATGGCACTTGCTTATATGGAACTGAAATGCCATCCAAAGTCGCATACTTGTTTGAAGACTTAGTGGGATAAGTTCTGTTTTCTCCTTCATTCCTTTCTTGTTCTTAAAGTTCTCTTCCTCATTGAATGAAGTTGCCAGAAAAGTGCAATACTTCTCTCTTGACTGCCTGAAGAGGCAGTCTTACAGCCCTGAAAAAAATAAACAAGGAGTCCTAAAGAGAAGTCTTGGTGAAATGTGGGCCCTCCCTTGGTGGGAGTTCTGCCATGGTTTTCAGTGAGTTCAGGACTTTGTCTGATGCGTTGGCCAACTGCTGCAGTTCTGTTGATTTTGGCCGGCTGTGGCAGCCACAGCTTGTTCTATGTCCCAGAATAGCTGCTTTGATAAGATATTTACCATTACAAGTATGGAACAGGTCCTCTTACCAGCACTTAACGTTACAGAGTAGCTGTCATTTAAAAACACAGCCAACACTTTCCTGAAAGTTTCTGTGGGGGTTATTTTTAGTTGTTTCTTCAGATTGATGGTGGCCCTCCGAGAAAAAGGCAAAATTGAAAATGCCGTTAGGGAACAAAAGCAGCGTTTGAAAGAGTTCATGTTTAGGAGTTCTTATTTACCACTTAAGCTCTAATGATGCACTGGCGGGTGCATATGTTAATTCATTTTTAACAAATGTGATTTCTAGAAGGTAATTCAGCATTGGAAGAGGTGGAGTTATGCTTGCTGAAGTCCATGTAGGGCTGAATGTGTATCAATTAGCTGAACCCGTCCTGTGGTCACCAAGTCAGTTAATGGGTATCACAGGGATATCAGAGATTTCCCTTTTGGAAATGGAGGCTGAATTAGTCCTTGCTAACTTGGTTCACTAAAGTTCATTCAAGCTGAAATTTATATGAATACTTAGTGTGTTTTCCAGAACTGAGGCTTTAGCATAGACTTTGGTATTTAGTTTTGTTATTTTCTAAAATAATTTTTCTTTACAGCAGTATTCTATCTTAAAGATGGAGAACTGTTTCTGTCCCATTCCCTTCCATCTGCTCCCACCAACTCTTTCAAATTACTGTTTTGCAGCCCAAACTGAGGCAGTATGTGTGATGATGATGAAACCACTGCCCTTGTTTGTGACAATGGGTCTGGGCTTTGCAAAGCTGGGTTTGCAGGAGATGATGCTCCAAGAGCTGTGTTTCCATCCATCGTTGGACGCCCTCGACATCAGGTCTGTTGCTACCAAAATGGAAGTGCTGCCTGCTCGTATTTGTGAGACTTGTGGCAGTGATAAAGGATTATTCAGGCAAATCTCCTACTGGTGTTTGTGGGAATTGAGCTTGTTAAGAACCAGGTAGTTGAGCTGCATGTCTTTTATACAATGAGCTTCTGAGTCCTTTGGAAAGGGTGTTTTTCAACTATAGAATGTTGACTGTAGAAGAACATGAGTGTTTTAATAATGTGGAGATGTCTTATGGGAGGAAAACCCACAGAAGTTGCTGTATCATTACAAACATAAAAAGCAGAATGCTGCTAACACAAGAAACCAAATGAATAATAGTGGTAAGGTCCTTTTATTGTTCCATTAAACAGCAGCGGGGCCCATTAAATGTCTGAAAAAGATCTCTAGTGCATCACTTAATCAACTCCAGCAGGACTAGAAAGGATGAATGTGATTTTTCTTGAACTTGAAAAAGGTCTTGCTTGCTTAATTAGTTTTCTAACCGTTCCTTTAGAATTAGAAGTTGCCAGTTTTCATTGATTTTGTTCTTATCTGAGTCAGATTTTAATTTTCTGAGGTGTATAACCCCTTCCCTGAAGTTCTCTGCGTTCTTTTGCCACGTTGAATAAGCCTGTTTAGACAGGCATAAAATATTAAGCTTTTTAATGAATGTGTTTTGAACACCTCTACGAGTTATTGACGTTTAAATGTCAGTTGTTGAAAGCATGTCCATTCTTTAACCTCTAGAATTGTTCACTGGCTTTTAATCGTGATTGGAGCTGGCGTGTCATTTTGCACAGTGAAACATTTCAGTGACTGCGTTACTATCCATGACAAAATTAAATGTTGTTTTTGGGTTGTTTTTTTTTTACTATTTGCTGAATAATATTGTACCCAATGTCTTGCTATATTTAGAGAAAGAATGATAGACTTCCTAATGCAAGCATGATAAAATTAATAAAACTATTATTCAACATGTTAGTTTTCTTTTACAAAAGACCATTAATTAATGTAAATTTTCAAAGTTGAATGTTTATCATTTTACCTGCGTTGTTAACTGGTCTTCTGGCAAGGAGCGATCTCACCACTAAAAGGCAGTAGTAGAACTGCTTAGACACAAAGTGCAAGCAAATATGTGAAGTATATCTTCAGAGCAAAAACCAGGTTCTCTCCTTTTAATCTGCAATTCATTTCAAGTATAACTTTGCAATGTTGAAGGACCACCTGTCCTGGAGATACCATGGGTTTACTGATGCCTTCCTAGATGTTGCTTCTATGTGGGCATTTGCTGTGTGTGATGCAAGACCCCCAGCTTCATTCTTGAAGCTGTGCTGGGCTTCCTGGAGGGTTTATTGAGGGAGTTGGTACAGTCAGTCGTTACCAATAAATTCACATTTTAGTTTTGCTTTGTGAAGCATGTTGTGGACTGACTGTAGCAGTAGTGAGTACGGTGTTTCACATGAGGTTTAGGCAATATTCTTTTTACTGTGCATGATATGCTGCACTAATAGCAGAACAATATACTTTGCAGGGTGTTATGGTTGGAATGGGTCAAAAAGACAGCTATGTAGGGGATGAAGCGCAAAGTAAAAGAGGGATCCTGACACTGAAGTATCCCATTGAGCATGGAATCATCACCAACTGGGATGACATGGAAAAGGTGGGTGTTTACTTTTAATGTAATTTTCTTAAAGCAACATCAAAGACATAGAATTTGCCATTATTTTTCTTGCAAACCAAAGGAAGCCCTTGAAGGAATCCTTGAAGAAATCTCAGTATAGCTGAAAGGATGGTGCAGTGTGCCAGTACAGGAGTCCAGTGCTGATCAGGCCTTGGGACTACTGGAGATGTTTTAAAAAGTAAATGTTTTTCTTCAGGTATTTGTGGTATGTTAGACAAGTACTTTATGCATATTTTCAGTCCTGAAGTTCAAACTGAAACAGTACTTGGTATGACACGATTGGAATTGTCTAAAGTTAGAGACACTCAGGTTGCAGTTCATCAGAGGTGTAACAGAAACATGAAGGAAGGTTACTTCAGTTGGGATTGAAACCTGTGAGGAGGTGGGACGATTTTCCCTCCTCAGTACCTGCCTACACGAATGGGCCATGGACGATGCCCACTTTTTGTATTGCATAGAACGCACTCACTGCCAATCGAAGACCAGATTTGTGCTTTCCGTCCCTGTACCAACTCTCTAAGCAGGGGGCTTTTTCCCTGGAGCATGTTTTCCCATGTTTGATTCCAGTGAGCTTTAATACCTGTGTGGTGATGAAGCTGCTGCATTCCCTGCCAGACACTTCATTCCTGGCATTTGGGCAGCAGAAGGGTGCTGTGCAGTGCCCAGGAGCAGGCATGGCAGCGCAGTGTGCTGCTGATGGGCTCTGGAGAGGGCACTCATACTGTGCAAAGTCCTTCTCATATTGCACACATCCTGGTCTTTGCAGGAAGCGCCTGAGTCTGTGGGAGTACTCTGTGTCTGCTTAAGGGCAGGGCAACAACTCAGCTGTGTGTTCTCATGTAATTCAGCTGTGGTGTCAGAGACACAAACCCACACTGGTAGTGCAGGGTGTACCAGGTGAACAGACTAAAGTTAATGCAGAAGTAATGGGAGTTCCCAACTTCGTGTCTGGATGTGAATTGCCTGCCTACTCCTCTAGATGGAAGCATAGTATTTGCATTTCATTATTTCACTGCTACCTGGGAAGGTACCTTGCTCATTTCTGTAGTGTAGAATAGATGGGAATATGATTCTCATTATATAGTTCTTCCTGATAATTTTCCTCCTCTGTGCATCGAGTGTAAAAGTTTACTTACTCTCAGTGATTTGTCTCTGCAACCAAATCTGTCCTGTGTAGAGCACGTACTGGTCTTTGCTTTCTGGGTAATGCTCGATGTTGGAGCAGGCTATCTAAAATGCAGTCAAGAGAAGAAATTGGAGATGGTAAAAAAATGGCACGTGCTTTACTGTCTCATGGTGCAGTGCTGCACTGTAGCCTAATGGCTAGACTGACCTCTGTTAGGGGGAGGGGTTTTCCAAGGATGTTCTGTGGTGGAGATTCAGGCAGTGCTGTAATTCAGATAGGGATAGGACAATGTATGGGTTCTTGTTGTTTGACCTTTTCTTCTTTTTTTTTTTTCTTTTTTGGTTTTTGTTTGTTTGTTTGTTTGTTTGTTTTCACTTTATCAGGCAAATGAGTGAGAGTGGGTCCCTAGCTCAAACTCACTTTCTTATGTCATACAACACCCAAGATGCCATAGCTGGAAGAGATGCCCCCAGACAGAGTTGTGAGCAGACTAAGGAGTGGGACAGAAAGTGGAGACAGTTGTCAAATAGACTAGCGACAAATAGCAAAAAAGAACCATGAGAGAAAGGCAGCGGTAAGGGAGAGATGAGGATCACATTGCTAACTTTTATGACTGTTGCAAATAAATTAAAAAAAAAAAATTATTCGTATGATCCTCCTGAATTCAGTCAGCCATGTGATCACATGGAAATCTTCCATCTAAGTTCTGCACAATACATGTGTGCATACACAGACATGTACATGCTCTTCTGGCTGAAGGGCACTTCACTATATTTCAAAAGTTTGGACATTAAAGAAATAGTTTTTGTCTGTTTTCCCTGGGATTTCCCAAAACAAGTTGCATGATTCTGATCCAAACCACAAATTTCTTTGGCATGCTTGGAAATAACAGTACTGAAAAATGCCACACAATAGAAGAAATGAGGAAATTGCTGGGGACTATGCCAAAAAAATTGAACAAAGGCATAATGGTGTAGTGCCCAGCCATGCACGCATGGCAATAAGACGAGGTCACCTAAAGACTGTGCTGAGTGAATGGGTAAGGATGAGTGTGTGTGTGAGGGGGAGCACGGGTGGGGATGCTGTGGGCCGCCCAGGCATCTGTGTGAATCAGAAACAGAACATGTAGGCAATGAAGCAAAGCATTCTTCTTCTGGTGTGCTTCAGTTCACAATATTCAAATTGGGACTGCTTTGTTTTTCACTGGATAATAACACAGGGTTTTGTACATCACTGTTAATTTGTTCGCAGCTACTGAGCTGGCAGCATATGGGAGGGGAAGCATTAGAATGGGGAGATTTCTGGCCCTGATAGCTACGTAAATGTTTAAGCATTGGAATAATTCCTCTTCAGTAATTTCTCTTAGCTGTTCTGCCTGCTGTTTAAATTTAATTCCTGTCACCTGTTGAAATTAACAGGGGACCATTCTCAGTTCTTGTGGAATATGATTATCCACTATTGTTATCATCAGATCAAATCTAATGGTCTGTGCAGCACCTACTCCTGCCCGCTTTGGAGGAAAAACCTGCAAAATGCCAGAAGTTTCAGCAGGGTCCATCCTTACTGATACTGTTGAAATCTTCAGTGCATTGTTGATTATATACAACTCCTCTTCTTCTTTCCTATCTGAAGTTGTGGTATTTTCCTTCTCCTTATATATGGCATATATTATTCTTTATTTTACATTTACTGATTACTTTGTTTTGTTCAACATTTTCCTGCCTTTGTTTTCTAAAGCTTTGTATGGTAACTGTTGAGTCATGGCCTGAAGCACTAGTTGAGCACCTGGGGAAAGGACCGGGTCAGCCCTGGGAGCACAGGTGAAGGCAATTCAGCTGTGTGACCGGAAGGGGTGCAGCCTGGCTGTGCCTCTCTCAGACCTCGTTTAAGGGCTGACTGCCACTGGGGAAGGACCTCCTTCTGGAGATCCCTCCTTGGTGAAGCTTTTTCCTGTATACCTGGAATCTTCTGGTATGGGTGACCAGTCTTCTTCCCTTCCTTTATAGCACCTTTCTATCACGTCAGTCCTTCTGTTGTCACACCTCTGTTGTAATGCCTTTCCCATTCTGTCCAATTGCTACAACCTCGAAGTGGAAGTGGCCTGCACTCCAAGTCCCAGTTCTGGAAGCATCTGGGTTTACGCTTAAGTGACTGAGACAGAATGAGCTTTTTTTTCCTAGGGACTGATAATTTTCTTAATAAATAATTCCAGCTCTGGGCAGCTGATGACTTTGTAGATGCTTCAGATTTAGATGAGATCTTTTTTTTCTGCTTAGGCTCATTCTGGAGCCTAATAGTACTTTCTAAGAGATTAACCAAGTAAACTTGACCATGAAGCTGATGCTTTGTGCTCAGAAATAAGTTCATTAGGTTGGACAAAGTTGGAATATGATTAAAAAGATGGAGGAAAAAAAGAAGTGGAGGAAAGAATTACATGAGAAGATGAAAAAATATTTCATCATGATATGAAACAATCTCTCTTTGAGCTGACATCAAGAAAATGATCCCTTGAGTTCCACTTAGTCAGTCCTCAGACAAAAAGGGTCTTGGAGGGTCAGGAGAACAATCAAAGCCTGCACTATTGGTAAAGGTAGCACCTCCCAATATGAACAACACTACAGTGATTCACAGAAATTGAGAAATGCAATTACTTGGAATAAGTGACAGTTTGATTCAGGGCTTACAGGATGGAATAGCTGTGGCAAAAACAACTTTTCATTTCTGCGGAAATAATTAAATTTATACAGACTGTCTTGGCAATGGCTTACAACTGGATCTCAGCCTCCACGCAGCTTGAAGTGGAGAAATCTCTCCAGAACTGGCAGTTCAGTGCTCGGCTCAGCTCCAGCTTCTGGGCACTGAGGCTGGAAATGCAGCAGTGCTCCCATTTAGAGAGGATGATCCATCATCTGTGTGGGGAATCCTGGCTGGCAGGGCTCCCTCGTGTAGGTCATATTATGTTTTTCAATATGGTAAAAACCCAGTGGATTTGGTTAATAAAACAGGGCAACATTTGGCAGCTTCACTCTTGCATGCTTTTTCTCTATTTTAATGTGTCTATAGAAAATTTATTCGGACTGTATTTGAAAAACTTCCTGTGTAGTGTTTTGCGGACAGAAGGAATAATTTCGTGATCACTTTTCTGAAGTGATTTTCATTTTAGATTTGGCATCATTCTTTCTACAATGAGCTCCGCGTTGCACCAGAGGAGCACCCTGTGCTGCTGACCGAGGCCCCATTGAATCCCAAGGCCAACCGTGAAAAAATGACTCAGGTATGGTAGGCCACCAGGTGGGAATCATGGAATTTGTAAGGCTGGAATGACAACTTTGATCACCCAGACCAGCTGTCAAACCATGCCTGCGACTGCTCTAGGCCGTGTCACTCAGTGTGACATCTAGCCTATTCTTGAACACTGCCAGGGATGGTTACTCCACCACTCCCCTGGGAAATGCTGCACTGCAGATCATTTCTGCATGGAAACCATGCAGGAAGCCATGGTATAAGAGTCCTCAATGTTCAGCTTTCTTAATATGGAAAATAGTCACTTAGGGTTAGCATCTCTGAGCACAAAGGATTGGGGAAAATTGTTCTAAAAACTGAGTCTCTATTCTAGCTTGGGAAAATGGCTTGCCTAAGAGTATTTGAACTGAAATAATGCTTTGCTGAACATTTTTTGCAGATAGATGTGCTCAGGTTGATTTAACAAACTTGCCTCAGAACCATAAGCAGACCTCCAAAGTTTTAGAACAGCCTTCTGGCCAGGAGTCCATGTTGCAGATTTGACTAGTGATGTAACTCATGTGATTTAAATACAGATGTGGAAGTAAAATCACATGGGAAAATCAAATGTAGCTCTGAGCTTCCCTTTGTGCACACATTTGGCATATATTTAATAGAAAGATTATGCATCCATTCAGTAGCAGTGTAAATATACTAATTAAGTATTGAGGTTGACAGCACACGTTACTGAGACATAATGCACAACAACAAAACATAAGAAAAACCTAGTTTATGGCAACCAGAAAGTATAGTTTATAAAGTAGACATGTCTGGGACTGTTTCTTTGTCATTATGCTGTAATGATAAATCCTGCTTAGAGGCTTACAGTTTATTACTTATTGCATTAAATTCATTGCATCAATTAACTATGAAATATCTAATTAATATATTATTTAATTGTCGACGTACTTTTCATTAAAATAGACTTCATTGGCAAAGGCTCATGAAATCCAAAGTTTAAATGTAACTCCCTGATTCCAGTGAGTCTATGCTTCTCCCAGATGGGATGGTGAGATGTGGTCATAGTAGTACCACTAATGATGGAGTGGCATTGCGTGGGGTAGGTGGCAGTAGTTTAAGAAAGAATAAATCCCATATGGCTGTCCATATTGCTACTTCCCTGTGAGCCCTTAATGTATTTTACTCAGCAGAGCGCCAGCCGGAAACAAAAGATATTCCATCTGCTCTGATAAAAATGCAGAGTATCTGACATAGAAAGTGAAAAGAGTTGGAGCTTTTTAGGGTAGATAAGGTGGGGGACAAGATGAGAGAACGTTGAATGTCGTAAGTTGGAAAGGACCCATAAGTTTCACCAAGTCCACCCAAAAATCAGATTCTATGAGAACATTGTCCAGATGCTCCTTGAACTCCAACAGCTTGGGGCCCTGGGGAGCCTCTTCTATGCCTCTTGTGAAGAACCTTCTGATATCCAAGGTCACTGTAAAGAGAAAAAAGTGTTTGCTAGGGACAGAATGAGATGACATAGGCTTAAGCCAGACCAGGTGAGGTTTTAGCTATATACCAAGAGAATTCTGAAGTTTGTCTTTCACTAGATATGTTTGCCAAAGTAATCTGAACACTCTAGCAGAGGAATTTCTGAGACAGAACAAAAGCTGTGCCAGGAATGGTCGGGTCTTCCTTGGGCTACGAATAGAATGATGATTCCTTTTTTTTCCAGCCATGTTTTGTGAATTTTTAACTTACATATAAATTAGATTGCTGCATTGTTGCAGTGGGGTGAAAAAGTTATCTGGAGTCATTGCCTTTAATGAAAATTATCAGTAGCAACCTGATCTAGTCTGAGGTTCATTAAAAGATATCCACCAACTTCAGTGATGTTTATGAATTCCTAATGAAAATGTAGCACGCTATTCATAGAAGAGCCACAGATATCTTAAAAATAAGAAAAATCACAGGCTTTGATTGGAAGGGACCTCAAGGATCATCAAGTTCCAACCTCTCTGCCACAGGCAGGGTTGCCAACTGCTGTATCAAGTACTAGATCACACTGCCCAAGGCCCCATCCAACCTGGCCTTAAGGACCTCCAGGGAGGGGGCACCCACATCCTCTCTGGGCAACCTGTTCCAGCACCTCATCAAAAAGAGTTGTTCTGCTGTCTATTCATATACTTCTAAGTGTATCTGCTAAAGGTTTGTGAATTCTTAATTACAGATTATGTTTGAGACCTTCAATGTGCCAGCCATGTATGTAGCAATTCAGGCAGTGCTGTCTCTGTATGCCTCTGGAAGAACCACTGGTGAGTCTGAGTGTTGTGTTGTCCGCCTGTCCTTTGCTTATGCATGTACACATTCCTTTGCTGAGGTATGCCAGCTGTTTATTAAGAAGGATTGATACCTATATGAAAAAAAAAAAGCCTTCCACTGTGCCATGCAAGTGCTTCTTGGTTGTTCTGCTCTTTGGGGCAAGTGTGGGCGTGGGCCTTGTGTCATTCTGCTTAAAATTATCAAGTCACTACTACTCAACATTGCGAACAGGTGGATGGTACAATTTGGTACTGTCCCTAGTTGCACAGCATGGAGTATAGTTTGTATCTTAACTGGGCTGTTCCATACCTGTCATTTCCTTCTTACTTCATACCTATCTCTATTGTCAAGCTCCAATCCCCATACAAGATAAATACTGTTCAGTGGTTAAATCAAAATTTCATTTAAGTATTGAATGTCTATCACCAAACCTGATGTCTGCTGTTAATTAGCACATCTGCTCTAGAATTAGCATGTAGTTCTATTCTTATTGCCATTTCGAATCCGATTAAACATCAAGACAATAAATTAGTCTTAACATACTTCGAAAAAAAATAAAATACATCTGTTTATGTAGCCTGGTGCCACAGTATAATTCTATATAAAAAGATCACCAGCCTACAGGAATTACAACCTGTTATAAATACTTGTTTCATGTCTAAAATTTGACTGTTTATATGCATCTTTGATATCAGCAATGCTTTATTCATTTTAGGTGGAAAACATACACTCACTTCCATTCTTGAATAGGAAATTGACTCATCTGCAGACAGATAAACCATGGTTACATTTTCCCGCGTGGAATGATTTATTTTAATGGCAGACAGATTTTTATGTGCAGTTTATATACTATTTCATGTCTGTGAAGCGCTAGCGGTCTTCTGAAATGAAAGACGCTGTATATGATCGTTATTGTTAGCGTCTGTTCAGTAAGAACAATACAATCAAGTTGCTGAATGTCTTTTCACAGACACAGTTGCTTAGTTTGAGCTAACAATTTCATCTCACATGTGAGCTCTTTAGTTATGAAAATGACAGAAGCAATTGGGTGATCGTCTTTATTTGTTGCTGCACATTTCATTTTAGAATATGAGGAATGTAGAGGATCTGTATCAGTGGAAAATATCCAGCTTCTCCTTTTCTTTCTCTTTTCAGGGATAGTTTTGGATTCTGGGGATGGTGTCACACACAATGTACCTATCTATGAGGGCTATGCCTTGCCCCATGCTATTATGAGGCTGGATCTTGCAGGCAGGGATCTGACTGACTATCTTATGAAGATTCTTACAGAGAGAGGCTATTCTTTTGTCACAACTGGTAATGAGCTATATTTTGCATGCACTTTGCTTATATTTGTTCTGGTAGTTGTCTTATTATGCTGGCAATATGTATCAAAAACTGTATCTCTAGCGTACCTAATGGAATTCTTCTGGCTGTGCCTTGCAGCGTATCTATTGAGCTCAAGGACATGGTTACCACTTTGTTAGGAAATCCTGTGTCATTGAGAAATTTAATTGGTTGTTAGAGTTGATTGTATCTGTTCCACAGACAAAGGAACAAAGTTAGTGTTTGGTAATGGATGAACCTCTGGAGATTTGATCAAAGTTTTCGCACATAAAATGTAAAAATTGATCTTTAGAGTATTCGTAACACAATACATCTTTATCAGCAGATGAGAGAAATTTGGTAATGCAAATGGGAAGTAATTTAGTTAAGATGGCAGAGAGATCAGAATCCAACGGACTGTATGGCCACCATGGGCCTGAGGAACCGTGCATGAGAATGTCTGTATTCAATCTGTTGCACTGTATGTTGATAAAAACTTATTGACTCTCTGCAGCGGAACGGGAGATTGTGAGGGACGTAAAGGAGAAGCTTTGTTATGTGGCTTTAGATTTTGAAAATGAAATGGCAACTGCTGCTTCCTCCTCCTCTCTTGAAAAGAGCTATGAGCTTCCTGATGGACAAGTCATCACCATTGGAAATGAACGATTCCGATGCCCAGAAACACTCTTCCAGCCATCCTTTATAGGTGAGGCAGGACTTTCTAGGGGCTTAGCAGAAAATACAAAGCATGGTTTATTACAAAGTATAGGATACTTTCACAGCTGTAGGATCTTAGATGTTTGTCCTCAAATGTCTTTAGAAACATGCAGCTTCTATTGGCTTATTTTGTTCTTTACAAGTTTCTTCAGAAAGATCTCTGTTCTTTTAGAGTATGAGAATTTTAAGGCAGTTTCAAACTTTTATGAATGCAGTAGAATTTTTAAGGTGATGTTTGGAGGACTGTTGAAAGATCACTGCTTTTTATCTTGACTGATCTATAACCGCACAGTGCTGATAACATTTTTAATCCAGATTCTACTTCTGTTTATTATTTTATTATATTAATCTCTGAGTTAATCTTTAAAAGAAAAAAATCGAATCAAACTTTATTTTCCAGTAGTTTTATCTGTAGTGTTAAAATTCCCATTCTCTCAGTGGATGCTGGCGCTTTATGTGGTAACTCATACTGCTCTCACAAATTTCCCACTTCTCGCTCAGATTGCACTCATGAGGACCCAGCAAAATTGCTGTAGGCAATTTGGCAATGTTTCTATTGTACTGAGCAGCAAAGCTAGCCACTCTTCTATGTGAAAATCAAACTATCCAAGCATTAACATAGCTCCAAGTTCTGTATCTGGACAGCAGCGGGAGTGAGATTTACAGAAATTCCCTTTGATAGAGGAATTTCTTTACCAGAAGTGTAGTAAGGATCGTGGCTGGTGCTAACGGATGGTTATTGTCAGAAATGTGGCTATGGGACTCAGGATTTCCTGAATCTCCTTCCTGTCTGAAGCATTCCATAGCTTCTGGAATTTTGTTAATGGAGATAGGTGAGGGAAATAAGCTTGGACTAGTGAGCTTTCCTTTTATCTTCCAGTTTAACAATAATAAACAGTATGGGGCAAAAAGAAATAAAATGGCGAAAACTTTTTTTCCACACAGGGATGGAGTCTGCAGGTATCCATGAAACTACATACAACAGCATTATGAAATGTGATATTGACATCCGTAAGGATCTATATGCCAACAATGTACTCTCTGGAGGAACAACAATGTATCCTGGTATTGGTGACCGAATGCAGAAAGAGATCACAGCTTTGGCCCCAAGTACCATGAAGATTAAGGTAATTTTTAGTGCTTACCCTTTTGTTGGAAAATTATGTCCTATAAGCAAATCTAAAATGTCTGTAATTGAATGCTCAGGTCTTGTATCAGGAGTCCTCATGGTAGGAGGTTGTGGACAGGGGGCCTTATCCCTCTGTTCCTTACACCAGCTAAAGCAGGATTGAAAGAGGAATTTAAGAGAGAGGATAGAACTGAAAATACCCATGGGTAGATGAGCAACTTGAGAAGTTACTGGGAGTATCCTAGACTTCAAAGTTTAGCTATCAGAGAAAGCCATTAGTAGTGAAAAGGATGAAAGAAATTTCAGTAATAGGCTAACTGTTCACTAATAAATTTGAAATTTTGTTAAGTAGTTAAAGCATAGGAGAGCTAATGCATTTTAGCACTGGCTAAATGGGAAAGAGGCAGCCCAATGTCTAGCATCTAGGTAAGGATATAAGGTTGGTGTGTCCAGAGGTTTTTTGTTTGCTTTAAATAAAGGGCTACTTTGTCCTTAAACAAACAAATCCTGGACCACCCTGTGAAAGTGTTTATTTATGATCAAATTATTTTAATCTCTTAAATTAGAAATTCTTTCTCATTTGTAAAGTTTTGGTAGATGTTGTGGGCTGTCACTTACTCATCTGCTGATGGTAATCTCTGTTGACTAGAGTTGGAAGGCAGAAAGCCTCTCAGCCTTTCTGCCTCTCAGATGGCTTATTTCATTAGAGTTGCATTGGAACAATGCCTTTCACCTAGTTATTTTATCCAAAGAGATGTTACTGCGTTATCAACTTGCCACTTTACTTATGACAGATCACACTTCTCTTCTAGATGATTGCACCACCAGAACGTAAATACTCTGTCTGGATTGGGGGTTCAATATTGGCATCACTCTCCACTTTTCAGCAAATGTGGATTAGTAAGGATGAATATGAGGAAGCTGGGCCCTCTATTGTCCATCGCAAATGCTTTTGAATACTTCCATTGGGTACTGTCTGTGATAAGTAGTGCTGTTTCTCTACACATAACCTGCTCTTCTTCACTCTGAGTGAATCCTGGTTTGGCTTTCCTCTACTTGCAATAAAGCACACTGTGTGGATGTCATATGAATTAGTACATTACTTCTAAGTTTTTAATGCTCAAACAAGACTAACGTTTCAGTGATGGGTGTTTTTTCAAGATTAATAACAATTATAGTACACAGTTTGTGGACACCTCCCCCTCCCCAGTTTGTAAGGATCTAACTGCCATACATGGAGGAGGCGGCGTACCTTACAACTTTATGTTAGTCTCTGCTAGTTAGGGGTAAGTCTGAAGAACACAGGTAGTACAGGATTCTTACTAACTCACACATAATGAAAGATTTGGGTACCATATGTGGCTTATTTTGTGCAGTTCAGTGGCAGGCAGGATTTTTCTAAGGGGATTTATTTTACTGAGGATACAGCGGATTTATGTGGGAACTACTGTGCACATGGTCTTTCGGTAGTGTTCATATGGATGTCTTTCCTTTGTCTGCTGAAATTGTTTGGCAGGAGTCCTTTGTCTCCCTGTGACCACCACTCACCAACAGCAGTGATTTTCAACAAGCTACAGTGACATCTGCACACACACATAACAGTCTAACTTAGTTCTCATATTGCTTTATTCATCTCTCTTACTGGGCAGTCAAAGGACATTTCGTTTACTTATCTGCATCTGTGCTATGCTAAGCTAATGGTTACTGAGTAAATAATAACCTCTTAAATGCGTTATTAAAATATTCTGGGTTTAATGGATCAATAAAAGTGTAATTATCCATGTAAGACTGACGGTGGCATACATTAATTTCATAGAGTCCTCTTTATCTGTTATACATAAAGTAATAATTACTGAGTTCTAATTTAATTTTATTATGAAAATTGTTTCATTTCCTCTGAGTTTTCTAGTCAAATAATTTTTAAATGAAAACAGAATTGTTTTACAATTTCCATAAAAATTTACATCTTCCTGGATGAGAAATGTTCATAATCGTTTTTTTTTTTATGATGATTAAAGCAAGTTGTGGAGATCACGTTTTACTGTTTCAGGTACCAGAAAAGTGTGTTCTATATGATTCTGGATTTCGGACTGGTGGTGATGTAGGGTTTGATGTCATTCATGATTTAAATCAAACCTTTCAAGTTCTTGCATTGCGAAGTAGTAGTACATGATTTTTGTTTTGTTTGATTGTCTTTTAATAAATGACCACTAGCGAGGCTTTAGGATGTGGAGCTTAGCCCAAAGCACCCTAATGTGCTGGGGGTGGGAGTGGGACCAAATCCTAAATTCCTGACTCCCAGACAACTGTTCCACTAACCAGACAATGTGTGCATATCCTCCCTCTCTTCCCTCTTTGTCTTCCTCGGGCTTCAGTGCATTTTGTATTGGTGCCTCCTGAAGCTGTGACACATGACCAATGAAGACAATTTTCCCCCCTTTTCAAAGATGGGGAAAAGCTAAGAGCTTTATTTACAGACCTCTTCTTGTAACTTGCTTGCTTGGGCTAAACTACAAGAAAAGCTGTATTTCCACTGCAAGTGTTCACCTTTCGCAGAAATAAATTTACTTTCATTTTGATACAGTGCTTGTTTAAAGGCCCCAGCATTTCAAAGGCATTGAGAAGTCTGGTGCTCTTGTAAATAGTTTCTGTTATCCTTGGAGACAGCACAGTGGGCAGTGCCTGAGTGCTGTAGCTAAGGGCAGTGAATGGTCGATTCATCATGAATTTTCTGGTGAGCAGCATCTATCTGCTCCCCGTTGAGTGCTCTCATACTACCACGTAGCTCAGAGGGAGTATTGGGCTGATGCACAAACTCTTCTTGTGTTCTTCAGTGGAGGTCTCTGCCATACAGACTCTTGTGTAGGAAGGGGAGGAATGCAAAATTCCAGGAAGATGGTTGCCTTCATTTCCAGAGTTGCATTGCGAGGTTGTAATTCTCTTCTCCAAGTCAAAATGCTGGACAAGCATTTGCCTTTGTTTCAGTTGTAAGTTGCCAACGTGTCACTGAAATGTGCTCCCATTTCTTGAGTTGAATAGGGTTCACCAGTGCTGCTCCGTGAAAGTGCTAGCTGGCTCAGATGTCGCTTGTGTAGTTCTTCTTCAGAGATGACTGAAAAGCAGTTATACCTGCATGTCAACTTTGTTTGTGGTTGAAATGTCCATTGCCTTTTGTAAATGCACCTAGGAGATGTTTTACAGACTCCTACTCATTCTGACTAATTCATTAATATGAAATATTAACAAAATGCAAAAAGGGCTTCTATCTTAAAATTCTAGGCTAAACTTCTGGTTTTGTAGTTACATGCTTGTTGGTTTAAACCCAACTGAAATATTTCATTAGTCTAATATTCCAGCAAAATCCACTTCTTTAAAATAAATTTCTTTATTGTAGTTGTAACCTTATTTTAATGCTAGTCTAATTTAGGATCTGAAGATGAAATCAACAAGAAAGTAATTAAAACTCTCTGCTACTTTTCCCATTCAGTTTTTGTTCAACTAATGCTAAAGAGATGCTAAATGGCAACATGAAGTCAGTGCAAAGTTTTCATTCAAGTAAATGAACTATTATATTCTCCCAGAATATCTAATTGTAGCTCAGAATAAGACATTCCAAACAGATGTGAAGTTATGCATAAGGCAGTGTCATCACCTCAGGTCCCAGTATACTTCCTTAACAGGAGGATAAAGATATGGAAGAGAGATGTTCACCTCAGCTATTCATTGAATCTCCTTCTCATCCCCCATTATCCCTTGCTTGTCTTCTCCATTTAATCTTGAAAATTTGATGTAAAACAAGTATGTAAACCAGTCCTTCTGTGGCTATTGTTTGTATAAAACCAAAATTACCTGTGATTTATAAGTTTTGTTACCAGGGTAGGCTCTTTGCATGTCAGACACTTGGAACATTTTCTAAACTCCAGCACTTAATGTTTCTCATTCTCTAGGCTGAAACTGGGCAGTAGATCTCTACTGGGGAGTGTGTGGGGGGAGGAATATCTAACAGCCTGTACATTTTAAATTGTTTTTAGAATGTGAGTAGCAAAGGAAGTGAACATTTTATAGCATTTGTATACAACTGGGGGTGTTCTTTGCGCTTCTCTTTATTCCTCCCTTCCACAGGTTTCCTTCTCTCTAAAACAAAATTCTCTTCAGTCCTTGGTTGGCATTTATCTATTGCTCTTTGCACAGCTGGGGCTGAGATGTGAGCTCTCAATGGCTGCAATTGAGTTTTCGTCCTGCAGCTGACTTGTTTCTCAGCATGGAAGAGCCTGATTATGCTCTGAATACTTCCCTAACAATCTCCTTGTGGAATATTATTCAAAATTTAAATGCATTTTGAAAATAGAATTAATTATGTGCCAAGAGCAAATACAGATAAAAATAAATAAAACTATTAAGCTTTTTGTGTGACTTGGCAAACCTCTGCTTCTTTGAGAGGAATTTGCTCCAGTCACCAGGCAAGTCCTACTTTGCTATAGGAAGTTGGGCAGCACTCTGTAGAGTTCGTGCCAATGGTGGGGAATACCCAAAAGCCAAGAAAACGCTTCACAATTTGCTCCAAACGCTCACCTACAGTTGTTAATTACTTATTGGCTACCATTTCACTCCAAGATTATCTTTAAACCTGTTAACGTTATATTCAGTTTTAATTATGCATTCTCCTTGTGTGAAAATCTAGTTTGGCTGATGATAAATGTCCTCTAAATTTGGAAGAGCTTCTGTGGATCCTAATTATTGTTGGATCAACATGGTCACTGCTACCAGACATTTAGAATGTACCTGGTTCTTGAAACTGGCTTTGACATCAGGTCTTCTAACTTGCTGCTTCTTGGATCTCTAATACTCATTCTTCCCTGCAGCCATACAGGCAATGCATTTCTTTAGTAAAAACAAGCAAACCAGATTTATCTCAACTTCAGAAGTTAGGACTCAGGAAACACTGCTCTCTGTACCTAAACTTATGTACCTTGAGGCTTATGGCAAGTTATGGCTCCACAATATCTTATTAAATGCACCTTGTGGGCAAAGGTAGTTCAAGTATAAATATCTTAAAGAGCAGCTGATCTTGACAGAGAAAGAAGTTGTACAACAAGGACTTCTACGTAGCAGTTATTTGTATTGTTAAATTCCAGATTGCAATTCAGATGTTCCACATGTAAAACATTATCTTCCAGGAAAACTAAGTCAACAAGTCAAAGGCTACTAATTACACCTTGTATGGCTGATAGTTATCTGCTCTACTGAGTTGACTATTGCAATTGGATCACATTTTTCTAAAGAGTGGGAAAAAGATTGCCAAGTAAATTTTTGTGACTGTATTATTTCAAGGTGAATATATCAAGATTGTCTAACTAGACGTTACATTAAACTATTACAGTATTTCTGTGTTCAGATCAGGCAGTGAGTCATCATTATGTACTCTCAAGGTGAGAGGAATCTCAACTGCTGGCTCTGTACAGGCTAAGTGTGTCACGCCTCACTGTATGCAAACTGGTATCATGCAAAGAATGCGCTTCACATTTGGCAGAGCTTCTGGTTGTCTAGGAAATTGTCTCTGAAAACAGAAATGCTAATGGTAATGACTGTTCTTCCCCATTTTTTTCTAGTCATGAGGCTGTAAAGTTTTGCAGCGTGTTCCTGTTTCTGCAGACCAAAGATTTCTGGTGGGGAGTGTGAAGCAAGGGGCTTCTGGAGGAGAATGCTCAGTGACATTTGCATGGTTCAGGATGATTCTCCAACTTCAGCAGTGAGCTATGTTCAGTTGTGGATGCTGTATCTTTTTGTTTTATCAAGGCACATTTTTTTCCCCCCAATATATTTGTAAATAAAATTCTTACCCTAGTTCCAACTTATGTTTTGGTTAATGCTCTATCTTTTATTTGACCTTTTGAAATGCAATCTTGTATTTGTTCAGGATATGCTCCCTGAAAGAGCATTTTTCTAGCCTGTGACCTTGACTTACATTATCTCCTTCCATTGCCAAGGAAATAAATACCTTTGTGTTAAAGGCCCTCTATAGCTTTACTCTGATTTGTTACCTTTCTTCCCCCATCAAATTTTGATTTATACTTCTGATCAACTTCTGTTTCAAATTAAGCATGCTATTACTTTTTATTTTTGTAGAGCAATTCCCTATAAACGTCTTCACAACTTCAATTCCTCTGAATGCTTCCATAAAAGTTTATAAGGCCCTGATGCTTCTGAATCTTAAGCTGAATTAGAAGCTCAGGCAATTTTCCTATTGCCCTGCCTTTTGTCACCCACACTTTCTGTGCTGTTCTCCTTTTTCCTTTTTAAAAAGTTCTCTTGTGTAGGAACCAGTGTTTGGTTTTCTCTTTGTACAGCACCTTTTGTAATCAGATATTTACCCTTAGTTGGACAATCATATAACCTGAATGTGTCGGTAATTATTCACTTTTAAGGTGTCCTTTCTGTGCTTCCTAATCTTGTTGAAGTTGGCTAATTCTTCTAGTTCCTCAGTTATCTTTATAAGTAATAGCATAAAAGAGCTCTAGGTGTGTGAAGCCTTTTTTCATATGAATAACTTGCAGGGAAAAATATTGATTCATACAAGTGTTACCAACATCAGTACATATAAACTAGAGTATCTCCAGTTATTTCTGTAGACTTAATTTATTAAATCCACTGAATATTTGACATAGAACTTTTCAATGTGAATGCTATCTTCCAAATAATTTAGATTTTAGTGTCTTATAACACTATCTTTTGATTCTATTTCTCACATCAGTGATGCTTTGCTATTTCTTAAAATAATATGGGATCTGATGTGAAATTCTTATCAGTTGTGCCACATGTTTTTGGTGTTCACTCAGATATCAGTTCTGAAAATGATGATTCCGATGCCTCCTTCCTTCAGTTTTAGTTAAAAATCCTGATTTCTCTTGGAAATCACCTGCTAGGAAATGTGGTGAGAGGAGCTGTGTCGATGGCTCTGTCAGTCTGGATGGTGTCTGAAGATTCGTTACGTTATGAGTGTGGGGATCAGTCTGTGGCTGGAGGAAAGTCACCAGCCCATTTTGAGACGAGATGATACTGAAAATATGATTAAGGGAGGGCAGTTTTCAAACTTTGCACAGAAGACATTTTTTTCTGATCTCATCTTCCATCTGGACAAATTGCTTTGAAATGCATGTCCAAAGTGCCCCTAGTGAGGAAACCCACTGAAATGTGTATCACTCTTTAACTGGGGTTTTAAGAAAACAACATTCCTGAGAGAAAGGAGACAAAAAGTGTCATGTAGCAACAATAAGCAAAGAAAATTGCACATTATGACATGAATTAAAAGTGCAAAGGCAGAAGGCATGCCCCACAAAATGACAAGATAACATGGGGGAGAATAAGATTAATGTGTAAAATATTTCTTTGCTTTAAGGCTAATCTTATTTGTTTAAGGTTTATCTGGGGTGAGAATGAGTCTGTTGTAAAGTCTTGTTCAATTTTAATATAGAAATTTCTCCTGGCACGTATTCTAAACACCCTACAAATTGTGATATCGATCTGATCTTCAGTTAATGAGAGACCCTTTGCAAAATTCCAATCTGGGTTTGAATAGTGAATAGCTATAGTAGAGTGGATCATTCATACATCAAGGTTTGAGATATAAGTAACCAGGATTATGGCTTTTTTCTTTATTTCTTTTCTTTATTTCAATGCAGGTTTGCTTTCCCTGGAGCAAAAAAGACCAAAAGTGTGAAGTATGATTAAAAATTATGAAGAATGTTATTTGAAGTCCAGTCCTGCTCTCTGTTGACATGTTCTTCAGTTATCTGCTGACTTTTTCACAGTTGGCCAGAATGAGCAGTCCCCATCTTTAGTTTTTACACAGTGCATTTCACCTTTCTAGTGGCCAACCTGTGCCTCTTTCTCCTTCATGCAGTTTGCTATATCCAGTCCCACAATAATAAGTCGTGAGTTGCTTGCATTCATTACTCATTGCTACCAAGATTTGAAGGGCCTGGAGCATCTCCCCTATGAGGAATGCCTAAGTGAACTGGGTCTGTTTAGCCTTGAGAAAAGAAGGCTGAGAGGGGATTTGATCCAGGTTTATAAATACCTGAGGTGTGGGGGCCATAGTGGTGAGGCCGGACTCTTTTCAGTAGTGTGTGGGGACAGGACAAGGGGAAATGGGATGAAGCTAGGGCATAGGAAGTTCCGCACGAATGTGCGCAAGAACTTCTTTACGGTGAGGGTGACGGAGCACTGGAACAGGCTGCCCAGGGGGGTTGTGGAGTCTCCTTCTCTGGAGATATTTGAGACCTGCCTGGATGCCTACCTGTGCGACCTGGTGTAGGGAACCTGCTTTGGCGGGGGGGTTGGACTTGATGATCTCTGGAGGTCCCTTCCAACCCCTACAATTCTGTGATTCTGTGTAGATTAGATAGCAAACTGGATGGTCTTGCTACAGCCACATACTTAAATAAATACAAAATTATATTTGTTTTCTTGAGACAGTAACAAAAACTTAACCAGCAGGTATCAGTCCTCTTTTCTTACAGAAAATTATTTTAGCAAGTTTTTCTTTTCATTTATGCTGATGGCAATCTTTGTTAGGCTTCAAGCAATATATAGTTTCACTGAAGGAGATGCTGATATTGATTGGTTTTCTATAGAACTATTTGTGGCCTGAGTCTGAATCTTGCAGTTTTACTCTCTAACTGATTTCCCATCTGGCTCAGAGAGAATTATGTTTTTACAGGACTTCAAAGCCTCCTAATTAAACTGGAGAAGAATTTCCACCCATCACAAGCTTCACTGGTTTATGAAATGTCTGAGCTGAAAGACAGCTAGACTGCTTCAACCAGACAGACCCTGTGATTTGATGATACTACTCACAGAGCTGGTGGTAATGCGACTGTGTTAAACCTACTTCCAAGCCACAAGGATTTGTGCCTTGAGAACCATTTTCTGAGCTTGGAATCACCTCAACTTCTGCTGAAAAGAAACAAGGCCCAAAAGATGGGCTCTGGTCTGCTTAAGCCTACCCCTACTTAATGCCTTTCAAGTTTCAGACAGCAATCATGCCTACCTACATTCTGCTCTTGCTGCTTAGTCCTTTAAGCTGTTAATTAGGTGCCTTCTTAGTGACTTCTAGATTTCTTCTAGTGACCCATCTGGTGGATGAGGGGAAGGCTGTTGATGTGGTCTACCTAGACTTCAGCAAAGCCTTTGACGCTGTCTCCCACAGTATTCTCCTGCAGAAACTGGCAGCCCGTGGCTTGGACGGGTACACTCTTGGCTGGATGGAGGGCCAGGCTCAGAGAGTGGTGGTGAATGGAGTTAAATCCAGCTGGCGACCGGTCACGAGTGGTGTTCCCCGCGGGTCGGTGTTGGGGCCTGTCCTCTTCAGTATCTTCGTTGATGACCTGGATGAGGGCATTGAGTGCACCCTCAGTAAGTTTGCAGATGACACCAAATTGGTTGGGAGTGTGGATCTGCCTGGGGGTAGTGAGGTCCTACAGAGGGATCTGGACAGGCTGGAGAGCTGGGCTGAAGCCAATGGGATGAGGTTCAACAAGACCAAATGCTGGGTCCTGCACTTCGGCTACAACAACCCCAGGCGATGCTACAGGCGTGGGGCAGAGTGGCTGGAAGACTGTGTAGAAGAAATGAACCTGGGGTATTGATTGATGCTCAGCTGAACACGAACTGACAGTGTGCCCAGGAGGCCAAGAAGGCCAAGGGCATCCTGGCTTGCATCAGAAACAGTGTTACCAGCAGGAGCAGAGAGGTGATTGTCCCCCTGTACTCAGCACTGGTGAGGCTGCACCTTGAGTACTGCGTCCAGTTTTGGGCCCCTCACTGCAAGAAAGACATTGAGGCCCTGGAACGTGTTCAAAGAAGGGCAGCAAAGCTGGTGAGGGGTCTGGAGCACAGGCCATATAAGGAGAGGCTGAAGGAGCTGGGAATGTTCAGCCTGGAGAAGAGGAGGCTCAGGGGAGACCTTATAGCTTTCTATAACTTCCTGAAGGGAGGTTGTAGTGAGCTGGGGGTTGGCCTCTTGTCTTGTGTCATTAGTGATAGGACTAGAGGGAATGGCTTCAAGCTGGAGTAGGGGAGATTCAGGCTGGACATTAGGAAATATTACTTCTCAGAAAGGGTGGTCAGGCACTGGAATGGGCTGCCCAGGGAGGTGGTGGAGTCACCGACCCTGGGGGTGTTCAAGGAATGATTGGATGTTGTGTTGAGGGACATGGTTTAGTGGGAGCTATTGGTGATAGGTGGACGGTTGGACCAGGTGATCTTGTAGGTCTTTTCCAACCTTGATGATTCTATGATTCTATGATCCTGAGAGCTCCTTGGGTGTTTGTTCTCCTTTTTCAGGGTTCAATAGAACTCATTGCACATACCCAAGAAGTGTGCAGCCTTGGCTTTTAGTGACTACTCAATAAGCTTTCAAGCTATTACTATCTTCAAGAAACATATCTCCGAAACTCTGCCAGAGGCTGCTGTGGATGGGAGTGTTTTGCACTGCTCTTCTTGAAACTGAAGCATTGTGCAGTCCAGCAGGCAATAGATAGCCACAGACAGAACAGGTCAGATAGAAATTGTGTTGCAGGGAGTGGTCTGTAAGTTAAACCCTTCCTGGTTCTGGATGTAGACTTTCTGGTTCTATTGCCACTCTTCAGAAATGTGAAGAAGAGCCTGAAAATGTGGTGTGCAGAAGACAGTAAGGAAAATCACATGCTTTTAAGAACTCGGTTCCATAATTGGGTGAATCTACCTTCTCTGCTTAGAAGTAGAGAAGACAGATGAATGAGCTTGAGCTGTACTTTCAAGGTGAGAAGACATTAAATAACTGCTGAGGTTTGTGGTTGGATTTTTATTTTTATTTGTAATTTTTTTTCCTCATGTAACCAAATACCAGTAATCTTCTCCTTTCTGTACAGGCTTACCACATGTAGCAGTCTGAAGGGGATCTGTGGAGATTGTCTTGAGAAAATATCACTGTTTTGGCACTATTCCAGCTCCCAGATGCTGAGCATTTTGCTGTTGACCTCAGTGAGTATAAGAGATGATTCTGTGAATGTGTGCAGTTCCCTGTATAGCTAACCACTGTGAGGACTTCAGAGGAACATTTCCTTCTGGTAGCTCTTTCACTTTAGCAGCCTCTTAAAGAGCATTTTACATTGCAAGTTGCGCACTAAATCAGTTGCTTTGATCTCACACAGGGTGCTGAATTAACGTGATGCAACCCAGAGATGCAAAGGGATTTCTTTCATTAACAGTGCTGTGATGCTAGTGAGAACAGAAGATGTGTTTCCTAGACAACCACCATCACTCTGTAAGTGAAAGAAAGTAGGAGGGCTGGAAAGGGAGTTTGTGAAGAGTAGGGATCAATTTAGGAAAAGGTCTGAGTAGCACCATTTAAGCTCTTCTTCAAAATGTAAAACATAACACTTTATAAAACTCTTCATGGAGACCTGCTATAGGGCCTGAGAAACAGCTTTGATGGTCTCAGATATTGAAAAATTACTACAAAGAAATGCAGTTTAAAACAGATGCATCATCTCCTGTGAGTGCTGCAAAATGTCTTAAAGGCACAATCCTTATCTGGCTGTTTTCCCCTTTTTTCTTTATTTTGTTTTGACTAGTTAGTTTTCATGTGGGTTAGTGAGTTGAAACTGCCTCCTGGCAGCTGAAGGCTGACACAAGTTGAGCAATACAGTGGGAGAAGAAGGGGAGAGTTGGGCTTGCTCAAAATCCAGCAACACTGTTTTCACTAATCTGATACCAGGAGCTTTAAATACTATGATTTATCAAAGGATTTTATAACCTTTTACAATTAATATTAGTGGAAATTAATTATCGGGAAAAAGGAAGTGCTGTACTGTCATCATTAGGAAGATTGTGGAGCAATTTGTCATAAAAACTATTTACTGGCATGGGAAGAACAGAAGTTTGATTGTAAACAACCAATGTGGACCTACCAAGAGCAAATTATGCTGGACCAACCTGGATTGACTGCTATGGTGAAGTGATGCCGTTGTGCACGAAGGTGAGGAATGGGTGATCACTGTGACTTGAGACTGTCCTGAAAGTGTCTCATTTCAGAAGAATACAAAAGAGACAAATGTGATTTCTCCTATGTGATCTTTTATCTTACCAAAGACAAAGTCAGACACAGTGTCTATCTAATAACTGTATATCAATATAATCAGTTAAATTGTGGTTTTTTTTTGTCTGTGTCATGGGTAAAGAGGACATCCCAGATGCAAAGTTAGTGGGTTATATGTAGAAGATGCATACAGTTGAGAAATGTTGCAACTTTGCTAAAAAAGATTTATGAGGTGACCTCTTCCTGAGTCTGTTTCATGTGACTATTGCATTTCCCTATGAAAAGGATCCTTGAAGGACAGAGCAGAGGGCCAGGTCCAGTCCTTTTGAGTTGAGGAAGAGCACATGTTTACCGCAAATGCCTTTCATGTTACTACCAGATGAAACCGTAAGATAACATTTATTGGCTTCCCATACACGTATACATTACTATTGTGGTAATGAGTAGAGGTGGCCTTGGTTGCAACTGAAAGGGAACTTTTTAATTAGGCAAGAGATTCAGGGAAACCCACAAATATCTTCATGTCCTGTTCTGTCCTGTGGTCACCATTAAGAGTTAAAGCCTTCAGGGAAGGTATTTATGAGCATGCTGCAGTAGTAGAGTAAAAGGGAATATGAAATTCATTTCCAGACCCTCCTATTTTGGTTATATGTGTTTGTCTTCAAAATAGGAAGTAATATAATGCTGAGATTTCTGACGTTAAGCAAAAGAAAGGGTGCTGACTTGTAGAGAAGTGCATGGCTGAAATGTGCTCCTTCCTGAGGAGAGCGTCTGATTTCCTGCTGATATAACCTTTCCTCAGAAGATGATAGAAAAATTTTATTATCAGCTGTTACAACAGTGGTAGCTGGGGTGAAAAAAGCCTTTTCTGTTCTAGGTAATTAGGTGGGAACTTGTCTACCTGCACAGACCCATGAAGAAGGGAATTCAGGAAGCTGAGTTTGCCTGCAGGAGGGAGGGAGGGGGCTGTCAGCAGTCTGAGATCAATATGAGCTTAAATGAAACATTTCAAACCACGCTGGCAGTGACTATTAAAGTGACATTTCCTGCTGCTGGAAACCGCATTGTAATATAAATTACTTTTCTATTTGTTTCCTTGACAAGACTTTTAAGAGAATTGAATATCCTGCATTGGTGATACTACAGCAAAAGTTTCATATTTAGATCAAAATGCGTGCAGACCAGGTTTAGGTGGTTAAACACCCTCCTACTAACTGGAGAGAGAGGGATGGATAGGACCAAGCTATTGGGGCTCTATACTTTTATTTGTTGCGTGCAGTGTTGTGATAGTGGCATTCTGAGATGAGGAGCTGAGGAAGCTGAGTTTTATTCTGTGGCCAAGACAGGGTGCTATTAAGACACTGAACCAATACAGTTCTTCCTGTTAGGCTGCGGCTAGGAACAATGGTGTAAATCTCACGATGGTCTCTTCCTAGGCTGGTTTCTACATTGCGTTCACGCATGATGGAAGAACAGAACACCGTTCTTGCTTGAGGCATCCTTATGTTGTAGGAAATGCCTTGTGTTTGTTCTTCATAGTGATCCTTGTGAAAGAAACACACCTCCTTTTTGCCTCTGAAGGCACTGTGGAGTTTCACTCACTGGAAACGTAGTATCTCTGTATACTGCAGCTTTTTATAGAACATTTTGGAAGGAAAAAATATTGCACAGGGGAAAGCTTGTGTTAATAAGGAAGGACATATTGACATGAGGGGGAAAAAATCAAAAACTGGATAAAGAAAATAGGAATGAGATGATTATCCTAGGTTATTTTGGTCTGAAGTGCTGTATAAAAGATTAGGTTGCATTTTAGCCACTTGTTCAGGTTGCATGAAAAAAGAAACATCTAGTAGCCTGGGCCAAACAGTTTGCCTTTTGCATTCCACATTATTCCTCAATGTTTATTTGCTTTTTTTTCTGAAAGTTTAGAATCCTAACAGGATAGAGAACATTTTTTCCCTGAGAAAAGCCCTGGAGCATTTTGGGAAGCATTGTATGAAAGTTTAATTTACTACTGATTTACAGTTTGGTAGTCTTGTGTTAGATCATCAGTAATTTCAGTAAATAGCAACAATTACTTATTCAGCAGTTGATACTTTCTGATAGTATCTTCGTGTTATGTTCTCAAAAGTGCAACAAAATAACTGAGGCAAGTTATATGGGGCTGATCCTGTTTCTCTGGGTCTCTCTTGTTCTCACTGATCCTCCTACTTGCTTACCTTGGCTTGACAGGAGGTTTTGTGCAAGTGGTGTGAATCTGCTTCAGTGCTCGTTGCTTCTGTCCCCTGGCAATGCTGTCTCTTGCTACTGCTGCTACTTTTTCTGAGTGGGGTTGTGACTAATTATTGCTGCTAGCTGAGCCCTAAGAGAGGACTGTTTGGAGTCAAGGTTATTTACCATCTTTCAGAAAGAAGCATGGAGTAAAAGCAGTGGGATCCTTCTGTGAAGACCAGTATACCTTATGATAAGGATAACTGTCCCTCAGGTGCTTAATCGACACACTTGAAAATAGCAAATAAAACCTCAGAAAAGATTTGAGCTCAAGAAGCTGTGTTCTTTCAGCAGCTGATGAAATACTTTGATCAGCTTTATCGTTCTGTCAATGGGAAACAACCTTCCTGTGCATTGACAGCAAATCTGCTGTTCTGGAAAGGAACTGAGTTAAAGGGGGAAATGCAAACTTTAACAAATGAAGCTTCTAGTCTTACTGCTCATTTATACTTTGTTAAAAACCACAAACTTCTCAATTTACACCATGCACTCTGTGGCCTCTCAGATTTTTGTTTTGTCATTTTACCACACGGACTCTTACTTTCTTTACCCTTTCTTCAGAGCGCTTGAACAGGAGTCTGCTGCTATGTCTGTTCAAGCTTCTGCTCCAGTTACGTCCAACTTTGCTAAAGGAGGAAAGAAGCATGGATAGGGTCTATGTGCTTCTGTTCTGGTCCAGGAGAGGCTTATCAAATGGGGATAAGGATCTTTCTCATCGCCTTTTGCAGTGCTGACACCAGTAGATGTGAACGTGGCAGCCATGCAGGTTGGAGTGATGGCAGCTCAGAAATATGTGATTCAGTAGGAAGGATTCTTGGCAATCAGCTTGGATGACATGATGAAATGTGTATTGACTAGGAGCAGGGAGTGCAGTGCAGATTAGATGTACCCTCAGGGTGTGACTGATATTTCCTAAACCCCTTTGAATGGCACTTACATGTATACTCTCAGTTATCATTGCTGCTCGTCATCCTCCAGAAATATCATCAAAGTTCTCTGTGCAAACCAAAAGCAAGACTTCCAAAGCTTTGTTTTCAGACAGCTGCTATCTGGAGGATACTAAGCTCCACAAACTCAAATTTTTAGAGAAGAGTGTAAAAAGCCCACATGAAATACAGTATCTAATATTCCTTGCTTTCCTGTGTGCCTGTGGAATCAATAAACACATAACAAATAATTCTGAACAAACAGTTCTAGTCTAAATGTAAGTAGCTAGAAGTTTGGGTTTGTTTTAAAAGAGGATAAATGCAATAAGTTGTAGACATTATTATGTTATAATTAATAGAACATCTAATGAGTTCTATCTAATAACAAGGAAAGCTGGTGAGTAGAATAGCTCTTTTTAATGAGCAATATGTTGAATTTCCTCACTGCAAGAAAGACATTGAGGCCCTGGAACATGTTCAGAGGAGGGCTACGAAACTGGTGAGGGGTCTGGAGCACAGGCCTTATGAGGAGCGGCTGAGGGAGCTGGGATTGTTCAGCCTGCAGAAGAGGACGCTCAGGGGAGACCTTATGGCTCTCTATAACTTCCTGAAGGGAGGTTGTAGAGAGCTGGGGGTTGGCCTCTTCTCTCGTGTAATCAGTGATAGAACTAGAGGGAATGGTTTCAAGCTGTGCCAGGGGAGGTTCAGGCTGGACATTAGGAAGTATTACTACTCGGAAAGGGTAGTCAGGCATTGGAATGCACTGCCCAGGGAGGTGGTGGAGTCACCGACCATGGGAGTGTTCAAGAAACGTTTGGAAGTTGCGTTGAGGGATATGATTTAGCTGCGAAATATTGGTAATGGTTGGACTAAATGATCTTCTAGGTCTTTTCCAACCTTGATAATTCTGTGATTCTGTGAATTTCAGTAGCTGAGAAGAAACCACTTTTCAAGTTGTTTATTTCACAAAGGAGGAAGGAAAGAGAGATGGACATAAATATTTCTTAAGAGCTGAGTTTCATTCACAGTGTTCACCTCTTCAAATAAAAGAAAAAGGATTTTTTCAGGAGATTTATGTCTTGTTTGATATAAACCATTCTCTTGCTTGAAAAATACATCTGGCTGAATAAGCTTCATGAGATGTACTGGACCTTACTAACTCTCAGAGACTATAATGGTTGAGTTTCTTTAGGCAAAAGTATCTCACGTTATTTGTTGCACATGTTTTGTTATATGTAATTTGGTAAATTACATTAATATTTTCCTAGTTAATGTATCAGGAACAACAGCTTCTCCATTATTTGTATTTATTTTTCTATTATTTATGCTGAAAAACCTTCTTTTACATCAGAGTATCACAGATTTGTTCATATCAGATGGGACCGTAGGAGGTCTCCAGCCCATTCCCTCCAATGTCGGTGGTCTCACCTGCCTGTATGCAGAGGACTTAGCTGTGCATCTCTGTCCCTTTTCTCCTCTGCCACCATGTGTGTGTTATGTCCACCTCATAGTCCTCCTGGTCATTTTGTTAAAATTCCGTGTTAATAAATTATAAATTTATCTGCCGCTTTTTGCTTTCTTGCAATACAACACAGCACTTTTATGTAGAGCATTTCATCTTTGTTAATACAGTCATAAATTAATTAGTTGAGCTGGTGTATCCCTCTGTTAAATTGCTAGACTACTAAAATGTATTCTTACAACTCCCTTAAGGTATTTTATGTACCAGTGAGGTCTTTTGTTAATCTCCTTTCCATAGTGTGTTTAACCTTCTTTCACTTATCATTTAGGGTCATTAAGGCTAATCTCAGTTGTCCTCTTTTGAGCCTTGTGGTGTCCACCTTTTTTTCTCCTCTACCTGGAACCATGTAGTTGGCCCCGATTCTCGGCTAACTAAGACTAAAAATTGGGAGTTACTGAATAAGAGTTAATTCCACCAGAAGCCAGAATGTAGTAATTCTCAGAAATTCACACGTGACTTTCTGATCCATATTAAGATACAGCACTATCTGCAATTGCTTTGTTGCTTTTTAAACATTTTTATTTTTAAAGATTTGTCACAGTGTGCTGTTTAGGCACTGACCAGAAAACAGTACCCAGTTCAAGTGGACAAAAGGTGTCTGTGTTTCTTAGAAATTCGGAAACAATAGAAAAATGATTCAAAAAATGGTCTGGAGTCTCAAAATTGTGATAATAATGAGAAAACAAGAAGTTCAACCTATTTCAATAGAATATAGCTCAGGGTATACTCCAGGGGGAGGACTGTGAACACTTTGTTACAAAGTGCTGTGAAATCTAATGACTGGGCAACAAAAAACAGAGTTTGTAAACTGAAGGCAGACCAAATCAGAGTGTATTTAAGATTCACTGAAAATAATTAACTACTGGAACAATTAACCTATGAATGTAATGAATTTACTGAAGTATTTAAATTAAGACCATGTGTTTTTCCTAGATATATGAACTTGTCCAGACGGAAATTACTGGATGAGGTTCTTTGGTATGTGTAAAGTTACAATAATTCATCACAGCCTCTTTCGGCCTTACAGTTTAAGACTTTAAATGCCATACACTCACAACTTTTCTATTCCCTTTTTGAAAGTGTGGGGAAGGGGAGTTGCATAATGGGTTTTGTGGCAGTATGGATGTATTTTGCACTGACGTGTTCTTGATTGATGTTCTCGACTTGACAAAGCATCACCTCTCCCAGAATTCTTGCTCCCACTCATTCCCAAGTGTTTTACTGGGAACACTACAGAAGCGCCTTGTCTTTATTCCCTTGTCAGTCTGTAACATAAGTTCTCACTTAATTTGCTTTTGTTCTTTACTATTTCTCTTCCACAGTAGCACTGTGTTGGCTGAATGTTGATCGTTGTGGTGGATCCCTTACACACGTTTAACTTACTGCTGGCTATTCTGTCAGAGCTGTTTCCTGCAGGCCTCTGTAACTATATGCACAGACTCTCTCTGTAAATTCTTTTTGTTATTGCTGCTTCTTCAATGAGGCAGCACAAGATGGGTTAGGCAAGCTCTTTCCTGGTAAATGCATGCTGACTGCTCACAGTTTAGGTATACTTTGCTAAATGTTCCATGCCTACTATTTTCTGCTGTTCTTGTTATTCAAATCATGCTTGTAGAGCCTTATAGTAATTTTTTTTCTTTTTTTTTTCTTTTCTTTTTTTTTTTCCAGGATATTCATGACAAAATTAATCCAGGATTCCTCCAACTCTGTTCATAGCTTCCAAGTTGTTTTGTCAGTCCCAAAGAATCCACTGTTGCTATTAAAGCTCAACAGGAGCACTTGGCTGATTTCTAACTAACCAGAGACTTGAATTATCAGTTATTTTCCTCTCTTCCCCCTTTGATTTGTGTGCAGTCCCTCTTTGCTATCTTTATGAACAACAAGGTGAAGGATGTATCTGATAGGATGCTTTATACATGCTGTGACAATTTGATTAAATTTTCACCTATATTGCCTGTTTTTCCAGGTTATTATTTATATATAAACATGCTTCTCTTTATCTGCCTGTTGCTCCTAGCCATTAACACATCCCGTGTCCCAGGTATTTGGCCCAAACCTTTATTGCCAAGACCAACTCATTTCTCACGGTTTTGAATGCCAATAGGCATCTTGGGTAAACGAGTTCACCTGTTCCTGTGCTCTGTGCTACACCCTTCTCATTTCAACTGGGAGCTACAGAGCTGAAAGCTATCAATATCCTTGCTATAAAAAGAATTTTAGTGCTACTCATAAAAACAAATAAACACCTTCCCTGCCTCAGATTATGCACTCTTGCCGTGACAAAGGATTGCTTTTCTTGTGTGAGTGCTGCACATAGAACAACTCTTCAAGGATATGATATCATAGCCTCTTGCTAATGCATTGATGACCCATTTTTATTTTGTATCATGCTGTTCAAAGACAAAAGAAGGTGAGACCATCTGAGAGAGCCTTAGTGATTAATTGCTCTGTGCTACCTGTCCCAGAATGCAGATTGAAATTGGAGCACTCTGGCTCCCAAAGCTAAATTCACAGAAAGCAGCTGTTTTTCCAGTGTTTTGTTTTTTTTTTTTTTTTCTAATAAACAGCAGAAACTCACACCTGCTACTTAATATGTGAATGATATTTAAAATACCCAGTTGTTTCAATCAGATCTAAGTGACAACAGCGTCATTTAAACCCATTTGCAGCCTCTTCCTGTTTATCACAGCCACCAAGAAGCACTTTTAAAAAGTGTGTGTTCCTGTGCATTATGTTCATGTTTTCATTTAAGGCCACCCGTGGTTGCTCATTTCCATTCTTTAGAATTTATGAAATCATCTCTGATAAACTGTTCATTTGGCACATTAATAACAATGGAGAATCAGGCTACGGTGCTCATACCATCACTGTGGTGCTTGAGCAACTCACCATCATATGTGACTTTGTATTTTTGAATACTTATTGAGTGAGAGAAGTAGAGTTCCCATTACATAAATAGGGAATAGAAGCAAAC
The DNA here is from genome assembly GCA_030625065.1 of Alectoris magna. NCBI lineage: Eukaryota > Metazoa > Chordata > Aves > Galliformes > Phasianidae > Alectoris > Alectoris magna. The sequence goes on from CM060565.1 coordinate 42,278,597, forward strand.
AGACAAGCAAATGTTTATGTGTTTGCATAAGAAGGAACATCAAAATCAGCAAGCGTTCTTGCAGGAGTGAAGTTAAGCATTCAAACAAGTGTTTGAGGAAATCAGAGTAGAACAACTATGCTCCAGCCCAGGAGTAAAAATGCTTTGTACAGATGGAAAAAGGGTCTCTAGAGCCACACGCCAGCAATTAGGCTGTGCAGCCGGATGGAGGAACATCTCACTTGGAACAGTGCTGAGGAGAAGTGGCAGCAGGAGGGTCCAGCCGCAGTGAGGGATAATCAGCTGGACCATTCAAAACCGTTAAAAGCACAGTTAGTGGTTGGGCTGAAAAGTCCTGTGGAGTAATTTTGTCTGCTCTAAAAAGTGACTGTTTATATGTTTGTTTTCTGGGGAGGGCGGTTAGTGCAGGGATCCTGCTGGTGCTGGCAGGCATAGCTTAAGACAATAAAGATTTCTAAGTTGCATAAGGAATTTTTCTCTTTGCCTTGATTCTTATCCCCTTTAAAATCCTGAAAGTGTGCAACTTGTCAAGATTTACGGGTGTCACAAACTCAGCAGAGTTGGGTATTTGTAGCAGATTTTTTCAAGGTGTTGTATCTAATAAGTGAATTATGCTTTCTCTCAGAGCCTGTGACTTTATCCTGATCTTGAGCCTGGAGAAAACATACAGCTTGAGTCTTATTTCTATCTGGCTATCAAAACCCAGTGCTTGGTCACCCGGCCTCACCTACTTCCAAAGATACTGTGTGGGGAAGTAGTGCCTGGCTGAGCAGGGCTCTGACCTTCCCTCCACTCCTGCCTGGAGGTGGCTGGCATCCCATGACTGTCCCAGTTCCACACCTGAAGGATATGAAGGAAGAGAACCTTAATTAGTGAATGTGATGAGGCATTCCAAGAATCCACACAAGCATGTAAAGCCTATTCCAGTTTCTTTCAGAGTGGATGGCATATAAAGAGAAGTGTTAGGTTGTTTGTAATTATCAACACCTTCGGTGCTTATCTGCTGGCATGGGCCATGAGGAACAGCCCAGTGACTGTCTGTATCTATTTCGCAGCTGTCACAAGTGTATTTGGTCATCTCTGCTGGCTATCACATGTCAGACAGACAACAAATCCGTTTTCTAAGAAGCACAGAGGTTTTATTATTATCTGAAAATGCTATGAGATTTCTTAATCATTCTGAATATCCGGTGTGATATCCTACATTTCAGGGTGACATACAAGAGCCTTCCTGAAGGGGAATCTCAGGCACTTGGCCCTAACTGCTTTCCGCCAAAGTACAGCTCTGCTATCAGTAATGGGTATATGACCAAGGGTAGAGCAGAAGAGCTCTGTATTTCTGGGTTACCATGAAATGATCCAATGTGCCCTGCAATCTACTGACGGGCAATCTGGGACAACAAGGCACATAACATCATCTTGATATTTTGAGAAATGGGGGCGTAAGAATTAGAACGTTCTTGTTGGCTGCTTTAATGCTTTTTTCATAACAGCAAGTAACATCTGTCCAAAAAATAAAAAATAAAAAAGGAAAATTACTGAATATTTAACAGAAATGCAGCTATTTCTAAAAAGGAAAGAAATTGGCAAAAAGATATTGTGAGCCTTCTAACAATAAAACTGTCTGATAACTTTTCCCTTTTCAGAATGATTTACTGCATAGACAATGTTGATGAAGCTTGGATAAGATTTGAAATTACATGGAATGATAAAAGGAATTTAATGTCTATTTTAAGGATAATAGATACTGCATCTTTCTAACACAAGTTTAATTGTAGAATTTGAATAGTTTTGTGTGCCTTGACAAATCTGTAGAACTATGTACATAAATACAATTCTGTGATTTCATAAATGACTTGATGTTATATGCTTCAGATTTTGTACCGTATAGACAAGGAGTACTCCTTGGGAAGTATTTTGATTCTACAGTTTTTGGATTTAGTATACTTTTCTGTTACTAATTTTTATCAAATTTAAAACACTATAAGCAGCGTATAAACAAAATATGCCATGTAGACCTAAGTTGGCTGTAAAGCATCACATCCTTTGTTTAAAAATATATGGAAAATTGAATTCAAAGGAATGAGAACACTTGAAGAAAACAGTTCTGCTTTGCATCAAATGAATGGGGTGAGAATCCTTCTCTTGGCTCACAAAAGATTGTGCAAAAATTCAGGGTTACAAATAGGATGCAAGTTCAAATAGTATTTAAGTTCTTGACAGTCTTTTTGTGTTGTCCATTAAATTGGCTGAAATGAACTGTGGAATACTTTACTTAACAGAGCATTATATTTGACTTGGATGAGTACAGTACGTAACAAACAAAAAATCCACCTGGAAATGTTCTCCTCTCTCATCAGATGCTAATAGCATTATAGCAAGATTTTTAATGGTAATTGCAAATTTTCTGATTTTAGGGAGGCCTTGGGAAGAGTGCAAGTGAGAAACTTTGGTGGCTTTCATAGAGCAGTTCATGGTTTATTTAGGTCCCTATTGATGCAGAAGGATTTTCTTGGACACAAATTAAAACAGGGAAATGGTATGGAAGTTGAATAGCTAGAAAACAATGAGGGCATAATGACGTTAATTGTTCTGTGTTTATCACAGTGGGCTCAATGTAGTGTCTTCATTGTCTATGAATGTCTTGGAGTTTGCAAGCTGAGGCAGACCCTCTATCAGTAAGTGCATTCCTGTCATTATCTTGTTCTCCCGCTCCACAGGTGTACATCACACTTGGCAGAAAATTTGAAAAGACGTGAATCTTGAAATAACACAGGAAAGCAAAGATGCAAGTGGTGAGAAGGGAAACGTTAGCAAAGGACCTGGTAAAGAACTTTTGCTTCTGCTTTCTCTTGTCAGGTCTCTTCTATTTTGTCATCTACTGTGATAATCTCTAGGGATGGAAATATTTGTCCCACACTGCATCAGAGCTTCTTTTCACTGTCTACAGTTAAGTCATCTGAATATTTGATGGATGAAGCTAGAAGTCTTTTTCCTTCTAGCAAATTTGCTTACATTTACTTTTTAGTTTTCACATGTGTATGCACACGCATGTGGAGAATATAACTTTGTTCAAGAGACTAGAAACTGGGGCAGCAGATTAGCTGAAACAAATGAGGCATTTTGTAGAAAGCGGGGCAGAAGTGTACTGCTATAGGGAGTCTGTACTGCCTGTGGAGCTCTGAAAGCACAAGCAGCAGAAGAGCAGAGGAGAGTATTTTTAGAGTGGATTTCACACCATTTATATACTTTCTCGACTGTTATCTCTTTGGAAACTTCTGGGCCTCCAGCAATTAATGCTGTGTGCCATCCAGCTGAATCAGTGCCTCTTCTGGACTAAGATGCGTGAGCCAAGTTAACTCCAGATATCCTTTCTTCATTACCTCCATTACAGATTTCAGCTGAGGAATGTAAGGATATGCAAGTCAGTTAAACTCCTTAGGATCAGTCTAGAAAGTAACAATGGAACTTCTTTTTTTCTTTAATGGCTAAATCAACTTAATCTTCTATCTTCTTGGAATAGATTGAAGCACATTTTTAAGCAATTGCCAAATGCCTGCAATAGGTAACAATGCAAAGATGAGTGAAAAAGCATAACCCAAATGAAGAAAATATTCAAAGCCTAAAACTTGAAGAATATACATATTGTCCAGGTTAGCTAAGTGATCAAGAAAAGTCACATACTTTCACAGAATTCTTTTTTGTGAGCTGATTTGAAGACATGGCCTCTAGTTCAGAGGGACCTGATGTCTGTATTTGACTCTCTAAATGATGCTTCTCAAGAGATTTCATTCTATCCCCTGTGACCTACTCATGTTAAAACAGATGCACTACCCAAAGAAACCATCTTGTAAATACATGCTTTTTATCATTCCCAGATCCTTTCAGATTCTTCTGTGCTGTTTTTGCCAAAAGAGGATGTTTCTTTTCAAATGCCCTTTAGTCTCAGTCTTCTCCTCAGTCTTCATTTCAGTATATGCTTCAGTATACGCTTCCTTCACTGAATTTCTAGTTCAAGAGTGTGTATTGTTTGTATAATTCTCTGGAGTAGGTAGCTCAGATACTGCTTAGTTTTACCTTTAAATAGGAAGACGAGGTTTTCTCATACTTCCATCCTAATTTTCTCCTGTCATGTATGAACTACAGACAAATTTGTCTTCCACAGTCAACCACAGAGAAACGAGAACTGATTCTGAAGGATGCTTACTAGAAAGACTGTCATATAGGAAAGCCATGAAAATATGAAAGTCAGTATTTTTAAGTTCTTCAAAACTAAAAAAGTATTTTTAGTTTTGTAGGGAAAACTGAATCCGTAATTTGCACTCACTTTTAGGCAATTTGTTGTAATGTTCAAAGAGTGGAGAGCTCTTAAAAGGATTCTACATACAAAGGATACTCATATTATGAATGTATACTTTCATACCTACTTATAAGTACATTATAACATAAATATAGTGTAATTTGAATGTATTAAGATAGGGATTATTAGGGGAGGAGAAAGGAAAAGAGGGAAATTTTACTTAATTGGACATCTGAAATAAGGACAATGGCAGTCAGTTGTTAAACTACTTGCAAAATGCTAAATGAATATCACTTTATGTTATAGGAAGCTGCAATTCTGGAAGTGCTGACAGTGTGATAGTTACAGCAGGGCAGACAGTTTTTCCCTCGTGAGTTTTCTTGCTCCTCTAATTTGCAGAACTCCTCTGAAACAGATTCTCTCATTTTTTGTTTCATGAGGATTGTTCATGCTATTACAATCTGTGAATATTCAAAATTTACCCTATTATTTGAATACATTTGGCCAGTTAAATTGTATGCAATTCTTGCTTCTTGATTGGAGAAAAACAGACAAATTCTTTGTTCAAATATTTGCATTGATGCATTTTCCATTGTTTTGAAACTATATTCATACATTTGACTTTTAAATGATTTTTTGTGAAGATTGATTTACCAAAAGTTATTGCTCAGATCTTTCCACGAAGCATACTTAATAACAATGTGAATGTAACCAGGCTGTCCTGATTTGAAAACAAGAATTTCTGTGACAATTGATTTTGAACTTTATATCCAATTTTCATGTAATATGTTGTTTTATGTGCTGTGAACGATTCACCCGCAGAAGCTGCTAAGAAACATAGTTGTGCTGTCTTATCTTGTGGCTGTTTACTGATAATGCCATGACTCTTATTAAATATTTAGGAAACTCTTACTGAAGCACTGTTCTTCAGCTGTGATTGTGACATAGCTGGGTACTCAAATAGAAATTGTATTCCCTTAAAGGATAACTGAGTGTTGGAGTTTAGAGGATCTTATTTGCTTTAAGCTTACAGTTCATAACATCAAGTAATAAGGTAGTTTATGCATACCAAGGTGAAGGGAAAAACAGAGGTAATAACATCAGATATCCATGGGGAAGCTAGTAGAATATTTCTGCCTGCTTTGGGACCCCAACCGCAAGGTAAGAAAACACAAAGAAAACAGAGCTCGGGTCCCATGTGTGTACATGATGTGTGCCTAAGGCTGGCTTTGGAGAGGTGGAGGCTAGTCTTCATCAGATATTACAGATATGTGGTGAGAGTCAGCAGCTCTTCATCATGTTATCCGATATAAGTTTAGTACTAAACCAGCCCACTCATCTGTTCAAGACACTGCGTATTTCCTCCAAGGAGCCTATATACCTGATCAGTGCTCCCATCTCTATCCCTCCACCCCATGCTTCTTTTTTCTTTCTTTTTTTTTTTTTTAAATTAAATATGGTGGATTCACAGCTGCTTTTTATTTCAGTAGCAGTTTGGGGGATTTTTTTTTTTTTTTCTTACTAACACCACATCAGATTTCATGCCAGGAGAGGAAAGACCCAATGACAGGGATGGCCTATTTGCTGCACCCGAGTTAGAGGCAAAGCTGTGATTTCAGTGTGGATGAGCTTGAGAGCAAGAAATATGTGGGCTCAGAGGTGAAGCTGCGCTGGAGATCACCTGTCTTTTCAATAGTCATGCTTGGATTAATTTATACCTGTGCCATATGAATTTTCTGTTCTCTGTTCAGGAAGCTGTTTGTCTTCCTGCCCCACATGACCATTTCCTTCAGCAGGTGAGGAGCTTGTATAGGCCGCCTGCTCTCCCCTCTTTGAGAGCTGATGTAGTTTTGTGCTTCTTGACATCAGCTGATCCTCTTCAAACTGTTTCCTCAAGATGTGGTTTGTCAACAGAAAGAGAAATCAAAGAAGCGAGAGTTTGCCTTGTTTCTCATCCAGATAAGCAAGCTCTCTTCTGGTTTAGCTGAGCACGTGTTGCTGTGCACATCTGACTGCCAATACATTTGTGAGTTCCAGAAAAAGCCAGTCCCGTTTTCCATACTGCATCAGCAAATGATAAAGCAAATGGCATGCAGACAGGGTAACCTCAGAGCACTAGTAATTTAGATAAAGAGTTGACAGCAGAGGACAACTTTTAAAACACACACAATTTTAGGTACTGTTGGTTGCTCTGTGTGACATGTGGGATTGTGCAGATCCACCCTTGTTGCCTTGTTCCCCTAGGACCCAGGGCTCATGGTCTTTCCTCCTCTCCAGGGAGGCCACCTGTGGAGACCTCATCTCAGCTGTCCTACAACCATTCAAGCATGAAACTGGGACATGCCAAAGTTCAACTGAGCTCCAGGATTTACTGAGGAAAAAAAGAAGCGTATGACCACCAGTGAAATCCAAAGGGCCAAAGAGGCTAGATTTTTATGCATAAAAGCTGGATAGAACCAATTACTCTCACATGGGTCAGGTTGTTGGTTCGGCTTAATGTTCTTGAAGTTTTTTTTCCAACCTAGATGATTCTAGGGCTTATGCAATTTGTGATGAGCCAAGCAAAGACCTTTCTCTCAGTCACCACTATGTAAAATGGTTGCATTCATGGCTTGAGACCATTTTCTTCCTGAGCTGGGATTCCTTAGGTGACCAAGTGCACTGCTAAAGGGACAGAAAGCAGCCTGCTCCATCCCTTGACTGCTATAGTATAGCAAATATTATGTATAACTGATTTTTGTGAGAGCAATGAAAAGTGTATGAGTTTGCAAAAGGTTTATGTATGTTTTATAGCAGGAACAGCCATGAGAGTAAAATGACATTGTTTTACTCTTTCATGCTTCCTTTCTACTTTTAGATCCCATTGCCTGTGAAGTCAAGCAGGAGGTTCTTCAGTTTCTGCAAATGTCTCAGGGAAAATGTAGCAGTACAGTTATGTATTTTTGAAATGGCATTAAGCACATTGTAAATTCTATCAATCAAACTGAATATTGCCAAATGGGATATTATGTTTGTTAATGAAGCATGTTTCCCATTCACACTCCCTAATCAAGCAGGAAACAGAGGCTACAGCACTTTTTCTGTAATTCCCTGCAGCCAGAGTCTTGTTTCCCAGAACTTTCTCCACTGGGGGTGTTCCACCACTGAATATTATTTCCAGTACAATGGGGTTTTCAGCAATGATAATTATGCTTTGAAAATGCTAAGTGACAGGCTCATAGCTGGTATAAAGTGATTCAAATGAACCTATGCTAGTTTCATGTCATAGCCACTGTGTGCATGTAGTAGAAAAGCAAAAGCTTTAATCCCCGCAAATGTTTCTTTTTAATTAGAAACATTACTAGGGAAAAGGCAGAACTTCTTTTATTTCTTTTCTACTTTTTTTTTTTTTTTTTTTTTTTTTTTTATCCACAAGTAAATAAATGTTGGACTAGGATGGTCCTTCGTGGTCAGAAAGTCCAGCATGATTTTACTAAATGTAGATATATTTTGAGAGTGAATAGTCTTGCAGATCTCAATGGTTTTGAAAGCCTGGCAAGCTATGGCTTCTAAAAATTGGAAGCAAAATAATTTGAAAGCATGTAAATTGTATACCGGATAAGAGAAAACCACCTTCTGATTTGTAAAAAAAATCATGGGATTTTTTGCTTAAAAAAAAAAAAAAAAAAAAAAAAAAAAAAAAAAAAAAGATGACAAAAACCCGCTGAGAATTGGCTGTACCATTAACTCAAGGGATTATGTTATGTAAATCCATTTCCATGTAAGGCTTTAAATGTTATACTGCTCTAAATTAGCTAAGGATTACTTTGTCCTCTAAATTAGGTGAGGATCGGTTTGTCCTCAGACAGCCTTGTGACAAAAGGAATGGATTTCCAGTCATTACGGTAATCTGCTACAGTAAATTGAAAGTTAAATTTCATCCCTTACTCTATCTCTGAAATAAACACAGTAATTGTTTACCTTGTCACTGACATTCTAGTTGTTACAATTTGATTTAAATACTGAATTAGCAATATTTAGTTAATTTTTTTATATTAAAAATAAGAAAATAAGTCTGAAAATAGAAATCATCATAATGAAAAGACATTTTTATTTTATGGAGGAACTGAAGAAAACATCTGAACATCTATACACACTGAAGAAAATATCTTAATTTGCTTATTATAGTTTTATTGCATGCATTTAAAAATATGAAGGCTACCCAGAAAGTAATGCCTCCTATTTCCCTGTGTTGGCCCATGACATCAGAGGCAGATATTGGTATTATGGTAGTAGAGACTGAACCATCCTGACAATATTCCATGACATTTTGTTGCAGTCTGAGAAATGGCAACAGAGGAACATTCTGACATGATGGAATATGACATGGAAGTGTGGTGTGTCATTTAATTCCTCCATGTGGAAAAAAATGGCAACCACTGACATTAACTGGTACCTGCTAAGCTTTTATGGAGACCAAACAGTGGATGTGAGCATAGTAAGGCTGTGGGTGGTGCATTTCAGCAGTGGTGACTGAGATGAAAATGACAAGTTACGTTTTGGATGACCATGAACAGCTGTCACACCATGAAATGAAGAGTGTCTTGATCAACTCATCTGTGCAAATCAGCTCTGTGTACAGAGCTGATTATCTTCAATGCATTAGAAACAATGATGGCTACGCTGGACTATCTGGTTTGTGCCAGGTGAGTTCCATGAGTGCTCACAGAAGAACAGAAAAACACTGTATACAAGTTAGTCAGGACCTCTTGAACCAGTATGAGTCTGAAGATGATTGTTTCCTGGATTGCATCATTACTAGTGATGAAACATACGTGTCATCACTACCACAAGCTGGAGTTAAATTTCAGTCCATAGAGTGGTAACATGTGCATTGCCCATTAAAAAAAATCCCTCTGGGTGCCCAGTCAGTGCTTTGTATACTTTATCACCAGGAAAGTTGTGAGAAAGGACCAACCAGTAGATGTTTTCCTTTTTTTGATAAAGTTGTTATAGCAGCAATCTGTCTCTGGCATTGTGAGTTTAGTGTCCAGAGGTCAGTTTGTCTATTTTTTTGCTCTTCCGTAAAAACTCTTTACTTTGCTGTACTGTAGAATGAGATCCATAGCAGTCCCCATTTTAATCTTAGTTTTAATATCATCTATACTCTGTGTCCTCTGACTATTTTTTGCCACTGAAGACAAGTACATCACATTAGCCGTTTGCATAATGTGATTTAAGTTGGTCGAATTTCTTTCTTTATTTGGTAATAACTGTATAAGTGTAAAGTAGCTTTTTTAAAAAAGTTTGGTTTTAATTTTGATTTTGACGAAATGAACTGTGACGTTCTCTTCACTGAAGTCTGCGGCAAACATTTCACTGACTTCACAGAGACCATTATACTATCCACTGTATGTGTGCACAGAAATATTACATTCCCTGAATTGATCACCTGCTGAGCTATGTTTCAGATAACAGCTATGACTGATAGGGGGAAAAGAAAAGAGATGTTAAGAGCTGAGAAATTTAGCAGAACATAATCCATTCCCTGTTTTGGAAATGTTACTTTTAACAGGTCCTACGGAAGCTATGGTGCCATTCAGGCTTCTGCCTTCTCTTACCTATGTCCACCTCGGATTTTAACTTCCTGAATTTCTGTATCTTTTGGTTTCCCATTCTCTACAGTTCAGACAGAATTAATTTTTCTTCTAGCTTGTTGTAGGTGATTTCCTGGAAACAGAAGTGAACCTTAAACTGTGTAGCTGGTGGACACAGGTCTAGAGTTTGGGAAGGCACATTTCTGATTATGTTCTGACACTGTCATATTATCTGCAAGTATTTATGTGATTTTAACATGCACAAGTAACTATCTGCAGAGATGAAAAAAATGCGGTCTTGTGGGTAACCTCTCTCTTTCTCTCTCTCTTTTGAAGTTGTTTCTTACATTTGGATTATTTCAACATGAAGTAACTTTTTCTGTCCTTACCTACTACTTTGACAATACTTTATTACCTGTTCTGCTGTCTTAAAACGCTGCTCTAGTCAAGGTATCTGCATGACCTGGTTAGTGCTACTGTGCCATTTGCACATGTGGGAGCTGAACTTCAGAGTGAGCTTTGGGACCAGCTGCAACTTTACCCTTTTTAACTGCTTTCTATTTGCTTGAGTCACTGTACTTAGTGAAACTAAGTAAAGCAATTGTGAAGCAGATTAGACTATGAAAATAAGTGAAGGAGAAAGAGGAGATGTATGACTTCGGTGTAACTTATCTTTGACGTGCTTATCCATTATTTTTCACAGATGCAAAGGTTAAATCCATTAACTGATGATCTTCCAGTGTGGAGAGAGAGCTGACAAGGCATGAAGAGCTCAAGCTAGCAAAACCACAAAGTACTTGATCTTTGAATGTATGACTTTTATTGTCAGCAACAAAAATGACTTGACTTTCATGTGTTCTCTCTATGTGTGAGGAAATGAACATAAATTAATAGCTACAGTCATTTCCTCTGGGTAAATCTATCTAAACGATCTTAAATACTAGAATGCAGAAAGGCTAATGGCTTGACTGGCTGACATGATAAACATCTACAGCTGTTTGTGAAGCTGAAGGCAGGTCTTGCCTTTGAAAATCAGGTCACATCACCAGCAATGTCTTTATAAAGAATCCTCTTGATTTTAGGAATGTTTACATAACCCTACACTTGGACAACAGTCTGATGTATCACTTCAACATCTGAGTTCCTAAAAACCGAAAAGGTTGGAAGTGGTTGGGCTTGTGTGCCTTCCAGGAACTGTTCGATGATAGGTGTAGTGTTTTTATCCCCAGTTCTTGAATGTGTCAGTATTTTGTGTTTATACCTGAAGAAACAGTATGTAGACCTTAAGGTAATTTCTAGGAAATGAACAAACATTTGAGGTTTTATAATTCACATGTGCTAACTTCCCTTGCTAGAAATACAGTTCAGGGATAAAACAAACTCAACAGTTCATGCCTGAGTGATTATAATTTTTCTGTTACAGGATATTTGTAAACCTGTTATGCAGCTTGGCCATGTTTTAATTTTATGTTTGTTATATTTTTGTTTGTTAGGAAAATGATTTCATGTCAATATTTTCATATTACTGGATAATCTTACTAGAATAGGAAAGAAAAATAATTTGTTTAGAAGACTTCAAGATGTCACTTCTTGTTCAGTAATTGAAACAAAATATAAAGCAGAAAAAAAATGGTCAAGATTAGAAAACTTTAGACATCTTATAATGTGAATATCAATGGCAAACTCTTTGAATGTCGAACCAGATAAATTTTGTTTTACGTTTTTTAAATGAGAAACTTAGCTAAATATTGATGTTTTATGAGTTGCATTTTGGTAGTATGTAGCACAAGGACAGTCCCACAAACAAACATGATGCTAGCATGTGCAGTAAAGAAATTTTGGAATGATTTGTCTCTTTGGCAACTATAAATCTGGAGCTGTCAGGTGACTGACAAGTTCAAGGCTCTTCCCTAGGACTGGGAAAGGCTTCTTTGCTGTGGACTCTTAGGGTAGACTTCTGGGCACTTGCTCAGATCCCAGAGCTCTATAGAGGCTTGGGAACAAAGTGGCAGACGTAGTCCCACATCTTGGCCCAACTCATAAGCCAGCCACATTTTGTTGGTAACACTTTCTAGCTAGATAGGACTTTACACAGGCCTAAAGCAGCGTGTGTTAGCAAAGATAAGTAGCTCACTCTCTCTCTGCTTCATTGCCTATTGCAGAACGTTTCAAGCAGATCTGTGAAAACAACCAATCCTAATAACCTGCCATCTGGACTCCAGAAATTTCAGGGTTTCTGACTTTAAACTAGCTTTAATCTGCTCGCTGGGCTGCATGTGTTGCTGGCTGGAACATCTCCAGGCTAGAGTGTCCTACCTGAGAGAGAGGAAGGATCACTTCAGATGCGCATATCTTAGCCAACCTGGAACACAAATTTGTGTGGAACCTGAGCAATCATGCTCTATTTCACCTCCTATGTCATATGGTATTTACAGACCTACCCTGTGTCTTCCCACTGGGACTCAGTGTTCATACAGTCTAACAATACAGACCTGACTTCAATGACAGCTCACACCTATTTTTTTATCCTCTTGTAGTTTAACTGCAGAAACAATTCTCTCAAGATTGTCAGATAATTAAAAAACAACCAAGTCAGCAAATTTTAGGAAATTGCCACTCAGTAATGGCGATGTACATTGTACGGTAACTGTTGAGTCATAGCCTGAACCACTGACTGATACCCTGGGGAAAGGAGCCAGCCAGCCCTGGGAGCACAGGTGAAGGCAATTCAGCTGTGTTACTGGAAGGGTAACTCTCTTAGGCCTCATTTAAGGGCTGACTGCCACGGGGGAGGAATCTTTTTCTGGAGATCTCTCTCTAATGGAGTTTTCTTGTGAGCCTAGGTGTTCAGAGAGGGGTGAGTACTTCTCCTTTTTCTTTGTAACACCTTTCTATTGTGCTAGTCCCTTTGTTTTTACACCTCCTGTATCACTGTTCCATCATATCAATCTTTCTGATTATTACATACATGCATCTAACAACAAATTGATTACTATAAATATCTGACTGTCTTATTTTAATATATGACTAGTTACATTACATTTTATTTTTCCTCTCAGCTGAGTTTTGTAACCATGCATAAATTCCTCAAACACCACATGGAAAAGCAAAGTTGAAAATACTGAAGCTATTAGCAGATAACACACTTGCTCAGTGACTTGCTGCTATCTACTATGGCCTGCCTGCCTGATTTGGGTGAAGGAGTGATTGTACCCAGGCAGTAAAACAAGAAAAAGAAGGAGAGAAAGAAATACATCTTTTATCGCTTTTCTATATATTCTGGGTTTCCATAATATGGCAGTAATCACACAGTATTAACATATATTTCAGTTTATAAAACTGATTTACAGTTTACAAGAATTTGAGTAGGAGTAGAATCTAAGCTTACCTCCACCTGGTAGCATTAGCCATGGTTCAGAAACTTCAGACCTATGTAAGAGGGAGTATAATTTAGAGTTAACAAGAAGGATTCTTCAAGTTTCCATTCATATTGACTAATTCATGCCTTTGAGAAAAACTCCTGACTTCTATTTTTACCTTAATGGATCAGTATGGAAAATGAAATTTCACAGAAAGGCATTGAGGTTAAGTTAATATTTATGAACTTTGAAAGTTCTATGTAAATTATAATAATAAAAAAACCTGCTGCTTAGTTTTCTCTGAGGTGCTGATTAGTGACTGCGAAATTGAGTAACCTTTGCTTAGTTTACAAACTGGAGATTGTATTCCAGCATTATGAATACTACTAGAATCTTAGTATCGCAAGTTTGGAAAGGACCCAGCAGATCATCTAGTGCAACTGTCCTCCCATCACCATTACTACCACAAGCCACTAAACCATGTCTGGTTTAACTACTAGCAAGCATCTCTTCCCCTTGAACAAATACCTCATTTGGCAGGTTCAAATAAAGACAGAGGGTATAAACAGCTTCACAGCAGAAAGCCTTCCCAGTTTTGCTGTTTTGATGAACCCTCTTAGAGAGGGAAAAAAAAGAAGTAGTAAATTCTTATTTTAAAGGGTGTGGTCCTAAACTCTGACAAAAATCTTGTTCTGTAGCTAAGAACAGGTGCAAACTTTAACAAATGTGTACTATGGCTCTAAATGGTTAAATGTGGCATAGTCCTGATTCTGAAAAGTATGTTTTGAGACAGAAGACCATAACAAAAATTGTTAGTAAATATCCCTGGCGGCATGAAAAGCAGAACATCTGCTGAAGTCATGAGTGGTTTGTTGCTTGAGTTAGCAGCAGGGCAGCTGCTAACTGATTAGCTATGGCTTGATAAGAGAACAGGAGCACAGTGGATAGAAATATTTGTCATTTGAAGTTGCTAGAAATCAGGCTAAAGCGTTAAAACCTAGATAGCATCTTTTTCTTTTTAATTCTTTTTTATTTTGAGAAACTGCTGTGTTGACTTTTAGACTATTAATGCATCTCCAAACTGAAATACATGTGGATGAAATCATAGGACTTCATCCGGTGTTCACCAGAAGTAAACATTTGCCTATTTCTACCCAGAAAATCACATAGTGCATGCAAAATACTGAGCACAAGTTCCAAAATTAAGTTTAAGCATAGACTTAGGATTTCCCACATATGCTGAGATTAGCTGCAATACGGCACTTGCATTCCTTTAAGCCTATGTTGTGGGTCTGATTTGCAGAGCTGTGTCACCAGCCTGAACTTTGGGCTGCATGCTGAAGACAGTCCTTGTCTGCTTTTTTCCCTGAACTCTGCTTGTGTGAGGATCTCTCTGATTTAAAGCAGATGTGGTAATTCAAACACCTGTGAACCTCAATTAGGCCAGGTGTAAGGGTGAGTTAATTATGGGTTCCAACATAATTAACTTAGGCTGTCTTTTCTGTTGGACTGTTTTCCTTCATTCCCTGCCCTTCAGCCTGGATGAGGAGTTTTAACTGTGAGAGCCACTATAATAAACCAACCATTTGCTGAAGCTGTTTTTCCTGCTAGGTCTGTAGGAAAAGTTTCTCAGTTCCCTGCAAAGGCGGCAGCGTTGGCAGCATGTAAAGTGTATATATACTTGCAGGCATGTTCAATAAATGCTCGTACATCAGTTGAAGCATGTAGCCATGAACACAGAACGTCACTGTAAGGTGACACGTGTTGCCTTCCCAAATGGCATGGAAGAGATGTGAAATACATGGTGATCTTCCCATGGCAGTGCTTGCAGATGTAGTTTTATATTGGCTGGATGAACGTATCAAAGGTAATTTTATATTAGCTGGATAGAACAAGAAAAGTTTGTTAAACCTGTCTTATTCAGTTTTGGGGATGGAAAAGGGCAGTCTTTTTTTTCCACAAGTACTTAAACATATTTTGTGTAAGATGCTTCATTTTTGGCATAGTTCTCATGAGATTCAAGTTTGGTATTCCTCTCATAGGAATTTAATAATTTTTCTAAATTCACTACTTTACATACAGATTTTATATGTATGTGTAGATACAGTGATTAAAACCTGTGTAAGCAGCATATGCTTCTGAAGGAAGTAAGTCACACTTGCATTTCCATGGTTCTTGTGACTGACACACACCTCTGAATATTCTCAAGTCATCTGCTTTTACCTATCCCTGTCTCTAGCAAAAAATGTGGTAAATTACCTGAGGGCTTCAGAGCAAATAAAGCAAGTTGTCTGTCATACTACAATGCTGGGAACTGAAATCTGTGTAAAAAAAAAAAAAAAAAAAGTGTGTGTATATATATAAATATATGTTATCTTGGGCCAGTATACTTGCATCACCAAGGGTACATCACTGAGACTTGTAGTCTCTGGTAAATTACTGCCAATGGAAAATGTGACCACCAGCAGGGTAACTAAGGAAGTAATACAGAATGTGATCTGGATGGTCATGGTTTTGTATAATGTTCATAACAGGCCAAGCGCGACAAAATTCTTAAAATAAATTATTGTGTAACTGTGTCATTATGCGTGTAACCTGAGGAGGAAATGAATTAACCATTACAATCCAATCAGAACATGCATATTACAGACTGCAGATTTATCAAATGAAAGAAAGAAAAAATGGCTTTCAAAACAGGAAAATTAGAGGGAAGTTAGATAACCTTTTATTTAATGCTTACTATATGCAAGTTTTTGCATGTCACCTTACTCCTAAAAGTAAGGAGAGAAAATTAGTGAAGATACTTTCTCTGACTCTATAATAATTTGCTTGTAATGGAATAGGAATGAATTTATTTTTTTTTATTATCGCTAATATAAAAGGTTATTTATCTTGGAGTGCGAGGAACCTAATAAAAATTGACACAAAGTATTTATACTTAAATGGCTTATTATTTTAAAGGGCACAATAATCTTCCATCAGGAGACATGGATGTGTTTTACATTTTTCAGAACTGTGTCTAACTGGTGCTTTTAAAGACTTCTATTAGGATGTAATGAAGTGTTGGGAAAATCCTCTCATAGTGGCAGGAAAAAGATCTGCATTAATTTAACTTTATATTGGTTTAAGCATAAGAAGCTAGCTTAGTGAGGGCAACTGACAAAATACTTCTGAACACAAGTGGGGAAATAGTTAGTAAAGAAATATGAGAGCAGAGTACGGGGGGGAAAAAAAAACAACCAACCCAACAGGGTGGTGAGAGTCCTATGTGTAGAGCCATATAGGAGAGAAAGGGCTTTGCAGGCATATCTGTAAGCAAATCCACTTAAATATTACGGAATTTTGATTTTTCCATGTAAGGAATTTTATGGATTTTTTAGTAAATGAGTAAATGTACAAGAAAATCTAAATAAGGGCCCTAGCAAATTTATACAATTTGATCTTTGTAGGAAGTTTATTGAAATGTGGATGGAAATATATTAAAAAAAAAAAAGAAATATTTCACCTTTTACTCCTCATATGAGGAATCTGATTTTGGAGTCTGCTGTGTTATTGTTCCAGTCCTATTGTTCACTTCCACAGTTCATTTACATGCTGGTCCTGACTAATAGGAGGGTTTAAAAAATATAACTGTAATGATAAACAAACTTGTTTGAAATCATCCAATGCACTGACACCAGAAGGTCATTATTTCAGAGTATAATTATGATAACAAGAAGTTAAAGTTCTTGAAGCTTCCTCTGCTGTGAATAAGAAACATGGGTTTCACCTCACCTAACCATATCATAGTTCTACCCTCTAACGTGGTTCTGTACATTTCTATCATCAGTGGAAAAGTATGGGCAATTGCAGGCAAGCTCCTGCCCTGCAGCTCAGATGGTGCCAGGAGACCAACAAATCCCATCCATGGAGGTCAGATGGGGCCTTCTGTGCTCAGCAGCTCAGACTGCTGCAGCAAGCTGATAGACTTCCAAAAGTTACTGACAACCATAACAGGTGTTGGAGTCACCATCCCTGGAGGTGTTCAGGAAACATTTTATGTGCTGTACTGAGGGATGCAGTTTGGTGGGAAATACTGGTGATGGTTGGAATGGTTGCTCTTGGTGGTCTTTTCCAATCTTGGTGATTCTATGGCTTTATGATTTTTATGAAATTAATAGTCTGACATAAACATGAGAGAGTTCCCAGAAACTGCAAAGTTGTGTCATTTCTCTTAAATCCAGGGACTTGCCCTCGCTGTGCTTTCTTTTATATGTTTTTTGTGAGGTTAAAGCGTCACAGAAAAAGTTTCTTAGTATCTTGTCACAGTTCACCACATTTTTCAGGGAGGAGCTTATAGTTTGGAGCAGCTTCTTTGTCCCAGTTTTCTTAGTTCTTACTCAGCTGAAGCTCCTGAAGGTAGTCATAATTCTTTCTGTTAATAGAAGAAGAATAGAAGAAGCCTAAAAACTGGGAGTAGAAAACATATGTTGATCAATGAAGCTTTGGTAGGACTTAACAAGTCAAAATTTTAGGCACTGCAGTTAAATTTCTAATGTATAAATTGTAAGGTGGATTTACTTTAATGGCTTCCTGTTAAACCCACCTGTATTTATAAAATACCTTAAGCATCCTTAAATTCCTCTTGCATTTCAGACATGACAAAGACACACACAGAGCTCAATTTGATCATACTTCAAGGCTTTTCACTTGAAATTTCTGGACTTGGTATGCTTTAATTACATGTCAGTATGAATAGAGCTACACAAGGGTGCTCCTCAGACAGAGCAGAGCGGTTGTCAGCTACTGCCACTGACATAAATGGTTTTCATTTGCACTCTTTGTGTATTGGTTGTTGGATACAATATGGAGCTTTGAATTGAAGCATAAAAGCAGTTCTCACCTCTTTCCCCCACGTCACTGTTAGTAAGTTTTAATTGTAAAAGATGCAGTAGATGGAGTTTTTCCTCTCAGCGCTGCTGTCCTATTTTCCTGTGATATCCCCTGGGGATCTAAGATGAGTTTAAGTCAGTCCATTTTTTCTCGACTGACAGAACAAATGTTCAGATGCTTTAAAATTTAAAGAGAAAAATATAGAGATGGGCGGACCAGTTCAGAAGGGGTAGAAAACTCCCTTGCAAATTAAATAACCTTTTTGCTTGCTTGATGGCTTCTGTGTTGCTTTTGTTTGCTTTTAATTTTCTCTAATGATGTTTTATGTTCTGGGAGCTCAGCATTCCCAGTTGCCTCTTCTGCATCTGAAGAGGAAATCTGTGTGGCACCAAGGACCCGCAACCAGCGGAGAGAATTCTGTGTTGTGAACTTTGCCAGGGACTGCACCTACGTGCGGAAGACTTTTTGCGTGAAAATTATTTCTGTGGCACAGCTTAATGCTCATTAATATTTATGAGGTAACATAGCTGCTCTGCATGGATTGAAGAAAATTCCCAGTTTCAAGGACGTTTGTTCCTTGTTTAAAAAGAACCGTTTGAGAGCTACTGTGGTAAAAAAGTTTTGCAGCTGGGAAAGCAGGGCAGAAAGTACTGAGTTGCTGAAGATATATTTAAATGTATTTTCTGTTTCTATGCATATTTTCTGTTGTTCTATTTGCATATCTTGTTCTGAAAGTAATGCCTTCTATTTATTTCCATGTGAACCACAACAGATGCGAAGAGCACAACAACACTATTTGGTAGAGTGCATTCTCAGCTACTAAATGTTCCTCTCCTACATAGTCACCACTATTAGTTATGTGTTTTGGCCAGCACTGAACAAGAGCCTGTGTGCTGCACTTGTAACCATCTGCACCAGTGGATGTGTTGCACTACCACTGCTGAATTGCACCACACAACACCTCACTGTGCTTGCATGCACTGGTTGGTCTCCATAAGAATTCAGCAAGTGTTAGTGAATGTCACTGGGTGCCGTGGAGGAGCTCAGCACCACACCTTTACTTCATGCTCTCTTCCATGTCAGATGCCATTTGTCACATGGCAACAAAATGTAATGGAACACTGGTGGGAAGGTTCAACGTCTGCTCCAATACCACCAACATTTGATGTTGCGGGCCAGAATCATAAAACATAAGGCATAACTTTTGGAGCAGCACTTGTTCTTCAGAATGGTTTAACAGAGAAGCAACACGGCGACTCATCTCTGTGGTGGTGTGGTGTCGTGCCTGAAGGTTGGCTCCCTCAAGTGCTCTCAGATCCATGCACTCGCTTTGATTGTATTTATTTGCACTGAGTGGCATTACAGTTCCAGAATGGGGTGACAGAAATGCTCTGAAACGAAGCCTTGTTAGAAGGGTATTGTGCAGAGCAGAGGTCCTAGCTCTGCTGCACCCACCAAGGGCTCAGGCTATGGTTCTTGCTCCATGCTCGCGGCAGAGGACGCCGTCTCTGGGAGCACATCGGGATCGCCCCGGGCCATGGCACACTGTGGGGCGATCGGTCGCGCGCGGAGCTGGAGCTACAGCGCGTGCAGGTGGGTAACGGAGGGGGGATATGGAAGAATGTCGGCAGCACCCCTCTCTGCTCCGGCTTCCCCCAGCCGAGCGCTGTGCCCACCCCACCCCTGGATCCCTTCATGGGCAGAGTCTGACGCCTTCCGTTCCTCGAGGAAAGCGACGTGACCGGGGCACAGACAGCATCGCGCCGTGCAGGGACCCGAGCAGGCGGGAGCTGACCTCGAGCAGCGCGGGGGGGCCCGGCGGCGAGGCGGGCGCTGCCAGGCGGCGGGGGGGGGGGGGGAGAGTGGGGGCGGCTCCGCGGCCCGGCCCCCGCCCAGCCCGGCCGGCAGCGAGGCGCAAGGGGAGCGCCGCCGCCGAGCCCTGCCGCCCCGTCGCCCGCCACAGGTAGGCACGGCCCGGGGGCGGGGGGGTGCGGGCGTTACCTGCCCGGCCCTGAGCGCACGGAGGCAGGTGTGTGTGTGTGTGTGGGGGGGGGCAAGCGAGCCCCTCGACTTTTGCGGAGGAATTTCTTGTGCGGGAGGCTGGTGGGGGGGATGGGCTGCAGGTGAGGCGGAGGGGCAGGAGGTCGCGGCTTGGGATGGAGGGGCCGGGGGTGCCGGGGCGGAGGGCTGAGAGGCAGAGGGAAGCGGTGGGCAGGGGCTGCGAGTTCAGGATAGCTGCGCTGCCGCCGCTCTGCCAGCGAGAGGCGGAGGAGCCGCAGGTGGAAGCGCTTATTAAGGGCTCCGCCGGGGAGAGAAAGCCGTGGGGGTGCTGGAGCGCTGCTCCGCACACTTGTGTCCTTAAGCTTCGCTCCTCGGTACAGGAGTCGCAAGCCTCCCCGTCGGGAACTCAGCCTGCCCTGAAGAGTGCGTTCTGCTCTTGGAAGTTTTCACTTCCTTTGCTTTGTGCCTCACCCTTCTCTCCTTTGCTGCGCTCTTGGCTCTGTTTGACTGTGATCAGAACGACCTGCCTTGTTCGAGGGAGCCTCTGTCGGGAAGAAAAAATAAAAGCCCTCAAAAACAAATGCTATCTTTGTTTAAAGCTATTTGTGGCTCAAGGTTGTGACTTAGCTGTGGAATTGCATGGCTCTTCTTTGCTTGTATTGAAAGCACAATAGTGCATTAAAATAATCAAAGCTGTGAATTAGCAAGGCTCAAGTGCCTTTTAACCCTCTTACTGTCTCCTACATCAGCTCCAGTGGTCAGCGACACTCCAGCTCCCTCCGTTGGAAACTGGGAGCTCCTCGGCAGCCACTGGCACAGACGGGGTAGGAGGCGGCGAGATGGGTTAAAATAGGAATTGCTTGTACTGTTTAAAAGTTGCAGCTAATGAAGCAGAGTGCTTGCCGGTAAATTCCTGGCTTTGTTGCTGGATACCACTGTGGGAGTCATCAGGCTTTGGTGGGAAGCTAGCCTCAACACACTTGAAATGCAGTAAGTGTTGAAGAGGAATCTGCATAGATTTCATAGCTAGAGGGAAATGAAGTTTCAGCTGTCCTTCTGGGTACTGTAGGACATTAACTTTGCCTGTCTCTTCTATACTAAGAATACAAGGACTCCAGTTAGGCTCTCAGAAATCAAATGAGAGCACAAACCACAGGGGAGTAGAGGAGGCACTGGTGCTCAGTTCCTTGCAGCGGCAGGAGGGGGTTAGCCAGAACCCAGTTAAGAAAAGCACTCCCCAATCTGTAGGAGGAGGCAAAATGGTCTCAAAGAGCTTTGCTCAATAGTGGCAGCACTTTGAATCCCACATTGTCAGTGTGATCTTACATGTGTTAATGTAGGCATCTCGCGGGTATTTGCAGTGATGTCCTCCTAAGTCTGAAAGTTCAGAAGAATTTAGTTAAAAAAGGTAGTAGCTGGTTTGGTGGCCAGGCTTGAAGCAGTTTTTTGCTTTTCCTGGTATTTTGCAGAAAACTAGAACTAAAAGCCCAGGAAGATGTGGCAGAGAGTCCTGGCCATCCAACAGATCCTTTCCATCGATTCTGACTAGCTCTTTTGATTGTCCTTTCTTATCCCATAGCACTCACGCTTTCCCTTGCTGTTAGGTCCAGACTAGATAATCCTTACATTCCTTGGGTTGATTTTTCTCCCTCCGCTCCCCATTTCAGCTCTTCTTCTCCCTGTGTTTGTACTTTTCTGTTTCTTGGCTGAGGCTGAGCTGGAGCTTTCTACTTTCCTTCGGCTCAGGAATTCCTCAGTTTCTGTAACCTCTGGGTTACTTCTTAGCTGCCCCACTCAGAGCCAGTCCCCGTATTCCCCTGCATCCCCTTCCATTTTTCCTCTCCACCTCTTTCTTTCTTCCTCCTCAGTTGTGCTGCTTGTGGAGAAAGGCTGTGGCTTCATCCCCTGAGGATGTGCCTTGGGCATCTGGTGTGCATGTCAGGTGTCTGGGATGGGGACATGGTGCTCCTTCAACAGCTCTGTCAAAAGCTGTCCAAAGAAGAGAAAGTGAATTATGCAAGAGACTCCAGTGGCTCGATCAAGTTTCTTTCTTAAGTTTCATCAGCAGACTTCAATTTCATTGCTTTGGAGGTCAGACTATTGTGTTAGGGAGCCTGATGAGCATTTGCTGTGTGACAGAACTGCAAGTTTCTAGAGGAGCCCCACAGAGCCCAGCATGACGTAGGTGTTCCCATCAAACTACTTTTCCATTAATTAAAAAAGTAGGCACCCTAGATAGTATGAACTCTTTGATGAGGACATTAGAGGCAAGTTGCTCATCTTCAGCATTTTACTTCTTTTTTTTTTTTAGCTTTTATTTTTCACACATAAGTTATTCATGTCTCTTGTCTATCTGGAAAACCTCTGCTATAACCTGCAGGATCATCATTGCTCCATTTTCTATCTATCTTCTCAATCTCATTCTAATCAAGAATGTAAATACATGCATAGTGATTTGCATGTCATTAACTTCAGAAAAACAGTCATGCTAAGAATCAGGTGTTTTGTTTTTTTTTAATCTAATTTCCTTGCCTGTCTGAGAAGTAGCACCTGGAATTCACAAACAAAGATGTTTGAAAATACAAGCTACTTTCCACACTTTGCTCTTTACTTTCTATATTTTTCACTTCAGTCTGAGAAAAAGAAAATCATTTAAAGATATGGTTGTGGGGATTTTTATAACCAGTTTCTCTCTTACGTCCTCAATAAAATGCTTTGCAGCTTTGTAAAGGAGTGCAGCCAAGGAGAAATATATTTTAAAATGAAAAATTTAGCGTGTTATGTAGTTACACACAACTTGCTAGCACGGATTTCCTTGCGATCATTTGTGTATGCAGCATCTGATGTAGTCCTGAGATTTCAAGGGAAGATCCAATACCTGTGGACAGGTTTGTGCTGATTTCGAGGAATTCTGGGAGAACAGGGGAAGCTGAATGTTGTCAGAAGTGGGCCCTGGACTTCACTTTCTACAGCACAGAGCTGTGTGCAGACACTGACAGTTCAGGCTGCTGGGCTCTGCATGGAGCAGTCCATAGATGAGGCTGTGACACAGGCACTCTGCCAGCAGTTTACACAGTTGTTTTTACTTGATGTCAGAGATGCTGAGAATGAAAATGCAGGGGATTCTTGCTTGATGTTGGAAGCAGTAGCCACAGAAATCTGGAGGAGCTGAGTTTGACCCTTTATGCTATCTTTAAGAATAAGCAGATGTGATTTAATTCATGTTAAAAACCTGAGATGTGAAATGGACCTTTGCTATGCATCATTTGTGCAGAATTCAGGTCTTGTTTTAATAGGCTGCCATCGAGCCAGAGAGCCTGTAAGCGAGCACGAGGTTGCTTTGGATCAAAATGCCATGATATATAAGGACCATCCCCATCTGAAAGGGCTCATGGCCTTTTAAAACAGGATTATCACTAGGGCTGCAAATGCAGTGTGTTATACTCTTGATAGAAATGCATATGCCGGACCCCTCTGAAGCAAAAAGAAATTGCTACCGCTGGTAATGATTCAATATAGCAGCTTTAACATGCCTCTTCTTTCAGGAAGGATGGGAAAACAGTGTACAGTATTTTGCTACAAAGAAGACCTACTTTTAAACCGATGAGATAAATATGAGGCAAATTGTGGATCGGATTTAAGTTCAAATTCTATTTGAAGAAACATTTTAATCTTCTTTGCTATGTCACATTTAGCATATGGTTTTGTCTGAAGCCTTAGATACAGTAGTTGTGTTTCATGCCTAGGGTCCTTGCAAACGAATTTCTGTAGTAGAAGTAAATGGTTTATCTTTCACTTAAATACCCAAACTCTATTTGGATGTCAGGAGGAAACCAGCTGGGCTATTATTTCTTTTTGGTGTAAAAAAAGTGTGGGAGAGTTGTGCTCGTGTTCTTGAGTTTGTTCTTGTGTGTAGGGTCTGTTGTAGCGTCGGGGGAGACGGGCATTGTGCTCAGCAGGGGGAGTGCTGCCGGGGTCTCTATAGATATGCGTGGCTGAGCAATAGGATGCTTAATGAGCGGATGATGAATGAAGTAAAGAGTGCCGTGCCAACGCCTTCTTATAGGCAACCGTAAACAATCACTGGCTTGTTTTGAGATAATGGCCGTAATGTTCAGAATCTATGGCGTCTTTCTATTTAAACTGTTATTGAGTTCTTATGCAAAGGACTGACACATATAGTTAATTTCAGATGTTTCCTTTCTACCGTTTAGATTCTGAATGTCTCTGATTGAGGTTTTAGTAAAACTTATCCGTAGCTATGCACATCATAGTTTTTCCACTGTAATTTCAGATTCACAGTGTTCGCCTGCTTTTTGTTAATTCAATTCTACTGAGAAAATGGAGCAAGTACTTCACAAAATTTGATATATGTAATGAGGATACTATCATTAAGGAAATAGAGTTTTGAGACTGAAGTCCATTTGATTACAAACAGAGGAGTGTGTCTGAGTATGTTTTGAAAGTAAACCTCAGAAAACTGTTAAATGGTGTTTTTATGTTCGATGTTGAGGCTGTGAAGCTATGATGCAGGCTGCGCCAGCAGTGCAAACTTTACATTGAACATTTAATCACCAGAGGATAACAGAGAATAAATTCAGCAGTCCTTATTCTGATTACAAAGATACTCTTCCTTTAATTTGTGTTAACACTGCAGCATAAATATTTTATATCCTTCAACCATTCCGCCATCATGACTCGTATCTGGGGATGTGAGGAGAAGCTGTGGATCTTGAGTAGTCCATGACTTCTGCAGAGCAGCCTTCCACATTACTGAGTCTCTTCTGAGGAGACGTGTTTCTGCGTCACATGCAGCAGCTGCCAACCTCTCCTGTGCTGGGCTGGCTGGAATGGAGCCCAGCTGGAGTATGGGAGGAAACAGGGCAGAGGAGGAAAAGGAAAAAAGGCGTCCAGTATTGAAGGAGAGAAGAGGAGAGAAATGATGGAGAGTGAACTACTGCAGCTAAGGTGGTGCATGATGTTAATCATAAACAAGAAAAAGGGTTGAGCGTAGTGTCGGAAATGTGGGTAAAAATAATCTGTGTAAAAGGCAACCAGAGAAGTGCTAGAAAAAGTCCTTAAAACATCACCTATTTTATCAGTCTGGTAAAAGAATTTGTTACAGATTAAAACGAATGTCTCTGTTTCCCACCTCTGCAAGAAATGTAAAATACTTCCCCAGCCTTAACTATACCACTTATACATTCTTTTGTTTCCATCATTTCTGATATGACATTCATTTTCTTCATGAGTTGTGAAAGTCCCAGTTGGTCCATGGTACAGCTGAAAGTCTTTGTCGTTGACAGAGGTGTAAGGGACTCAGAGAACCTTGCTTCTTGTCGGGAAACATCCCCAGAGCCTGCTTTAAGAATTTTTTTGTAATAAGAACTCTGAACCAGTCCTCCTAGTAGCTCAAGGGGTCACTGGTAGTATGTGACATGTTGGGCCCAAACTAATTTTTAACAAAAATGTAAGCCATAACCAAGCTAGTTATATAATGAAAAAATACGATGTAAGAATTTACTGGGTACAAAAGGTGCTTTTGTTTCGACAAAAGTCAATGCTTAGATCCTAGCAACCTATTTTAAAAGGAGTGCTGATGGCAGAAACTGATGTGCAGTTGGCTGTTAGTGATATACGCTGACATTCCCTATATATGTATTTTGAAAGTGGCTTTTCCAGTCAAGGGGAATAATGTGAACATGTTGCAGTTGAGTTAACATTCTAGCAGTGTGGTTAAAATTGGTGTATGCTAATATTTTCCCAGACTCCCACTATTTTCACATGTTTTACTGACCACTGTAATAGATAGGGATCTTTTCATATAAGCTAAAAGAATGCATGGAGTTCTTGTAGCATCTTGCTGCCCTTACTAAGTTATAGACCTGCAGGACTCCCCTCTGAGACTGCCCCAGCCGCGCGGTGCTTCTCGCCTCCTCTACCTGCACTAATGGGAAGGGGCTCTCAAAGGACCTGGCCTGATGGCAAATAGGGCGTGACAAAAGCCGTGTCACTTGCCAGTGCTTCGGTGCTAGCAGTAAGAGTAAATGTTGAACTGGCAGATGACTCTTTTAGACCAGCTGATTTCCAATTAGCCTCCCTTTACAGCATGCATCCACTGTAGCAAGCTCAGTAATTTGACCCATTAATTTAGTCTAGCGTGTATACGTATCTGCAACCATTATTACTGAAAACAGACTTCTAAGTACATTATATGTGATTGTAGTTGCACGAAGCATTACATCTCTCTTAAATGATATCTATCCAATTAGACAATATGCTCATAGAACATGACTTTGGTGTAGTATATCGTTATTGCTTTTCTTATTGTACATTGCTTTAATCAGATGGCAGAATGATTCTACTGTCAGTGCAGTGGACTGTACAATTTCTGTCTTCTCAAGGAAATATTAAGATAGATAGAATTTTTTGAGGCATACGATAGCCTGAAAAACATAAACAAGAAGATGATACTCTTTCCTACTACCAATAGCCACATATTCTTTTTCTTTTTTCTTTTCTTTTCTTTTTTTTTCACATGAAGTCTTTTCCTAGGGAATTAAAAAAGAAAAAAAAGTGACTGCTGGTCAATTACATTTTTTAAACTTTATCCTTTATCTATTTTTTCAGTGAGAAAGCCTCTGTTTTAACTCTCAGTGGCTGGAATTGTTGTGGAAGCTACTAGGAACTTTATAGAAAAGTTGGTGTGCAACAGAAGAGGGTGCACATTTAGCTCAGTAATTGTCCCTCTCTTATCATGTGCTGATATCCCGTTTGGATTACACCTGAAAGAGCTGAGAACATTAAAAAGAAATGACAGTGTTTTTTGGTAGACCTGCCCACTTCTGGTGATTACAGCTTGTAAGAATGTGGTTCACAACTGCACAGTGTGTCAACTGAGGGCATCTGAGGGGAGGCATCTGGACAGGGACCTTCAAGTGCAGAGAGCCTTGTCTGCTTTTGTGCTTAGCCTACTATTGTAAGGGAGTAGGGAATAGCTTATTGGTTTACGGGGCTTTATTGCTTCAAAATACTGCTTTAAATTAAGGTCAGTTTTATCAAACTTCAGTGATCTAAGTGCCTTCTGTTTCAAGTGCAGTGAATAGTCCTTCTGAAAGGTGCCATGGCTCAGCCATCTCTACAGGGCAAGCATCCCTCTTTTGTCTTCTCTTTTATACAGTGGGTCTAAAACCCATTGAGGAAGTCATCAGTCTGCAGAATTTTCATGCTTCTCCCATTTCTTGCTTCCAGCCCTGCTGTGGCTTCACCAGTTCCCCTGCCCATGCACTAAGAACCATCAGGAGAAGCAGCCTACAGACTTGCACATTGCCCCACCACCCTGAGCGTGAAGTAAGGCTATGTGGCAGAGAGAGACCACTCACGTGGGCTGTGGGAGGAGGGATTTCCAGGCCAGGACTGAATGCTCATGTTGACTTGTTCATCCTACGGCAGTTCTGTAGTGCCACTTTCTTTCCCCTGGTGACGACTCTGAGATGCCCAGGCACCGTCTTCTGTGTAGCTACAGCTACATGGGGACACGCACAGTGACAGTGGCACCTGGAGGCTTGCTACAGCTCCCACTGTACTGATGGTTGCTGCAGGCCATCTCTGGACTTTGTCTTCTGATGTCTTGTCAGAGTGTTATCTGTGCTTTGCGAACACTGTGAGCACCATCTGCAAAACTGAACTTGACCTACCATTTTCCACCTGATGAAAATGCATTATGGAAGAAAAGCATGCTTATATTTAGTCCTCCTGCTGTGCGAACCAGAAAATTTGCTTCACCTTGCCATCAGCATAGCATTTACCTGTTAGAAAAATTTCCCTAAATAAATATTTGGAAATGTTATAATGGAAGGACTAGCTTTTAACAAATTCTTGTGAAACTTCCCTCACGTGAGGCTTCATATTGACAGGAAGGTTATAAAACTCCATGGCATTAAACTCATCCTTTTTTCTATCCCTTTTGTGCAAATCTCTGTTAGCTGCTGAACCAGATGGGACAAAAATTACAATGGTAGGTAGGCTGAACCTAGCAGTTTAACAATGTGCCTGGCTTTCTACATTTTTAGCAGAAAATACACACTGATGTTTTTCTAGAGTTTGTTCATATTCACTGTTTCATATTCAGAGTAACAAAATATTGCATACTATAAAATGACGTGAAATCTACATGCATGTTTATTCGTGCATGAGATGAAATAATTTTAAATCGAAACCTGAAAATAATAATTTACCAAGGTCCTCAGAAATCCACATTTCCTTATTGATTATTTATTATTGATTATTCCTTATTGATTTTGTCACTGGCGAGGTGGATGGGGGGAGAGCAGTGGATGTAGTCTACCTTGATTTCAGCAAGGCATTTGATACTGTTTCCCACGACATCCTTATAACAAAGCTGAGGAAGTGTGGGATAGATGAGTGGACAGTGAGGTGGGTTGAGAATTGTCTGACTGGCAGAGCGCAGAGGGTTGTTGTTGGTGGTGCATAGTCTGGTTGGAGACCTGTAACTAGCAGTGTTCCCCAGGGGTCGGTGCTGGGTCCGGTCTTGTTCAGCATCTTCATCAATGACCTTGACGAGGGATAGTGGCCACCCTCAGCAAGTTTGCTGATGATACAAAATTGGGAGGATTGGCTGACACGCCTGAAGGCTGTGCTGCCATTCAACGAGACCTGGACAGGCTGTAGAGCTGGGCGGTAAGAAACAGGATGAGGTTTAACAAAAGCAAGTGCAGAGTCTTGCACCTAGGGAGGAATAATTGCATGTACCAGTACAGGTTGGGGGATGACCTGCTGGAGA
Organism: Alectoris magna; assembly: GCA_030625065.1. Lineage (NCBI taxonomy): Eukaryota > Metazoa > Chordata > Aves > Galliformes > Phasianidae > Alectoris > Alectoris magna. Next base: position 42,307,508 of record CM060565.1, read on the forward strand.
GGAGCTCCACAGAGAGGGACCTGGGTGTCCTGGTGGACGACAGGTTGGCCATGAGCCAGCAGTGTGCCCTCGTGGCCAAAAAGGCCAATGGCATTCTGGGGTGCATTAAAAAGAGCGTGGCCAGCAGGTCGAGGAAGGTGATCCTCGCCCTCTACTCTGCCCTGGTAAGGCCTCATCTGGAGTACTGTGTCCAGTTCTGGGCTCCCCAGTACAAAGAAGACAGGGATCTCTTGGAAGGAGTCCAGCGCAGGGCCACAAAGATGGTGAAGGGCCTGGAGCATCTCCCCTGTAAAGAAAGGCTAAGTGAACTGGGTCTGTTTAACCTTGAGAAAAGAGGAATGAGAGAGGGGACCTGATCCAGGTCTATAAATATCTAAGGTGTGGGGAGCAAAGTGGCGAGGCCAGACTCTTTTCAGCAGTGTGTGGAGACAGGACAAGGGGAAATGGTCAGAAACTGGAGCATAGGAAGTTCCGCACGAATGTGCACAAGAACTTCTTTATGGTGAGGGTGATGGAGCACTGGAACAGGCTGCCCAGGGGGGTTGTGGAGTCTCCTTCTCTGGAGATATTCAAGACCTGCCTGGATGCCTACCTGTGTGACCTGGTGTAGGGAACCTGCTTTGTCAGGGGGGTTGGACTTGATGATCTCTGGAGGTCCCTTCCAACCCCTACGATTCTGTGATTCTGTGATTATCTGTAAGTGTAAAGTGGTCTCAAAATGTATTGTCTAATTTATAACATTAATTTATGTTGCACACCACTGTAACCATTAACCCAAGCCTTGCTTCCACAATATTGCTGTAGAATATTTTACTCTTAATTTTTTCTCCTCTTGTCCAGTTCAGCTCGCTGTTCTTACAAAATTTGCATATCACTACATTTGAATTGTTGATGAAATTACTGTTCAGTGTTTCTAGATCTCTCCAGTTTGGTCAAATCTTGCTTTGAAAGCTTTTAATCTTTATTTTCCTGCTTGAAATAAAAGGCCGTTTTTGATCTTAAGTTTGAAAACATTTGGATTTAATTTTTTTTTTTTTTTTTTTTGGCCTTAGCAGTTTATCATAGTTTAATCTCTCAGTAAATAGTTATAAGTAATATTTTAGAAGGGTTGTAGGCTGAAAGTATCAAAAATACAGGCTTGCAAATGTGTCATCTTGGAAAGGCATTGGTTCAACTGGTCAGCAAAGGAGTGAGCAAATCACTTGTTTACTAGACCGTAATTGACATGCCATTGGCATGAAAATGATGGCTTCAGATTTCTGTGTAAATATTGTATCTTTCCCTGAGTAATAAAACAGTTCAGTGATCATAGAATCAGATTCAAAGATGGAAAACAACATGAAAATAAACTCAGAATGAAAATGGATGAAAATAAGCTCAATTCCTGCTTTTGACAAACTTTCATTTTCAACCAAATCTGCAGAATTCCATCCATGGGAAAGTTTGGGTCCCATTAGGCACTTCTGCCTGGTGCAGAAGTTCCCAAATTCTGAAATATCTTACGTTTGTGTGTGCCTGGGCTGCTTAGGTTTAACTCACAGATTAATTTTAACAGTTTCTCACAAACTGTGTACAAGTGTTGCATTTATAGTTGCAAAGACGTAGAAGAATGTTTGTTTTGCAGTAGCACCTAGAGGGTGTTAAACAGGTGGCAGCTTGTCCTGGTGTGTGGTGTAGAGAACATTGGTTTTGCTTTGAAAATTGCCTAGCTTAAATTTAACAAGGAGAAAAAAAACTCAAATCTTCTGTACTATGAAAACTATTCACTATTTACAGTCCTGCTGTAATGAAATTTGTGCCTAATCTTGTCAGTTTAAACCATTTTAGTGCCATTTTAAAAAGGAATTAATACATTTATAAGAGATGCTTGAAGATTATTGTGTTTGTAGAAAACCAGTCCTGTAGTCTTCCAAGTAAGCTCATTAGGGAACAATAAACATTGGCTGCAATTTGCTGCGGAAATAAAATGTTCCATAATTTTTTCCTTCGTGGTTATCATGTAAACTTGATCCTTCTGCTTTGTGGCAGTCTTGTGAGGCTGGTACAGTAGATACCATGCCTTGTACTGGATCTGTGTGTGTAAACATTACTTTGTTGATACTTATTTTTGTTTCAGAGTTCTTAAGGTGATGGTAATTTTTTGCCACTGGACATCTGTAAGAACAAGTAATAGATCTGTTGGCAAACACCTGGGCCTACTTTATCTTGCTTTGGGGCAGAGGTTTCTTAGGTTGTGATGGAACGTGTTGCCCCCAGGTTCAGCCAGTGAGGTCACCTGAATAACATTGCTAAGGCGATCTGTTCTTTGTAAAACGCTTAAGTTTAATTACTGTAAAGAGAAGAGAGTGCAATGGCTTAAAAAATGCTGTTTCCAGTTTCTTGAAAAGGTTGAATATGTATTTCAAAACCAGGGAAAATGAAATTGTGTGTAAACTGTTGACAGCTCTGTGGATTGAGAACCTTTTCCCTCTTGTTTATTGCATCCCAAGCCACGGTTATGGCAGCAATCCCAAAATCAGGGATCAGTAAGGTACAAATATTTTCCTGTAGTACATTTAAGTTAGATTTTACTTTGTCTTATCAAAACCCTTCACTTCTGCTTTGTCCCTTGCTAAGAAAAATTCTTTAACCTCTCTGATTTTTGTTTCTTATTTACTGGTTTGCATTTCAGAGTTGCTGTGGAGATTGTTGTTGGAAATGTCATTGGTGGCCATATGATAAGGAAAGCATAACCTACCAAAGGCTTCAGTAGAAGGTTTTTTCTCCCTCTCTCAACATAAATTTTACAGGCAATTGAAAGTAGAGGCTGTAAAACCTTCAATCTGGGCAAAGATGGGAAAGAGTAGTGCAGAGAAGCTGTTCTGCACTGGGTACATAAGGAAACAGACCTCTTGGTAAAGGAGATCAAGTTATATGCGTTTGAAATTATAATATACCTTATATAAGTTTGACAGCAGTTTAGACAAAACCTCTTTCCATACATCTGAATCATTAAATAATGACCTCACAGGGGTGTAAACAACACTGTTTAAAACAGTAACTCTGAACTCTTTGAGTTCTTGAGGTTGCCTGCTCAGCAGCTCTCACACAAGCAGCTTGGGTGTTTCTATAGTGGATATACTTTGGGGGAAAAGGAAAGGGGCATGGTAAGTCTTTAGTATACCTTTTCAGTAATTTGTCTGTTTTATTTGCAGTTGCCTAGGGAAATGTGGATGAAACACATAGCTCAGTCCCAGATGTCTGCATTTTAGCTATGTTGCGGAAGGCAGGATTGCATATTGTATTTTAATATATGTTCTAATTTTAAAGGATACTATTTTTAATTTTGAGAGTTCTACACTGTGCAGGGCATCAACAAGAAGGTCCTAAGAACAGGACCGAGGGCTTTTCAGCTATGTAAAAGCTTAGTCTGACAGTTCTTTAACACTGTATAACTCTGCATCTCATGAAAGACAGAATGGAGTTGGACAAGATACAAAGGCAAAAGAGGCCATGACTTCAGTTTGAAGAGGAGAAGGGAGAGGTTTTGAAAGTCCTGAAGGCAGTGGATTTATGTGTGCGTGGAACTGTTGTTCACTGAATTCTGCAACAGGAGAGCTAAAACCGGAAATTTCTAGTTAAAACTAGTAGCTTGGTTTAAAGTTGATAAAAGAAAATTTGTTTTTTTGTACAGTGGATAATGAACTTTCAAAAACTGGTGCCACAGGCAGGTGTGGGAGCAGACAGTACCGTTAGATTCAAAATGGGATTAGAGAAATTCATGAACTGCAATTCCCTGCACAGATGCTAACTGGACTTGACAAGGATATGCCCACCAACATCCCTCCTACAATTCTGGAAGCCGAGGAAGCCAGAGGGAGAAGGTGACAGGAGGTAACCAGGTTTGCTTGAACTTCCTCTTGTCATCATCAGAGATAGGATGCTGGCGTAAATAATCATTGGCTTGACTATAGTTTAACGTGACTTTAAATAATTAATGGATTAGTGTTCACCTCTAAATATGGCTGTGTTGATCTCAATAGAGAAGAGAAAGAATGAATGTCCTAGAGAGGTCATCCTCTTGGTAGGATGTATTAAGCCAGCAGTACTGGATCAGATATGATACACATCTTATAGACAAAATAATTTACCAACTGGGTGTGCATTCCAAGGGGCTTTGGAGTCATCGAGACTCTTAGGGGCAGAAAACTGCCCCGTATCTCTTGACCTAGACCTTGCATACTGTGCTTGCAAAAATCTGCACCAGAGAAGGTGACCCACTGTTTACTGGCTGCTATGACGGCATCATTGCTAGGAAAATGTTTCCCATGCAGTCCTTCTTTCTTCAGCCTGAACAGATGGAAGTCAGAAAGCACCAAATCCAGACTATTATGTGTGTGCGGTAGAACAGTCCAACCAAGAATGGCAATGTGCTCCACGGTCTTCAAACTGCTATGAGGCCTAGTGTTATTATGTTGCAAGAGCAAGGTTGTCTTCACTGTCCTGACTCTGTAAGTTCAAGCCTTCATCTCCATCTTAGTAAGCATAGTGATGTCATGGTCAGAGTTGATGGTTTGTCTGGGTTCCAGGAAATCCAGAAGGATCACGCCTTTCCTATCCCAAAAGACACTTTACTTGCTGAGGGCTGTGCCTTGAACTTTTTCTTCAATGGGGAATTCCCGTGTAACCACTTCATGGACTGCTGTTCTGACTCTGGCTTGTAGTGATGACTCCACGTCTTGTCTGCCATTGCTAATGGTGTGATCCAGGAAACAGTCACCTTCAGCCTCATATTGGTTCAGTAGGTCCCAACAAACTTGCATACGGCGTTCTTTCTATTCACACGTGAGTATGTGGGGGACCTACCTGGCACAAACTTCACAGTATCTCAACAATGCCACCATTGTTTTCAGTGAGGCCAATATTCAGCTCTGCATACGGTTCCCCGGTCATAATCTGTCAGTTCACACCAATGATCTGATTGAAGTGCTCAATCAGCATGCCAGTTTTGTAATCTTTAGTAGCAGTAGCATTACTTGTCATCCTCTTATCCATCCTGATATCTATTTTCTGACAGTTTTCCAGCTGGTAGTTAATGAAGTGCTTCTCATTTTCTTATTGTGTTATGTGACTAGTCACCTGTAGCATCAGGTATTACTGCTATTCATTGAGTAGACAGCTAATTAGTTAAGACACGTTGGAAAAAGCAAGCATTAGTTCTACAGCAGCTTGTGTGCATTCGCACCAGGTCTCATCAGTCAAGAACGTTTTCACTAATAGAAGGATGACTGAATGTGTCTGAATAACTGGTGTGAATCACAAATAGCGGGAGATATGCAGAATAACAAGAATTACAAATGGCTGTTAAATGGCCACTTGCAAAGTGCTTTCCAAGAAAATGAACATACAAATATACAACTCACCTTCTGCTAAGACTCATTAGAAAAGGTGACTTGTCCAAGGCCTGGTAGCTGAATTTATTTATGCTATCAGTGTAATTTTGTAGTAGCCGCAGTTATCGTGGGGTACTGTTTCACTCAAATAGGTGACCAGCAGTTAGAGACATTCAATAGTGTCAGGTTTTGAAAGTTTTCAGCATAGTAGTCATTATAATTTGTGACTACCGAGAACTTTATTGAATAAGCTGAAATGCTAGGGGTGTATGAGAAGCTTCTAATGACGGTTAGAGGCATGGATTCTGGAACAGTGTCATTTTATTTCCCTCCTATAAATATGATTGTGTTGATCTCAACAGAGATAATAAAGAATGAAAGTCCTGGAGAAGCTGTTTCTCTTGCTCTGGTTTATTAAGCAAGACTTTCAACAAAACTTTGACAGTATGATGCTTATCAGAAGACACATAGGGATTGTGCTTTATCTGGGGAGAACAGAGTATGAAATTTTTTTCATGGAACGAAGTATCAGTGTAAAGATGAGCAGCAAGTTTTCAAAGCATTGGCTTAGGAGCTCTGAAAGTAAACCTTAATGCATTACGGGGAAACTCAGTAACCGATTAATTGCAAAAATTACATTTCATATGGGACTTTTCCTGATAATGTTGTGTTTTAAAGCTATTCAAATTATTGTTTGCAAATTGAATGATAGATAATGAGCATAAATATCCAATTTACTAATTACAATGCTAATATGTCATTAACATCCAATTTTGTTAACACTTAGGAATGATACTTGATTTTGGCTTCTTACCAGTGAGTTTGCATTTATTGGTACTAATGAAGCACAAAAGATCCTGATGTGATTTTTTCCTCTGAAGATTTTTCTGAAAAACAGTGCTATCCTCATAGTTCTTATTCTTTTCTCCTCCATAGCTGATATTCACTGTTTTGTTTGCTACTAATAATCAAGTAATTCTAATTTCCATACCAATAATATCCATTATTGTCCTGTATATTTGTAGGACTGTATATATGTTTGTCCTGTATATTTGTCCTGTATATATATATATACAGGATATTTGTCCTGTATATATATATATCCATTTTATATATATATATATATATATCCATTATATCCTACAAATATATCCATTATATGCAAGTGTCCTGTGCTCAGAGAGTGTTCTTTGCAATCTTTTTTAGACCCATATTAACTTCTTCCAGTTTGCCATGATTGATAATACCATTCAAAACTTTCCTAAATACTTGTAAGAAAATGTGGTAATAGTGCTCATTAGTGTTGAGGTGATGTACAACTGTTGTCTGCTGCCATTGCCTGGCTGGTAAGGAAGGCAAAGTGGTGGAGGGAGGTGGACAAAGACTCTGAGAAGACGTGAAGTATGGCCAAAATGGACAATGGCAGGCAGGACTGTTCATATGAAACCAAAGTAGATCTTGAGTAGGTTATATTGGATAAGTTAGACTCTTGGTGTTATCATACGTTCTATGATTCTATAATGCTCACAGTATGTCTCCCAGCTGAAGCTATGGCCCACAGTTCTACTGAGGCAATAATGTGATATATTCAAAAAGTTTCAGTACTCAGAATGGTATGTCCCTCCAAATAAACTTTCCTCAGACTTGAAAAGTGGCTGGCACACCATAAGTCTGTGCTGCCATTTAGGCAGACCTGGACAGGCTGGAGGGCAACAAGAGAAAGTGTAGAGTCCTGCACATGGGTAGGAATAACTGCATGCATCAGTACAGGTTAGGGGATGACCTGCTGGAAAGGAGCTTTGCGGAGAAGGACTGAGGTGGCCTGAAGGACAGCAGGTTGTCCATGAGCCATCAGTGTGCCCTTGTGGCCAAGAAGTCCAATGGTATCCTGGGGCTCATGAAAAAGAGCATGGCCAGGAGGTCCTGAGGGGTGATTCTCCCCCTCCACTCTGCCCTGGTGAGGTCACGTTTAGAATACCGTGTCCTGGTATCCCCAGTTCAACAGAGACAGAACTACTAGAGAAAGTCCAACAGAGGGCTGCAAGGGTGATTGGGGCCTGGAAGGTCTTCAATATGAGGAAAGGCTGGGAGGTCTGGGACTGTTCAGCCTGGAGAAGACTTTTCAGTCTTAGGGATCTTATCAATGCTTATAAATGTGAAACAGGCAGGAGTCAAGTGAGTAGGGTCAGGCTCTTTTTGGTGGTGCCAGGTGGCAAGACAAGGGGCAACAGGCACAAGCTGGAATATAGGAAGTTCCATACAAACATGAGGAAAAACATATTTACTTTGAGAATTACAGAGCACTGGAACAGACTGCCCAGAGAGGTTGCAGTCTCCTTTTCTGGAGATATTCAAAACCTGCCTGGATGCTTTCTTATGTAACCTACTTTAGGGAACCTGCTTTAGCAAGGGGTTGGACTAGATGATCTCCAAGTGGTGCCTTCCAACCCTTATGATTCTGTGATTCTGTGAAACACAGTCATTTAGAGATTAAAGAGTTTCTTAATTGAAGCCACGTACGCTTTTAATTAAATAAGCCTTTTTGTATTTCACATGCACAACTGTACTCTTCACAGTTCCAGATATTTTTTTTTTCTTTCCTTTAATGTCTGTGGTGTGTATTGGAGGTACAGCTTAGGTCAAGGTGACACTGCAGTGTTAGCTTTGCTTAATTCCTGACACCTTGTATTTTCATGGATGGGGGGTTGGAAGAGAAGGGCTGGTTTTGTCTAAGATTGCATTTTAAACAAAATACTCTGTTTCTCAGGATAAAGATCATTCAAACAGAGCTTGCAACTGCCCTATTCATATAAATCTTAGCATTGCCTTAGCAGACTATGTGGCTGTATATTGCTTTGGGACATATTAGCATTTATTTTTTCCGCATGGAAGGTCATTTCTCCATTTAGCAGTTTACATATTTTTAGAGCTGATTTAGTCATCTGTAGTAGCTGAGTACCATTTCATAGATGTATGTAACCACTTCTGTCTCTCTATCCCTGTTTTTTTTTTTTGGTTGTTTGTTTGTAGCTTTTCTTAGTACTATATTATTTATAGGGTTAAACAAATTTTTGGGTTACAACACTAGGACAATAATTAACCTGCTTAGAGGAGGATAAAAGCAAGGAAAGGAACAAGACGTGAACAGAAGAAACACCTGACAAAAGGCAGTATGATCCATATTTGAATATTAGTGGAAAGTGTACGTGCTTTCTTTAATTGTATTTACACTTTCTATATTCCAGGCAGATTCCAGTTTCTAAAATTACATTCATACTATGAGTAGAAGCACAGCACTTAATAAATTCCTCATGAAAATATTAGCTCATGTTCTGTGCAGTGCATTTGTAGTGGAAAAGCCAAACAAGTAAACCAATTGATGCCTGGTGTGACCCTGTTTACTCTAATATGCTATACGAGCAAGGAATTTATACACGGAATCAAGGAAGCTTGGAGATCTGCCATCTGAGTCTGGCTCATATGTTCTTAATGCTAGCTATAAAGATAAGAATATCAGCTTTTTGAATACTAGTAATTAAGAAATAGAAGTTTTCAAATACCTGTAATAAGTAGTTTGGATGTCCTTCCTTCTCCTCAGCAAAAACAAATATGCAAGTTGTATTATGATTTTACATTCCTTTATTTGTTAGGCTTCCAGTTAAACTGAACCTAGCTTGCTTGCTATCTGTATTCATAAGGGCTAGAAGCCAATCCTAGCTTAAATAAAACTATTAATTTAAAAGACATCTTGCTGTCAGTACAGATGCCTCAGATTTATTTCCTCTGTATGTGTCTGCCGTGTTAGAACATACACACAAAAAAAGTGTTGTAATATAAATTAGTTTTATCTTGTTGAATATTCATTAACATGTATGGAGATAATCCCATTTAGGCAACTCAGTAAATTCACTTGAATGCTTTTTTCACTTGCTATATGTTGCTATGCCTTGTTCATTTTAAACTATGTCCATTATATTCACAAGGCTCGTGTTAAGAAAACACAGCTATTGAAATGTATTTCTATTACCTTTAAATAGTGCTAGTATGATACAAACTAGTTTATTTTTTCTTAAAATGGCAAATGATTTTCTTGACCAAATTTTTAACCTTGCCCTTATTACCTAACCTAAACCCACTGTCAGTAAATGGAATGGGATGGAGATGTTTGGGCTCACTTACTCCACTGGAGCTGTAGGCAAAACCTGGTAGCCGAATAATTGACTTGTGGGCAGCCTGGCTCTTCTTGCACAGTGCTTGGTCACAACCGCTGTCTCTCTGTCTGGCATGACTCCCTATTTCATCTCTCTTTGCTTACCACCAGGTTCAGCCAAGAAAGTCAATAAAATCCTGTCTTTTGCAAATATTCCTGTCTTTAAGAAGCATGAAGGGGCAGAGGCTGCAGCTGTTGGCAGTGGTTTGTGATTTGTAGTTGGAGAGGTCTCTCCCTCCTGTTGTCAAAAAGCTAACAAATGTTTCCACAACAGGGAAATGGCTGTTTAAATGGTACATGCAAATAAAATGGAACCATTGGGGCTACTGAAAAATTGGCAGATACGGTATTCACTCATCTTAAGTAGATTAAGACTGTTTCTTCCTTTTAGATAGTTGTAATCTGAGAATTTCATTCACTTAGTGAAAAATTTGTTTCCTTTTCGTCAACAGCTAGTAAAATTCACAGCCATTTGAATGTAAGTCTGACTTGTAAAGAAAGAAAACAAATCAATCAATCAACAACAACAAAAAATATCCAGAATGAACACCCACCCACTTTTTTTTGGGTAAAAGCAATCTTTCATTAGAGTTTAGACTCAGTTGCACATACAGGTAGCAACTGAATACAAGTACTTCCGTGAATCTAAACGGCAAAGCTTTTCACCTCCAAGAACAAAAGTAGTTTGGGGAGTTTTGACTTAATTTTCTTCGACATATGTAATGATTTCCATGAAGAATAACATCCAAAGTAAGCACCTTCTGGCCTTTAGAAATACTATTATTTATTATTGTGGATTTTGCAGTGTTTGGGAAATGAAATAATTAGGAGACATGAACCAAAGATGATATTTTTCTTTCATCACTGATAGATTATGTATTGTAAAAGTATTAAAGTACTTCCCACTTTAATTATATTGTTGTTTCACATTCAGATAAGAATGGAAAGGAAGGGTTTCTTTCCTTTCCCCTGTCCCCTTTCCCCTGTCCCCTTTCTGCTTTCCCGTTTCCCCTTTCACCTTTCTCCTTTGTGTATGTTGCAGTTGTTTTAGTGGCTATCTCTTGATGAGGTATCAGTTGAAAAAATGGTTTCACATTGTGAAACCTTCCTCTGTGGGTTCTCCTTAGCTGATGGCACACTCACAGGTCTTAAGAATGATTGTATAAATATTGTATGGGTTCAGCCTTGCTTTGCTTCAGGTGGCTGTCAGTCCACCTATGTGCTTGTAACACAGCTACTATGTAAGTATCTCACAAACTCCTCTAAACCTGACTTCTCAGTTTTGTTTTTTTTATTCCCCAAAGGGACCTTTTTAATGAAGGTTATATTGCACTAAATAATCTGTTAGAGAGGTCAGAAGCCACGAGCGATGTGCTCTGAATTCATGGTTGCCCTACTTTATCAGGGGAATGGGAGGAGGGAAATCTAGAAAGGGGTTGCCCTGAGGCTACCTGCTGTAGTTCCTGTGCTTGGGAAACCTCTGGTGTTGAGCAGCACGATGACAGGTCAGATTAGAAGTGCGGTGTGACTGTTTGGGTGGTGGTACTGCCCAGAAGCGTTTTGTGTTTGAGGAGGATTTTTGCCAGGTATGGTGCTTGTCTGATTTAAAGAGCCCAAGTGTTTGTTGAAAGTGGGGAGTATGACAGATTTGAACGCTGTCTAAATCACAGTCAGCTTATTTTCACATCTATATCTGCTCACTTTGCCATGGTTTAGATGGTCATTATATTCCCCATTTATTCATGCTAATCAGGTCTCAGATATCAAATGCAAAGATTCTGTCTCTTACTGTCACAAGCCTTTTGAACTCTGCAGCACCACAGACCCTCTTGACTTCCAAATGCAAGCAGCCAGCTGTGCCCAATGTTCATAGTGTGTCCCTGAGTTTCAGCAACGGATTTGCATACTCTATTAACTTCTTCCATGCACTGCTCCTTTTTCATCCCACGTGGCCTTTCTTGTTGGAGAACAAGGTGTTTGGAGAACTGCAGTATCTATGCAGTCAAGAAGTATTTAGCAAGGTTTAATCAGGACCAGTAAAATGAAGCCAACAGTAACACAGGTCCCAGTGGAAAGTCATGAAACATTGCACGAAACTCTAGGAAAAGGGAAACCCTTGTTAAGTCCTCTATGTGCTGTTGCATGGTGCAGGCTGTTATGGACACAGTCTGGATCTGCCAAACTGGCCAGTGAGGCAACCCTGAGCTCAGCTCAGATTGCATCCTGCTGTTGCTTTTGCACCTTATCTTTCCTCCGTTCCTCCAAGTGCAGGCAGTTAGGAGAAGCCACCCAGCAGAGCAGGTGACTTCTTAATATCTGCTTGGAACACCTCTGGCTTTGTCCCAACCTGTCTCATTCTAGCATGTCATGTTGCCCAAACCCCTGATGGTGCTTTTTCTTGCATTGGGTAAGCATCTTTGAAGAAGCAATCTGTGGGACTGTGAAGCTTCTTTGCATCTTCAGTATAAATACAATTAACGTTATGTTTATGTTGTCTGTATTTGAACAGAAAGTAAACAAATTTTCGCTGCTAGTATGAGCTTGCTCCCACAGACAGTGAAGAATCTGAAGCCACAAAGCATCTAACATTTTAGAAGACCGTTCTCTGCTACTGCACAAAATCCAAGCATTGAAGCCATTGGGCTTGGATAGCTGAGGAAAAGAAGATTAGAGTAGTCAGGCATAACAAAGAGTCACAAATAAATGAATTCATTCCACTAAGCGTTCAAGCAGCTGTAGATTTCATATTTAGTTCTAAAAGATCCTTGTGAATTTCTTTCTGTTCTGAATTTTAAATGTATGCCCAAATACGGTCTCTTCTAATGAATAAAATAACTATTTTCCTTCTTTGAACTGTTTTCCTGATACTGTTCACGTTTCAACCTTGTGAACAGACTTCCTTTGTTTGCTCTGGCTGTATACAGTGGCAGAATTGGACAACAGGAGTCTCTCAAAATCTCAAATGGCTCTTCCCTTGCTACATTTATTTTTCAGCTCACTGCTCTAGTCTTTGCAGAGCTAGAATCAAATGTGTTTGCTTATTCGGTCTCCCTCAAGCAGCATTTCAATTCATCATATACATATGTGCTAGACACACAAACCTTGGTGTTAAAACTTAACCCAGTATCTGAGCCCACAATTTAATTGGAAAAAGTGGAGAACTCAGTGTGTGCGTTTGGGGTCTTTTAGTATCAAAGACGCTTGGAAGTCTGAGTATTACCAAAGTAATGGATGCCTGGAGGCTAAGCATTCAGATCTCTTATAAGTTATCTGAGTTTAACAGTTCAACAGTTAGCACTTTCATCTGGCACAACTGGACCGCTTTAGCCATTTTTTAAAACTGGTGGGGTGTTCCACATTCATGTGAACTCTTCTGGTGTTCAGTTCTGTAGACCTTCACTCAAGCTTGAAGACCTCATGTACAAATTGTCTTTGACATCAGAAGCTGCTTGCAACGCAAGCTTTTGTGCAAATGAGGGGATCTTCAATGTTGGTAACAAATGGAGATTTTTGTGTACGCAACTGAAGAGAAGTAGCACTTAGCATGCTATGGTAGTACTAAGAATGTAAGGGCTGTTTGTATTCAGAAATTCTAGGATAAATTCATGAAATGTCTCGTTCTAAATTGTATTCGTTAAAACATGCTAATCCGTCAGCTGAATGTTTCTGAGTGCTTCCATATATCCATTCTCATAAATTCACAAAGAGGGGTATTTTTCAGTGGCTATTTAAACAGCTGTGCAGAGAAGCTGGCTGATCAGCTGGGAGCCGGGGCCAGTGCAGAAACTGGGGCGTTGAAATTGTGCTAAGAGGTTATGCAGGAATATTCCCTCAAGTTTGCCTTTGGCGGAATGGTTGTATGATTTTTAGTTGGCATGCACTTGAGTGAGTCAGAATACTGGCAGAGTAAATGCATGTTTGGTTGCTGAGGAGCATGTGGACATGCTTTATCTAGTCAGTAGCTGGATTTACTTAATTTTGATCTCATCAGTTGATAACTTGTGCTATCCAGAGTGTGCACATAGGCACAGAAAAAAAGGTTATTTCCCTGTATTGATGATTCATTAAGTGCATGTGTTATGATAGAAAAAAGTAAACATGGAAATCCTCCTGCTTTTATTCCACTAGTTAAAATTCCTACAAATACTGGAATGTTCCTAATTTGAAAACTTGCCTAACATGGGGGAAGGCATGACCCGTGTCCTGTTGGGAATGTTGGTTCTGAGGCCCCCTGTGGGGTGAGGAGGCAGCCACAGCAGTGCTGGTTGAGCCGCATGGGAGAGGGGTGGTGCTGAGCAGCGCAGTCGACCCTACAGATGCTGCATGTCTTTGGCCACACTGCTCCCCAGCTCTGTTACTGATGCTACATTGCACACTGCAGAAACATCAGATCTCCTCACTGCAGTGCATTTAATCTTGTAGGTACTGCCAGCTGTACCATATGTCTAAGCATTTTGGAGTCATAATTTGGTTCTTTTTTAGGTTGATTAGATAAGGACAATGGCTTACAAGGTAGGACTGCAAGTCTTTTCTCCCCTCTGTATCCCTCACCTTCTATTTTCCAAAGACCTTTGTTGTCTCACTTCAGCTATATTTTTTAAAGGAATAGAAATCTCCTTAGGTATTACCTTCCTACAAATGCTACAAAAATTGGTGATTAGATGTAGGAGATACCCACATTAGTGTTTGATGGAAGGAAAGACGTGAGGGTAGCAGCTGTCCATCCTATTTATCTCTCTTGCCCAGCCAGGCATGAAGGCCACGGATGGAAGAGAATCCTATTGCAGTACAAAGTGCTGAGAATGCAAGAATAACTTTGGTTTTCACGGTACAGAAAATTTTCTAGGGATGCACTGGAGACTCTGAGGGGATAAAGAGAAACTTCAGCTTTGCTGGTCCTGGACTTGAGGGGAGGAAGTTTAGGATATGGAGAGAGCTTGGTCCTTTTGGTCTGCAGATGGGTATTAAGAGGTGTTTTGCAGGAACAGAAGACAGGACAGTTGCTAACTTTTCCAACAGTGGTGTCTATCCACTATGAAACATCACCCAATCTTGTTAAGAAGACAGTATTGGCACAATCTAATTAGTTTTCTATGAATTTGTAATATATAAATACTCTAATTTAAAGAGCTCTATCTAACTTTTCAAACCACCAATTATCATGTTGGTTTCCTGATCCTTAGATGTAACTCTGGAAAGTAAAACACAACATAACAACACAAATGAAAATAATGGTGCCATGCTGATGGGTCCTTTTTGTAAACAGAACATTTTGGGCTCCTCATGGAAAAAACTACTGCAGTTCTTATCTCTCCAACATGAAGTGCAAAAATTCCTTGTATTGAATTTCTTTAGTTTTTAATTTCTACAGGGTATCTAGTAGCTAAATACTTTACTTTTATGTTGGCTTTGTTACTTACTTAGATTGTATACCAACAAAGTCCTGAAATATTGGTTTAAGCTTCAGACGGTTGCTGTGGATAGACCATTACTAAATCCTACCAGTATCTATTGAAAACTGGCCAAGTTATAAATCTCTCCTAAAAACCACAAAGACAGTTTTTGTAATATGACAAACAAATGTCTCAACATTTCTTCCTTCTCTGTCTCCAGATTCATATGGAAACTGAAAGATAAAGTGTGCAAAAGAGGTGGTTCAAAAGTGGAAGTAGTCTATCCCCTGTCCCATACAGTGGTTAATAAGCCTGTCAGATTAGTTAGTTAATTTTGCTTTCCTTTTAATCCACTGACTTCCCTTCCACGGGTTCTGTTTTTCCTTTATGAGAAACAGCTGATCCTTTCTTAACTATCTTCCCTATGACATTTACGATTGCAGAGATCACAATTGTATCATCTCCTCTGCAACTGGAGAATCTTCCAGATTTCATCCCAAGTGCAGCTTATTTTGTCATAGCACAAAATGTAGAAGTTCATTACGGGAAATGCACTTCACTTAAATAGTTTTGCTGTTTCTGTAAGATACTTGTGCAGTGTAATGCATGCGCTGGAGACACTGTTTAAGTGCTTACTTCCTAATCAAAATTTTTTAAATAAATTGTTGTCAGTAAAATATGTAGGTTGTAGTCTTATCTTCATTTAAAATAATGTGCTTAAATACACTGTAAGGACATTTAAATATTTATGTACACATGTATATATTAACATTAAATATTACTTGAGTTGTGTACAACAGGGAAGGTGTAATAAAACATGCAATAAAAGGCAATTTGAGGTAAATTTAGTTCTTATGTTGGAGTAAATGATGCAGTCCAGTGATATTAACAGAATTATCTCTGAGAGGTTCCGATTTTACTCACAGTTGTGTTCTTTATTCTGGAGCTGCATGACTGGTTTACACTTCCCTTGTATATAATAGGTGCCTGTTTGGACTTCTTAAATTGGTTAAATGTAAGAATGTAATTCCGTATGTAATGTAATCTAGTATTATTATTTGATCCAGTACTATACACCAGAGTATGCTACCAAAGATTAAAAAAAAATCTTGTCAAACTTGCTTTATCAATGCAAAAGTCTAGATTTTCCCTTCCATTTACACTCATAAAAGTAAGAAATAAATGAGAGGCAAAACTTTCTTTAGCATGAACTTTTCTCCATGAATGAAGGCAGTAAATCTGAATCTAGTCATATACACTTCAGTGCTTCTCAGATAGCCTGCTCTAGGCTATCCCTTACTGTGGTGGGGGTTGGACTGTGATGCTCAGCACATCTGCTGAACTTGGGAATCTTTTGGTGGAGGTTGAAGAAGCAGAGCTAATTTCTGGATCTCAGCTCGACTTGGAGAGATGGGGGTGAAATACTAGCATCTTCCTGAACAAATTAGGACTGTTCTGCAAATGCACGTCTGGGATACTTGGTACATCAGCAACACTTAAACCAAACAAGTTGTCCATGGGAAACAGCAGAGCAGCATCTTCCACCTTCTGTCGCATCCAGCCTGAAATTATGTCTGTTGATAACCAAGAGGGCCTCTTTTTGTCTTAGTACTGGTTTTATGCTGCCAGAAGCAGTCTGGAGCGAGTGAAGTTATGTCAGGTTATTTCCTAGTGAAGTTAAGCAAAATGTCTATGTTACAGCATGATGAATATGCTGTAAATTGGCAAAGTGATAATTTTTTTTTTAATTTTTATTTTTATTTATTTATTTTTTGGTAGACTGATATATCCCCTTATGCTGCATTAGCTGCTTCGCAGTTTTTGAAGAGGATAGTTATTAGGTCACTGATTTTCTTTCTTCATGTGTCAATCTTCTTATGTATCTTATGTGGATGGTTACTTATTTATTTTTTCTTCCCCAGGAATCGGAGATGAGAATAGCTAGATGCTGATGATCTTGACACAGTTGCTCTCTTACGTATGCTGACAGGTAAGCATGCCTAACTAATTTTGTAAAGAAGCTGTTTAAGTTACGTCTCGTTTATCCATCTTTTTTTTTTTTTATGGTAAGTTTCTGAGACTTTTTCTCAGATTTTAATGCTACAAAATTGGTAAAACTGAGCAGGATTTGCAGCTTAACAGCAGTCTGTAGTGAAGAAGGTTGGGAGAGTGTGTTAACTTTCATCATCAGTTGTGGAAGCCCTCTTCTTCCTTCTGCTGAACATACTTTAAGTCTGGGCCTGCAAGTAGATTAATGTTATGATACTTCTTGTATTAGATGTGTCAAAACATCATTTTTCCATATGTAATTTTTGGTGAGTTCATTGTGAATTTTGCAATTAATGTTAGATTTGCATAAAGAATTTCAGGAGTTTTGTACTATAATGCCCTCATACAATGAGGTGAGAACTGATGGACTGTGGAGTCAGTGTAGAGCCTGTCCTAACACAGCACAAACACATCCCTTGTGTCTTTTCTGCCTTATTTAAATGTTGCATTTTCAGTGTTTTCTATTCAAACTGACTTCTAGACTTGGTGTATTTCTTTCTTATTACATTTATATTTTGTCCTCTTTTTTTTTTGTGATTCTCTATAAACACAATTTAAAAAGTTTTGGCAGTACCCAGAGACATATTATCTTTCTATAGAAAAGAGTTTCTTAAACTAGAATTAATTTATTGGCTTACCATCCAATCATTACAAAATAAATAGAAAATTTAAACTCAGAAATCAGAAAACGAGAACAAAAAGTACAGTGATTTCAAATTATGTTTTCTTTGGTAACGCCTGTATGATCTGGAAACTAAAAAACTCATTTTCTTCGTGATAAAGAGAAAGAAAAGGTGCCTTTTTTCACATCGCTGTTGCAGATGTCTTTGTTAACGCATGCTATGAACGTAGATCAGAGATAAGATAGTAGTGCGGTTTCACACAGATAGACAGTCCTAACAATATCTTTGTTTTAGCACTGGAAGGTGAATGAAAATATTAAAATTATGTAAAAACGGTGGAAGGGATTGCTATAAAGTGTATGGTGACACTGTTTCAATTTAGAGGAACAGTCTGTAGAAATGAAAAGAGGAGAAAAATATTTTAAAAAATGCTGTGTTCATCAAGGACAGCACAACAAAAGATTTCTAGCTTATCAGGCATTTAATCACTGACTGTTTGTGTCTGTGGCTACTGACAATATCAGAGATAAATACCAATGCTGATGAGAAAAGAAGAGAAACAGAACAAAAACAGGTACAGAAACTTAGATGTAAATATATATATATATATTCGACATTGTGTTGAGTTGATATGACTAATTATGTTTTATTGACAGACAGAAAGGTGTGATCAAGATTCCAGTAGTTTTTCAAATGTCAAATTGGTCATTAGTCCATGGTATGATCAAAATAATCCACCAGAGCCTGATAAGAGATATATATATTTGAATAGAAAGCAGAATTGAAAAAGTGTGGGGGTGAGATGAAATATTTGAATGATTTCTAAGAAGAGGAAAACAAATCTCTCAATTTTAAAATTGCTTAGTTTTGCTAGCTATTTGTGGGAAATAGATATCATCAGCATACAGCCGAATTATTTTTCTTAAAAGTCTGAAGCATAAAAACAACAGTTACTGAAACCTACCTTTGGTGAAAACACATTTTAAAGCACAGATATAATGGGAAAGACAGTAACACATTTCAAAATACAGATCTGATTGGTGAGGCCTTTGCTTACCTTTTCAATCTTTTTTTTTTTTTTTCCTTTAATGTCACTCTTTTCTGTTTGCATTCATTGCAGTCACAGTCACTGCAGATGTGAAAAGCAGACATTCATCACTGAGCACGGTGTTTCACTGTGAGAGCCAACAGTGACAGTGATGTTTGGCATGGGCTGTAAACACTCCTCTGCTCTTTACGTGCTCGGACTTGTGAAAGGGAACTTACAAGATCCTAGTTCCATGGCTTTCTTAAAAATATTACTATAGGTCTTGTATAGTCGCACATACCAGTCTTTGGGTTAATTGTTATTATATATATAGCATCTGTTACTAAAATATAAAAATATTGTGGTATTATATTGTATTATAAGCACATTCTGTTCTTTTTAATGTAGCACACCTTCATTTCGTATGTACTCTTTCTGATTATCTGTGATTAATGAGTCTTGCCCTGGCCAGAAGATAGGGGATGCAGTCCTGTTCCCCAGACGCTGCTGCTGGAGGAGCTGTCTTATGGAAGAAGGAGGTGGTATGAGGCTCATCCTGCCTTCCTGCTCCTACTGAGACAGCTGAAGCAGCTCCGGTGCCCAACAAGCCCTTCTTTGCAATGGAAGGCAAGATCTAATGGTGAGAAATTCAACTGCAGGTTTGTAATCAGGGAGAACAGAACCTGACTACCAGTCTGTTGAGTGGGAAGTTAGCAGACATCCAGAAATCTCCTAAAATAAAATGAAAGAGGAGCTGATGGCTGTCTTGACCTGAGAGAGGGACCAGAGGCATGCCTAAATTATGAAGTAATGGTGGAAGCACATAAGAAATGAATTAACCTCTCATATGTTTCCAGTACCACAGATGATCACTTGTAATTTGAGATTGAGAAAAAAATTTGGAGGAGTTGAGCCTGGGGAGAACTACTGATGGCAAGAATGAAATCTCTGAAAGGTAGAGCAAATAACATGCATGGGAGAAGGCGAAGCTAAGTTAAGACCTAATGGCAAATCTCTTTTTAATGCTTATTTCCTTTAAAAAAGTGAATTGAGAAAAACATGTCTGGCCTCATCACTTTACATAAATGCCGAAGAGGAGGGCTTTTCACTCTGCCTCTGCTGCCTCTGTTTTTGTAAGCAGCAAGGCAGAGGGGGGTTCAGTAAATCTAATTAATGGGTATGTCCTGAAGGATTTAGTTCACATGATGGGCTTAATTATTTCCTTCCCTGCACAGCTGCCTTACATGGTAAGCAGAGCTGCTTAGATGTCGTTCTTTTATAATGAGGTGAGGAATAGGTACTTCTGACAGCTTCAAGAGCAATGTTAGGAAATGAGCTTTGCACTGAAATTGTTAAGATTAGCAATACACGTGGGACTATTTGAGCAGTAAAATAGAAAGGGGTGGAATAAAGTGTGTGTATCAGAGTCCAGCCTCAAGTTTGATAGAGAAATAGGAGTTCTTTCAAGCATTGTAATCCTGATCATTGCTGCTCCTCATTTCTGGAGAAGGGCAGTCCCATGTTAGTGGCCACTGCAAAGGACTGTGATATCCTACACCATCAGCTGCTCAGTGTTTGTGGAAGATTAAGTGATAACTACTATGATTTACCTACTTATGGCAGAAACTGACAGTTGTACACCTGGAATTCAAGACAGTTGTCTGTTAGAAATACTTTATGCCATATTTCAGTCAGGATCTTTTAAAGTTCTTTTATATTCAGTTTGCATTCCTTGATTAGGCTGTGATAATTTTCCTGGCTGGAATCTTCGAAGTATGTTATCTTTAATTATAAATGGTAATGAATTCATTTAATCAGGTCTTACAGAAGTACAATCAACACAAAATATAGTCAATTAGAAATAATTAATTTAAAGCATTTCTAGTTCTCCAAAAGCCTCATTTTAGGACATGCATTACCTGTGAGCAAATTAGAGATCTACACAAAGAGGAAATCATACTCTGTAAAGAAATCACTGTAAATGTTGTAAACAAATCAAGAACTTTTTGATGATACTGAAATTTATCTGGGTCTCTGTTGTAAATTATAGATTGAACTGTTCAATGATAATTTTTACTTTGATGTCCCTTTAAAAAACACAAGAAAGGAATATACTACCAAGAGTACATCTACAAGCCAGCGTGCATTTGTACAGTTAAAAAAATTGTAGAAATGAGTATATTTTGCAGCATGCTAATGTGTGAGACTGTACTGATTGCAAAGCATGTGATTGCTTAGATATTAACTTGCAGGAAGTTTTTGGATTGCAGAACTAAGCCATATTTGCAGGTTAATCTTCTGGTTGGATATTAACCATTACAGGTCTGTTTAAAGGCAAAATGCAGAAGAAAATATTGTGTTTTCCAGTTAGCCTCAGAAAGCGGAGTGGGTCCAGAGGAGGGCCGCTAAGATGATCAGAGGGCTGGAGCACCTCTCCTATGGAGAAAGGTTGAGGGTACTGGGCTTGTTTAGCTTGGAGAAGAGAAGGTTCTGGGGTGATCTCATTGTGGCCTTCCAATATTTGAAGGGAGAGTATAAACAGGAGGGAGTGCATCTGTTTATGAGGGTGGATAGTGATAGGACAAGGGGGAATGGTTTTAAACTAAGGCATGGGAGGTTTAGGTTAGATAATAGGAGGAAGTTTTTCACACAGAGGGTGGTGGCACACTGGAACAGGTTGCCCAAGGAGGTTGTGGATGCCCCAGCCTTGGAGGCATTCAGGGCCAGGCTGGATGTGACTCTGGGCAGCCTGGTCTGGTGGTTGGCGACCCTGCACATAGCAGGGGGGTTGAAACTAGATGATCGTTACGGTCCTTTTCAATCCAGGCCGTTCTATGATTCTATGAAAGACTAAGCTATCCATACGGTTGGCATGGTTGCCAGTATTGGTTCTAAACTTAGTCTTGGCCTGGTCCTTCTTAGTAAGATCAAGTTTCATGGTTCTGTTACATGCAACAGTAAAAGGGCAAAATGAAAGTATTTTCTGAACCAGTATTTCTTTCTTCAATAAACAGTAAGTTGCTGCAGGAATGCTATGGGACTGCACATGGGAGGGAAGCATTTGTCTGATTTGACTGGTCATGGACGAGTAGGAAGAATGAAGAAATGCTTTCCTCTGTTCTTGCCCCATAATTTGAACAATGCAAAAATACCAAAGGCTTCAAAATGTTTGAGAATATGCATTAGCTGTACATTTACATAAAACTAAGGTGAAAAAGAATCTTCACCTTTTAGCTAAAAACAAAATATGTGATTTTTTTTTGTTTGGAATGTTGAAATATTTATACTGAAATGGATACCAGAATGGTCTTAGTATAAAGACAATTTTCCTTGAGGGGAGTGGGCACAAAACTTGATGAGACCAAATGGAAAAGTGAGCATCAACTGGCCTATACCGGTGGAAAAGCCAGACTCTGTACATCACTGCTTAGCAGGAGAAAACAGGTGGAAGTTGGAGCAAGTTCAGACTCAGTATGATGAAGATCTTTTTCCCCATGGGGACAGTCAGTGAGGCGCCGAGGTTGCTCAGAGAGGTCACACCATTTCCAAACCTGGAGGTGTTCAAGACAGACATAAATAACACCATGATCTGCCTGAGAAGATCTCACAGCTGGGCCAGCTTTGGGTAGGAGTTTGGACTAGAGTGCTCCAGAGGCTCTTCCAAACCAAATGACAGGATGGTTCTGTGACACAGCATAGAATCCTTATCGTTCTGTTTGTGGAAGCTGATATTTGTCTTGGTTTTGTGTTGAGAGAGGAGCACTTCAGAAAAACAAACATGTGAGATGCTGAACTACTGCGGTACTTTGATGTGGAGAGTTTGTAGCTCTTGGCTGGAGACATTTATGTTATCTGTCTTAGACTGGAGAGCAGACTCCAAATCAAAGTACTGTAAGCAGTTATCCAGCCTGGTTTGACATGCTTTTTATTCTTAATGCTAATTTTCAAAATGCTCCTGGCATTTAGGTTGTGGAGGCTCAAATAATTTGTAATGAATTTGTCAGTGTTCTTATAATGTTGTTATTCTACATATGTGTTTTTGTTTTCTTGTTTTGGCATGCTACTTAAAAATGTGCATCTCTTGCCTAAGAATTAATCTTTTGTTTTTTGCCTTCAGTGAACAGATCAACAATTACAGGAAATCACTGGGGAGAGCTGGTTGTTTTCATTAGTTCTATTGTGTCTTGATAGTCTAAATTTTGGTTAAATATTACTAGCTAAAAATTAATCTCTTACCTCTACTATGAGCCAAATCAAAATCTTAAAGGTCAAGAGAATAATTTAATTCTCGGTTCTTCTACAGAATTTCTGTGCTGCCTGGATCATCTTGCAGATTGTTAACATTTCTGAGCACGCAGGTATTTTTCCCCAGACTGCCATCACCATTATTGCTCATATACACAGTCATAAAAAATGAACTCAGACTTGCTTGAGCAGGCTGGAAGACAGGGTAAAGCCCAACATATGCTTACCTTGTAGTGGAAAATAAGCAGGCAAGATGCAAATAAGGTCAGCAGAATTCCTCTTTCAGAATTTTCTTTGAAAAATTCAGGTAGCTTTTTCTGCAATTAGAAGATTGGAATCTGAGATCATCTTGAGACCATCTGCCACTCAGATGGGGGGGATGTTTGCTGTAGACTTACACAGATGAGTGCAGATTGTGAGGATGCAGCGCATGGCTTTGCTTACACTGGAGGCTGGCTGAGCTGGTCACCTGCCCTGCTTCTACAGTGTGTGCATCCTTTCTGGGTCACCATGTGTTTGTTGTTTCTCTCTTGGTTAGAAAAAGAAATTAAGTCTAAAACAACAAGGTGGTTCCTTCTGCCTTTCTTGCTCTCTGTCACGTTGATTTTGTGATCTTGAGGCTAGGGCTTTTTTTCTGGTCAGCTATTCAGAAATCAAGGCAGCAATTGAACTAGAAGCCTATTTGCCTAATATAGTGTCTCTTGCTCTTGCCAGTGTACTTCCCAATGCTGGTGAAAATCAATAGTCAGAAGCACACCTGCATTTATTCAGCTGCTCTTGATCTGAGGCTTTTGGACCCTGGCTTTAGGAATCCAAATTATACCCAACTACAAATAAAGCTGATGGATGTATGTAATTACTCTCTGCATTTATCAGCTTGTATTCATCTGCTCTAGTTCAGCAGATATACGTAAAGGGGAAAAAATATACATTTTGTGGAGGATTCCTGCATTTTGCAACTTTTGTTTTGGGAGCTTTTGGAGCAAAAGCTCCGTGTTTCAAGATATCCAATTGCGGGGCACTGGGGCATGGGACTGCCCCAGCTATGCAGGCTCTGGGAAGCCTGAGGTCTACATCCCAAGGACCCCCTCACCCACTGCTGCAGAGGGTGGGAAGTGTGCTCTGCAGACTTCCAGAGGTATTTTGCAAACAATTGAAATAATAATGAATTTCTTGGAACTAAGTAAGAAAAATCTCAAAGACAACAAAAAAAGGTAATTGATTCTTTTTCAACCGTCTCTCTGGCGAAGATAACTAATCCTTTTATAAGAAAAAGAGAGCATTTGTTAGAAGCTTTGCATTTTTTGACCAGCTGACTAACTCTTTACTTATAACATTTGTTGCAAATAATGTAAACAACAAGACTATTTGGGAGAATGCAGCAAGTAAATCACAATAACATGGTAGACCCTCATCAGGAACATGCTTGAAGAAAACTCAGGTAGAAGTTCTTAAGAAACTCCAAGCACTGACCCGTTTGTAGGGAGAGGAGGGTCTGTGTTTTCTACTCTCAGGACCTGACCTAATCTACCTAACAGGACAGCAACTGAGCTTCTTTATTAATTCAAATACAAACATTACTTAAATGTTATCGCAAAACTGTTTTTACAATGGATAAAAAGGAAAATAAATTGATAAGCATAAAATGAAAATAAATACCAATAAAGGTGCTTTATCCACCAGGGAGATGCACCAGAAAACAAATACCTTCCACAAACATTGATTTTTTTTAATTTTTTTCTTTTTTTTTATCCAGTTCCTCTTGTAAGTCTTCTTAAACTCTCTTATGTTCTTATTATAATCTTTGTGATATTTACACAGTCAAGTGCAAGCAGAGGCTGGAAACAGGCTAGAAGATAAAACTGATTTCCCCACAAGCCCCTCCTCTTCCCATTCCCTCCCCTTGCCTCTTCAAAACTTCTGGAGAAACCAAGGCAAGCATTATATCCATCTTTTATAAATTGATAACAACCATTCAAACTTGAAGTGCTGCAACACTTGCGCATTGCTTAAAGAGAACAATTCATAATTACTCACTTAGTCTGTACTCGTTTTGAGTAACTGAAGGGGAAATTGTTTTGTTTTGCACTGCTGAAGTCTCCAACATTGAATTCTATGTACTAGACATGAGTGTGCTTGATAAAAGTAAATATTTGTATTTCTGTGGTCATATTATGAAGAAATACTTTACTGGATCTAGAACTGAATAGACTTTCATGATTCAAGACGAGGGGAAATGGCCTCAAGTTGCTCCAAGGTAGGTTTAGGTTGGACATTAGGAAACACTTATTTACAGAAAGGGTGGTTAAACATTGGAATAGGCTCCCCAGGGAGGTGGTTGAATCACCGTCCCTGGATGTGTTTAAGAGTTGTTTGGATGTGGTGCTTGGAGATAAGATTTAGCAGAGGGTTGTTAGAGTTAGGGTACTATGATTCTATGTTGACTCTTATAACTTATCCTGATTGTTTTTTTCCTCTTATGAATACTATACGTAGAAGGCAATCTTGGTGCAGCCATTCTTAAAGTAATTCTGCTTACTTCAGCAGGATTACATACATTGATTCCCCATGCAAGGTGTGAAATTTCTTTATAAGTTCCAGTCTGTTACTTCATCCTTCAAAGTGCGTTATGATTTCATCTTGGAAAACTATAACATACATTGCAAGTGGTATTTAAAGAATGACATAGTAGGAATGTTGTTTGTTCATCCATTTATTGGAAAATAGATGTTCTAATAAATGTACAAAGCCAGAGGCTGTGTGAAGAACAGTGATAGAAACAGAGAGCCTGGAAGCTACCTGCCCTGGGATTCGAGGGGCTGGCTGTAATTCCTTGTCTGGAGGGGTGACCTTTAAATAAAGGTCAGATAGGATTGCACTGGAAACCTTGCAGGTGCTCCGCGGAAGACACTTAAGATATTGTATTGTATTGCCAGTGGGAGTTGGCCTTTGTTGTAAACTTCACTGTGGTTAACATTTGTAAACACTTGCTGTGCATTCCCTAGTAATATGCTTTTTATTCTTTTTTTGTTGTTGAAAGATTTCTAACCATTTTACTGCTCCTCTTTTTCTAATGGGCTCTATTTTCTAATGGGCTCTCTTTTCTAATGTTGTGAAGTTCTTTGTACTTCAAATGTTTTCAAGCCTTTTGCACACCTGCCTCCCTTCCAGCATTGCTCATTTAGGGCAGTAAACTCACTTGTCCACGGTACACTTTGTTTCTAACCTTCCTCTAATTCCTTTTTGCATCTTTGTGATTGAAGTTGAGCCTTTCTGTAAAAATACTTTGACCTTCTGAATAGTAAAAGAAATACTAAGTGAAACAGTTGGAGGACAAAGGATAAATCCATCTTTGTACAAAAGAGAATGCATCTGAAGCTACTTGGAAATTTAAGAAACCTTTAGAAAGTGACATGGTATTTGCAGAAATATGTTGCATGTGTGGATTTTGTATGTGTTAGGAATGCTAGTGGAGAGGTACATCTGCAAAAAGAACAAACCACCTTCTTGCAAACTGATCTTGAGACCCACTTTAATCATATGATTTTGGTATTTGGGACTCGAAATACCAAAAGTTAATGGGGCTTAGCCTCTTGTTGTCAAGTCTGTGCTGTGCAAATATATGCCACCAAGGGGCAACAACCTGCATTAGAACTAAGGATCAGGTTCAACGATTGCTTTACTCAATTCTCTTAAAACTCTTGATCCCTTTTGCAAAACACTTTGTCACTTGTGTGTAGCACACCTAGAAGAATAATACAAGGACTACAAAAATCAGCCCTAAAACAGCAGAGCTGGAATCTCCCAGCAGTGCTGGTGGGAACAAATGAGTGTAGCCATTGACCTTTGGTGCTAAGTCCAATTCTGTATTTGGGTTTTGGTGTAAGAGATACCATGCTGAGAAACAACAGCTTCAGAGAAAAGTAAAAGAGGGATTTTGCTTGGCAATGTGGTACATTACTCAGCACTCATCCTGTAAAATATTGATATGGGTGTTTCAGTTATTTAACAGGGGGATAAAAAATGCATTACCAGACAGTGCAACCAAGGTAAATTTAAGTGAAGGAATGATGCAAAAAAATGAAATGAAACTGTAATTATGGGGATGGAAATAGCAAAATATTGTATGATCAGAATTTTTTAGGTAAATGCCATGAAGGGGGATTTTTTTTTTTTTTTTTAATTGCAGGCAAGTGATTTGCTTTTCTAGTGTTCTCTTTCACATAATAAAAGTGCTTTACAGAAGAATCAAGAACTATTTATCCTATTTTACAGATCGAGGGAACTGCAGGACCTCATAGATTAATTTTCTTAGACCCCTGATACATGCATGTCCTCATCTCCTGTTTTTCAGTCTCCTAAGTGACATTTGAACTTCTGAATAGGATCGGATCAGGAGGTGTTCCCTTGAAGACAAGTCGAGCTCTGTTGCAGCAGACCCCCAGGAGAGGACTGCAACCAGCACAGCACTGTGTGGTGCTGGTTCAAACCAAAGCCCCTTCTGGTAGGGAAAGGGGGGAAGCTACAAGGATTTCATCCATCTGGGAGCTAGTTAGCGTTCCTTCTGTATCTTCTGTTTCTCTTCATCTAGGCATATATTTTTTAAGGTTTTTGCATTTTCCTGGATCAATTTTGTATCTGTGGATTTCAGTAAGCTGATTTATTCTGTGTTGTTACATTTTGGTGCCGATAATCAATACATATTTATTGGGATTGATTGAATTGCTCAATTTATATAGATTTCTTTCCCATCACGTAGGCCATGGTGTCTCAGATTCACTTTATGCTGGCAAACATTTATCCTGCCTTTGCAAAAAGTGTTTTCTGCCCTTTTCATGCCCTGACTATTTGCTTCTGGCCCTCTGCCATCTTCTTCCTGCTGCTTATTCAAACATTTGCATAGTGATCCAGAGTGATGGATGCTGAAGCTAACCTCCCAAAACAAAAAGCTGCTCTTTAACCTGGACCAGTGCTTTGCTCTGCTCCATTGCTTGTGTTGGCTCAACTATTAAAGCTGTCGGGGCACAGTGGAGGGACCAGGAGTGTGGGGATGGGAGTCAGGCAGTGCTGCTTAAAGCCTGCTTTAAAGCAACAGTGCCAAGTGGAGTTCGAGTCCATCATCTTGGAAACTGTCCATTGGAATTGGTCCACCAATCAGACTTTCTCCTCCATGGTCTTTTCTGTGCAACTGTAGAGTGGCTGATTGCACTCCTGTTTCCAGATGAAATGCATTTTGGTTTTAATATTAATATAATTAGAAAAGGCAATGCTAGATCTTCTCCTGCATTTTAATTTAGTAGATTGGAGAGCTGCTTCTTGAGCTGATATGTATATAATCCTGAATAAAGCCTGAGAATCTGTCTGTTAGGAGCTGGAAGGCTTTCTACTGATGGAAATCCCTTTTCTGAATAGTTTTTTCTTCATAGTTAATTATTAAATACCTCTTTGTAGCAGCTGCTATTACTCTAACAGTAAACTTTTCTCACAGTTGGGTTAATGGCATTACTCGGCCCATAACAATGCCGACTCTGTCTCTGGGATATTCCCACAGGTACATTTTTAACTCATCTGACAATAGCAGCCTAGAGGGCTTCTCCCTGCAGGCAACAGTGCTGCTATTGTGCAAATGAATGTTTATATAAAAATAGATTGTTCTTATCGAGACAGAGAGCCAGTGACCCTTGAATTTGAAACTGCTCAGAGATCTGCCTTGGTGGCCTTGAGCAAGACATTTGATGTGTGTGCCTCAGCCATGTTGGAGAGAAAGGAAAACTAGTAACTATTTGATTCGTATGAAATGGGCACTTGTGATCGACTTCAGCCTTTGTTCTTATGGCTGCAAAATGAAAATCTCATAGGTCGGGGAAGGAAGCATTGAATCCTTCAATGTCCTTTATTGTGATTTCCATATGAAAATGTGGCTTCAGTGTTAGGGATGTGTTTCATCCTGTCCAACCATATGTTAGTCTTTCCCTCTGCAGAAACCCAGGGGAGCACAGGGTGCAGCTGCCCTGTCCTTCTGCTCTCTGCAGGGCCATGGGGATGGATGTGATGGAGACTCAGGTCCTTCTGAGCTGGGTGTGCAGCAGCAGCAGGAAGCCACTGCTTGAGAGAGCAGCTTTTGCCGGAGTGATGGCTGGGGGCTATGTCCCAGGGGAGCAGGGACATTGTGCCCCCTGAGCTGTTAGTCTGGCGTGCTCCTCAGTTGTGGGACAGTGGGGTTTGGTCCATTCAAACTGGAGAAATGCCTGCATTTATCTTATTTGTTGGTGCTGATACCGTATGGAGGGGACTGTATGTGAGACGTCTTTCTGTATGGGTTTTTGTGTCTGTCTGTATAGTTCTGCTCCAGTTTACCACTGTAAAACTAGATGGGAGTGCTTGCTTGTTACTTTTCAGGATAAATAAATTGCATGTAACCTTCATTAAGCGGAAGATATTAGAACATAATTTTGTAGTGGGTATGTGCACTGAGGATCTCACAGTACTTCTGTGTTTATTTAAGATAACATGCTAAATATTTGTCAGTATCAAATATGTTCTAATCTCTGTAGTAAATATTTATTTTATGATATTTAGCATAGTTAAGCATAAAATTTAAGAGGCATTTAAAAGGCATTTGTACATTCTGCCCATAGAATACTTACAACCATAAGGCTCCAAAAAATGCTGTTCTTGCTTTTCCATGCTGTATCATTTGCACTCACTGGAGCACAGCATTCAGGTACACAGAGAGCTCTGGGAGTTCAAATTCTTGCCTTTTGATAACCGGTGTGCTGTTTGTATAGTCCTTTCTTTGTCCTTAGGCTCTGCTCCCACAAGACACGTGCTGAGGGCAGCCACTTGTATCATATCACTGGCAAATACCATCAACTTAATTATAGGAGCCGAAACAATTGTATCAGTGAAAACTAACCTACATTTTAACTATGTGAACTCCTGTTGAAACAATAAGTTTTGTTCTTCCAACATAGGAGAATTAGGAGCTGGTGATGCCATGTTATCTTCTACTGTACAAGAGTAGCTAAGCCAAGCAATGTGCCTTACTTATCCCTAGTTGATCATTTTAGCTGGGGAGGTCTTTGGAATCTCACTGGGAAAAATCTGAAACAGCTCTGATAACAACTTCCCTGAGGGTGCTGTAATAGTGAGCGCCTCTTGTTAACAAATGGCTGCATCTCCTGTTTCCACTCAAATGAGGAAGCAAGAAACCAAGTTGCCCTAAAGTGTCTGTAGATTTATAGAGGCATGCTTGGTCTCTATGGCAGGATGCCATGATTGATGGCAGGATCCATCCCCCCCAATGACTTAGTGTCTCCAGTCATCAGATTGTCTTGTTTAAAAATAGCATTTAACGATCTGTTTCTCGAAGGAGCTGCTGGGGTATAGCTTCTGTTCTCTTTACTCTTGTAAACACAGTCTTTCATTATCCTTTGTGTGGTTACTTGTGGGGTTTTTTTCTGTCTTATACCAGAAAATTTGATGATTTATGCCATGCTGATACTTCTCCAAGTTTTGTTAAACTTAAGTGCATAATACTTTGGAGCTGGTTCTTCAAGTGGTAGTTTCCCTTTGTTATTCCACAGTGAGATATTTCTGGGCAGTTCTTGCACGAAAATCCACTTACCAAAACCTTGGGAAGTTTTTTCCCAATTCAGCTCTTTATTTCTATGCTGCATAATTGCAGTTTACTGCACTCTATGAGAGCTGTTGAAGCCATTGCTCTGGAATATATTGTGTTCTCAGGTGGCTTTAGGGCGAGAAGAACCAAGTGATGGTCATGTCTTTTTCCTCATGCTGGCCTATACCTCTCATGTTCTTAAATACTGTGTATCAACGTACTACTATAGTTTGGTTTCATATGATTCAGCATTGGTAGATAAATAAAGCAGCCATTGAAATGTTTATGCTTTTTATTGACTTAGGGTGCTTTGGAAATCAGCATTAATCTACAGCTCAGTGAAGCAGTTAGAAGATAAAATACTCCCTCAAGAGTTTTTGTTTGTAAATAGAGACTTGCATTAAGCTGCTATGAACTGTCAAGCTTTCAGATTATTTTTGAATGCACTGTTTTTGTCTTCGTTAGTGATTATAGCTGAGGGTAATAATATTGGAATTGTCCTGCGCAAGAAATAACAGTACTACTTGATGATGTGGATGTATGATATGCTGTGGAAATTTTTGACTTTGACCTTGAACTCTAGGCCTGCCTTGCCACTTCCCATTCTGTGGATCAAGCTCTGGTGCCGACACATTGGCACCTTAAAATTCTGAATTGGAAGGGTCACCTTTTCTGCATCTTTTGTAATCATTTCAGTATAAATGACCAGTCACTGAGGAAGAATGAGTAATCTCACTGTGATTCTCAGTTGACTCAAACTGAATTATGAGACATAATGATGCAAAGTGCTGTGCTGTTGTTTGAGTGTATATTTACTTTTGGGATCTGACTATAGACCATTGTACAAAGCATACATTTAGAGATCTTGGTACAGTCACATGGCATGTGAGAGACACTGGCAAAGTCAGTTTGCACTCCTGTGTTTTACTTCTGCTTTAATGTTGCTTTAATTGGGCCAACAAATGAATTGGTTGGTATTTTTTTTTTTTTTTCTTTGAGCTATGGATTTTTTCTTTATTAAAAAGCAGAGAATTTCTCTTGGAAGGTTGCTCAGAGAAAACGTGGAAAATAATGTTTACATTTATCTGGCCTCTGAAAACTGAAGAAGTATATGTTTGCCAAACGCTGCATAGTTTATGGTGGCCTTTCCATTTGTTTTTTATCCAGTATAAATTTTCCTCCATTTTTCCACAGAGTAATAATTACACATTTCTGCATAAAGCTTCATATTTCTGGGGCAAAAACTGTTTGCTCCTGCAGCTGGAAAATCTCTGGAAGGCATATATATTCTCACTGTGAGCCCTGAGCAACTGACATCTGAATGCAGAAGTCCTTACTTTAGAATTAAGTATTACTTTCATTTTACCCTAATGTATACCACAGATGAAAATATCTTTCTAAGCTCTGTATTTATGTATGTATAATAGAAAGATTTTGGTAGTGTAGAGCCAGAAAACACAAAGGAATGTCTTTATCTGTCTAGCTCCCTGTAGTATTCCATTTTTTTGGTTGATTCTGCTATTTGAAAATACTGTCTGAAACTTTATCCCAACAGTTTCTCAGCATTAATTCTCAATGATAATATAAGTTTAGCAGATACATTAATTTCCTGAGCTATCCTTTTTACACTGGGAGAAATACACTTGGAGTCTGGAAGTACAGTTTACAACACTGCTGTGTAGCAGAGAACCTGATCATGATGCTGGGTTTCTCTGGATCTTTTGGAGGACTAAATGTGCCTGTAAGAAAGGTCATCTTTTCTTTCTGTTCCTCTTTTCCTACTCCTGGCCTTCTTTCTCTTTTGTAGTAAATTGTTAGCCAGATTTAGTTCCATTACATGCTGTCTACCCCCTGTAAATTACAAGAGAAAATAAAATAAGGTAAAAGCTATGACTTCACTGATAAATTTGTGTTCGTTTCAGGAAAACAAAGAAAACTTGCTGCTGATTGATTTTTAAGACTTAGGTATTTATATGTTCTTATCCTTCTGCTTTGTATTGGCAGGGTATTCTTATCTTTCTGCTTTGTATTGGCAGGGTAAAAAGCTTGAACATGCCTCGTAGCCCAACATCAAGTGAAGATGAAATGGCACAAAGCTATTCCGACTATTCTGTTGAGTCTGAATCTGACAGTTCCAAAGAAGAAACTATTTATGACACAATTAGAGCAACTGCAGAAAAGCCAAGCAGCAGAATGGATGACAGTCAGAGCAACACTCTGGTGATTCGAATTATAATACCTGATCTACAGCAAACGGTAAGGGATATTACATTAGCACTTAAAAAAGGGTTTAGAAATGATTAACTTGGCTGGTTTCAGTTCACAGTAGGTCTGTTTATTTTCTTACAGCTAAGTCAAAATATATGTCCCGTTTGCTTTTGTGTCCAACTTTTTTTACCCCACTGGTGTGTCCAACTGATTGCCTAGACTAAAGGCATCACCATAAGCAAGAGAATTTAGGTATTTAAGTATTTAAGTACTTAGGTATTTAGGTATTTAAGTATTTAGCATATTAACTTGATGTAAGCTGTGAAGCGAAATACTTGTCTGATCTGCATTCGCAGGCATTTGATTGAGTAGAATAAGGAGAATTTCGAATCTAAAAAGCTTACCAGAACATATCGTATACTCTCTAGGAAAGACTCATACATAGGCAACTGCATTGTCTTCTTGTTTCTCTCTTCATGAGATAGTTTGTGATTGGCCTAACAAGAATTCACCATTCTCTCTCTTTGTAGTCACCTTTGTATATCCTCTTCCCTGAAACGATATCCTTGTTAGATAGTGAAAATGTGGAAAATGTGAAAATGAGGAAAGAAACACCAAAATAGGTCTTTTCTTCCCGTTATGCTGCTACCCCTTCACTACACAGTGCTATTTCTCAGTCTTTCACCCAGAGAAATTAGTACCCTTGGTCTGGAAGTAGAAGTTGTGACATTGTACCATTCCACAGGTTTTACAGTGATGTGAAATCATTATGTTATTTTTTCCCACCTCCTCACCAGTTATAACAGAAATGTATCAGAAATTATGGGATTAGCCTTTTCTGATTTTCTGAAATGAATATTTTATGATGCAGATATTCTAAACCTATAGCTATGTCTCACATTCCAAAGTCAATTAGATGAAAATAGAAAGGCTTATTCTACCATGTCATACAGAAAGAGACATTAAACAGACTTTCAATTTGTTTGAAACTGTACAGATGATTTGATAATAAAAATGTTATTTTTAATTTAAAATGTATCTAGGATGTTCCTTACATATCAGAAGTCTACAGTCCAGAATCCATTTTCTAGTGAGAAAAATAAAATATTTTTATATTTTATATGTTTTATATAAAAAATTGTTTCTTTTATGGCAGAATGTGTAAAATGCAGGATCTGAAAAGTTAGAAAAATGAAGCTGGAAAAGCTTGCTGTTGTAATTTGTAATGGTCCTCCTAAATGCTGCAGTAGGAATAGCAATTGCATCCTGGAGAAGGTCACTGGGAATTACTTGCTGATTCTATCTAGAACCACAGCTTGTCTATGTTTTGATTAATTACCTAAATTATCCTGAGCCTTCCTGAGTGCTGTTGTCTTGATTTTCAGCTGATGGTATGCATCAGACTTTCTTCATTTCAAAGGTGATTATAAAACCACCATTCTTTCGGGTATGTCTGTTGCATGCATCACTCCATGACATTTAACTTCTACATCATACTGTGCTGCCACTCAAGATCTATCTCAGATGAAAATACTCCTTTCTTTTTAATTAAGTTCATTTTTGGAATGATAGAGATGGCCTGTCTACAGGCTGATAGGAAAGAACTGGCTTGACAGTATGGCCTCAGGTGTGGTTGTAGAGCCGCTTTTTTTTAAAGCTCAGTGTACACAATGCAGCAGAAACTCAGAGAAGTCTGTGCTGGAGCTGAGATCATTCTCTCTTCTGTTCTTGTATTTAAGATTTCTAGTTAAGTAAGTCTTGAACCTCTTTCTGCTGAAATTGTAGTGCCACTCCGGTGTGAGATTAAACTCTGTGAAGAGGAGATGGTGTGGGACGTGAGCTGGGCGGGAAGGCTCTTGAGATAAGAGCAGCACTGTGGGTGCTGGGCTCCACCCACAAGATCTTTGTTAAATCTTGGCTGGGGCAATCATCACCTTGGATCTTTCATTTCAGTGTTATAGAAACATTGAAATCTACTGTTGTACACTGTATACTTTTAAAAATGTTTTTACCTGTAATTAAGTCTTCTGTCAATGTTTCTACCAGTCTACTATATATTTTACAATGAATAGATCCAATATAAACAGAAAAATTACATTTTTTTTACACTTGCTAGCTTCTCTCTGATGTTAGAAACAAAGTGATGTAAGCCTCCTGAAGCCCTCTCATTTCATTCGTTTCTTGGACCAATAATACTTTGTTTATTGGCACTATTGAAACTACTATTTTGTTAAAAATTATTTTGTGCAGGAAATGAAATAAAATGTATTTTAGGTTTCCTTCTTCATTTGTTCATTTTTATTGCTTTACTTTTCAGTATATTTTTTTCCTTTTCAATAAAGTCTTAATGAAAAGTAACTCAACTGTTTTAAACAGTCCTGTGGCAGATGACCTATTTCTGATTTAATTTGTAAGCCCATAAAATCTTTTGCAATAAAGTGAAATCTGGAATCAGTTTTACAAAATGATAGCTTAAATGCACCATAACATGACTTGGAAAAGATCACAGTTCATTATAAATTATCAACCATTGTGTATGATAACTAATTGACGTTCTCATCTGAAACTTATGATGATGTTGTGAACATGCCCAAGCTCATACAAAGCTCTTATGAAGACTTATTTTTCAGTTATTATATCAATTATTTTTTGTCTCCTTTTCAGTTCAGATGATAATCCATAGTGTTGAAACAATACGTTGTAGAAAGAGTAATTTCTTACTGCTTTTGTTCATGTATATTCAAGAAAGTGTCATCCTTAGCACAAGGGCATGGAGAATGTTTAAATGAGTGATGGAATGATTTCCTGAATCATTAATATTACTGAGGGAATGGAGAACAGAAAACATAAAACTTTCCATACATGCGTAGAAGAGCGGGCAAACAAGATCTGTCTTGTGGCATTTAACTTCCTGATTTAATAAGACAGAAGGTACTAGATCCTTCATGGATCTAGTGTAATCTTTTGAGCAGCTGCTTATTTGTAGTGCATCCAACATCCAACACAGAGGCTCTGGCTTACTAGTCTGATGGGAATCACAGTAACTGACTTTTTCTCCTCTCTTAGACATGGTGGCCTCTCTCAGCTAGTGCAGAAGATACAGATGAGCAAGTCTGAATCTCTCTCTTGGGCTTGAAACTAATCCCAACCTCCTACCTCATGCCCAAAGGAAATGCGCATTTTTAGTGTTGAATGTGTATTGGACACAGAAAGCTAGTGAGCTGATGGTCCTGTGCTTTCCTTTAAGAAAGATGGCGTATCTGATCTCTCCCTGGACCGTATCAGTATCAAGAAAAAGTCTTGGGTCTATTTCATTTGTCAGCCAGAGCAGTAGCACATCAGAAGTGATGTCGCTTCTGACTGGAAGCAGTCTGGTTCCTCTCCACTTGCTTTTGCCTTTTCATCAGTAATGGCAAATGTTTTGTGTTCAGAATTGCTCTTTTCCCCAGATTTCAAGAACAGATCTGTCAAACGTTTGTTTTTGGGAACATTTTTGGTATTTTATTATCAACACATGGCAGTTGCTCTGCTCTTTTGTTTTATCCCATGGTTGTGTGCTCACTCCGGCTTATGTTTCAAATAAAGAAATGAAAATGTTCAGACTCATATGTTTTATTAATTTCTGTTCATGAGGTGGGACTGGGTCTGACAAGGACTTCTTTGAAGTGTTTTCTGCCCTTCTGTTTTGCTGCACCACATCAGTAATGAGCAAGAACCCCACTGCCCCCTTTTGTTTTATTTTTCATGATACTGGGATTTCCTCACAAGATGTTTGATAAATGGCAGTTTCATAAGCAACAGCTTAAGTTATAACTTCTGCTTTACTATTTACAATTTTGTTTACTTTCTTATACTTTATATTTTCCATTATTTATTGCCTCTTGGGATCAAGAATCTTTTCCCTTCAGTGCTTTTCTATCCAAGATAAAACATTCATTTAGTTTGTGCAACTTTTGTTTAATGAAGATAGGGACCCAGTTTTCATAACTGCTCAAGACACATTTCCTTAAGAAAACCCCATTTTTATTTGTTTCCAGTTCAGCCATCCACTGCTTCAGATCTATTCTAGTATTTTCTTTCCTTGCAACTTCCCTTCCCTTCCCTTCCCTTTTCAATATTCAATCCTCATTTGCATTTTCCTCTTTTTGTTTGTCAAATCTTTAATACTGACGTCTTCTATCAAAAGGAATAACTTCTATTTTGGTGGTCTGAGAATCACAGTTTGGAAACAGTGTATAAAACTTTTGTCAGTGTTCCTCTGACGCAGCACAGTTCTCTATGACTGACATCCTCATGAGTCTGATGAAAAAAAAAAATTGGGGGTTGATTGACTTAGAATGGATAAATGTTACTCCTCAGAGATTCAGTATCATGAACATTACTCACAATGAGTTAGCACATTCTCTTTAGCTGGCATGGGTGAGCTATGTTTCCCTTGCTTGCAGTCCATACACTCCGTGACTTCCTCTCACCAGCGCTCAGAGTATGAGATTATTATTGACTATATCTCTCATGATCTGAAGAGCTCTAATATTATGAGCACAGTTCTCACATTTCATCAACCAATGATGACATGCTGTCTTGCTGCTAGATTTGGATTTTTAGTGGCCCAGTGTGATTTTGTCAGTTTTTTAGTCACTGAGGGCTTTTCCTTCCTCCCTTCCTCCCTTTCCTCCCTTCCTTCCTCCCTCCCTTTCCTCCCTTCCTCCCTTCCCTTTTCTATTTTAATTTTCATAGTGTAAGTAGTCAGACTTCAAGGCAAACTATAACATTTTGTCTGGTCTTGGGATGCAACAGGAAGTTGGTGTGAAAAGATCCCATCCATCTGTCATGTTAAAATATCTCTTTCATATGTATTTCTGATGTTCTTTGCTGTTACACTTTTATTTTTTGCTCAGCTGCTGTCTTCTTTTCTCATGGTCACTACAGTTGCGGGGTTGTGCTGAACAAGAGGATAGTCTCTTCCATTGCCTTGTGTTACTTTGCACTGCTGATCTGAATCTGAAGAAAGAAAGGATTTATGTCAGACTGGCTGCCAACCCCAGAATGATCTTGAAGCCATTCAGAACAAAAGTCAGGCTTGAATTCTGCCATGAAATTAAACTTTGGTACTAGGCTTTTTAACTTCTCCTTCATTTAAACAGACTGATGCAAGAGAAAAGTTATTTAGGGTCTTGGTGCTTTTTGAGGCTTCATGTCTTTTTGAACTATAGCTTGTGTTTCTGTAAAACTTCAAGAGCCATCAGTGTGTGTCTCAGTCTGGTGAATGGAAAGCAGTCCTCAGTCTGCCCACTGAACTGTTTGGTTTCCTCAAGCAGACAATGAATCCCAGTGTACTGACATAAGATTTCATGATATCTCATTATTGACAATGCATGATGATGCACTATTGATACTAGTGTTCTGTATGGATTTTGAACTCATTCCAAGTCAAGTACTCATTAGCTACTTATGTGTTAAAGACAAATAATCTCATCCTCTTATGAGCATAGCTTTGTTGGCTTTGCTTGCAGAAGTTTGTTATACATGAATTAGTAAGGACGTGTATCTGTGGGGGTTTGATGTGTTTGTGGAATTCTTCAGTCTGACACCCTATTGATCAGCTTCACCTAACCCCCTCTGCAGAAACCTGCATCAGGTGAACTGCAGCCCTAAGTGGCTGTGGGCATCTGCTCTTGGCATTCCAGTGCTGTCTGCTTCCACTGCTGGCAGCATTTGCATTTTGCTGCAGAGAAGTTGGGAATCTTATTAGTGTACTAAAGCATACTAATTCCTTTACTTCAAAGATTATTTTCTTTAGAAAGATTCAGATGTCTGTTTTGAGGTGTTGTTTGTTTATTTTACTTTTAGTCTGATTTATGCCCCAGAATGCATTATCTTAAATCCTGTTTAGCTGTGTCTGTCTCTGGCTATAAGACTGATATTTCTATTTTATGGAAATCCTGTAATTTCCAACAAATATTGATATTTTTGTTTTGCTAAAATCAGACCCTGCAGCCCTAGTAAGGAGCCAAAAATCTTTGCCAAAGTTGATAATACAATTTCAGTAATCTTCAACATTTATAAAAATAAGAGCACTTGTGAATTGGTAGATAGGCTAGGACTGTGAATAAATGAATCTGTAAAATTATTAGTTTTGAATTATTTTCATATTTATTCTACTATTGAGGTCTCTATAAGATATCATACTCACTGTGGTAGAAACGTAATGGTGATATATGCATCAGATAACTCATTTTAAAGCAAGCCTTTGAGCTACTGCACAAGAAGAATTCTTCCGTGATGTTTCAGCCCAGTGCAGGTGGTTAAACTCTTACTGCCTCTCCTCACACATTAGACGAATGTGGTGATATCAAAAGTGTAGAAAGTGAAGCATTTAAGTAGATAGATATTGCGCATTACTGATGGAGTGTGCTTAAATCCTGTAGAACTATTTTCCTTTGAAATATATCCCGAAGAAATAGGAAATTATTTATAATTTTGCCAGTTTAACATATT
Organism: Alectoris magna; assembly: GCA_030625065.1. Taxonomy (NCBI): domain Eukaryota; kingdom Metazoa; phylum Chordata; class Aves; order Galliformes; family Phasianidae; genus Alectoris; species Alectoris magna. The sequence continues at coordinate 42,346,754 of CM060565.1, forward strand.
TTTGAGAATTAGAAATACCCATCTGCTGTGTTTGCGGGTAGTCAAGAATGGATAGACCACAAGAACAGATTAAATGAAGCATGTTGAATACTCAAGGTGTATTTAAAAAAGCAATCATAATTAAATTAAAAATTAAAATCAAAGCAGTGTAATGCCACTGCAAGACTGGTCATATCTTCCTTCTGCCACCCTTTTAATCCTTCATATCCCCTTGTAAAACAACAACAACAAAATACAACGCTTCTCAGATAACACCTTGAAACTTAAAAAAAGATAGATGAAACAAAATGAATGTTGTTTCCTAGCCAACTTTATTTATTACAAAGTTTGATATTTCATATGATTACATTTTGATAATAGAATTGAAATTATATTGAAATATATTTGAGAACATATTAAATTATATATAATTAAATTATATTGAAGAAAGTAAAGGATTAAAGTTATCAGTTATTTCCTAGGTCATAGTACCTCCCTGAGCACATTGCAAGTTGGAAACCAATAAAATAAATGTAAGACAATTGTAATAAAAGCATGGAAGGTATCTATAATTACTTGAGGACAATAAAATAAAGGTAAGCAGGAAAGCACACCTCAGAGCAAAAGATGTTAAAAGCTGTGGGTTGGAAGGGGTGACATCAGCAGAGCAGGGGGTTTGTTTCTGGGTGTTCACTTGCCACAGTCTCTGCTTCTGTGCTCTGGAGCTGCCAGCTGCCGGTCCCTTCCCCATCATTTTATCACTCTCCCGTCACACACTCCAAAATACCCTGATGTCAGTACTTGAGCCTTATCTGAAAAACTGCTGGGAAAGACAAACCCAGTGGTAATTTTTAATAATTCATGACTGGCCGCAGTGTAGCTGGACGGGACCCAATTTTGCTGCGCCTGTCTTGCTCACTTGGCCATGCCACTGCAAGATGCTATCACAGCAGCTTCAGCAGCACTGCCAGCCAGCGATGACAAATAGAGGCCATCCCAGTGTCAGTCCTCATGTCTAAGGATTAATTCACAGAAGCACAGCCAACTCCTCTGCTTCAGCTAGTCCTCTCTGCTCTGATTAAATGAGTGCACACGGAAGGCTGGTTGATTACAGTGTTCGCTCAGTTAAAAATAGTTGTGAATTGGAAGTCTTCTGGCTCCTGCTTGGCACTTTTCACTGTTGAAAATTTTTGCTATGTAATATCGAAATGGGCAAGAAGACACTGTAAGCATATAAAGTAATTGTGACTTATGCATTTGCTAATAAAAATTCAGTATCGAAATACACACATGAATTTGTTAGTTGATCTGTGTTCATGGGATCAGAGGTGACATTCGGATATATGCAGAGCATGCCAGGATAAATAAGTTTAGTTGAAGAAGACAAACTGCAACCATTTTCTTATGGATGGCCTCAGGACTTCAAAAGGATGCCAGCAGACACTGTCAAGTTGAGCAGTGCAGAAGCAACAGTGAGGTTAAAGCATTTCTGGCAGCTCATACTGGTGAATTTGATTTCATTTAAGATCTAATTGCTGAATAAATTCAAACAAAGCATTGTTTGCTGGTTGGGAGGAGGGATTGTCCTACCTTCTGCCATATCAGCACTTGGTGTGGCCTCACCTTAAGCACTGTGTGCAATTTTGTGCATCATAACATAAGAAAGACATCAAACTGTTAGTGAGAATCTGAAGGAGGGCTGTGAAGATGGGGAAGGGTCTGGAGGGCAAGAGGTATGAGGAGCATCTGAGATCCCTTGATCTGTTCAGCCAAGAGAAGAGGAGGCTCAGGGAAGACCTCATGGTGTCCTACAGCTCCTCAGAGGGAGAAGAGGGCAGCACTGAGTTCTGTTCTCCAGTGTCGGCTACAGGACCCAAGGGAACAGTATGGAGCTGTGTCAGGACAGGTTCAGGTTGGGTGTTAGGAAAATGTTCTTCATCAGAGGCGGTGGGCATGGCTCCAAGCATGATGGCATTCAAGGAGCATTTGGACAACATTCTCAGATGTAGGGTTTGGTTTTGTATGGTCCTCTTTGAAGCCGGGAGCTGGACTCAGTGACCCTTGTGGATTCCTTCCAACTCAGGATGTTCTATGAGATACTTAAACTTCTTAAACTCTGAAATTTCATGTTGCCCAATAGCAGAGATCTTGCAAAGGTTTCTGCATTTTCAAGTCCTCCCCTACCTCACATCAGATAGTTCCTCTCGTAAGCTTACCCCAAGATAAACTTATAATAACTGAATACCATTTTTCTGTGAAACTCTTGCAGATCAGACTGGTCATCAGAACAGCCTAGAATCAAGTGGATGGTTAAGCATGTTGTAATATCCCTTCTTTCACTTGGCCTTTCTAACTGGTTTGCCATGAAGGCGTCTTTTCTTTGAAGAAGGATTTGGTCTCTGAGGTTTATGGAGTGACATGAGATATCCTGGGTTTTCACAGTGCATATGTACTAGTTACTGGAGAAGAATGAGTGTCTGAAATATAATTCTATGGATGTAGATTTTGACATGGCACATATAGATTTAGTGTATATTTACAATACTTGTAGATTTTACAGTATAAGATATTGTTTGAATGCTCTCTCATAATTTAGATTTCTTCTCTCATTTCTCTTTGCAGAAATGCATTAGATTTAACCCAGAAGCTTCAGTGTGGGTTGCAAAGCAACGAATTTTGTGCACTTTGAATCAGAGTTTGAAAGATGTCCTGAATTATGGACTGTTTCAGCCAGCAAGCAATGGTAGAGATGGAAAGTTCTTGGATGAGGAACGACTTCTCAGGGAATACCCACAGCCGGTGAATAAAGGAGTTCCTTCCCTAGAGGTATTTTTTGATGGAAAATCTGAAATAATATTGTATTGCTCTGATACAGATTATACTCTAAACTATATTTGAGGTTTCTGTGTGCACCTGAATTGCATTTGGGAAACAGCAATCATCAAGTATGAACTCAAATTCTTTCTCTTAGAAGTGCTAGTGTTTGCTTGCTGGTGGAGTTGTTATTCTACATGCTACCCCCAAAGCCTGCAAAGAATCAGACCCTTTGGGAGATTTGATTTGAGGACTTTTGTCTCCTGAGGACATAGGGGATGTGTTTCAGGAGAGTAGTCTGTGATTTAAGAAAGAATTGTAAGGTTCTGGACTAAGATTTTGGGTGTGCGATTAGGTTTACCCGAGTAGGGTAACAGTTGCTTAATAATAGCCATTTGTCTCCTGCCAAATGTCTTCCTGTCTTTCATGCTAGGCACATGCTAGGCACAAAACCAGCATTTAATTAATATTAGTATTGACTGTATGGTGGTACATCATCCAGTAATAATCTGTAGTTAATAAACTTTCCCCACTATGACACAAATAAAAGAAAAAAAACAACAGGGTCCAGAGAGAGTTTTGAGTCCTGTGTTGTCCAGCAGTTTAATTCTGAAAGTTGATCTCTGATGTTCATATTATAGCCATAAGCAAAATAAATAACTGCATTATTTTCTCTGCTCTGTTTGTTACAGTGTTTCGTTTAATAAGCATTCACATGGTAAAATTCATCTTGCAGCAGCTAAAGGGATGCAGTGTGGGGGTTAAAAGTGGGCTTTTATAGAATCTGGTTTTAAAGCTTCCTATGGTGTAGTCTTGTTGTCCAGCAAATGTGCTGCATTCTTCTAACTGTGTATATTATGATGAGATAATAACAAATTATATCTATGTAAACCCCATGATTTTGGCCACAGACCTTTCCATGCTAGCCAAAGGGTAGCAAACTGCTCACAGAGTATGAGTTTCAGACAAAAGAGACAATACTGTGAACCTCACCCACAGGACCAGTCCCATTAAACATCAGGAGAACTGTTCCCGTTCCTGAGACCATAAATAAAAGTGCAGAGATACCCTTAGGAGTAAGCTCCTTTCCCTGTAATGCCTGCTTGTTTATGTAGATTCTAGACATCGATCTCATTTCCCATATAATTCCACTCATCTCATTACATTTATACAAGATAGACATTTTGATCACATGAACTGTACCACTATAAATACAACACATTTTTATGCATAGGGCTGATTGTAGGTGAGTATTCAAAATAAAATAGTAGGTCTTTTTTATGAATATTACTTAAAACTACATCACTTTGGATAATACTTTCGGGTAAAGTCAGAAAAGTTTTTATTGCTAGTTTTTAAGCAAAATATGACATTTTAATTTTTTGTATGCTGTTTGTTTGTTTTTTCTTCCCGCTCAGTTTCGATACAAGAAAAGAGTATACAAACAGTTCAATCTTGATGAAAAGCAGATGGCCAAACTTCATACAAAGGTATGCCCAGTTTGCTGGGGAAGTTAGTAAATGCCTACTGAGAAAAGTAATGTGTCTGAGAATCTGGAAATAAGTAGAAGTTTGTTACCACCTGAGTGAATTGCAGAACAACAAGCAACAAGTCTTTCCCACACTGACAGGGATGTAAATCGTGATCTGTGAATTTTGCTCATAGAAAAATACCCATGTTTGACTCTTACACGGGTGTACAAGTAATATCTAATGAACAGTACTACACAATACAATGTGTTTTCAGCATGCTGCAGAAATGCTGATCTATGTCTTCAGACTCATTTGCTGGTCAGAACAATAACGATCACATTACCAATCTAATTTCTTACTAAATTAATATTTCATTCGTTTTTTGTTAAAATTACCAACAACTGAATCTTCTTATTGCATTTGACTCTGAACTTTGCGAACTGTAGGATGTAATCATGGTAAAAATTTGGGTTCTTCAAGAGTGTGATTTAGTTCAATGATGTCAGTGTATATATAGTGACAGAATATTTCACTTTAAGTCAAAATTTTCCTTTCCAATCAGAGGATGATTCATTTGTCACTCTTTATTTCAGGCGAACTTGAGAAAATTTATGGATCATGTCCACCACCTCTCAGTGGAAAAAATCACAAAAATGTTGGACCGAGGACTGGACCCCAACTATCATGACCTAGAAAGTGGAGGTCAGAACAGTAAAAATAGCAGCATGACATAGTACCTTGGGTTTGCTCAGCCTAAACTGATGAACAGGTTAAATCTCATGCATTCTATCTGTTGCCTTTGTATCTTTAGCTTAATGGTATCTTTATGGCTTTGCTGGCCAAAGGAGGAAAATAATCATTCGTGGTTTTCTCGGATCAATACTTTCAACTTAATATTTCATTAATTTTAAAGCAAATGCTCATTATTTTATAAATCTGATCGTTTCTTTTCCTTGTGTATACTGTTCTTTCCTTCAGAAACACCACTAACTTTGGCAGTTCAACTTGATAATACAGTAGAAGTGATAAAAGCTCTGAAAAATGGAGGAGCACATTTAGACTTCAGAGCCAAAGATGGAATGACAGCTCTGCACAAAGCAGCCAGAGCCAAAAACCAAGTAACCCTCAAGGTAGATGCGTTTGGTACCAAATTATACGTTACTTTATGCAGAAAAAGATATAAAGGAGAGTGCTTTCAGTTAATTACTTTATCATCCCCAATGCATCCTTTAAGTTGTGTTTGTCCTACTGCATTATAGGCTTTCAAATCCTATGATTTGCTTTCAATACAGGGCCTTTTGACTTTTCATTCTTGGATAGGAAAAAAAGTGGTGAAATGTAAACTTATTCACTGATTGATAGATTGGGACAGATCTGCTTGAGGAAATAGTGATAGTGTTATTACTGCTTATCTCTTTGGAAGCAAATGCCAGTGATATGGATTATGTAACATATCTTTACAGTCCTTTCAGTTTTCTTTTATATTTTAACAGGTATTCTTAAATTACCTTGATACACTCGATTCAATCTTATGTTTATGGCATTTACTTATTTCCTTTTGACAGGTGACAAATTATGTGATATTTTTGATAAAGTATTCTGTAAATGAAGAAGTAAATATTTTTCAAAGGTGATGAAGCATTTTCAGAATGCCAGTTCTGAAATTTATGTAAATATGGAAATTGTACATTGTCATTCATCCTTACTTTGTTATCCCTGTATATTCCTTGAGATCCTACTTCCTTTGAGGTCATTCCTCGCTTAACTTACTCTTTGTCACAGCCTATTATTTCAGCTTGTAAATAAATGAGCAACAAATAGACATGATAAATACCACCTTCTAATTACTTTTTTTCAAGTAGAAAAGCCCCCTTTCACTTGTAAGTCCCTTCAAAAAGCAATTTTCACTGTTTCTGTTTGTTTTCAGACTCTTTTAGAGCTTGGAGCATCTCCTAACTACAAAGACAGCTGTGGCCTGACACCGCTGTATCACACCGCTGTTGTGGGGGGGGATCCTTACTGCTGTGAACTGCTTCTTCATGAACATGCTACAGTTAGCTGCAAAGATGAAAATGGATGGCAAGAAATTCACCAGGTAGGGAAGATTACTATTTGTTTAGAATTCAAATTGTATTGGGAAATGTACTCTTCGTGTACATTCTCTGTGCAGAAACATACTGTATACATTCTGTGCCTAAACACTGTTTTGAATACCATTTGTATACGTTCAGCCCTTGCACATTCAAGTATGGAATTGTTGTTTATTGCTTTGCATCCTGCTTTTGCAAATGATTACTGTAGATTTTGCTGCAGAAATTGCTGCTGCAGCTGGCTGCTAATCATATTTATCCAAAGGATATTTGGAAGTTTGAAGTTCATGAGTGTCTTAGTGACACTCATGTGACACTTAGTAACCTTTTGTTAGCCGCTAAATGCTAATTTTCTGGTAAAACTTCTTGTCTATGAGACAAGAAGTCTTCTTTCTCTTTTAACTTTACAGGGAATATTTAGATTCAGGATTTTGCTGCTAGAATCACGTAGTATGTTGTATTGTAGGTAGTTGAATCCTTGCGAACTCATGATCCGAGTTCAGTTTTAATTCCTTGCTTGTATGGAAACTGAGATTCTAATTGTTTTTATTTGGCTGTTTGTACATGGTATTCCTTGTCTTTTCTTATAAATTCCATGGGTGGATAAAAATGAGAACATGCTCTCTGAAAACCAACAAAAAAACCCCAAAAACCTCTTACGTTCCGACTTAGGTTTTCTAGACTCAGTTTCTTTTCTATGTAAAAGTTCTTATAGTACACAGCTTTGTTTCTTCTTTTCTTTGAAAGAAATGGAAGATGGTTTTGTTAGCTGGTTTTGGGAAAGAATCTGAAAAAAAACGAGTTTTTTTTTAGTGTGTACGTGTGTTTAAATCTGTATTGTTTGGATCCATCTCTAGTAAGAAGTAAAAAGAATTAATGTGCTGCCATCATTTCTGAGCCTGTGAAGGAAATGGATTGTATTGATTGAAGTACGTAGGTTGCTCCAAAAGTAATGCCTCCTATTTACTTCCAAGGAAACTACAGCAGTTATAGAGAGAACAATAACATTATTTGATAGAGCAAATTCTCATCTGCAAAACTCTATTTTTCAATTCAGTAATCACCAATTCATGCAGATGAGCTGATCAAGATACTCTTCATTTCATGATGTGACAATTATGCACAACCATCCAGAATGTGGCTTGTCTTTCACATCAATGTCACCACTGCTGAAACACACTCACTGTGCTCACATACACTGTTAGGTCTCCATAAGCATTCAGCAAGCACTGATGAATGACAATGGGTGCCATTGTTTCCACCTGGAGGAATTCAATTGCACACCTTTGCTTCTTGTGCATGTCCGTGTTGGATGCCATTTTGTCAGACTGCCCCTCTGCTGCCATCTGTTTCACTGCAACAAAATGGAATGGAATATCGGTGGGAAGGTTCAACATCTACCACCATAACACTAGCATCTGCTTCTGATGTTGTGGGCAAACACCATAATAAAATAGAAGGCATTATTTATGGAGCAGCCATTCCCCAAGCATTCATCAGTGAATTAAGGAAGGCAGTGATATGATACAATCATATGTTGTCTGCATGAAGAGGGCAAAGTTACTTTGCGTGGCAAAGAAATACTTTTTAGTGAGTGTGTTTTTAATTTTGTTAGAAAATCTGCAGAAAATAAGCCTCCGAGTTACCCTTGTAGTAATGAGAAAAAGGTAAAGTGTTCTGCTGTGCAGTAATAGGAGTAAACTAAACATCCTCTGGATATACTCGTTGCTTTCTGTTGACTATAGCAGGGAGCCCTGATAAACAGTTTGGACAGCTCACCTAACATGTATCTCCCTGTAACTAGGGGAAATGCATTTGCCTTGTATTGGTTGTCTTCCAGAGCTCCCAAAAAGCTGAGAAAGCATTTCTGTCAGATTGGCAAAGAGAAGGGAGAAGGTCAAATCCTGCTCTAGCAAGGAAGCAAGGGGAGCGAAGGTCCTGGCTTTAGTCCAGCTTGTCATATGAAGAATAGAAAGTTGGACACCTGCATATTCATATCTAGCTGTTGACTGACTTTTAGAAATTGGGCAGAGCTGATAGCTTAATGTGGCTCATTGTACATTGGGTCTAATGTCCCCTGCTGCCAGAAACACAGCTTTGGGTTTGGTGCTGTTTCTCCCTTTTGCACAGTTTCAGTTGCTGGCTTTCTGTTGCTCAACCTTAAACTTTTCTGTTTTAACATCAGCTGATAAGATTTTGCCAATAATCTATAAATAAATAAACTATTTAATAAAATGCTGGTGAATTTTCTTTTCTTTCTATATGATGAAATTTGAAATTAGAGGATGATGAGGTAGTTAATATATTAGTATGGGATTTGGGAAATCCAGTTTACACCCAAATGTGTAATATTCAATCTTGCGTTCAGCAACACACTTAATTCTTCTGATTCAAATTGCAGGATGTGCAGGTGATATAGATTCCAGTGAAGTCAGTGTAATTAGGTACTTACAGCAGGGTGGATGGCTTTGTATATCTGTATCTCTCAGCTTAAATTCCGCGTTATTGTATAGGAAAAATAATGATTTGAGACAATGTCAAAGTGAAAATAAGATGAACTTTGAGATGCTAGGTTGGTGTGCTACAGAGAAGAAAGGAGTCAAGTAAATGAGAATGAAGAGTGGAAAAAATGTGATTTTTCTCAGACTTCTTTGCCAATCAGGGAAGTTTCGAATTTTAGTGGAGTCTAATTGTGTATCAGTTTATTTCCAACTATTCAAGGTCTAATGTTTTATCTCTGTGACTGAAAATAACATTTTACAATGTTAGAAGTTAAGTGGCAAAACACTTGACACAAACGCTGTTTAGGACATGGTGCATCTACTGACATCACAGAATCTGAAAATATTCATTTGAACTACTTTGACCACAGTTACCCAAACCTTAAGAGCAGATTTTAGAAATCTGATCGTCTTTAGTGCCATCTTGTGGACAACTTTCCAAAGATTTGTGGGACAAAAATCTCTGTCAACTGTCAAACATGATGAGCATAATATGAATATTGGTTCTGCTTATGTGTCCTATCTAAGAATATATTATAAAAATATCAACATTTGTATTTTATTGATAATTTTCCATTAAGGATATACTTACACTTTTGCACAGATTTCCTGTACCTGAAATGCACGTAACTCAGTTCACAGACATGCATGTAGGTCTGAGTCTCATCTTGCAGTCCAGAGGTGGTTTTGAAAGTTAGGTCCCAAGTAAAGTAGTATCTTCTCTGATAAAAAGACACTGACCAGGAATGCTTGACTGATACACCTAGATTGTTATAATAATGGAGACATTAACACATCTCTTGCTAGGCTTGCCGATATGGACATGTTCAACATCTGGAGCACCTCCTCTTCTACGGTGCTGACATGTGTGCACAGAACGCTTCGGGAAACACAGCGCTGCACATCTGCGCCCTTTACAACCAGGTGAGCAGGCACCCACCTTCCCTGCTTTTGAACAGCGGTCCTAGAAACTAGAAAGTACATAATTAAGGACCATTGTATTTTATTAGCATTTTATCCACTAATTACATATAAAGGTTGCTCATCTTTGGTAGCAAGATTATACCTATCCTATGGAAAATCTGTCAACACCATGAATTGCTGAACTATATTTTTTAGTATCGGATCTCAGTATTTGTTTCCTGTTCAGAACTTATTGCTGTCTTGCTAGAATTTAAATTAGAATTTAAATAAGAAATACTTAGAAAATACTGTGGAGATTTATCTTTAGATTGTAAGAAGATATCTAATTCCATGCTGTTTACAACTTGTATAGCCATTTGCAAATAAAAGAACCATTTTGATTTGATAGCATTCAACATTCTTTGCAAGTATGGTGGAGAGGGAATGAGTTTTACAACTATGTTAAAATACAGCATGTACAATGTTGCATTGAATTAGGAAAACACAAGTCATGAGATGTGACTCAAACTAGCAAAACATCTGTTAAAGCATCTGCTTCTTAATTAATTACCATCTTGGCTGTTTCAGAAGTTTTATCAAAGCAGATTCCTCAAGTATGTCTAAAATAACCTCGACAGTTTTAAAAATAGGTTTTGGAGAATTATTTGACAATTTTCAAGTCTGCTGGCTTGATGTGTGTGTCATAATTGCAGTAAATTCATAGAGTCCTGTCGTACAAATCTTCCTCATTAATGCCGATTATTGTTTGAAGTATGCAGCATATCAGTGGGTAAAGTGCCACTATGGGATTGTTTGTTGCTCAGTCTGCAAGCTTCAACAGGCCATTAAGTACCCAGAGCAACTAGATTAAGGTTGGTACAATTTCTTCACTTCTGTAGTCACTCAAAGGTTCTGCAAGTTAACACTTGTCAAGATTTCTATCCAGAAAAGTAAAATTCACATTCTCAACAAAAATTTTGCTTGTAAGCTTCCCATCAGGAAGTTAATACACAACTAACTGTAAGCTTTTCTGGGGAGTATTTTAAAAATACATTTTTAAACTTCATTTATTTCACTTTTCTCGAATAAGAATTTTGAAGTTTGAATCATAGTGCACATACAAACTCAAAAAGGTGAACTCGGCTCTTTCTCATATTTTTTTAAATTTTAAATTATTTTAACAACTTACTGGAGTATTCTCGTAGCCATAGCCATTTACAAGACCACACACTTTTAGCAAAGGCTATGCAGTATGAAAATTGAAATCCTGTTGAACGGCAGTATTTTTCATGTACAGATGTGTTCTTCTGACCTTGGTGGAAAAAATCATTCTGTGGAACACTTAGGGGCCCTCACTGAAATTTCATCTACAAATCATGGGTGTTTTTGTAGCCATTTAAATTTGCCTCTGAGATTGGATGTTTTACTACAGTTTAACGACTTTCTTTCCTTAATCAGGAATACATAAAAATAAACATTTTTTTTCTCTAGGTGCTGTGAACCGTAATCTGTGTTCATATTTTCAGTGTCCTTTTTATTTGAAAGTTGTCATTAACTAATGTGGAAGGAAGGAACTGTGACCTTTTCTGGCTGAAGAGGATGGGAACAGCAAAATTCTTTGTTCCTTTTGATTCCTGTAGATGGAGTCATTACCCATTGAATTTTTCTCTCCCAGCTTTTCCCAGAGAATTTTCTCAGGATTTCAGCAATTATGTTTTCCTAAGTTCCTGCTAAATGCTCATCTGAATAAATTCTTGCTTTTTAAAGTTGTTTATTTTTTTAATATATATATATTTTTTATGTTCACTAAGATAGAACACACACACAAAAAAAAAGAAAAAAAAGAAAAAAATAAGATTTTACAAATCGATCTCGGTGTTTTTATGTTTAGGGTTACAGATAACACACCTTAAGTGCAGATATCAGTGCAAGAAATTAGACTATATTAATTATACATCATTTACTAGAATTTCATAACATAACATGACAAGAAATCTGAAAAGCGCAACAAAATTAGCAGAAATGCTTGTGATGAGAAAACAAATATGAGAAAACAAAAATGTTGTGAAATATGAACAGGTATGTATAATGTCCTAAGATCATAGAATCATGGAATGGTTTGAGTTGGAAGGGACCTTTAAGATCATCTAATTCCAGTCCCCTGCTGTAGGCAGGGACACCTCCCTCTAGACCAGGTTGCTCACAGCCCCATCCAGCCTGGCCTTGAATGCTTCCAGGAAGGGGGCATCCACAACTTTGCTGGGCAACCTGTTCCAGTGTCTCACCACCCTCACAGCAAAGAATTTCTTCCTAATATCTAGTCTAAATCTGCCTTCTTTAAAACTATTTCCCCCCGTTCTGTCACTAAATGCCCTTCAAAAAAGTCTCTCCTCAGCTTTCCAGTAGGTCCCCTTCAGGTACTGGAAGGCTGCTGTAAGGTCCCCGTGGAGCTTCTCTTTTCCAGGCTGAAGAGCCCCAGCTCTCTCAGCCTGTCCTCACAGGGGATGTGCTCCAGCCTTCTGATCATCTTCTTGGCCCTCCTCTGGACCTGCTCCATGCCCTTCTTTTGTTGGGTGCACCATAAATGAACACAGTACTCCAGGTGGGGTCTCACGAGAGCAGAGTAGACCTTCCTTGACCTTTTGGTCACGCATCTCTTGATGCAACCCAGGATATGATTGGCCTTCTGGACTGCAAGCGCACATTGCCAGCTCATGTTGAAAATTTCATCAATAAACATCCCAAATATTTTTCCTCGGGGCTGCTGTCAAACCATTCTCCGCCTAACCTGTATCTGTACTTTTGCTTGCCCTGACCCAGGTGCAGACCTGATGAAGATGAACACTAAAGATGGCATATAGGAAATACAGTCAGAAAGTTTAGCATTTGAAAAGCAGGCTAGAACCACAGAAGGTTTCTGGCAGGTTATAATTGGTCATGCTTTACAACAGTGTAAATTAGTAATGTCAGAGTAATAAGTATTAATTGAAAAAAAAATATAATGTTTTTAAAGGATTTCATTTGCAGATTTCTGCAGTTCAGAAGGATTTAATTAATGCATTTCTCTTTTCCTAAGAAGAAAGATCACACTTGATTTATTATTTACTTTACACTTTAATTATTATTAATTTTTTTTATAATTTTTTTAAAAATATTTTTAATTTTTTTATAATTTTTTTAAAAAATAATTAATTTAATTATGGAGGGAGAGAAAGTAAGCCTCAAGACTAATCAGTATGGTATGAATAGCCAGCCCAAATAATTCTGGGTAAATGAAAAAAAAAAAAAAAATCATACATTAAATGTTTAACACTCATAGCAGAAATGCTAAGTCACAGCCTGAAGCAGTGATTAAGCACCTGGTGGGAAGGCAGGGCCAATCCAGGGGAGCTCAGGTGTAGGCAATGTGCCTGAGTGACCAGAAGGGGTGGAACCAGGATCCACCCCTTCCCAGACCTCATTTAAGGATTGGCAGTGCTTTTCAAGGTGAGCAGCTTCTTTCCTTTATTTCTTTGCCTAATGCTCTTGAATTTGAGCAAATCCTCACTTCCTGTAGCCTGGTACCTTGCTTCTCTGCTGTTACTGCTGTGTTTTTCATTGTGTTACAGCACTGAAATGAGTGAAAATCAAACAAAAACAACAAAAATACCTCCCCCCAACTTCCTGAAAGAAAGAAAGAAAAAAGCAACAAAATATCTGAAACAAGAAAAGTAGGAGGAAACAATCACAAACCCAACCATCAAACAGAATAAGCAAATGTAATTGGTAAAACTGCTTTGTTTAATTTTTTAGCAGTAGGGGAGTATGTCCTTCATCACAGGGACCTTACTGTTCCTTTAACAGTACTGTTTTCTCTACAAAATAGACGAAAACCATATGGGAGACAATTTCACTGTTAACAAATATGTTTTCTGCAAGATCTAATCTGTTAAGTATGGAGTTCTCAAGGTACAGTTTCTTAAAAAAAATTAATGAGATGTTTACAACTTACATTCCTCTACTTTTTTTTTTCTATCTGCAAGTTATTTCTACTCAAACACATTACAAAGAATGTAAAGCTCTGTCAAAAAGGCTAAAAAATGCTACTTTAGTAACTTCATTTCTTAGACTTGTATACATATTTGATGTTGCTGTTCTTATCTAAGAAAATACACACCAAACATATTCTCGTAGCATCAACTTCTCTTCAGGATTGCTATTAAGTAGTTTATTTTTCTACCATTTTCAGGAGAGCTGTGCCAGGGTGCTGCTATTCCGAGGAGCAAACAAGGAGATTAAGAATTACAACAGCCAGTCTCCGTTTCAGGTAAAAAATAAACAAACAAAAAAGACAACAAAAATGAATGCCCTTTCTTCCTGCTGCTCATCAATGCCTACAAAAAAAAAAACACAACCGCACACCGACCCACCCCAACAACAACAACAAACCCCCAACTCTTACTTTTCTGTGATGTGTTTTGTGGATTCTTAATTCCATGGGTGTGGTGCCAAAGAACTGGGAGATGTTTCAAGAACAGGGTTGGGTTGAGAGCCCTATCAGTGGAAATAGTTGAATTGTCATCTCTGTCTCTGCAAGGGAAGCCTTTCTTTGGATCAGTGAAAATTTGCTAGATGTTTTTTCATTATTTGCTTTTATTTATGAACTTTCAGTAAGTTTAATTAAAAAACTAAATGGAAGAAAATTGTCCAAAAGAGTTGCAAGGTATGTCTGACAACCTTAAGCCCTTATTTCTGAAGCAGTCTTAATTAGTCTGGTTTTCAGTAAAACATTCATAACACAAACTGACATGTGAGAAATAGAGATGAAAGCTGCAATGTTTTAAGAAAAAGTAACAGAGAAAAATTTATTCTGCAGGAAAGGGTGCTTCTGGAAGAGTGATGGCACCGTAGCCCTAAACAGAACTGTCTTCTTTAGAAATGGGAGGGGACTATTTCCCAAAATCGAGTATTCTTTAAACAATAAGAAATCATTACTTACCTTAGCATGCTCTGTCTCCCATTACGTTCCAATCCTTAATTAGATAATGTTGGTTTAGAGTAATAGTAATAAAAAAAAACATGCCACACACGTTCACGCAAAAGCCAGAAAAAAGCCACCCACAAAATAAAACACTTTTTCTCTCATTCTTTGACGATTGAAATATTGTCAAATATGACGGAATATTTGCTTTGTCCATGTAGGTCTCTGAGTTAGTTTCTCAAAGTTATTAATGCCCGTATGTATCAGAGTCTTAAAAAATAACTTGGCCAAATAATCCCACATTTGTTTAATTAGTTCTGTTATTTGAAGTTTTTCTGGATGTAGTTTGTGTCTCTCAAGCTTCAGAGTTCTGCCTGCAAATTCCAGCCAGATCATTGTTTTCTCTGGGGATCATTTTACCCAGACTGGAGAAGTGGATTATAATTTTAGGGACCATTTTCAGGCTGCTAATAGTTTGACATCTAAATATACACTAAACACAAATTCACTAAGTTGTAGATAATACTTATCACTGCACCTTATATTTAGGGAGTGATTTAATTGGATGATTAAAAATGGAAAAGAAGAATCCCTAATTTTTCATGGGCTGGATTCCAGTGTCATTTATTGCTTTGAGAGATCAAATTATTTTATTTCTCAGCACCTGCAATTCACTTTTCTTTTAGGCTGCTATGTAGGGAGGTGAGCTGGAAAGCAAAGCAATTTCCGTTTGTCTTCCTTTTTCTACTTAATGCTGCAAAATTGGTACTTTTCCTCTTAAATTATAAAAACACATTGAAAAAGACAGAAAATGAAATCTTTGTAAATGCTAGTGCTGATGGTTATAGGGCCTCAAGGAGTGAAATGTGACTCGCTAAAACCAAATAAAATTGGAATCGCAAGTGAGCACAGAGACAGGAGAAATAACCTCAAGAGAAGACACTAAAAGCGGAAGTGTACCTGCCCCTATGGAATAAAATGCTTCTATTTGTTATCGTTTATTATATGCTAGCACTTCTGATATTTGGCCTTCTGACGTATCCTCTCCTAATATAAACGGAGTGAAAATTAGGTTGGCTTTGTTCTGTCATTTCCTTTTTTTGAGCGTGTGGATGTGGAAATTGTTTCCATCTTTTTACTTCATTTTGTCTTACTTTTAGGTGTAAGGAATGTAAGAAATAGTCCAGTTTTTCCAAATGTAGTGAGTGGAGAAACCCCAGTGGCAGCATTGTAATAAAGCAGCATTAGAATTAATTCTTTGCCATCTGTCTGATGCTGACCCAGTCGATCAGACACCACAAGTGGAGCTGTTATAAAATTATGCAGAATCCCCTTGAGTTAATAGGATTTTGCATACTAAAATTGTTTACTCATGTAATCAGTAGCAAGGAACACTGAAGCATCCCATATGTACATAATGAGGACAGGTGTAGCTGCACCTTCTATTCTTTTGAGTAACCTTCATTATGTTGTTTTCTGAGAAAAATCTAACAGGATTTAAGGATTTTGAATTGCTGCTTACATAATTGATTGCATGAAAGTTGGTCTTTCCTGTAAATATAAAGTATCCATATATCAATAAATGTGTATGTTGCATTCAAGGCCTGCCAAAAATTTATTTATTTTGATGAAAATGAGGAGCACGCTTTGACTTTTGTATTTGGCATTTGTGGCAAATGTCCTTTAATTTTACAGCACATTTAAAAAATAAAAATAAAAAATGGAGCAAGGGAGTGTTCATGTATTTCCAAATCACGGTGGTGCTTAAAATATGCGTGGGTTTACAAGATCATAAGGAAAAAGCCACTCCAAGTTAAATTGTGTGCCTTTTAATTAGGGTATCCCATACTGGGTGCTTTGTAGATGTCTCTGCCTGAGATCTGGCTGTCTTTTTTACCATTTCATTGTCTAAAAGAATTAGTGTTGGAATGACATTGCCATTGTCAAAGCCTGGAAAACCTTGTGAATGTTTCCTAATTGAATGGATAAGTGTTAATTAGCTGCTTTCAAAGAAGTGTGCTTCATCCTGACTGATCACTCAGATCTATTTAGTAATCAGTACTGAGTACAGTTCATGTTATTCAGTGCTGAAAGTCTGCTTATGACTGTCAACTGTAGAACCTTTTGCTGATAGGATGTATTCTGCAATAACAGAGTATGGAGCAGAAGAAATTCCAGCATGTTTTTTTTTTTTTTCCTAATAAGCAATAATGCTTATATAAACTATTATATCATCCCTGTTTATGTTCCAAGTAGATTAGGACAATTCTTGTATCATTGTCCTCAATATGGGCTTGAGAACATTCTGCATATTATGTGTTTTGATTAAAAGTGGATAAACAGTTACAGTTAAGATGAAACCTGTGCCACATCATTATGTGACATTGTTAGTTCTGTTTGTTAATCACTTACTTACTCATCATCTATTGACTGGGTAATCTAAGTACCGTATATGGTAATTTTTCTGTGCTAACAGAAGGGATAAATCTATCAGCATTACAGAACTGGAAGTGCTAGCTAATAATATGCTGTTATGTATGTGCGAGCAGGTTTGTGCTTTCATTCATAGTACTGAACTTGAATGTGCTCTCAACCATGACTGCTGTAAGTACTACTGGTGCCTCCATAGCCATTCATACCTTCTGAGAGAGTTTGCTAAGCATGTTTGCCACCATCATATAGTAGATTGAGTTACAGCTCTCAAGAACTGGATAATGAAATGGTGAACAGATACAGGTTGGCTTTTAAGTTTCCAGTGATTTTACATGTTTTTTTTGGTGGATTTTTTTTTTTTTCCCTGTTAATGTTTTTTTTTTAATTACTAAAAACATAGACAGAAGCTTATTTTTCGACCTTGTAGCTGCAAAGAGATGGACTTAAAAAACTTTCTAAATGTCCTTTCAGAAAATCCATTATACCTTACCAGCATCCATAGATTAATGTAAAATTTCTTATCTGACAATCATTATTCCAGCAACTCAGAAATATCACTTATCTGGTGTTTACAAGCCATTGACACTGTAGGTGTTTACAAACCACTGATATTGTATTGTGCAAGTTCAAAAGGGCATACACATTGTTTATCATTTTTCTTTTACTGAGCAGAAGTCCTGTGTGAATAATTCATATGTTTTCATACTGTCTAAAAACACTTCCAAGCTTAGAGCTAATAGAACAAATAATCAGTGAGTTTAAAACGCATGTGTTGAAATATGCTGAGGGATTTGCATTTAGTCATGTTCAGGTCTGTATCTAAGGGTGATTTCTCTCTCAGATGTACCTTGTTGTTGACCATTGCTGTCTTAAGTCTACACGGTCTTTTAATGTGCAGATATATAGACAGCAGGAAGAACAACCATCTTCCAGTGCAGTTCTACTGCAGGTAGAACTGTTCCTTTCAATGTCTTGGCTGTGCATCCATTTTCAATTGCTCATATTTTTGCCAGATTTTAATCATTTGAAAAAAAAAAAATTTCTATGCCTGGTGTCTCAGGCTGCATTGTTCAGAAAAACAAAATGATTCAGCTGTTTCTGAGTATGGGTGAAGGAAAACGTGTTGCTTTTCTCATACTGGAAAACAAGGAGAGGTTGACCCACCTCTCCTTGTCCAATCTCCCCTGTTGTGTGATGTTGTTTTGTTTTCTTTAATTGTCCTGCATGCTGTTAGTGATCTCTGTATTAGTAACACAACAGTGTAAAATGGTTTGCAGCCTGACTCAAATTCAGGGGCTCCAAAACTAGATTGTGTAGATTGCTAGAAGAACACAGACGTGCAGAATCGGGCACTGGTAAGTAAAAATGGCACTTGAGAGCTTGCTGATGGGTGGAAAAGTTCAGGACTGGCTGAGCCTGATGTTGGGGGGCAGTGAAAGTTCAGTAAGAGCAAGATATATAAGGGTCCTAGGAAGACTTCTATCACCAGCGTCAGAAGAAAAAGTAAAAATCAGTTCAGGGAAAAATGGAAAAGGGGGTCTGATCAGAAAGCCAGGGAGGGTGGGGATTTCTCAAGGTGGAAGTACATACGCTACCAATCAGTCAGAAAAAAATTAATCTGTCAGTCAGCATATTGCCATAATGACTTCCCAAAGCTCAGTTTTGATTTAGTTTATCTTGCAGAATCTCTTTTTGGTGGAATTTGTAGGCAAAGGACAAGAGGTTGTTTCCAGGTATTTTTGTCTATGATTTATTTTTGAAGGGTAAAACTAAGAAAGCAAACTTTAAAACTGAAAATCTCTGTCGAGTGCCTGAAGAAGTCATTTTTACAAATACAAAGAAATGTTAAAACATGTAACTGTTGTGTTACTGGAATGTAGCAATTAGAAAAGGACTTCTTTTTTTGCCAAGTATTTGTTTTTATATTTTCATCCTAATTCCTTCCCTAAAGCACCTGTGCAAAGAATGCATCGTTGGATATTGCGTATTATTGGCAAAAGAAGTCTCTTAAAATATCTCTTGTCTCATGATGCATTCTGCCTTTAGTCAGACCTTAAGCTTATTCCTATTTTCTTCCAGCTTTGAGTGAAATCATTGAATTTAGTGTTACGTGTTTGTGTTGGCTTATTTTTTTATCCATGTTTGGCCACTGATTAGTTACATTTTGTTTTGCAATACAGAAATAACAGGTAAAAGACAATCTGCCATAGAAAAGTATGCAGTCTAATTTACACTTACTCGTGTGTGATATTTTGTGATATTACTTGTGATATTTTAATATTGATGTAAGAGATTCAAACATGTAATCATGTTTAATAATTGTGGTAGAAGAAAGTATGTTTTTAACTGCACACAAGCGATGATACAAGAGCAAAATACTACATGAACTTATGTATGCATACTCACCATTATTTTCATAAGAAGAGATTATAAAAATAAAAAAATGAAAAAGGTCTCATGGTGATACGCCCAGATGCAAACAATGATTAGTTATGACATGTTTTCTCATCACTTACCTTGAAGTGTTATTTATAGAAGAACACATGTTCTCATATGAGAAAAAGGATTTTTGGGAATCCTTTACATCACCACCACCGTATTTATGTATTATTGCCCTAATACTATTACAGTATTAGGGGAATTGTTGCCAAATGAAAATATTCCCGAGAATAGCTGGGATGGGAAATGTTCCCATTAACACTTCCAAGAGAAAAGTGTTCACTGGGAAGCTAGAAGTGATCTAAGTTGTCAGCAGATTTACTGCTGTCGTTGATTTTGAGGCATCGGCAAGCTGCTAGGCAAAAGCTTCCCCTTACTTGTGCATGAACCACAATTACCAAAGGTCAGTATTTAGTTCATTATACAGTTGGTGACAACAAAGCAGAATCTTGTATGCTCACTGAGAATGTGGGACAGCAAAGATGCTTCCGTACACTGCTTTTGCAACAGAAACTGAAAACCGGGGCCTCAGCCCAAAGGGCAGGGAGCACTCAATATTTCACTAGGCAGAAATGGTGGCTTTGTATCCCAAGAACGTTTTCCCTCTCCTTAGATCTCTTTAGCCACCCACTCAGCATGCGTGTACACATCTTTTGCTAATACTTTCTCCTGGCTTGGATAAGTTGAATTTGGGAAGAGATACAGGAGCAGAATAATAGACATGCATATGTAATGAGATTAAAATCCATTCCCCTTGACCCGGCAATGGTTTGCAGATAACTGGCTAATCACTCTTAACCTCTGTCTTATCCTTTGTCATTTTTCAGAAAAGGGGACAAATTGAAATAATTTGGTAAAACAAAAAGAAATTAAATTATGTGATCATCTTGTACTGTGAAAGGCAAAATATTGCCATGCTCGGAAGTACTTAAAAATACTTACATCAGGGTATACTTCTAACAAAACAAAAAGAAAACCAATTGTGCAGCAACATCAGCTTATGTGGCTGCAAACTTATGGAGGAGTGTCTATGAGCTGATTCTTTGTACTGTACTTCATGTGTGGGATCCCAGACCTCTTATCATCCCTTTTGTGTTTTCTCTTCCTGCCCAGACAGGAGCTGAAGTGCCTCAGGTGTCTGTCCGTGCACCAATATTTCACTGGGAAGCAAAGAGTCCCTGAGGTAGCTAGGAGCCAATCTGTCCGTTTGTTCCCACCAAATGGATAAACTTCAAAAAGCTGAGAAGCAGCTGAAACTAGGTTATAAAAGGGAACAAATTAAGCAAACTAAATTGTAAGGGTCACTACCAGTTCTTGCCTCCAAGTGAGAGATGCTGGTGTGTAGCGCAGACGTGATGAGCTGTCATGGGGAAGGTTGCAGGAGGTAATGTAGATCTCTATAATTTTAATTTAATTGTAGAGTTTTGATAGCCAGACTGAATATTGCTCTTATTATTTTATTCATACTATCTCCTACAAGGGAAGGCAGCAAGGGTAAGTTCTTAACTGGCCGGGCTGTAACTGAGCAGTCACACGTATCTTGTCTAATCCTTGTAAAAAGGTCAGCTGTGCCAACTCTGTATATTTTTTGTTGTGGCTTTAAAGAGCACAGTAATCTTGTCATTGGAAAATCTTCATTTGATTGCTGTATCTATAAGGAGCTGCTTTTGTATTTTTCTTTGTTTAAGGCAGATTTTGCATCTCCAGCTCATCAGAAAAGCTCTAAGACCATGATGAACAGGATTAATATAAAATGCCCATTTATTTGAATTGTGTTGTTGCCAGGGTTTTACATGTATTGAAGTGGAAATGGTAGATGCTGTATTAACTTCCAGAGAGTGACAGATAGCAAGTATTTATTCTCTCAGTATTCCTATAGAAAAGTGCATTATATCAGACTGCATTAGATTTAACTGCGGGAGAAATGAGAGATGCTGTTCTTCTATGACTTCTTGATTCCTGTACCTGTGTGTGTGGTATAAAGACGGTTAAACCATATGGGAAATCTGTTTCACAAGCCATAGATAAGCATGCTTACAGTAATCTGCCACGTGTAAAGTTTTTGTACTCTTACAATAGAGTGTTATTTTGAGATGTTAATACTATTCAGTTTCTCTATTAAATACGTAATACATCATTAGACTTTGTGCAAGGCTGTAATCTGTATGTAAAAGCTCTTTGATGCTGATCAAATTAGTTGATGCTAATGAATGAGAAATTCAGTTTCTCTGAAATTTCTCCACTTAGGCTGAGGCCACTTGTGCCTTGATGTTCACGATGCCCAGTGGTGTCCTGCTGTTCACCTCTGCCTGCTTGCATCTGAACAGACTGTCACAGCCAGTGCTTAGATTTAGGGGAAACAATGTGTTCTTGCAGGCTGAGCCAAGTCTTTGCCTGGATCATGGGCACCTTAGGTCCAGAAATACCAGTTAATGATTATGGCTATGAGAGGCAAGTGATGTGCTGATGTGATCTCTTGCTTTTACATGAATATGCAGGCTGTTTGCTGTTAATTTCTGGTAATATCTGCGAGAGTCCTTGTTGCTTATAAAATGAAGCATCCGTGCCTCTGGGATGACTGAGCATCTTGTTGCACTGCCCATTGGAGAGTGCTTGTGTTGAGCAGTTGGCATATGCCGCATCCCCATGTCCGTCCTCATAAGTGCATGTTGTGGCATTGCCCTTTACTGTTGTTTCCAGAGGTTTTGTTGTAGCTAACACATTGAGTTTGGAATTAATCCACAAAATGTATTAGATAAGATAATAATCATATTTTATTAGCTTGGTGCATTTAGCCCTAAGGGCTCTCAAAAAGCATTTTTGTCAATTTGGTGTAGCAGTTTAAACAACACTGTGTTATTAAACAGTGCTGTTTGCAGAACTGAATCCCATAAGCTGTTTTCACTGTGAAATAGTGAGCAGTGTCTTTTGCCTCCTGTGAGTAGGAAGACATTTTTTCTGAAACTATTTTGGGAAGTAGCTGCTAATATAGTATGTTTTGGCTTTTCTATGAGGAAAACCTGCGTTCAGAGGTGAAAGCACCTACCTAAGGGCACGCCTTTACACCCTTAGCTAAATTTTCTGCATAACTCAACATTTACTGTGACTTCAAGGAAAGCAAAATCCAGCACACAGCATGCTTTCTCAGTCTTTTTTTTCTAAAAGACTTCTGCTGAAGAAGATTACATTTCATGGCTTTCTGATTTAGCATATTATTGGGGAGAAAAAAAGAAAATTAAATCAATTTTATTACTAGCTGTGCCTTATCTGATTCATCTCATGCTGCAACCTGGCTTTATCTGCTTTCAATAAACACTCCTTTGGAATTGCCGCTCACCCATGTAGCAGTAATGGGGATTATGCAATAACTGGCTTCTGATGGCTCTTTCCTGCCTGAGCTAGATTTTCTCATGGAATGCATCTGTAATTGTAAATGCATGTATCACCCTGTCTGCTTTCTCTTTCTTATATTAATAATTAAAACACAAGTGTAGAAAAGCGCATCTTGCTTGAGAATGACTTGCTAGGTGGCATTTTAGCAGAGAAGCATAAGAAAAATGTACATATTTTTTCCTCCTTGTAGGATAGAAATACTAATTTTCCTAATACATAGAGTGACCAAGGAAGAGTCTCAATGCAGTCTGTATAAAACAGGGCAACCTAAAAATAGCAGTTATTTCTCATCTGAGGAAATAGAAGGAAATAAAAGAGTGACATGAAGCAGTGAAGTTGTGCCTGGGATGAATTCACCAGCACATTCCTTTTTTTACTGCCTGACATGTTTCATGGTAACTTTAGCTGAGTTGCCGGCATATTCAGTTCAACACTTCCTGGCAAGCTGGTTATTGCATAACTCCGGATCCTTTTGTCATAGGAGTTAAGTTTGCGTTTCAAAGCTGAGAGTGAGATTATTTAGAAGCAATTTGCTTGCAAGTTGTGAGGAAAGGACTTACTTTTTTTTTTTTTAACCTTGGTTTCCATGCAGGCTTCGCTTAATCTGAAGGTCTTCAGGCATGGCTTATTCATGAGTAAGTTAAGTTTTAAGAACATAGTTGTGTACTTTCTTAAAAGGACATTGTACCGTAAAATGCACGTTCTACTTTTTAAATCATATTAAAGTTGCTGGAAAGTGAGCTTGGCTGCCTAATGGCACTTTAGGCATCCAGCCACCATAGAACCTTGTTAAGGCAGAATTCAGAACAAAATGAGGGATTTCATTGTAATACTCTTCTCTTAACATTGACTTGAATTCACTGTGCTCATCAACTCCGGCACTGTTTTGTGCCCATTGAGTGCTTTACCAGAGACAGTAGGATCTGTGAAATCTGCAAGCAAAACCAGCATTATAGCAAGAAAAATGTTTGCAATGCACTTTTTAAATAATAGCCAGGTATATGCATATGTATTGAGTGTCCATTGTTATATAACTGAATATTTGCTTGGTTTTTAAATTTTAATTACACAAAGGCATTTAGGGTAAAATCCTACTTCCCTGAAGTTGATAAGAGTGGATGGGATGGAAATGTGTTTCCATGCCTTGCTTAAGATTGTTTCAAAGCCACGTTACTAAATCTTTCAATATGATATATTATACTCAGTATAATTAATACTACCTAATTTTAGCACTTAGCACCGTTTTTATTTCTTTTAAGTCGTGTAAAATTGCAAACTGCATTGAAACAAATAACTGCAAAGTCATTAGCTACTGATAGATGATTCTTGTAATTTGCTGCTGCTGAAAGCAAAAAAAAAAAAAAAAAAGAGTTTTGGGAGACAGAAATGTTGCTTTAGTAGATCTGATTGTAATTTTGTAACCTGCGAGAGAGATTCAGGACATCTTTCTATTCCCTACTGTACCACTGCTGCGAAACTCTTTTTGTCATTGCCTAGTGAGATGCAAAGCTTTTCCCACCCATTTTAGGACACTTAGGTTCCTAGGGTACAAAAAATGCTTTTGTCCTCGTGCTGCAGTGCAGCAGTACTTGCAGTTTTAAAGTCAAGTCTTTGATAACTGTTAATGAATAGTCAGGGAACCAGGTGGCTCTCACCCAGGAAGCTGCATGGAGAGCTTTAAGATGTTCGTAAAGGATGCTGGTACACATCACTGCAGACCTGCGCACTGCCGCGCAATGGTAAGCGTGAAGCCTGTGACCTTAACACTGAGGCAAAGTGATCATTGCAAGCCTTTGTTTAAACGGTGCTAAAATGATCAAGGGAATGATGAAGAGCCTCAAAGAAATATTGGCCCTTGCCCATAATTTATATTTTCAGATGCTAAAACTAGTTGTTGAGCAAATGCAAGGTATCTATTTTAAGATACTGCATGTCAATATCTGACTACAGATGGCTCCATGAATCATAGTTGGAAGAAGGAAAATGTTAGACACTAAGATATTGTTGCTAAGAGATTTTTGTACACAGTATGCTAACATGTGCTGGCAAATTTGGGAACAGTAGCAGCAGCATGCTTTTGGAGAAAAAAAATTCAGTGGTGAAGAAACTGTCTTCAAAGGACTATTTAAAGGATAGTAACATTATTGTGCTTTGTTGTATCAAGAACTGATGAAGATGAAATTGTCTTTCAAGCAAATAATATACAGAAAACATCCAAAAGGTAAAGCTAATCCTGCTATCCAATGAAATAGAAAGCAGGGACTAGAAGGAAAAAGACAAAAAACGTACTGTACTTTGGGGTTTAAATTAAGCAAATTTCAAGAAAATTAAGGATTTGCTGATATTTTGCCATCAACTGGACAGCAGTTATATTAATATACAATGTTAATTCCTTTCTAAATTGAAAATAGTGGACTTGTTTTACATTCTGTAAATATATCAGTTAAGAATTATTTTCTGTCCAGGACAAAAGCATGTATGAAAATGCTGAGTATAATTCTTTACTTGTATTCTGTACTGTAATAGCACCATAGGGCAATTTTAGTAAAACTGCCAGCATTTTATTGACCTGGCAGAGATGTAGGATCAGAAATCTGCACTTAATATAATCTTTACTGACTGCTATTTGAAGAGAAGAAAATTAAGTTTTACTTCTTTGCTTCTTCTCTCTCTATATTTTACTCCTTATTTCAGTGTTTTGCTGAAACTTGAAAACAATATTATATCTGCAAGAAAATTTCAAATTCCAGTATTCTTTTAGTAGTCTTTCTCCCTTTGAATAAAACTTTACAATTCTTACGTGTTTTCAGAAAAAAATTACCTTTATATATAAATGTAAAATTCTCATGGTAAAATGTGCTTCTGACATATTTCTAATTATGTGTATTATATCTGAACTTCAAAGCTGTTTACTTTGTATTAAAAGTTTTGGAGTGTAAATGTAAAGATATATCTCCGTAAGGTGAATATATATATCTTCTTGAGGTCGTGTTTCATGTCATCCATCTTAAGCGTAGTCAGGAGCGCTGTTAGAAAAGAACATGGAATAGTGATATTAATAGCATATAGAACAAGTGTTTAGTTGTGTTGTACGATGAGGTGAACTAAAAAGCTTCCTTTAGTTTTGTTTTGCCTTATGGCCTCAAACTTAAGAGTCAACTGTAATCAGTACAACTATAAAATATGGGATGGTGCTTTGCCCTTTGAGCTTGGAAGGTAAAATACTGAATTCATGATTATTCAGCATATCTGTTTTAGATTATATAGCTATTGCAACTGCATAGAATTTTCCAGCTGGTTCAGAAAATAGAGTTTTTGCTCTATTTATTGAATTCTTAATGTCTTTTCTACTTGAAAATAGCTAAAGCTGTTACATTTTGCAAAGATATTACAAAAAAATGTATTTCCAAAGGAAAATGATTTCTAGATATGTCTTTGTATTTATTGAATAAATTAACTTGTCTTAATTTTAAAAGCTCTCTTAAATTGGGCAGGAAACCAATAATGCTTGATAGTACATTTTTCTCCCACACCTATGGGAAAGAAATTCAGAATGCAGATTGCTTCCTGCTTTTCCAAGCCAAACTCCATCTGCACCACTGAGGACAGTTTTAAAATCTACATGCTGCTCATATATGAGAGCAACTAATGCATATCAATTTAAGATTTCTTTCCAAGTCCACAGTGTGCTATGTGATTTTTGTGTCTCTATTTATCAGGAATATAACCTCAATGTGCTGTGTGCAGCATGGGCACACACACTCATACATGAGAGCAAGGGTTTCCCACTTAAGAACCTGAATTTAAGATTCTAACATTGTTGTGGATGAATAATGAAATGGTGCACAGTGACAGCCTTCAAAGTGGCTTTAAACTCTGAAAAGCCTTTACCTCTTCATTTCATTAGGGATAGCTTTTCTGTCAGGAGGACGTGATAGAAATACTTTGAACTGTATTTCCTTTTCAATGCCCAACAGTACGCAACATTTCAACTTCATATTGAATTATAAAGATATCATATCTGTGTCCAAAGATTGTGATTATAAGGCAATGATCTAGAGATCACTATGCTGTTGAATCTTTTTTTTTTTTTTTTTTTTGGATGTTTCAGGTACTGTCAGTGCATTGTTGGTAAGCTATTTTGTCCAGAAATTTGTTCATTAAAAATGGTAACATTTCAATTATATTTAATTTGAAGAGATTATGTCACAATTAAGACACATGCAAGAGCTCTTCAAGCAGTCTCTTTGTTAAGGAGGTGATCCTAACAATTCCTTCCAAAGGTAGTTGGGATAATTTCTCACCAGTCTCCACTGGGAATCCTATTGTGTTGTTCTTAGTGGTATAATAAATTATAATTTTATCAGGCTACGATTTGAGTGGACGGCAATTTCTGGAGAACCTTATTGCTGGGTTGTATCATCTTCTCCTTCCAGTTTCTCCTGGAGTTAGGAGAATGCAGTGTACATAGACCCAAGAGTAGCTTTTATGTTGCATTTTTTGCTCTTCCTTGCCTGAGACTGAGTAAAGTCTCTTTTTGTTCTGGGATGGAGCTATCTCCTTTAATGTACAGTGCCATACCTGAGCTCATTGCTATTTCAAGCTTTCTTGAAAGACTATCATTTAGTGAGCACTGCTGGATAGCTTAGACAATGCAGGGGTGAAACATCAGCTCTGAAAGAAAGAATAATGAAATGTGCTTTCATCAGGGGAGTGAAATTGTCTGGAAAAGAAGGGGAGAAAAGCAGGTGGGGAGTGCTAGCTGTTTTATCATGAACTGCTTATTGTGAATTGCAGCTACAAATGTGCAGCGCAAAAAGCTTCCTCCACTCTCCATTTAGGCAGAGCATTTTAAAGCTTTGTCTCACCTGGTCTAAAATTTAAGCGTGTGGGGAAGGAAGTGCAGTAGCCTTGACTGAGAGTGAAACATAAATGAAATGTGAGCAGTTCTCCCCATTTCCACGTAGAAACTCTGTCAAAGTTCATTGGCTGGACATTAATAGGGGACAACTTCAATTTCTCTCTTTTTTTAATTCATTTCTTATTGTGGGGAGTAATTTGTTTCTAAGAGTAATAATGTAATATAGCTGTGGTGCTTGCCTTTCAGGGGCTAAGCCATAAAGCTCGAAAATCGTATTTGCTAACAGGCTACAAAGATTTTACTCTAATTTAATATAATCTCCACCTGTGATACATTTCAGTAGCAGAAAAAAATCAATTATGAAAGGTTAGTGACAGGTAAAGTGTATATATAATTTCCAATTTCCCAAAAGGAACAAAGCACTGCATGAATTACAATCCAAAAAGTCTAAATGCTTGAGGATAAGTAATTGATATATTGACAGCTGCAATTTCCATGCAGGAAAGAGAGTCTTTTGAGAGACAGTACTTGCTAGAGTCTGAAAGCCCTTATGAATCTCTCTCACACTGAAACCTGTCTCTGGACATCTACCAAGCTGCAGTATATATACACAGTAGACTTATTTGCCTTCATTTAAACTAAATTTCTTTGGGGAACAAGATTCAGGAAAGCAGAACTAACCAGATGCTTCAAATCTTTGATTTCTGGACTGACTTCTGAAAGCCAACCTAAAAACTGCCTGAATCTAGAAGGATCTTCTATTGCTGTAAGTAACAGAAAACCAGAAGTTGAAAATAATGCTGTGCCAGGAAAAAGAAGCACCCTGTCTCCCAGTTAGACTTTTACTCTCAAAGCATATGTCTGGACCAGCAATCACTGGGTGTCCTGTCCTCTGCCTGCTCCCCACTGCAGCCTAAAGCATCACAGCCACTTCATTGAAACTTCTGATTAACTGAGCTGCCACTTAATTACCACTGGATTGCTTGGCATGACAAACAGTAAGGCAACTGTCACTGGTTAGGTTTGAAAAGAAACATCTGTCTGTAAGACAGTACATGAGACAATGGGGCAGCTGTAACAATCTTTGCTTCTTCCAAGACAAATATTGATGTAAACACACAGCTACTGGGCATGCTCTGCACTGCACACCCTGACAGCAAAAACCAGAGCTTGACTGCCCTGCCCAGTAGATTGCCAACTCCATGACTTGAGCGCAGAGCAGCTCTGACACATATCAGTGACTCCATTAACGTTTTGTTATGATGACATTATGAAGACAGGGCATCACGGAAGTAGGTGATGATACTGCTGATGATCCCATGTGCATGGGTTTACTTTATTTTATTCTGTATGAATTGCCTCCTACACAGGTCTTCTGGCTTAGCTTTACTTTCTCCTCGTTTCCCTGTTGTAAGGGTGTGTATGTATTCAAGTTAACTCTCTATGTTCTCAAATGTAATTAGAAAATAGTTGAGTGTCCATATCAACATCCTTAATGAAGTAAGTTACACATGGGAGGGAGCTGATAAACAATTAACTTTGGTTACTGTTGGCCATATAAGGTTGCCTCTAATGGTGATATCAAAATCAAGAGAACTGCTATTATCTGTGTTGTATAGATTGTTACGTGTGAGTGATCCCAACTGAATGTCTGTGCAGCAGATAAAACCTCCCACTTTGGGTGAGAAAGCACTGTACTTGAACTTCTTAGTTATGGTTTCAGCTGAACATTCACTGTCAACATGCTGGGATGCTGCAGGAGCATTCTTTCTGATTCTGGAGCCAATGCATAGTAAATATGGCCTTTAAAAATAGGGTAAAAGATTTACAGATGTGGGTGGAAACATAGATTAATGACTGTTTGAGAAGATAACCAGACTTTATCAAGTTTTACAGAATAATTTCACTAAGGACATGAACCTGAAATATCATAAGACTGCTTTGTATGCTGTTTTTTAAAGAGCTGCAATTTTTGAAGCTTCAGCATAATAGAATTTGTAGCTAGCCTCTAGCTGTAAAGTGCTAGCTCCAGCCTTTTATGGCAGTATTTCATGTCTGGAAACATGCATGTGATGCATTTTGATGACTGGAATCCAATTCCTACTGGAATTGGGAGAGACTTTCACTATAGTTTTGCTGCTTGTGCTGGTTTTTTTTGTTGGTGGTGGTGGTTTTTTTTTTTTTTTTTTTTTTTTCTGCCAAGAAGAGATGTATTGTAACCCAAAAAAGAAAGCCAAAGAGAACTTTCTTTCATGCAGTGACCTGTCAAGTAGAAATCTGATGGTATAACATCCCTGCAAGAGAAGTATGGATATTTAACAACATAGAAATTATGAAATCACTCTAATTATTTTTTGTAAAGTACACGAATATATATTTCTTTCTAAAAGTCAATGAAATTTAGTACATTTACAGAACTTCAATAAATTTCCGCTGAAGTTTTCATGTTAATCAAAGGAAAAGTTGGACCACTTCAGTTTGTATTAAATTTGTACTGTTTGAAGCCCTTTGTTCTGATCATACGAAGACCATTCACTTGCATTCACACTAATAGTTTCATCTGATCATACTGCTACTTTGATTCAAGAAGAATTTTGGTGGAACAGAGGCTACTGTGCTTAGTTTGCAACTGTAAAAACTGAATGAGTATAATTTTATGTATTTCAGATTTCTCTCTGACTCCACTTTCTCCCACACTCTTTACCCATCAAATTCAAGTGAAGCACATTGACATTATGCCAAGAAATATTTGTACTTTTTTACTTGCTTTCTTTAGATCTTACCCTACTTGCCTTCATTTTTGCTGTTGGAATTTTACATAATGTTTCTACTGATTTGAAGTAAATTGAATTAAAAGAGTTGATACCTTGAGCTTGCTGAATCTCGTGCTTGATTCAGAAACAATTCTCTGTCAAGCTGTCTCTCAGCTATCTTTTTTCAAGTAATAAAATGTATTTGTCATTTGAACAACATGTTTTTCTTGAGTTTTAAAATCTTCTTTATATCAAACATTCTTTCATTTGAGTAACATGGCGGCTGTCTAGCAAGCAGCCTGTCACTGCTGAATTCCGTGCTTGAATTTTGCATGCCAATTAGTGGTAATACTGACGAAAGGTATTATTGTTTGCATAACACTCTCTGATGTATATACAAATGTTGTTTTTATGCGGCAGGCTGCATAATACGAGGTTAAACAGGCAGCATTTGCATAGCTTCTCTGTTACTTTTATAGTGCCATTGACCAGGTTGAATGATAAGTTGCACTTTAAAATTAGTCACTGAGGGCCGAGGGCCAGATTTGGATATATTGTCAATACTGAAAAGCAAGGTTTTTTTTCATGACTAGTTCCTGGAATACAGGTGTTCTGACTAATGGTTAAAATATTAATAATTTTCAGATGGATAATTATCTCTATTGATGATGAGGTGGCAGTGCTCCACCATATCCATCTACCTCTGTTTGAACTCACTGATCTTTGCAGGTAATTTAGCATACAGATATTTTATATGTCTGAGTCAACTGCAGTCTAAATCAAGTGGGTTTGATTAGAACCAGCATTATCGATTAATAATAATACATTTTGCTCCCAAGAATCAATCAAAATCAAAAGTCTAAAACAACTGAGAAGTGCCCAGAGCAAAATATTTCCTTATGTTTAATATTGTAATGAAAAATTACATGATACTAGTTAGTATGGTGCTATTCTATGTGCATCAATTACTTAAAAGACAAAAATTATTACATTGCACTTGTGATGCTCGTAGCTGTCTACTGGAGATTATTTTAAAGCACAAGTAAATACCTCATGAGTACCACTGCTAGGAGCTGTGCAAATGTGGAACAGAGCTTCTGTTATCACATAAACGCTTGAAATGAGAAACAAACTCAATTACTGTATTTAGCCTTTATGTTGCATAGAATTTTATAATGAGATAAACAATTTGCAAAGGAAAAAACAACATCTGAAAAGCAATGAAAAAGGAGGGGGGACTTGGATTTAGGACGTAAACATGATAAATGCTGTTATGTTGTTTGTTTTAAGCTTTTCTTGGTAATCTGAAAAAGTCATTCTGATACTGTATTATACTTAAAACACAGTGATTTCTTTGGAGGCTTGATTATATTTTCCTAGCCTGTAAATTTTACAACCTGAACTTGATCAACCTGTCTCTCATTAAACCAGCTGCTGCTCACTTAAGACTGTGAGATAAATCAAGAGATTACTTCAGTGTATTTGAAAACATTTTTTTAGATCTGGGGTCTGCAGGGATTTAGATCTAGATCTATAGGGATTTCCAGAAGCGTTTTGTGAGTGATAACTTGAGGCACGAGGACTAATGCAATGAGAGTCTTAGGTCTAAAGAAATGCCTTATAGTGAGCTGACCAGGAGGACTGTGAAGCAGAGCAGAGAACGTGATAATCTGTCAGTTTTTCCCATCTAGCTTTATTTAGGAGTTTTGTAAGACAGTTCACCCATTCCTGGTGTGAATACTCATCACAGGACTGCACATTAATGAGACTGGTTCCAGTGTTCTAGTAGGATATATAATAAGCCCAAGGCCTACACAAGATTCACTACTGGCAGAAAGAGATATAGTGTACGAAATGAGACACGCTGAATGAAAAGCGCAGAAAATTTATGTAATTATTTTATTTTGAAATGAAATAGATGTCTGAAATGTGGCTTATGATTTGAGCCTGCTCTGAGTCTACCATTTAAAACAGATTTGGAAACTCTTACCTACATAATATTACCTACATAATAGTCGAGATTTTCTAACTGTATCTTGTCATGAGTGCATAAAGTCTTCATTTTTGAGGGCTTCCACATTATTTTGTGTCTGTTAATAGTAAATAGAACTGTCTCTTTAAAGAAATTTGCTGCAGTAAGAGAAAGAATAACCTTAGACTTGTTACATTAAAAAATGTTACTTGTATTAATCGTACCTCATATACCTCCCTAAGAATATGTCATTCTTTTTGTTAATCTTCATGTTGGATATTAGTTGAATGGTTCAGGCAAGCTGACAATTTTTCTTGGTCATCAACTCAGAGTTTTCCCCAGATTTTAAATTATTTCTTATGATTGACAGTGATGCTATATCCAAAGGAGACCTTAAGTAAGATTTTTTTTTTTTTTCCCCACCTGCATAAAGATTGGATATTAGGACAGATTCTTTCTCAGAGAGTGGTAAGACATTGAACAGGCTGCCTAGGGAAATGGTAGAGTCAACATCCCTGGAAGT
Source organism: Alectoris magna (assembly GCA_030625065.1). Classification (NCBI taxonomy): domain Eukaryota; kingdom Metazoa; phylum Chordata; class Aves; order Galliformes; family Phasianidae; genus Alectoris; species Alectoris magna. The sequence continues at coordinate 42,379,847 of CM060565.1, forward strand.
GTTCAAGAAATGTGTAGATGTGGCACTTCAGTACATGGTTTAGTAGGTTTGGTGGTGATGGGTTGACAGCTGGACTAGATGATCTTAGTGGTCTTTTCCAACCTTAATGACTCTGTGATTCACACTGTATATGCAGAAGCTCTTATGGGAAAAATGAGTTCAGTGTATCGCTTTTACCAGCATTAGGAAGGACACATTGACACTGGGAGGAAAGAAAGCTTCAAAATAACTGAAAGAAAGGGAGTTGATGGATATTCACAGTAAAGCAGGAGAGGAAGAAGGGAGGAAATAGCAATAGCGTAAGCAAATCTTTCTTCCTATCCCGTGGAGGTATTTCTCTTATTAAGATCATTTAGATGAGGACTTGGAATAGCCTGTCATGCATCCATGTTTTACAATCAGGAAATAAATTAAAAAGATAACATTTTTTTCTACCAGAAGTGTAGTTTAATAAATTATTAAATTATTATAATTATTTAAATTATTTACATCTGCATAAACTACTGAAGTTTCTCTTTTGTAGTCATCCTTGCTGTCTTAGTGATACCTGACTTACTGTAGTTTCTGGTACTTCATTCCTGGTTATTGCACGTACATTGCAGTGCAGCTTCTGATTCAGTGTTCAGGTAAGGAACAAGGAGGATCAATAAAAGGAAGATGTCTTTGGTGTATCTCTTAGAACCTGTGATTATACAATTCTCCAGTCATCAGTATAGCCCTGAGAGTGCTGGGGATGCTGTATTTAATGTTCTCTGCTGCTTTTGACTGCCACAACATGAAAACTCCACAGGTCTTATAGCAGTCGCCTGAGAGACATCCGTGATCACAGCAGCCTTATTTAATGGGTAACTGGGAGACTTGCTGTGCTTTTTCAAATAGTTTGTAATATCATTTCATAATGTTGCTTCCACAATGCATTGTGTGCAACAGTTGAAGAACGGAAATAGAAGTGTCCAAGAAATAAACAATTAACCACTTTTGCAAAATGAAATGTGTGATGTTTATTAGTAATATAACTTGCATGTTTTCCTACTTAATGAATTATGGCAAGATATTAATTTTAACTATTTTACAATCCTTCAGGTGGCTATAATAGCAGGAAATTTTGAGCTTGCTGAATATATCAAGAATCACAGGGAAGCTGATATTGGTAAGCAAAATATTTTCAAACACTGAAAATAAGTTATTCATGTTTGAACAAAGATTTTACAAAGATGTTAAATATGATTTAATGTTAGATATGCCTGTGAGGCTGGTGATGGTATTGTTTCAGGGAGATTTTAAAAGTAACTTTTCCTTAAATAATGCAGGTAGGAGAAAAAAGGTGAAATGTTTTCAAAATATGCTCAGAAAAGGAAAATTGGATATGTAATGCAACAATTGCAGATGTTTTAAGTATGAATTAGCCAGTTTCTAATGGTTTAAATACACATGCTCATGCGAGCTAAATTGTCTCTTGCTGGCTATTTTGAACTTCAGTATCAGGCTAAAGCAGTTCTCATGTGGGAATAATTGGTCAGAGGAAAATAAAGATGCTTCCCTGGAACTGAATGCATGTATGACAAAAACTGTCTATCCACATACATAAAAACTTTTCCTCTCATGGAAGTTGGTGTGTGAGACTGCATGACGTCTATAGCAGTTCCAGATGACAGACATTAAGGGCCCTCAATATAAACCTTCAGGATTTTTAAAGATCTTTTCACATAGTGAGTTCTGCCATTAAAATAAAGGTAATTTCAATAAAGTGATTTCTTATACAGATTAATTAAAATCATTTAACTAAAATCAATAAAAGCCCTACAGAAAAACTGTTGCACTAAGAAAGGCATTTGTTCTGAAGTAGGAAGGTCTGCACTGGTTTAACTCCATGATGCATGTCTGTGACTTGATAGTATTATTCATGTGGAATACTGAACCAACTCAAACAACTCAGGTCTGAGAAAGTATTGCTCTACGTTAAGGTCTCTCTTCCCTTTCCCTTCCCAGTGGCACATTCTCTGTAGGGATACATTTGAAAATTCATCATATGAAATTTAGTCTCACTGTGATACTTTTAATTCTTTGTAGTATGCACTGAGATAACTCAGGAAATTTTGTAAAAGTTTTGCATAAATATCTTGTTGCTGCAGTTCATTGCAAGCTTGGAAGGTTTTTACCAGACAAGTGGGATAGCTCCTTTTCATATATCTTCTTCCTTCTGTCTTTATAAGTAGTTTGATATAAAAAATTAACATAAAAATGAACCAGCTAATCCTAATAGAGTGAACACCTTGTTTATATTTACATATGATTAATGGTTTGAGAACCTTGTGAACATCTTGAAATGAATGGGAATGATTGGTTAGATTCAAATGGTCCCATTTGTTTCTGCTGTGCTAGTTCTTGGTACTTTAGCTTGCCTATACAGCCAGTGTAGAACAAGTGCTGCAGATAGACGGTGCACATCATTATGTTTAATGTCTTCCTAAGTGTATTTTTTTCTCTTAAAAATAGTTAAGTGCAATGAAAAAAAAAAATCTAGTGAAGGAATTACTTAAAAGTTTTATGCTACGTTTTCAGTATGACCGAAATTGTAAAATTTAAGTAATGCTTACATTACTCTTATTGACAGTAGACTTTAAGCTGGTTTGCATGAAACCATACTGACCTTGATGTTGTTATTTTTCCGACTTCAGTTCTGTGCTATTTTTCCTTCCCCCTGATCAGTGCCATTTCTGAGTTACTATATAAGAGAGATTGTAAATATTGTTAAATATTAGATGGATGAGATGCAGTTCAGGAAAAAAAAATGATAGTCACATGGCTCATGCTTTAGCAGAACTTAATGTTCATGACTATTTAAACTTTCTTTGTGATTTCTATTAAAAAAAAGCTTCTATGGGAAGCTTCACCTGATTTTCCCTATGCCTTCACTTTCCTAATGAAAAATGGAAATACTGGTGCTTTTGACACTCACTTTTTTCAATTAGTTTATTGATTGCGTATAACTATTTAAATTAGTAGGTTTGTCCTAAAGAGCAAACATCACTTTATGCTGTTTCTCTCAGCTAATTTGATTTAGCCAGATATTGTCCCTTAAGATTTATTACCTGAAAAAAAAACCACCAAACAATAAATAATAATAGTAACAAAAAATACCCACCAGTAGTCATCAAAATGTCTATTTCTGGAACAGTTTTTTTAATTTAAAAATAAATAAAGGAATCAAAGAACAGTGTCCTGAGTAGAAAAGCTGAAAGCTATTGTGAGGAAGAATATGCAGAATCGTGTCAGCATTTAAACTTCAACAGCTTGACTTTTACTCATCTTACTTGCCTGGTTATTCTTTATACCTGTAGTTTTGGATCTATTCCAATATAAATCCTTTCATTAATATACCTTCTCTGACCACAGAAGCAACAGAGTGGGAACAAATAGAAAAGCGCTAGAGAACTATCTTCAAGAAGAAAAGACAATGGATAATATGAAGTATCTTGAGTAACTTTTCATCTTTCATCTCTCAGAGTATTTTGGATTCAGTATTGAACTCTGATATGAACCAGTTCATTGAACCTTGCTGTTATTCTTTTAGACCCATTTAATAATCAACAAGTTACACCTTTGGGAAATTCTTTGGGTGGGTCTCCTTTGCCTGTGGAAGTTTTAGCTGGTAGGTGATGAGGTGTTCAATCATTTAACAGTAAACTTGCCAGTGATGTTCATGATTATTCACAATAGTGCTCATTCACAGGAGGGGTTAGTGATGCATCAGGGAAGAAACTCTGCATTGCTCTTGGAAGATTTCTGATCTAATATTTTAATGTTTTGTGATCTTCATTCAATATCTTTCCACATAGTTATTTATAAATGGAAGCCTAATATGCGTCTAAGTAATAGAAATTTTTTTTTTTTTTTAGAAAAATTGACCTACTTTCCTAGGTGTGTCATCTTAAGGATGGGAAAATTTTAACTGATGAGCATGATGGGAGGCTGAACCTAACTTTATAATTTTAAGAGCAGTATTTTAATCTGGTAATAGAAATGAGTTTTTACATTTCTCAAGCCAATGTGTCTAATATGAAAAAAACATTTTATTGAAATGTCTAATCTTAAACAGTGAAGGACTTCATTATCAGTGTCCATCTGTTTTGGTATACGCTAATTATTCTTTGATAAATTTATTGTCCCAAACTATTGCAGTAGGAAGTCATTTGTACATTCAATGCAGAAGGTATTGTGTGGGTGTCTTCCAGTTTCTCAGTAGTCACAAAGCTGTTTCGAGTAATGTAGCCAAAACGGCAATTATAAAGATCTAACAGCAGTAATGTAATGCTTATGATTCATGGTCCTGTGCCGTGAGTTGCCATGAATGAGCTGCTTCGTTCAGTGGCGTATCTCAGTCTTTCCACAGGAGGACATCACTGCCTGTGCAGTAATGGAAGGTGGCTGCAGTATGCCAGTAGCAACAGCACTATACCCCATTGTGCTAGTCTGTGAGAACTCTACATAAATATTTTTGCATGCTTAAGTGCTCAGTGTATTATTACTCAGCAACTGTTCCACCTTTGCCTGCCAGATATATCTTCATTGGCTTTTAGAGTAGGTTACCACTTTATACCATACACAAAGTCTGGAATTATTCAGTTAAGGGGAGACTGATCTCATGTCTCAAAGGAAGCCTATTTTTTCTCTTGCCTGGATTGATGCCAAATTGTAGTGCTATGACTGTCTTTATTGTTGAAGATGATGGAGAAGCTGCACAAGTGGAAAATGATCTAGGTATTCCCTAGCAGTAGAGAATAATAATAATTTACAGCAGAACTGTTCAGCAGAACTGAAAGTTCAAAAGTTTCTACAGATCAATTCCCACAGAGATTTCTCTTCCTTTTTATTTAATTACGAAGCACTTACATCAGACAAAGTTGTTGAAATAATGAAAAAATAGGCAAATATGAGATAAACTTTTCTGTGGCAACTGTAATACTTGACACTACACTGTAAAAAGAAAATTGAATAATGCCTATTTTAGAACCATAAAAAGCAAAAATGGCGACTTACGTTACTAAAGTATGTGATGTCTGACCCAAAGAGAGGGTTGTTCTTCTAGGGTGAGTGCTGGCTGTTTGTGTCACTCAGATGTTGACAGAATAAGTATCTACCTAGTACTGTGAAAACAAGACAGATTTGCCAGGAAATTCTCAGCTGCATAAAATTGTCCTATAGAGGCTGTTCAGTTGAATAAGCTAAGTGTGTTTTGAGACATATAGGATCTTTCACAACTGCCAGGACAGGTTAGAGCTGGTGGAGGTTCTCTAAGACATCTCTCAGCAGCACCACTGTGGTTGAAGAGCATGCACCTGAATTGCCCTCTCTAACTCCATGTCATTTCTCCAGTGTGGAGAAAGTCTGATGTCTATCACAGCCTTGGTGAAGTCCCCTGCTTTTTGCTTGATTTAATAGATGAAACTTATGATGAATTGAGGGATGAGCCAAGGAAGGCAGAGACTCAGAATCCAAACCCACTTGCTATGTTCATAACTCTGATTTATGGCACATTAAAAGTTCAGACAAAGTTGCACTTTAAGCTCTTATATTCCTTTTTGGATCTAAGCCCTCGTGCCTCCCTGCAAGGTTGAGTTTCAGTGAACCTGCTTTGCTTAACCACTGTAACAGCATAAAATCTGTTAGCAATTCTGTCTTACTGAAAACTAGATCTTTTCCACTGAGTGCTCATAATTGTGTGGGTTCTCTCACGCATGCTCTCCCTTCTTGTATCAGCATTTTTTTTTTTCTCCTCACCTTGCTGCTCATCCCACCATCATTGCCACTTAATCTTTCCATCATACATTAGCTATCTGGGTGACTGGTCTGGTGGAACTGAGACATGAAATCTATTCATCACAGATAACAAGTTTTTTGACTTGGTGCTGCCATTTCAAGGAGCAAAATGAGAAAAAAATTTGCAAATAATTCCTGGTACTTTGTACAGTAAAAGACACCATGCTGTCATTAACAGGAGAAGTTCACACCAGTTTTATCTGAAAGGGATGGTGCTTTTTTGTAAGACCAAATCATATCTAAAAGATAGAGTATTCAGGGCAGAGGAAAAAAGTGTATCAGTAAGGGATTAGAAAACAGATCCAGATTTCATTGTATTTATTTATGTAATGGCATACTAAATATCAGGGAATCCCTTTTGCTTTCTTGACAGATGTTCACAAGGTGAACGGAAATTGCCCTATCATTTTTAAAGTAATCCTATTGGAACAAAATAAAATGATATTTTTCATAAAGCACGAAAAACCTATAACCAAATTGTACTTAACTTGTTTGACAAGCAGTATGAAAGACTAGCATATCCTCTTGGATTATTTCAATTCATCATTCCCCTAAGTTAGTAATTTAAGGAAGAGTAACAACATCAAAGCAGCTTATTCTAATTATCACTAATTATGAGAGTCTTTGGAACCCAGAACTATCTTGCAGCATTATGACTATTGTTCCATCTTTTCTGCACTGAGGAAGATGTTGCACACACCCCTGATGGGTAGCTCAGCAGTTACACATCACTTTAAAATAACCACGCCTCTTTGCAAACTTAAAAAAAAAAATAAAAAAATAGTTTCTGTACATTTATAATTTATTTATCTTTATGTATTTATTTATTGCAAACTAAGAGAAAGTAATGGATTAGAAGATGTGATGAATAGAAAAGTTAATCCCTGTTTGTTTTCATCCAGCCTGCAGCTGTCTGTGAGTAAATGAGCACAGCAGATTTAGGAAGCTTTTGCTATACAGAATTTACTATGGCTTCTATAGGATGAAGGTACAAAACCCAATCACATATGTAAGAATATTGAAGCTTTCATTAGATACAGATATGCAGATCTTAAGTATGTTTCAAGTTGATAATCCTTTGACTTGGATAACCTATTTTTAAATCTGTCTTTTGCCTTGGTTCTTTGTGATGAGATGAATTTTCACATGGATTAAATGACATGGGTTGTTCTTCTTCAAGTGAACAAGGTTTGTTTTATATTGTGCATCTTGTCCTTCAGCAGCTTGGAAGCTAGAAGCAATAGAGGATTCTTTTGCTTTATTTTTGTTCGCTTTTGCTTTTGAAAAATGAAACATACTGAGCTGATGTGTGAGTTTTTGGTAGTTGATTAGCAGACTAACTAATACTTGGATACTGTTGCTAGGCTTCAAGTCAGAGTTCCTGTATTCCTCTATAATTATGCAGAGATATGTGTATGTGGTGGTTTGTCTGTGATTTCACATGGATTTTCTTTTTAAATATTGAAAGTCTGCTAATATAGTAGGCTTCCCCTTTAAAATATACGTATTCCACACAAGGCAATTGCTTTTATGTAAAACATTTTTCAAACATAGGTATTTATTTTTATGGGAATTGTGACTGTAAATAGCTTAAGAAACATGCATTTTATAGTAGAAGAAGCCAAACGGGTCTTTTAAAAGACAAAGATACAAGTAGGTTTTTGGTAAAACTGCTTTTCTGGCCCATTTTCTTAGATCAGAGTAATTGAGGTCAGCATTCTTGATTTATTTTTTTTTTCCAGCTGAAAAAGTTTTTATTAAATCCTAGCCAGCCTGATGAATATTCTGCTTTTTTATGTTTTTATTTTGATTTTGAGAACCTTTTTAGCACTTTTGATTTTCATAAATCAGATGTCTGCAGAATACTTTTCACATTAAGAGAAATCATACCAAGAAAGATAAAAGCAGAAACAAGAAAGGGCAGTAAATCAAAAGACTTAAAAATCTACAAACTGTCAGCAGCACACTACAACTAGTTCTAATTTTAGCTCATGTTACTTAATAGAAGAAAAAGGGACACAAGCATGTATTACAGCCCTTTGTTATTTGAAGTAACATTAACCTGTTTCATATGCTGTTGGGCATTTTAACACAGAAAGGGGAGTAATATTAGTGTAATCAGGATAGCAGTGGTACTGAGATCCTCACTGCCCACATTTTAAATGCTTATTTTGTGTGGACTGCCATAATCCTGTAATCCTGTGTTTGTAGTTTATTTTAAATACTAGTATTAATCTTAATATTTATTAATTAAATTAATAATATTCCTCATGTCCATGGAAAGATTTTTTGACCTTAATTACTTCTGAGATCAGTTTCAACCAAACAAATACTAAGTGCTGTGCAATAAATTTGTTGCTATTATTTATCTGTTTTTTTTTCAAAGAGTTACAAGAAATAGAATGTTATATGCTCAGTCTTGGTATGCAGGAACAAACAAATTGGAAAACTGGGAATTGTTATCTCTTAATGTAATTACATACTGAAATGTAGGACAGAGCTTGAAAAACTTACAGTAATTTTCTTTTTTCCTTTGATCACAGGTAAATTGTTTTCTGCATATACATTAGCACAAAATAGTGCAGTAGTTGTTTAGTTTTATTTCAAAGTTTAAACCTCATTTTCAGAAGTGGATCAGTCTATTTGGCTTTTGAACTTCAGTGTAGTTCTGTGCATATTAACATATTTGTTGTTTACATGGGCTTTGTAGATCAGAGCTTCTAATCTGTCTGATACAAAACCGCAGGCAAAGCAGAGTATTGTAGATTACTATCATTACTTGGTCATAGCCTGTGATTTCTGAGGCTTTCTCTTAAGTTCTGAGCAGGAAAGTGAGGAGAGAAATGATGTGTAACAGCTAATGTAGGTACTGTAGGTTTCAGAACGCTGTGGTCTGGTTTTGTAAACCACTCCATAGTTTGTCCTCACTACAAATCTGTTAGGGAATAATTGCCACAGCTGTTCCTGTTAGAGTTACTTGAGATCAAGCAAGAAGAGGCTTGTGTTGGTGCAGAAAAACTATCAGAGGAATCTCGAGCTATCTTGAACACTGGTGGTGTCACTAGTTTTCTTTTCATGCGAGAGCTTTGTGGTCCGAATAGTGAGTGATGGTCACACAGTGCTGGCTGGCTTATCTGCATCGTCCCTTGCGGAGAAGTCAGGGAGGTTGTCAGGCACAGGAAGGTTGTATAGGAAGAGGGGGTACAAGTTTGGGTCTTGTCCCATTTGTTATGCTCAGACCCAAGTAGTTGGAGATATATTCCCCCAGCCTCGCTTCTAGCTAGCTCCTAGTCTGCCAGCCTCCCAATCAGGAGAAATGATGTTCGCCTTCTCTGCTCCCTCCAGGCTGGGATCAGCAGTTTGGGAATTGTGGCTTTTTATTTATTATTTATTTGTTTGTTTGTTTGTTTGTTTTTAACTTATCTGCATGCAGTTTCATTCTGGAGCAGGATCCCTTCTCCAACAGTGGTGGTTTTTTTAATTTTCTTATTTTTTATTTTGCTTTTTAATACCCTTCACTGGTTTGAAGCTTCTGAAGTAGTGTAATGGGAAATAAAATCATAGGCTACATGGAGAGCTAATGCAAGCCGATGAATTAAAAGTCAAGACAAATAGTATTGATCATATTATGTTAAGGAAAAAAAGGAAGAAAGCCTTAAAACATAATGAGAAGGAAAATGGTTTGAGAATATACCAATAATAATTGTATACAATTATAATTGGATAATTGTTCTGTCTGGAGATAAAAGAGGGATGTATTTTTGGATTTCAAGCATTACTAAATGGACAAGAGTAATTTCTTTTTCTAAAAAAAGGAAAGTAATCAAGTAGATTTTACTATCCTGAACAATTCTGGTGAAATACATTAAGGGATAATTCCAGTGAGGTAAATTGTCAGGTCAAGGATAATGTTATAAGAAGACGGCAATGCACATACCCCAGAGCTCTCAAATGCTGAAATTTTCAACTAATGTTTCTGCCAAACTTGAACTTCTGATAATGATTTTTCTTATTCTCCATGAGTGAAATTCACCTCTGTGTCGGAAGTTACAGTTCTGTTTTCACTAAAGTGCAGCACTAATTTGATGTGGTTGGCTGAATTGTTCCAGATCATGGCCAGATCTTGTGCAAAATCCCCACAGCTCCTCTTGGAAGCACTAAAAGAGGGAAGTGAGCAACCTGTTCCTTGGGAACCCACCTTTCCCAGCCATTCTTCCAGATAAAAATAAGTATCTTATCCTGCCCTGGGATGCCTGTGGGGGCAAGGCCAGATTATGTCAAGTTAGGCTTAGAGAATTTAAGAAGGAAGTACTTTTGAGTTTATATAGGATGTGAATTTGTTCAGTAATTTCTGACTCAATTTTACTGATCATAGATTCTAAAGCTGAAAGGAGTTCAGTGTGATCATGCAGCCTGACCTTCTCCATAGAGCAGATTACAGAATCTGTATTAGCTAACTCCTGCATTAACTGAATTATAACTAAAAAAACGTATTTTGTCTTGTCTAAAACCTGTAATAACGAATAGATAGGGCTTGGAAAACTGGATCTGAATCTTGCTATCTGATACTTTTGGATCCATTTGTGAATTGTTCTAAAATTGATAACTCCTTCATTAAACAGATGTATCTTGTTTCTAATAATGGTTGTACCAGCTGGACCTTTACTCTAGCTCAGCTTTCTTGACTCTTCTGCATCCTGTGACCATATTTCTATGGTGGTGTTTTTGTTTTTGTTTTTGTTTTTGTTTGGTTTGGTTTGGTTTGGTTTGTTTTTTTTTGCTTTTTTTAATGGACTGCCCTAAAGCCACTCTGTTTAGCAACAAGGAACTGAACTAAATTTGAATGGAAGTCTAAATAGAATATAATAAATTATCATTGAATTGGTGGGGGTTTTGATTGCTTTTTGATCAGTATTACCTTAATTTTAAGTGTCTTGGTACTAATTCATCTCAGGGTCCATTAAAATCTGTACCCCTAGACTTTCTGTAATTGTGTGGTTTTAGGAGAGTTTGTCCTTTGGATCAGTATGTTTTAGTCACTATATCTATGTAGAGATATATTTATATCTAAAACAGGAGTATGGATGGCAACAACCATTTCAGTATATCAGAAGGCCCAGTGATAGTAAGATGAGGCACAGTCTTCACTGCAGCTGTAAGATATGTTGCAGCCAAATAAGGAATAATACAGAAGGCAAATTGTTCGAAGTGTTGTACAGAGAGCTCTAGTATTCCTGAAAAAGCTAACATATTTTCTTGAGATCACTTTTCAGCATGAGCCTTCAGTTCTCTAAAATTATGTCAAACACTACATAGGATTTCAAACAATTAAGATGTGAAGCCGAGTCAAAAATAGATGTTGGCCAAACTGTGAAAAACAGTGGCTGTTTTGAAAGCAATGCCTCCTATTTTATTCTTTTGACTCACAATGTCAGTAGAGGATGTTGGCAGTACGACAGTATAGACTGAACCTTCCCGTCAATACTGCATTACATTTTGTTGCTGTGTGACAGACGGCAGCAGAGGGGCAGTCTGACAAAATGGCATCTGACATGGAAGTAAGCATGAAGCAAAGGTGTGGCACTGAATTCCTCCATGGCACCCGCTGACATTCATTGACACTTGCTGAATATTTATGGAGACCAACCAGTGGATGTGAGCACACTGACATAGTGGGCAATGTGTTTCAGCAGTGGTGACAGCAATGTGAAAGAAGCCACAATCCGGATGGCCGTGCACAGCATCACAGCATGAAATTGTCTCAATCAGTTTATCTGCATGAATTGGTGGATTAGGACCAGAAGACCATGTGCGGAGCTGAATATCGGCTTCAGTGCATTGCAAATGATGGTGATAATGCTGGAATATTGCAGTGTTTGTACTACATGGGTTCCGTGAATGGAAAGAAAGTACATCATATGCAAGTTTGTCAGGACATATTGAACCATATGAGGCGGAAGGTGACAGTTGGCATCATTATCAGTGATGAGACGTGGTATCACCACTATGAACTGGAGTCAAAACAGCAGCAGTCCATGAAGCAATGGTGTGTGAATTCCTCCGCAAAGAACAAGTTCACAATGCAACCCTCAGGGAGTAAAATGAAGTACGCTGTCTTGTGGGATAGCAAAGGAGTGATCTTTCTGGATTTCCATGAATCCAGACAAACCATCAACTCTGACTGCTACATCAGAATGCTGTCTAAGCTGAAGGCTTGAATTTTCAGTGTTAGGACACAGGAGAAGACAACCTTGGTCTTGCAGCACAATAACACTAGGCCTCATACAAGTCTGAAGAGCGTGGAGAACTTTGCCAATCTTGGCTGGACTGTCCTACCACATATACCGCATAGTGCGGGTTTGGTGCCTTCTGACTTCCATATTTTCCGGCCAATGAAAGATGGACTGCGTGAGTAGTATTTTTCCAGCAACATCATGATCACAGCAGCAGTGAAACAGTGGGTGACATAGCTGATGTGCATTTTTACAAATGCAGTATGTAGGCTATTGCTTATTGCTTGTGTAAATGCGTAGTTAATGGACTGTTGAAGAATGGAATTTTGTAGCTGATGATTTGCTCTATCAAATCTTGTTATTGTGCTCACTGTATCTGTTGTAGTTTCCATAAGAATAAATGGGAGGCATTAATTTCAGAGCAACCTATGTGAACGTGTGCGCAGTCCTGTGGTTTTCTATTTCTCCTAAAGAATATTCCAGTATTTCTGATAGTTTATATAGAGTTGGACTGAAAAATAAAAGAGGGGAAAAAACAGAAACTAGATGTAATGTTCATCCTTATGCTGAGGACTTCTTTCCATGTCTTTTTATGCACCAATCATTTCCTTTACATAATGAGACTACCAGTAGAATACAAACTTAAGGCCATAGACAGGAATGTTTGTCTGTAACTTTGAAAAATTTCACATTTTTGTGTGCCAGTGTAAATGCTAATCATTGTGTTATTGAAATAATCAGGTTCAGTATGACTCCTGCTTGGGAAGAGAAACATATTCCATGGAATATTTGAATTTGGTTCAGGATAGCCTTCCGAATGCAGAAGCAACTTGGTTCCATTTCCAGTCAGGCAAAACAACTCACTAAGCATTTGTATGAGCTTAGTGATTGGCAAGGATGATATTTTTCTTTTTAAATGGTTCAAATAACTGTTTCGAGCTTGAATTTTCAGTAATTGCTAATATCTTCCATTTTTAACAGATTCAGTACACTTCATTGACTTGGAGCTCCTCTTTCTATTATGCTAAATTTATGTAATTTTACCAACATTTCAGTTAAGCATAGTGCTTTTCTTCCAAATAAGATTATTTATCAAAATTAAGTTCCTGTGATTTTTTCCATTCCATATACAATCGTTTGGCAATTTGCTTTAAGAACCTAAGCTTCACTGAAGAAATTTGTTTTAATATATTATGAATAATCTGATTTTAATATCATGTTATTAATGTCAGAATTTCAGGGAAAATTGATCTTGTAGTATACAGTCTCTTTAAAAGGAAGAGAAGACCATTTGTTGTCAAATTACAGATCAGGCTTGATAAAGGGATAGGCTTTGAAGCACGCTGCTTCATAATGAGTGTAATATTTCACACTGTATTTCACACTGCTCACAATATTTCTCACTGTTGCTGTTACTCTGTTTATATCTCAATCTCATAGGCTGGTGTTCCTGTGTCTATGCTGACAGCCTTATCTTTGGAGTTCTCAACGAGCTATATCTCTTTGCAGTCAAGTTTTTGTCATACCAGGGAAAATACCTTTTTTGTCATACCAGGGAAAATACCTTCGGAGTAAACACTTCCTGAATATTTAAACCAGATCTCCTTAGGGATCCCAAGACAGTTGAAACTACCTGAACTTTTTCTGACGTTCCACCTCCATTTTAATGAGACGCTGTGTGGAAATATTTTGCCTTTTTTTTTTTTTTTTTTTCTTTCCTTTTTTTTCCCCAGTCCTGAAGACTGGTAATTCAGTAGGATTTTGTCTGGTTTATTGGTTTACTTGTTTCTCTTTAGTAACTCATGATAGTCCTAAAAGAACATGCTTATTTCGTGCCCTAACTTTGTGCTTAAGTATGTAAGGGAAATTGTTCTTGTGTTATCTCGCTTTTTGTGTTTTCAGGATTAGTTGAAAATATAAATAATTTCATAATATAATAATATACAACAGAATTTATGGATGGCCCCTATTGAGGGGTGTCAATTTTTAATTCCTCCAATTTAACCAATTAGACATAAGGTTTTATTTTCTAGGCTATCTCCCTCTGCATTTCACTGTGAATATATGTATAGATTTAAATACAAGTAAATAAGCCAGTTAGGGATTAAGCTTATTGGTGCAATTTTTGTGCAGCACTTCTTTTTGCTTATTCCCTTATACTTGACCAGACATGTTCCATTTGGATAGTCTCCTACAGTCTGCCTGGGGCAGTGTAGTTTAGCCATACTGCACAGCCTTGGAACTGTGCTGGCATGCAGCAAGACTTTCTCAGGGAATCTCTAAACTGTTAATTTTTTCCTTAACTTTTTATGTGTGTCCTGCCAATTCCATGATCAGATTTTAAAGTCAAAAGACTATTTTCTGCACTATCTTCTACATAATGTTGCTGAAATAATTGTTCAGTCAATTATAATACCGTCTTAACTCAGAAAAGCTTGCAGGAGAGTGAGAAAGTGTTTGTAATTGGATGCAGTCTGTGTTGAATGAAAGCAAAACAAGATTTATTAGATTGAAGAGGCAGGAAGAGATGACAACCTTACAATTGCATTATTTATATAAGTGTAGGGGTATCTCTTTTTTTTTTGTTTTGTTTTGTTTTTTTTCTGGTAACTCCAGTAGATTAGGACTTCTGTACATTAGCCTATCTAGTGGGACTCCAGTACACCACCAACTATACTGTAGCTGTTTCTTTCTCAGAAACAAGAAAACTGTGAAAGTTGACTGGCCTTATTTCCTTCTAATGTGTGTTCTCTTATGAAAAAAATACTATTTGATAAGTTTTCTTTCTTTATATATAATCTTCTGTATTACAGCATTTCTTGTTTGGTAAACTGGCTCTTACATCTCTTTGGAATACCATAGAAACATCAGAGTTGGAAGGGACCTTTAAAGGTCATCTAATCCAACTCCCCTGCAGTGAACAGGGACAGCCACAGGTAGATCAGGTTGCTCAGAGCCCAGTACAGCATATTTGCAATAGTGAAATTAAACATGAACTCTGTGGTGTGTTTTCACTTTTAAATGTACCTTGTCAAATGTATAATTTAACACATCATTTATTTATCCTGAGGAAATTATTTGTTGCTGCTGAAAAACCCTTCCAAGCGCAGACTACCAGCTTGCTGATTTGTCCTTTGAATCTCTCATTCCTTTTTTTTTTTTTTTTCCTCCCCTAATCTAATATCCAGCCACCAGTACTTCCAGCATTTCTGGGAGTGCAGGCACTGTCTTGACCTCAGAGAAGAGGTCAAGCAGACTGAAATCATTGTTTTTATGTGTGCTATGTATCACATTCCTGCAGATGGGAGCCTCCACAGCCCCCATCCCACCAAAGCGCGTTATATGTCATGCACTGCACTCTGATCCCAGCTCAGGGTCTTTCTCACTGCCTTCAAAAGGAGGCACTCCCTCCTATTTCTCCACGTAACAATTGTCCAGACTTCTGAGGTTATATGGTGCAAGAAACCAAGAGGCCACAAGTCCATTGCATTTTTTTTATGTTAGCTTGAATTTATCTTTTGAGGGTTTAGCTTTTTATTTCGGGTCAAAGCATGTCTTATCTTGCCAGATTCATTAACACTCTTGAGAGTGCCAGGTGCTAAAGAGCTCTATTTTTGCTTTGCATATCAAGTGTGTCTAGTTTCTTGTGGCCTATTTTTACGTATTTCTTCTTCTATGACTAGGAAAAGCTATGACAGAGAACAAATGAATGAGAATAGCCAGAGAAAATGGCTATGATATTATTATGGGAAAATACAGGGGAGGATATATTTGTGAGATTCTGTCTCTGAGAGGTCATGGAATTAAAATTGAAGAAAACAGTGAGTATGAAAACAAAATAAAAAAGCAGAATATTACATTTTGATAGCTATATTTCAGAAAAGGATTGGCTATTTCAAAATAATTCTCTGAAAAAATGTTTTTAGGTCTTTGAATAAAGATTCTACGACACTAGCAGCTAAAAATTTTTCTCAGTTATTCATCAGTATTCCAGGGTGTCTTTATTTATCATTCAGTGTTAAGCAGTTATGTGCACAAAGGGAGGAGATACTTTCCCAGGAGGAGGAGACATACACTGTAACAGAGAGGGGGGCCTAACTCAGCAGACCTGTATCTTAAGAATGCACAAATAGCTAGGCGGTAGGGAACTGGTATAGAGGAAAGCTCTATTCCTTTTTGCATAAGCAACCAGCTAGCATGGGAAATCTGATACTGACCTGGCAAGAGCTGGAATTCTGCTATGCAATAGTTTATATACATTTGATATTCATGGGATGAAAACCAGCTGAGAACTAGTTGTGCTGACTTGGTGTACAGCAGCGTAGCAACTGATGTTCCCTAACAGTTCTGAATAAATTCCTAGGGCTAAGCTAATCAGACCATTTTAATGTTCTCTGGAGATCTCTTGGACTTCTGGGTACTCGTCTCCTCAGTTCTCTCTAGACAATACACACCTGTATGGTAACTGTTGAGTCCTGGTCTGAACCACTGATTGAGCACCTGGGGAAAGGACCCGGTCAGCCCTGGGAGCACAGCTGAAGGCAATTCAGCTGTGGGATAGGAAGGGGTGCAGCCTGGCTGCGCCTCTCTCAGACCTCATTTAAGGGCTGACTGCCACTGGGGAAGGATCTTCTTCTGGAGATCCCTCCTTGATGAAGCTTTTCCCTGCAAACCTGGAATCTTCTGATACAGGTGAGCAAGCTTCTTCCCTTCCTTTATAGCATCTTTCTATGGTGCCGTTTCTTCTTTTCTCACGCCTTTGTTGTAATGCCTTTCCCATCGTATTGCTCTTTCCACTTGCTTAATACTGTGTTTGAGCACCTAAGGCAGTACTCCCTACGTATCTCAGTGTTATATTTAGGGGTATGATTTAGCTGGGAAGTATTGGTAATGGTTGGACTGGATGATCTTCTAGGTCTTTTCCAACCTCGATAACTCTGTGATTCTGTGATTTACTTTTTTTTTTCCCCTCCCCTCCCCTGACCCCTCAACTTCAGGTATTTCTGTGTCATTTGAATGTAAACAGGAGCTTTGATGCTGCTTACACTCAGAGGCAAAAAGCTTTGTTTTCAGCCATGTATAACACCAGAGAATTTCCAAGCAAGCGTATTAGGCTAGCTTAGCTTGGTGCTGCATTATCATGATGATACACTGGAGGTCTGTCCTGAAAGGTGGTTAGAATGAGTTCACCTGTCTGCCACAGGCTTCTCTGTGTCATCAGTTTGTTATCTACTATAATGTACAGAGTGTTTTCTTTATCACTGCTACCAAGTAATTCATATTCATCATTGGATTTGTTTAACTGCTAATTCCAGTTATAATGAGGGGTTTTTTTTTAGGTTTTTTTTTTTTTTTTTTTTTTTTTTTTTACTTAATGGTATCTTGTTTGAGGTCAGTTATCTATTTGGTTATGATTCTTTCCATCACTTCACCTTTTCTCATTGTACTTTTGTTTTTGTCAGGGTAGGCTTCTTTCCTGTTCTCTCAAGAATGGTACCTTGGTGCACTTTCAAGTTTGTTTTTTTTTCCTTGTCTGCTTAACTCTTATTTCCATAGAAGATAAAATCTTTTCTTGTATCTGAGGAGCTTGCTGAGATTTCTGTTAGCTGACTTGTCCTTCGCCTCACTAATTTTTATGAAACTGTAAGCTTTTTGGAGTCAGGAATATACCTTCTTTGCTATCCATGCCAAAAGAGTAAGGCTGAATTTCCAAGCCCTGCCTTGGATAATCTGCACATTCTTAGAATCTGCTTGACACAACGCTAAAACTCTGCTTATGTTTATTGTGAGAGATAAACATCAGAAAATGGCAGAAAATTCTCAAAGTGTTATATGAAATACTTGAGCCTGAATATCGTGAGTATGGTGGTGTCTTAAATGTTGTGTTGCAGATGTTGGCTGAGGTTGCCCTGTTTTATAATAGCATTGTCTGCTGGCAATGAATTGATAGTTTGACCGTCCTCCAAGAGGAGGTTACGTTAGGAAAAATAAGGGATTGCAATCACTTATAGAATGTGTTCACCTTACATTGGATGCATGGGTTTCAATGTGTTAGAAGTCCTGTGATGTGTGTTTTGGAGATCAGGAATTAAAAATAGCTAAGGACATCCCAGGAGTCCAGTGACGTTCTACCTTTATAATCTATACTTAGGACAGTGATTTTTCTTTTGACCCATTACCTTGACGGTGTGTATTCACACATCTCAGTAAGCAATGGATTCATTGCCTTAGCTGTGAAGATAACCAAAAGAGACAGCAAAATGTAAGAACTAATCTAACACTGTTTATTTCAGTTAAATAGAAGCAAACTTGCATGAGCTGAATTACTAATGCAGAAAATACTTTGGACATTAAGGCACAGAACTGTATTTTTCTCCTTGTCATAAACAATGTGCATGTGGTAATCATTCTTTTTCAAGCCAACTGAAATTTATTGAAAAGGACAATGAAATATAAGGTTTTAAAATGTATATTTTGAGATTCAGTTACACATCCATTTGTAAATGTTACAGAATAAGGGTGATGTTATTCTGAAGCTGTCCATCATTTATTCAGCAAACTAAAAAGAATGTAAGAAAAAGCTTGCTCTTTGCATGAGAACCTCAAAACAGGAAACATTGAAAGAATCTGATGCTTTAGAATATCTAAGATTCTTTCACGTTGAAACAAACTCCAATAATTAATTTGATGTAATGTTTATTGCATCACTCTTCTTGACTTCTGGGCATGTTTTAAGTCCAAAATTTGCTGAAATAAACTTTTTGTTTTACTAGGTTGGTTGTGCGCAACGGTAGTACGTGCATTTTTCTTACTCTTGTTGAATGGTGAAGGGTTTATCATCTTATTTCTTGCCAAAAACTGAAGTTTGGGCTGGTTTACCTCCAAAGCTTCTCTGCACATGCCTGTGAGGAAGGCTTTTTATTTATGAAAAATAAATAAAATAAATTTATGAGAGAAGATCTAGTGGAGTCAAAATTACAGTGGGTTAACTGTGCTTTTGATCTTTCTGTGGAGTATTGGTGTTGCATTAGAAAGTACACTTCAAAAGTGATTTCTTGGCGAACACAAATTACTCCATTGAGCATAATTTTTTATCTACCTGAACATTTACAGCGGAGTACTTAATAGTTTTTTTTGTCATATCCTGGCAATAAGTATGGTCAGAACTTAACGTCATATTTTGTGTTTTCTCCTTAACTTCATTTTCCTGTTTAAAAAAATAAAGTTACAGAATTATTGAAAACAAAACAAAAAAACTAAGAACAAAATTAACGTAAGGGTTTGAAGACTGTGCTTCTCCAGTGTGCAGAACTGCAAGCATGGAGGAAGGCCTGTTGTTGCAAAGGCTGGGGCTGAGCAGCAGTGCTGAGCACAGAGGGCCTGTGCTGGAGATGTGCGGGTTGCCATGGCGGCAGCTCCCTGCTCTGAATGCTGAGACACTGCATCCCCAGAATGGCAGTGACCACCTGCTTGCAGCAGAGACCTGGGGTTTTCTGTGTCCTAGGTACTGTCCTTTTTGTGAAGCTGTTTGTGTTTCTGTTTTCCAGCCATGGCTGCTTCTAAATAACCCCCAGTAGGAGTTTATTCTGTGCCAGCTGATGAGGGAAATTTTCATATGTCTAAACTCTGTTATGCAAGTAACAGATCGTGTTCTGCATTAAAGAAGTGTAAATCTTGATGCAATCCACATAATTTATTACGGATTTAGTCTAGTGCCTTATCTTAGGGTGTGTTCGAGTTTCTGCTTTGAGAAGGAAAAAGACAAAATCTACTAAGTCTGTTGCTGGCAGCAAGTGAACTACAGCCAGTGCAATCTAGAGAATATCTGTGTTCTTGCAGATTAAAAAAAAAAAAAATCTGCTTCTCTTTGGGTTTACATCTTTTATCTAGGTGGAAAAAAAAAAAAAATGGAGTAAGTTGGAAGTAAAGAGTTGTTCATAAACAAATAATTACCATTTTGTTACATATAGTGTTTGGTAATGGCATATTCTTGATAAATGAAAATAAAACTGTACTGTACTTCTGATATGCAAACAACCCAGATATTTTTACTGATGCTGTGCTATATGCAGATTAAAATCTAAAATTATTTGATTAATACTAGGTTCATGTATGGTAGCAGTTATGCTGGTTTCTGAAAAAGTAAGTTAAAATAACATAAGCTTTGAATATAGCTTTTATAGATTACACCAGCATATGGCTGAGACACTGTTACCATCCCTATCACAACAGGCTCTAATTTTAGAATGTCCTTTATTGGTTACAGTTAAATTGTGTGGGGCTTTTTTTTTTTTAAATTGAGAAAAGGAAAGTGTGGGGTTTTTCTTGTTTGCATAGTTTTAATAATCATGCTCAAGTCCATTGAGCTTTGTGGTAGCTCAAAAGAAATCGGGAAACAGTGAGTCATTAAAATAGCTGCTCTAGAAGATTAGATTCTTTATTCTGGTTGAATTGCTTCCAAGCGCTAAGGAGAAGTCAACCCGGTATCATATTGTGTTAAAGAAGTCTCAGAATTTTGGCAGGATTTTACTGCCGGATTTTTTCTTTCTTTCTTGGTAAATATTCCCAAAGTCAAATTTTAGGAGTACCGAAGTAATTTCGTGCTACATGAGAAGTACCAAGAAAGGACTGTATAATTTGGATGTATTGATACTGGGAGGTGCTATTGCAATATCACCATCAGTGAACATCTGTATTAAAATAAGGTGCTTTTCTGAAGTCATGTGTAAGTCCTTGTCACCCGAGATCTGGTTTTGCGAGTTATAGTGAGCACAGTTACTTGTAAGGGTGAAATGTTCAGGTCCAGAGTTTGTTTTATGGGATGTCAGGCTAGATGCAGTCATTGGAGTTATTGCAAAAAAACCCGAAACCAATGCTCTGTGACTTAACTTCCTTATACAGGTCTGCAGGTGTAGGGCTACAAAAAGCGGGTTTTAGTCATGACGCTTCACATACACCCATTTTTTGACTGTATTTGTTTTGTGATAGAGCCAACACATCTATATGTATCTCATAAGAGCTGTGTAACTTTTATGAGATACGTATAAAAATTATGCTGTCCTCTTTCAAAAAGCTTTCATACTTCTGTGTAAAATACCATCTTATAGGTTGGTCACTTCTGATGTGGCAAGATATGAACAAATATTTAAAAGAAAAAAAATCCATATCAGTTAGTCAAACCTTTTTCTATGATCCAGTTAAAAAATATTTTCTGCAAAGTTGAACATATTTTGATTGCATAAAACTGAACATGCACGGATGAGAATTACACATAGATCATAATGGCTTTATTTTATATCTTTTTTTCTTTTTTTCCCTCTAGAGGAAAATCAGTGCAAAAAGCACTGACCCAAAAGAAGCTTGTAGTCAAAATCTGTTCTCTACATTTCCAGATACTTAAGATTTTATCTTTTAAGGTATAAAGGTCAGTGTAGTTTGCACATGAAGAGGTGTGTCAGTTCTGAAGTATTTGGCAAAATATTTGGGTGTGTATTTCATCCGTCTTTTTTCTAGAATGCTACTACTGCTTTGTGTCCAGGAATACGAATGGAAGTACCAGAGATCTGAATTATTCAATCTAAATGAATAATAAAATGGGGATTTTGAGTATATGACTACAGTGTGCTAACTTCGTTTGATTTCAAACTTATGGGTTACTTTTATCAAATAATTTATCTATACATTCTGTAGAAAATTTAATATAACTTTATGGTGAAAGCATCATGCTTAAAGTATTCCAGATCCTGAGAACTGGAGGTTAACATTGTTTGAGGATGCGTTTGTGCTTGGACTTCCTACGGAGATGCAGGGAGAGATCAGAAATCAAGAAGGCACCGTGAGAGTAGAGTTTCAGTCTAGATTTATGTGAACAGTAAGAGTCTATTGGTAATTTCCATAAAGTGACAGCCTTGCTCTTTTCTTTCTGACTTTGGTTCCTATTTCCTCTCACTAAATTATGTCTCCGTGGATGGCTGCTCGCTGAGTCAATACAGCATAGATGTCGCACTCCAGAAAGGAATTACGACTGAAGTACAGGAAAATGAGTTGCTAGTGTAACATTATGTCAGTAGTGTTTCTAACCATGTAGGAGATTATGTGACTTAAAATACTAGCCAATTTCTTACTGAAAAACTATTTCATCTCAAATTCCAGGTGGATGTTGGTATTCGTCTTATTTGCTCTTTTTTTCTCTCTTTGGCAGAAGAATACTTCCTCTCATGTTACGTGGAGTATCTACCAGTTAGGATTTTTTTTATCTTAGACTTTCCGTCAGTCAAATACATAACTGAAAGGATTGCAAAGGCAATTTTTTTTTTTCTTTTGCCATCTAGAGTAAGGCATATTTGATTTTTGTTTGACATTTTCAAATTTTGTACTTAGGACAAGGAAGTTTTCTTTTGTCCGTAATCTGGCACTCTGAAACTTCATGAGGTCAAAGCTCAGGTTGTGAAAAGAATTTTTGAGTTCAACTGATTGTTGATATAAATAAGTAGGTGATTAAAGATAGGTTTTGCTTTTTTTAACATGAAACGGTCTTGACTGAAAAATATCAATTTCCATTTAACTGAAAAAATTTTCTCTATGTATCCCTGGGGAAAAACTGGAAAAAATACAAGCAGTATAATGATTGTCCTTCAAACCAGAGGCATTAAGACTATTAGATTCTGATAAAGAACATGAATGCATGGGGTTTACAATGTCCTGAATATGCATCAATGATAATAAATTCAGGTTTATGGAAGTACTTTGCAATGTAATGTTTATGTAAATTTCACTGAAAATTTGTCCAAGGTGATTTGTATAAAGTTGCAGAAATTATACATGCCTGTACTGTTTACATTAAATAAGTAGTTAGAGCTTCTTAGCAGACTTTTCATTTCTCACTGTGGTTTTAAAAATGAGTTTTATTTCTGATCTCATTGTTTTAGTGTGTTCTAAGCAGATGTCATGAAATAATTGTTATGGATCATAACAAGATAAAATCCCATTGAAGCTTCCTATTGAAAATAAAGATGGTGTGAGCAATAACTTCTATAAAATACTTTTTCAGTGAAGGTAGAACTTGAAGTTTGTTTTTGTGCTTGACTGCTGTAATGTCAGTCAGATAAAGAATGAAAATAAACTATGAATTATAGTCAGTGCTAAAGCAAAAAAAAGACTTTTAATATAGAAGTCAGTTTTTCTCTGCTATGTGCTAAAGGATCTGCCTTTGTAAAAGTGAAGGGAGAAACAGCTTGACCATAAATGAAGCATGGACGTGGGTCTGTGCTTTTGCTGACATTCCAGAAGTGGCTGATTGGCAGGTTAAGCTACACCAAGTACCCAGAGCCAGGAGTGGGGCTGCAAGGATCTGGGTGGCTCCTGCAAGCTCCAGGCTTCCGTTGTGGAGGAGTTGGAAGTTCAGAGAAGGCTATGAATGATCCATGTTCTTAACTGCTTTCCCTTGATTTACATTTGATTCTGAACTGCTTAACCACTGGTGGATTATTTCAATTTTCCTGGTGAATAATGCATAAGGGTATATAAGTGGATGTTCCTTGGCTGAGTGGGCTGCAGATGAAAAGTGTCAGCTCCTTTGCAGCATTAATGTGTGATTTTTATTTTTTTTCCCTCAGGTTAAGACTGTAGAGAACCTAGATTTTTTTTTTTTTGACAACTCCTAGAAATGCCAAAATATTGGCAATGTTTGCTTTTTCTCTTCTTTCCCATTTGAATACCTGTTATTACAGTGAAAAAAGTCCGTTGCCAATTTTCCATTATGAATTTGTTTTCCTCAGGACTCCTCTTCAAAATTTCAGTCCTACATTGTTGTACCTGCTGCTTAAGCTTTCTGAAAACTGACAGGAACAAGAATGTCTTTGTTTCTCTGCCTCCAAGGTTAATCTGTTTTACTGGCTCAGACAAATTTGATCTGCTCCCTTTTTATACCTCCTTATTCATCAGTTTGTTCCCTCAAAGGATTACTGGGGTATCTATCCCACCAGCAACCGTGAGGCATGGTTACAAGTGATTTTTTTTTTTTTGCATAAATGTGCAATATTTGACACAGCAAGATCTGAACACAGTGAATTCTGTAGTAATTGATGCAGTGCTTATTGTCACTCATGGTGCACTTGTAGGAAAACTTCTACCAATTTTCCCTGACCAGTTGGATGTCTTAATGTATGCTTGTGTCAGTCCCTGTAGTAGGCAGAAAAGATCAGAACTTGGGTAGTGCCTAACAGCTTTACGTTTTAGAATGCCAGAAAATTAAAGCACAACCACTGTTCTTGTTTGCTTGTGGTTAGGCTTAAATTTAGAAGAGGTCTATTTGGGATCATAATTTGATCTCTAAAATGTCAAAACTCTGGAACTTACACTAAACCATTCTAAGCCATTCTAAACCAAGTGTTTAATCAAACTCATAGAATCACTTAGGTTGGAAAAGACCTTGAAGATCATTGAGGCCAACCATGACCTAACCACACTACCCTTACTAACAACCCTCCACTACATCATGTCCCTGAGCACCACATCCAAACAGTTTTTAAACACATCCAGGGATGGTGACTCAGCCACCTCCCTGGGGATCCTATTCCAGTGCTTAACAGCCCTTTCTGTAAAGAAGTGTTGACTGATATCCAACCTAAACTTACCCTGGCACAACCTGGCCATTTCCCCTTGTCCTGTCACCAGTGATAAGAGACCTGCCCCACTCTCTCTGCAAGCACCTTTCAGATAGTGGAAGGGAGCAATAACGTCTCCCCTCAGCCTCCTTTTCCCCAGACTAAACAGCCCCAGTTCCTTCAGTCTCTCCTCGTAGGGCATGTTCTCCAAGCCCTTCACAAGCCTTGTTGCCCTTCTTTGGGCCTGCTCCAGCACCTCAATGTCCTTTCTGTACTGAGAACTAGTCAAATATGTAATCTGACGGCTTCCAAGGAGGTGTGTGGTGTATCAGTTATCTTGGAAGATGATGTTTGATATAATTCCTTTGTGAGTAGGATTGGAAAAAGCTTCCTAAAATGTGAGATCATGCTACTGAAACAAACAGGCCTATAAAATACAACTCTTCAAAACTTCCCAAGTATCGTTTGAGTTTAGACATCCAGACATGATAAGCACGTTGTAAAGTGTAAAATTTTAAGCTAAATTTAGCCCAATTGAAGAGACTGAAAACTTGTTTCTGTATGGAGATTATATAGTAAATGTGAAAGAATTGTGCAAGTGTTTGAAGAACAGCTCAGCTTTAAGAGTGATGACAACAGAACTCCTTAGTATTCTAAAACAGTCCTAAGAGCACTTAGTGAACTTGTGTAGTATTTGATATAGAAATGCTGAAATTGGTAGTGAAAGATTTGGCAAAAATACACATTGATTTTTCACTAGCGTCAGATCATATGAGTTTTCAAAATTTAATAAAAAAGTAACAGAGGCAAAAGAGGAAAAAGTGTGAGGAGATTAAAGTTTGAAATAATTACAAAACACACTATAAAAGCCATATGTGGTCTCTTTGTGATGGGAGAACTATGATCCCAAGATCATGGGATCTGACATGATGGTGTAGTGGTAGAGCCTTGTCCACAGCTGTGGAAAGTAGTCCCTGCCTTTCACATGTGGAACTCAATACATTGCAGGTGAAGCAGGTTTTCTCATTGTTCCAGTCTTGTAAATTTCGTATCACCATCTTTCTGCAGTCCTTAATTACTTTTAACACTCGTCATTACCTTCTGTTACCTCATTTATCATTACGTCATTTTTATCATCTCATTTCTTGTGCAAAGTGACAGGGACAGAGGAGTGGAAGAAATGAGAACTCAGTTCCACATCTCCTCTAACTGTTTATTTTGCTCATCTTTTAATTTTTCAAATCACGTCATAAGAACTTCACTTACATAATCTTCTGCTTTCTAATTTTTCCCCTTAAAATCTAATTCTGACACCTAACTTTTTGATGTTGCCTTCATTCCTTCCCCTTCTGAAAGGATCCTGCTTCTCATATCCAAGTAGAAGTCCCCGGAATCTGTTGCTATCAGGTAAGGGTTAAACCACAGTAATTTTTCTGTTTGGGGATAATGGTAGAAAGATCTGATTAAATAATAATAATAAGAAGAAAATAGGTATCTATTTTTCTTTTACTCCCAATGAAGGAAAGTTAATGGAACACGTATGTATTTTAGGAGCTTAGCTGCATCACAAGGAAATACTTCCCAAATCACTATTCTGTTATCTTGAGCCTGTTTCTGTTGTTAGTAGATGGTTGGAACTGAGAGTATATGTAAGCAATAGGAAAGATATATACTTTTCAAAGAAAAGTAATGCAAATTCCGCCTGATCTCAAAAACTTCTTGCAAATGGCCTTTCAGCATAAAATCTACATATAAGAGTACATGCTATGTATTTCTGTTTACCTTTATTCCTGGAAAAGCCAGTAAACGTGCGGCAGAAAAAGGGCAGCACTTAGTTTGTAAATTTCTGCTTAAAAATTAGATGCTATATGATATGAACCAAATTATCATTTAATAAACTAATATGTCAGAACAATATGTCTCTTGGAAGAGATTCTACTAGGCAGTAAGATTGTTTTAAACTTCATAACTGCAGATTAAATTGTACAGGAAATAGGGCAGGCCTTCTTGCATAATTCTCAGTTTATCCGTCTCCACTACAGAATGAATGAAATGTTTTGATGCATTTCGGGTTGTTTTTTTTTTTTTAATTGCATGAAAACCTTAAAGATTATTGTTTATTTTGATATTTTTGATGGGCAATAAATAGGATACTAACTATGTGTAAATATTTTCATAAATATCTATAGGTTTGTGTTGTTTTTGTTTTTCTTACAGATTTCTTTTAATAAGATGTTCATAACTTTATCTGTACTGATATTTTACATTTTAATTTCTTTTAGTATATTGATGCTTTAATGTGGTTTGCAATTCAGTTGTTAATAGGAAGACTCCAGATTTCATCAGACAGTGTTGGTTGGACCATTTTCAATGTATCAAAAGAATAGCTGCTTAACTCAAAGCCACAGAAAATTGGGCATAAAGGTCCCAATGTCCTAATTTTGGAATCTGAGCCAATGGCCTTAGTGTGACACGGGGGTCTGTGAGGTATCTGGATGATTACTGCAGAGTTCCAAAAATTCTGCAAAGCAGACATATGCTTCTACCAGATATGAACTCAAAATTACCAAATGTATTAATGTAACACTTTAATCGAAAGCAATTTGGTCAACCAAAGCTTACATGAAGTTTTCTTCTAGTTTGTTTACGGTGTATTTGTCTGTGGACACATACACAGCTGAGTGTATGCATATCTTTTTTTTTTTTTTCCCCCCACAGTGAAGCGAGTAACAGAAGCCATTTTAGTGTGAGAACATTCTCAAAATTTTGAAATAAAATGCTTTGAATATTTTAGCAAACAAAGTATCTTAGGTTTCTCAGTGTCCTTTCTATTATCAGAAGTATAAGCCGATTATCATCTTAGGTGAATTTTTACTGTACTCTTCCGTCATTTATCTCATAGTGGATCTCAGTTTAGGTAATGGATCTGACTACTAGTTTAATGCTGGGTCAAAGGAATTGTATTCAGAATTTAAAGGTGTTGCAGCAACAAAAAAGCCACAGCCATAGTTTCCAAAATAAATCATGTATGTGGCCTTTTTACTGCAGTAGGATTTGTCTTCCATGTTATGAAGAAAATTTGAAGATAAGTCCATCAAAGTCTTGTCGAGAGGCATTCAATTAGAATACATTTAATTATGATCTTCTATCATTGTTTCCTCTCAAAGGAGGAAAAAATGTACTCAGTGACTTAGTTGTGCATTGCTATAAGAAGTAGTTGGTATGTAGATTGGCAGTTATAAAAACTGCCCCTCATTGGTAATACTGATGTAGCTGACAGCTTGGAGTTTGACTCAACAATGTTGACCAAGTTAGAGGTGCTTAGAAACTTCATTTATTTTGGATGAGAGTTCAGTATCAAGGAAGTCAAAGCTTTTATGACGATATTTGATGATCCTCTGTAGAACGGGTTGAGTTGGAAGGGATAATTAAAGGCTGTCTAGTCTAACTTCCCTTCAAAGAACAGGGACATCTACAGCTGGATCAGGTTACTCAGAGTCTCATGGAGCCTGATCTTGAACATCTCCAAGGATAGGACATCCACCACATCTCTGGGCAATGTGTTCCAGTACCTCTCCATCTTCCATATATCCAGTCTAAATGTCCCTTCCTTTATTGTGTTCTCTCACAACAGACCCTGCTAGAGAGTCTGTCTCCTTCTTACTTATTATCCCACTTTAGATTCTGAAAGGCTGAGCTCAGGTCTCCTGAGAGCATTCCCTTCTCCAGGCTAAACAGCCCCAGCCCTCTCAACCTGATCTCCCAGGGAGACGTTCCATCCCTTAGATTATTTGGATTCTTTTTGAGGCCCTCCTATGAAATGTACTCTGCAGTGCCTGCTACACACCGTTTGTCCAATGTGCTAAACTCTTATTTGTCTCTGGAGACTTGATGGTTCGTCTCCAATTTCTTATCATCATTTGTTCACTGTTCCCCTTCAGACTCTGTTCTGCAGTCAGATATCCTTTCATATGTATGTTATGTTAGTTTAGTCAAAATGATGGTGTGCTGTGGTGTAACATTAATGTTCTAAGACTCTTCTCCTGAGCCTTAGCTAAAATATAGGAAGTTCTCAATGCAGTTTCATTAGGTTCTGTCATTCTTTATTTAAAGCTATGGTATAGGAACTTCAGAGGGTTTTTTCCAATTATTTTTTATTTTTATTTAAACTGTGGTATAACTTGGATTACAGGTTGTCAGAATCAAATTGTGCTACGTTTTCTTCCATGGTTACAGCCTTTGTAATGAAATGTATAGGTGTGCCATGTACTGTTTTTATTAGAAGTTGAAAATTATCTTGAACTGCTTAGTTTTATGACATTTTTTATGTTCTTGTCAGAATCTGCCATGACAGTTGCTTAACAAAAACTTCATACCTCATAGGTTCTTAATTCTACTGTCTTTAACTGATAAAATGTTCGTAAATACCACAGTATGGGGTGATCATCTTACGTCTATAGAAGGGGCACTGAGAGTTGATCTAATTCTGAAACCAACAAATATGCAACTGAAGAAAAACTTATGGAAAGTATGTTTTAGGAAGGATAGTTCTGAAAAGGAAATGCCCCACTGGGTTGTAAAACTGATGAGCAAAACTACCACTTCTGCTTCTTCTAGTTCGTGTCTCACTATTTTTTGGGCTCATTCAGACTCAACTGTCGAGCCATTCTCTAAGCCCAGCGAGCTCCCAGAGCAGTGACTCTTACATCAGCACGTTTTGCTCCAGGAGGCATAGTTAGAGCAAAAGTGTGCTGGACTTGTGCCCATCATCCAGGCATCCCTGTGTGATAATAGGAAAAGCCCATGAGGGAAATCTGGGTCAATAAGTGCTGCTGTAATGTAACCCCAAAACCAAGGAGTGCGAAACTTGCCTAAAGATGATTTTGTACAGTTCTTTTCAATGTAGCTCTCAGGACAAAATTCTTAATAAATTAAATAAGAAAGATGAGCCTTTCAGATGCTAAGGAATGCATGGTTTCATAATTAATCATTTGAGCAATTTAAAACACTAGATAATCACAAATCATATTTAGTTATTGAAGCAAATGATAACTTTCCAGTAACAGCTTCAAAGCTGTTTGCTGCCTTCTGTATTTTCAGAGGCTTCTCACTATGTAGAAGTAGGGTTACACCAGGACACATCTTTTGATATCATCTGACATTATGCAGTGCACACATCACATTGCATCATCATTGAAATAAACACTGTTCTGATCATGTCTTTTCCTTCCATTAAAGCTTAATAACAAAAATGAAATTGCACTCGAGACCAAATGAATTCCTACTAGTTTTCTTCCTATGTTTGGTTTCAAATGCTAGATTGAGTTGAAAAAGCATTATCTTTGCTGAAAGCAGCAGTTCTAATGAGCAGTTACGAAGGTTCAAAGCTTTACCCTTTATAACTTCTAGGTGTTTAATTTTTCAAAATTTAACTGGAGAAATCAGATAAGCTGAAGATCTGGTATAGCAAAGCAGCTAGATGAATGTTATTTTTCCAGCTTACTGTCCTCCTGCAGCATTTTGTGGGGGTGTTTTCATCCCGTGTAGCTTTTTGCGTCTCAAGCATTTCCAGATTCTCCTGGGAGATTTTTTTTTTTCTTCACAATTCTAATGCCCATCATTGTCAAAATTTAAATCAGCAATATATTGATGCAATGAAAAGACGTGATTGGGATTGCCAAATTAAAGAAAAAGAAAAGAAATATCAGATTCCTTCTTTCTTGATTATCCTTTTATGCTTGATTAAAGGCAGAGTTCACGTTAGCACCCAAGCCCTCACATGGTAACGGTAAGTCATATTATGGTTCAAGGTCTGTCTGTATGCCTTTTTTGCCACTGTGTTGGTGGCATACTTTTTACCTTGCGTACTTCTCTCTCATCACGTTTGCTTTTGTGTAATATCTGTAGGAAACTTCAGCGCTGACTTGCACAGTAAAATAGCACAAGTAAATTATTTAAAATAGGTATAGTCACTTTAGTGTGATTTAATAATTAAGAAACCCTTTTAAGAAAAAGGCAGCTCCGCAGAGACCTCTGGATAAGTACTGCAAACTCTCATTTGAGAACTAGTGGCTCTGACCAGCAGCCCTGAAGTTACTGGATTACCATGCAATTGTCAGCTATGACAGCGACAGGGAGAGCCTCTCAAGCTACCTATAGTCTCTAGTGTTTATGTTAACCATTTAATGAATGCTGCATTCTGACTTGCAGACTGAAGTATGGGAGTCCTTGGTATCAGCAAACTTTAGAAATCTTGTCTATTTTTGTAGCAGTAGTTTTGGTTGGTTGGTTTTTTGTTTTTTTGTTTTTTGTTTTTTTAAGTAAAATGATATTCCTTTTGAGGCCGTTTTCTGGGAATGAGATGTTCAAAAGTGAATAAAATATTCCAGGTATGGTCTTTTCATGATTTTAAGGGACTGTACTTCCCAGACCTCTTATTGTGATATTTAAATGTATGAAGATGCAAACTGAATG
Organism: Alectoris magna; assembly: GCA_030625065.1. Taxonomy (NCBI): domain Eukaryota; kingdom Metazoa; phylum Chordata; class Aves; order Galliformes; family Phasianidae; genus Alectoris; species Alectoris magna. The sequence continues at coordinate 42,410,979 of CM060565.1, forward strand.
TCTTTTTTTGCTTTCTAATCACTTTGCAAGTTCAGGACTAAATTATTACAAGTTCAAATAGTTAAAACATTACCTGTCTTGCTTTTCCACTGTTCTCTTTTAAGGATTTGTTTGATAATGCAAATGGGTATGACAACTTGAACCTGTCACTTTAAATAAACAATATTTTATTAACAGATTGCTCTGTGTATCTGCACATATATATACAGACAGCAAAGTGTTAGTGGTTTGATTTTCACATATATAACTATAAATGTGTGAAGCCCAGTGTAAGGTGAAATGTTAGCATTAAGCTTCATTTAGGAAACTATCCAGAGAAAGATACTGCCTAAGGATATAAAAAGTATTTTATTTCCCTGAGAAAACAAAGTGGTTGCAATAGGACAGAAAAATTATCTGATAAAGGCTTTCCATAGATGCATACTACTGGATACAATTAGAATATTCAAGCCACGCTGCATAAAAGTGTTGAATTTTCTGGGATATGCTTTTGAAATAAATTTCCTTAGTGTAGATCTAAATACTTTCAAAACAACAACAACAAAAAAAAAAAAACCAACAAAAAAAACCTGTTATTTTTCTGTAGGGTGCAATTTAATTGTTTTTTCTTTTCAGTCCTCCTAGAATACTGTGCAAACGAAGCACATTTGTTAAGTCAAGAAAGCTTTTAAGCACCTGTGAGGAAAATTACAGTCCTTTTGAATGCTGACTGTGATTTCTTTAAGGTATCAGATAGTATGAGTAATGATTTTATGTGTAGCAATATAATTATAAATCGAAGTAATAAGTCAAAGTTATATTATAAATTTAATCACCTTTTTTCATCTTCTCGCTTTGAAATGGGAGAAGCATTTAAATACTGATGTTTGAAATATAACTGTGTCCAATTCTGAAAGTGCCATTAGCATCACCAAGTAGCCAACCAAACACAGTTATTGACTCAAGAACCACTGTGGTGTCTGGGAGTTGTTTGGCTGCGTGAGATGCTTTGTGACTCATTGTAAACCTTCTAATGAACTATCTCCCTTCAGCCGCATGTGGAAGAGCTGCAGGTCTGAGACCTTATAGATACTGGATGCATGGTGGTGTAGAAAGGTATATTGTTTTGTATGATGATTTTTTTTTAACTGGTTTTGTGCTTGTCTCCTATTGAGGCGTATCTTTTAGAATTCAGTGAAATGACATAGAAAATGTGCTTTGTGGCAAATCCACCATCAATTAGCATCAGTGCGTTTGTGATCACTTCCCACTCTCTAGAGCACTGGCAAGCTGGCATAGCCTGAAAATGAGTAGAGGTTTCTCTGTTAGAGTATTGTGAGTAAAGGATGGCTTCTTAACTCTGGTGTAACACTTGTCTTGCTGCATCCTCCTGACTCTTCAAAAATCCTGGATGAACCATTTTTCCCTTTGTTCTTAGCTCTGGGAGTGGTGATGCCAAAGTCCAAAATACTTCTGCTCTGTGCTTCCCACATTCAGCAGGTGGTTGTACTGCTTAAATTAAATATATAGTACCTGAGTTATTTTTTAAAAAAATTGTTTTTATGTCCTTTCAGCTTATTTTCCCAGCTTATTATGAACGTAATTATGAACAATTCATTTTTAATGTCTATAGTTTAGTAAATAGTAAGATCCTTACTAATGCTTAATAAAAGTTTGTATGCTCTTGAATTGAAACAAAAACTCTTTTCTATTTCTCTCGTACTTTTATTCTCCTAACAACCTTGAGGATCTCAGGGTCTTAGTTCTCCAGATCATGTTTGAAGTCCCATTAGTTGTGGATGGCCTATATGCATGCGAAAACTGACACTTTTGATCATTCTGCTCATGGAATGAAAAACTAAGAATGTGATCTTGCCACATGATTAGCATTCTTGCAGTCTCCTAAATTCTGTGTCTTTCTAGCAAGCAGGTAGGTCACTCTGAAAGTAATGCCCCTTATTTATTACCATGGAAACTGCACCTCATTTTACTCACTGAAGGCTTTTTTTTTCCTGTGGAATTCACACATGACCTCTTCATGCACTGCTGTTTTGACTCTGGTTTGTGGTGTTTGCACCATGTCTCATCAGCAGTAATGATGCAAACTGTCACCTTCAGCCTTGTATTGGTTCAGTAGGTTCTGACAGACTTGCATAATGGATACAATTTCCTGCTTTACCAATTCCTGCAGATGGGTTGACTGAGGCGTTCCTGATTTTTGTGGTGTGACAGTCGTGTGTGACCATGCTGAAGGTGGCTTGTCTTTCATGTAGCTGTTACCACTGCTGGAACACACCACCTACTGTGTCACTGTGCTCACATCCACTGGTTGTTCTCCATAAATGATCAGTGAATGTCAGTGGGTGCCATTTTTTTCCTTATAGAGGGATTCAGTGACACACCTTTGCTTCATTCTTGCTTCTGAATTGGACTCCATTTTGTCAGACTGTCCCTCTGCTGTTACCTGTCACACGATGACAAAATGTAAGGCAGCATTGATGAGAAGGTTCATCCTATACTGCCATATCACCAACATCTTCCTCTGATGTTGTGGGCCAACATAATAACATAGGAGGTGTTACTTTTGGAGCCCCCCTCTTCAGCCATTTTTTCACAGTCTCCTTACTGAATTTCATTCATTGCTGGAGCTGTGATGCTGTTTTCCACCAGCTGGTTTTCTTAAGTGCCCATTCTGATGTTACCTTTTTGTCTTGTTAAGTGCTTATGGGATCAGTTCATTACTGCTAATCCAGTCTCTCTCTCTTTTTTTCCTCTTTTCTCTCCTCTATTTTTGTGCGTGTTTTTTTTCTTTACGGTGTTCCCTAAAGTGAAGATCTTGCTTGTTGGGAGTCTTCTTCTCTTTTGTCATTGATTCTAAGTACTACTGATAGTAGGAAGGTCCTGAAAATACGGAACATTGGTAGATGTGAAGTAATAATGTTGTAAAATCCCAAAAAGTTACCACCGGCTACAGAACTTCAGTCAGGCGATAGCTCAATTTTTTCCCCTTTTTCCTGTAAAGGCGAGTGGCAGAAAATAGATAAGAAAGTTCAATTGCCTTCACAGCCAAAGTTTTTTCGTGGCAATAGGTTCCATAGCAACTATAACCCTGACAGTTCAGACTTATAACAAGCACAGATAAAAGTTAAAGTCTGTTGGTAAGGCTTAATTAATAAGACTCTTTAAAACAAGATCCATACTAAGACAGATGAGAAGAAATAATCTGTTTTGTTTATGTCATTTACCGCTAGCAACAGATTTTCAGATAATTTGTCAATTAATGACCAGGATTTCTCATTTAATGTGTTCTAAAAAATCCAAACAAACTGTAAATGCTGTGTATTCTTGATCAGGTAAGCTGAAAAAAATAACAATGTAAAAGTCTGCCTATTTTAGATAATGGAGTGCAGCGTTAGTTAAATAAATTTCTATTTAATATTTTGAACCTCACTCACCTACTGAAAAATTGACGACATTTGAATAATGAATAGAAAACTCATTGAGTTGTTCTGCTGTAGTTTTGCTCTGGAGAGTACGCTTCACAACCATGGACAGAAATCTCTGTGAAGCTTTTCACTTTTAGTCCACAGATTGTTCCACTTGCTTGATGGATCAAAGAAGCAAAATGTTTTTCCTCTATGTATTTTGCTAGAATACATGACAACACTAGAGGCAGGGATAAACTGCTTTGCTCCTTAAAGCTTTCTGATCAAAATGTGACTGGTGAACATGATGGGCTGTGGTGAGCTATCTTACAGCTTGTCTCACTGGAAGGTACCAGGGCTGCATCCTGTTTGCTCCTTCCGGTTGTGTGCTTATAGAAATCCATGAACCATGATTGTTCATTGGGATGGGAGAGGGAGAGAAGTAAAGGTATCTGCACCTTTTTTTCCTGCTACTTCTGAATACTTTTTGTGCTTTTCTACTGTTCTCTTCTTCTAGTTATTTTCCTGTTTCTGTAGCTTTGGAGTGGCCCTCAATTTCATATCAATCAAACATACCTTTATTTCTTGACTGGTATTTTAGTTCCACTATAGTTCACAGCAGAAGATACACCACTATTATTGGAACTAGAATTTAAGCAATTATTTCAGCTGTTTTATTTTCTGTTTATTCATTAAATAACAAGCTGTAGAGTAAAACATAATTTTCTTTTAAGTTAAGCCAGTATCAAAACTCAGTGACTGTGAGTGGTTTAAGATCTTACTCAGAACATTTACCTTTTGTAACCTTTCCTACATAAATTCAAATCACTAATTAGTCACTCCTCCATCCTAATTATTTACTCTATTTCTCTTCCTTGCTATGTGTTTTAGTAACTGTGGTCTGGTATTCAGTAACTGATATTTCAGGTAGGGAGTTGCTTAGGATAGTCTTATACCTCCATGTAACATACAGTCTCCAAATCTATGTTACTTATTTGGTTATATGTTATACTTAATATCCTTTCTAGAGTTGTTGAACTGTTGTTCCTAAGTATCTTAAAATTGTAATATATTTATTTATATTACATATATGTAATATTTTTATTTTCTCCACTGAAAATCTTTCTCAAATTACATCTGTCAGATTTGTGAGGAGTCACTAGATTTTTTTCCTGTGTTCTTCTTACCTTCCTGTCCTTCCATTGCCATTCATACTTCTTTTCCTGACATTAAAGGTATCAATGCATCCCATTTATTTTTCCTTTATCTTTATTGTTAATAATTCTTTTGATGTTGCTTACAGCTTCCCAATATAAAGGAAAGCATGGCCCTACCGAGGGTTATATCATTTCTAAACTTCTTGCCAAATTGTAGACCAGTAGAAAGACTTAATGGAAATTTTACTTTTGCAGCGGTTCCATAAAATTTTCTCCAAATTCATAGATTTCCATTTGTTCTTGGTTTATTCTCCTACCCTTTCACTGGTAATCGTTGCTCAGCTGAGGAACTGGTCTTAGGTTTCTGGATTCCATTTCTGACCATGTCTGGAAACATGGAATGGGGATGTGAATACATTTTGGATGTGCTTTCCTTGTCTGTTGTGATGGAGGCTTCCTACTGTCTGCGGTCCTCTCTACGTTGCTCGGAAGCAGAGAAGTCATCTGGGGGCTGCTTGCAGAATTGATTCACCACAGGTTTCTAGTGGAACTGCGTCCAGTGTACACTGGTCAAGCTGAGTGCTGGGTCTTTCTTTTATTTTAGGTTTCTATTATAGACATTAGTAAACAAAGAGATATTGCAACTCATTTCAATTCATTTCTTCAGCTGAAGCTTTCTAATGTAATACATATTTTGTACAGGAATTGTGGGTGCTTATTGGCAAACGATGCTTCCTGTAATGAAAGTGTTTGTGGATACATATAGTAGTTTCACATATACACAGGTAACACTAGCATCAGAAATTATTTCTTTGCTAACCACACTGTCAGAAATTATTCTGAAACATCAAAAATTTACCTGAAATGCTACTATGGCTTAGTAGAGGATAACATATGCAAATTTGCTCATTTGTACAATTACTCTCCTTTTTCAGATCCCATTCTTTTTTAGGGATGTACATTGCCTTTTCCTACTAGCTTTATTTATACCACTTCTTGTCCGGAAGAAAGCAGAGTTATTTTGGAACTTGAACATGGAATTCATATTTTATTGTAGTACTCATGATGTCCGGGGGTGTGACTGCCAAATAATATCCAGAACACTTCTATTTTCATAGTAATATCTTGGATGTCAGCCATACATTTTCCACTGAATTAATGAATACCATGAGGCTACATCTACTACTGCTGCCAGAAATGTAAGAAGTAACAATATTTCTGAAACTATTCTGAAGTATGTGACCAAGATTAGTTTTTGGCAATGGGCTTTAAGCTTGCACCTTATTTGTTCTTTCAATTAGTCTTACCTGTGTAAACAAGAGTACTTTTTCATATTCTTGTTACAGAAAATCTCCTAAACTCAGCTATTTGTGCACCATCGTAAAACTTAACTTGCAGTCCAAATGAAGAAACAAGATGCAATAGCCAAATAAATAAAAATCTTACCTCAACGTTTTCAAACATTTTAAAAATACAAGTGATGTTGTCTTGACTGAGAAATAGGTGTAGTATTATTGGTAATATTACTTTCAATTATTAAGTACCTCAGAAGTGCTCCCATGAGCAAGCCTTTCTTTCTCAATGGGATTAACCACTGAGAAGGTTACAAACACCTACATATTTGTACAAAGACAACCCCCTGCTATAGCATATACATTCTTTTTTTTTTTATCCTTCCTTATTTAGACCCACATGATTCTTTAACAGTTATTTTTGAAACAGAAATGTAGGCTACTAATATAATTTTAAATGCTGTTATCTTAATGAATAAGCCAGCTATGTTTTAGTTTGTTCTTAAGACAAAATATCTGAATGGAACTAAGGATAGTGAGACAATTATCAATTTAAATTATTGGGCTTTATTTTTCAAAGATCGTGGTTGATGGCATAGCTTTAGAGCTTCTTTTCTTCTATTTAGAACATATATTTTGAGGGGCACATGGTTGCATGCCACAAGTACTAAGTATAGGTAAGACAAAGACAAGAAAGTGTAGTCTCCCACTGAAAACAGGTAACAAAAATGTGTATCCTCTCACAAGCAAGAAAAAAATTTCCTCAGAGCTTGTAGTGCGCTACGTCTACTTTGAAACTGAGTTGATGAAAGAAGCGTAAATGGGTAGTTCTTGCAGATTCTTGAAAGGGACAGAATCATCCTATCGCAACAGACTATTAATAAGAGAAAATGGTTTCAGACTAAAACAGGGAGATTTTGACTAGGTAGAAGGAAGATGATTTTTATAGTAAGGGTGGTGAGACACTGGCACAGATTTCCCAGAGAAGTGATGGATGTCCCGTTCCTGGAGACACCCAAGGTCAGGCTAGATGGGTCTCTGAGCACCTGATCTAGTGCAGGTATGCCTGTTCATTGCAGGAAAGCTGGACCAGATTGCTTGGACTAGGTAGTGTTAAAAAATAAATAAATAAATGCAGAGTACAAATTTCTTATGTCATTTGCCCTACATTAACTTGGGAGTAACTGTATGTCTAAGAAACACTTGAACTGGAGATGGGCTATCAAGTTGGTCTTCAATGCATACCGACTTCTGCATCCCTATGTACCTTGTATTATCATCTAGACTTCTAGAAAAATACCATAAAATGTTGTCAGAACAGGGTGGATGTGTTTCATGTCTGATGTTCTGGAGGAATAGTGCCAAAAGCTATGAAGCCTGGAGAGTCAAACCCAACTGACTGACACAAACAATAGTACAAATAGTACAAATAGTACAAATGCACACTCTGCTCCAGCAAGTACCTTTGTTGGTAAAAATTGTATGAGGGTAATGCGCATGACTGTAGCATGCTGTTTGACTGCTTTGGCTAGTTAAGTATTTTGCGGTTTTTTTCAGATGGAGAATTTTTTTTTTTCCCCATTGGTTGCAATAGACAGTTTTCAGTTATGGAAATGATGTTATTCTAAATAAAACTGACAAGATCCACCAACACTTTTGGAAGCACAGATGCTTTGTCCCGCTATTTACTAAAGAGGTTCGCACTTAGATTAAAGCAGTGAAATCAAATCACTGAATAAATCCTGGAACAACATAATGATTTAAGGAATTTGTTGAGTGCTTTTGGTAGGAGGAAAGTTACACAAAGGCAAAATTGGACTGTTTTCTGTACAACACCAGAACACAAAAGCAGCATGCAATCCAGTATTGGTTCATTTGTTTGTCTAAGTGTATTGTGCAGTTACGTTTGTCTTTTTTCTCCTCTGCAACATGAGACAGTGGCCCACAAATTTGTGTACTGCATCCAAGGCCTATCTGCATCAGCTGTGAAAAGAAGCATCAGGCATCTTTCTTTTCAGGGGTACAAGCTATGAAATTCTCCTCTGTCTGAATGACACTGTTTTTTGGTGGGTTTTTTTTTTTTTTGCTGCTTGAACTGTATGGATTGGGAAATGCACAGCCCCTGATGTTAAATTATAATTTTCAAACTCAATGTATTCATAATGCAAAGAATGAACTTAGTTTCTGGTGTGATTCAATGTGTCTGAGTGGTGCTGCATCAGAACTAGATTTCCTAGTGTATTAGCAGAGAAAATTGCACCACCCTTTCCTCAGCTTGTTTAAAAAGCATAAGAATGTGTTGGCTGAACAAAACAAGTCTTTCTGTCCAGATGCCATATAGGTTATTGATCTCTTGTTTTGATGGCACATTTACGTAGCTGGCAACTGATAATCCACTGCTGTGTAAGAGTGAACAATTCTGGGTGAGTTCTAATTGCTACTGAAAACAGATTTTGGAATCAGGACAGTCCATATTTAAATAAATGCCGTTAAAAAGTAACCCAGTCAGTTAAAACAAGTAGTTTCCTGATTTAACTCTAAATCATCCATTGTTGGTTTTTTTTTTTTGTTGTTTGTTTGTTTGTTTGTTTGTTTTAACATTTACAAGAACTATTTACTTCTAACATCCCCCCCCCCCCCCCCCACGGTCATATTACAGTGGAAAGGTATTTCCAAACGGTCAAGGAAATTCACTGTTTCTTATATGCATACACAAATGCATTCAGAACAAGATTTGATGTTCCTTCAAACCCAAGCATGTGATCAAAATAGAAGGCTGTGAGCATAAAACCTTTAGAAACCATTGGCAGCTCTGAGCTGTTCTCTCTATGCTTCATCTATGGATTGTATCCTGCAGAAACAGAATTTTGTAAAATACAGGTTTGTATTTAGATAAGTGCCTTTTCGTTATAGGACAGTACCTGTAAAGAATGAAAGTGAGCCATACATTATTCAAATATGCTGCTTTCCTTGACATCGCTGATGGATTTCAGTCATATTTTAAAATTGTTTCAGCTGTTGTAGCTTTGTCTCATTGCCTTTGCTTTTCTCTCTCTTTAAGCTACTACTTACAAGACATTTTCCTCATTACTGGCCATTGTCTCCTCTCCACTTCCAGCCTTGCCCATAAAATATGAGGGTTTCATTTTCCCATGTTTTAAGCTTCCAATTTTCTGTGTCTGCACCCCAACCCAGATTTTCCACGCAACTTCGAGCAACAGAGTGGCTTCCTATTCTTTGGATCAGAGATTTTATTTTGCTTCTAAGGTAAATTCTGATGTGTGTACCTTTATCCCTGTGGGTTGCCTTGAGCCTGGTAATTAGGGGAAAAAAAGTGAAACCCCATGATTTTCAAGTTCTTTTGTATCATGATTTCTGAACCCATTATCTTCTAACCTATCAAGGAGATTTCAGATGTTTGCCCTGACACTTACAAAGTTTTAAGTGATACTGAGCAATTTTTTACGTGGAATATTCTTGATGTTGTGTAAGCATCTGAAAGTAAGCCTTGCAGTCAGCATTCCTGCCTTCTGCAGAAGCATGCAGCTCTTTAATGCTGTTCCTGCTTAACTGTTGTAATCCCGGTGAATCTTATGGAAGCCTTATTTATGATCATGTGAGTGTTGTAAGAAAGAGGGGTTGATTTTCATTTCCCATGGTATTAAGCTCATGTAAGTGTGGCAACTGTATACTCTTTGAAAATCCTTTGAAATGCACCCACAAACATGTGCACCTCACATGCTGAATTATTAAAATTCTTTTAAGAGCACAAATTAAATAAAGGATTTTCTGCAGAACTGGAGACCCAATAGTGGCCATTTCATTCTATTGCACAAGTTTTGCCTTCAGAAGCAGACCTTCTTGTGCACAGCTGTGGATTTTGCTGCCTGTCTGAGAATCTTTCTAACTACTTGTTTTGGCTGTGGTTCTTATATACAGTTCTGTGGATGTGCCATGTTCCTCATGAGAGTAAAGTGAGGCTGGCCCTTGTCAAACAGCAAACTTTGGGGACAGCAATGTAAGATACATGCCAGGTGATGGAAGGGAAGTCTGGCACATGGCTATGTAACTTTCACTGCTATATTCTGTTTTTCTTTCTCCTTCTAATTGATAACTCTTGCCATCTGTTCCCAATCCATCCCTCTGCTGTCCTTTCCTACACACTGTTTCCTGCCCTCGTTCTACTCTTCAGACTTGGACTGCCTGCCTGAAGTCTGCTAACTGGTGCTGATGGATACAGATAGCGGCTGAGTGGAGAGAAGTCTCTCTCAGTGGTGTCAGAGACACTAAGGTTAGGTACAGTTGGGCTCTCCAAGCGTTTGCGTGGGCTCAGATGCTCCTCTCTCAGGGTTGTTATAACTGCAGCCTCCTGAATGAACTCAGACATTTTACAAAAAATAAAACAACATGGTGTGATGAAAGAGGTTTAGTTGTTGCCCTAAGAAGGGTTCCTTCTGAAGCTATGCTGTGGCTTTGTAGGATTAAGTAAGCAAATCAGAAGCACTGGCTTTTTTATTTTCTGTTTTGTACTCTACAGTCTGTATTTGAAGCTTTTTGTACTTTACAGTCTATATTTGAATCTGTCTTTTCTCATCTAGCTCTCCCCTTGGTGGCTTAGCATACGGGAAGCCTGTTTTATAGTGGAGAGAAATTTATTTATACATGTGAGGAGCTGTATTTTTAACAAAAGCTTAGATGGGTATCTGAGTCGAAGGGATTTTTTCTCTTAAGAACTCAAAAATGGGCAAAACCCAAAAAGAATAAAGTATGATAATTATAGGTGTTCTGCCATTATCTGAGAAGCGCTTGCCCTTGGTGGGAAGATGAAGCAATGGTGTAGATTTGGTCAAACGTATCATTTTTTAGCTGTTCATGAAGTTCCTAAATGTAGACCCTTGAAAAAATGCGGAAGTCACTATTTTGCATTGATTTCCAATGGAATCTAGGGATGGAGTTACAAAGAAAAATTTGGGACCCTGACGTTTCCAGCATACAAAAAAAGCCAATCAAAGCTAACCTTGGAGCCCATGTTTTGATTTCTGCTTGAGGGCCTCTTTACAGAAGTAGCCCCATGCAGGGCCCGCAGATGTCTTACTGAGCACCTACAGAAGATGTAGAGGGGAAAAAAGGCAGTTAGGGCTTACCTCTCTTGCACTTGTGATGCTTGCAATGCTCTTCGTGATTTTTAGATTATAGCTGCTATAGCTTGTGGGTTACATTATTGTTGTGTGCTGACGCAGACAAATTATTAGTTCTTTCATGCTGAGCTAACGTAGCAAGGCTACCATCATGAGGCAGCAAAAATCCTTCTGGAAAAGGTGGAAGTTGCCAGAATGTTTTCTTTATTACTTCCCCCAGACTACAGATTTTAGGACGTCAGTTAAAACAAGCAAATTCTAATAAGCTATTAGTGACAATCAGAAAACATCAAAAACTGCAGCTGCAAATAGTTTGTTGACTTCCTTGATTGTCATATTTTCCAGTTGTACAATAATGTTTATTGCAGTAGGCTCTGCCATGGAGGAGGAAATCATATTTCCTTCAATGGGAGAAAGAGAGACAGTTAAATGGAATAAAATGCTCATTCATCTGATGATATAGCTGATGGTGTAGATAGGAAAGGTTCCTACAATTTCCATGAAACTCAATAATTTCAAGTGACTTTAATATTTTTTTATGTTTTTATAACGCTGATTAGAAACCTCTAGGTGATGAAATGCTGGAGCTCCAGCGAGAATCTAATAAAAATACCCCCTGGGATTGATTTTGATTGACCACGGTTGCCTGCCTGTTCTTATTTTTCTGTATATGAACAGACAGGAACAAGCACAATAGAGTTAACGCTTTCCTAGCCTTACACTTGCAATTAGGTACATAGGATACCATTAACTTGAAGCGCTGACACCCATACGGAGGATGATGTAATCTGAGGATGAGGCTGCCATGATTCTATACTGGCAGCACCTTGTCAGCAAAGTGCCCAGGGCTGAACATATGGAGGTAGAGTTTTTGGTCTTTCCCTGGGCACACAACAGGTAATTCTCCTCTTACAATGCAAGGGGGGGGGGGGGGAGTGGGGAGTCAATCTATGTTCCACATAGTCAATAAAGAGCATTCCCCTATGCTGTGTAAAGCTGATTTCAGTGTACACCCTTGGAAACCTCTACTGTGTTGGCACTGCAGCAGTGCTGAGTTCTCTCAGCCCCATCAATAACCAAAATCCAAGATGTCAGTCTCCCCTGAGCATTTCAGGAAATGCCACCACAAAGCCCCCTTCTGTCCACCTCTGGCTGCTGGAATTCCTTGAGGTGTTCTGCAGACTTCATCAGCCCTCACTCACTGTTGACTAAGTTTAGTTAGAAAGTACCATGGAAATGTGAAACGTTACTAATAGTTATAGCTTCTTTGTCATTCATGGCTCCAAATAGAATTGAGGGTACTGGAGTTATATAAAGTGGGAGCTGGCCTCTTCTCCCAGGTAACTAGTGATAGGACGAGAAGTAATGGCTTGAAGTTGTGCCAGGGGAGGTTCAGATCATGTATTAGGACAGACTTCTCTGAGGAAGTGGTGAGGCACTGGAACAGGATGCCTAGGGAGGTGGTGAAGTCAGCAGCTCTGGAGATGCTCAAGAACCATGTAGATGTTGTACTGAGCGATATGGCTCAAGTAGGCATGATGGGGATGTATTGGGGGTTTGAATAGATGATCTTAGAGGTCATTTCCAACCTGAATGATTTTATGATTATTTTAGAAAGGGTAATGCACGGAAGTTCGTAATTCAAATTTGCGGCATAGCTCTCCTGGTGTAAGCAGTTCTTGTTCTGGGAACAATACTGATTCTTCTAGAGAGCTAACAAATACAGAATCACAGAATCACAGAATTATCGAGGTTGGAAAAGACCTAGAAGATCATCCAGTCCAACCATCACCAATACTTCCCAGCTAAATCATACCCCTCAATGCAACATCCAGACGTTTCTTGAACACTCCCATGGTCGGTGACTCCACCACCTCCCTGGGCAGTGCATTCCAATGCCTGACTACCCTTTCCGAGTAGTAATACTTCCTAATGTCCAGCCTGAACCTCCCCTGGCGCAGCTTGAAACCATTCCCTCTAGTTCTATCACTGATTACACGAGAGAAGAGGCCGACCCCCAGCTCACCACAACCTCCCTTCAGGAAGTTATAGAGAGCTATAAGGTCTCCCCTGAGCCTCCTCTTCTCCAGGCTGAACAATCCCAGCTCCCTCAACCGCTCCTCATAAGGCCTGTGCTCCAGACCCCTCACCAGCTTCGTAGCCCTCCTCTGAACACGTTCCAGGGCCTCAATGTCTTTCTTGCATTGAGGGGCCCAAAACTGAACACAGCACTTGAGGTGCAGCCGCACCAATGCCGAGTACAGGGGGACAATTACCTCCCTGTTCCTGCTAGTAACACTGTTTTTGATGCAAGCCAGGATGCCGTTGGCCTTCTTGGCCACCCGGGCACACTGTCGGCTCATGTTCAGCCGAGCATCAATCAGTACCCCCAGGTCTGTTTCCTCAACACAGTCCTCCAGCCACTCCACCCCAAGCCTATAGCGCTGCCTGGGGTTGTTGTGGCCAAAGTGCAGGACCTGGCATTTGGTCCTGTTGAACCTCATCCCATTGGCTTCGACCCAGCTCACCAGTCTATCCAGATCCCTCTGCAGGGCCTCGCTACCCTCAGGCAGATCGACACTCCCTGCCAATTTGGTGTCATCCGCGAACTTACTGAGGGTGCACTCAATGCCCTCATCCAAGTCATCAATAAAGATGTTGAAAGAGGACAGGCCCCAGCACCGACCCCTGGGGAACACCACTCATGACTGGTCTCCAACTGGATTTGACTCCATTTACCACCACTCTCTGGGCCCGGCCTTCCAGCCAGCTCCTTACCCAGCCGAGAGTGTACCCATCCAAGCCACGGGCTGCCAGCTTTTGCAGGAGAATAGCATGGGAGACAGTGTCAAAGGCTTTGCTGAAGCCTTATACATGTGCTTATAAGTTGGTGAAAGAGAGTTCAGGGTTACTCTTTAGAAAGCTTTACATCTTTTTAAAGTTAAGAAAAAATTCTTTTTGTCAAATACAGATGTTTAAGTTTATATGCATATTTTGTATCCAATATCTCTGGTAAGCTTTCCACATGATGAGCACAGTAAAAAGGAAATTGAATCAAAGTGTACAATTACATTAATTTAGAGAAATATTACTTTCATTAGAAATTAAGAGCTATGCAAACACTGGAATGTTAAATGAAGTTTAAATGATTGAATTCATTTATGCTTACTAATTCTTTTCGGTTTTGCTTAATATGATATCACCAAGCATGTGGAGGTTGAATCCATTTAAGTGATTTATCTATCTATCTTCTATCTTTCTTGAAGTTGTTTTCTCAGTTAGAAAAAGACCAACATTTTCAAAATAGATGTATTAGCAGTCAGCAGAGGTGTCTGAGGTGGAATACATGTTTGTTAACTACTTTGTGGTTTATGCAGTTTGAGGATGGTTTTTCACTCTGGGTAACTCGTGTTCAAAGCATCAAACTTTCTGTTCTTCATAGCTCTTTCACTGTAGGTTCTGCTAGAGTTCTGAGGGGCTGCTTCAACTTACTTCCCCTGCTTCCTCTTTGTCAAAGTGCCTTTATGTTGCAGGCTGCTACAGCTCCCTGCAGAATGTTTGTCAGAATTATTGTATCATATAATACAATGGCTTTGTTTGGAAAGTACCTTAAAGATTATGGAGCTCCTACCACCCTGCCATGGGCAGGGCTGCCCCCCACCAGATCAGGCTGCCCAGGGCCCCATCCAACCTGGCCTTGAGTGCCTCCAGGACTGGGATGTTGCACTACCAACTGCATGCACAACATGCTAATTTATTTTGTGGCATCTGCATGAAAATTAGAGAAATGGCACAGTCAAATTTTAGTATTTTTGTCCTGTGCAGAAAGGGATTCTGTTTTATTTTGGTGTAATCACCACAGCAAAGGGGAGTGGAAAGTTGCTGGTGCTGATACCTATCTGTGTCAGGCTGGAATATAGGCCAGCTCCAGCTACTCTGGGTATTGGCAGTTTTGTGTAACATCTCACTGTAGTCAGTACAGGCGGCTTGCTGCTTTGATTTGCTTCCCACTTTTCCTTCCAAGCACCGCGCTCAGCAAGCAAGCAAACACCGAAAACCAAAGGGTGTCTGTAAGCCCTGCGGGTCAGCCAGGCAAGTTTGTGAGCTGAGCACACTAGCGCTTATGAAGCAGCTCCCAGCTCTGCCAGGGCTCCCTGCCATCGACAGCACAGCCTGCAGCGTGGCCATGGAGCCCCGCTGCACATCTTCCATCCTCCCTGCCTCTTGCCTTGGGCCCAGGAGCAGGGCATCGCTGCGAGGCGGCAGCGGAGCCGCTCACATGACTGATGCTGGGAGAGAGAGCAGGGTGGTGGTTTTTTTCTCCCTCTTTTTTTTTTTTTTTTTGTGTGTGTGTGTGTGTGTGAGCGGCTCCAGTCTATGCACAGTTGGCTCCCAGCTGACAGACAGGATGTGGGGTGGGCTTTGTCACCAGCGCGCCGGGCGCTGTGTGCCCGGCTATGCTGGCAATTACACAGTGCCCAGAAACCTGCTGCTTATGTCAGGGTGCAGGCAGCCTGAACACATAGAAATTGGGTAGCTGTATTATTTTTTTTTCTATTTTTTTTTTCCTCTTTCTTCCCAGCAAAGGTTATATAATGAGGGGATTGCTGCTAAAGTAAAAGGGAAAATGAAGTCTTTGTTAAATGCCTTCACAAAGAAAGAAGGTAAGCGATGCAAGCAGAACACTTTGATGTTTCAGACTGGTGTTTTCTTGTGTACGTTTAATATGATCGGCTTAGTGACTTTATAATTAATCAGTTCATACAGTTTTGTTTCCAAAATTATTTTTTGCTATACAATCCATTTAGGCAACTGATTATGAAGGTTGGATGTGACTTTATTAATTGTGTATTTTTCTCTGAAGTAGTTATAGAAATGTGTTGTTCCCTTAGAAATGCATTTGAAGACGCGTAAGGAATTTCCTGAGTGAATTTTTGTCAGTGACTGCTACTCCTTCAGATGTAAGAAATGCCAGGAGTAGAAGGATGCTGAGAGATAAGGAAGAATTAAATGATGCTTTCAGACATGCTTTTAGGGATGATAATTTTAAACTTCAGGGGCTTTAAATTAGTTCAGGCATTTTCATGTCATGTTATATCAACTGTTTTTCCCAAACGAGTTTTGGAATAGTTATTCTTATAGTCGTGAGCATAGTGAGATATTAGGGAGTGACAGTGTCCAACAGAGCTAAAAAAAAAAAGTGGATGTTTGCATTCCATCATTTTGTGTTGTAGTGTTTTTTTTATTGTGCAAATAATATAAATAATGACTATAAGAGGAGCTAAAAAAAATATCCGCCCACTTACAGTTTGCAGATTGCTGGGGAAAAGAAACAGTTGGGAGGAATATTAATCACTTTAGGCATGACAATGTTTATTTTTAACTCTTTTACAGAAAGATTTGTTAGACACACAACAATTGGTGTCATTAGTTGCCTCCTTTCCTGTTTATTCTCTGTAGTAAAGGCTGATTTTGCTTGCAATTCTGTCCTTAAGGATAGAACGTTAATAGTGAATCAAAAGCTAACTCCTAAATATAAAATCCCTTTCTGATATGTGAAGGAAGAAGAGTGAATTTAACGTGATACCTGGTGAGTGTGCACACGTACAACGTGCACTGCTTTCCAGTGGGAGGTAGCACGTAGCCCTATGCTTTCTCTGACTGCTGGCACAAAGGTGCTCGCAGCTTGCTGCTGTCCTGTCCCCATCCTGAGATCGTGTCCTCCTGCTGCCACTGCCATGCTCAGCTGACAGCACACGGACAGAACCTGTGGGCACCATTTGGTTTAATGGAGCTGTGACTCCACAGCCTGCCCTGGGAGTAAGCAGTTTTAAGGGGTAGGAAACTCAAGTCTTAGGGTCAGACCCCATTTTTACTGAAGTCTGAGACAAACTTTGATGATCATAAGGAAACAAGGCTACTTCTTCAGGCAGAAACCCTGTATCTGCCATACATTTTCTGATTTTGTCTGATTTCTCCAGTAATTAAATTATTACAGTAGCTAATCTGTTGGGTTTTATTTTGTACCTGGGAAAGATTTCTGTCTTCAGTGATATCACATCCAGAGCCATATTCTGAATGCTTAAAGTACAATAGTAGGGCAAAAAACAGCACATCTATGTCATAGACATTGATCAGAATATCTGTGGATGTTAATTCTGGATATAAGAGCAGTGATTTTTCTTCAAGTTAGTACTAGCCCATGGGTTTCACGGTCATGTTTGAGGCAATAAGGTGCTTTCAGTGACACACTTTGCTGCTTTGAAACCCTGAAAAGCTATGAAGCATGAAAGATTTGGAATATCCAGAAAATTATATAGAATTTCTGTCAGTTTCTAGCACAAATATTGAACTTTATGCCTTTGACATCCTTTAAAGACTATTTCCCTTGTTTTAGCCTCTTTTCAAATTATGGAAACAAATTTAAAGCCTTTTCTTTCTGTGCACGCTGTTCTCTTTTCTATGCTTGTTCTGACGTTGTTGAGCTACTTTCCAGACACTGTTTCAACTCGTTAGAAATATTAAGGATGCTATTTTAAAATACTCAGAATCACGGTTAATCATAAAACAATTCCGGTGAAAATTACATGAACTTTTCCTTATAATTACACCTTTATTTTATATTATAAATATGCTTTCAGTTTTGCTCTGGAACTTTAAGTTTTGCTGTGTTCTCCCAATTAAAAGCTATCTGTCAAGGCAGGACAGATTGATTCCTGTGTATATTCAAATTTATGTGAATTCATTTACTTACAGTGTATGACAGACACATTCTAATTCTGTTATTTTGTATGTTTTTAAAGGGCATTGAATGTGTAGACATTTGTGGCACTTTACAAATGGCACTTGCTGGCACTTTAGAGACGTAGGATGGTAGTTTGTGGGGCTTCTTTCCCAACTGAAATATGATCTTTGAAAATTACAGCAGTTCAGTGAAGTCCCTAGAATGACACCTGGATGCCTTGTATTAGTTATGCTACTGTGACTTTTCAGGTGTAACTACATGCATTTTTCTGATGTAAATACATGCAGGATCAATCCTACAACCCCATGAGTTCCACTGAAAGTAAAGAGAGTAGTTGCATGAATGTAGACTGAGCTAAGTATGAGTTTCCAGGGTCAGGTCCCTTACTGCCATATTAAGTAAGTACAAAATGCTGTCACTTCTAGTATGAGTTGAGTGCCTTTTATCAGGAAATTCTACTTTTAAATTGCACTTGCAAGTAACTGACCCACTAGAGTGAGAAATGGAGATCTGGGATATGTAGTGTCTGCTTGTCCAAATTCTTGTATGGCTGCAGCAATGTACCAGTAACATAGATGAATGGATAGGCTCTCTTGGTTTGCATTAGGTTTTTATTGCTCTTGCTTTTGTTTTCTGTAATGACTGTTTCATTAACTAGCATATTGCAGCCTTTGGATACAGTCATGTTCTCCCCAGGACATGGCACGTGACAAGGCGAGTGTATTACCCTGGGGTAATATGCTCTATATACAATAGTAATAGATGGAGTAGAAATGCCTAGATTAGAAAGAGATGAATACCAGGGGATTGTAGAGGTGTAATAGAGTTCTGCCAGAAGAAAAATCTATGTCCTTGATTTTTAACCTGGAAGATGGGGATAAGGTGACTGTTAACACAACAGATTTCAGGTTAGGCCTGAACTTGTGGTGGAACAAAATTGAAGAATTTTGTTGGATGCTGACAGGAGAGGGGAGATGGAAGATGATACACCAAAACCTACTGATCAGCCCTATTCAGTGTCTTTCTGATTGAATATTAGGACATAGAGTGAATCTGTACAGTATGAGAGTCAAGCTTGGTGATAATTAGCTGTTTTCCTTTTCATAGACTGTAGCTCAGACTGCTCAGCAGACTGACCGCTGGCATTGCCTGACTGTTTATTAAAACCAGTAAACATGTTAATGTTGGCCAGTTGTTTTCAGTTTTAATGATGTTTTGAAGATAATTAATTTGATTAAATATGCAGGTAAGGTAAAGTTTCTGTCTCTGCAGGAAAAAAAACAATGCCATATGTTTCTAAATCTTTTTATGGGGTGGTAAGCGCATGTAAATGATAAATTCATCTGCAATTACCCTGGATGTCTTTCTTTACACAGTGCCCTTTAGGGAGGCTCCTACCTACTCAAACAGAAGGCGGAGACCCCCGAGCACCTTAGCGGCACCACGTATCTTGCTTCGTTCCAACAGTGACAACAACCTGAACATCAACAATATCCCTGAGTGGTCAGCCTCCTCTTCTGCGTCTTCCCACCGCAGCCTTTCACCTCATCTACTTCAACAGATGCAGAATAATCCTAATGGAACTGTAAAAACTGTGGGGAGCTACACTCCATCCTCCCGGAGCCGATCACCATCCCTGAACAGGTTGGGAGAGGATGGCAAACGGCAGCAGCACAGGCACATCAGGTGAATTTTGAACATTCACAAAGTATGAGATATTTCTAATGTCATCATGCTACACTGCAATGATCTTTTATGGAATTTATCTGACCATTTTGCAGACCATATAATGTATAGGTAGCAAAATCTCAGCAGTGATTTGAACAGTGGAACATGTTTAAATGTGAAAGTTCTAATCCTTCCCACCCCTGGTAGTCAATGCTAGCTGGTTCCCTACAGAGCTTGAACAGTACGGCAGACTACAAAATCAAGCAGAGCTCATCAGCTCCAAATCATGGTGCAAGTTCTTAAGATCTTCTAATAGTTAAAATAAAAAATAAAAATTGTATTCAGCATTCATAAATGATATTTCTGAGATTCTTGGTCCCTTCTATTCGTCATGCTTGAAACCTGTGCTGGACCTGCTATGAGTGATGGAGCAGAGACTGTTCAAGTTTTCTACAGATGAGTGCTGAACCAAATAGGAAACCAGAGGAAATAAGCGTGGGCAGTAAGTGGGGCAGTACAGGAGGCTGACTGAGAGCAGAGGGAGCTTCTTGAGATGTTGGTGATGGATGTCACGGGCTCCTGTCATGATTATCCTTGCTGCAGGGTTTCACATTCCCTCAGACTTTGCTGCTTTCTCTCCTCTCGAATTATAAATGTGATTTAGCAGGCACTCTCTGCAAATAACCTGCAGCTATGTCCCACTGGAGAGCAAATCCTGACTAATTAGAGTGATGTAGATATTGCAAGTAATATAATAGAGCAGATGATTGTGTCTAGGTTTTGATCACAAATGAGGACTTTAGGTTTATGAAGCCACTGTCAAACAGTGAACAGGTAAATTAGTTACAGCTTTCCTTTGCGTAGGACACAGGAAATGCATCTGTCAAGTGTGCAAGTGATGGAGCTGCACCAGGATGATAAGCCAGATGGGTTAAAGCACAGGGTTACAAAAATGAAGGAAGGCGGGATCGGGTACTGATGGAGATGTTCAGTGCTTAAATATTTTGACAAAATGCATTTAATTCAGTCATCTTTTAAAATATCAGCCTTTGTCCATCCTGTTTCCCCATATCAAAAATATTCCATTCTTCAATGCATGAAAGGCAAGGGTATTGTTAAGTAATGTAGGCGTTGGGTTCTCTTTGTTATTTGCAAGTATCCGAATCTTTATTTGAGTTTCCAAGTCAGTGAAACAAAATGTGATGTAGTTGAAGTTACTGTGCACATTCTGCATGTTTGTATTCTCTCTTCGGCTGTAGGCACCAAAACTGATAATCATTATTTGTGCTGGCAGCGATATTGGTGGGATGTGGTGCCTAAAAAAAGTTATCTGAGAAGTAAGAATCCCTGAAAGAAATTCTTAGGCAAGTAGTTTCATGCAGTAGAGCAAACTATGTTACAATAGTGGCAAAAACTCATTTGGCTATAATTTGGATGACGCTTCTTCTCACAGAACTGTATCAACTTCAAACCATGTTGTCTGAAAGGAGACTTCACTCATGTGAGGAGGCAGCTGCGAGATGGTTTTTGCAGAATGAGTGTGCTTGTGTTCTACTGAATGCTGCTGGTGTCACCAAAGTGGAAAGATTTACCTTGTTTTCCACGACTACTTCAGCTCTAATGGATAAAAAGTGCATTTTCTTCAGTATTCCTGGGATAACGTGCTTCCATATTCCTGGAGTACAAACATTTCTTTGAGGGAGAGAACAAGAAAAAAAAATAAAATTGAATACACATTTGAGTGATGTTTATTTGGTTTGGATTTATTCAGCCACTTTTTCCTTTCTGTGAACCAGTGATTTTGAAAACTAACATAAATGATAGCGCAAACAAATTTCTTGCCTGAAATTGCATGGTAAAAAAATATTGGTTGTTCTGTTAATGCATCAGTATGATAGCTACATGCACAGCTGTCCAGATGCAAAGGATCTATCTGAGACTTTTCTGAGAGAGATCCAGAGCTCCTGCAAGTGCTCGAAGATAACTGAAGGCTTTCTAAATGTAAAGGCAACAAAAATGTTTTATAAGTAATCTCTCCCTGCAGGCAGTGCCTTTTGTCGCCACAGGCTTGCTTTGCTGCCTTGAATGACACCTCACATGATGCAGATTTTGTTTCACCGTGTGACCACCTACTTACTATCAGCTAAACGTGGGAATTGTTGCTGTCTCTACTAATTATTTGCAAACAGTACATCACTGTGAAGCTGCTCCTCCCTTTATATGACAAAGTCCTTTTTGACATTGCCACAGATTGAATTTTGGAGCCACAGCAGAAGAAGGGGCAGGGTGATGGAAAAGATCAGGGTTAGCTTCACCTGGAGGTTAATGAGGTTTCAGAGAGCAGTCAGCTACTTGGAAGGAGAGAGCTGGAGAGTGATGCTGGAAGGGGTCCACATGGTCATTGCAGCCTGTCACTCAGGTGTTTGTTTATGTTCTCACCTGGCTGCTGCTCTCCACACCAATCAGGGGTGACCACCTACTCCTGGGCAAGGGGAAAACATACTAAACTCCCCACATCCTCTTCTGGCTTCTTCTTGGCATGGGACTTGCTGGGGCAAGGGGATAAAGGGGAGATCTTTTTAATAAGTCATGACTCCACTGTTGCAGCCCTGATTTCCATTAGTAAGCTCGTCTCATGCGAGAAGATGTGAGAATGCTTCAACATGCCATTATACCCTCCTCTTTCAGTAAGAAAGAAAATGAATGAGCCTTCTGTGATAGATGAATAAGATGCTGCTACCTGGCTGCCACCAGATTAGGCAGAAAATGCAGCTTGATACATTTGGGAATTGTACATGGAGCAAGTTTATCAATCTGGATTGTTTACAGTTATGAGTATTTGTTCACTTATAAGGAAAAAGAAATGGAGCCAAACTGAAAATTGAACATCATCTTTTCTTGTTTTCCTTTAAATGTTGTGAGCCATTTCTGATGCAAAGTCCTTCACAAACAAGCAACAGGAGTTTACTTTTTAAGACTTAAGGACAGCTCAGCACCTCTTCATGGTAATAGAAAAGCATGATGAAGTGAAAGGGAGACATCATTCCAAGTGATGAAGAAGTTACTGAGTAGGATGGAAATGTTCATGATAAAAAGGAGAAGATGAGGAAACATTAAGGAACAATCCTCATATTTCATTTGGTTTATAGCAGTGTGAGATCATTTATTTCTCCTTACAAGAATACAGAGAGTTGAAATGCTACATCACCAATTATTCATCTTCTTTTTCTACTCTTTCTTAAAAATCTTTATTAATATTTTTCTTTCTCACAAATGATTTCCATTGCTAGACTTTGTTTAAGGCCTCCATACTTTACATTTTTTTTAAAAAAGTTAAATAGTAGGTTATTGGAAGTTTGTGATATCTCATACAAGTTTTCTACCCTCTAGTATTTGCCTCTTTCTCATGCTGTATTTTTGACAGTTACTTATTTTGGAGAGATTTAATAATGATCTGTTCAGTAATTTTCAATTATTTCTCTCTGTGTATCGTAACTGGATTGTGAATTTTTTGATGATCTATGACTTGTTAGTACAGGCCACTCTGAAGTCATTGCGAGAGCTATTGATTCCCACAAATAAATAATGATCTCTTAGAGAATATGCTAGCCGTGCTTAGTGCAGATTCAGATCCAGTATTTAGCTTCAGGCCATGCAGTGATGAAGGAGCTTAATTATGTAGTCCATAGTAGAGTGATGAAGTAACTTAAGTTTTCAGTCTGTTCACTTGATGATTCATTTTTCTCAATTGTTCGGTTAACATTGCAATATTACAAAGATATCCATTCCCAACAAACATTGTATATATGGATGTTTGAAAATCTTTCTGACGAACTGTGGTGCTTGTGATGTATGGTTGTACAGAAAATTTAAAGTTAATCTGGGACTGTGAATGTGCAAGTTCCACTTGCAGAAAAACTAAAAACTTTAGTATTATTTGTTTTATTTTCTAGACCAACATGGTCAGATGCGTGTTGTATTTCAAACAGAAAGACTTCCAGAATGTAAAAAACGCATTTAAGACGAAAATAGAAAGTATGTGCATTTTTATTTTTTTTTTCCCTGCAGGATTAGATGTCTTACTGGAAGATGATTATGCTACTCACTGCTTAATTTAATGCTACCAATATGATGGTAAATGATTAACTTTCTTCATTTTAAATAACCAGCTAATTATTTTAATTTCAATTTCCAGTGCCGTTTACAATCCTAGTGCCAACAAGGATACTCTGTCTGCCTTGGATTACCAGGGTCCAAAACGCAAGCTTTACAGTGCTGTACCTGGGAGACTTTTTATTGTCGTAAAGCCATATCAACCTCAAGGAGAAGGGGAAATTCATTTGCACAAAGGAGACAGAGTAAAAGGTGAGTAATTGATTTTAAATAACCCTTTTCTTCTCTACATTGAAAGTTTATTCTAAAATATAAAACAATTTTAGGAAAAAATCTGTCTCATATTTAATAGAAGTGATTTTTTGCTTTTGTTTCTTTAGAAAGTATTTTGCTTCTAGTTCCATTCTGTAACCAATCTGTATTCAGCTCCCATTTTAACTTTAAGTGATTTTTAAGTATTATTAAAATTCAAAAATGTAAGTACTTCCAGATAAGGCTGAGAGAGTGATAAACGTGCTGTACAGGACCAAACTTCCTAAGAGAGTAACTGCAGTTTAATCCGTGATTTTGCATATCCAGCTAAAACTGGAACAAAAAGATGTTCTAGTCAATACATGCAAACAAAATTCCAGTTATGGAAGGCAAATAAAACGGAATAAGTTCTGAATCCTAAATAAAAATGTTAAACAAATGAAAATTTCCCTGCAACTGAAACTGTTTACCTTCCAAAGGAAGTATCCCTTTTCTGATCCTGTATGTAGTAACCGGAAGTAATTAGGGAAATATTAAAACATATTTTTCTATTTTGGAAATGGTTGGCTCTTGAAGCATTTTTAAGTTTAATAATTATTTTTAACTCAGTCCTTCAGAAGGTGTAGAGCAAATCTCAAGAACACTGCACTTTAAAGATAAAACACATGTAACGTGTTATAAATGTAAGGATGAAAGAGGAAGGTTAAATTTAGAAGAGTTGTTTGATTGCTGTAGGGCTGAAAAAATGATTTGACAGTTCTGAGAGACTGATAGAAAGCAGTGATTATGAATGAAAGAAAATGGTGCACAAAGAAATTAGGGAGAGCCAATAG
Source organism: Alectoris magna (assembly GCA_030625065.1). NCBI lineage: Eukaryota > Metazoa > Chordata > Aves > Galliformes > Phasianidae > Alectoris > Alectoris magna. Next base: position 42,435,581 of record CM060565.1, read on the forward strand.
GAGCACTTAATAAAACTGTAGAAGTTGACAAGTAATGGGAGTTAACTAAGCTAGAGTAAAATTAATAAAGACAAGCAAAGCATTGAGGTTATAGAATTCCTTGGGAATGCAAGATATCAAGTAAAATTCAAGTCACAAATAGCAGAGCTGGCTTCAAATTCCAACAAAATTGACAGAGATTTATATCTTCTGGGAACCTGTTTTGTAAGCATTCAGTGTATGAGAATAAATGCAACAGAAGTAATGCATAATATCAGTTAACAAAAGCCTTGAAATGTCAAAAGAATGGGTACAACCTGAAGAAAGTTTAAGTTGCATTATGAGTAACTTGTCATGCAAAACATAAAGCAAATTGGATGTAAATGTAATTTTCATACTTTTACATAAGAATACTGAAAATGTGAAGGCCTGGGGTCTTGCATAGAGTTTGTTCTCACCGAAAAGATGTAGGAAAAAGACAGTAGAAAAAGCTATATGTTAGTGAATTGAATGAAAATAATAACAAAAAAGTGAAACTTACGCATATTCCAGAAGTTTTTGCTTGAACATAATCTCAGGAGGTTTATCGCCAATAGGAAGAATTGCTGGTTCCTACAAAAGGTGAAATTTGAGGAGTCATGAGTGGTACTAAATAGCTTTCTGCATCAGATGGGTTCATGAGGTTCCTAGAAGCTGCCAGCAGATAAAGAATGAATATAGCTGAGCAACATCATCTACACTTTTGGAAGTGTTATATCCCTACATGGTTTTGTTCAACTGAGTTGCTGGATTTAAAGACAAGGTAGAGGGTTTAAGAACAACTTAGACCGTAGATTCTAGTTGCCAGAATTAAGGATCAGAGACTCCAGGTAGTTCTGGAGAAAGACAAAGCAGAAAATGTTTTCCCTGACAGAAGTGAAAACATTATAACACAATCCTTGGGATGCTGAAGTTGGTAGGATGTTCATTTACCAGGCTGCTTGTTTACAGTAGAATTTGGGCTGATTATATGCAAAAATACCCAACAAACAAGGGATTTAAATTTCAATGAAGTGTTTAATAGTTAAATAAATTAGTACAGGAGCCCTTGGTTCTAAGCTACTGTGACAGTAACTGGAAAACAATGCAGGGGGAAATTAGTTCACTTTTCAGATCTTAATATAGGTTGATCAGAACATAAGACAATGATTTTGTGGGGGCACTAACCAAAGCATGTGAAGGTACTTAAACAGAAAATGGGGAAAATCTATGTTTACTGAAGCTGACTATAAATTATTTATTACTTTTATAAAAAGCAGGGCTTACCTATCCAACATCAAACTATCCCTACAGGGATTCCTCAGTATCAAATAGATGATTTGCACATTGAAGTAAAAAGCTAGCAGAGATCTAGGATTTGCGGGCACGCTTGTTTTACAGCATTTTATAGAACTTGAATGCAGTCTAGTGAGGTGTTTATACATGTTAATTCTTTTAGGAGAGCTTGGAAAAAGAAAAGAATGTATATAGGAAAAAGAAAACAACAATAGTACTGCTTCTTAAGATGAAGTCTTGCTGAGTGTAATTCAAGTCTGTTTGCATAGGAAGGCTAGAACCATATCATAGACTCCAACTACTCATCAAAGGAAAAAGTTTCAGAAGCATATCAAACACTATTTCTTGTTATCATGTCAGTGGTTCCTCAAGTGTCACAAAAAATATGTCAGAATGTACACAACAAGGTCATGCAGAGGATGAAGAATCCAACTGAAACAACATTGATGCTTTAAAAAGGTCTCAGATGGATAATGGTATGGAGGAAGGATTCAAACTTACCATACTGGACAAAAATCTAGGTTCAGTTAAACAATTCATGCCTCTATTCAGGTGAAAATGTAATTTGAATCAGAGCAAAAAAACAAAAAAAACAAAAAAAAACCAACCCCAAAATTGTTTGAACAGGAAGGATTGATAGGCTTCCTCTCCATCATCTGAAAACACGGGCGTTAAAACTCACCATCTCTCAGTATTGTGTGCTGGCTATCAAGTCCTCCTTCGTGAGTAGAAGATTGACTCCATACCTGCTATATCTTGTGTCCTTCTGTCCCTGAAACTTGCTTAGCAAGACCACGATCCAGTCAGCACTGAAATTTTGCACAGGTTACATAACAACCTATTAATTCAAGATCATTGTATTTAGTTTGAGGATACACATGCCTGTTTGAGGCTTAGAGACTCACTGTATGTGGTGTTTGAAAACACTCTTGCCTCACATTTAAATAAATAAAAAGCTTTCTCTTAACCCCGCTCAGGCCAACTTGAGAGCTGCACTGTACCGTGATGCTTAGGTGGTTCTTGGGTTACAGATTAGTACAGAAATTCCTTGTGGGTTTCTAGGCTCTGTTCAGTCTGACTATCAGACTGAACAGAGCCTAGAAACTCTGAACGTCAGAGTATCCAATGAGATCACTGTAAAGATGTCACAAGGCAATAACCCAGAACAACATGTTAGATAAAGGAATAATTAGGAAATGCTTTTATGTGTTTTCTTTTATAACTTGGTACAATAAGACAGGACATGGAGGTGAGTGAATCCCTAAACTCTTGATGAGAAGTGCTTTTATCAGGTGAAGATGAGGCAGTTTTTTTCTTTCTAAAACCTGTGAAAGTGCATGAGTGATAACAGATCACAGTAGATGACACAAGGAAACTATTCAGAAAAAGATATGAATGAGCAAGGTCCAAAGAAAATGTGAACTAAACAAAATGGTCTTGTATTAATAGAATATTACACAGCCTCTATAAAAATATCAGCTTTATTTTTAGTTGTTAGTCATGCTCACTGACATCATTTGTGTGTCTGCCACTCATGAGAGAGGGGCCATGGCTGATGTAAAAATAAACCTGGTATCTTTATGCAGGTTTCATTCAAACATAAATGAAGTGGTAGCTTCATTCCCCACTGAAATATTTTTATATTTTGTTTCTTTTGCATTTTGCTATGGGCCTAAAATTCCACTGCAATAAAACTAATTCAGTCTAAACAAAAACACAGACACACACAAACAAAATGTAAAGTATTTGCAAAATACACTTTAATAATCTTTTGCATTGATATATTTAATTCTTGAACTGTAACTCAAGTGGCATCTTTTATAACAAAACTCAGATATGGATAAGGCAATGCTTCTAAGCACTTTGTGCGTGAAGAATGAATTCTTTTCTGTGTCATGAAGACAAAAACTACAGAAGGATGTATGTATCCCTGAGAAGGTTACCTGTGATTCAAGTTTGTAGTAGCATACCTTGTTGTGAAAGTAGTAGATGCTACCTCTGATCACAACTCAGCACAGAGCAGACAATCTCTGGTCCCTTAGAAACAAAACAATAAAGTTTTTTGTTTTTTTTTCCCGAAACGATGTTATATTACAATATATCTGAATTGGACATGAATTACCTCTTACTGACTGAAGAAAAAAATAAAGCATTGCCTAATTCATATACTTTGAAAACCTATGAAGCCTCATCTTGCTCACAGTTTTTCTCTTCCTGTCTTTCTATTACTATTTGCTTTCATTAGTTTGTTTATTTGCCGCATGATTCCCATCTTTCTAATTTTTGGGTCCCGGAGTATTGTCTACTGTTGCATTATGGGTGGCCTTCAACTCTAAATTTCTGCTTCTCTCTTGTATTTTTATTGCCTCCCATGGTATCACCGCCCCTTCTGTTTCACCTGGAAGGCAAATACATGGGCCAGTTCTGAAAGATACTTGGTTTCTCTGTTACTGTGATTAAATAAATTTTCTAGTGTTCATCATCTAGAAATATGGGAGGTTTTTCTGGTATTGTGAATGTGTTCCAACACGTTTTTTGGGGGAATCTTGCCAGATGCCTCCCGTGCAGGTGCAGTCTGTCTATCTGAGAGGAGTTTAGTGCAATCAAGGTCTGCTCCCAGATACATTCTCTTGTGTTAGAGAAACAGAAGTCATACAGTAGTGGTGACTCGAGCACCTGTTCTACCAGAAGGTCATTAGTTCTCTGCATTAGAAATACTGGTCCTTGCAACACTGCTTTTACTTCAATGTGCTCTCAGCCAGTAGGGCAATCCAAATATATCACTAACATTTTAATTTCTTGTGAAATCTACTTGTAAGTCATTTTGAAAAAGAAAGATTATTAAACACCTGCTGTGCTTGAAAATATTGCCAGCAGACAGTGTTTGTGGGCAGAAGAAAAGTTGTTCTCCTGGGCTTTTACATTTGTTAGATTAGTAAATAAAATACCGGAAAGGGAAGAGCTACATAAATGTATTTTGTTTCTTCTTAGCATTTTGTACCTTGAGTGAATGAGCAAGGCAGCCAAATTTAACCTAAAAGGTCTGCATAAGGATTGTTATTCTATAAAATATGAAGGATGAAATTAATGTGAAATTAACCTTGCTCAGATTCATTGGTCTCTTTAGTTTCCTTACTGTCACCTGACTTGATCAGTTTGATTTAAATTCCTAACATAAATAGTTATGACGCATCACAGATAATAACCTAATTCATTTCTTTCAGTCGCTCATACCTGAAGAACAGGAGACAGAATTGTGCTTCTAACTGGTACATCAGAGTGATTTGACAAACACATGGCCTTGTTCCTGCTTGAGCAAGAGTGCTTGCTTTGCTCAGGAGGCTGCATGAAGGGGGTTAGGATGTTCTTAAGTCTTCAAATCCCCCTCATCTTCTGTAGAAACTGATTGAAAACATTCAGTAGATACAGAATACCAGTGAGGTGAGCTATGGATTGGATATGAGCACGCTACTGTCATCTGCCGCAGTAGTATAGTCTCCTGATCTACGTTGGTTTGGAGCCACTTGTCAAATTAATTCTCTCCGCTCTGCCCTCCCCACACTTGTAGTATGGGCATTTCTCTGGAGAAGAGCAAACCTGGCTCGATCCACACCTTCCTCAACAGAGATGGTGATAAAATGTACAGAGCTAGAGATCTTCCCATTTCTTGATTCTAATTTCTTCATTATTCAGATCAGTACAGGAGGATTGTTTTGTGCACTGTTTTCATCTCTACTCCTCTTTCCTCAAACTAAGACATATACCCAAACAGCAGCAAAGAGATTAGCTTTGTAAAAAGTTGTTCACAATGGTAAAGAGGAAGAAAAAGTGTACAGTGCTAGATCTTGACTGGAATGGCACAGCTCATTCAGTTCCATTTCAGTTGAGCTCTCTTTCCTCAGATTTAGAGGATTAAGGGCAGATTATTGCATTTGTAGACTTTGACGTAGTGAGTGATTGCTCTGTTAACAATCCACTGTTGTCAACCATCTCTCAAGCCAGGCCCTCTTCTTGAACATTGCTTGTTTTCTTTCTTATCAAAATACAAGTGATAAACGGAAAAAAATGCTGCTCTGAGTCAGGATTTAGCCTGACATTGACTGTGGCCGTGGTGGCTGTGGCTGACATGCAGCCAAAACTTTAAGCTAATGCTCCTCAGCCTTCCCATCTTTTAGTGGTGGGGTGGTGGGGAATAGAGACATGAAGTTATCGGAGTTTAACAGTTAGTCTTTTAAAAGAAATCAGACAGTTTAATGGTTGAATTACAGGCTGGTAAGGTAGGTTTTCAGATAAACAAGAAACGTCATATAGATTACAGAAATTTGATTAGATTAATCCTAGAAGTCACAGATGATCACACATTGGTTTTGGAGGCAAAACTGAAAGTTAAATATAAAATCTGAAAGTGAAAAATATCTTCTGTCCATGTTATTTCCCCAGTTTCAGTTATCTGTGATGTTCCACAGACAGAGATGGGGATGGACTGCTGAATTTGCTTCTCCACTAAAAGAAATGCCTGTGGAGCTACTGTTGAATCTGATTGCTCAGGTCAATCATGGAAAATCATTAACTGCGGATACACAAGGCTTTCCTTCCAGATTGTACGTGGACTGCACAGGAACATTTTCTACATGGCAGCTGGGGCTTGTTTGCATGCTGGAGGCTTTAACATGATTTTATCAGTGCTATAGACAATTAGTTCCTTTCTAGTAGTTTTGCACTCGTCTCAAGATATGTCAGTCTCTCTTGATCATGTATTTTAAAGCCAGAAATGATCTGCCCATAAGGCAGAACAGACAGATCCTGTTCATCGTTAATGACAGGGAGGGCAGGCAGGATATGTCTCTGGAATAAATGAGAATACATAAAGAAATGGAGTAGAATTTAAACCAGATTTTCAGAAAAAGAGAAAGCAAGAGTAAGTTGTAACCTGTGCTGACCTCCAATTATTTTGTATGTAATGTATGGGTCAAGATGCACTTCAGATGCAGAGAATTGTTACTCTGAAAGGTAACTGTCACTTAATTTACTTTTCTCTTTACTTGCTTCTGTGAAAATATAGTTTAAACCTTTTAATTTTTTCATACTGAAATGTATTTAGAGGAAAGAAGTTGTCCCTGTAGCAGGAGGTTAAGAAAATACATTTTTAAGTTGTAACTTTTTAGAGGTATTTTTTAAGCAAAACTTTTTCCAATGCAACACCTACCCTTGGAGCACTTATCTGTCATTTGGAAGCTGTCCTTCCAAAGGGCAAATAATTCTGCAAATTTGCATCAAACAGCTGACACTTCTAAAAGAAAAAAGAGTATAGTAGATGTTTCTGAGAGAAATAACTTGCTTTTCTGCCCTTCAGAAAATTAAAAAAATATACAGCTTAATTTAAAAAAAAAAAATCAGGAGATAAATTGCTGTTTATAGCTCAAATTTTCACTAAACCTTGCTATCTACAATTCAGAGGAAAGTCTTTCACATTTCATTAGGTAAAACAATGATATAAAGTTAAATTCATGGTCAAACTGCATTTTGAATGGAAGTGGCACTGTCATTGTTCCTTACAGATGAATAAGGAAATTCTGAAATTTTCTGCTTTCTACTGCGAGTTCTAGAGAGTGCTCTTAATTCCTTCTCTCACTAAAAGTATTGAGATCTTCAACTGCTCATCATTAGCAAATGTATTTACTTTCAGGTCTGATGGCTCTTACATCAGCATAGGCTAGTTCTGTTGGTAGATTTTTCAGCTTGTACTCAACTTCCATTGCCATTGTGATCATTTCCTTTTTTATCTCGGTTGTAGAAATATTCTCCTTTTTTTGTAGCAGATCTATTGTCACCTCTACAGATAAGTATTTGTTTTCCCATGAAAGCACCAAAAATTGGTTGTAGATGTCACAAAGCAGTTTCACATAAACCCAGTTACATCCATAGACAGTGGCCTGTATTTGGCTGTAATTTCTATTACATTTTTTGCAAAATGGATAACTAGAACAGTTTTTCCATTGAATCTTGAGTATTATTAAGAATTTCAGAACTGGTTTGCATTATGAGTGGATGGTAAAATGTTCTTATACCCTATTATATGGCAGTAGCATAATGAAGGGAGCTATCATGTGGAAGAATACATTTTTTTGTGTTTTGATTTATGTGAATTTTTGGTCATACATTGAGTAATTTAGTTTGAGATGAGCATGTTATATTGTTAATAAACTTAGAGAAGTTAATTAGAGTTAAAACACCCTATGACAGATTGGTACTGTATATATATTCTTTACCATTTTTTGGATTTCAGCAAAGCAGAATCTAGCTGGTATTAGGCATAATGTTTAAATGACATTAAAATATAAGATCCTGATAGGATCTGCTTATGCATGTTTTCATGTTATTCAACTGCTTGGTCTTTGTCCGATTTTGATTTGCACTTTTGTTCACATAATTAAATATAATTCTTGTTTTAAACTATAGTTTTGTTGTGAAAAGACATACCAGAGTTCACAATGTTACTAAAGCCTTTTATTCTTACAACATCACATTCTTATTGTGTGTAAAGAGACTCTGGCCTGCTCTTATCGTAGCAACCACATCTTTTGTTTTAACAAAAGGCAAAAGGAAAAAAAATACTTGAAATGGTAAAGCCTAATTATTAATTTTGGGAAAGTTGTCCTTTGATTTACCATTGTTATGTCCTTCAGAAGGGAAAATGTTGACTAGAAAGTCACTTGCTGGTACCAAATTATCTATTACAACGTATCTCTTAAGCACTGTTGTGAGAAGGAAAAGACAGAGATTAAGCCCTCATTCTAAAAGAGCATTAATGGTTTCAACAGCTTATATATATATTTATATACATACAAATATATACGTATGTATATATATAAATGTATCCTTTAAGTTCCCGGCTATCTGTGTTGGTATACATGAAGTATTGCCAGTTTTTATAGACGGAAAAATTATTTTATTTTTGACTCCTGCTGCAGAATTTCGTATTAATGACACCGCCTGAGATTTATTGAAAAAATTATTTCAAGTTTTTTTGGTAGTGCAGAACCCACATCTTTATCTCAAATTTTACATGTTTAATATTAGGCAGTATGTGCTTCTCCTCCATCTCACCAATAATTTGTCTTGTCTCAGTACATCAGCTGCGTCCCTGGCTTATCCACATTTGCCTCTTGCAGTTCCATTGTGTTTTCCTCTTCCTAATGTCCATAATACTGGATTCCTTTATATAATAATAATTATTTTATTTGTAGATTTAATCTCTAGACAAACTTAGACAAGAATGGTGAAGGCTGGCTGCATTCTAGCAGTACCTCATTTTCTCTTCTACCTCTTTTCCCTAGATGTTAGGTCTTCAGGCAGGTCTAAGGATATTTGCTTCCCTCTTGCTGCTAGTAATTGCTGATATTTAATAATCCATGTAACAATGGGAAAGATTTCCTTTCTGGTAACCTCCTTTTGCCTTGTATTCACAGATGAACTTATAAAGCACATTCTTTTTCTCATCTTGACTTAGATGTTTTATCAGCTGCCGCTACTGTAACCTCATGAAATCCCAACTTCTGACTCACTGTACAAATGCTTTTTGGACATTGAAATATCGATGTAATTTGAAGCATTTCTGACAGATTAATGAAATACTGAGTTAGAGAAGACTTTCTTAATTGCTGAGTAGTTGTTATTCTACTTGCCAGTTTGTGAAATCAGGACTGAGATTCACTTCTGAACTCTGAACAGGAATCTAGTGCTGCCACATTATGCAGTTTCAGCTGATTAGAAGCTTGGACTCACATTTGTTATTTGAAGCTGAATCAGTGTACAATAAGACGCTACAATAGTTATAATATCTATATGTATGTTATTAATTATGCTTTCCTATTTATCTCATATGTGAGAAATGCGCTCTGTTCTTATGTGAACAGAGATACATTCTTAAAAATATATTGAGTGTTGGTAAATACCCAATATATATGGGATGAATGAACAGGCTTCTATTTCTTTCTAACACCGATTTATTAGATTGATTTTGTGTAGTAATAAACACAAACTTTTCAAGAATGACTGGAATTTTTAAACATATTTTTCATTAATTATATCCCAAATTTGTATTTTTTAATACTTCTATTTATGTTTTATTTATTTTATTAATAGCATTAGCACACAGATCAGGTTTCTTTATTTTCGCTTGCATGAGATGCATAGAGATGCAATATTTTCTTCTTATCTAAGCAGTAGCAATAGGTCTTAAGTAACTAAAAGAGAAGTCATGCTAACAAATTTTTATTTGGCTTCCTTCTCACTCTGGAGTAGTTACCGTGTTCCAAAAGCAGTGCTCTCCCCCTTTGGCCTCTAACTTTCTAGAACGGTCTAGGTTTCCTCATACACACAAAGTTGGAGAAGTGCTTGATAAACAGTATTTTTGAAATCCACAGAGGTGTAACATTCTGCTTTAATGGATGTTTTCTTGGGTTTAAAATGTACTTCCCATTGGAAGTGATTTGTAAATAAGCAGTTAGCGGAATCTGTGCAGCTGAATATGCTATACTAAAAAAAACTAAAAATTGACACGTTTAAAAATATTTTCCCCTCAAATATTTTTGTTAAGAGACATCCACACTTCATAAGCAACACCACAAATATCTTAGGATTGCATCAGTGACAAATGAGCTAAACATTTAATTTCAAATACTGTTTTTACAGATCCTGATTTGTCAGACCAGGCTTCTTACTATTCCTTTACTATTCTCAAGACATGCTTTTTTTTTTTTTTTTTTCCCCCTAGCATTGATCTGATTTTCATCTGATTCTATAGTAGTGCAAATCAAGTTCGAATTCAAAGCCATTGAGTCACAGCAGTTTTACTGATACAGAATTCAATTGTAGTCAGGCTTTGGGACTACAATTTTAAAGCCTGATAAGGCATGTTTTAACAGAGCAAAGAGTGCTTATGCTGGAGATCATCAGAGTGGCTCTGAGCAACTTAATATCCCTACCATACTGCAATACTCCAGAGAGATCTTATTCTGGGTCCTGAAAACCGCATGCATACATTAGCAAAGAGATGAGCTTGGGCTAATTAGCCTTGTTTTTCAGCTGGGCTAGTTAGCTTGTCTGGCTTAGCAAACACACTGCTAATGGAACTGTGCTGCCTTGACTTCCATGGGCTTATGTTTGGTAGCTCAGGGACGTCCACACTGAACACTGGGTTTTGTACAGATGTACTCTGAAGACCTGTGTTGTATGACTGAGCTACGTTTCCAGTCAGCCTACTTTGAAGAGCCACCCATGTTTTTATTAGTTTATTTTATCGTATGTATTCTATTAAAACAATGGATAGTATATTTTTAATAGAAGATTTATGTTCTTTCAGCATATATTATTAATACAGTGATTAGGAAGAATCTCACCTCTAATTGCTTGGAAGTAAAAATATGCATTATTATTTTTGCAATTATTACAATCCTCGATCACTAGAGCTAATACTTTTTCTTCCATCGGAAACTGATTCTGTCCCTGTTTTTATTATCTTCTACTGAGAAGGGTCACTGAAATGTTTCAAAAGGCATGTATGTTGGGTAGTGCACCTATGGGATGTTCAAGGATTTGCTGCTGCATACTCAAACTATTAAATTGTATTGACCTATATTATACATCTCTGGAGTTACCCACTAAATAAAATGGCATGTTTCCTTAGGAAGTACAGAACATATGAGATGTCTCTATGTATACATATATATGAAAACCCAGTTTCAAAGTGGATTCAATTTTACGGTGCATTCATCACTTCAGCTTAATCTGAACAGGCAAGATACATTTTTGGTGTTAATATGACCATGCATTTATCCTTGACTAAAACGGCAATGCAAAAAATGAAAATGGAAGGGATTATATAAGGGCTGAGAAAACTTCTGATAAAAAATAGTTTTGGGCAGGGGTTTCAAAGTCTGATTAGGGTTGAGTTGCACTTAAAGTTTACTCTGTGCTTACTTTTGCAGCTCTAGAATTTAAGATATTGGACAGTGTTTGCTCTTAGGAACATGGTATTCAATTATTATTGAAAAGTTGTTTAAATAATCTTAGTTTTTACATCAGAAGAGAAAAAAGTCTAATGCTTCCTATGTCTCTCTATATTTAGTTTTAAGCATCGGAGAAGGTGGATTCTGGGAAGGCAGCACCCGGGGACATATTGGATGGTTTCCTGCAGAATGTGTTGAAGAAGTTCAGTGTAAACCAAATGAAAGCAAACCAGGTAATCAGTTTAAGTCCTTGTTGAATTCTAACAATGACAAATGTGATGTATTGGACAAGCAGAAGCAGCTGGGTGGTAGTGTGTTATACAGCATTGTGTTTGTGCGATATTAGAAATTGGAGAATTAAATAAAGCTGAGCTGCTGAATTAAAAAAATATAGATAGGTTTATTGATAAGATTTTACTGGATGCTATCTAAGCAAACAGACTTTCTCATGAGAGATGATGCTGTGAAGTATTGTAAAAGCTCTTTCATAGAGCTGTATTCACAAATTTTGTAAAGTGGTATGCTGTGCTTTATCTTCTTACAGTATGGGAGAACGACTAATTAGACAAATAATGGAAGGAAAATCGATCGGTCATCTCCCAGTCTAAAGCAGTCATATAATGTATTAGGCTGTTGTTCATAGATGTAATGTTTCCTCTGTTGACCTTTTACTAAATCGTAGAGCAGGCATCTGTTAGCGGGATGGCTCACGTACATCCTTACTGATAAAAAATGAAATAGAATTCTCCATTATCCTACGCTTTAATTGCTGCGAGTAAACCAATAATGACTTTAGGCAAGCAGTCTTTACATTTCAAGTAAAATAAAAGAAAGATATGAACATTGAAGCATGCTATTTTAAGAATTACCTAGCATCTCATAATTTTTCTCCTTTTAAGAATTACGATATGAGGACATACTCTCTAATTAAAAGCTCATTTTAAATGAGCTCTAAGAATATAATTAATGTTCTCTACAAATGTGGGCAGTTCTAAATTAGCTATTGATGTGTTTTGGTTCTCTGATGCACTGACTAAGAACTTCCTGGCATTGCACAGAAAATACCCTAAAATTTATGCATAGTATTATTCATTCATGAACATTATTATTTTATGTGTGCCACTGTAAACTACAAAGGCATACTTCTTCTACTTCTTGCATGTGTACTAAGGTATATATATAAACTAGATGGATTGGAATAGAATTGAATATGCTGGATGGGATAATTCCAGAGTAGTAAGAATCTGGAGATGTTTGTAGGATCTTACAATTATTTTAATTTCCTTGCTTACAATGGAAGCTGAGGTAAAATGAAATAGATTTTAAGGGATGAGCTGAAGAGGAGTGGTGAAAAGGTTGCTGTTATAGTACAAAAACTGTAAGAATGAAGGAATGAGGCATCAGAGACGCTGCTCTAAGACAACCAAGCAGTATGTGGAAAGGTTATGCTTCCTCTTCCATTTCCCTTTTAAGGAATAATTAAAAAGAAAAAATAGAGGCAAAACCAAATCTAGTATTTGGAGAGAACAAATTCAGCCTGTAGAGTAGTGAGAGAATAGTTGTGTAGCTCCTCAAAGGGCTTAAGAAGAAAGAAGAATTGAAAGACATGGAGGTATTTATTAAACAAAATGAAGACTGAGGCTGGAAATGATGAATCTAGGAGCACTAAAGTTTGTTATCAAATACTGGATAAGAGAAAAAAAAATAACAAAATTGAAATTCCAGTATATAACATTTTTCAGAAATATTATGGAAGAGGAATAAATTCAGTCAATGTGAAAGATAATCTACTGAAGAGTCGCACATGACCAATTCTGAAGGCCCCCTTAGTAACAACTTGTGGCCACTTGATTGGAAGATTTCAGAAAGATGTAGTCTGGAGAAGAAAGTTGAGTTGTCATAAACACCTTTCTTGGCTCAATCATGCATGGCAACTCTGCATTACATTTGAGCTGTGTATTTTTGTATCCATATCGGAAGAAAATTCTGGGGAGGGAGATTATGTGAAGTTCTAAAACATGAAAGGAGTTTTACGCCTTCTTCAGGCATATGCAGTAGTTTTGTAAAAAAGAAAGTAGTCAAATCTGTTTGTCACAGATCCTTAAAGGTCTTTTCAAGAAACTTCGTAGTAAGTGAATTCAGTATATCACAAGATTGTTTTAATATATGACAAGAAAATGGTGCTTTGATCAGTCAAAAGAAATGAAAATTAAGAAAAAAATTGTTTTGATAAGAATAAAAACATTACCAAATCTGGAAGTACTGAAAGAATACCAACAGAAACATCTTAGCATTTTCTGACATGAAATTTTGAAATCTTATACCACATATTTGGTACAACACCAGAGCATTTATTGTTATTTGTACCTATTGTCTTTCTGACTGGTCTTCAATTTGCTTATTGTAAAGTTTTAACATGAGCTGAAATTCTTAAGTTTGATATTCTTCTTTGCCAAAAAAGAAGAAAATATGATTAAATAAACACAAATGAGCATATTTTCTATACCTTTGAACTTGTGCACTCACATGTTTTCCTGGGCTGTCTGGAAAAATGTGGCTTTCTGCCCTGCACTAAAATGTCACAGGTAAAGTACAGTACATGTTTCTCTGTACTATGAGCATGAAATTTGTCAAATCCACAGTATAGGCCATATTATTATTGAAATATGGTATGGACTGAAAGCAGCTGATCACTGAATTGCTCTATGCAGTTAGATTCATTCCTTTTGCATAAGAAACAATGGGGATGAAAAGAGAAAGCTTTATAAGCAAAAATCAGCCAGTACTCCCTCTGAGTACAAATGCAGAATAATTTAGAAAAATGTGTTAAGCATGGTGAAAAGATTAGAAATTAAATCAGGTCTGCTGGGATTGCTGAAAGAGCATCAGCTGAGAAACATCATAAACTTGTAGAAGTTGCAAGAGTTTGCATCTTGGACTTTGCAAAGAAGCAGAAGTTCTTATGATAATGATTTAGTAAGTAGATCATCATAATGTGTAGGAAATGAATCTCAAACTCAGCTCTTTTCAGACCAAGACCAAAGCAATAGTTTTTTTTGCCATAAATGAGATTTAGGAACATTTCTTCAAACAACTTCCCTTTGCTATTAAGTTTGAATAATTGTTTTTAATAGTAGCTTGCCATTTGCATGCCAAGAATGAAAGAAAGAGAAATAGTTCTTGGAAAAAACAAACCACAATTAAACACTACATGCCCCGTAAAACTGGCGGGCAGGTGTTTCATGTCACGCTGATGTATAATCTCACTTCAAAGACAAGTTTAATTTTCAGGGAATTTCATTGCTATCCAGAGTCTTCTCTGGAAGTAGGCAGCATAGAATGACATCTGGTTCCTGCAATCTCTTCAAAGATACCATGCCAGCTTGGCAAGTTCTGTTTTTTTTAAAAAAAAAAAAAAAAAAGTCATATTGACTGACATTAATTCTATACTGCTTCTTTAATCCTTCATTAACTGAGACTTGTAGGAAATATTCCATTATTTTCCTAGAACTGATGCCGGGCTTATGGGATTTTAATTATCCAGGTTGTCTCATTTACCCTTGAAAGCATTGGCACAAGATCTGTTTTCTTTCATTTTTATAAAGTTTCCTTAGTATTTCAAGAACAAATGAAAAACTAATAATGACAAAGAAAATCATTATCAGAGGCCTCCCGTATTCCTTTGCTTAAGAAAACTTACAAATACAAAACCTTCATGCCATCTTTTTTTAAACAGTGCAGTTTTAATAGCCGTATTTTAACATTTTTCTGAATCTTTGTTAATGTCAAAAGTATTCCTTCAGGGAAGATTGGTGCAACAACTTTTTTTTCTTCTAGCATGAAGACAGAATACAACTGCTACATATTTCTTTCTGCACTGAACACTTTCCTCTATTATTCAGGAATGAACCAATTCTGATGTTAATCTTTTTTATTCCTAAATATGTGAATGGGATAATGGAATAATGACTTAAATATCCGCTCATTTATTTTAAAGTTAGTTGTTATGGGGAAAATTCTTCACTCAAAGGGCAGTGAGGCCCTGGCACAGCTGCCCAGAGGAGCTTTGGGTGCCCCATCCCTGGAGGTGCTCAAGGCTGGGTCAGATGGAGCCCTGGGCAGTCCCATCTGGTGAGGGGCAGCCCTGCCCATGTCAGGGGGCTTGGATTGAGTGGACTGTAAGGTCCCCTCCAACCCAAGCCATACTATGATTCTGTAAAAGTAGACTGTTTGCATGTGTGCCAAAGTGTTATGAGTGGATTAGAACAATGTTCTGCAGGAAAAACCTGATACACACGAAATCCAAGTTAACTGACATTTATGTAAATATGAGGCTTTATCTTGTGTTAATAGGTATCTTAATAGGATTTATTAGCTAAGTAATGCAGCTCAGAGCAACACAAGTCATCTTGGATCTCTGGCAGCAATAGTTTGCATCCACTGAGAACACGCTACATGATATAGATGAAATGAAAAGCAAGGCTCTTCCTCTTACCAGTTTATTCTCCTCTTAAAATTTGTTTTCATTCTTAATATAGGAAGAATTCCTACTTAATACTTTCCAATAGCATGTGAAGTATAAAATAATAAGTTGTCCTTAAAATTAGCTGCCTCAACAATAGAAGGATACCGTAAGAATAGATATTTTCATTTGCTTTTCTTCCATCACTCTGTCTTGATAGATTTAATACAAAAATGCTTTCTGTTGGATTTGCGGACACTTCATATCCTTCAGCGCTCATATATAGATTACCTGGTAGCTTGTAGCTGAGGTGAACTGTCATTTAGTTTTTTAGCAATAAGTAATCTTTAATTACATTGTCTTTAATGTATATTGTTGCTTCCTACTGTGTTCTCTCCCTACTGATTTGCCTGAAGAACTCTTAGATTTTACAGATGATACCAAAATGTAGGCAGACTCAGCATGTCTTTTAGTAATTCTTGCTTTAGAAATTCTCTTTCATTTCTTGACTTCCTCAGTGCACCTTTCCCTGAGTTCTTTGCTTATCTTTCATATCATCTTTTGGGTTATTTTTTCACTTTTATTTCATTAAAATAAATGAGCAACCTCCATGCATTTTTTTATTCTGTGGCCTTAGGGTACACATTATAAGTAGTCGTAGCATGTCTAATTCAGAGAATGAGGGTAAGATTTGACACATAAAATCTGTCCTTCGTGTAGTAGTTGATTTCCTAGCAAGCTCACTTTATTTCTCAAACTTTGTCTTTCAAATTCATATTTTTAAGTTTACGTTTACATACAGTTTAATAGCCAAGCTTATCTAAATCCCCTTTTACTTTTCCCTCAAATTTTCTACGATCTTTTGTTTAAAACTTACACTCTTATTGCTCAATTTCTCATTTTTCTATCCATTTCTTTCTTTCTTTCTTTCTTTTCTCTTTTTTCTTTCTTTTTTTTTTTTTTAAGCTGCTTCACTAATGAGATCAATCAAAGCTTTTTGCTTTGTTTACAGTAGTCTTATAGATACTGTTAGATCTAATGTTTAGCTGGTGATTTTTGGACACGTGGTGTAATGCACTGGACTGACTATCAGCCATCATCTGTGTTTCTGAATTTACAATATTTCTGCTTATTTGAATAGTGTTTAGTTTTGTGAAATCGTATTTTACATTATTCTCTTTGCACGTGCCTACATATAATGGCATATGGAGTGTGATTTCTCACCTGACAAAAAGGTGCTTTGCTGCTACTTCTGATATAGATAAAATTAATGACTGTATACATCAGCAAGTGGTCTAGCAGGAAGAAATCAAATCCAAAGAGTGAACCCCACATTCCTAACACAGGATCTCTGGGGGCTTATTTCAGATTAGACATATTTCAAGATATGTGGTTCAAACAGCCACTAGTGGCATCTTTCACTCAGTTTCCTCCTAAAAGAATCTTCAAATGTGCAGACTCTGAGCCTGCTTAGTCTTGTGGACTGTTAGCAGTGCGGGGCACTTCAAAGCACATGTCTGGCCCAGGCTAAAATGCTAATGTAGATGCTCCCATGCTGACCTCTAGTGTCACTGGTGCTGAGAGCAGATGCTATCTAGTGTCTGTACCTCTCAAAGTGTCTGTACCAATACATTCAGTACAGCTTGCTCCTGTGTTCTTAGCAGTGTGAAAACACAATAGATTTTCCAGTAATAGAACATTTCCCACACCTGTTTTTTACCCATGTAATCATACACAGATGCTGTAAGCAGAAACTCTAGTTTGCCACATCCAGCATTCCCTCTAGATTTCAGAAGCATCCAAACAGGTTGAAGTTGTATTAACAAAAGGAATACTTTACTACACAGACTGCTAATACTGAGGTACAGAATTTATTTTATTACACATTCTCAGTATTTAACAATATATGCATTCAGTAAGAACAGATATATTCTCTATTTCTGCCACCCCTTTTTTAAGTAGTACAACACCTTCGCAGCCAGTGTAGCCAGAAAGGCTGCTAGAAAATTGAATTGCCTGCTTACTAGAAGTTTCCTTGCTCTGCATTGAGGAGCTACATTTGTACACATGGCTAGTGGTTGCTCTGTCCTCTGTGGACATGTAGCTTGGCACAAATTATACCTGAAATTTTTCTTCCTCTTGCCTACTGGATTAAGGTATCTTTTTCTGTGCTGCCTTCCAGAGCAGTTGCTAACATTTTTGTCTGCTGAAATACACCTAGGTACTGCTTGGGAGAGTAATGGTTGGCATAAGAGGAAGTTGTGCCAGGGACCCACTAACAGTTAAACAAGGTGGATGGTTATAAGTCAGAGTGAAAGTTGTAGCCCGGATTGTGTCCTGTATGGACATATTTAGGCTACTGAAGTTTTAAAACAAAAACAAACAAACAAACAAAAACAAAAAGCAAACAAACAAAAAACACCTTGTGGTCTTATGTAGCTGATAGTTAATTTCAAACATTTCCTGTTTAACTCTTTGTGAGGAGAATGGGAGCCAGAAAATTCAAGTTTTACATTCCTTTTTTTATTTCTTAAGCATCCTGGGATAGTGATACAGTGTACTATAAAAGAAAATCTTACTGGATGTGCTCGGTGAGGCAAGTGAACACTAAATCTTATTCAAGAAATTTGATCTCTTTATGTGTGCGTGCATGCAGGCATACATATACACCTCACTGTATTCCAGTCTGGAACAGAAATGTAATGCAGTGAGTCTTATCCATGAATCATCAAGACCAAAGGACATGATTGAACACATACTCATATATATGGGTGGTTTTTTTTTTCGTGGGGAAAAAAAAAAAAAAAGTGTACTCATCTCAACCAGATGTGTGCAGAGCAGAGCTTGTTTATGTAGCTGAGGACTTGGACTGGGGACTTGCTGTGGAATGGGCCTATCTTTGGCTACCTGTAGAGGGCTTGGAGCTTTTGGATACAGCCATCACACTTCTCCTTCCTATGAGCTGTGGGGCACATAAGTTCTGGAAGGTTTTTGCTAATAAGTTTAGATAAATGTTTCTTCCATATTATTTCACCTTGAGTAGAAGGTACGTATGTATCTGTGGCAAAATTATTGTGCAACTCAAACTGTTTAACATAAACAGCAAAAACTAAAGACAAAGCATTGCTGCAGCTGGAGGGACTAAAGAAGGAGGTATAAAAATATGTAGGTAAGAAGTGAAGGATGAATTTTTGTTGCGGAAGTTAACCACAAATCTTCTAATAACAGTTGTGTAAACAGCTGAGAAGTCTGATAGCTTGGAAATGTGTTCTTACAATAGCAAGGGCATTGGCTGAGCTTAATATAACACAGAGCATGTAAACCAAGTAAAAAAATTTGAGCACAAGATTGCCACATGTGTAAGTAAGTTGTAAAAAAATGGTATGATGTGGATACAAATTCAGCTATTTGAAAATAGGTGAAAACCTCAGACTATATCCTTGTAGTTCCAGACACCAGTCCTAAACATGGCTTGCAGTTGAACAGATGCATTTATGCAAGCTTACCCCTGCTGATTTGAGGAACTTTGTCCAGCTATCAAACCTGGTACCCAGAGCTCAAAATAACAGGTCAAACAGTATTCAGTTAAGTCCCACTGCTTTGAAGTATACTGCCCGATGCTCTGACCTCAAAAATACACTTTTCTGCCCTGCTTTATTTTTTGCAACAAGCCACACGGCTCTCATGGTTCTGAAAAGTTCCACCTTTTGATAAGTGACTTTCTTCTATAAAATATATTTCCCATGCACAATTTTTTAATTTAAAAAAAAATGTGAATAGATGACAGGACATAGCACAGCAATCATCCACAGAAATTGTGTGTGTTCTGTGTGAAAAAGATAATGCGTCACACTGTATTTTTGTATAAACTGCATTCCCTTCCATCAAACAGTGGGCAAAAAATGCTCTATCCTGGAATGAAAAAAGTCATCGTGAAGAACTAGATCTGAAGTGCTTCCCACAAACCCCAGCTGATGCAGGAACTTGGTGCAATAGTATTCAGCCAGTTCTGATAACTCCCTGTAGCTGAGAATGCAAATCAACTCTAGTTCTTGTCTTGAGTACTGAAAATTTAAAGAATGAACCTCAGCAAGTTTCTGTACTTTAGCTTTGCTGAGCAAAGTTTTTGTGTTCTCAGTAGTGATAAACCACAGTTTGGGAAAAGACTTTTAAATGAATCATCACTCAATAATAATGCTAATTTGGAAGTGGAGGTAATTCAAGAACTGTTTTGGTCTACAGACAAGCTATAGGATGGAGTTTTGTGCTTCCCATGCAGCCTGGTGATGTGTATTCTCTCTGACCAGGGGTACACTGACCTTCCATTCGGTGCTCTTCTTACCAAAATGTAATAGGAAATTCTTACTATAATTGTACTATTGTAAGAAGTATATCTGTCCTTTGGAAGACTGAGTCTACCAACTGATTTTGCTGGTTGGGTCATCTCTCTGAAATTATAGTGGCTTTCCTCTGCTAATAATATGAGTTTGGTTCCAAGAAAGAGTAAAATAAAACATTCCATAATTTATTCAATTTCTGGGAACAGCATAAAGCAAAAGCCTATGTCTAAGGTCTAAGCCTAGGTCTAGCTAAGCCTGTCTTCATCTTTATTTCTGAGTAATTTTTAACTGCTTATGTGTGAAATTGGACATGGAAGTACAGATTTTTTCCTTTTCTGATTCCTTCTGCATTTTTCCACTGTTGTCCATCTAACTATAAAGGATTAAAAAGTGCCAACTTTGTGGAATGTCTCAAAAAGAAAACAGTTACCATTACAGTATCTTCCTTTTACTTCCACTATTGATTTCACATTTTCTGTTTGGTCCAACTAACATGAATAAGTAACTTTCAAAGCCTGTGAGCATATATAGATGCTAAACATTTCTTATGTTAAAAATTACTTAGAAGTATCAAAAAGATAAAGTTATAAAATGAATGATTTATAAAGTGAGCCAAATTTATTGGGAATTTAAGCCCAGTTATTGGTTTAAGACAGAATGCTACAGCCTGTGGCAGTATATTTGAGAAGCAATGTTAGGCAGTGCACTAGCAATCCAGAAATAATAGTTAATTTTTGATTCTTCATTGTTATTGTGGAAACTGCACACATTAATCAAACCGTCAGTCTGGGGTCAAGTTATTTGAGTCTTAATCAGTCATTTGTCTTATCTCCATTGCTTGTTGGCAAAATCCATTACTTTTTCACTTTCTGGAATTTTGGAGCATTTCATATTTTATTAAGAATGTATATTTTGATATTCTCTTCCCCATATTAATAGCCCTTTTCTTCTTGATTAGCTATACTTGTTAATATCTTGTGATTCTGTGATCAAATATATTTGGCCTTTGCTCTTTTTATAAATATCTTATTATAGTAGGAGTGGATCTTTAGGTGTTTTTTTTTTTCATTCTGTGTTGGTTTTTTTTTTGTTGTTGTTTGTTTTTTTTTTCTTCTGAATTCCATTTTAATAAGGATTCTCTGATGCACCTATGCAAACATCATTTATCTGACAATATAACTTCTGTTAAAATCATACTGTGAATGTATTGGAATGAAACAAAAGGTCATTTTTCATTTAACTCATTTCATTTGGTAAAATCTAACACTTTCTTTTTAAAACTATCTACTTGATATCACTCACATAAAGCATGGCAAATCTTAGATCTCTGCGTATTCTGAAAGTGTTGGTAAATCATCGTTTTCTTCTGTTTTCTCTGGTACTAAATGACACATTTGGGTTTTTTTTCCTACTCTTATTCTTAATGGTTCAGATTAAAGGCTTGCCAACAGAGCCTGAAAACTCTTTGAAACACTCCTCAGTTATCTAAGATCAAATCCATATCAATTTAAGGAAGATGATAGAGCATCTACTTATAGTAATGGCAATGCTGGATGTGATCAAGAAAACGATCCCCAAATAGCAGCAGCTGGTAGATAATACATATTTTGATCTTAAATTATGTCACTGCTATTTGTGTTCATACCTGCCTGCAGCAAAAGAGGGGAAAGGGGCTTTTTCCTAATAGATCTGTGAGTATCTGATGGGGAGAAAATGATTTGATAACGTACTTCTTGATGACAATAACTGATCATAGTATATGTAGAATGAAAACCAGCACATTATATTGATTCACTGGAAAAAAAATAAAAACAAACAAAAAACCCACAACAACCTAAAGCAACAAAAACGCCGTGAGTTATTACATTACATACCACTTTCAACTTTTATTCTGTATAGAAAGCCATGTAAGTGTAAGCTTTCCCTTGCCAGAAAGCTATGATAATTTTATTTGCTGAATCAGTATCAAAAGAAATACTGATATCAATCAGAAAATCTGGGGTTCCACCTTTCCTTGTGAGCTATTAACCAAACTGGTGAGATAAGGCTTTTAATTTCTTCATTTTCTCTGGAACTTCTTTCTTGGGTTGGATCACCTCTAGGCATGAATCAGTTCAGTCTCTCAGGTGGCCCTGGATATGGTTGGGCCCTGCAGAGAGGATTAGTTATGCTAGGGTCCTCACACCATCTCCTTTCCGTACATTTCCGTTGCTTTCTCTATCTGTCTGACATCTTGCAAACAGATTTTCTTAGGTATCAGCCACTGTCCATATTCTGCCTGGCAGAGCCTGAAGGTGCAGTCAGCACAGCTGCAGCAGATTTTCTGTGGCATTGATTTTAAGAGTTGGGCTTTGAAACATGCTGTGCTTACTCAGGCAATCAATACCCCAGAGTGTGCTTACCTAGCTAAGTGAAAGACTATCATATTGATATTGATAGCCTTATTCTTCAGAACATGGGCAGGTTATTTGCTTTGGTTTAAATAAACAAATCTGAATAAATATTTCTAATTCTGTACTCAATAGAAGTTTTAATGGTAATTGAGCTTGCTTGCATTTGGAATGGAGTTTGGTAATTTGGGTTGGCTTACTGATTTGAAGTGGAACATGCTCATAGGCAATCTTAACCCTCAATTCAGGCCCTGTCTCGTCCACTGTCTTGGCACGGGAAGAGTTGGGTTTAGACAAAGGGCATATGTTAATTGCTGTTGTCTGATGAAGCTACTGTGATTGCCTCTTGAAGAATCAAACACTGCAGAATTGTTTAAAGACAGCAATTTCTAAGCAGCTTAAGGAATGAAGTACTTAGAAAAATACCAAAAATATCTGTAAAGTCAAGATAATTTTGATTTTCAAACTGAAAGAACTTCAATGTGCTGTTCTGGGGCTTTTTTGGTGTGTTTTTTTGGCCAAAAATTCAACTAATAGAAAAAGTCACAGGAAGCTATTGTCTTTAATTAATATTTATAGATGTTATTGTACATTCCAAGCACTAGTTTAATGATATCCAGAAAGACATTTTAAATAGTTATGTATTATAGTTACGTATTTTGGCTGCTCTCCTGGCACTAATATAAGGAATTATATTTAATTATCTTTATGACAAATTAGTACTCTAAGGTAATTAAATCTAATGTATCTTTGTCTCATTTATCTAAAAATTCCTTACGCTAAAAAAAAAAAAAAATAGTTTGTGGAGTAAAGGTTAACAAGAAACCTGTAGAAGTTATAATATTCAATTCTGGCTGAATAGTTAAAATGTTGGATTATATGAGCTGAGAGAAGTACTTGTACTCCGTTAGGTACAATTACGTGTAATGATACACGCAGGAGATGGAAAGCCTAAAGTTAGGTAACAAGAGTTGAATTATTTGCAACAGCATTATAATGAAAGATTGAAAGTATTGGTGCTTCAGGGTGTGCTGTGAATGCACATAGGTGTTATGAAAGATGGATTCACAAAAACAGTCCAGTAAGATTCCAGCAACACTGAGAAACAGAAAGAGCTTAAAGAATCTTGGCAGTGGAAAGATGTACTTAAAATGATTCCATGCAATGAGTCTTTCTTTGCCAAGGTGTATGTGCTAGAGGTAAAGAAAAGGAAGGGTTTTCATGCTTTCAGCACATCTGCACTAAACAAGTTGTCACTTGGAAAGTGCCTAGGCATAAGAATCACCCAACATCTCAGTAAACCTTTAAATAAAATTCATGCAGACGTGCTCATACCATGCTTTTACATGGGTACATGAAAGACAGACTTAACCACTTTGTTAGTTGCTAAGTAAGGTGTTATATAAGATAGTAATATATCTCTCGTGTGTACAGTGTTTTCTGTATAATCACATCCATTTTGGGTGCAAATACTGTGCAGCAGTATTGTCTTTGTCTATTACAATTATTTTCCATTCCCGGTTTCCTTTCCACGTCTTTACCAGCACAATGGTTTATGTGGCCACACTGTGGATGGAAAAGGCAAAACACAGTGCTGTAAAAATTTTAGCTACTATTTCCATTCTGAGTGTTTTATCTCTCATATAACTTAGAAAAACAATTCCTTTTACATCTCATATTATCATCTGTTGGTCAATTATTTAAAAAAAAAAGAGAGAGAGGGGAAAAAAAAAAAAGAAGAATTACCTATAGCTAATTATTAATTCCTGTAGGTTACACTCTTTATTTGCCAGGACAAAATCTGTGCATTGCTGTGGTCTCATTTAAGACGTGGAAGTGAATAGTAAGCTTCTGAGTGAAGGGAAGCGCACACGTGCAGGAGTTGTGCAAGGCACTCTTACAAAGATCACAAATCTATTTTGCTAAGATTGTGTCATTCAGAGACAGGAAACAGTTATGTGCTGTGAACAAAAACCATGAGAAAAATCAATGCCAGAACTTAATCATTTCTAAAAACTAGAGGATGTTTTAAAAGTAGTAGAAAGAATGGTGATTTTTCTTGCCCTAGAAAACAGAAGGGCAAATTGTAGATAAGTGCACTGCGGAAATAAAGGCTTAGATAAAAACCAGAGGAGAAGCACAAGACAAAATTAATATAGAATTGTAATCCTTTGAATTTTACTCTTTGCTGTACTATTATGATCCTAGATGTAGGCTCCTAGCTGCTGACAAAGTGATACTTGCAGACAGAAAGAAAATCTGGCTAAAGAGTGAAACAGAAAGGGATTCTCTTGAGATAAGGAACTCCTGTGACTGGAAAAGGGACTTGTAGTGTTGCTGTAATTCTTTGGTGACGACATTTCAATATCCAATTTAATTTTGAACTCTTAAGACTCTGTGTCCCCAGATATTTTTAGTATAAAGCTGCTAAGTAAAGATTATTATTATTTTCTTTTAAATGATAAAGACTTCTGTAGCTCTGGGTCAAATCTTGGCCTTACTCCCTCCATTCCTGTAATCGTGTCACAGTTCAGCTTTCTTCAGTTTCTTCTCCTAAGCTTTGCTCTTTGAGAATTCTTCTTAAGTCCCCTCACTTTCCCCAGCCAATGAACAGGCTTTTGAGTTGCACTGAAACTCTGAAACATTTAAATTTCATAATTATTACCAGACATCATTATTACAGGCAAGAGATCTGAAAATAATATATTAAATATATATATATTCTTTCTAGTGTGTTTTTTGTTTCCTCCTGGTTTTATCTGCATACTTGAACAAGAAAATAAGGTGAAAAATAATTTAGAAATGTAGCGGTATTTAAAACTAGATTACTGTGATGAGTTTTGATGGGGCACACTCCTTTGGAATTGTACCCTGCAGTGTAATTGCAGGAAATACATATACAGAAATCTTGCTACTTAGGAAAACAGATAAATTAAGTAAACTTTTTTGTTCCTCTTTCATTCTTGCTTCCTTTAAATAAATAAATAAATTAGTTTTAAGGGTTTAGGTTTTTTTTCTTATGAAAATTTTGAATATTTCCATTATTCCCATTCATTCATTTTAACTCTTTCATTGTAAGTGAAATTTGCGTGAAGCAGAATACTTACAAGTTGAGGTAGTACCTGTCATCTGGGCTGCAGATGGATGGGTGAAAGGGGAAGATTTTTAATGTATTGAAAATATCTGTTTAATGCAGAAAATAATCGATTTCATAGAAAAACAGGAAGTGATTTTCAAAAGTATCACACTTTCTTATTCTCCAATAAAAGTAACAAATTCCCAGTTTTTGTCTAACTTTTCTTATTTACTCCATAAGGTGTTCTATCAGAGTGAGAAAATGCTATTCCTGCTGAACAGCTTAGCACTTCTCTCTGCATCAAATCCCATTTTCTAAAGATACTGTCTACACTGAGGTATAGAAGGAACTATTTTTAGGAATGGATACCCTCAGATCTCCACTCCCCCCAAACATATTGCAATGCTGTTAAAAAGTACAGGTGCTTGGTAGTACACGTAGACACAGTACTAGACCTTGACACAAGCGCTTATAACTCTTGAAGCTTGGGGTGGGAAGTGTTTATAAGACTGATGAGAAGGAAAAAAAAATGCACCTGAAAAGCAAAATAACTGACACGGATGCAAGTGCTGTTAGTTCTGTGTATTTCGGTACACCACTACCTCCAGCTTTCCTTCTGTGTTATATGTCTATTTAAAGGTGCACTTAGATGCTGCTAACCTGTGAAATATACATATATAAAATTTGTTTTTCTTTTAGTATGTGTGTAAAACTCTGTGTAACTTGTTTCTACAATAATGACTGATGTTTCTAAAGTTTAAGTAATCTTGAAACCAAGTTTGTGCTCAGTCATGCTTCTATCCATAGGGAAAGAGAGTTAACGAATGTTAATGAATTTCTTATCCTCACTAAGCAGGAATTAAGTTTGTTAGCACGTGTCTTCTTGGTTATCTAAGAAGTGCAGGTCTTGCTGACTATCTAATTAGAAGTTTCATTTCTAACAAGAACTTCTTAAGTGTTACTTTTGATAGATGTTGAAGGGTTCCGTTCTAAAAATAGAATCATTTAAAATAAATAAGCCCGAATGTGAACTGTAATACTTTATATGAAATACAGTGTAGTTCCTGAATTTGGGAACTAGGTGAGGTATTGCTGTGTGGATAGAGTTGAAACACTGAAATGTGTTATAAATATTCTTCAAAAATACATAATTAGGATATTGTGATATCCTAAACTCACTTTGTCGGACGTTGCAACTGGTATGTGATATTTGAAAGTAAATTGGAAGTGCTCAAGTTGTTGGATTTTAAAGCATTAGAGAATCATTTAAGATGGTTTTTGCAAAGCTGTTTTACCAAACAGGTAAGAAAGAGATCATATATTTCTTAGGCCACACTGAACTGGTCTTTCTGTTTGTAAAATGTATACCTAACGTAAGTATGTCTCATGCAACTTCATACTACTCTATAGTACGAAGATAACTTTTTTGCATTCCAATTTGCAAAAATCTTATAGCTACATTCTTAAACTGCAACATTGCACAGTTTTGTAATAGCTATGCCTACTTTATAATGAGTATTTACTCTTGGGGTATTCCCTGAAAATTAATAGACATGTTTTAAAAAAATGTATAAGCAAAATCACAGATTCTCATACTGAGTCACTAATTAATATATCTTCTGCTTTCATCTGTTTCATTATTGAGTTTTTTAAAAGCAGGGATTCAGTAGATAGCTGATAATGCTGATTTCTAGACTGATCAGAACAGCAAATAACACAGTGTATTAAAGTTATTGTCCAACCCACTTATAATGAAAAGAATATATAAAAAAATTCTGTAAAAACAGTACCTAGTTGTTCAGGTTGTAGTGTATTAAAACAATTCTGAAGTAAGAGTTAGAGGCTCATTAAGCATAAATACTTAAGGGATGCTCCCAGTGTTTGTGAATACAGCTATAAACATGAATACATTTCATGTTATCATGTAAGTTCCAAGACACAAACCATGTTGAAGACAAAAGCATCTGGTAGTTCTCCTTACAAATACTTTGATTCTATGATTCTATCGTTATTTAAAGGTACAAGTGTATTTCCTTGTAATTTTACTTTTTGGTACTTTTTCAGTTCTGAAAACTGATTTGTGAACAGTGTCTGGATTCTGACTTTTTCTGGTTGTTACTGTTGAAATTTTGTGAGCACACAAACGCTGACAGTGGAAAAAGTATGTAGTACCTCTTGATATGCTGCCACTTCTTACCCGTTTTTATTTTTTTACAAAGGAAATAATCCCATATCTGGAATCTGTGTTGTGGAGATGTCTTTATTTTCATTTGTTTTTATGATCACCTGTTCATTGTCTTTGGGTTAAAAAACGATGAGGTAAAAGAGAGGGAAAAAAATATCTTTGAAGTGAGGAAGGTGATGGAAAACAGCAAGATGAAAACAGGGCCTGATTTGATTCCTGATTTTGTCTGCTGCTGAGCCAAAGTATGGAGCTAGGAGAGGTTGCAAGAAGTGCAAGAAGTGGGCAAGAGGAGGACTGGGCAGTGTGTGCATAGGTCCCTCTCAGGCCTGGGGCATAGCTGTGCTGCAGCAGGCTAAAGGCTTGGCCTGGCTGCCAGTTGCAGCCACAGCTCCACATCAAGGCTGTGGCATCCAAAGGGCTGCACACAAATGTTACTGAAGCAGTAAGAGGACCAGCAAGTGCAGGGTGCTCTCAGCCAAACAAGTAATTAACTAATAAAACACACAGAGGGGCAGTGAAGTCATCCTGAAAGCATGTATGCTGCTTAAAGTGAATGATGTGTTAACATGACTGCCTAACGATAGTTCTCATAGATGTTTCTCAAGCAAACAGAAACGCAGCTGGGAGCAGGCCACTACCTAGTGATGATATCGTACTAATTTGAGAACAGGATGTGAGGAAGAAACTGCGTTTTATGTTCTAGAAACTTCTCTCTGGAAGAGTTTTTCCGGATTCAGTGGTCAGGTCAATCTGCATGACTTTTGAATGCACTAATTGTGAGAAACTTAATTGTTGTTGCTTTGGACAGAGCACTTCTGAGGCATCGGAAAATCATCTGGAAACACAGGTAGGATTGTATTTTGTGAACACATGGCAATTATTTCTTGGGACTAATACTTTCCTAGGCTAAGCGAGGCTGAATCCTTGCCTCTCCTGGCAGTGGCTCCATGTCCAGGTCTTCCTTTCTGTGCTATAATCACCTGCCTTGGTTGTGGTGCAGGCAGCAGAGGAAACTTGTAAGAATATTCAAGAGGAGTAGGAGCAGCCTCACGCAAAAAGCCAACTTCTGGCAAGGTAATCAGAGTCCTTCCTGATGTGCTACGCAGTTCTCAGGGATAGTTCTCAAGAACTCTGCCAGCAGTACCCGTTTGGTTCACACAATTACACCAACTTTATGCAATGTGCATATACAAGACATGATAAAAGCAATATAAGATTAACCACTGCATCAGCTCCCTGTGGTTTTACATACAGTCACAGCAACTGTACCAATAGGTAGTCCGTGAAAATCTGTGTGCAGATTTTTTTTGGCTCTTTTGTGCTATCGCAGTTTGTTTTGTATTAATTCAGTGAAGAGTATTTTCCTTACATATGGCCAACTATTTGGAATTCAGTTTGAAACTTACTGAGTTAGTTCCTTGGGCTTTTGTGTGCATGGATGATAGGCTACTGCCAGCTATGTTCTGGCTGAGGTTATGGTAGAATAGAAAGAAATTTGTTAGTTGCCAGCAGTACCACAGTTACTGTTTTACACACGTGAAAGAGTCTATGCTTTTTAATGTAATTCACTACTGACAAGGATTTTTCCTTAATCCTCATGTTTTAAGAAGTTTGAACAGACTGCACTGATACTGAAATCAGTAGGCTTCATTTACCGTTTTTCCCTGCTGGAATCTCATTCTTGGAAGAGACCTCTGTAAGACCCATGTAAGAGACCACTGATTTACTGGGAGCATGTTTTCCATACTTTACACTTTGCTCTAAATATGCCTGATACCAATTAGTAGGAGACTTAAAAATGGTATCATTTCTAATAAGAAATATTTTTAAAGATTTCATTTTATAAATTGAGTATTGCCAATGACTTAATTATTTAAAGGGGAGCTTTAGCTTACAAAAAGAAAAAAAAAAAAAAAAGCTTATTTTTCATTAATTTACATTTTCTAAAGAAACAGGGCTTGTGTGTTCTTGCCATGTACATCCTTTTGTTCCTCACCACAGTTGCTTTACAATACATTTTTGCTTTTCCTGAGATCAAACTTGACGTAACAGAGAAGTGTTGACTAACTGAATTCCTCATATGTTAAAAATCTTATTGAGTGCTTGTAGCCTCAGGTTAGCTCCTCCACACTAAGAGAAAGCAGCAAGCATAAGGGTCTTGGCACATTGTCAGAAGATTGCTGAGGGTGAGAAGGGCTGGTGGCAGCACATGGCCAGGATGATGTGAAGGAGAGCAGGCAGGGGAGCAGGGTGGCAGAGAGCCAGGGGCAGCAGGTGCTGTGATTGCCCTCCTACTGCCTCCTGCGTAACCAGGTGCTTCCACTATGGGTCCTGAGCAGTTCTGGAAAGATGTAGTACTGAGTGACAGGTAGCAGCCCATGCTTCACATGAATGAATGTTGGATTTCTTTTTTTTTTTCTTTTCATGGGAATTCTTGAATATTTTAACTTCGCTTAAGCTTAATTACTTCATGCATATGGATGAGTGATACTTCCTTTTCCAATTACAAGTTTATGCCTGCAGGTCAAAAAAGTAGCTGGAGCCAACTTTATTCCTAAATTCTTTTTATATAAAGGTGATTAAGAAGTCGTGCAATGCTTCAGAAATCTTAATCTAAAATTTATTTTATAAGGATATGTAACAAATGATAATCCCAACACTTTAAACTATTCACAAACGCTGTTGCTGAAGCAATGATAGTAACTCTGTCCTTAATGTAATTTTTCAATCTATCTTTTTAATGTTCCTTAAGGTAACTCAAGGTTCATTGTTTTTTCTTTACTGTTGTTTTGTAGATTTTTTGTTTGTTTGTTTATTTTTAATAAGCTTCATGAAATAAACAACTGACTAGAAATGAGAAAGGCCTCCAACAACAGTATGTAACTGCAGGAGAGAAGTTTTCACAGAAGTCACAACTGCAAAGAAAGTTCTATTTGCTGCTTGCAACTTCCTTGCGTGTGCAAGTCAGTCAACTGCAAGACAAGTCCATAGATCATAGATTCATGGAATCATAGAATTTGAGTGAGTTTTTGTTTTAGGTTGCTCACACAACTACCAGCATGTTAGTCTTTCACAGTTTTCACCTATGTGATACGTTTTAAATGCTTTTATAATAACCGCATAACATAACTTAGTGATTTCCCCTCCTATGAAACTTATGCATGTCAGATGTTTTAAAACCACTTGGTTTTGATGTTTTAAGTCAGATTTTGCCAGTCACTTTGCAGTATTCATTTTGCTTATGTGGTCAAATATACTTTGATGTGCATATGAATGTGCCACTGATTTGTATTGATTTTTCTCTGCCTTGCTATTAATCAAGGCTGAATGTAGAGACATTCTTAAGGCTTTTTCCTTACTGTTCTTGGCAAGCTATGCTAGAGTACAAAAAAAAAAAAAAAAAAAAAGATCTCCATACCATCCTACAGCTGTACGTAACATACAATGTAGTGCTCGTTAACATAGCTTCCTTCATATGATTTTCAACATCTGTGATACAATAACATATTTTGAATCATTGCATTTGTTGAGCATTTAAGCCAAGGCTTCTTGAAGTTTGAATATTGTTTTACAAAAATCAGTTCATTACTTTTTTTAAAATCTCAAGAACCTGTTCAGAAACTTATTTCTCAATAAATTGTACTGTTCTGGTATCTTCACCCAGAATACCAATATTCAGAAGCCTTCCTACATACTTAGCTTGCTGATTGCATTTTTTTTCCTTACAGAAAATCAATTACTCTTACTTACAGCAGCAGAATTTTAAAAAGATACAGTCAAAGCTTGAATTTCATTCTAGTTTAAGTTCTGGTTGCTGTGGGTGTAGATACCTTTTGTGTGCTTAGTTTAAATTCCCTTTGGGTTTCAGATCAAATCATAGGTGTGCTACCTTATTCAAAAAAGTGAGAATGCAGAGGTGCTTCTTTCTCTGAGGCCTCTGATGTTGTACCCTATAACTGTTGTCCAAAGAGTTATAAGCAGCTGTTATCCAAAGAATTAAAGTAAATGTATTTTGTGTTTAGTATGTTGTATTGATTGTCTCACAAAGCAGTAGAGCTACAGTATTATGAATTTTTGTAAGTCAAGAGATATTTAAAAAGCAAGTGAATGCAGAAGTGGTTTTTTTAGGTGGTTTATAACATATCTGTGGAAGAAAGGTAAATCCCTGTGCAGGCACTCACATTTTGTGTGATGGGTTCACCTTAATCCAGTACTGCGTGATGAGAAAGGATGGTAACTGTACTGTTCCTGGAATCTGTCTGGCACTGTCCTTTTGTCTGTACATGTTCTACTGTATCTAACTTTAATACAAAAATTTTAATGGTGATTATTAATTGTTAATCGGCATAGGTTACAGCTTTCAATCTGATGTTATGAAAAAGTTTTTAAATATTTCTTAATAGGCAGTTTCATCGGGGATGAGAGGGCTTTTAAGGAGTGCATTTTTGCTATGAAATTATATATAGAATGTGACCTGACTCAAGTTTTCTGATGAGACTTCCGTAGTAGGTTAGTTTTTCCTGTGATCAGCTAAATGTGACTCAGTTCTATGCTTACTGCTTACAGAGTTTGTGATTAGCATCATAGCGGTCCAGCCTGTATTCTGAGGGTTACAGCACAAGAGGCTCATCTCTGTTTCTGTCAACTCCTAATAAAGGATTAATTTTTCCAAATGATGGCAGTATTAATCTGAAGAAGAGTACTGGAAGAATTAGCCTAAATTAATCAAAAGCCAAGTCTGTTTTCCAATATCAGAGGAGAAAACAAATGGAAAAAATAGGAAATTTATACTGTTATTATTATATATTATATTATAATTTATATGTTATATATTAATAGAAATAGTATACATCTGATAATACTGTTGAGATGAAATCATTCTGCTTTTCTGATCTTTTTATATCACTGAAATACTACAGTCCTCAGTAACATGTCACAAACATGTCACTACCAGACAATGTGTGATTAGGATGCTAATATGCTTCTTTCTGCTCAGCATTTAAGACAAAGTCTTTTTATGTAAGAAAAGCATTTTATAAACTTTATTACATGGAACGAGGACTTGTTGAAAAGTCTTGCCTTTAGGATTTTTGTGAAATATGGTTTGTGTTCAAATGTCTTTCTTGTACTGAAACATGCAATACATCATACCATTTGTCTTTTATAATAAAAAGCGCTGTGTAAGAGATACTGTCACAATACAAAGGAGCTTAGATAAAGAAAATGCTGTAATTATTTTTAATTGATAGGAAAGTAGTCTTAGTGTTTCTTATTAAGGAGGAGAAAAGAAAAAAAAAGTAGGGTAGCAAGGGAAGATGGGATTTATCCTATCTACAAAATGCTGGGAAATCATGAATGCATCAGTTTTGAGCTGTAGATCAATACTGAAGCAATGTTCTGCAAGATAGAAACCACCTTCTGGATGGAGTAGCTGAAGCACAGAGGAAGTGACAAATTTGCAAATGGAAGTCAGATGTCCTTGTCTGCAGTTAGGACTCTTGCATTTAGAACAAAAATGTTCTGGCTAAGATCTTAGCCTTGCTGTTTCTCACTTAAAAATTATCAAAATGATCTTGCACATCATATGCAATGTGTAATATGTTTTCTTAACAGT
This sequence comes from Alectoris magna, assembly GCA_030625065.1. Lineage (NCBI taxonomy): Eukaryota > Metazoa > Chordata > Aves > Galliformes > Phasianidae > Alectoris > Alectoris magna. The sequence continues at coordinate 42,468,951 of CM060565.1, forward strand.
TGAAGTGAGATGTGTTAATACTAATTCTTGTATTCAGTAGATGGTCACTAGATGGCATTGTTTGGGTATAGAATTTAAGGGAAAATAGTACATAATGCTTAATTTGTATTCAGCCACATTTCTGTCAAATATTATGCTTCAGTATAAAACCCTTAGTAAGGACACAAAAGGGCAGTGGGAGAGAAGGCGCAAGGAAGAATTTGGTGGTGTTATTTTAGTGGCTGCACTTTCTAAACATTTTGGTTTACTTTGAACACTAAAAATTTTGTGCAAAAAACTTTGAATATTTTTCTAGTTTATATATATGGAAATTCGTTTTTAGATTATATATTTATGCAGATCTGTGAATCTGTTAAGCTCTTCGCTCGCACTCCTTAGAGGCAATAATCAATCACTATGAAATGTTCTAGGTAAGATTACATCTTCCAGGTCCTTAAAACTGAAAGCAACTAATCAACATCAGCTCTCTTTGTGAAGAACTGCAGGAAAGCTCTGACATTCAAAGGATGAGTACAGATAGTTACTGGCATTGTCTATTTTAGAGTTGGGACAGAGCGTGAGTGTAATGCTGTGATAATCTGCTTCTCTGAAGTCCATCAGAAATTCCATTTAAACCTGAGAATTCTTTTTTTTATAGAGTCTGATATGGCTATCACAGCGCTGCAGAACATGAGTAGTAATTAAAAGGGTTTTGCCCTAATGAATCTGTAAATACTAACTGGCTTCATGGGAATTGCTTTACTTCAGTCAGTGCCATATTTTAGAATGAATAAAAGCAGTCATCATTGATTTCTGAGCTATGCTTCAAATCTGACTCATCTACTTTGTTCTAATTCAAAATAGGAGATGAAGTATCTCAAGTGGCTATAAATGCTGTTCTGTGAGTGCCATAGATTAGTATCAGTTTACTGCAGACAGCACTTTCTGGACTTGTGTGCTGCTCGTTTTTATTATTCCTCGGCGGCATAGAGGAAAGGGCATGGTGAGGATACAGTAGTCTTCTTTACGTACTGTCTGCACTACCTGAATCTTTCAGTGTAACTGGTGAGATTTCGAGTATCCAAAATCCAGCTTGCTTCAGATACTAATATATTGTTAATCTGATGACTTTCTCTGTGCTGATCTCTAATGCACCCTCATTATAACCACAGAATTATAGAATCATAGAATGGTTTGGGTTAGAACCCCAAAGTGTTTTTTTTTCAAGTTTCAACCCCCTGCTATAGGCAGGGACTAGCTTTGAAGCAGTTACTAGAAAGACTTTCCAATTTAATACCAAGACAACTTCTGCTTTGAAGAAAAATAGTGTTTGACAGTCTAAACCTTAAAGATACCAGATTTTTATATATAAACAGAAAAAGTAAAATCTGTTATCAAAATTCTTGTTATTTGAACGTAATGTTAATCTCTTTCCTAATGTCATACAAAGGTAACTCAGTAGACAGCAGTCCTCTTAAACCAAAGAGGAAACTGTGAGCATAAGGGACTGGAATTTAAGTGAAAAAAAACTCCTGTGTCATCTAGAATGAACATAGATTGCATCTTTTATTTAGCTTTCTTCTGTCCTAGCTGTTGACAGTTTTTCTATCTTAAACTGCTCTGTAAAATTGTGATAATAACTCTCTAAATGTGTTTGAGGAGTTGTACAAAATGAAAAAATCTGTGTATGTGAGTGTCTGTATTTTTCTTCCTTATTTGTCAAAAATTGAGATTAAATCCTGAGTGCTGTTCCCGGGTACAATTTTATACACTTCTCTGATAACAATTTCCTGTATTCAGAAATAGTTATAACAGTTTTAATACATCAGCACTTGGTATTCTTCTTACCAAACCGTATATTTCCTGTAACTCATCCTGCACTATGGTTTCTTGGATCTGGCCCAGAGGCACTTAAACCTTACTGATTTCCAAAACCAACTGCCTTTCTTAGGCCCTGATGTCTGTCACTTCTTCTTCCTTCTAGGCTGTTCATATTTTTGTGGGGTTTTTTTTTACAGATTTTCAGGCTACTCTTCCACGTAGCTGTGACTTAACGTTTCTTCTCTGCTTGCTTCACACACACAAAGGAAGCTCTGGTATTTCCACATTACTCAGCATTTTTAACTGAATTTATTATAGAATAATTTTTAGAACAGGAATCCATCTTCTCTTCTGAGCTAATGTCCTGTTCTGCTGCTCATGCCCCTGCCCCTAAGCACTTTGTGCATTGCCTTGGGTCAATAGCAGAAATGAATACTTCTGCCTCTTCCACGTTCAGCTGGTCACAGGTTAGAAAGAGACTGCTGTACGTATTTCTTCAACATCTTGTTTTCTTGAGGTGAATCTTTGCCATCAACAGTGTGTGGAACCTCACTTTCATTACTAAGATGAGATACATTTGATTGTCTTAACTATAGGATAGATTTGTGATCCCAGCAAACTCTTTGAGAATGAATAACGCAAAAATGTACTTGTTTCAAAAAATAAGCAAAAGCATGTCTTCATCCCACTGCGTGCTTGTTTCTCTCTCTGTCTGTTTCAAGTAGGCTACAGACACTCCTCCTCTGCATGGAAGGAATGCACTCATAAAATAGGTATCTTAAAATATAATCAAAGTAGTTACTTATTTTCATGTAACACAGAAAATGTGGGTATTAGAATCAAACAGCTCTAATAACTTGCTTAGCTGCTTAAACAGTGTTGGTGGAGATATGGGAAGATCAGATATGATCTGGTGGAAGGCTTTGATGTTTGGTCAAGTTGTCAGTGAAACTGCCTTGTCCTCTTAATTGTTTGGCTAAACCAAGGCATGGGAAAATTGTGGCAAAGACTTGGATTAAAGGGTCACTGGATGGTGTTTGAATGAGATCAGTAAATGGTGAAGGGAGAGCATGATAGTATAAAAGTGAAAATCCAGATGAACTTTGAGTTCTTGATCCACTGGCTGCGTGTGTATTTCTCCATTTGTTTTCAGTAGGCTAGGGGTGGATGCAAGTGAGATGGTTTGCTCATTTTTACCCAGGTATAAATCATACACCTTGATCTTATTTTTTTTTAAATAATGGATGGGGTAATCTGATGGGAAAAAAAAAAAAAAGTGTAATGTGAAACACTAAGTAGGAGTATGTGAATAAAGGAATTATTAAGATCCTTCCTGATCCTCCATAAATTGTTATGTGGTTTATTTGCGAGTATGTTTATAAGTTTTGTTTTGTTTTTATCAAATACAGACCATATAGCATAATTGTGAGCCTTTCTGTTGAGAGCAAGGAAGCAGGGGACAACCGAAACTAAGCCAGAAATGTTTTCTTGCTAAGACTTGGATAGATCTTGGAGTTATTATATCAGGCCATAACTCTTTTTTCATTGGTTCTGCATCAGTGGGATCTGAACTCCTATGAGCATCATATTCATGAATGATTTTTTTTTCATTAATTTAAGTTGTAATTTTTCTAATTCCATTTTTGTGAGTGGAATCTACTGTTTCCTATATTCTTTACCTACAAGCAGATGTTTAGGAAATTTTTCTCATTTAAAAAATGCTGCAACTATTGTGACACTATAATTTAAAAATAAAGTATAGTGGAAATAGGGAAGGGAAAATACATATATTTGGGGATTTTTTAGTTAAGCTTGCATTAGACATCTCTCTCTATTCATTTTACCTGAGACAGTTCCCTTAAAACAATTATGTTACTCATTAATCCCTGTTCAAGGTGGGTCTGTTGTGCCATTTAATCCATCATTTTTAGGCCAGAGGTTGTGTGTGTGTGGCGAAGATACTGGCTATATTGTATTTGTCTGGCATTTATAGTTGCATGTTATTTTTCGTAATCTTGTCCACTAGTAATAAATATGCTTTTTATAAGGAATAGCATATTAGCACTTTGCCTAATTTCCTGGAAATTCAGTTAGTGAATCGGAAATAATTAAATGAAGAGAGAGTGGTTGATTATTCTTTAATCTTTTTTTACACAACTTAAATGCCGAAGTAAAATATGCAGTACTAATAGCTACTTAACGCTCATGTAAGATATAATACAGTGGGGAAATAACTCTGCAAATGAAGAACTGGTACTGGAATCTTTTTTAAAAAATGCAAGATAATCAAATAAGCTTTTATTGTATGAAAGTATAAAATTGGAGTTTGCTATAATCTTATCACTACTGTGCTCAGTTAAGCAGAAATAACACAAAGTTGCTTACTATTATCTTGATGAGTGTCTTTGAACTGTTAGGTAGTCAAAAGCATAATCTTGGTTTTCCCAGTGCCCACAGCCTTGCTTTTGATAGGAGAGAAACTAAATTTTGGAGTTCTTTGTCTCTAGCTGGAGGTATACATTGCATAGCAGATTATATCTTTCCAAAAATTCTTTTGCCAAATAGTTGCGTGCATACATGAGTAAATGAAGATTTGAACGTAAATTGAGAATATGCAAGAGAGCTGCACACATTATCTTAACAGTCACATCTCAAAGGTATGAAAAGTGTAACTAGCAAACGTCTTTCACAAAAGGAGGGCAGATCCTCAGAAGGAAGTAAAAACGGTATGTTTTGTCAATAACACTGAAGTTGAGTTGCTAACAATGTAAGAAGGAATTTAAATTTCTTCCTGGATTTCCAGTCAGAAATTATTCTTATTTCTGCGTAGATTCACTTGAACATATCTACAACATAACAAAGCCCAGTCTCTGAAAACTATATATACTCTAAAAATGAAAAAAATCTTATCATTGTTCTTACTATACATTACTTGCAACACTGAACCATATATGAAGCCTACTGAACATCTTTCAAAAGGTGTTTTATGTCTTATTAGTATGCCCAGGGCTGGCTCTTGCAAGAAACCTGTGAATCCTGAGAAGGAGCAATGGCCTCAGAGCACTCTGAAGTGTCCTAAAAGGCCCTGTTCTACCTGACTGCTCTTTGCTTTTCACTCTTTTTGTGAATGAGAGAAAATGCTGCGTATTAGTTCTTAGAAGCCTTAACAAGCTTTTAAAACATCAAGAGGCTATTGCTCTGAGAAAATCCTGCATCTTGGCTTCTCTGTCAGCTAAAGAAGCAGCCCAGATGTAAAGAAAATCCTTCTCTCACATTGTATAAACTATGGCTATTGGAAGATTTATTTTGTTGCCAGATGTTCAGATTTAATAGTATGCTTTCATGATTTTTTTGCAGATAATTAGAATATGCCCTGATATCAGTGTATTTTAATTGTAAATGGGCAAACTGACTAATAAAACGCCCTCTTTGCTTACGTTTTGTTTGTTTGTTTTTCCTCTACATACTTTCCCACTCAACCAGTAACTGAAGTAATCTAGGGATACTAGAACTGCCCGCAGTACTTGAGGTTATATGTACTTCAAAGGTTATATGTAATGAAATGATATCCTTTATCTTGTTTTCTTTAGAGCATAGTTTTGCTAACCAGGATATGGTTGGCCTTCTTGGCTGTGAGGGCACATTGCTGGCTCATATCCAGCTTGCCATGCACCAGTACTCTCAAGTCCTTTTCAGCAGGTCTGTGCTCTATCCCTACGTCCTGCAGCTTGTACCGATAGCAGGGGTTGCCACGATCCAGGTGCAAGACCTTACACTTGTCTTGAGGTTCTCATGAGGTTCTCCTCATGAGGTTCTCCTGGGTCCACCACTCAAGTCTGTCTAGATCTCTCTGAATGGCATCCCGTTCCTCGGGAATGTTGACAGCACCACACAGTTTGGTGTAATCCGCAAACTTGCTGAGGGTGTAAAATCCACAGGATCTTTCTCCTCTCTGTAATTTGTACTTTCCACAAAGCTGATGAGACCTTCTCTCCGTTTCTGCTGTTCAGCTTTTTTGTTAAAGAAGGCTATTTCATTAGATTTCTAATTATGTATTCAGGAAACTACTAATTCCTTTTCTTGACTAATGACCATTCTGCTTCACTTTTTCTCAGAGCAAAATGTACGATGGCTTCTGTTACGTCAGGAATAAAGCAGATGGCCTTCGATACAACATCTGGGGGGAAAAGAGGCACATCTCTGAAGCTTATTTAGTAAAGTAAACATTGCTAAAATGAAATTAGATTAGGTGCTTTGCTAAGAATGTCTCTGGATTGAAGCATACCTTGAGTGTTTTGTATCTACAGGCAGGATTAGAAATAGTTATGTATAACCAGTATTTCAGTTTATGACATTTCTTTCACAGAAAGCTTTGAGCAAGAAGTGTTATTAGTACTAGTTGTGGAAGGAACACACTGCTGATCAGTGCTGAAAACAGCTGTGTGGATTTGGCCTAGTGATGTCAGCATTTAACATCTCTCAATTAATTTTGTGATTGCAAGTCAAGAAGAATAAGGACTTAATATTTTTTAAAAAATCACGCTGAATCTGTGGTAGCTTATGCAAGCATCCCAAAGTGGTCTGATTATTTTTGGAAGTGTATGGGATTTTATTAATAATCTGAGTTATCAATCTGGTCCTTTTTTGATAACAAAATGCACTTAAAGCGGATGGAACTAAATTTAATTATAAACAAAAAACTGTGAATAGCAAGTACGCTTTTAGCGACCTTATTCCTGTTACCCCTGTCCAGGTTAGCCTTTTTCAAACAATATTTTCTTAAAATGTTGACATCATACTGTAATTGAATGGACAAGTTTTCAACTTCATGAAAGAAACTTATTTAGAAGCAGTTATATGTCCTTTCTCTCCTGAAATGATTGTGATGTTATTATATGTACGTCAAAAACTTACGGTGCTCTAGCAGTCCTGTAATGAGTAATTAATTGGTGATGTATTACAGCATTATCATTTAACCAGTTAGATCATTCTGAATGTCAAAAGAACTCTTCAAACAATGCAAATTGTCATCACTGTTACGTGATTATTTCTTGGCACTGTCTGTGTGCTGGATTATGGTAAATAGAATGAAACAGAACTTTTTGATTATATATTTGGAGGATTAGATTTGTATGGTCTCTTTGAGGATTAAGTATGCTGAGATGCAATTTATATGTGACAAAGAGATAAGGAGTGAGTAAGAATGGTGAGAAGAAGGGGCATGATTATCAGGTAAAGAGGGAGGGCTAATCCAGGTTGATTTAATATACTCAATTACTTTTTTAGAATGGAATAAACCTATAAAGTATATATCTCAATTAAGTGTATCCCATGCTTGAGATATCTCCAAAGAATGAAAATTCACTAAACCAAAATCTCTTTCATTTCTTTTTTTTTTTTTTTTTTCCTTTTTTTTTTTTTACATCAAATTTTTGATGTCAGTAAGCTCACCATATGGAAGTTATTAGGTCAAAGCTACACTTTTCAGCCTTAAAGTGGTTTTGGAAGGTTCACTAAGCCTGTTTTTTTTTCTTCTGGGTGGGGGAAGAAAAGTGCATTCCTGTTCCAGGCAATCCAGTCAGTCACAATAGGCTAATAAGCTTCAGAATTAATTACATTGCCATTATTTTCTTCCTCAATTTATTGGCAAGAAACTCGTCTAGTCTTCAGTTTCTTACAGAACTTTGCAGAGTAGTTAATTTTGTTGAACCCCTAAACTGACAGCCCAGTTTGCTGGTTAATCCCTTTGGTTTTGGATCCCAGTACAGGACAGTTGAGAGGTTTGCCTCTTCCCTTATGATCATGGATTAAATCTAATTACACCTTTGTCCTACTTGGAGTGAGGATTTACAAAGCTAACCAGCATTCCCCTTTCACTGTGACTGAACCAGACCACCAGACTGTTACACCTTCTTGCAGACAGTGTTTTGAAACCTGCAGTTGGTCATGCATTATTTTACATTTAAGCATCTGAAATTGTAAAGAAGTATGATGTGTAAAAGCTGAAGCTTCACTGACGTTGTTAGTCCTCTTCCAGTTAACCATTAAGCTCAGCAGGGATTACAGTTATCGACTGTATAAAAGAAAGATTGTGTGAAGAGATGCACTGTTGTTGGACAAGGTTAATGGTGTTCTCTAGTAAATTATGATTAATGCACTGGTACAGAGTTGATGGTATCTGAATTTCTGTTTTCTACTTTCTCTACCCCTTCATTTCATTCAGCCTTCTGGATTTTTTTTTATTTTTTTTTTTTCCACATGACTAATATACTCAGACTATTTGATTCCCTCAGTTAAAATATTTTACAAATCTCATAACTAAAAATCTCCTAAGTACAAAGATGCAATATAATTAGTTTTTTCTTATTAGTTTACAGTCATTAAGCATGGTACATAATAGAGTTTCAGGAACATATCAGTCTTATGAGAATTCCTTTCCATATTGCTACTTGCTTCCAAGAATTAGTCATTTAGAATTACAGAAAACATTTGGAAATGTCTTTTTTTTTTTTTGCCACTCCTGCATTTTTGACCTTTGAATATCTTTGAATGTGATGTTTTGACATTTCTGTAACAGTTAACAAATGTATATTTTCATTGTCAGACTTACAAAGTTAAAGCTCACATGCTTTTTCAGCAGAACTGCTTTAAAAGTTTATTGTCTTCCATTTGTTTTTCACTATAGCCTTTGGCATGTTGTTTACACTCCCTGTGCCTCAGTTACCTAATTCTCTAAATTGCAATGCTGTTCTGAGGAGAAATACCCTGAAGATTTAGATATTCATAGTGACTTAATGAATGCTGAGCTACAGTAATGAGATTGTCTTTTACTATTCATAGTGCTCATTTCTGTGATGATCTTCACTTAAATTTAGACAATATAATCTGAATGGCATTATTTAGGCTGAAAGGCTTTTTTTTTCTTCTTCAGTAATACTTATATGTTCCTACAATTCAGTGTTCAGCTATGATTCCAAATCTGTGTATCAGAATATAGTCTTTGCTTTAATCATCACTTAAGTGAGACAGAATTTTGATCAACAGTTTCAATAGTTGGACAAGCTGCTATTCAGTTAATTCAGCATACAATTTAAAGCCATACAGTTTTCTAGTGATCTGCTTGTGTCATTGTACTCCCTATGGGTTTCAAAGTGTGTTATAAATAAAACTTTTGAAGGGTATGCCTTCTGTCATAGCAGGGATGTAAAATCTTTACTTTGAAAAGCATGTTACTGCCACATTTAAAATAAGTTCCTAATCTAGATTGGACTAAATGTTAGAAAATGAAACTTGAAAGAGTCTAGCTTGAGATGTAGATAAAAGATTGTCAGATTTGAGAAGGAAGACCTACTTTCTTCTGCTTTTTAGGAGACTTCAGCAGATGAAGAAAATGCATTTAGGTGCAAGGGTTTGCGGCATGATCTTTCAGTGTTCTTAAATCATAAATATGCCCCCTCTTTTTTTCCCCCATTTTGAAATTGGGCAATGAAATTAAACATATCATGAGTTACATAGCTACCTAAATCCAAGACAAATACCCCCTTCATATACACTTCACCAATTTGTAAGCTTATAGGTAAGTGATGCAGTTTTTCTTACACTCTGTCTTTTAACTGATGAATTCTGTGCAAACTCAAGCTCCTATCTCTGGCAGATCATAGAATCATAGAATCACTGGGCTTGGAAAAGACCTACCGTTTATTATTAACCACGTCTTCTGATTTGCATGTCTATATAGCCTAGTAATGGAAGTATTCATCTTTCTCTAACTTTGTGATGGACTACAAATCTACTTTTCGTTAGTCAAATATGTGTTAGTATCTATATTTACTAATCATATTTTCATGTGTCACATCTTTTAAATATATAGCTAGAACTGCAGCTGCTTGCGTGTAAAGCCCTTTCACAGATCTACTATTTGTATTAGATGGGTAACAAAATGACATGGAAATGCAATATTCATGTGTAAAGTGACATGAATTTGCTATGTAGATGCATTAGACTTGACCAATTCTGCAATCATACATCTTACCATAATTGCCTGAATGAGAAAGTAAAGCTGTAGCAAAACAAAAACAAAAACAAAAAAACAACACAAAAGTTGTATTAAATCCAAATGCTTAAAGCATGGGCGTCCAACCTTTTGGTTTGCCTGAGCTGCATTGAGTGAAGAGGAATTGTCTTGGACTCCATATACGATATACAATATAACTAATGTATATAAGTACCAATTTTTTTTTTTAATGTATTTTTTAAATTAAAACGTAAAAGAAGGAGAGCAACAAAAGCACTAAACTAAAGGGATACTTGACCTTGGTTTTGGGAAACCATTGCTTTAGTCTGGTTTGATGGAAGTGGTCACAAATCTTAATGTGTTCTCAAGACGTTTGTGAGAGAACATTGAGAGTTTTGGCGAAATTTCACTCTTCCTGTACTTCATCACTGAAAATGGATGTTCGCAGAGGTATGTACTGCCAAGAACAGATGACATGAATAAGGCTGATTGTGAAGTGAGGGATATTTTTCTAAGGCAAGATAGGTTTTATGGAAGCCTAGTAAAGAGGCATGACCAAATATTTGAACTGAATATCCGATTGCAACTCTGTACATTCAATTTGAAAATTTTGCAGGTAAAATATTTGTCAACTGAAAATGGAGTTGCACATGTAAAAAAAAAAAGATGATTTTTTTCAGCAACCTTGAAACTTATTGTCCAAATCCTTTATCAAAATGTAAAGCAAGGATGCACATTTTTCACTCTTCATAGGACTGTATTTAGGCGATGTATGAAAATACCTACCATTGTTTGCCATAACTAGAGCTTGCCACAGCTTTCACCTTGAAGATGCATGTCTAACACATTTAAATGAGTGGTCAAATCCACCCAAAATGCAAAATCTGTGAGCAATTTTTCATCTTCAATTTCTGGCACAAATTTTCCTTTTGATGACATAAATGACTTGATTTCATTTTGCAAATCATAAAATCTTATTAGCATTCTACCCCAACTTAGCCAACTTACTTCAGAAAAGCAAATGATGTCCCCATAATCAGTATCCATACCTTTAAAGAACTGCTGAAATTTGTGATGATTCAGTCCCTTGGACTTTATGAAATTCACAGTTTTGATGACAATTTACATGATGCTATTCATTTTTAAAGCTTTCGCGCATAAATCTTCTTGATGTACAGTGCAGTGATATTTCATCAAATGCTAGTGGCAATTGCCTGATCTTCCGTTAATTTTATAATTTCCTCTTTTTTACCAGCCATCACTGGAGCACCATCACTAGCTATACCAGATGTTTACAAGGGTTAAAGACAGTCACTTTAATGTAAATTTTAGTACTTCAAACTAATCAAGAGATTTAACTGTGTCTTTTAGTGGCACCAAAGAAGCCATTTCTTCAGTGCCTTTATCTCTGTTATCAATACCTCTAATAATAATGGCAAGTTCAGCCATATCTGTAGTGTCAGTACTTACATTTATTGTGAAAGTTTTAAACTTTGGAATTAGCAGCTTTATTCTCCAAATTTCTTCCAATAAATTTTCCTTTTTCTTCAGTTCACCTGGCTATAGTCTGGTGAGACAAACTGATTTTGGAAAAATCTTTTTTTTTTTTTTTTTTAACCAGGACAAATTGTATCTGCCATGCTTTCCATACATTGCTTAATAAACCCACCATCAGTAAATGGTTTTGATTTTTAGCAATCTGATTTGCTATCAATCACATAACTAGTTTTTATGATAGAGTCTGTTTGAGCTGTAACTGTTCAAATAAATTTTGTTGTGATACAGACATTTTCAGTTCCACTATTTTGTCTTTCTGAAACATTCCTTGATACACATCGAATTTGGCAGCATGTTTTTGCATATAATGTCTTTTCAAATTGTAATCTTTGAAACCTGACATGATTTCCTTGCAAATTATGCATAGTGCCATATTATTTGTCTCAACAAAAAAGTACACATCTGTCCATTTTTCATTGAACACTGTTCCTTCATCCATAATTTTTGTTTCTTTGGGTTCTGTTTTCTTTCGAGACAACATTAGGAGACAAATATTTTTATTGGTAATCACTGCATTTTATTTACAAAGCAGAACAATTAAATTTAACTTGTAATACTGAATGTGTGTGGCAGGCATGAGAGGTGGAGTTAGCACTGCCTGCACCCTTCCTTGTCCTGGTTTCAGCTGAGACAGCATTAACAGCACACTAATAGTTTGATTGTTGCGGAGTGATGGGTACCTGCCAAGGGCTGGGTCTGGCTGCTTGGTGGAGAAGAGCTGTCACCATGATGGTGTGGGGCATTATTAACTGTCTCAGGCTGTGTGTGGTCCATGGTCCAAGGGGTTGGACGCATCTAGCTTAAGGTATGGTCTGTAGTATCAGTTGGGATGTATTCTTTCTGTGGTTTGATTAGCAGCATGTTAGGAACAGTATGATGTTACCCTCTGTACAGGATCCAGTCTTCTGGACAGACTCTCATGCCTTGTTTGCTTCACTACCTTTTGCTGCTTCCCACAATACCATTCTTCCCCTATGTAGTTTCTGTTGCTGCTGTTCCTGTCTTGTTTCACATAGCTTTATCTGTTAGCATTAGTCTAAGCTGCCTTTCATTTTCCCCATTCTGGCTTTTCCATTCAAGTAATTAGACATTATTCCCACTGGTGCCTTGGTGACAGCATGGAGAACCTTGAGCGTGTAGGGAAAACTAACTCTTCATACTGAATGCTTGCTTCTCCAGTTGTGTATAGCACTTGAGAATAGAGGGTGTTTGCTTGCTTGTGAACTTGTGCAAAATAGAGACTTGACTGCAATAAAAAAATTAAGAGGACTTTTCCTCCAGAAATATGCCTCCTCCTTCTGAGGTCTTACTGCTTGTGGTCTGACTGCAATATTTCTTGACTGAAATCACAGTGATTTCAGGTAGACAAAAAGATCAGAAGTAGCACCTTACTGGCACACATACATACAACATAGATATGCTACATCTCAAACCTGTGCTATGAAATTTCAAACAACGCTATTTATTCACTTGTCTCACTCATATATACTTAAAACTATTTGTGAGACATTTTCTGTGAAGCCTGTTATAGACAATAAGAAGTTGGCAAACAGAATCCAAAATCTAGATCTTTTCAAGGTTGCCCAGTTCCCACTTATAAGTGGTACTATGATAGTTCACACTTCAAGAGTGAGGGGAGGGGTGAAATAGCTAGGCTGTCATGTCATTCAAATAGTCTGGAAAGACTCTCTGCCTTTATGGCGTATCAACAGTCTCTCCTCCACATCATTAGATGTTTTCCTGTGTGACAAGAGGTAGGAGTGCATTGAGTGCAAAGCAGCAGGAGGACAAGAAAGCTAGCTGATGTGGATACCAAACTGTTCATTTGCCATTGACATGAACCAAGTGAATCCACACAGTGTGACAGAGGTGAAACTTCAATAGCAAGTCTCCGGCAATCGGTATGTGAAGCATAATAGACCTGTAAATACTTTGACACAAACAAAAGAATGTGTGCCTTTACTACTGTGTATTACTTAATTTGGGTGCTGAATTGCAGTTATCTTTGTAAGTACAGTCCTACCTATGCCTGACCTGTATGCTCTGGTTACAAATAGATGTTTAGCAACACATTTATCTGACTTTAAATTTACAACATTTTTTTAAAGATCATTACATCTTTAATGCAGATCATAGTTTCCTATTACTCATTAAAACAACTAAGGTGAAGTGTCTTTGACCAGTAATGGAAAAGTAAGTTTTCACGTATAGTGGATTTTCATTGCAAAACTAATATGTGTTATTAACTACATTTGTGTTTTGCAATTGATATGGTATCACTTTGTTGCATGCTTGTTATGTATGAAGTATTTTTAATGCTTTTTCTTTTTTTTTTTTTTACTGCATCTTATAGGCAGTAAAAGAGTGGGTTTAAAAAAATAGAGAAGCAGTTTTGTTTTTAGAACACTACAACAATATATAGAAGTGATAGCTGTACCACATTTCTAATAGCTGAGTTGAATCATATTCTTTTCCTCTAATGGCATGCGTAATTGCTCTAGGTTTTCAGGCGTCCTTCACCCGCACTTATTTAGATTAGTGACTGATGCATTTCCATGGAAACCTGCATCAGGGAAAAAAAAAAGTCTCTTGGTACACTGTGGAACTGAAAGGATGTGGGCTTTGAGTCTCAGCCTATAACTTGTGTGAAATAAGACTTCCTATTTGTGGTCAAATTGATTGGGATTTTTTTTTTTTCCCCCTGTTCTTTAAAAAGAAGAATTGTTTTTAGCAGCATTCTGTATGAAAATTTAGAAGACTTGTCAAATCCTATAATTCTTGAAAAGCTTCAACTTTTTTATGTAGTTCAGGTAGCATATTTTGAGGTGATGTTCTGGAATGTTTTTCTATGTGTGGATGCAGAAGCATACAAAACTCAAGTAAGCTGATTAGAAACTATGGCTGAAAAGTCAAGATGCATGAAGAGAGTTCATCTTGGAGGTACTGTTTGTGGCTGTAATGATGAATGGCTATTTTTTGAAGTGGGGGTGGGGGAAATGGAAGGGATTTATAGAGAGAGATTAGTGACCTCAGGCAGTAAATATTTGGAAAATGCGGGTATTTTAAAAAACTTTGTATGGTACTATATTTTTTTTTTTCTCAATATCTGGTGTGCATACTTAACATGCACTAGCTAACATATAATATCTCCCTAGTAATCTTATTTTTAATGCTTTCTTAGGAAAAGTTTGTTCTTGTCATTCTCAGCAATTTATTCTACTTTTTAGTTGTGGTTAAAGTTCCAGCAGATCGTAGATTTGTGTTCTTTTAAAGCAGCTACTATTATCTGTCTGCACAATGCTGACCCGACAAATACTTTCTTCAGGTTTTGAAACAAAGAAATATTTTCAGATTTTTCTATGTTTATACTCCAGTCACTGTAATTATTTTGAATAGCTATGTAACTTCTCCAAATCAGTGGTCAAATTACAGTTTCTCATGTGGTAGCTCTTCATGTTTTGAAAATTAATTAGCCTGTGCTCTGACCCTGAAACCTGTGTTTAACTTAGATTGAACAGCCATCAACATGAAGTATCTATATCTGTATGTATATATTATTTCTGTACATTTATTTAATATGCATTGAGTATTACATTATTATTATATCCGTACGTAACTGTATCTATATATTCTGATGGAGCTTCACAGTTTAGTACATAATGCTCTGTTCTCTATCACCCTTAAAAGCAACACGGTGCTCCTACGTAATTTGCTGCTGTAGTACCTCTGCATTTTGTACATGTGCAGGAGTGAGGCAAGGAAGGAGTTCTTCCTCCAGATCAGGAAACTGTAGGTGCCTCTGCATCTCCTCGCTCCACCCAATCTTCCCCTCCACAGTCCTGTGTAAACTCCCATACAACATTGCTTAGCAACATTCTGCTCTGCTAATCTGAGCTATTTGTTCACACTGACTGAAATCATAATGTTAAATTATAAGTTATTCTGAGGCACTTACAGTAAAAGTTGCTGAGTATTCCTTTGCGTTTCTTTTGGGTTTTCGTAATGGCACACTTTATCTGCAGTGAAATTGAGGCTGGAAAGCACATGTGCACAATCAAAGGAGAGGGAAAAAAAGGACACTGAATGAAGATAAAAAATTGGCTTTTCCTTGATTATTATTTAGTGTTATTTTGTTCTTAAAGTCATCTTCATCTTATACTCTTTTAAGTACTTGTCACGCCATGCTTTTATGATAGGGTAACCAGATTGGGCGAGAATTGGGAAAACTACGAAATGGAAGGACAAAGTGAGAATATTATCTTGTGGGACATTTTTACTAAAATCTGAAATATTGCAAGAGGTTTGAAGGAGGGGGGAATAGAAGAAAATAAGGCACTCCTTGGTAAAGGAAAGGGAAAGTATTCTTCTGAGCTGATAAATGAGTTCTTCATAGGTCTAATCTAGTAGAAGAGTGAAAAACTTGCTCCCAGTATCCCCACTGAGCTCTCCGAGCACTCTACAACCTGTTTGATGACAGGAAGATGAGGCCTGTGTGGAGCTGGGATTGCTAGCTGGCTGCAAAGCTAGCATACTGATGGGTTTGAAACCATAACACCTCTGGGAGTGTTACTGTGAAAAAGGCTGGGAGGTGCTTTGAACTTCTTGCATGCCTCCCTTACACAGGTGACTGCTTCTTATGTATTCAGAATGTTATCCATTATTCAAGTGTGAGAATTTGACAGATCGTTGATCCTGAATGTGTAATCAGTAAGGCTTCAACAAGGCTTCTGTAAGGATGATGGTTGAGGGCAAACACTTGTATCACCATTGATGAAAAAAGTCCATAAGAACTCTTGTTGAAATCTGCTGTACATGAAAATTAATGTTTAAAATTGAGTAGAACAATGGCTTTTCAGGCCTGTGTTTTTCCTTACGCAGCCCCAAACAGATCTCCATCTGTTCTTTCCACCTTAGGGTGCAGGATGACCTTCAAAGCGGTTGGTTATCTTGTGTGACTGTAAATACATCTCAGGTAAAAATACTTAGTGTGCTGTAGACTAGAGCACAGTTTCTGCCACACAACCAATACAGAGTTCCTTCACAAACTTCTAATGCAATCTTTCTAAATTTAAGGCAAAGTCACTAGAAGTTACCCGCCACTCTGAAACAATATTAAAAACCATCATTTACAGTTCACATTGTGGTGGCAAATTCATAACTGTGTGAAAATGATAAAATGATATTCTTGTGATATTGTTTCTTGGCTGAGAGTAAATACCAAAGCTGGCTCTACAACAGGTAGAAGTAACCAAAACTAGAGGGCTGTTATGATGGTTTGGTTGTGATCATGATTGCTGTTGTTGTTCTGTGACATCTGAAGATATGTTGAGCAGGGGGAGTGTCAATTAATGTCACTTTTTGAATGTTTGTGAGAAATGTGCGACTGAGATGTGCCTGGCACCTCCCAAGTTGGTGACTGTTCTGATCCAGTTTCACGTAGCTGCGCCTTGGCTTAAAGCCGCAGAACTTCAGCTCTAGAAGTAAATAAATTCTGCTGTCTGCGTAGAGTGTAGTGGGAACTATGAGAAGCAGGGCATTTACTTAATGAATGAGACAGATATTGAGTTCTGAAACGTTACTTGAGTGTTTGTTTTTACAATATTTATTTACTTTGTTTACTCTAAGTATTTTTAGTTTTCAGGTTGAGTGTGGAGAAAAAGAAGGCTTCTTCCCTGTAAATGTGCAGAGGTGATTTTTGTTTGCCCCCCTCCCCCCTTTTTTTTTAATTTCTCCCTTTTTAGTGCAGAAAGTGTAAATAGAGGTAGACTGAACAATATGTTAGTGTATTAGCACTGACTTCTGCAAAGTCTTTACTTTGTTCACATCTGTAAGCCTGCTTTCTCTATTTGCAGCAGTAGCCCCTGCTGCTCGAAGATGCATATTCTTGACTTAAAATGTGTAAAATACCAAAAGTTAATGTTTGCGTAAGGTAAAGTGTGTGCAGGAGCAGTGAGCTGGAAGATGGGGACTGCAAAATTGCCATCCACAAAGTGTGAAGAGTTAGAATCCCACTGTAGAGCAAACAACTAAATTTCAATTGATTGCCGCCCTTTTGGATTATGCTGCTGCTATTTGTCACAACACAAAAGTAACTCATGAGAATATTTTCAGAGGAGAAGGAAAATATGAAATAAGGTGTGATGATTTCAATCTTCTGTACTACAAATCAGTTCCAAAGAATTGGAATGTTATACCTCAGCTTTGTTGTTGAACAAACCATCCTGACCTTCAGGACAAGTAACATTTGCAACAAATGATATTGCCAGAAGGCAACAGGTCAAGATTTCTATGTTCTGTCTAAACTGGAAAAACAAGTTGCCTTCTTACATGTTCATGGGCAATTTGGAATTGACAGTGATAACTGTTTTTTATAAAGTATACATATTTTCAATCCATAATAAAGGGATAAGCAAAATGCATTTAAGTTGCTTCATTTTGGACATGATTTTGTAAAAAATTGCACGTTTCAGGAATGATCTAAGTATGTTCTAATTAATCAACTCCCTGGTTGGTTGCTAGAGTCTTTGAAATCTCTCTGGCCCAGGTCAACATCCATCTGTTTATAAGCAATAAAGTCTGAAAAGCCTTGTAAATCCTGTGGAAAAGGAGAAAAAAAAAAGTCCTCTCTCAATTTGTTCCCTCTGATGACATCACCCAGACCTGTGTCTGTGTCTGTTCCAGACAGCAGGTAATTTAACCCCCTGTTTCAACTGGGACCATGCACACAAAACTGCCTTCTGGCATCTGGAGTCAGATTAACTGTTCTACTGCAGATGGGTCATAAATTGGGGGCAGAGGTACTGAAGACCTGAAGAAAGCACCAGGAGAACAGGGAAATATCTAGAGATCACTACCACATTTTGCAAATATTCTGCAAATGAAGGAAGAGCCATGCAAGAACATGTTCTGTCTGCTCTGCCTGTTCTGCAAAAAAAGAGAAGAATTTGTTCTGAAATAAAATCTAGCTAACAATGTTCAGTCTACCTCTATTTCTACTTTTGGCACTAAAAAAAATGGGGGGATTTTTAAAAAGAAGTTAAAACAAAAATCTCGCTCATAAAATTTGCCTCAATTTTAATTTACATTTGACTTTGCTTTGACTTTGATATGATGCAGTTACAAGCAAATGAAGCCATGTTCCCATTCAGATTTAAACTTCAGCAAGAGAACTGTGTACATAAGTGGTGACCTGGATGTTTTCCTCTGCAGCCTATTCTAGTGAACCTGATTTAGCATGAGTTTTGGAATAGGTGACCTCCATTGGTCCCTTGAAACCCCTACAATTCTGTGATTTTGTGACCATGTTTCAAGGATCCCGATTCCCTGTGGTCAGCTCTGTAAGCCCCATTCCAAAATAGAATAAGAACCAAATGTTTCAGCAACTCCTCACTATTTTATTAAGTATTAACTTTTTTCATAAACTATAGAGAAAATTAATGACCTGGAAACCAGTGTTCCCAATCATAACTCTTTCTCCAATGGATCCAACTTACATACTTCAGTTATTAAAGTTTCTCTTGCAAGCAAACTTGCTGATTCGCTACATTGATCAGTCATTTCCACATCCTTTGTTAGTAAGCCAATTCACTATATTCCAGCTAATCTTTCTCTAAGGGTACAGAAGGAAATCAACATCAGTCTTCCTTTCCTTTTTAAAGGAGTTGGTGGGGGGGGGGGGGAGGGGAAAGCAGAGGGCATCCAAGGATTTGCTATTCCATTCAAATCTAAAATCTTCAAATACCAGATAAGATTTGCTGTTTCTCAGTTTCAACTGAAAGAAAAATTGGCTGAGAACATCACGTAAACTGAATACTAAGATTTTAGAAAGTTGTCAAGAAGCTTAAAAAAATCCAACAAATTCAAGATTTTCTTCAGTTTACCATTTATAATGATTTTATCAGATATACTTCTTGATAATATTAGTTATTCCCTTCTAATGAAGCATCAATGTTATTGTTTCAAATTTGTAAAGACAAGAGAAAGATGACATGTTTCTTTTGAATACTTGGGTGATCTACATATTCAGATTTCCATTTTGAGAGTTTTAATATCCCTTTAACAGAAACAGACTTCACTTCCATTCACTGTCTATAAATCTTATGAATTCCTTATTAAGTCCAGCTTTGGAATTTTAAATAGTGATATTCAAGAGGGAGCAAAATCCTGGTCCAGATTTTAAAGACAGCGCACTGGAGGGCATTATGCTCTGATCCCTTCAGTGCACCACCTTCTGGTCTTGAAAAAGGAAGGTTCCTATGATCAAATTGTTAGAGACTAATTCCATTTATCTTTCTGGTTCATTATTTTATATTTTTATACAGATGTTTAGAATCCAGGAATCTGCTCTGCTTGATTTGGAGGAGGATCCCCGAACTTAACATTTTCTAAGTCTCAAATAACTGCTCAAAGAAAGAAATATCAAATATGACATTAAACAATTGTGTTATAGGTCTGAAAAACCTTCCTGTTTTTCAAAATTCTGCTGTACAAAACATCATGGAAAATCGATTTTAATGATTCTCAATTTTCTAAGGAAAAAAAGGCATAAGAATAGAAAGATTTCACCGAAAAATCCATTGAGATTTTAGAGTATGTGGTGCAAAGAAGAATTTTGTTTGTTTTTTTTTCTTTTTTATCCAGTTATTTTCTAGACCAAAGTTCATAATGTGTCTGTCATCAAGAAAATCCCTTGTTACTTGGAAGTAGACTGCATACTGAGCTCGCAATGAGTTAAATTTGTAAAAGTATGGAAGTTATGCTTACAACACACAGAATGGAAGGAACAGAGTAACTTCTGTGCCAAACTCTTTTGTCTTCCTAAATGTGACATTTATTTCTTTAATACGTGTTTTCATACATACTATATATTGTATTCTCACCTAAATAAAAAGTTTACAAAGCTTTAGTTATGCTGTAACTGACAGCAACACTGAGGGTGCCATTTATAGGTGGTGGCCTTTTGGTGAAGCACATGAGTAGTTAAATTATAGGATATGTCTTTGATTGATTTGGTCACATAAAATGACATTATTTTGACCAGCACATAATACGGTATTATTTTTCCCACAACAGGAGAGGCTTGTGATATAATGAAGTGCTGAGTTTTCTTAAGAAATGGGAAAACACGTAGGTTGAGATGAGGTTTTAGGACAATAATGTCCACCCTAAATTAGGTCTTTTTGAGCTAGAAAACATGCTACATATTTTGCATTTGGCTTCCTCTAAAATAGAGGTAATTTGGCATCATTTAGCATTTTGTATTGCAAATATTTTGTATGCTAGTATACTTGGGACTGAAACATAAATGTTCTACATAGTGATATTTTCAATTCCATATACTTTTTCCTCTTTTTTTTTTTTTCTTTTCACTGCAGAGTCAACATTTTTTTATGATACGATTGGAACAGTTTTAGGAAAGGCTCTTGTTGCAGAATGTCTGTTAACCTCACGTATTGTCTGTGTACCTGGCAGTAACAAAGAATTTTAGACCACTTTCCTGAGCTTTGGATAAATTTTGGTCTAACCCTCAACATAAATAGCTGCAAAAGCAATTTTTCCCCAGGAAGTATAAGAGGGTACACAGTGCAAGCCTTTGCCTCCTGCCACTGCTGGGTATTGCCTTCTATCAGACTCATGCAGAGTGCTGTATCTGACCTTGTTTCAGCAGAGAGCATCTCCAGCTATCTATGGCGGTAATGAAACATCTCTCAGAGTTGTTGCTGGGGAAAAAGGAAGAAAGAAAAGCTTTCTTTTTCATGATGGTGCCAAGCTGTTGGATTTACTTTGGCCAGCAGAACAACAAAATCAAGGATTTTGGCTCTCATTTTTTGAACTTTTTTTTATTACTCTATTTGGGTTGAAAACCATTTCTTACTGAAAACCGTTTCTTAAAATCTGCTAGCATAATGAATGCCCTAACTTGATTGATTGGAGTAGCAGTATGCCCTGCCTTTACCTTTCTCGATCACTTTGTGATATTTGTCTCTCTGATACCACACCTAAAGGAAGCAGTTGCTCTTTCATTTTCTCTGCCCGGCCTGTGCTCATGCAGATCACTCGAAACCCTTCCCTCAGCACTGGTAAGCAGTCTGATGCGAACCCCCTGGCAGAGCAGCCCCACGCAGTTTCCTAGGAAACACGATCTCTGAGATGCCCTGTGAAGAGCAGCAGGGAAAGTACAAGAAATGAAGGCAGTTTCTTTGGGATTTTTACCTAGTTTACTACTCTTCTGAACAATATCAAGTATGTAAGCAATCTACTGCAAATAATAGCACCGCTGTGGTGTTTGAGTTCCCTGTCATAACGTACTTACAGTAGTTATTTGCTAATCATTGAAGAAACAGAGCAAGAAATGAGTTATCTATCTGTGTGGATTATGTCTTCCCTTTCAAGGCAGTAATTTTCAGCCTTTCATTATGCTGTCTGTAGGCACTGCTGGAGGCCTACGGTCAGTTCCGAGGCTTACACAGGGAAGTTGCAGGGAAGTCACATGGGTATTTCTCAGTTGAGGAAAACCATTACTACTCCTGAAGTGGAAGAAGAGGAGGATATATCATCTTACTGCTTCATCTTCGTAGTGATCAACCTTGTTTGACCCTATAAATTATATTCAGAATGGCAGGATTTGAATCTGTTACTGAGATCTCCACAACAATAAAACATTCTTATAAAAGAAAAAGCTAGGTGTTTATTCTTCGTATGACCCCTAATACACAGCACAAAATGCTTATGTCTGCTGCAACTCCGTTTGCTTCAGTGATGAATAGACCAAGAAAAAACTGGCCACGTTACTTTTTTCCTTTCTATGGCTTTCTGTACTAGGGCTCACATTGTTCCTAGATGGCTTATTAATTGAGACAAAGAAAGTCTCTTAGGTGGCTTATTGACTTCTTTTTTTTTTTTTTTTTTTTTTGGGTAGCAGAAAGTAGGGAGATTTATGATGATATGCTCCTATGGAAGATATTTTCTGTAGCTGTAGAGAAAGCCTTGCTTTTGCATAAAATGGTCTTTAGTCTGTGAACATCAGTGCATCACTTCTGAGAGTTGTTAGCTGTGACCCTATTCCAGTGCTTGATGCCCAGGTATGTCCTGTTGCTTTAGCCTAGACATGGAAAAGGCCTGTACTGAGAAAGTCTTGTAGCCATCTGGGGATAATAGAAAAAATCGTATTGGAGTTGCTCTAGTAAAATGTAGGCTTCTCAAGAAGTATAGAAATCTAGAATGAAACATCAGTGTTCCTTTTTTTTTCTTTCAAAGGAAACAAAACTAGAGCAATTTTGCAAACAACGGTGTTTCGTTCTAGAATAACTTTTGGTCTGATCCAGTTTCATGCAGTAACTTTTGGCTGTGGTGAGAGATGTTCGTCTTGGTCATGATGCAGGAATATACGTATTACTAAATAATGTTTTTCTAGACCTTGTCCTTTATCTTCTCAACTGTCCATAAGAAATCCTTAAGGGTTTCCTTAAGGGACTCCAGCAGTGGTGATACTAGGTTACTATATAATATACTATACTATAATAATAATATATAGTACTATAATATATAGTATAGTATATTACATAGTACTATAATATACTATATAGGTTACTAGCCTTGGGTGGGCCAAAATTGCTGCAAAGCAAAACAAATTCAGAAATTTATTACACAGTTACTTATAGGTACCTTTTACTGCTGGACTGCTTGGTCAAATTAGAGAAAGGACCCTCTAAGTGCTTTTTTTTTTTTTTTTTCATTAGCCTGTTCATTATGATGTCATCTGTATTTATGCTGCGTAATAAGACAGACTGGAATCTGAGTCAGGGTTTAGGGGAGGAGGGTAATTAAAGAACTGTAGGGTTTACAAGGGAACTTGGGAAACATACCACTTAGCCTTGAGTTCAGGGATTTGTGAAGCTAATAGGTTCCCAGATAATCCCTGTGAATGCAATTACACACAAAGAGGCGGGGGAAGGTAGAGGACCGAGAGCGACAGGGAGCAGATACAAGCCTCAGCTGAAGAGTGCTGGCTTGGCAATACTGAGTAGCTGAACAAAGCTATCTGCCTTACAGCATTTTGCCTTTCCTCCCACTCCCACACAAAATTTGTGTTTGCTAATAGCACTGAAATATCACACTATGGAAAACAGTTGCTGCAGAAGAAACATCTGGTTCCACAAGGCTCAAGCAGTGGCATGAAGTGCAACAAAAAATTCTTCATCAAACGTTGTTTCTTTAACAATTTTCAGCCAACTTCTGAAAACACACCAGTGGTAAACAGTTAATGAAATCCAGGTTTATGTTTTTCTATGTGGCTTCTGGTCATGTCTCCTGATAATAATCTGATTTTTTGGATGATGTGAAAAATAATATTGCTTGATGGGGGGCAGACTTTATGCAGGTCTTTTTTTCTTCACATCACAGCAAGAATTTGAATTTTGAAGCTAACTTTGTTAATTTAGCAACAAAGGTGTGACCCATAAAATTCACAGAATCCCGAATAGCACGTTGAGAGATACAGTCCTACAGTGAGCTACTTCAAAGACAAATCTCTTTGAGCAGCTGTCATGTAGCCTTGGGTACTGCTGCTGCTCACTACACTTATAGCTCTTACCCTGTGAAAGACAGTGTGGTGTCCTGCAGCCCTTCAGCTGATTCGCTGCCTGGTGGAACTGATGTTGTACGTAGATAGGCATCAGGTGGCTCCTGCTGCAAGCTGGATCCTTTTTGGCTGTTCTGGAAAGGCAGGGGGTAAGGGCAGTAGGAGTTGGAGTCTGGGATAAAAGTAAGGTGTCTTTGGCAGAAAATACTGCTTGGAAGTGAGTGATGAAGGGACTGAATATGCATAAATAAGACTATCTGATAGGAATAATACTTTAATTGGCATTTTCTCCCTCTTTGACTATCCTGTAGGAAGGATGCTGGCTGATCTACACAAAATTTGTAAATATTTCTGATTATTTTTGTTGTTGTTGTTTTGTATTTGTAGTACAAAATACCTCTTGTATCTTGAAAATTATTGCTCCAGTATGAAGAAGTAACTTGCTTACTCTGTCAGCCAGCTGCCAACTGCATGTGTATTTTCAGCCATAATTCCTCTGTATTGAGTGTGTACTCGTATTTATGTCTCCAGCTGGGGACGTATTGAAGTCCCACAATCCAGTTAAGAGTCAGCTGTACTGATAAAAGTAAGGAAAGAGGCCTTTTTGTCAATTTTGTTTTCCCAAGCTCTGTCCCCCAGTGCTTTCTTCTGTACTGTGCTCCTTGACTGTGTTTAAAGCCTGCCATCCTTCTTTGATGTATTTTTTTCTCCCTGCAGTCCAGCACTTGGTCATCTGACAGCACTACATCTCAGAGTAATGTTTAATATCCATAAAAGTTGTGACATAGATATGGTGTACCTCAAGGGCTTTGACTGGCTTGGAGAACTAAGAAAATTTGTTTGGACTGAACCAGAAAGTCCTCCAGTGAAAAACTCCTGGGCCATACAGATGAGAATTTCGTGGTTGCAAGATAAACCAGAACATTTTCAATGTGATTTTTGATGTCTGCTAGGCTAATAATTTGATGGCATTTGAGAATCAACCTGTATTTATGTAAGACTTTTTCCTTCCTCCAAAAACACAGTTTCTGCATAACTATCTTCCCATAGATGATAAAGCAAAAGACAAAGGGGCCATACTAACTAGTTTCTGAGGAAAAAATGAATACCCTAAGCATCCATAAGGCTGTTCTGTACAAATGCTATGAATTTACTACATCTAGAATTGGTTGTTCAGACCACAAAAACATCTGTTAAATTTTCAGAATTTGCATAGATAATTAACATGTAGGAAATATGCCCCTCATGATTAAATAATATTTCTGAAATGTTTAAGTCTTCAAAGCAGATGAGGACGCTCCCCTTCTGATCAGATAAATGAGGAAGATATATATGCACTTTTTTATTTGTAGGGGAAAAAAGGGACATCTCAGCTGTGCAATAAAGCTCCTGGTTATATATACACAGAAGAAGCAGTGTTCAGTAAGGAAACATCCAATTTTCAGTGTCCTGAGAAGCTGTCACAAGATTTCCAGGCAAATTTTGCTTTCAAGAATTGGAACAGGCTGCCCAGGGAGATCGTGCAAGAAATATGTAGATGTGGCACGGAGGGATGTGGTCAGCAGGCGTGGTGGGAATGGGTTGGTGGTTGGACTTGGTGATTTTGGGTCTTTTCCAACCTTAATGAATCTATGATTACTGTTGCAAAGGCAGAGTAAGGCTCAGAAAATTGACACTTTTTGAATGACAATCGTAAAGCTACCAAAGAATATTCCTTGCTTTCTTTTTTTGTTTAAGTTTTATTCTGTATGAATGCTGCTATTGGTAGTAAATTTGTTATGTGTTTTCCTGTCATTCTGAAGAAGAATATGACAAAAAATTACCTACTTCCTGTACAATATTTTTGTCCTTCCCTGAAGGTATAATTTATATATGCATTTTGTAATAGTCTTTCAGTGTAAACCTTTTAGGTTATGATATTTGCTGCAGAAGCAGAAGAAACCACATACTGGAGTAGCATCTGTATCTTTGACATATGCTTGTTTGGTGCTTTTCAAGATACCCAGTCAAAAAATAAGAGAGCATCTTTCTGAAGAAGATATATGTTTAGCTCTGTTATCTGCCATTCTATAAATACTGTTCTAAACTACACCGTTAGACTGTTACACAGCCATTGGACATGGGAACTGTTTCAGTGGGATGTGTGGTTTTGTTCCTTGTGTGGTGTTTTTGTTTTGTTTTCTCTTGTTTTTCTTAAGAAGAGGATGAATATCAAGTTTTAATGTATTTGAGATTTTAAATGCCTTTTCTTGGTGGATGTGTTGTTGCATCATATTCTTTGATCATCCTGTTTTCAAAATACAGTTTCTTTCTATTTTTCTTAATCCTTTTGAAAAAAGGAAAAAAGTTTGTTGGATTGTTTGCTTTTGCTGTATAATGCTAGTACAAGTCTTATAGCACTATTTATTTGATTGATGGAAATCAATGTGGGCACCTACTTTTCCCCCTACCCTCTTCTCTATCTGGCTAATACCATGACTGAATATACTTTCATTTTGTGTGTTGCATGTGTGTATTTAAACAAAAAAATACTCATTTGCTTTTTTTGTTTTGTTTTGTTTTGCTACTTTTCAACCTTTCCAAACTGTATTATTCTTTTTTTTTTTTTTCATATATTTTGTTTCTTTCTTCTTTTATTTTGCTTCTTAGTCCAAGAATGTTTTTACCCCTGAGAATGGGGATAGAACATTCAAACTTAGAAATAATAATAAAATAATTAAACTGTGTATATACATTATATACCCAGTTTTATTCAGATGGTGTATATGATATTATAAAATAATATCTCAACACAAATGTCAGAATTTCTTCAAAACTCCTAGAGACCATATTAATTCATTGTAATTTTTCTTTATTGACATATAGCAGAAAGTCAACTTTGAAATTGATACTGAAAGCAATGCTTGATTAAAAGGTATAGGAATACTATTAAATGTTCCCTTTTTTTTTTAAGCAGAAACACGAACAGATAGAACAAAGAAACTGTTTAGACACTACACAGTTGGATCCTATGACAGCTTTGATGCTTCAAGGTAAGAATTTTTCTTTTTTGTTGCAATCTGTTTACAAAACATTTCTGAGTTTTATTTGGTACTTACAATTTAGACTTTAGAGAGCAAAAGGAAAGTGGATTGCTAAACCGATCTTCTAAGATATCATTCTACTTCTAAACCTTTTTAGTAAGCCTACTCTTTTCTTATGGGATGGGTTCACAAAAATCCTGAATAACGAAGTAATAACAAATATCACTATTAAGTTTTTATGAGCAGTGAAAGAGATCAGCATTTCACAGAAGCTGTATGTTCTAGCTGTTTCCACAGTCAAAGGCCACTTAAGTTGGGTATTTCACAAGATCAGGCTTTCTGTATCTGTTTGAAGAACCATACTTGCTGGCTAGAAAACCAAAATAAAGTTTTGTGATTTATTTTTCTGAATGATATCTTAGATCCTAAGCAGAAATTAAGCTGCTGGAAATTAGAAATGTTAGAATTTAAATACATTGTTTCAAGTTTCTGCCGAGTATTCATGATTTTAAAGCAGGTATTTCTCCTGCATGTACATACATAGGACGTACAGCCAACTTCTGGTTGGAAATTAGCTGTTGGTGTCTTCTTGAGAAAATTGCGGTGGCATACTGGAATCTCTTACGCTTTTCTCCTGACTGCCTGATTACAGCTTTTCAAGAAAGACACCTTTTTTTGTATGAGAAGAGTTCTGAAATGTGTAAGGCAATGATGGCAGAGTTTCATGTGGCATGTTATCTATTTCAAGAAGAAAAGAAAGTGGTAACTGCTGTTTCTATTATGTGATCTTAATCTCAGTTCTGAGGGTTATTATTTATATATTATATGTAAATTATGCATAATTTCTATGCCAGTTAAACAATTTGGAACAATTTGGAGAGTGGAATTCGTGTCGGATGAAGTTGTTTGGATGCCCAGGGCATCCTTGCCTGTTCCTGCTGGTCAGTGCGTAAAGCTCTGAAAGGCAGAGAGCCCGCTGCTCGTCTGCTGCTTGCAGCCTGCAAATATTTGGAAAATACTAATGCTTTAGTCCCATTGAGTTGTAATTTGAAGAAGTATTGCAATGCTGGTTGAAGTGGGAAGGTTTGGTGGCACAGTGGGAGAACGCACAGACTTGTGGGTGAGATATGATTATCCCATCTTGGAGGGTATGATGTTCCTGTTACAGTACACAGTGTGCTGTAGGGCATCAGCTCTGGCTACTGTGGAGCAGAGAAATCCCATTTCCACATCTTGCATATTGCCCTGCTGTGCTCAGCCAAGTTAACAGAGCTTTGCACAGTGGGACAATGATGTGATTGACTACATAGTCTAATAAGGATAAAGTTGTCAAGAGGAGCTATTATTCTGTGCTATGAAACACGTAAATGTTCTGCAGATCAAGAGAACTGGTTAAAAGTTTCATTTTCAGAGAGACGAGATGGCTTTTCGCAAGATTGTCTGATCATTATTCTATAACCATAGCCTTGTCTCTGTATTTCAGTGTTAACAGAGGTGTTACAGTAAAGCAAAAAGCTGTGGCTATATCAATTGCCTCACATACACCAAATAGTTCCACTTGGAAACCTATCCTTACTTTCTAACAAAAAAATGTTTTCATTTGAAAACGACAAGTTTTTTGTTGTTGTTGTTGTTGTTGTTGTTTCTGTTCTTAAAGTATTGGGTTTGTGTCATGCAACAATAAAGCTCTAACAAATTTACATTGCCTAATTCAGACTACAGCCAGGCAGGAAAGTTGATCAGATAAAGTGAAAAGTTTTCATACACTCCCTAGTCATTGAGCAATCAGATTTGAAGTATATTTAAAATTGTTCCTGATTTTGTCATTAATATCTTGTAATTGTCTGAGAAGTACAAGAGAAAGCAACAGAGTTCTCTTGGCAGCTTCTGAGTAAAGCAAAGTTTTGGAGAAAATTCATTTCCACAGAGAATCTGAATCCCAGGGGTTCCATTTTGAAAAACCATAGTGGTAACCCAGCAGTACAAGTTGAAATTGAAATGGAAAGGTAGGGGAAAGTAGAGTTAATGGGAAAATTCAGGAAATAGAACTGAAAGGTAGACCTGTCCAACACTTTTTTTTTTTTTAAGTGAAAAATGTTAATTTTAGATTTTTTTAATAATAATATATATTTTTTTTAATTAAAAATTGGTAACTGAGTTTCCAAAAAAGAAAATAAATACATTTTTCCTGAGGCATATATAATAACTTGCTGTGACTAGGTGTCTACAGAGAACATATGCCACATTGCAAGGTAACCTTCCTTCTTCATCCTTTTCAAACATACCACATAGAAGAGAAACACCTTTCTGATACTTGCTTTATTAAAACTGTAATACCAAACATGCAATAGCATGAAGTTGAGATTGAGATACTTGACTGAGACTGCAAATCAGCTTTTTGTACATCTAAATGGTAATTTTGCTGTTGCTTATGTATTGTGGCAAAGAAAAAGAATTTGTATTTAAGACTGATAGGAGGTTGGTGTGTCTTGTATTTTGAGTACATTTAACTCCTAGCATAGGCTTCTTCAGAGAGAGGTTGTTAAAAGTGGCAAGCATGATATCAAACTATCAACTGTTTGTGATATTTCCAAGTTAGTATGCTGTTTTGTTTACTTTCTCTGTTATGGTTTCCTATCAAAGTAAAGAAAGAATGCAGGGAAAAAAAATGATGCGACTACTCACAGATAAGCTTTAATAAACATTTGTTAGAGGACGATTGTGTTTATGTGCTAAGAAGAGCTCTGAAACCGAAGTATTAGCAAATCTGACTCAGTTCCTTTCCAGAGATGTGGGGGAGTGAGGGGAAGTCTCTTCACTCACTTTCTCCTTCCTGCTTCCAGGAAGACAGAAACTGCTGAGTAGAAATATTCTGTTCAGAAACCTATATTAATAGGCTTATTCACATGCAGGAAAATATATTGTACATGGCATTTTTCATCTTTAGGAAAATGTGTGACTTGAGTAATGAAAGTTCATTAAATCCTATTTCAGCTTTGCATAAGAAATGAATTATCCATAAATTAATACTCCAGGAAAATGGATAGTATGCTTACTAACATGCAGAAAGGCAGTGAGGCTTCCTTGCCAGTACAAATAATCGTTAAGTATCATACAAATGTAATTTTTGAAACTACCCAGTCTAATGTATCAACTGACTTAAATGCTGAGGGGATGTGTTCGTTATGCAAAAATGATGTTGTCCCTTGAACCTGTCATGTGCTGCCACCGCTGCCATTTCTTTAAAGCGATTTCTTTACTATTTTATTAAAAAC
Organism: Alectoris magna; assembly: GCA_030625065.1. Taxonomy (NCBI): domain Eukaryota; kingdom Metazoa; phylum Chordata; class Aves; order Galliformes; family Phasianidae; genus Alectoris; species Alectoris magna. The sequence goes on from CM060565.1 coordinate 42,499,200, forward strand.
TTTGAATAGCCGATTTCTTTCAGTTTTCTTTAATCCTGTGCAGAGAGATGAACACTGAAGTTCCCTTCATATAGGCTTTGTTGCAATTGCAGATGTTTGAGAGAGGATAAAGCCTCTTATGCTAGGAGGACAAATGGGAATATGCACATGTCTTTGGACGTTCCTCTCAGGCTTCAGCTCTGGAGGCTGTGCTGAAAAATGGGATTGCCAAAGTCTCCTTCTGCGTCCCAGATGGCAAACACAGACAGTCCCATGCCCACACTGGTTGGAGAGTGGCATCAAACCCAAAGAAACAGAGAAGGCATCAAACCCCAGGCTAGAGGCTCCACCTGGTAGCATGCCTTGTAGCCCCAGATAGGAGCAGAAAGCAGGCACAGACAAAAAGCAGATACACCAGTGCAGTTGCAGGGAGATAAGACAGCTCTGACACTTCTCTAGAGTTCTTTGGCTTTCCCTGCTTTTGTGTTCAGTAGTACTTCCAGCAACCATGAGACATTGCTTTTGAGAGCTGGAGGTAAGGGGCAACCTACTGAGTCCCGTCTGGAAAAATATTTGTTTGTGTCTGTCTTGACTAGACTGAGTGGGCAATATTATACACCAGCAAAGAAGCTTCCAGAAAACTATTTGAATGCCTTAAACCAGTTCTTTCATGAAGTCTTGTTGAATTCCAGTTTAATAAGAGAAATTAATACTAAGGCATAGAATGGATGTTGATTTTTTTTTATTTTAATTTAAATGAAAATCATCATAGGTCTTTACAAATTATAATTTTTAATTTGCTTTTTAACATGCAGTGAGGGAATTGATTCCATGAAGATAGGTTAGGGAGTTATTCACTCAGGAAAATCAGAGGGAAGACAAAATTAAGTCAATTAAAATGTGTAAGATTAATTATTTGTGCAATTTCACATGTAAAATATTAGCTACTTTTTAAACGATGTGACTGTTGATAACGTAACTTAGTTTTATTACTTTACAGACATAAATAATATGAGAAATTTCAATAGTATGTAAGGATTGCAAACATGATTTGGTGGAAACACATGATCCAGTTGCCCTCATGGATCTGGGAACTTTACAATACACATGGAAAATTTACTACTGCATTAATTGCATCATCTGCCTGCTTCCTTCAGCAGAATAGTGAAATAGCAGAAGTCAATAGGATAATTGAATTGCCAGCTTCAATGCAATTACAAAGTATATGATATAAATATAAGGTTTAATGTCCCTTCCTTCACAGTCCAATTGATTTTCACATCTTTTTTTTTTTTTTCTTTTTTTTTCCCTAACCACTTTAGCTGGTACTAATCACTGCACAGGAGAAGTTTTCTTGGTGTCTTTTCATGACCTGCTTTTACTACAGCACTATTAAGAAGCACATGTGAAAGGATGTAATAATAAATTTTTTCAAAGGCTGATCGCCACTGAGTTAATGATGGAACTGAATTTATTTGCTTTCTGATGGTAGTTTTATTTTTTTGGATGAAGAAAAAGAGGAAAATTTGATTGTGTAGTCATGGAAGGTATGTGTAAGAAAGCTTAATTAAAAGCTTAATTCATTAACCCTAATGGCCCTGCCTGGACTGCAGTGGCAGCATCCATGTCTCATGAACATAGAAGCTGATGGAAGCAACTCCTTAAAAACCAATTGACGTACAAACACATAACAAAAAAAAAAAAAAAAAAAGAAAAAAAGAAAAAAAAAAAAAAAAAGAGAGAGATCCTTCACAGCTTTATACCTCATTAATTCTCTATTGATGTTGTCATCTGCAGTGTTGGGTACAGTTGTATGAGTTTTAACAGACAGCTCAGAGAGCCTCTTTGGTGCAAATGAAGCTGTCTGTCCCAGGAACTCCACATACCTTGTAGTGCTTTTTATGTTTCTATTTTATAACCTGCAGAGCATACTTGTTGAATACCACAGTCCTTGTCCCAAAGTTGTGTTGTGACTGGGGCTGCCTTAAGACCTGTAGCGTCAGATTTTATACACAAGAATTACACTATATTTTTTTTTGTTTTAGTGAAAACTTTTGATTTGATGCAGAAATACTTTGATCTAATTTGATATTTGGCTTCATGTGGAAATTCTCTTATTGTCTTATTCCTGGAAAATACAAATATTCGTGACTTTATAGATAAATATACATTTAAAATGAATGGAATTTTTTTTTAAAAAAACTCTGTTCCTTGCAAGTCCTGTGGTCCTTAGCACCAGAGAGGAAAAAAAGTTAGCTTTTCCTAATTGTGGATCAGCAGTGGTACCATTCCTGTGTTGCAGTGAATTGAGCATATGTACTTGCTGAGGGCTGCTTACTTGTATGCAGCTATCAACAGCAATCTGTTAAGTCTGGCAAAGGGTTCTTCATGAAAGTTGAAGAGATGTGTAAGATCGGTTGTTATATTTTACATTGTTTGCCGCATTGCTTCTCCCTAGACCTGGAGAGTATGAGGGGAACATTGATAGTGGAGAGGCATTCTTATCAAGAAGAGGGGATTCTGCATTGGTATAACTGGCTGCTTCTGATCTTCTGTTGGATGGCACCAGTTCTGCTGTACTAATATTTTCTATGAGATTTGTACTGTTCAGTTCATCTCTTTCAGGAATTTGAGTAAGAATATGAAAATGAACACTTGTTGCTCTTAAAAAGAGATTGTTTTCTTTTACTATATTCTTGATAGATACATTGACAGTAAGTTGAAAGGAATTTTACAGTATTATTATGTGGTATATATGTATATTTGTTGCAGGAATAGATTTTAAACAATATTCTTGATTTTCTTTTCTCTGATGGAAAGAAACAAACACTATAATATTTTTATTTAAAACAATATATAGCTTAATCTTTGTCAGGGAGAAGGTAGCAGAAATATCTGAAAATGCTCGTACTTGTAGTGTATAGTCACATGATGTAGTGGATGTGTTTACGTTTGAATGCATGTTAAGATTTTAATGATGTAAGATATCTCCTCACATGATACTCTTGGTTCTTTCAGACAGAGAGAACAAGCAGCACTGACCAAATTATGGAAAACAAAGTGTGAAAACTTTTTTTTCCCTGTGTGTATTGTTATTTTATTTCTAAAGATATCTGGGGAGCTTGCCTGATGCCTATTCTGAATGAATATATGATTGCTTTGAGTGTAATAGTCTGATAGTGCTGAAGTGCTCCATTAATGTGTGAGGTAGGAAGACAAGGGCAGCTCGTTTATAATCCTTTATGCCTCAACAACATGAAGAATATAATTTAATACAATTAGGAAAATTAAGTATATGTTTAAGCAGTAATTAAGGCATCACAGTTTTTTTGTGGAATAGGAGGAGATATAAGATGTGAAGTCTTTCATTTACTGTGATTTAACTTCTAATGAAAATGATCTCACTTGCTAATAAACAACTTTGCACTTTGCCTTCACTGCTACTGTATGCTGCTGTGACTGAGTTTTTTATGTTGGTGACTACAGATAATATTTAAAGTAATTGCTAGAATAAGTGGGGAAAAAGGGTGTGTACGTGTGTATGTATCTGAACTGTAATATCGCTTTATTCAAATCTGTGCTATAATTGCATGAAAATGCATGTTAAGATCTACCACAATTACACTTATGTACAATATTCCACAGTGAGTGGTGGAAGTTTCCATAAAGTGGTAAGTCCATTTTTAAGTTCTTTGCTACCTTAACAGTAAAGTTTGTTTAAAGCATCTTTAGTAAGATCCTGCTTTTAACAACCAATGATTTTGCTATCGGTGACTTAAATTTATGATACGTTTTCTAGGCTAGATGGGCTAAATTTTTAGAGTTTAAACAAGAAATGACCAACAGTTTCCAAGAAGAAAGTTAAGAAAAATACGTTGCGCTTCCCAATTTTAAAATTAAAACCGTGTAACCATAGGTACAGAAGATCTTGTTTGTCAAGGCCATGATTACCCATAGGTAATGGGCTATTTCTTATAGAGCCTTTGGTGCACTCAAGTTCTCTGTCACTCCTCTGGCCAGCTGCTGGAGGTGGGGAGGGAATTTAATCAGCAATCCTGAACATTGGGAGGAATAAAGCTTTCTAAAGTAGAGCAGAGAGAAGTAATATATATATGTGTGTGTATGTGTGTGTGTGTGTGTATATATATATATATATATACACAGGAAAAGGAGTGAAAATGACAGAAGGTGAGGACACAAGAAAAGACTGTGAGGGTGTGATACCAGGTTAGTTAGAAGCAGGAGCATAATTACATGCAAGGATAGAGCAGAGGAAAACAGGAGATTAGATGTTTGTTTTTCTGGGAAAAGGAGAACAGTTAAGTTTCTAAGAAATAGTGTTTTACGTTCTCAAGTCCCAGTCTCCACTGTGATGACTTAGCTTCCTCTGTGTGACCTTTAATTCCCCGCTCCACTACACCTTTGGCCACCTTTCTCTCACCTAGTCACTAGATGAGCAAAAGCTGACATATGGTGCCTTTGGTTGTAAGTGTTGCACTTTTAAGTTTTGACAGTCCAAAGGAACAAATAACTGTGGTCTTTCCTTCACAGGGAGCAATAATTTAAATCACTTTTTTCCTCCCTCCAGCCAGAACTTAACAAATACTTGTTTCATTTGCAGAATTTGATCTACAAGGCAAATTTTAAGGGTGGCTGGCAGACATCATCATTTTTCCTGTTAAAAAAAGAAATTATCAAACTAGAAAGAGGTCACTGTAAAGCTCTCTCATTGCACAAAACACTAAGACTGATGAGAGAAGGATGTTTTGTTCTGTTCTAGGACAAAACTGAGGTTCTGGAGTTGCTTTTCTTTGGAGGTTTTGCTCGTCCTGTTTATAAAGGCAGACTTGCTAGAGAGCAAGCAGTAGCTGGTGTCAGGGTATACGCCTGAACGCTAGTCCCGTGTATGGTAGGCTGCTTTGACTTAAACTTGAAGCTTGTATTGCTGATAAATGCCAAGCACCTGACAAATAGAACAATTCTTTATCCAAGTCTTTTGAAACTTACTCTTTCATTGCCAGGAGGTAGATTAGCTCAGTCCTCAGAAGCTGGGGCATGCAAGTGGGGATATCAGATGCAGATGACTGCCAGATCTACCAGCTGAATAGCTGTTGATCTTGCTGGGGGTGCCTATGCACTCTGGCATAACATTTCATCTTTCATCTTCTCTGGAGAAAGAATCTTTAGCCGAAAGTGAAGCCTTTGTTAAAATATATTGACAAAGAGATTATTTTTAAGAGAGAAGCATTTCACTCTAACTGGTTTTGTGAAAAAAACTCCCAACAGAAGATTAATGAAGTAGGGCCTATGTGGAACAGTTTGTGTTATGCTTTAAACCGGCAGTTCCAAAGTTAGACAGTGCAGCACTGTCAGATCCAGTTGCAGTTGCAGCTGTAACAGAGGTGGTTTATATCTGTGCTGTGAACACTTCAAATTTAATAAATTTTGAAATTCACTTAAAATTAAACTCAGTGCAGCTTTAATTAGTCACCCAATTTAGTTGAAATGCTAAGCCAATGTTTCTACTGCCTCTAGTACTTACAAGTATAAAAACTGTTCACTGCCAGAAAGTAAGCTGTAAAACAACCAGCAAGCAAGAAAAGGGGGCAATATGGAGAGATCCCAGTTCCACATTATTAGAAAAGTAATTGCTGGTTTAAATAAAGCAGAATTCTTTCTCTTCATCAACTGGCATGTAAGTGATTTTTCACTATTGCTACCGAAGCCGTGAAGTAAACTGGCCATTCTTTGGCAGAATTTCTGAAAACTATGAAACTGTTAGACAGGAACACTGCCAAGATAGACATTTCTCAAACTTTTTTTGCAGATAAGTAAACAATTCAGAGTAGACAATATAACTGAGGGCTTTGGTGTAATTAGAGATGAAGCAAGGTGGGAGAGTATTTCAGGAAAAAGGTAAGTATGTTGCCTCCTTTTTAACGTTAATGAGGTTGTAAAATAATATGGTAATTAGCCAGGGTTTTTAAAGGGATTTGTGCAAATTAAACACTAATTGACACCTTCCCTTACCTTCCTTACAGAAAAAGCCTAGAATATATAACTTTCTCATTCTTTGCTTTATTAAGACTTTTGGAGAAGAATAAAGTGGGAAAGTGCTTTTGGGAAGAACATTACTCAATGCCTTTGATAATACTTTCTGTGTTTTGAGACAGAATTTCAAACCTGCTTGTAACATACACCTTATACTCCAGCGTCATAAAATTTTACAGGAATTTTAACACTCATAATTAAAGCTAAAACTAAATGTAAAGTGGGATTTTATGTGAAATACTCATGTCTGTAAAATTTAAATGAACTGTCAAGTTACTCAGATTTCTTGTGGCTAGAGCTGCAGTCAGTTTCCAGGAAATGCAGGACAGCAGGAGAATAACTCCTAGAGAGCAGAACATGATGGAAACCCTGAGGGATCCTTTAAAACTAATTTGAAGTTTAAAACTGAAGTCAGGAATGTTGACAGAAGCGTATTCTAGAAACACTAGTCAAGAGATCCTGAGAGAGGCTGATATAACCCCTTGTATTACCATGAAATGTGCCAAAACACAATGACAGTACTGCACAAGAAGAAGGTACATTTGTTTCAGGGAGTTTATAAGGAGTAAGTAATCCGGCTTAGTAGGAAGCTGATGGAATATTGTGGGGAAGCACCAGATGTGCTTGTCCTGCTCTTGCACCCTTCTCTGGTTTTGCCCTTGCAAAAAGCAGAATGTTGGATCTGACCCAGCATGGCTGTACATATGTCATTCTGGCATTAGCTAAAAATGGGAGGAAAGTCCTGTTTGATGCGTGCCAACTCTGAGATAAGCATAGAGATTGATTAGTTAAAAACTAGTTAAAATGCTTCATCAGCTGGAGAAGTTCGTTAATGTTATATATAGTTATGTTTTTCTACATTCACACTATTATCTTAAATCTGAATAAATCTGGATTGACGTCACTGGTTCTACCTTTTTTTCACTTGACCTATTTGCTAACCTTGAAGTTATTTTTCCTTGTTACCGAGGCTGTCTGCAAGAATACTGACTACCTTTAGCAAAAGTATTTGAAAAATTATTGTTTAAAATAAAAGCTGTGGAGAGAGGTAGCATGGTTACTAATAGTGAAAATTACTCATTTTGTGTGAATGCTTTATTAAGATTCTTAGAAAATTCCTCTTTCTGTGTGCTTTGGAGGCAATAAATAGCAGAGGCTAGAACTGCAACTGATTTGGGTGGACAAACAGAATCCTAACAAGGATAAGTATTCTAGTTACTTGCACATATTTGTTCAGTCTGTTTATTTGTTCAAGGCTCATAGTATGAGCAATGAATATTAATATTTTCATGCTGCAGGCTTAGATTGCTCACAGGCTTGATAATTACAACTGAAAATTGCCATTAAGTATCAGGTATAAGTGGAGTGTGCTGCAACCCAAAAGACTAATGTGATTGATGGAGCAGCTGTATGAAGGGTAGGACTCTGCATTATAAAACCTTCGTGTTGTGTGCTAGAATTACACCTACATAAATGTTTCATGTTTAGTTTTCATTTTGTCATGTGTTGTTGTTATTCTTTTAAATACAAATGAAGTTAATTAAAATAAGGGAATAAAGCTTTTCTTTTTTTTAAATCTCATTTTGCCATCCTCCTCACCAGCATGCTTTTTTCCCCCTACTAATACAAATGCAAGAGAATAGTAACTTTACTTTTAAAAATGTTGATAATAAAAAGCCTATATTCATGCATTATACTGTATTCAAGTGTAGGATTGTGACCTTAAACTTGTTTTTTTTCTTCTTACCCTATCCTGAGATTTCTTCATAAAATAAAATCAGATCTTACTGGATGATTTATATTTCCAGGAAGTTGATTTGACTTCCTTTTCTTTTTTTCCATGTCTGTATGTTACTTTACTGGTTACGTCTCAGCAGCTAAAGGTATAAATAGGGAACTCGCGTATTGCTTCAGATTGTCTAATCTCTCCTACAACCCAAAGAATATAATATAATAATATTAAGTTGAATTAAAACTAACTAAAAGAATGTGGACTGATACAAAGATATATAGAAAGTCTCTCTTTGCTTCTACACTGAGAAAAAAATATGTAACTTCTCTGTGTTGTGAAATTTGATGCTTTTGGGTCCTGTATTTCTTTATAATGTCTTACAGTATAAACTCATGGAGGTATATAGCATTGCTCTTCTTTTTAAAATAGATTGCTTCTTGTCCCTTATAGTTGTGGTTAATCTTTTGGGCAACTCTGTCAATCATAGGGCTGAAAAAAAACGCACAATCTTTCCGACTTTCTAAGTCATATCGAATCACTTCGTAACTAATTTATTTTTTTTGTTTTGTTTGGTAACTTAGAGAAGCGCTGTTCATTTTTTTACACAGGTTGTCAAGTATTCAAAATCCAATAAAGACAACTTGATTATTTGTTCAAAAGTATGAAACATCTTTTTAAGTCGAGGAAGTTATACGTGCTGACAGGTTTTACTATCATCTATAATGATGTCATTTTGCAATGGAGACCCATGAAATATAGGAATTAGGAAGTGCCCATAGGTCTCATCTGACATCTTACAGTTTTGCATTTATTAACAGTTGAATTTCAATGGGTAATATGTTGCACGATCAGATAGGCTTTTAGTGAACTCTGTAGAAACAGCACTGGTACATGAGATGAAAGACAAAAAAATGGATACAGAGATGTGAGACATGAAAGACAAATACAGGTAGTGGAGGTATGTCCTGTATCACTAATCATCTTCTTTTCCTTTCCCATTCCTGTACTGGGCCTGAGCATAGCAAACTCAGGAAGATATAGGTATGCTGAGGAAGACATTCAAACATGGAAGAAAGGTGGAATTCATACATAGCGTTGAGCATATTATTCCATTATCTTCACAAATTCTCTTTCCAGATGTTCCGATTTAAAATGCAATCTTCTTTTTCTCTTTGAATTCTACATATGCAGGATTGTATGCAGACTTGGTTTTATAATTGCTTTTTTGTGAAATAGCAAAGTGACTTAGAGCTCCTATCACTGTGAATGCCTGATGAAATAATGATTATTCTCCAGTATAATTATTTTGAATGCATTAAATAGCATTTTGAGGACTTTATTAGATTTTTTTAGATGGACAAATGTACATCTAAACATAGGGTTTAATTCCTCTGATTCTGTTTTATCAGTATTTATATGTACTGGTGTCATGATTTTGCGTCGTGATAATGAGAATACTGTTTTGGGAAACAGTTGAGCTACAGTCTAGGTCCACTTTAGGTATTGTTGCGCAATGGAAAAATAAAGTAGATCTGTGCCCTGATAGCCTATGTAAAGAAATGTCTGTGAGTTCCTACAAATGGTGGGTTTGGGGAACAAGGAGAAAGAAGGGGAAAGTCAAAGACAACAAAGAACAGGAGAAATCTTTGTACTCTATTGTCAGAATCTCATGACCTCAAATATTGAAAAGCAGAAAGGGTGACCCTGTTTTCAGCTCTTCTATGTCATTCTATTCAACTCTTCTCCTTTACATTGTAGTTATTATAGCACCATTAGTACCCCTTGGACTTCCACCTTCATTTACCTAATAAGGAGTTTGTCAACTTAAAGTTTAAAATTTGCTGTATTCTGAAATTGATATTTCTGTTTCAATGACAGGTTGAGACTTCCTCAAGTATAAGACCGTTGAGGTAGTTACCAACTATCTATTTGAAAATATTTTCTTATAGCCCTTTTCCCAATTATGTTTTGCTATAAACTTCCAGATAAGCAAATGTTCTGCATTAAAAGGAAAATCATTTAGACGTTTCTTATATGACCATAATGATATCAGCAGGATTAATCAGTTATACAAGGCAGGACAAAATATGAAGTTGTATTTTTACTGAATATCTCCTGTATGAGTAAATTGTGCTCAGTTTTGTTGGAAGATGGAAATAAGTAGTTGAGGAAAACAAAGTTTAGAAAGCAGATGCATATTCTGAAAAACAATAAAACTTTTTTTTTCACTAATTTAGACAGAAATTATTGGTTATTTAAATTGTCATTGTGAGAAACCAAGAAAAGATTCTATAAAAGATAGTAAGTTGTGAATTCTTCTGTAGCATAATAACCTGCTATTGTTCAAAGCTATATCTTACCAAATAATATTTTTAATACAAATTGTATTGCATTGCAGCAAAAGATGTCATCACAGAAGGGAATCTCTGCATGTGATAGCAGGGTATTACAGAGAGTTTTCTATGAGTTTGAATATGTGACTGACTACTTTGCACTCTTTCTGTTTGGGTTGTAAGTGGGTTAGGTGGGGAGGGACCATCTGTGTATTTTCCTATTTGCTCTGCAAAAAAACCATGCTTCTTATTGTAGCTATTACCTCTTGAACAAGTAATTTGTGTTCTGTGTGTTACATGAGCCGTGCAAGCTTTTCTGTAAGACCATCAGCTGGATGATCAATGTTTGAGAATAATGAGCAATCAGATATAGAGTCTTCATTAATCTTGAAGGCCTTAATTACTAGGATTAGCCAATTTTCCCAAACTCGTTGAAATAGATGACTATAAATAGTAAGGTTGACCCCTTCCAGCAATAACAGGGAAAGTTTTTCCACTGGAAGTTTCTTACATCTTACAGTAAGATTTGCTGTTCACATTCTTTAAATTTTACATGGTATTGGGACTGGTAACTTCTCCCCAAAAGCAAGTATTCAGAGAGGAAATTCTTTATGTGCTTTTAAAAGGGAATGACCATCAAGACAGAATAGCTCCTCTTGAATAGATTTCCAGTCTGAACCTAGGTACCATACATTGACTGTCTTAGCCTGAAAGAAATTAGTGCAATTGCTTTGAGGCATTGTATATAGATTTATGGAATGGTTTAGATACTTTTTATTGCATCTAGCAAAGTTTAAAAGAGGCTTTGACTTTTTGTGGTGGAGAGGGCCCTGTTGTTTGATTCTTCTAGCCTGCAGGTAGCTCTGCATTCAGTGGATCTTTCAAAAAAATAAAAAAAATAATTAAAAAAATAAATAGAAATGTCAAGAGTACCAAGGAGAGGACATGAAAAAAAGATTTGAAGAAAAAATTATTTTGTTGGCCTACTGAAGGAAGTTGGCTTGGTAAGGATAACTTCTCACTAATAGAGCGGCTTGCTACTGGAAGTTTGTAGGCTGAGAAGGCTACTCATTTGACTGCAGCTCTGGTTCTCAGAATCTCACATGTGATCTGTTAGATAACTTTTCTACTTTAAAAAGCTTATTCCATTTTGTTAAAACTAAATTATGTCTGTAAGGTCTGCACAACTGGAGAGAATGAGGAAAATAATTCCCTTTTAAATTCTTTTTATCTACCTTAGGAAAAGATTGACAGTATACCAAGTAACTATTTCTATTTGCAGGAAATGATGATCATTTCCACTAGAGTGTCAACTATGGCTTTTTTTTTTCTTTGGATGGAAATCTGCAATGATACATGCAATACAAACTTGCCTAAATGCATTCTATGGTCCTGGTGGTTTCCATCTCTGTATTTTAGTGTTTTGACTTTTGTTTGTGGAGTTATTTGTGCTTTAAGATAGGTTGCAGTTGTTCCATTTGTGAAACAAAAGCTAGGTTTCATGGGTTTTGCTTCCATCAGGAATCAGGGCTTCAAACCTTTTTTTCTTCATAAAGGTCTTTATGAAGGATTTAACACTTCTACCTCAGGCATTGTCTGATTGGGCTGTTTGCAAAGCAGAACTTCTTGCCATCTTAAAAAGTCCACATGAATGATGGTTTTTATGTTGAATGAGTGCTGAATTCAAATCACAAGTGTCTGTCTGACCAGTCTTTTTATTTCCCTTTCTCTATTGGTAAGGCTATAAAATTATGGAAACTCTGACAGCTGTGCACAGTTCTTCAGCCTTAAAATGTTAAAGAAGCTACACAAATGGATGAACAAGTGTATTTTCTAGTGTTTAGGTTTTGCTTAAAGCCTTAAGTTTAAGGTTTGTCACAGTAGCTCATGAAGAAATATTCTTCATTTTGTAGGATATATTTTGCATTTAACTTTGTATACAATGAATCTTGGACTTGTACAGACCAAAGTTAATGTAATGTGTCCTCTATGTAAATACTGAGCTGTTGGTTTTAAAATTATTTGTTTTGTTACCAAAATATAAAATTAGTATTATCCGGAATACTTTACTATGGAATAGGAACAGTTTTGTTTTGATTTGAGATAGGATAGAAATTGATTTTAAGGACTTTACGTACTGAAATTTAGTGTAGGGTGATATCACTGTGTTTAAAGCATCTGTGAAGAAACACGTCCCTGCTTAGCATCAGACCTCTGAACAGACTTGCAACACAATGTCTTCTTTGTTTGTCACTGATAGCTAAACCCTATATGCATTCTGTTTCTGAAAATTTGCAACACCTTCAAGATCAAAGAAATGCTGCCAACAAGACTAGTTGTGAGAAAATTTGACCTACTTTTATATTTGGCTCCACTTTGCCTGCCAGAACCAGGTAGATCTCTTCCACAGGTCTTCAGTGCAGATGTCCAGTCTGACACTGAGATCTGGCAGCACTGCCGTGGCAAAGCAAACAAAAATCAATATTGCAAGTAGTCATAGGTTAAACATTTTTCTGGTTCCTCCCTTCCTCAGAGGTACAAGGGAGCTTGCTGGCAGAAGGATTGTGGAAGTTGCAAATTCGGTTTGTGTGCGTATGTTTGTTTTCCATCCTTTTTCTGCTCCTAGTTCTTTGCTCTACAACACCAGAATAAGGGATCAGTTTGCCTTCTGTGCTTGGTTTAAACAACTTACAGCAGTTCACAACATAAGGTTATTGCAGATTACATTCTTCCACATAAATTGGCTAATATTTGATTTTTTCAAACCTACATTTTTGCTCTATGGGCTGTGATTTTCCTTATGTAGTGCATCACTGAAACAGTGTATTAGTAAACTGTCAAACAGTAGAGATCAAATTGTACCTTTTGTTACAAAAAATTCTTGTTGTGCTTCTACTTTTCAGTTTGCCCTCTACCTTACACATAAAACACAAAGCTTTCTAACAGTTTACTATTCCCACTTGCAGTGTGTAAATTGAGGTATAAAACTAGCTAGTTGTAAAAATAAATGTGTTGTAGGGGAAGAGAAATTCATAGATGCTTTTCATATTTTTCATCTGAACAATCCTGGCTATTATGATTAAGTGAGCATACCTTAAAAATGCCAGTGAAGGTTGATTGTGAAGGGAGCTTAGATTTTTCTTGGTGGTGTTTTGTTTTTGTTTTTGTTTTTGTTTGTTTGGTTTGGTTTGGTTTTTGTAAGTTTGGGGTTTTTTTGTATAGATGCATAACATTGATCAGGTGACCCACACCAAGAAGTTTTTGAATCACTTCTATTGGAATTTCAGCTTTTTAAGGAATGATGTTCTGAATTAGTTTTAGTTGACAAAAATTAAAGAATCAGAGCAGTTTAATAAGGTACCTAGATAATAGGCTTCCGAATTCTTTACATTAACTATCGCAAATGAGAGATGGTTTTGGGTCGAGGTGAGGAGGGTTTTTCTTTGAATGATCCCTGCTATGCTTAGGTTCTCAAAACCTTTCCAATTTCTATTAAGCTGTTGTTTGTTTCCAAGAAAGCTTGAAGTACACGGGTCTTATTCATTTGGTTAATATCAAGAAAAATTCTGAAGATTGCTTTACAGTTGGATCTTCAGTGAACAAGTATAGAGTCCCATCTTGAAAATTTGATAGTGAATTGAAGAGTATGCCATTATGCCTGTATAAGTTTCTGTAACATAAGGACATTGTTGGAAGGTTTCAACAATGTAGTATAGACTCTGAGGGTTTCAGATTCCGTCTCATCCCAGTATCCCTGAACAGGAGTGTTTTTGGCTTTCTTGAGAAATACACGTTTCTTACTACATCATAATTGTAGAAAGAGTGTTCCTTGTAAGAAGAGAAGTAACATCCAAATTACTAGAGCTGCTCTGAAAGTAATGCCTCCTATATTACTATATTGGCTCACTATGTCAGAGATGCATTGCGGTGGTATGGCAGTAAAGATTGAACCTTCCCACCAATATTCCATTACATTTTGTTGCCATGTGACAGATGGCAGCAGAAGGTCAGTTTGACAAAATAACATCTGACGTGAAGTGCGGATGAAGCAAAGGTATGTCTTTGAATTCCTCCTTGCAGAAAAAATGGCACCCATTGATATTCATCAATGCTTGATGAACATTTATGGAGATCAAACAGTGGACCTGAGCACAGTGAGGCAGTGGATGGTGCATTTCAGCGGTGGTGACTGTGACGTGAAAGACCAGCCACATTCTGGATGGCCGTGCACAGCTTTCACGCCATGAAATGAAGAATGTCTTGATCAGCTTATCTATGCGAATCCATGGATTACAACAAGGAAGCTGTATAGCGATGTACACCGTCTTTTGTGATAGGAAAGGAGTATTCTTTATGGATTTCCCAGTACCTGAACAAACCATCAGCTCTAACCACGACATCATGGTGCTGATTAAGGTGAAGGCTCGAACTCTCAGGATCAAGCCAGAGAAAAAGACAGCCTTGCGTTTACAACACAATAGCACTGGGCCCCATACCATTTTAAAGACCATGGGGCGTGTTTCCATTCTTGGTTGGACCGTCCTATGACATCCACAGTGTAGTCCAGATTTGGTGCCTTCTGACTTCCATCTGTTTGGGCCAATGAAATGTGGACTACGTGAGAAACATTTTCCTAGCAACAATGCTGTCATAGCAGCTGTGAAACTGTGAGTCCCTTCTGCTGATGCCCATTTTTACAAGTGCAGTATGCAGACTCCTGTTCAACGCTGATGAAAATGCATAGCTAATGATGGTGACTATGTTGAAAAATGTAGTTTGTAGCTCAGAATTTCCTATGTATTTGCTGGAAATAAATAGGAAGCATTACTTTCAGAGTTACATGTATGTAGTAAGTAGCAGTAAGGTGAGAGACAATATTCAAAAGCTGTTGGTATTTATGGAAGTCATCTGTTGCTCAGAAGGCTGAAGTCTCCATTGTGGTAGCTTTAACTCAAGCGTTATTCTATTCAATAACATTTAAATACTGCCTAGTTTGGAAGCCATAATTACATCACCACTTTAGCAATAACATGCAGTTGTATCACTCAGTTGGATTTGGAAAGTCACCAAAAGAGTGGTCTGTGATGCGTGAGAGATTTGGAGTTTGGAGGCTGGCCACTGGTGTCCCGATCTCATCATCCTTGCCTTTGTTCAGAGCTTTAAGTAAAAAGGTCACACCATTTTTTCGTTCATTAGTTTCCTCCTCCCCTTCTGAATTATTAATGGCGCTAAAGGAGGCTCTGTCTGTTATTGTGCACTGTATACTTTAGTGACTAAACTCTGCTCAAGACCAGTGGAAACTTTAGTTGGTTAGTACAAATCAAGGCAAAGAAAATGAAACTTGCTTAATGCTTCTTCCTGTATTAAATACTTATGTAAGTGTTTTAAAGCCAGTTTACCAGTCTTTTGCAGTGCTTACAATTCATTACGATTCGTGAATATTTAACCCCTGGCACTGTGCCGCCTAATGGCTTTATACCTAAAAAAGCATTTTAGATTATTATTTATTTTTTTTACCTTGAGCTTATTTTTAGTAGTCAAATGTTTAATGAAAAACATTAAACAGTTTGAAGCATTTACAGATTGTTCACTGTATATGGGATCCCATTTTAATGTGGATTTGTGCATTTTCTTTCTCCTCTGTCTACTTTTTTCTTATCCAATGACAGAAAGATTCCTAAGGCTACTTTCTCTTTAAGGGCACGCTGCTTACATAAATAGTCCTTTAAACCTTCGTCTTGTTTTATAATATTAATTGTTGATCAGGAGACAGGAATTATTCCTTAGAAACGTGTTTTCCTGATTGTGCATGCCTTGTTACTATTTCAATTATGCAGATTCTTGATGCTGTGGAAATTTGTGCTTGATGACGCCAAGGCAGCTGCACGTTGTTAGCATTGTAGGCTGTCAGATGATCATGTGGGATTCTTGCAGCATGCAACATTCAATAGGATTGAAAAAGGGCTTTTGATGCAAGGCATAGCTTTCAGAATATATTTGTGCCTTTTAGTTAGCTAATATAAAATCATAATATTTTATCTTTAAATTTAAAATGCTGCCTCATTTTTCTTCTGGTTGGTTTCATTTTGGCTTCACTAGAAGATGCATCTGGTACATCCACGATTGAGGAGTTTATTAATGATACTGTCGTTCAGTTCACTTACTTTTTTTCCTTTTAGAGTCCTAGCTAGCCCACAGATTACATGATCACATGCTCATTCAGTCATTCATATAGAACACAAACCACCATGCATGTTTTCTTCTTTCTTTTTCCTCTCTGCCTTTTTTCTTCTCTTTAAGTTGCATTGTCATGTTCTCTTTTATCATCAGGCTTAGTCTTTGTCTTCCCTCCGCTGCTATTTGTATATATTTTCCCATGCTTGGTTACTGCAATATTATTTGATTAACGGGCTGTGATGATGATGAACCTGCACACTGGAGGAGCAGCTACTACAGTGGTGATGAAGGGATGTAATAATGGTCGCTATCCTCGGAATTCTCTCTACAGTGACTGCATTATAGAAGAAAAGGCAGTGGTCCTGCAGAAAAAAGACAATGAAGGATTTGGATTTGTGCTCAGAGGGGCAAAAGGTATGTGCTTCTGTGTGTGTATGTGTGTGTGTGTGTGATGTGCACTGGCATGAAGAAATTTATACATCTCTGAATATAAGCAGGAATTATTCTTGGTGCACTTGGTTGCTAGACAACAGGATTCTCTGCATGCTGTACTACTCAGACAGATTTTAGTGGTTTCTGTCTGAAGCAGTTTGCGTTTTTACATAGGAGAAGCACTGTATAGTCGTTTTGTGGGGAGAAAGTTTTGTCTGTATTTTTACTGTGATGGTATATGTAATATTTTGTCGTTTATCTGTTTTGTTATGCAGTTTACCTAACTAAGGGAAACCTGCTTTCCTTATAAAACCTGCTTCTTTATTTCAAATGACAGTCTGTTTAAAAAATAGGTCTGTGAATAGAAATAGACAAGAGAGTGATGTTTTGTTTAAAATAGGTGTGGATCTTCTGCAAGGTGACATTGGTGCAGTTTTAGTATGAAAATATGATCTTTTTTTATATCTTCAGAAGCTGCACGTATGTTGCATGGCCTGTAGTGTGCTCATTTTAAAAGCTGTTCGTATACTAAACTGCATGTTATTTTTCTCCAGACTAAAATCTAAAATAATGGCATTGTCAAGAGTTAAAAAAAGCGTTCTATTTAATGCTTTCCTTTTTAACTTTCAGTCCAGTTTGTTCCTTTTGTATTTTAAAAAATATGTATGATGGTATGTCCCATCTCTTGCTCCCCCCCATTTTTTCCATGGGTTCTCCCTTGCCTTGCTTGAGCATGAATAATATTCCTTATCTTCATTCCTGGGACATCATTTTTGCTCCCCTTCTTCCTGCAACTTCAAACCAGTGACACTGTAGATTTTCAGTGTTGTATATGCTTTTCTTATTAAATAAATATTTTTGTAGTCCTACGAGGAAAGCCAGTAGTGCTACCTCTTAGTTAACCCATTGCCATGAGTTAACTGTGCATCAGGCAGAGGTTACTCCCACTGTGCAAGCCCAACTATTTCCCCCTAATTTTCTCGGTAACAGTGAGGGCACCTCAGGTGAAAGACCCAAGGACTTTTCTGCTGGTCTGTGTACGTGACAGACAGTAAAGGCTGGTTCAAGGGCTGATGTTCTCCATTTCCATAAGAAGTGCTTTCTTCTGTTATACATGTACAAAGAATTTTTCTAGAGGAAAAACTGACTTCTTTTTGCTTCTGCTATCCACCCTCCTCCCTGCCTAGGTTGGCCAAATGCTCTTTTCTGTCTACAGTACATGATTCCTTTATAGTTGGTTGTTTCCAGAGTTTGAAGCATTTTGCTAGGCATACAAAAGGTTTACATGAATTCATACTGAATATCCTGGAATACTCAGAATCCAGCTATTGCCCTGTACAACTTGATTTAGCCTGTGTCAGTAAAGAAGCATGTATTTTTCTCTCTAAATTGAAGACCTGTGGATTGCTATTGCAGAGATTGCAATCTGTTCCCAGCATTTTTATATTCTTTGAGGCAAAGTCCCTTACTTTTAGCACTCGTCATTTTTAAATCATAAATTTGAATGGCCAGTAATAGGCCTTTAGTTAAGTGGTATTTGCAAGCATTTCCTAACTTTCTTTTTTAATGTGGTATTTATTTCTAAAGCTGACACACCAATTGAAGAATTCACCCCAACTCCAGCCTTTCCTGCTTTGCAGTACTTGGAATCTGTGGATGAAGGGGGAGTAGCATGGCAAGCTGGCCTGAGAACCGGGGACTTTTTGATCGAGGTAGGAGATCCTGACATCTAATTATTAGTGCTCTGCTCTGGAAGGAGTGGCTTTTCCTTTTATAGAATTTCCTTTGGAAAAAGTGTATGATGTTTCTGAAATAGCAAGTTCCATGGACTAACACCAGTAACTATTTTACCCTATCTATTTTTAAAACTCATGCAGCATTTAGAAAAGCAGTAAAAAGAACAATATTCAGGTTACTTGGGAAGTTACTATTTATTCTCTTTGTCATATGAGAATACAGTAGCAGAGAAACCTGAGGATTTTGATACTACTTTGCATTATTGAATTCAAATTCAATTTAATTTCTATGCGTATTGCAAACTATCAATCTTCTAATTGAAATATTTTTACAGGGTCACCAAAATTAATGACTTCCTATGATACTATTTCTCCAATCAGAAATATTGGTTTGCTATTGGGGAGCTGTGAAGATAAAGCAAATGACTTAGGCTTGAAATTAGATATTTAAAACTGTGTATTGTAAATACAGTCATACACACACACACACACAAAAGTGGATGGCAATATAAAGTACTCTTTTAAGTGGCATATTTAAATGATGCCTTCCTTCATACAAAAAATGTCTTTGTCTTTCGTATTTTGGAGGATTTTTGGTTGGGGTGTTATGTTTTGTTGCAGTAGTTGGTACTGCTTTCTAGTGTTACTGGACAGTTTGCAACAAGGTCGTGATTTGGGATTTTCTTCCTCTTTCCATACGATTCCTTCATAACCAACAAAGTGATGTTGTGGTTCTTTGAAAATAGGTTTGTTAGGGTGGATCAACAGAAACTTGTTTGTAAGGTCTGTTCTGTTTTGGTTTTGTTGTTTGGTTTTTTTTTGTGGGTTTTTTTTTTTCCTTTCTTCAGGAAAAGAAATGTCTGCTTTTTTAAATATTTACTGATACTGTAGCATTTATTTCTGCAGAGCTGGCTTTTCTATTCAGGGGAGAATAGAATGTATAGCTTTCATTTCTTGCCTGCATTGAACTTCCATGGTGATTGAATTTAAATAGGTGTACTGCTTCATATTGTAACAATGAAAGAACAGGCTTTGCTGATTTTTAAACAGATATGCATTTTGACCAGCCCCTTTTTTCTTACTGTTTGTTGACCTGTGTATATAACAAACTGTTAGACAATACCTTCCAAATTGTACTGATACATACTCAAGAGCAAGAAGGCTTTCAAAACTTAAGATTTTTACTATGGCTTTGAAAAAAATAAAATAAAATAAAAGCTTTGGTTTTGATTTCCTGATAGGCTTTTAATCTGTAGGAAGTATGAGTAGTCTGTACACGCTGATTTCACAAATAGATTTAATGGTGAATAACATGTAACTTAATGGAGAGGATTACAGGATAACTGTGCATATGAATTTTTTTAAAGATTAATGAGAGAATCAATGAAATCTGGGATACCTAACTCTGCTCGAAGGTTTACTAATTTTGTTGCTAATGAGAGAACTAGAATTAATTGTCCAGACAATCTCCTAGCTTTAGCTTGGAAGAAGAGTTAAGCATGTACATGTATTGCTGAATCAGGACATTAATCCATACTTTGCAAAGGCCAGCATGTTTGTAATTAATTTCAAAAATAAAAAAAACATTGTTACATACAAATCAAATCCATTTCTTTGTAATTTCTGTACATCAGGTTATTCTGTTCTGAATTTTACTGTTTAATTAAGAGGATATTATAATCTTGAGAATTCGGAGAATTGATGGTTTGGGAGACTTTTATGTTGGAGAAACTGCCAGGATGTTGGTTACTTTCTTGCACTGAACTGTTAAGATCTTAATGTACTCCAGGATGCAGCACATGGTTGCCATAACTGGTGGATTTAGTCTGTCTTGCTGCCAAATGCTTTCTTCCATGACTCTAAAGTTTATGCTGGTGTGTGTAAGTGCCACCTCAACCATTTGTAAGTAATATAATGCATTTATCATAAATGTCACATGAATAATAAAGGAGTCAATGGGCAACTAGGATCCTAATTAGTCTCATTTATAACACTTGCGGCTAGCATCAAGCACTGGGAAAGTGAGAGTCCAGTTTGACAGAGGGCAAAATGCAAGGAAGAGCAGATGTTTCACACTTGCTTAAGCAGGTTCAGTGACTTGGGGTCATAGAGGTGAGAGGAGCCTTTTTTTCTGACTATCAAACAACAGTCTTGACAGGAAGATAGATCCCTTCTTTGGAAGCAGGAAAGACTGTGAGGGTAGGTGAATAGAAGGCATCTTTCCTTCATGTTTATTATGGTCTCTGGGACTTATAAGGGGGTAAAACAACTACAGCTGCTAAGCAGATGAAATTAATTTGATATAGAAGGTGATGCATGTTGAGCAGAACAGATGAAAGCTCTATGGAGAAAAGAATGAAAAGATGTTATCTTGCTTCAGCAGGTACACAGAGTAGATATTATCTGGTAGGGGCTGGCACACTTTCATGCAATGGAGTTTTTTCAAGTTTGCGGTTTTTCTGAAAAGCTACATGATACTATTTTGTCCAACCTGTACAATTAATTTTAATGTAAGACTTCAGAAGCTAACATTTCAAACTTGCCTGTGGAGATACAGTATTTACTGATAATTCACTAAAATTCTTCACTAAAATTTTGGGTGATGATATGGCTTCTTATTCTTCCTTCAAATCTAATCGTATTTTTTGTGTTAAAACACGTAATGTGTTTAGTAAGTTTTCTGGATAGAGTTCAAATAAAATGTGTTGAAAAAGTGCGTGACTAGTTTCAGAGCTGCAACAGCTAGCGACAGCTGTCATTATATGCTTATTTTCATAAGTAACTCACAGTTGACAATTCATGTGATTTTTCTTAGCTTTGGTAAACAATCAGAAATGGAGTATGACTATGACTTCAATTTTATTAAATGAGATGGTATGGTTTGCCTTAGTTGCTGCTTTTTGATATTTTCATAGGTATTTTGTTGAATCTGAATATCTGCTCAATAAAAGAGGTAAAAATAAGCCACCACATCAGTGCAGGTGCTATGAAACCTGAAACATTATGGAATCCATTAGAGGGGTGTTTCAAAAACTATAGCCATCATTAAGGTATACACCAACTATGAAGCCATTGGAAGTTGTTGTAAATTCATCATTGTGACTGAATGACTGTAGTATATGTGCTCCAGTTTGTAAAGATTTCATCAGAAAATATCAAACTGAGCTGATTTGGTTTATTTAAATCCTTGCAAGAAGGAAACGCATTAACTCTGATTTTAAATCTCTCATTTGTTAATAATATTTATGTGCCTAACTTTTGTTAACTTTATACAGTGTAGAAGTCCAACTGACCATAAATAGAGGAACCATTAAATACCATTCAAAAACAGCTGTCTTAGAACTTGACTCAAAGAATCCTGGGGTTTAGTTGCTCTTCTGTTTAGTTGATTTGTTTAGTTTTTGTGGGCTTTTTTTGTTTGTTTGTTCGTTTTTTATATTAGCTTTGATGAAGTGTATAACTGTCTTTAAATAAAGAGATCCATTAATGTAGAAGTGGGCTTTTTGTGTGTGTCAGAATATTATCATTTGGTATAGAAGATATGGACTATCTTATTAAATTAAAACTCAGTGGATTATTATGAACATGTGAAGAATATTTTTTACTTTGGGCGTGACAGAGCATTGGAGCAGGCAGGCCAGAGTGGTTGTGGAGTCTCCTTCTCTGGAGATCTTCAAAACCCACCCAGATACTTTCCTGCGCAGCCCACTCTAGGGAACCTGCTTTAGCACGGGTTTGGACTCCATGATCTCCAGAGGTTCCTTCCAACCTCTATGATTCTGTGATTAAAACTACTTCTTGTTGTATCTATGAATGTATAGCTGTTTTGCAGGTGTTGAATGATGTTATAGATGGGGATTTTTAATCTATCACAGTACCTATCTCCTATCAAACAATGTTATAATATCAGTACTCAATAATGAAAGTAATTCTGCAATCTTTTACTAGAATAACGCTTTTCTTCTCTGAATGAGGCATTGCATTGCATTTTTGTGCCATAAAATCACTTATTTTTCCAGATAAATTGAAATGTTACTATTATCAGAGTAGGATGGCTGCTTTTTTACATTCAAATAAAAATTTGGACTAGTAAAACCAGTGTATTATGTACTTAAAGAAGGAAGGCAAAATCCACGGTTTTGGTTTGAAAAACAAAACCAGAGGTGATACTAGAAGAAATCTCATCACTTCACAGTACAGGTTAGTTGGTAAACGTACTGAATCATGCAAAATGGTCTGGAGTATAACTACCTCTATCTTACTCAAAGGCTTATAGAATTCAGAAACACAGACTTTTTTTTAAAACAGTGTTAAGTGGAAAATAGACAAAATGTATCAGGCACAGCATTATTTTATCACTTTGCAGACAAAGGTATATGACTGTGTAAGAAGTTATAAGCATTCAAGAAGATATTTTAAATAACTGGAATAATTTCAAAACAAAAGCTAAACACATATGCACATGAGTAACTTTAGATTCATATTTAGCAATAGCTCAGATATTTATTTTATTCCAGCAAATGCTTCACACAAATTTCAAAAATTATCTGAAAAGTAAGCATTTAACTGTGTTGTTGTAACTGTAGCCATTATGGCAAGCATAGCAATGTTACGCCTTATATTTGTATTGGATGACTGAATGGATTAGCAAGGGTGTACAAAGCCACCTGTTACTGATTTAAATTCCTTGAGCAACTAAGAAATGTTTCCAACCCTAGGGTAAGGTTCACTACCCCAAGTTTTCTTTTATTTCTGTTGTGAACCCCAGCTTCTACCACCAGATGTATATATAAATAGTTTTTTGAGGAAGCTACATGGAGACCATTTTTTTTCTCTTCCTGAAATAAACGGCGATTTCATTATTGTCTTCATAATAACATAGGTTATCACATTGCAATTTTTTTGCAGCTGTTTTCTGACAGTTTGTTCATATCCTCCCAAAAGTCTGAACACCAGCTTGATAACCACAGTTTAGTAACAGCCTCCGTAATTTTGTGTGTAAAAGGAGGAAAGAAAAAGACTCTTGCCTTTTTCTGGGGGACCAAAGAGTAAAGTCCACCCTACATCACTGTCTTGCATTAGGTGATTTTTTTTTTTTTACTGCCAACTAGGTTGTTCCTCTGTGTATGCAGTAAGCCTCCTTTCTCACATGTTATGCAGGGGAGTGGTAATACTCGTGGTGGAGCTCCCTGAGCCCTTCTGTTCCTACACAAGATCATATTCAGACTTGTGTTTTACTGTACAAACAACACTCTTGCAGATTTTTAAAGAGAGATTTACCAAAACAGCAACAGTACTGCATTGTTTTAGCGCACACAATATAGCACACACAATATAGCACACACACACACACACATACATAATACATACAGTGAATGGTTGTTTATATGTATGTACATGCAAACAGGTTATTGAAGTGTAGCAGGGCTTTCCCTTACAAGCAACTCTGAGGTACAGCAGATCCTGCTCACCTAGAGTGGGCACCATGTTTAAAAAATCTATATATTTAATTGATACTCTGTTTTATTCAACCAACCGTTCAAAGACAATTTCTGTTTAGTCATAATCCTCTTGGGACTTCTCTAAATGATGTCCACAAAACAGAAGTATTTTTCTTGATATCTTACAAAATCCTGTGCTTTTCTTAAAATGAAAGTTGTCAGAGTCCATAGGAAACATACTTCCTGTATGTTGATTTAGAAGCTCTTCTGCTTAAGTGTAACTATAGATGTACTAGAGAAGTTAGACAGTAGGGTCATGGAAGAACAGCAGCCCCGTTGTTAGTGGTTGAGAGTCCACTGTATCTGAGCAGGCTCTGCCCAAGCAGATCAATTTTTCACTTGATGGAAAATTATTTTGCTTTCTTTCCATTTAAACTCAGTGAGAGAGGGTTTGGGCTTGTATTGTTTTGTTTGTTTGCTTGCTTTTTTATTTTGTTGTTTTAATGGGTAATAGCAGCTGAATGAAAGAATTGTGCCTTCAGAGTGTTTTGGATTTGCACAAAAGCACAGTAGAAAAATGACAACTCTTTGGGATTTTTCTTTTTATCTTCTTAAATTCAGCCTCTAACCTGCAGGAAATGATGGTATTCCAAATGTACTCAGTGTGATAATAAAAAAGATGAACCAATCTTATTTTATTCTAAAAATACATTAATAAAACTGTTGGCTTTGTTGGTATTGACGGAAAGGGGCAGACAAAAAAGAATTTGGTTCTTACAAGAGCTCAGTTATTCATGCCTAAGCAAATAATGCTTTAAAATAAGACTGAAACGCAGGAAAAAGAAAAAAAAAGAAAAAAAAGAAAAAAAAAAAAGAAATCATTTTGTTGTTGTCAGACATACAAAACCAGACCGCAATAAAAATTCATAAGTGTTTTTCTTTTGGGCTGATTTTACATGAGGTAGATATTGTGCTTGTAATCCCAAGGTGCAAGATAAAATGGCAGTATTTATCTGGTTTACAAAAAATCTAACAAGTACTTATTTGATACTGAGAACTGATTTTTACATTGCTCTGAGTGGAAGGTTTGGAAAGAATTTTGGTGATAATGTCAGTGACAATCAGCACTAGTTCCGTGTCCATCCAGTTCTTTGTGATGCGTCTTAAGGTGTTTTAATCTAGACTACACTGTTTTCAAGGGAAGTTTGCTAGCATTAATATTCTGAGAAATTCATTCAAAGCTCATGGGAGCTTTGAATACTCGGTGGAGTATGGAGCTATCCACAGGGAGCTTATTGACTTCTAGTGAATATGAAAGCCACCATTTCCCTGACTTCCTGCTAAAAGATCCTCTAAAAATAACAAATTTGTTTAAACATAAGCTGCTTATAAACATCCAGTTCCTGGCCACCTAGAAGTGTTCCAGTGGCATCCAGCCATCTTGGCCATCCAATATTTCACAGAAAGCATAACTATACATAGCTATAGACTTTTGCAGGTGTCTGCATGGTCTTTGTTAAAATAATACAACAGTGATACAACTCTGCTGTTTTCAGCTCTAGAGGTTAGATATCAAGACTCCACAAATATAAATGCAGTTTTTAAGGTATAGTTAAGAGATTTCCAGAATACATTATATTAAAATTAATTTCTCTGAAGTCTGTTGGCTTTTTTTAGTCTTTGATACTATGGAAACCTGGTTGCTGGAATGGAGCTATAAGAAAAACAGTACTTGCGCCTGGTATTTTAGGGGAGAAAATACAGTTTCTTCTCACCAGAGGATGTTTCTATGAATCTATGAAAGTAAAGGTGAAGGAAAACATATAAGTCACTTCAAATGATGGAGTATTGATTGATAAACTCCTACTGTTGAGTGGTGCAGCAGAACTATTCTAATACTTTTTCTTCTTTTCGGGAGCCCTTAAGTGTTTCTGCTTAAGTCTCTCCTGTCTATCAAGCAAGAGAAATACTATAACATGGCATTGCGTGTGAGGGTACATGTTTTTGTGGTTGCTTTGATTGTTTTACTGACAATTTAGCTTTTCTTAATCCGAGACTGGCAATCAGCTGTGTGAGACTGAGTTCACCTAGTAGTTGTGTTTCAAAAAACAGAAGTCTGTCCAGACATTAAAAGGAGGTTGCTTGACACCTGATTATCACATACTTTACAAGCAGGATCCCTACCCTTTCTTCCTACCCATTGCTCCTCCCTAACCAAACTTTCTAGTTTTCTAAAGAAATAATAGCTTAATTTTCTAATATTTGCAGTCTCAAAGGTCGTTGAATGACCATCCCTGGAGGTGTTCAAGAAATGTTTAGATGTTGTACTAAGGGACGTGGTTTAGCGGGGAAATGTTGCTGGTAGGTGGATGGTTGGACCAGTTGATCTTGGAGGTCTTTTCCAATGTTGGTGATTCTATGATTTCTATGATTTGCTGTCACGTCTGTGTCTGAAAAAAAAAAAAAAACCACAAGCAAACAAACAAACAAAAACCTTGAGAATTAACAAGCATTCATTTGATTTTCTATGTAGATTCTTTTCAAAACCATAGTCTTTTAACTTATACTGTGGAATGAGGTTCCTAAGCTGTTTAAATGTTTCAGAGGGCCTAGGTAAAGCACTTCATGCTGGTACATGGGGCAGACTCCCCATTGCAGTTTTAGGGCTTCTGATAACTGCAGAAACGCTTGTAATTTGGCAAAATTCAGAATTTTTGAATCCAAACTTCTAGCAGAAGCTCTGCTTTCCTTTTGTTACTATTTGCTTTGCATTCAAATTCTATTATTTTTCCTCTGTAGCAGAATGACCACTGATTTAGTCCACTAATAACTGAAAAAAGCAAAAGGCTTTAATCCCTACTTCTTTTTTCATCTGGCTGTGGCGGTAAATGTAATAAAAATCACTAACTTTAACTTCTGAGTGTAATCCAGTTCCTTACACGTTACTGAGGTATGTATTAAGAGAATAGGGATCTCTCTTCTCTCATAGATTGTAGAAGTGATAAACATGAGGCACACAAGGCAAAAGTGTTGAGAGACAACCCAATGGTGAATTTCTTGCTGATTTTAATAGATGAAAAAGAATTCATTTGTGGAGGTATGCTAAGCTGGATCTGAGTAAACTGGTGGTCATATCTCTGAGCTGCTGTGTTCCTCTGTGGTTAGTTTACAGCTATGAAGGAAAGCAGTGAGTGGGAATGTAATGAAGAAGATGGCTTCTGAAGATTCAAAGCCTTGTGTTCTGTTGAATTCAAAGCATTTCCTGCAGCTTGTAATTGTGGGACTCAGCATATTTATCTTGTGATGAAATTGAAAAATACTTTAAATACATGTGTAGCGGAAATGCTTAGTCAGGGCCTGAAGCAGTGTTTGAGCACCTGGTGGGAAGGCAAGGCCAACCCAGGGGAACTCTGATGCATGCAGTGTACCCGAGTGACCAGAAAGCGTGATGCCAGGATCTGCCCCTTCCCAGACCTCATTTAGCGGTTGGCAGTAGAGGTGAGGGCATCTCTTGCTGGAGATCCCTGCCTACCTAAGGCCTTCTGAAGGTAAGCAGATTTTTTTCTTTTGTTTCTGCGTCTATGGCTGCTGTAGTGGGTCTTGTTCTCATTTGCTGTAGCCTGGGATCGTGCCACCCTGCTATTACTGCTGTACTTTCAATCACATTGTAGCGTTACACCATCAGATTAGAAATAACATTTTATATTCTACTGTAGCACTGATATGAATCTTTTCAGAGACTTGAATATAACAATAGAGAATAATAATCCTTTCTTTCTTCTGCTACTTCATTTTTCTTTCATATGTTCTGGCAGTAATTTAGGAAGCAAGATTTCTAGTCCGCCTCACCCGGTGGTGCAAAATTTTCACTAATTACAAAGAGTTTATTTATCTGTGGTGGTAGTTTTATCTTCTGTCCTCAAAACAGGAGGACGTGAAGGTCTCTGAAGGCTTTGCTGGTCAGATTATTGAAAGTATTCCTAGCAAAGAGATCAAAGGTTGAATTCAGTTTTTCAGTAATTAACTTCTAATAGGGTAGAATTGGGTAGCTAAATATTTGGTGATGAATAGAAAATTTAAAAGCATGAAGATGAAATCATAGAGAAGTTTTTACAACCTGGAGCAAAAAGTGTTGGTTCTAGTCAACTCTTGTCATTGTACAGAGTAAAGAAGAAAGTTAAGATGGAAACGTGAAAATCCTGGGCAGAATATGTTGCTGTGGGGAGACACAGAATCACAGAATCACGGAATGACCTGGGTTGGAAGGGACCTCAAGGATCATGAAGTTCCAACCCCCCTGCCTGGCAGGGCCACCAAACTTCCACATTCACTAGATCAGGTTGCCCAGGGCTCCATCCAACTTGGCCTCGAGGGACAGGGCATCCACAACCTCCCTGGGCAGCCTGTTCCAGGACCCCACCACTCTCCTTGTAAAGAACTTCCCCCTAACATCCAACCTAAATCTTCCGTCTTTCAACTTAAAACCATTTCCCCTTGTCCTGCTATTATCAGCCCTTTCATAGAGTTTACTCCCCTCCTGGATATAGTTCCCTTCAGGTACTGAAAGGCTGCAATGACGTCACCCCGCAGCTTTCTTTTCTCCAGGCTGAACAAGCCCAGCTCCCTCAGCCTGTCTTCATAGGGGAGGTGCTCCAGCCCTCTGATCATCTTCATGGCCCTCCTCTGGACCCTTTCCAACAGCTCTCTGTCTTTCTTGTACTGAGGGCTCCATACCTGGATACAGTACTCCAGATGGGGCCTCACAAGAGCAGAGTAGAGACGGACAATCACCTCCCTATCCCTCCTGGCCACCCTTCTCCTGATGGAGCCCAGGATACCATTTGCTTTCCGAGCTGCAAGAGCACACTGCTGGCTTATGTTAAGTTTCTCATCCATCAGGACCCCCAGGTCCTTCTCTGCTGAGCTGCTCTCAAGGACCACTCCTCCCAGCCTGTACAGGTGCCTGGGGTTCTTCCGGCCCAAGTGCAAAACCTTGCAGTTTGCTGTGTTGAACCTCATTAGGTTCACCTGGGCCCACCTTTCAAGTCTGTCAAGGTCCCTCTGAATGGCATCCCTTCCTTCCTCCATGTCAACTGCACAACTCAGCTTGGTGTCATCAGCAAACTTGCTGAGGGTGCACTCAATTCCAGCATCGATGTCATTGATAAATATGTTAAAGAGCACAAAGAGACACTTCACCATGAAATATCATTATTTACTAATATAATGGTTGCTAAGAAAATGGCATTAAAAGTGGCAAGAAAGTCTTTTCATAAAGACTCAGCTTGGAATTGCACTCAGTTGATGCGACAAAATGTTTTTGCTACCAACCCACACACTAAATAGAGGTTAGGATACATGTGAAATTCATGCTTTGTGATCTCAAAAGCACGTATGTGTGGCAGATAGCAAAGTCGTGCGTTAACTATGTTGCATTTTCTTTTAAAGAAATATAAACTGCAGAATCAAAGAATTCTGTTTTTAAATCATGAAGTACTTTCATTGCAAAGCTTCCTAATACTAGATAGATTTTTGCGAGGTAGTAGTCATTGACAGATGTGTGTTCTAAACAGTGCATTTGGTGTATTTATTTAGGCTGAGACCTATTATGATTCAATTTAACTGACACAGTGAAGAGGTAACTGGTTTTAAATGACCAGCAAAATGCTTATTTTATGTATTTTCTAAAAGTTTTTTGTTAGTGTTTTTAATATCTTTTTATATTCTACTGACTGTGCCAATTATGGAGCTGTTTTTTGTGAATGAGACACAGTTTGGGGATTGAGTTCAAGATGCTTCTTGTCTGTATTTATTTCCCATAATTCCCTGTGCATTTTATAGAATTCATTTGAGATATTTTAATAGAAATCAAATGGGAAGAACAACCTATTTGCTAGGTGCAGAGCTGGTAATGATGTAGGAACTTATTGTTCAAAAATCAATGAATGGAGCTATTCATCCAAAAATCTCATTTTCTGTAACTGTTTTTTTCCATTTTTTTGTCTCCTTATCCCATGCAAACCTCTCTGGAGGTGCTTTTCAGTTCTTCTTTCATTTTGCTTTTTTCTTATGATGTGCTGCTGTGTTTTGTTGGTTTTACACAGCATATCAACCCAGGTAATTTTTTCTAGAAAACCCATAAACAGCATCAGTTTTGTTCCACAAAGTTCAGGAAACTGCTCTTGTCCTGCCAGTAGTACCAGGAGGTCCTCTGCTGTCATTTTAAGTGACAACTGATGTTATCTCTATAGAGTTGTTGGGATGACTTGCAGCATTTTAGAGTTCTGTTAGGCAAAGTTTTAGCTTTTGGTGTTAACTATACTTGTCTTATCCATGTTTCTGTGTTTCATCTGGTTTAATGGAAGGGCAAACACGGAATTCAGAATGTTCCCACGATGGATGAATACAATGAAGGCAATACATGGCAACTGGATCCTCTGTATTTTCTGCTCAGATAACCGTAATCTAGCTATCTTAAGTCTTGTAGTTTTGACACTTTTTTCACCCACCTCTTTTAAGGGTGACCAAAAGCAATGAAATCTAGATTCATTTCACATAGATTTGCTTGAATTTGTGTTGGTGATGACTGTCACTGGAATAGGAAGGCTATTCGGATGCCTGTTTTTCATCTCTGATGGAGTTGCATAATCAAAAAGTCCTTGTGTTTAACAGCAGAAAGCAGAAAGTGTGTGGAAGATTAAAAAAAAAAAATGGTACCTGGTACAACATGTTACGCTACTATAAAGAATATCTTTTGTAGACAGAATATTGTCGGCTTTTTAACATTAGAGAAAAATTATCAATACGTGAAGTTCCTCTTTAATTTGCATTCTAACCCATACATAAATGCCACGTTAGTTTACACATCAGCTTGCTTTGCTGTTTATTTTAAAAATAAATGATATTTTGTGTGGTTAAATATACTTTGTTTTGCCACTTCTATTGCACAAATAGATGTCATTAATTCAATTAACATTTCTTATCTATTTTTTCTAAGATTTTTTTTTAAACAATAGCATGTTGTTACTGTTGCTTTTAGTCTGCTAGTCACTTATTGGCCCAGGTACCTTTCAACACAATTACTCAAAATAAACACCGGATCAGTGACACGAGGGCAGTCTTTGATAGATGAATGATGAGTGTTCTAAATAACACCTTTCAAATAACTTGCAGATACCCATTCTAGAAAGCTGCATATTCACAGAAAAAAAATGTATAAAACTAGATGAAGGAAGATACCAGAATTAAGGTGAGCTCACTTCTGATTTACCTGTCTCAGAATCAGAGGGAGATTTTTGTCCACTTCAGTGGCATGTTACATGGTTGAATTTAAACCACTGTAGCAGTCAGCCTAGGTTTAAAGAGCTGGTGTGTAAACAGATGAAGGGAATTAATTAGTGCTAGCATTCAACCAATATTGACTATATTCACACATGGCTCTGCTTTAGGGAACTGGGAACTGTGAGAAGTAGCGTACTTTTATCTTAGCATTCACTTTTTATGTTTCTATATTGTCTTAGGACAGCTGTGCAACTACAATTAAACTTCTTAGGCAGAGATTTAAACATTTGCTGGTACAGGGTGTCTGTGTGTGCTGGGGAAGATGCTTTTTCTTAGTAGTTATTTTTTCATGAAAATGCAAAGCATATGTGTGTCACGGTTTGCTCCCTTGCTCTTTAGCTTAGATTACTGTTTAAGGTACAGAGGTTGTGCAGCAGAAGCAGATTAATTTAAAATCTGTGGCCTATAGTTTAATGGAGAAGTTTTAAAAAAACTAAAGCACACATATAAAAAAAAAACAAAAAAAAAACCTTCTAATTCTCATCTTCAATTATTGTTGTTATTAATCTGAAAAGTCAGGGAAAAAAATGTGTTAAGTCTCTGGCCTTTATATATTTTTCTTGAAATCTCATGATTGCCTTTTCTTGTTAAAAGTTGCATTTGTTTGTTGGGCTCAGGCAATATTTATAGTACTTGTTGTAATGGTAGACTGCTTATGTTTTCTGTTGGCACAGAAAAATGCCTCAGTAGCATGTTCTCTTTTTATCAGACAATTGTGTCTGTTAGTATTATTGGCTAATTTCTCATATTGGCTGGTTTGACAGGTGTCTGGCATTTTTGTCCTCACAATCTTCTTCATGGTGGGGGATTTTTGGTGATTTTGGTAGTTTTTGGGGTTTTTTTTCCCTTCTTCTAATATTTAAAATTCATTATTTTCTGTAGGTCATGAACACTTTTTTGTCCACTTCCGAATTTGTTTTCTAGTCCATAGAGTTCTGAACAGAGAAAAACTGCCTTCAATAAAATATGCTATGTTTGCACAGCAACTTCTTTTATTGTTCTGTAGTATTCTCTTTGGATGAAGTGTCTCTCTTGAATTATTATTTTAATTAGTTTTGATTTGCTTTGGTTATTGTTCTCTCTTGCACATACAACAAACTGTCTTGCAGCAAGGTCTGCTCTGAAAACTGTCCCATTACAAATACAGACACTAAAAAATTACAGATCAGGTCCTTCTGGTGCTGTTCACTGTTAACAGAGTAAGAGCTGTTTGAAGTTTATCTCCTTTCAGAGAAGCTGTTGCAAACTGTGACCCCACCAGAGGGTGGAGCACAAATACGTATCAACTTATTTCAAGGAAAAATAAACATTGAAGAAAGACTGCTTGGGATTTTGCTTTAAGAAGTCTTCAGTAGGTGACAATGTTAGAATCATCCTTGTCTTGCCAAGAACTATCTGAGCCAAAATAAACAATGTTTCTTTCAAAAAATATAAGCAAAAGAAAAAACACCCTGGCCTGTGGCATTGTAGAAGTTTTTATCTGAAGAACTGCAAACCGCGTTTGTGCTTTAAGCAAGAGCCAGGTTGTCCCAGGTTATGGACAAAGATGCTCACTTCCTGCAAGTATTTGAATTGTACTGGATAAATGTGGTCTGCATGTCACTGTATATAAACTAGTTAGAAGCCAATGAAGTACCCACCTCATTTTCCTTTGTCTGCCAGGAGTGGTGAGAGCAGTCTGCTGCTGCAGAGGGAGAGCAGTGTATATCTATCTGCCACACAGAGGCAAGAGGGAGACAGACAGTCCAGGTCCCTTTTCTCGCAACACTGCTAATGCTGGTGGTTACATTACCGGCATGTAGCTACTCTACCTACCGTGCGGATCCATCTCTTGAGGTGGTTCATGTTATATGGCAGTTTTGGCAGTCTGCCAGGATCTTTCTGAATAATGCAAGTGATGGGGAATAATGATATTAGCCCATTTTATGTTAGCCAAACATGAATCTTTTCTTAAGAGTTAGAGAGAGCTTGGTAACTCCCCTGGCCCACCTTTTTTCCTTCCTTCTGCCCTTCAAAATGTCACAGAAGGCTATGCATGAAGTAGCCTGAACAGAGGGGTTCCTGCTGCTATCTTCTGAAAACAGTACAAAATGACTGGGTATGTGCTAAAATGATTTTCTTGTGTTATCAGAGTTCACAAACTGTGCTGTTATTTGTTTGTTTAAGGTGATAACTTCCAAACAGGTAGGAGTCAGTAAGAATTATATAAAAGTGGAATTATAATCCTCATTGTTAAATCACAGGGCTGGAAAAGGATAAACTTCCTAGGGAGATGATAGCATTAAAAAAGGAGGGTAATGTGATTCTCTTCTATATTTTTTGCAGCAATTTGAAAAGATAATGTATAATTCTGTTTTCCCCTGCTCTACTGAGCTGTCAAGGGCAAATCTGAATGGCGTCCACAGTGCTTAGTGCTGACAACCTTTCTCCATTTTTTTTTTAAATTTTTTCTTGTCTCTCTTATGGAAGTGAAAGATTTGCATTTGCACTGTAATACAGCACTGGAGGGTTTTTCTAAGGTGAACCAAAAGATAACGCTTCCTGATCTCACTGGTGTGTTTTCCAGATCCTCAAATGGCTCTGTTATTATTGCAGAGAGCTGCTTACTAGAGATGGTCATGTTATGCATACCATTATTAAAATATTGACAGCTTGTCTCTGCCTTAAGAATAAGACAACTGTATTTTGAAAAAGGGATGGACAGAGAAAGTGTGAGTAAACTGCCTTTTTTTAATACAGGGAAACAAACATGTTAAAAGAAAAAAATGTGTATGGGCTTGAATTTCAAGGAAAAAACAGAAGTCCAAAAACATGTTTATTTTATGAACACTGCTGATATGCTAAGAAGTTCTATTTCATTATGAAAGTCTTCATAAAGAAATGATCTGAGATCTGTACAGAGACCCAGACGACTTTTTCAGATATCCTTTGCTGCTTTCCTTTGCTTAGGTTGGTGTTCCTGTACTACATCCAACTGCTTTTTTCTCCTTATATTTTCCTTTCTCGCCTTTTTTATAGGAAAATGTAAATTTTGGTGCTTAACTACTGTGAGCTGTATGCCATGTAGGATAGCAAGGTACATATTGTTGACATACTGTGACCTCACATAGCATATTGTGTATCAGCCCTGTTGACCTACACATCCTCAGTCTTGCTTGTGAGCTCCCCAGGGCTTTCTGCCTAGGAGCAAACAATACTTATTAACTCACTCTTGATTTGCTAATAATCGAAGCAGCATAATTATCAAATACTTGGACTCATTCCACATCAGAAGTAAAACAGCTGTGTTATAATGTTAAGATCAAATTCTTTCCCTGTTATATGACCTAATAAATTAATGGTTGGGAATCGTGAATTTGTGACTCACAATCTGTCACTAAAATACACTAATTTCATCAATGGTCTTTTAGGTAAATTTCTCTGAATGGGCACTGGTTTTAGCTTTTAATAGTGCCTTGACTTTGTCTGAAAGGAAGTGTGGCTGCTTCATGCTAAGGGTTCTGTGAAAGCTGAGTTAGTAGTCTCTGGTCTAAAAAACAGTAATGAAGAAACTAGAAAGAAATGAGATATTTCTGTAAAGGACTGGCTTTACGAGGGACCAAATGACTCATCAATTTAGTTAGAGACATACGCCAGCTACTAAGAGCACTCAAAATTTCCCTGGGTTGCTGATCAAGGACCTGTCTGCATGCAATCTACTTTATGTAGATTGATTGCTCTGGAGAAAGAGTAGTACAGCAGATTGCAGACTAACTGTCGCTACAATGAGATTAAGGGTGAAAAATTAAACAATTTCATTCTTGCTAAGCAAAAGATTAATATCTTGTGTGCAAAATATAATCAGTTAAAACTACAAGCAATAAAACATCCTTCTGAATTCAGCTAAACATGATTTCTCATCAGCTGCTCAAGCACTAACATTTGTTTGGGAACTGGGAATTTAGCATGCTGCTATGCAGGCTTACCTGTCTTAGGCACTTTTCAAACAAAATAGATCTGCCCTGTTTTTCTTTCTCTCTTTGTTGTTTTTTGTTTGGCTGCTGTTTTGTTTTGTTTGTTTGTTTTTGTTTTTAATCTATTAGGCATACAGCCACCAAAAGGGCAGCATAATTAAATGCCATTTGGAATTAAGAAGTCTTATTTCAAAACCGGAAATGTGAAGACAGAAAAGAGGAGAGAATTGAAATCCTGCAGAGTTAAAGCAGTAGTTCAGGTCACCAAAATAGATTCTGGGGGAGAACAAAGTAAAGTCATGAAATCTCATGATACCAGAATAGGAAGGTCTGCAAGAGGTCAGCAGACCTTAAAGATGATGGACCTGTAAAAAGGAATACTTCTGAAATAGAATGCCTTTAAAACATTACTGAAATCTTAGCTTTAGTGTTAACTATGATGAACTTCATGTATGACTGCTTCCTTCTGGCTCTGAAAATAAAGACCAAAGATGCAATCTCACATTTTGCTTAGGTCAGTTGGAATCTAGGCTCTATGTCAGTCCTATGGTCTCCTTTATCATACCTGTGTTCCGAGGTGCAGCCTCCCACCTTTCCCCTTGTGTTAGTGCTGCCATCAATATGTGGTAGTTTGTGGATCCAGATGAAAAGTGAAAGAAGTAAAAACTGTAGGGTCAGTGACCTGCTTAACCAAGAATCGAGAATATCCTAGAAAGCCTCATGACTGCAGGCATTACCACTGGAATAGCAGTTCTGTTAGAGCAATTTAAGCATAAGTTTACCCTGCGGAGCAATGTCTGGTTTCATAGACACTATAGGTTTCATAACTGACTGACAAAATGAAGAGTAACAAATCATCAAGGGAAGGTAATATTCCAGGGGTAGCTCAGTTATGAAATTTCTGAACAGAAGTAGTTTCTCTTCCTTATCTGTTGGTCTGCCTTGATAACAGAGGAATGGGAAGTAACTGCTTTGCTGGTCTAAAAGTTGTAGAAATGACCCTGAAGACTGAACTAGGAAGCTTGTTTCAAGTACTGGAAACTAGTACTAATACTGCAATGATTGGAATTACTGGAAATATGATTTAAAAAAAAACACAAAACAAAACAAAACAAAAACCCCAAAACCTCAAAGAGTCGAAATAGCATATGTGAAGAAAAATCATATTTTATGAAGGAGCCAGTGAATATATGGGTAATTCCCTTGATTCTTTCATCTTCATTTTGAGAAACAAAAGATATGCTTAGAAAATAGACACCTGCTTAATAAAAGGACCTCTAATTTAAAGGATAAGAAATGAGAGGTAGAAATAATCCCATGGTTTTCAAAACAGCATAATTTCAGTAGGGCTCGTCTTCAAAAGAATTGTTCATTTGCTTTCAAGAGGATAAGGCTATTGACTTTGTCAGTAGTGGTACTATCCGGTCATCCAGATGCAGATGGAAAGCAGCTTTGCAGAAGATGACCTGAAGGTCCTCATGGACACCAAACTGAACATAAGCCACCAATTTGCTCTTAGGGCAAAGAA
The DNA here is from genome assembly GCA_030625065.1 of Alectoris magna. Taxonomy (NCBI): domain Eukaryota; kingdom Metazoa; phylum Chordata; class Aves; order Galliformes; family Phasianidae; genus Alectoris; species Alectoris magna. The sequence continues at coordinate 42,535,903 of CM060565.1, forward strand.
CGCTAAAGGCATCCCAGGATGCATTAGCAGTGCTGCTGCTAGCAGGTCAAGGTAGGGTATCTTTCCACTCAGGAATGGTGAGGCCACACCTGGAGTGTTGTGTCCAGTTCTGGTCTCTCTGGTAAAAGACAGACATGAGCATGCTGGAGGGAGTCCAGGAAAGGGCCACAAAGATGATTGAGGAAGGGGAGCGTCTCTCATGAGGAAAGGCTGAAAGACCTGAGACTGTTCAGAGGAAAAGATTCAGAAGGGATCTTATCAGTGTATAGAAATAATCAAGGAGAGGGTGCAAAGTGGATGGAACCAGTCTCTTTGCAGTAAGGCCCAGTGCCAGGGCAAGAAACAGCAGGGAAAAAAACTGACTGCTGTCTGAACACTGGGAAACACATTTTTACTGTGAGGGTGACTGAGCACTGGCACAGGTTCCTCAGAAAGCTTGCGGAGTCTCCTTGGAGATATTCCAAAGCCATCTGGACATGGTCCTGGGCAAGTGGTTCCAGGTGACCCTGCTTGAGCAGGGGGTTGGACCTGATAATTCTGGAGGTCCCTGCCAACCTCAGCCATTCTGTGATTCTGAGGCTACTGAAGTGTGACTGGTGAAATGTGAATGGACAGCCACCTCAGATCCAGCTGTTTTCAAACTCTTCGCACAGAAATGCAGATTAGGCATTTTTTATTTCTTATTTTTTTTTATTTTTTATGTTTTTTAAATGCGTTTGTGACTATTTCATTGCTAGCTTAAAACATTGTATGGACAGGTGCATGCAAACTGCAAAAGATGCTAGAAGCATGGCAAGAGATACCAGCTATAGTGGGACAGAGAGGGAGTGGCGATAAATTCAGTTCTTTAAGTTTTACATCAGATAGCTCTAATGTGTTACAGTCATGAGAGGAGGGGGAAATTGTATCCTAATATTAAGCAAAAACAAAATACTGCTGCTAAGTTTTAAAATACAATTTTATTTATTGAATAAGGAAATTTAAATATTTCTCTTGCCCAATATGATAACAAAATCCTATTTTTTACTGTAAGCACTCCGCTAGAAAAATGCTGTGGACAAAATTCAACACTGAATAAAACAAGCACACACAAATAATGAGTGCAGTTCCAAAAGATGTGTGAAAGTATTTTGGTTTCATGTTAAGTAAGGATCAAAAAATGTATCTATCTATAAAGATGGAAACCTTTCTATGTCACTCCCTCCTAAATACCTATATCACTTAATCTGCACAAATGAGGAAATAAAGCCCCAAGCGGTCAATAAGTGAAAGAAAGATCTCATCTCCATAAATTGTCACAAATCTTCAATGCTATTTAGCAGTGCTGGCTGGTTGTAACACAGCAACTGTTTCCTGGCAACTGTGCAGCCCGCCAGGAGGCCCAGGCGGGCTCCTGTACCCTGGGTTGTGGGCAGACTTTGGGTCCCTACAGCCCATGCTGAAGGCCACAGGCCCTGGGGAGTTTGATGCCTCTGTGGCGGGCCCAGGTATAGCCATTCCTGGAGGTAGAAGCATGTGTTTGGTTGTCGTTTGCCCCTGTCAGCCTTTTTTTGCTGAGATAACTTTAATGTATTAATTGGTTCTCTCTCAGCTGTACCAGCAGTGGTTGTCAAAACATTGTTTTTGTGGCAAAATGAATCTAAACAAGCTCTCAAAGCAAAAGCAATATGTTTGCAGGCAGGCCCAACTCAAAATAACTATTTGGAGAGAGTTAATCTAAATAAGTAAATCATTCTAAAATTCTATGTTTAATAAATTTCTCTCCATCTGCTTTCTTACATGCTAAACTAGCAATGCATATAGGGAACTTCTTTTAAAAGCAAAGTATATACATTTTCTGTCCTTCTGACAAAACTCATCATTTTGTCATTTGTGGTAGCATGTTTTGTTTAGGACCCACTCCAACTACTGCATAAGCTGCAGGTGTGCAGCAATCCACTTCATCCAAAGTATGGTTCCAGCATTACAATCTGAATCCCCTGTAGCAAAGAATTTCAAGCTATGAAGTAATTTGCTGCAAAAGCTAGCAATTAAAGATGTTTGTTTATATATATATTTATTTATATATATATTTATAGCATGATTTGTGCAATCATTCGATAGTTGATTTGGGGGCTTATAATCTCCCAAAACTCTGTTCTGAGATGAAACACTAGTGGCAATTCAGAAGATAAAAAGCTTTCTCCTTTACCTAGGTGGATAAATAGAGGGAAAGAAGGAAGAGGAAATGAAAGAATGATTCCCAGAATGTGAATAAATGTAAGATTGTTCCAATGCTACCATTTTGTTATCAGTGCTGATGTTAAGAGCTTTGCTGTGGCTGTCCCAGCAGTAGTACTTACAGTTTAGCTGCACCAGCATGTTCCGTGCTAGTCCCGAACCATCAGAAGTGATCAGAAATCTGTCCACATTTGCTTACTACCAGTATATCTATTACTGAACCATGAGAAATAACATTCCAGTTTCTTCTGAGTTTTCCAGTGCAATTGGTTAACAAAATGTCAGACTAGACCCACTTTTTATTTATTACTTTACAGGATTTTTCCTTTTCCCAAACCTCAATTGGCAGATTTGGGGGTGATGGTGGCAAATATGCTGTACAGTTTGCTTTGCTTTTTTCAGTTTGTTCCCTTTTCTTTCTCTTCTTTCTAAATTCTAAAATGTCTGCAGTGAATGAGTTCTGTTAATGACCACACATTAATAGCAGACAACTATATACTCATTTTACAGACAGCTTCTGTATTGCTTTGACATTCATTAATGCTATTCAATCCAGAGGTACTATTTAACTCATTTTAATTGCTCAATCCAAAAAGAACCTGCTGAAACATCTGTATTTCATAAATTAAATGCCTTCTCTGTGTGTAATGTTGAAAAGAAAGTAAAAGCTTCTAGGTTAGAGAATGTGACATGTTATGCTGCAGAAGCACATCAGTGTGCTCATGGTCCTTCATGAGTACTGGCTTCTTTGATCAGTCTTTTTCATCCCATAATTACTTTTATATTCAGTAAAATGTAAGCAATGTCTGAATTTGCAGTTTGGATAATGGATTTACATCTCTTAAATGGGGATGGATTTAAGGGCTTTGGTCTGACGCTGCAGAACTCAGCAGCTTGAGGAACATGGGATGAAGTGTGAGTGCCGCTGGACAGGTGGACTGGCAAAGAATGGAGCTGTGAGGCTGCATTTTATGTTCATGCTGTTCTGCCTCAACTGGTGCAGGAGCCTCACTGCAGGGTTAGGAAATGACTGCAGATAAGATTGGATGCTTTGAGGGTTATTTGAACCTGCTAGGGCAAGGCATTTTCCCAAGCTCTTCCTGGTTTGTAATACCTATGAGTCCTGTTACTAAATGCTTTTATTTCTTTCAATCTTATTAGTAACAGAACTGAAGCATAATCAGCATCTGGTCTATACTCAGTATTTCACAATTATCCGTGTTCTTTGGATGATACCAAATTTCTTTCTCCCCTTTATAAAAGGGAAAGTAGGAAGTAGCTGTGAAATAGGAGACTAGAGCCATTTACAAGTCAAATATCTTTTGCAAGCTGTATTTTGGTGGCAGTCCTTGGAGAGGCTTTATCTGAGTTGGATACTTTTACAAAAACTTGATCATAAGACCAGCATGTTTCTGCCAATAGGATTTTGCTACCCCAGGTTAATCTTTGAAGGATGGATTGATAACTTGCGCGCTCGCTCTCTCTCTATATATATGTTGCTTTCAGCTTGCAAAAGAAATTAGAGCTGCATCCCACCCTTTCCATGATTAGATCTCCATCCTGAAAGCATGATATATATAATCTGTTTCTGTGAATATAGATTTAAGCTGCTCGTTTTCTTCTTTTCTTCATCTCTGTGTTTGGGAGGTTCATTCTCTCATTAGCTCAAGCAGCAGCAGGAGATAAAGCTGTCTGCTCCAGAGGAAGCCTGAGGCCTGAGGTGCCCCAAACCTCTCCGTGGGGTTGCTAAGGAAACAGGAGAGCTTTTTGGGGCATGCGAGGCTCGGACGGCTCTGCAGGCAGCAGCGATGCCATTCAAGCACATGGCTCCCCTGCCCTTCTGCTTCCCACAGAGAGAAATGCAAAATATGCTGGCAATCTGTAATGCACCAGCCCACTCCTTTCCTTCTTCTCCACCTCCTGCTCCACCCCCACATGGGGATTTTTGATAAATCTGTCAACAAATAAATGAGTGCCCTGGAAGGGAGGATGGCTAAACATTTGGGACCAGACCTCTGAAACTAGAGGGAAGAGAGCAGAACCAACAGCTGCACATCACCTGGGGACCTGTGTAGAGATGCACAGAAGCTGACTGCAGGCAGTTGTCATCTCTGTTTTGGGAGATCTGTAGGGAATAGCAAAAACAACAACAACAAAAAGCTGCAAAGCAACGTAAACCTTTCTGTTGATCCTGGATTTTTCCTGCATTTGTTTTCCTCAGTTAAAACTATTTCCTGTTGTGAAAGAATTTAATATATTCCTTCAGTGAATGTCCAATTTCAGATTTTCAGTATTCAGTAGTAAACTTCATAGAAAACATTAATTTTTCTGTACAGTTACCTTATTTTAGTGGTACTTAATTTAGTCAAATTCAGATTATTTTACTATTTCACTATCAGATTTCCTATTTATTAATATAAACATCTCTGATCTTCAGAGACGGAATTAATGCTTCTTATGATTTTTTCCAAATTGCATACCCAAATTTCTTGAATATCTCCTTCTCTTGTTTTTTATGAAAATAAATTTTATCATTCAGATTTTTATATATATATATATATATATATATATATATATATATATATATATAACCTTAAGGTTTATCACATACCTTTAGATAGAATATCATAAGAGTGATGAGGAACTGGAACAGATTGCACAAAGAAGTGGTGAATGCCCCATCTCTGGAGAAATCTAAGGTCGGACTGGACAGCCTCTGAGCACCTGGTCTAGTGCAGGTGTCCATGTTCACTGCAGGGAACTTGTCCAGATGACCTTTAGGGGTTCCTTCCAACTCAAATGATTCTGATTCTGTGATTCTAGGCAACTATAATTATTGCCATATATTTTTTTTTTTCATAAAATGAATCTAGTTTAATGCCAAATCCATTTTCCTGCTATATTTTTTTTCCCGATTTGTTCTATTAAGACATAGTAGCTAGGCATGTTTTGTTGGAAAAGTACCAGTTTTGTGATTAGTTAAGAATGTGAAATGCTGAGAGAATGATATTGCTGAGATCGTATTAACTATGAAGACATTATTTCTCATTGGTGACCTTTTAAGTAATGTTTCTGAGAAGTACTGCTTTATCCAAATTAAAAAGGTGTATATAAAAATGACTAAACGTACTATATATGGAATATCCTAACTTATTAGAGGTAATGACGAGATATTTCTTGATTTGGCTTTTGGAACTAGATGATCCCTTTCAATCCAAGCCATTCTATGATTATTTGATTCTATGATTTGGTGACAAGGATACTTTATTAGAAGTATAAATAACTTCTAAACTGACATTTTATCCAGATTTTTTAAACTCGGTAACATTTAGTTTCTTGCACTGATGAAATCCCATTATGTGGTAACTCTTTCAGTGTTAAATTTCATAATGCATAAATCTCAGAGCAGAACAGACAGATTCCAATGGAGAAAACTATTTTAGGAGGTATCCCATATGCTTTATTTGGATCAATATTTTGACTATTTCAGGTCATCTGCTGTGTCATTCTTATATATGTATAAAGACATTCCTGTAAGCATATAAAATCCAGTAATGACTGGAAGGCGCTCACTGGAAGTAATACGAAAACATGACGTAATACATTTGTTTATGGGGCAGAGATGAGATAAATTAGCATTGATCACTGTGGCATTCTACCCTCAGTTTCAAGTCCACAGGGAATAGATATAAGAGTTATTATTACCAAAACAGATCATGGAATCATAGAATCAGCAAGGTTGGGAGACACCTCCAAGATCATCTAGTCCAGCTGCAGCAGAATCATCCCATAGTTTTCTAGTCCATGCATGTAATCAGTATGGATCACAATAAAACTGAAGTAGCTGGGTTTGTTCATGTGTTACATGTTTCAGGAAATTGGGACAACCTACTGCAAAGTCTTCCAAACATCTGAATGTTTACAGATGTTTCCAAGACTGAAAATAAGGGCATGCGTGTGCCTCTTGTTCGTTTTCTCTTAGGACTTTTTTTTAATTTTTGTTCCTTTTGTCAGGCGTTTGGTTTGTTATTATCAGAGAGGATTTATTTTCACATTTTAGTACAATTCATTGTTGGTAATATGAGCGTAGTGTTTGTTTGGTTTTGTTCCTCATAGGCGTTAGTGACTAGAAATAATTTGGAAATGTTTGTAATGTGACTTTTGGCTTTACTATTCTGATTACCATCTTTTTCCCATTTTTCTATGGAAAAGTAAAAGTTCTATTTCAACATTAGATATTTGAAAAACAAAATTGTCCCATTTAATTAAATTAAGCTTACTCTGAGTACAAAAATTAATAATGTTGGTTACCCATTTTGAAGTTTACTTACATGTGCTTTCTGAGCCTGCTTTTGGCTTTTCAGAAAATAAAACAATAAAGAAAAAAAGTAAAATTAGATGTTACAAGGCTTTTCTTGTACTGACTTCCATGTAAAATAAATGGGGGAAAGAAAAAAGAAAAGGTGCTATTTGCTGCATATTTAGCTTGGTAAAGTTGCCAATATTATTATTATTACAGATCCCTGAGGTTGGTTTGTTTTGGTTGACCTGTGACAATATTAGGGTTTGGTACAAAAGGATATATATCTCTGTTTGTGCTCATGGTCATTAGCTGGACTTGGTAGCCGAATAATCATTTCTTTATAGATGAACCATATGAACAAGCAGTACTAATGGCATATGTTGTGGTAATATAGTTAGCTTGCTTTTCACCTTGTGTTGTATAACTTTGCTTCTGAGGTAAAACAGAAATCTCTGCGTAGTACCTACGTTTTTATATATTTGCATTTGGGAATGCAAATTTCAGTAAGTTTAACTTTGTTTATGCATTTTGAAAAATGTACTTTATCAAAACACATCTAGATATTTTTAATCTCTCGGTGAAGAGCAGTTAGGATGGAAACTGCTTAAACAAGTTCACTGGAAGCCCATAGGCATCAAAGAGTTTAGGAGGGGATTAGAGGGTACTGAGCATGGTATCTTTGACCAAAAAGTAATTGTAGCCTGAAGTGAAAGACAAGCTACTCCAAAGCATTTGAAAAATGCTGATAGCTAACATAGCTAAAGAAAGCAATTTGAAGTCCTTCATTTGGTTATGAAAGCTTTAAAATAAGTTTATATTAATGATCAACTGGGTTTTATTAATTGTTTGTGTGGTGTGTTATCTGACATCTTAGCTTTAAGAAGATTTAACTTCCACGTAACCCTGTGAACTTTGTGTTTTTCTCTGTGTTTCAACTTGGTATCATATGAATGTGACTGGAACAATGTAGTCTCTTCCCTTCCTCCTCCCTCTCACTGCCACCCCAAAATACATACTTCTCAGTGAAAGTATCCAAGATCTTACCTTATTTATTTATTTATTTATTTATTTATTTATTTATTTATTTATTTATTTATTTTTCAAAACTTCTCTCATAAGCACTGAGCTGAGTCATCTTCACTGCTGAGAGATTGAAGATAGATAGATACCCTATCAATTATTTCATAATTCGAACTTCTCATAGTGCAAAGTAGTTGTTGTATATCGGAGTGCATTTCAAATGCTCTGTAAAAATATTTTTACATGAACTATGCCTGGTATGTGATGTTTGCTTATTCTGTGCTGGTAAACATTACTTTTTTGTTGTTGTTTTTTTTCCCTTAAACTGAATGTAGTCCAGGAGCCGTTTGAAACAGGCTGCATTGCTCAGCCCGGTCTTTTTCTTGTGCTTCTCTTGCTTATTTACTTAACGTCCTCTGTAACGCTTATGAGTAAATTCAGGTAAATTTCACTTGGATTAAGTTTCATTTTCTTTTGGTTTTAGTAATCTGATCGAATGACTGTATTTTTTAAATAACTGGACGTTCAATTTCAGTCTGTTGATTTATTGTCATAGCATGGAATCATAGAATCCTGAATAATAATAAGTAGTGCAGTAATTAATGCTAATAATAATTTTATTTTTATTATTTTACAGCAATTTCAGTCCTTACCATGTTTTTATCGCAGAACCCTGATTTGACTGATTATTTTTTTTTGTCATAGATGTCAAAGAATTTTTATTAGACCTGAAAATGCGTAAGAAAAATATATGAGAGACAGATTTGAGGAAGATGAGATGAAACAGCTAGAAGTCTCAAAAAATGCAACTCTGCCTTACATGTGAAAGGTGCTGCTGAATGGTGTTAGATATTTTATTTAATTGTGATTGATATGTACAGTGATCATGAACTGTAATTCTGCCTAGTTTCCAAACAAATGTGCACACCCATAATTTTTAGTTTCTGATTGGGCTGGATTAAATTTTGTGCTTGACGACACAGTGCAAATTCTAGCTTTCTTATACTAACTGATTTTTTGAAATTTTGTGCAGTTTACCTCTGTCTAATTTAACCAGAAGCTCCTGTATTAAGCTAGTTTTATAGAGCAGACCTGCACCTGTTGAACAGCATACTAAAGCACTTTTACCAATGGATTTAAACTTTTAACTAAACTTCCCTTTCTTTCTTAATCTTAGTAAAGTGGATAAATAATCTACTTTAAGAGTTCCCAGTACCAATTCAAAAGTGCCATAGGCGGATGATATAAAACATTGATCCAGCACTAACTTCCTGCTGTGGCTCAATTTTTTTCAAACATTTGTTGATAACTGAACTTGTACTGGCAGTATGTGGGCTAGCTCAGCTGGCACAAAATTTGTAGAGAGACATCAAGCTGACAAAACCTCAGATCATGCATGCTGTGTAAGTGAGCAGCTACGTGTTTTCAGTGATCATGGTTGCAGTCCTGCTCTGGGTCTGGTGGTGCACCCCCGCAGTAGATACCTTGAACCACAGCCTTTGGTAGCATGGGATATGGCTAGAAATAACTCGAGTGCATGCATTTTACCCAGTGCTCACATTAGCAACTCATGTTCAAAGTTAGTTATATGCTTCAAACCTAATTCAGCTACCATCTAATCTGTTGATATTTGGGTTTCCCAGAGATCAGATTCCACCTCCAAGCAGTCATATATTTCTGGGAATGAATATGGTTGCTAGACCTTACAGTCAGTGAAGTCAGGGACATTCCTCATCCTTGTGTGAGTCAACAAACCAGAGTTCTAATCAGGTTGTCTCACAAATTGATTTTATCTGATAACTTAGAGTGTAGAACTGCATCGTTATATTTTCTTTCTGAAACAGATTGTATCCTTATCCAGCAAGCTGTAGATTTGGATGTAATGTAATTTGCCTGTACTCCCATACCCTACTCTGTTTTAATGACTTAAGAGTCACTGAGATGGAGCAGTGAGTAAAAGGGACTTTTTACAGAATGTGACTTCAGTTGTATTGGATTGAAGTGAAAATCTTGCTCATCGTGAAAAATAGTCTCTGTCTGGTTTCTGTGCCAAGACCTAAGGATTACACCTCCAAGTGTTCAAATACAGTCCTGTAAATGGAGGAAAGGCACAGTGTTAGATGCACGCTCCTCTTAAGGAATTCCTGCTATATAAAGTGGCTTCTCAATCAGTCTGCCAACATGTGGATATCATAAGACATATCTAATTTTTCCTGGATGTGTATGCAGAAAACATGTGGTAGTTTTTCCTGAGAATGCTACGAGAAAGAAGCTAAAAATGTTTAGTGATGGGTAACATTACAGGGCCTAATCTGTTGATGAGTGTGGTCTAGAAGTCATGAAGTAAGGCAGACTATTGGTTGTTTTTCATACAAGGAGCTACTGTTATGCATTGTTGGAAGAAGTGGTAAACCATGCAGTGATGCATCTGCCACATCCTTCTCACACTAGAGGCCCAACCCTCAGGAGAGGACTGGGGTTCTCCAAGGACTTTCGCCCTTGAAGATGTGGGAGGGCTTGGAGCCTTAAAGCAAAAAGAGCTCAGGAACAGGTGCTGTGGGTATCAGGATTCCTCCAGAAACTGCTTTCCCAGCCCTATCCATCTGTGGCACCCATTTCTGAGCAATTTTTGCCTTTCTCAGTGGTGCTTCCAAGTAGGTTGTCCAGCATTTGCTGTTCCCCACAGATGTAATTATTTTGGATGATCATTCTTTGTTTGTTCATTTTTATTGTAAATTTTCCTTCCTGTAGTGACAAACCAGATGCTCTGCCTGTTTCCCAGATTAGTTTACTGATAATTACTGAAATACAATGATTTGTATAAGGACAGATTTAATATAAAAAAACAAAACAAACAAACAAAAAAACTCCCAAGTTCTCTCTGTCATCATTCGACAAGTCAGTTTTTTTATAGTCATTAAATCTCTGGAAATGGTGGTTATCTATTTATGTAAATCAGTTGCCAAAGTAATTAATACCGGAATGTAATTCCCCTGCCAAATCAAATCAGTTTTTTCCTGGAATTATTTTTGAATGACAGCAATTGCTGTCAGTGTAGACCAGGGTTTGTAAGAGAACTAAGGAAGGTTTAGAGATGTGCCAGTTTTCTTTCTTTTCAGTTGCATGGAAGAAGCGATTCAGTCTCTTTACTCGGTAAAGATGTCTCCAGGCAATTGTAGTAAAAGGCTGTGTAACAACAGAGATTTAATGTGGGAACACAGCTCCTCTTTGATAGAAACTTGAAGTGATCCCACCCCACAGCTCAGCGGGGAAGTGATCCGGTGTTTTTTAAGAGAAAAAATAAATAAGCATGAAATAATAGATAGATAAGTATTGTCTGTTCCCCACAAGGGTCAAAGCTCAGCTCTGAAGTCAAAACCCCATGTTGGGCTGGCACACTGCAGCAGGAAACAAAGGGAGTATTAGAAGATCACTGGGGCCAAAATAACTCGAAGCACCTCTCGTTGGGTCCAGTTCAGATTTTTCTCTGGTTGCATAGATTATAATACAATTCTGCAGAATGTAGCACAGTGGGAGATTTCTGAGTAGAGAAGCTACCTGCTGTTTGTTTCTACTGCGTTACCAGGAAATACAGCTTAACTAATTATTTTTGTAAATAAGCAAGAACTTAGCGCATAATTATAGCAAGTAGCATACCTGATGCATCTCTGATATCTTAACAGAAATATTCTTCGAAGGCCTTAACAACAGGCTAACTCCTTCAGCTGAAGGACAGTGCTAAGGCACTAATGGGAATATACAATGAGAATGCTGATGGCCTCTGTAGACACAAGTACTACTGTCCTCCTAATGTATAGGCATTATTTCATACCAGGGTCAGGAAAAAAATTTAAAAAAATTTTAACACTAGGGTTATGTTTCTTCAGATGTGAAAACAAACAAAATACCCATTTTTTTTCCCTAAAATACAAATGCAGAGTGCTACTGACTGATTGGAGGAATTCCCACTCAAAAGCATGAGTTAAACTCATGCTTTTGAGTGGGAATTCCTCCAATCCTCCAAGTTAAACTCATGCTTTTGTCTTGTTTTAATTAGTGTTTTTTATACCAGTCAAATGATGTATTACAATCCACTGTAGTTCCATAAAAGTCAAAGGTCTGAAAACATTTAAAAAAAAAAAAAAAAGTTGCTCTTCTCTGTTTTGGTGTGGCTTTTTTCCTCTCAAAAGGTAATGTTAGACTCCTTCTCTGGCTATTATCAAGACCTGCCTGGACATTCTCCCGTACAACCTATTGCAGCAAACCTGCTTTGGCAAGGGGTTGGACTTGATGATTCCCAGAGGACCTTTGCAACCCCCACAATTCTTTGATTCTGTGATTTTTTTTAGTTTGTTCCCCCCTCTCTCCCCCCAGGAGCATGGCATTACAAAGTGACTTTTATACTTATGTAGATAGCAACACACAGTGAAACTCCTTGAGGTGTAATATTTTTCATCATGTGTGCCTTTGGCAGAACATCGGTGGTGTATCATTGATCTCCAAAAGAAGTAAAAAAGGAAGAAATAGTATACAATTACTCAGTTGCCTTTTTGCTGCTCTTTTTGGCTTTGCTTTACGAAATAATTTTTAGTATCTCTGTACGTAGCTTCAGAGCACTTAGAGAATAAGTAACTGAAATATCAGCTCAGTGCCGGCATTTGCACCTACTGGAAGTGTTGTGAATCTGCCTAACATTGTCCTTATTCAAAGCAATTAGGGAATTCAGAATCAAGATACTTTGGTTCTTTTCTTCTGGTCATACTTTGCCCAGTGTTCAAAAACTCAGTGCATTGTATTCGGGTAGCACAGGTTGGAGCCTTGTTAGAAAGAACAGGTTTAAGGAAATGGGTGGCAGGACAGTGCATATAAGATATTGGCTCTGAAATCTGAAAGTTGGAGTCCTTATTGCTCTGTGTCAAGACTAACGCTCTTCAGGCTATGAATTTTTGCTACTGGCAGTAGTGTGGGATTTTTGTTGATGTAGTTGCTGAACATGCCACATAGTCGTGTTGTGCAAGGCCTCAGATAACTGCAGTGATCAGAATTACAAACAAGCTTGGGAGAGGTGAAAGGGAACAGGTCCACAGGTGACTCTCAAGACGTGGTTTAACTGCAACTTCAGACTCAGGGCACTGGAGATGTGCATAAGAAGACAACTTCTATATGTGTGTTGGTTCATGGATTCTTTGATGTGAAATGTGTGAGTTACTAGATACTGTTTGAAAGAGAAGGCTGGGTAGATAAGCCGTTGGTTTGACACCTAATGACAATTTCTACAAATTTTGCTAAGTCATTTGAGTTCAAATAGGTGGACCGTAGTCTACACAGAAACATTGATATAAATGTGCCTACATTTTCCTAACTCAAAATTAGAGTATCTTGTTATTTTTGTACCTGCTTCTACTTATTCCATTAAATTTATGTAACACAACAGTGGCTTAAATCAGTTACGGTTAAACTTTTTAGGTCGGTGCAGAGAGATAGCATGCACTTTTCAGAATATCAAATCCATCAGTATGACGTACTATACAGAATATTTCAGCATCTTACATGACCCTAATTGCCATTTCACTTAAAGGTTTACAAAGCTAACACTTTATTCTTTCCTGCACTGTTCTTAGTCTACTAACATCAACCTGACTGTAACATCTTTATAATTATGAATATACAGTGCATAAGCATATAAAGCTAAGATTGTTATATTCACAAGAATATAAAAGCTGCTCTTAACTGCATACTAATATTAAGAACATAACTAAGTAGGTGGTTGTCTCATTTGTAACATGTTTCTATAAATATTACAATGATCTGCCTTTTATGCCTTGAATGAGATATTCTTCAAGACCCTGACTTTTTTTTTCAAATTATTTATGCTAGCCTAAAAGCACACTATTTAACTCTGGGATTTAATGTGACTTTCTCTATTGACATCCTGTATATAATAGAAAGAGTAACTTCCCACCTTTAGTGTGAATCAAGTTCTTTTACTGGGTATTGACTTTGACCTTATGCTAATCTACTGGGAAACTGAAAGAAGCAGACGTAAAAGGTGTCACCCGTAGAAAATTACAAATGTAAAAACAGTTTTAACTTGTGATTTTCGTAGTTGTTAGCCCCTGATCTTAACATTATTTCAACTTGTCTTTATTTAAGGAATAACAGCCCTTCATAATATGTCACACTTAAAACCCCAGTGACAAAAGAGTTTCTATTTCCAGAACAACAACAAAAAAAGGCTTTTTGGTTTTTTTTTTTTGAGGTTTCTCTGCACCAAAAAATAATCATATAATGTTAAATCTTATGTGTCACATGCTGTGATTTGGGGGCAGCACATTTGTTTTTGCTAGCTTGTTTGGCAGAAGGGAAAATCTTCTGAATTCTATTTTTAATGTTAGAATGGTATTGTAATGCTTGCATTTAATTCACTACCTGGTGGGAAGAGCCTTTAATTTTTTTTTTCCCCTAATTGTAGTACACCAAGCTTCTAAATGCATTTATTCTGTGCTTTCATGCCCAGATATTTTTTTATAGAATGTAAATGGGTTTATAGGTAGAGTGATTAATTTTTGCTTATATGTGTATTTGTATATTTATATAGATAAACTCATATAGATATATGTTGCTTTTTCTGATATACATATATGCACAATTTTATAGGCAATGTAAGTTGCAGGGTTTATATGCTTGTAGTGTAGCATTGTAGGAAGACGTTTTTCTTTTTTGCTTATGGTATGACAGCATCTCTATCTTCAGGGTGTCAAGTTATCAAGAGAGAATGTACGTGGTTTTTGAGACAGCTGGCAGAAGCTAATCATGTTTGAGGAATAGATATCTGAGTCAATTTAAATGTCTTCTCCGTTTATTTCCATTGCCAATTAGATCCTGTGAATGGTTTTCAAGCGTTCTGATACTGATGATAATATGTGCTCAAATTACTATTTTACGCTTTAAAAGGTGATTATTATGTTATTCTGCTTTCTGTTGAAAGAAGTACTTTTTAGTGCTTTTTTGAGATCATAGTATTTAAAACTATGGCCTCAGTTTCAGTTCTAAACTAACTATGTGTAGATTGAAAATTTTCATGAATTTAGAAAGTTTGTTTGACTTGACTCTTCAGCAATTCCCATAATCAGTTTTGAGTTTTAAACACATTAAACACATACTGACTACAATCAGTAATAGTTACATAGCTAGGAATGAAAAGAGCTGTCTCTGTGATAACCTGCATATTAAACTTTGCTGGAGATTTGAATGTGCAGCTCAACAAAGAAGTCGGAAGACACTTGGAAGATTAGCAGTTTGGAGGAGTAGGAAGATGCCTAGTAGAGGTTGTTATAGACTGCACATATTTTAGCTATAGCAACAGAGATTTTTCTTCCTTTACTCCTACATTAAGCATTTTTCACATGTTCTCTAAGTAAATGTCCTTGCAGCAATGGTGAACTTTTATTAAATAATTGAACATAAATGAAGAAATTAATAGTAACTTAGTATGCACATGCCTAGCTTAAAATTTAATTTAACAGCAAATAAGAAATAGACAAAACACAAGCAAATACAAACAAGTAGTTTCTGTATCTTAAGTAAAAATCATTATATAAACAAAAATATCATAGTGTATTTGTGTACTACCATCATGTCCTATGCTTATTACTAACTGACTATATTGAAAAAAAAGAAAATGGCTTGCTGAGAACTGAAGCCACCACAATCTCTTAGCAAACACACAGATTTCATTTTAAAAGTCTGGTATACAGTAGTGACAATGGATGTGAACATGTGTAAGAGATGAGTTTTATTTGCTACATAACTTTCTCAAATTTGCTGAAAGGGAAAAATTTTAAAAGCTAGTGGGCTTCATTATCACTATGCCTGGATCAAATTACATAGGAGCACTAGGGACTCACTTTCTATCAGTCCTCCATTCTTGTGTTTGAAGAACAGATTTCTCGTGGATTTTTGTTCCTTCCCATCCATTTCTTAAACCTTTTCTGCAAAGTTGTGGTTACCTTCCAAGCCCTATCTAGTACAGGCCAGCAGTAAATGAAGGGGACTTCTGATGGATAAAGTGGTGACAGAAAGTTGGAGTAACCTACTACATTTGAATACCAGTTTTAGTAACATTGTGCTTCTTACTAAGAGCTACTTGAGCAAAATGACTTTTTAAAAAGATAAACCTTTCCATAGTTATATATAACTGAATAATAGCATTCAAACGAGGTTGCTGAGATTATCCCAATGCGCTAAAATGACTGTAACTTTACTTGTGAGGTGTCATTTACAGTAAAGGTGTTACACTCTGTTTATGCAAGGAGTACTTTAGATGTGGAGGCATACAAAATGTTTATTTTGTTATTCTTTCTAAAATATTTGTTTCCAAATTGAATGTGGAATGGTCTTAGTTTAGAATAGTAAATACAAAAGTCTTTATCTTGAATGCAAAAAAATAACTCATCCTCCACTCTTCCCCATGCAGCATTGCTAGGTGATCACCTTTATACCTGTTTTATATTCTGACTTAAAGATATCTCAGCAGACTATCTATCTAGATTCATATATGATCTAGGATATACTATAAAGACTACTAAATGATTTGGTTTGAGTACGTTTTGTTTTACTCCTGGCTTAGAAACACTTCTTTAAATAGATGGTAAGACTGTCCTTTCCATTTTAAGGAGAAACAAAAATTAAGCAAGAGCACTACTGAAGAGGAAAGACTACAAAATATTCATGATGTTTGTCTGAATGGGTATAGGTATTATAAATGTAATTTAATGCATACAAAGTGTAGTTTTGGAGGGTTCTTTTGTGTGTGAATAAAGATGCTACCCAATTAGCATATTTAGAATTAATGTGCCACCTTACATAGAAGCGATGAGAATATCACAGGACATCAGTCTCTCCTTGGGATGTAGTGGCGTTGTTCATTTATCCAGTGTCTTCAAGGTGTGGAGGTTTACATATTCTTCTGTAGTGGAGAAAAAGAAGGAGAAAATTTTGTTTCAGAATCTGAATTTGACAGCCTTTACTTTCAAAAGCCAGAGGCTGGCTTGACTTTTCTTCTTTGTTTTAAATGTTCCAAGAGACAGGTGTGTCCTGTGGTCTTTTGTTTTCTAACATTTTTGCCAAGAATTTGGAGAAAACGTGTTTCACAGAATCAAATATCCTACTGCAAGACCCAGACACAAGGAAGAAACTGAGGCATCTGCAGCAAGTTTCATTTACCACCACGTGAAAGAAATCAGGCTTTGTCTTGGGGTTGAAGGGTAGGTTTTGTAGTAGCTTTGTTGGTGGAAAATAGACAGGCATGGTACCAGCAGAGGTACAAAGCGCTTCTATAGCAGGTTCCAGAACTAGGAACAAGAATAAAGTTTTCCCTCCTGTAACAAGATCTTGGAATTCTCAAAATTTAAATTTGACAATAAAACACTGCTCATGTGTATTTCTTGGAATCTGACCACTGATGTGCCAGTAGTTCTATTCAGCTATCTAACTTCACATGACTTCTCAGTACTAGTTTTGAAGTTAGGAGTTCTACCAAACTGGCTGACCATCTCACAGTAACAGATTTATTTATTTTTTTCCCCAAGAACTGAATTCACAAATCTAAATACCTTAGCACTCCAATTTGAAAGTGGAAAAATATGGTGTTTCCAGAATAACTTTTCATAGGAAAATACAACATTTACTTACATGCTAAGGACGGCACTGAATATCACTCTACATTTTAACCTTTTTTTCTTGTGAAACGTAATAGTATTTCACATTTCTTGCAATCATATCAGATGGGGCACATCTGTTAATGGATGAGGCTAGTAGAAATGGCTGTATAGCGTTGAATTTCTTGGCTTTAGTACTGCAGTTACTGTAGTGGTCTTTAAAAAAAGTCAGAATTTGTTTCTGTAAAACGTAGCGTTTGCAAGTGGTTGAGGTTTGGATTGATCCCGTGATGCCATCAGAAGTCCACATTCTGGTTCTGTATACCCAAAATATTTGTAAAAGAAAAAAAACAAAAAACACTGTTTCATAGACTGATGATAATGTCTTGTTTGCTAATAAGTGTATATATGCTAACACTAATCCTTGGATGAGATAAAATACTCTTGATGCTAGCTTGGAGGTTATCACTATATTGTGGAAGGTATTCATCACAAAGTAACTGGAGTACTTTTCTCAGCCATGCAATAGCCTTCACATGATGTGGTCACTTCAACTTGATGGGGAAAAATTATCCCACTTGTTTGGCATCAACACGATGGTGAAATTGTTAGTGTCATCTCTGCTTCCTTGAATGAGCTTCTGTTCGCTTAGCTAGTTTATGATGTGTCCTCAAAGAGATGGCGCTTTGATGCCAGCAGAAAAGCTTCTGTTGTCAGCATTTACTGTATTTCTGTTAGAAAGACTGCTGACACAGCACTCATACTACACATTCTGAAATAAAAATACATGCAAAGCTAAATGGGAAATTTGAGAATACCAAAAGTCCTAGGGAAAGCGCAGCTCATCAGGAAGTTGTAGATTCCAGTCCACTCTATGCTGCTGTTCCAGTAGGTTTTAAGAGAAACTAATGTTTTTTGCCTCTCCTAAAAAAGTAATAGAGCATGGACTAAAACATATGGGCAGGAAAGACTTTTCTGATCTTATAATGTTTTGGTGTGAAAAGAAGGGAAGGAAAAGTTTAAAAGTATAAGAATCAAGGGTGAAAACTGAAGAATTCACATGATGCATTCTGTATTTCCATACCATCAAGATGATAAATGAATAAAAGAATTGCTTCAAACCCTGCCCCATGTGTGGACAATATTCAGACTCCATTTTCAAATAAAGAAATGATTTGTTGTTACATTCAAAGAGATCAACACAGTGGAAGGGTGATACAGGAGTGTAGTAGCAAAAGGAACTAGCACAAATGGAATGGTATTATGAAGGAAAAGGGCTCACCCATCCTGAAAGACCTAGGTTTCCAGGGAAAACTCCACAAAGGAGGGATTTCCAACTAGAGGTCCTTCCCCAGTGGCAGTCAGCCCTTAAATGAGGTCTAAGAGAGGTGCAGCCAGGCTCCACCCCTTCTGGTCACACAGCTGAAGTGCCTTCACCTGTGCTCCCAGGGCTGACAAGGTTCTTTTCCCAGGTGCTCAATCAGTGCTTCAGACTATGACTCAACAGTTACCATACATTTGTGTATGAATTGCTGATTTCTAAAAATTTGCGAAGCTCTCCATTGATTTATCAACTATGGAATTTTGTCTGTTTTCAGAGGGGAATGTGGCAGTGGGCATTACTTCAAGATTTAAGATGAAAGAAAAATGGGGATTGTGCTATAAAACAAAGTGTCTAATTTCAGTAGATAGCAAAATATGTTTTATACTAAATTTAGCTAAGCATGTATGATTGCTCTTTTCTGTATATGTGACATAATCAAGGGCATTTTGAATGCATTTCAGAGATAATTTATTTATTAGAGTACTTTTCAGATAATGCCTCTTTTTACAGTGCAGTTTGCTTTGTATGAAGCATTAATGCATCATTCTACTCCAAGACTTGTTTGTAAGGTATAATGTAAAATCTTTGTTCTTTACCTGTATTAATGTCTTCCATTTTAGCTAGCAGTAGGCTTGCTAATTTGGATATTTTAATGAATGAGTCATAACCTTTGTATAATAGCACCAGAATTATAATTGTCGTTTTATTATATCCACTGATGCATTTTTTGTATCAGAAACTGAGTTCAAGTTGGGGAGAAACCATTTACACATTTATATACAGCAGAAAAAAAAAATCTAAACTCTTGTTAGGTTTTGTGAAATAATTGGTATAGTGTTAAACAATTTCTTTGCAAGATTTGGAGCTCAGCTATATAGATTTTTCTTATACCTTTTCATCAGGTAATCTACAGCTCTTCTTTCAGTTACTAAATTCAGGTATTTAGCATAGTTTCATGTAACAGCCAGTTTTAAACTAGAGGAAATCAGTTCAGTAAGTATCTGTCAGATGCATTATATCTTGCTACTGTATTTTCTTCTAATATATTTTGATTTATTTGTTGTTTGGACCTTTAGGCTGGCAAACTGCTGAGCGGTGAAGTTTGAAATACTTCAACTGTAGATCCCAGACTGAGAGTGGCTTTTCATAAAGAGAACGTTTTTCCCTCTATCACATGTAAGAGTCAAAGAAAACGTTTTCTTACTTCCAAACCTAGCAATCTTCTATTCTAGTCTCCTGAGTCTTGTAGGTGCCAACAGAAAAACTGCTGTGCTTGTAAGTATGTACAGCAAGGCCTTCGCTAATAGCATATATTGAACTGAAAGGTGGAGTCTTTTTATAATTCTCTTTTGGTTAGGACTAATGATGTAGGAAACAGTATTTGTCGTAGTCATCTCACTACTGAACACCAGCAAAATGAATAGGCAGTACCTGGAAGTCAACAAATATTCTAAAAAGTGACTTCTATTTTGAATAATAATACATCTTGAGCTGTATTATGTGCAAGAGCATCTCAAAGATTTATTCCAAAGAACAGGTTGTCTGATTTGGCTTGTAGCAATATGGTAAAGCCTCTGTAGCCTGGAAACACTAGGGTTGGTGGGGTTTTCTTTTTGGTTGGTTGATTTTTTTTTATTATTTTTTTTTTATTGTGTTTGTTTGTTTGTTTGTTTTGGTTTGTTTCATTTGTGTGTTGTTTTCTTCCCCCCTCTCTTCCGCAGGGCTCTTGCTGCTTAATTAGTTTCCTTGTATTCTGATGCGTATTTATTCTCTTATATCCCATAGGATTTGATGTTTCATTTACTCTTATTGTGAAGTACCAGAGGCATTGTAGAAATAAAAATAACTATCCAAAGGCAATTTCTAAATATATCTTTGCTCTTAGATGTATGCATAAGATCTAGGTGTGTTAGGATTTTGGGACAAAATATTAGAAATATCTGATCTTAACAAAGCAGACTGTTTTGTATATAATGAACATATGAATCAAAAATACTAGGTTGTTGCAAGAAATATGACTAAGAATTTATTATTTTTTTTTGTCTCGACTACACAGGTATAGCAATCACTCTGTTTAGCAAAACAAGTATTATATTTCCTCTGTTGAGAAAGAAGTCTAGCAGGGACACATAGGACTTTAACCAAAATGTGGATCATGTAAACAAAGACCAGAGGAGACAATGAACAATAATTAGAAACCATAAAGAAGTCTGAAATAGCTAGGTTTTCTCTGAAGAGAGAAGTGAAAAGAAATTGGATTGCCGTTT
Organism: Alectoris magna; assembly: GCA_030625065.1. Classification (NCBI taxonomy): domain Eukaryota; kingdom Metazoa; phylum Chordata; class Aves; order Galliformes; family Phasianidae; genus Alectoris; species Alectoris magna. Next base: position 42,556,696 of record CM060565.1, read on the forward strand.
TTAGATGTCTAAAAGTATTTGTATTGTTCTCCATATGTGTTGATGACAGAATAATTGGTAATGAGCTTATATTGGAGAAAAAAACCTTCTCTTTTTGTAAGTTGGAAGTTCTGGTCTGGTGATGGCATTATCTAGTTTCCCCCTTTCAAAGCCACATGCCACTCTGAAACCACTACATTTCCAGTTAGACCAGAGCAGCAAGGCTTTCAGAGGCTGACTTAATGGAGTCATGGAGTGGGAAATCAGACTTGAGAAGCGTTTTTGTTTCATATACTTATATGAGTAAAATCAAGGAATGAGAAAGAAGCAGGAGTGAGGATTTTAAACTATATCCCATTTCCTTGGAGACAGAGGTTAGAATGAGAGGGAGGAAGAAGGGGGGAAAGTAAACCCTTAAGTTCATATTTTAAGTTATGTCTTCTTGCCACTCCTACATGGGTTTCTATGGAAACAGAAGCAGAAACTGGGCCATCAGCAGCCAAGAATCCATTTACACTTTAAATTTACTGCTTGAGCAGCCATGCAGTTTTCTTGTCCAAATTAAATCATGATGGAGTAACACATGCTAAATAAATTGGGGATAAAATGAAAACACCAAATATTAAATATCCTTCCATTTCAGATCTTTGCACAATCCAAAAATATATGAATATAACCTTTTTCTTTTTTTTTCTGAAAGACCTTAAAATGGCAGGTTTGATCATATTTTAAAATAAGGTACTTATTATGGCTTTACAAATACACATTTGAAGTTAATAAAATAATTTGGTTATATTATTCAGATAATTATGTTATCTGCTTTGACTGATGTCACAATATCCTTACTGCTCATTGTCTAATACATCTAATGGTGAAGTTCTCATACAGTAACACAGCTTGTGGATGTAGTATGAACATCGCTACTGACATTTATGTGTGTTTTGTTAGAAGATAAAATTGGTTCTATTGCTTAGGATAAAATATTGACATCTTTACCACCATTAGAAACCTTATTAAAGTTATTGAGCTTTTGCTGAGAAATTGTTTGTTTTGACTTGGTTAAAAGATGATGAGTGATAATGAGCAATGGAAGGGAAAAGTACTGAACAATGAGTCTGTAAACAGCTGTGGAGAAGAGGAAGGGACTAGGCAGGAAAAGTGATAACTCAGGAACTATATGGTGGGAAAAAGTAGGAAGGAGGGAGGAGGAAGCAGGGTGGGGTGCGGGAGGAGAAAGAAGAATGGGTAAAGAGAAAATGGGATGGATTGGTGGGGACCATGGGGAATGGAAGAGGCAAACTGCCCAAGTAACTGGAAAAAAAAGGAAGTGGGAATGAGCTTATAACACAAACGAGACTGGGGATAAACTGAGAAGACTGAAACTTGCAGAGAATGAAAGCTAAGTACTACTGGGGTGTATAAAAAAGAGCATTGCCAGCAGGTCAAGGGAGGTGATCCTCCCCCTCTACTCTGCCCTGGTAAAGCCTCATCTGGAGTACTGTGTCCAGTTCTGGGCTCCCCAGTATAAAAAAGACAGGGATCTCTTGGAAAGAGTCCAGCGGAGGGCCACAAAGATGGTGAAGGGCCTGGAGCATCTCCCCTATGAGGAACGACTGAGTGAACTGGGTCTGTTTAGCCTTGAGAAAAGAAGGCTGAGAGGGGATTTGATCCAGGTTTATAAATACCTGAGGTGTGGGGGCCATAGTGGTGAGGCCGGACTCTTTTCAGTAGTGCATGGGGACAGGACAAGGGGAAATGGGATGAAGCTAGGGCATAGGAAGTTCCGCACGAATGTGCGCAAGAACTTCTTTACGGTGAGGGTGACGGAGCACTGGAACAGGCTGCCCAGGGGGGTTGTGGAGTCTCCTTCTGTGGAGATATTCAAGACCCGCCTGGACGCCTACCTGTGTGACCTGCTGTAGGGAACCTGCTTTGGCAGGGGGGTTGGACTCGATGATCTCTGGAGATCCCTTCCAACCCCTACAATTCTGTGATTCTATGATTCTGTGACATGTTAAGAAGTTTGAGAAGTGGAGATTTTGCAACAATATGATGCTATGATAAGAAACTGCCCTGGGATAAAGACAGATACAAAGCTTCAAGAGTCTGAAATGCTGAAGAAGTATTCTGTCTGTATTTGAGAACTCTTTTAGTATATTGTTATATTTTCCCAAGTGAGAACTAGCATCCAAGTACGACTGCTCAACCCCGAGGCAGATATTTGCACAGAAGATCTAGAGGGAACAACAACACTGTGGCCCTCAATGTTGTGGCAAAAGAGGAGAATTTACTTTGTCTTTGTGAAGCTAATTTTCTTTCATAATTAAATTATTATTTTCATGTGGTTGATGCCTCTGGACATGGCTGACATCAGCTGAATATGCCAGCCATGAGCATAGTCAGTACTGACAGTCAGAACAACTGTTTAGACAGAACATGACGTACAAAAAATGTGTTAATCCATTTTCCCTCGTGGTCAGGGATAAATACCTGTGTCAAGACTGTAAAAATGAGCTGCTGCTGCATCTGTTCTGTAGTGGTACGCAGAGTATATTTTTTCCTAAGCGATGACGCCACTTAATAGCAATTGATGGTTTGTGATGTCTTGTGGGGTGTTTCATGAATATTCCTTACAGATTTCTTATGACTATGAAAATTCGGGTCTTGTCCCTCTACCTCATTAAGAAATAGAAATTTGACGTATTGGTGATAAGTGGATGGTTGGACTGGATGGTCTTAGAGTTCTTTTCCAACCTTGATGATTCTATGATTCTGGAGCAGAGGAAAAGTGAGGAGGGAAGAGTGGCAGAGACAAGCCGATACAAAAAACTGACTGCAACCCCCATTCCCCATCCCTCCGTAATTCGGAGGGATGTAATTCGGAGGAGTAATATTCGGAAGGGGAGGCAGACGAGTCAGGAGTGAAGGAGTGAAGCTGTATCTGGGAAAGGGAGATGGGGGAAGGTGCTTCTAGGTTTGTATTTATTTCTCACCATTTTTTTCTTCTTTAGTTGGCAATAAATTATGTTAATTTTCAACAGGTCAAATCTGTTTTACTTGTGACTAAATTGCAAGTGATCTCTCAGTCCTTATCTCAACCCACAAACTTTTTCATCTTATTTTCTCCCATTTTTTCTGTTAAGGAAGGGTGGGGGAATGATTGGGTAGGCATCTAGCAGCAAGCCAAGGGCAGCCCACTCCAATGGTGGAATTCAGGTGATATTTTGATAGTGCATTAGGGAGAAAGAAAGAAATTGGATATATCTGAGAATTTGTAGGCATCTGCAATGTAAGAAGATGCCAGTACCAATATCAGACTCCAAATGTCAACACCTACTTGGGGGGGCTAATTAATATAGAAGGAAAAAAAGTAATGACCAGTGAAAAAAAGGTCAAGAAAGAGAAAAGAAGTAGATCTGTGTAATAATTCTACTGTTACTAAAAATGAGAGGGAACTGCCAGAAAGACTTGCTGTGTTGGAGGAAAGACCAATCCACAGAGATTAAAAAGAAGAAGAAGAAGGGGAAAAAAAAAAAAAAAAAAAAAGAATGAAATTTGTCCAGAATCAGAGTCACGAAAGGGTAGGAATGTTTTGAGGGGTGAAATGTGAGGATGCCTTCACAGTATATGCTCTCTGAAATACTACAGATGTTAGGTGTCTTTATCAGTGGGGATCCATAAAAAGGATAGAATTGTTAAGAGAAAATCAAGGTGACAGTGTGGATAGCAAAGTAAAAGAATACAAACTTGTATTTGAGGAATGAATAAGAGTCAATTTATTGTTGTAATTGCTGGAACAGTACAGCCAGATTCTTGCTGAAACAGGTATGGCAGGGTACGAAAAAATGTTCCGAGTAATTGCTGCTCAGGTCAACTCTGAGATTACTTTAGAGAAGTAATTCAGAATCTTGATAGTTTTTTTAAATATCTTAAGGGAATGATGGGACTCCTGGAATATTTGATTCAACTGAGATATTTGTAGATAGCAGCTTACCAGTGAGTGGACTGAACATCATCAGTATATAGCTGTGGCATTGTCTATCATAGTTAGCAAAGAAGGTTTGAAGAAGCTTGGAAATGCATACATACACTGAAATCACGTTTGTAAAAATGAAGCAAAGAAACACATTTGTGAATGTCCTGAAAAGGATGTAGAAGTAAATATGTATTTTTTGTAAACATCTAAAGCAGTTAGGTAGAAGAAAGTGCAATATTTTTATACATTTTGTATTGTAATAAAGAAATTGTGAAACCTGATATGGGACACCAGAGAGTTAAGCGGACAGCAATTGAGGTGGGCTGTCTTGCCTGGAAGTCCACCTAGCCACTCCTTGTTCCCTCTTCCTCAGCAAGACAGGAGGAGACATTAAGGTGAAAAAGTTTGAGTGTCAAGGTAGAGACAGGCAGATCACTTACCAGTTGCTGTCACATGCAAAACAGTCTCAACTATAGGAAAAAAAATACGAAGTACTACAGCACTGATTTGACTGATGTTGCCCCTGTATGTGTTCAAGTACCTACAGGTATTGGTAGGATTAGGGAGGAAATTAAAATCCATGGGAACTGTGATTATAAGAGACTTCCAAATCCCAAATTCATTGAATTTGAGTGCTGATTGAAGGTCTTTGGAAAAAGATGGTCTGATAGAGTAGTTTTGAATGTGAGTGAGTTTGTGGGCTGCACCAGTTTGTCACACTGCAAAGCAGATAAAAAGCAAGATTTTATTTCAAAGGACTGCAGCTTCACTTGCGTGATTAAACTCTTTAAAGAGGATACAAGAGGAAGTAGAGAATATGCAGTGATTTGAAAGGAAACTGAAAAGTAAGGAAAAAAAGAAGGAATGCAGGAACAGTCCTGTATAATTTGCATTTTCTAAGGCATATTTAAGCAAATAGCAGAAAAAAATTATTCTTATTAACATTTGGGACATGTTTAACATGTTCACGCCTCCCTCATCATGGAGCACTGCATCTTTTTTAGGCCCAGGAACAAAAAGCATTTTTTCTCAGCTCTCAATAACATTCATGTTGTGCATGTGGGTGATTAGGTACATACAGAAAATACATCTCAATGAGCAGCTACAGAGCGGAAAGCAGTATTTCTGTAGCTTGTATTTCACAGGAGTCCAGGTATACTACAGGGTAGCATCCGTATTCAAAAAGACAAAATGTGAAGTGACTATAGGCCAGCAGATTTCCCGACAGTCAATTCTTTATGGAGTTTTAAACTATTTCTTTAATGAACAATAGGTAGGTAACAAAAGGTAAAAGGAAAGTGGTATAAATGGTAATGTGTTTTTTTTCAAGCTGGTTTCTGGAAATAATGGAAGGAGGAGTTTAGCTGATTTCTTGAACAGGAGTAATGCAGGAGAGTTGATCTGTATAGATTTGAAACATTTACTTTAGCATTCCATAGGGAACTATTACTGAAGGTTGAAAAATTGAGAAACAAGTTAGTTAGGAATATGGCTAACAAGTGGACTGCACAAAGCTGTAAACAGTTTTCGGGATGAAAAGATTATTAAGGATCTGTACATTGATAATCATTTTGTACAGTCATTAGAAGATATTCTTAGATGTTTGCTCATGAATATTGGCTAATGTAAAACTGAGAGAGCCTGCTGAGACATGCAGAATGCACAAAGAAGTTGTGAACTAAATTAGGAGATTTGAAAAAGTAATAGAGCAACAGTCACAGTTGTGCAGAATGCTAAAGACTGTAAGGTGGGGGCAATAAGGAGGCTCAAGAGCTAGGGATATAGCTTCAGTCCATGAAGGCCAGCTGCAGAAAGTGTGTAGCTCAAAAAGGTTAATGCAGTTCTAAGAGGCACTTCATGAGAGGCTCAGCTGAAGCTCGGAAGCAGCAGTTTTGTTTAATAACGGCTTAGAATCTGCCCAGCCTAATACCTTCTTTTTCTCAGCCTGAATCCTGTGAAAAGGCGTATGAGTTGCCTTGCTCTATCCCACAAATGAAGTATTTTACCTTAATTTATACTTTCTATTTAAGCAACACTAATACTACAAGGTCTCAGCACTGCTGCATGCTCAAGAGTACTTTTAGATCCATCCTGATGAAAACCAGGGCCTTCATGCAGTCTAGAACTCAAGAACTGACTAGTTAGCTTTTTTTTATCATTTGCTTACCTTTCACTGGTAAAGGTGGGGAGTTTCAAGTGTGTTTTCTTCTAATTTATGGAAAAATTGAACTGCTATTCAGAGATGAACAGAAGTGCTTGTGTCTTAAAGCACAAATCTCATGTCAGTGATGAATGTCCTCCCTTCCCATAGGTTCTCTGGTATTAGACTGACTACTTTGTTTCTCTTGCTGGGTTCATTTTGAACCTTCAAGAAGCTAAATCTCTGTCTGAGAATGGTTTTCTGCTGTGGTGGTTTGCTTTTTCCTACTCAGCCTGTGTTTCATTTCCACTGTGAGACACTACACTTTTTTTCAAGTCAATAAAAATATGACTCATTCATTCTCCTCTGTTTCTTAACCAGGTTCTACTTCATGAATTTACCTCGTGCTTTTATAATCTTTTGCTAGGAACTTGTCCAAAGGGCTTTGGAAATCTAAGTAGACTGTCAGGGAATTTCAGCTATCTACTTTTCACTCTCCTGGCACACTCCTGAATTAGAGTCAACATATGCTAGGGTTTGTCTTTGAATTTTCATTTCCTATTGTGCAATGCCTTTACAGGTTTATTCTTAATTATTTTTAGAAAACCTGTTGTCATAGGTCAACTGAAGTGAACTGTAAGATTGTACAGAGTTAGAGAAGACATTGGCTTCCTGCTTCTGGAATGGAGCTAGATTTTAATAAATACATATCTTTTATTAGTCATTCGAAAACATATGTAAATTCTATCATAGCAGAGTTAACTAGTTGATCTTCTAGCTAGAAATGCTAAATGCAGATTAAACAAATTTGTGCCTGGAGTTCAACACCAATGTTAATACTCATCCTTGCATCTGAACAGAAACATATTTGATTTTTGATATGTTTGTAGATGTATAGTCTTTTTTACTTTTTTTTGTAAGTGAAAATAAAAACAATGATATGAACATGAGACTCAGGAACATTAATTCAATTCAATCTGCTAAACAATTTCAATGGATTTAATTGCACCCTTGTTCTTCTAAACACATTAAGACATATGTTCACAAATTAATTGAATATAGCTTCTAGTCTTGGCAAAAATCCAATACACTGTTAAGTCAACAGTATTCTTAAGAATTATTTCAGTTGTAGTGTGTTAAATGTCATCTTCATTGTCACAAATTGAACTATAGGCTTATAAAAAGCTAACTAAATTTTCCAAATGGAATGCCATTTGCCAGTAAGCTTTCTGATCAGAACGCAATTGTTTTGACATTTGTGTATTTTGGCTACAAATTTAATGTTGTAGCACCTTTGGGATGTTTCTATTTGCTTGCTGTATGTTACTCTTATAGCATTAAATTGTTCCTTCAATTTCTAATTTTATATATTTAAGCCTCATAAAATTTCTTATTCACTTGGCCTAATTGCAAGAAGATGGATTTAATATGCGCTTATTCTAGTCTTCCAGTGAAGTAAGGATGGAGTAATTTTTACCTAAAGAAGGGAAAGGAGATGCAAATTCATTTTCAATAACCTCATCTAAAACACCTCCTGGGAAGTTAAAAGAAAAAAAGTCAGACATACTGTGGAGGCTTAATAATGTTGTTCAAAGAAATAAATCTTTACTTTTATTTTTTTCTTATCTTTTCTCTCGTCAGTTTGGGAGATGTGGAGTAGAGCTTTGGAAAAGCTCTGCCTTCAAAGATGATTTCCTGTTCAAGTTCCTTTTTTCTCATCGGATCTTATGCATAAGGGAGTAAAGGAATTTTGCATATGTCTTACTATAGATTAGCACTGTACTATACTGCAGAGTCTTCTAGGGTTGGTGCAGTCTGCTAAGACTGATGGCATTCTGAAGAGCCTGGATTACAACAGGGGCAATAAATATTTGCATGTAAAGTGAAAATTTTAAAGATTCCTGGTATTTCCCAGTGGTCTAATTATGGGACCTTTCCTTCCTCTGCAGTTAGGAAGTACACGAGATCAAGAGGAGTCACTGACCATAAACTAGCCTACGCAGGAAGTTAAACCTGTAAATCGCCTTTTTTCTTTTTTTTTTTTTTTAACTCTGTACTGAGTAGATCTCATCCTGTTACTGTGTTATCGTGAATACACTTATGAGCAGATGCTATTAAATATTATTGATTTTTAAAGGCCCAAAGTTACTTACAAATGTTTTCAAGGGTGCAAAAATGTAGTCCTATTTTTGTAATATTTAAATAAAGTTCAATGTATCTACTTAAATAGTTATGGATTGGGTTCTGTGAATGCAGACAATTTGCCTTAAGGATATAGTGCTCCAATAGGGCACACAAGAACTCATCTCCTTATTTATTTGCGATTAATAGGCACACAATTAAACCTACTTCTGCTACTGATTGATTTAATCACATTGGTTGAAGAACAGAGCCAGTATTATTAATTCAATGATGACAGATTCTAATAATATTCTAGTAAAGAATATATATTTTTTTGTTCTGTGTGTATGTTAAGGAGGTATCCAGTCCTAATTTCATGCCTAAAGGATGAAACTATATGTAATGACATATGAAATACTAGGCATGAAATTCAACTAGCAGCCTTGAAGAAGGGTTTTGAAGATCAGGCTCTAAAGAATGTTGATGTGTTACACTAGAAATAATATAGCAGAACTTCAGAGTAACTCTTATGAGGGAGATGGGAGGAAGGAAGAATGTAATATGTTAATAAGTCTACTTATTAGAAAGTTAAAAAGATGCTGAAGCAGAAATTGTACTGTTCATTGTTTATATGATCTCTTCTGCTTCTCAGTTTTTCCTTAGTAACTAACTTTTCCTTTCTCTTCATATTAGAAATTTATACATAATTTATATATTATGTAAGTAGAAGCAGCAGTATATGCTGTTTGGTACAGACAAAATTTTGAATATGGTGTCCACGTACTTTCAGATTGGTGGGATTTTACACACGTTTTTATTTTCCCCGAAGCCTCAGCAAGAGGAAGATAGAGAAGGAGAATACAAAGGAGAACAGTAAGCAGTCTGTTTTCCCTTGCACTTTAGAATATGCCTTAGAGGCATCCTCTCTTTTTGCATCATTGTCCTTTCATGATCCATTGACAAAACCTGCATCTGTTTTGGTTATCAGTAGGTCAAGATTGCAGTAAGGAATGACTAGCAGAATATTTCTGCATTGTCATAAAACCTCAGCTAATCTCAGAAGGCTTCAAGGTATAAATCTGAAGTATCCATGATAAGGTTTCAAAGGGGAATCTGGGATTGAAGACTCTCATTCATTGTTGCTTTGAATTTAAGCCTAGAAATTTTAGTAAAATATTGCTGCAGCTTTTCATTCTCCGCCTCATTTTCCGGCAGATCATTCCATGACTGTATTGTAGAGATCCAAAGAGATCCTTTTTGTAGACAGTTGTATCAATAGTACAACCAAGCGTAGTATTAAAGGCATTGAGCCAATATGAGGGTTGTCTATGTGATGCAGTTCCTGAGTGCTCTGAACCAAGATATTTTCCAAATGAAAAGAACTTTCTAGAATTTTAGCTAAAACACACCTGCATGCTGTTTCTTCCATCAGCAGCAGCTGCAGTCTTTCCTTATGCTATGCTTGTCTGCGTCTGTCCTGTCCTAGTACTGCTTTACATGATGATTTATTTAGCTGCTTATAACAACAAAGAATAATGTACATTTGGAGAGGCATAGGCATATTCTTCATTCCTGTCTGGAATGTAACCTTTCTCTACCACACTGATATCAACTATTTCTCTTATTATGTTCTAGGCTGTCTACTGTTCTGATTTAGAAATCTTTCAAGTCATTTTTCAGAGATGAAAACACTGTACGAGTTGTACTAATTGTAGCGTTGTAGTGTTAAAGCCAGAGATGGATCTCTGAATATTTTTTTCTGAATATGGGATAAAGATCTAACTGACTACACAACACAGATGATAATGACCCCATCTGCTCACTCTGATACTTTCTCTAGTTGTGAATTTTTAAACTTTATCATCATTTCTCTATGCCATCAAATTATTCTGAACAAAAGAGTACTGATATTGCAGCGATTCTCCCTTGAAAATCATGACAATGCAGAATTAGAATGGAGGCTCTGATCTCATGTATGCATGTCTGCTTTCAGAGAAATTCCTGTTACCTGATAATACATTCAGCAAAGCTTTCTAGCTCTTATTTATTTTGAGTATCATCTTGGGCATGTTGATTTTTAAATACTGGTTCTTTTAATAGTTTTTTTTTAGAGTCGTTATATATGTCTTTAATACATACACAAAAAGTATGATTTCTTTCATGATTGACTAGATACATGTGAATTAGGTAACTGTACTTAGACAGGACTAATTAAAATCAGATAAATATAAAAACAAGCCATAGCTACTATATTACATACAGCCTATGTGTTTTTGGCTTAATTTTAAAGAAAATTGATATTTAAAATCTTGTTCAGATGCAGCATGTCTATTAAGCATCTGAAGAATTCTGCATTGAATGCACTTTAATAAATCATAAGAATTAATAATTTACAGTAGAATATACATAAAACATGATTTGGCTTTTTCTCAGCTGTATGTCATTCAGCACTTCTGTGTTGTGTAACATCCGTCTTCACCCTTTAAATTTAGCTTAGTTCATCAGCAGAAGCAAAACATAAATAAAATAAATAAAAAGAGCTACATGCAGGTTGGTTCCATCAGTCTTTTCTCTTCAGATTTTCTAATAAATAACAAAGGATTAAGTAGGAAAGGTCACTGGGAAAAAAAAAATGTGAACTTTAATTTTGTTGAACAAAGATGTGAATATACTAGAAAACAACTTTTTAGATAAATAATGCTGTCAGTATACAGAATGTATAATTGCCTGGCTATGTGCCAGGAAGTTAATGGAATTAAATGCATAACTAGATTTTGAACTAAGCTAGATTTAATTTATGTCCATTAATATTAGAAAATTTACTGTACTAAAATGGTGACCTGAAAATCTAATACTTTGAAGTGTAAATTCAATTTTGGAAAGACCATTTAATGGAAGGTCTACGTAGACAGGGCCAAGTGCTTAGTATCATCTACAAATGTACTATATTTGGCCACTGTTCTCATTATAAGTTTTTAATTTCTGTCTTCAAAGCACTATTGAAACCCCCCTTTTTGTTACTCAGAATAGACCATCTTACAATTTCATATCTCTGTCATAGGTAATCAGAAAGTCTCATGATGTATGCTTTGCTTTAGTCACTGAGCCAAGCTTTCCATTTGTAAGAGCTGTGTCCTAAAGTCGGCAAAGAGCCAGAAGTTAAAGTGCCTCCCAACACCACCTCTCCCTTACTCCCAGGTATTTTCCATTTTCCAGCATAAGCCTCTCAGGAAAGGAAAGGTTAGGTTTAAAATAATGGTAGTAGTAATAGTAATAAACACCTCCACTACAAAATCCCAAACCAACTTTCAAACGCATTTCAAATGTGTATTGGTAGGTTCCAATTGTCTGTTTTTACCAGCCACATCGCTTCTTATCCTATGGGTGAAATTCAGTTAAAAAGTAATATTTCTGGTTAATGGCAGAATATAGTGGATTATAGAGTCTGGTGTATTTCACAGAATCACAAAATAGCTTAGGTTGGAGGGGTCTTGAAGCCCACCCAGTTGCAAACCCCCTGCCATGAACAGCACTGCTAGCCACCACCTTCCCTTGGCTGCAGTGCCAGGGCCTCACCTCTCTGAGCAAAAAGAATTTCCGCCTGACATCTAACCTAAACCTCCCCATTTGTATCATGTTATTTTGCTAAAAACAAACAAAGAACTGTGTCTTGGATTCAGAAAAGTCTTACCAAATCTTCATCTAGTTACTACTTCCAGCAAGTAATGTTTTTACTGCCTTATCTCCTATGGGGAAAATGCTCATTAAAAGTTCATTTAATTTGGTGTTAACAATATCTTTAGTTCCTCCATATGGTTCTTGTGATTTCTCCTGCACATCTGCATTCTTTTCCCCAGTTTTCCTCTACTTACTTGCTTCCCTAATTTTTATATCCCTTAAGTCTTTCCTGTTATGTTATCAAATGCCAGGCAACAGTAAGTAGCATGTTTTTGTAGATTCAGAAGTAGCAGTAAAATGTACAGATTGGAAAGATTTTTCTTTGTGAATGTTTTACTATGTTTGTCATTCGTGCCTGTGTCTTTAGAGGTCTAAGAAATGAACCTTATGTTACAAAGGCATGTTTGGTTAATAAATCTGCTGTTAGCTAGGAGAAATTATTATATTCCAACTTTCAGATTTTTTGCAGAAAGTGTATTTCTGCTCCTCCCATCAAAATTTTGGCTGGTCTGAGATGTTGTAGATTCTGCATGCAAAAAGAGAATCTACTTTTTATTATATCCAGCTAACGATGCCTATTTAGTTTGCTTTGGTTTTAATCTGTGCTCTTTCACTACCAATGTTTTGCTTTTATTTAAGCATCTTTGTTGAAATTGACTTAGATCTAATTGTAGTTGAATTTTGTTTCATAGAGACTGAGAGAAACTGAATGAATAAAATGCAATATGAGTGGTAAAATGTGTAATTATTCTACTTATGCTTATATAAGAAAATAAATAGCCAGAGTTTGTTGGTAAATGAAAAATAGTAATCGTAATCTTACCATTAAGTTGATGTTCTGGTTTTTGTTTTCATATACATTTAAAATAACAGCTCATTTGTTTTAGCTGTTTGTAAACATTGAAGAGATTTTACTAGCTAACTGCATTGCACGATTTTGTGTTGAAGGGAAAAAGATGTTTACTGAGTTGTCTAATAACCACCTTCCCAGATTCAGAATATCTCAATTCCCACATCTAGTATTGTAATATGGTGGGTAACATTACAAGGAAGATTTTTAGAAAGGTTGGTTGCTGCCTTCCTACATCAGTTGTATGCTGAGCTTCCTAGGTTTGATATTCTTTGAAAACTGTTGTCAAGGCTTTGGCTGCTGATGTCAGGAAACTGGGAGTATTGATCTTGCACCAATCTGGGTACTTACACAGTCATATCTAAAATTTTCTTTCCAAGCGAGAAATTTTAGTTGTGGGGTTTTTGTTGTTTTTGTTTTTTTTTTCCCCCTTTCCTCTGGGACAGGGTGGAGAATGAAGAGGAAAGGAGGAGAAGTGGTGATTATGGATATATCAAAAAAAACAAAGACAATGTTGCCAATTAAAAAAATAATAATAATAGTAAGATGCTTCACACAGCTAAACACATGCATACACTTCTATTGAAGAGTATATAATTTTTTTTTTAAGAAGCAATGCATTTAAGACCAAAGTATCCTGTAGATTTTACCCGATAGTCCAGCACAGGCACAGAGCTAAAAGAACATGGGTTGCCAGGTGCACGGCAACACTTAGGCATCTTCTTTAAAAAAAAAAAAATAGATGGGATGTAACTCCTCCCAGTTTTTTCCAAGATCCTCCCACCCCCAAATCCTGAATTATGAACCATAGGTTAATTAGAGTCCTCAAAACAGTTTGAGAAAAATTTATAGAAGTACTTCTACACGCAATCCTAGTTCTTATTTGTGTCAATTGCTGACCATTCATGAGAGAGCAAAGTTGTTTTTTTTTTTTAATGACTTTTAGCAAATAACATTTAGAATTCTTCAGTCTTCTTCAACCTTTGTTTTTATGAAAAAATATCAATTGCACCGATCACAGTATCCTGAATAGATTTTATTTTTCCCAGTAGAGTATTGCAAGCTGTTTCTAGACAGATGAAGCTCAATGTCCTAATAATCTTTCCACCTATTCCCTTCCATCGCCAATAGTTATTCTGGATCTGACTGTTGATATTATAGGGTAATTTATGCAGCTTATTTTTATACTTTTGTGTTAGGATAATTTGAGTTAAACCATGATCATTGTATGAATTTAGTTAGCTGAAGTGCAAACGTAGCGAAAGTGAAAAAAGTATTTCTATTTGTGATGACTTGGAGTTTTCTATTGTGTGTTTGGGATATATGCAAAAATATTTTGGATCATTAAATATTTATTTGCCTTTTTAGCTTCATTAGTAGTATTTTTATAGGTAACTTAGAAACTCTAAAAAATAAAGTTCAGGAAAAAATAATACAATTTTTTCCTGGCTGCATCCTTAGGTCTGTAGTAATTTCTTTTAATATGTGCAATGCTTTACTTCAAAGAATGCCTGGTAGTTACTCCCAGATTCACCAAATGTGGCTTTTTTGTAGAATACTTTTTAGTACAAATGATTTTTCCCTTGCTCTTATAACCTCTCTTCTGATTTTCATAGACAAATAGAAGTCTTTTGGTTGGTATTCCACTGTTTCATAAGTATTGTGTGTTCAGGAATGTAAACACTACCCCTTCTTAGTTGTGCATCTTTTTTTAGAGCCACTGATTTTAACAGAAGAGGGATAATACGGTCAGTGATGCCTTTAAAGAAGTTGTCATTTGTATCTCTATTTGGTTCTTCCTTCATTCATTAAATAATTGTATCCCAGTTGCATGTAGTGGATTACAGGCAGAAAGTACATTTTTTGCTAAAAATCACTTATTTAAAGTTTTGCATTCCTTTCAGTGGACGTTGCTGACACATGACAAAATAAACTGTTCTTCCTTATCAGGTGAACTTAGTTCATCACTTCTAATGGCTCTTTGCTGAAGCACATTCATGTATCTTTGGTTAATACAAGTTTCAGAAAATGTGCAGATAGCATTCTGTTATCACCAAATTCATTGTGTGATAGGTTGCACATGTTCATTAGTTTTTCCATTTAATTTTAAGTGTTTTCCTTGTTCTTGGATGTTTGGTAATAATTAGATAATCAAATGAAGTAACTTGATACATTTTTTTATAATACATAGCCCCCTTCATTCTTTTTAACTGTCTCAGATCCATGAAGTTATCAGCAGAAATTCAAAATGCTACATTACAGTGACAGAACTGAAATTCCTGCATGCACAGCTTGTCCATGTCTTTCAGACACTCCGAGGAACCTTTTTTGTTATTCATTTTTTGTAATCAATACCGATGTGCTCCTCCACATTCTTGAAATAAATTGTGATGACAGTATGCTCCAGTTATTTATATTGAAAGGAACAAAATGAACTTCTAATTTCTCTTTGATGCTGGTTCAGCTTTTAGAAATACTTTTGTATTTAACCAAGCCCTGCAGCTAGCTGCTACACCTGAGTAGCTGGTGATGATATGCTTAGGAAAGGAAGAATACTCACTGACTCTTCATTAATGTCATTTATATCAATTTTATGGAGTAATTGTGTGCTATTACTCTCTGATCCGTAAGTGTGCCTATCATAATTTTTTTGTTTTGCTAATAACTCTTTTTTTTTCTTTTTTATCCTCTGGGTAGCCTATACATGATAGCCTATACAGAAAGGACATCCTTAATGCGCCCAAAATAATACCAACTCTTGTAGTGATTTAGTTTGTTATTAAGATATACTTTGACTTCATAAACTTTTGAACACCTTTGAGGGAACAAATATCAGCATCAATAAGGGAACTAGGGAGAAATTAAGGACCAAGTTCTGTTAATCAGTACTTTGTGTCCTTGAAGCCACAGGGATTCTCTCTGGCATGCTTTGCAGTAGGCATGGCACAGGTTCTGCCACGTCCTTAAATTGCTGGAAGTCCAATGGGGAGGGTGAGTCCTTCCTGCTGCCAACCCTGCCTCACATTCACCCAAACCACTAACAGTTTCCTGCTCTGGAGGCATTTCTGTTACAGCACTCCTTCTGGAATATGAATTGGGAAAGATTTGTTAGACTGCAAGCTGTGTTATCCTACAAAATAAATTTAAAACTGATTTAATTAGTTGTTTATGTATATCATGTAGCAGCAATGTCAGACATAACGTCCTGGCTCTAGCACAAAAATAAGTGCAAAATAGGATTTCTTTAAAATGTGAATTGCCTTCTGGAAAACAATAATTGATTATCCAATACTAACAAAGTGAATCGGTCTTATAAAGTTAATGCTTTTGGACTAACTGAAGTTATTCGTTTTTCACTGTTGATGTCACGCATCTGTTAGCTAAAGAAAGCTCTATATGCTTAGCGTAAAGTTAAGCTTTGCCAATAAGATATGAGAAAGCATAATATTTGCATTTTCTCTGAGCTTGGAAAGCATAGTGGGATAGAAAACTGCAATTCTCTTATTTTGAATCTTTCGTAGACCTGGAAGAATTCATCATGATTTATATCAGTTAAAATGACAAATGATCTAATTGAATGTTTTGCCTTTTTCTAAAAATAACAAAAAAGACAGCTCACACACTGATTCTTTCTGAGACAAATACAACTGTTTTGAAATTGCTGTAAATTTCAGTGGATTTCCACGAATTTTCATATTAAATAGTAATTTCATGAGAGGAATTTGAATTAATCAGACTGTACTATTAATAGCACATATTTTCTGTATAGGCATGGTCACATAATCAAAGGTTGTTCACTTGTACTGAAATTTGGCTTAATACTCTTTATTCCAGGGCAGGATTGCATTATTTCTTAAATGAACAGTGATAACATTGATGCTTTTTTAAATTTTTTTCTCTTGTTTGGAGATCTTGTCATTTATCCGCAGGGTGTTTCTTTGTGAAGGTGATCCCGAGGTTACAAGAATTCCTAGTGTAAGGATGAAATTCGGACAGCATAATTAGTGGCAGGTAACATTTTTGTATTTGAGAGGAATCAACTTAAAAGTTTTCCTTTTTCTAATAGGGAGAGAGAGATTTCGCCTCTGTAAGAACAGTACAGTCTGAATGACAACAGCAGTTGTTTTTGTATGGATAGCTACTTCTAATCATAAGGTGTGTAGTCAGCTTGGTTGTAGATTCAACAGATGCAAGGGCAGTAGCTGAAAGCGTAGCTGAATATAAATGCAGCACAGTGTGTGGAAGATTGTGGTATGATTCACTGCTAACTTACATTTTATAGAGAGATCAAGGGCATTAAGACTGTTTCTTTGATCACATTAAAAGATCCGTACTTTAGTAAGTACACAAATGGAGATCCCAACCTTGTCCAGGTGATTAAAGGGACAGTAGAAACTAGTATTGAGACTCTTAAGGATGAAATTATTTATTCATATTCCCTTATCAGAAACTAAAAGCAAGAATGATTGCCATTTTCGTAAGTGGTTATGATTGAGACAACAGGGATAAATTGTTAACTGCCTGTGTGGGTTGCAGGATGATGTGGTTTGTATAATGACTGTCATAGAGATGTAAGGCTGAGGTGGAGAAATAGAAAGCAGCAACGAGATGAAACAGAACAGAAAATATTTTCTTGCTCTCGATCAGTACTCAATTGTTCATCTTTGCCATAGCTGTAAATGAAGAGGCTTATTATTGTAATCTGTTTCTGCGTCATATTTTACTGACAAAATTTTAAGGCAGTCTTAAGTGAAGTCACAGTACTATGCAAAATATCTTTGCATCATGAAACTGTCACATAAATAGGCTCTTTTTCGCAAATGGTTTCTTGGATTTGAGAGCATACATTTCTTATTCACAGTCAGCTAATTGAGATGTACAATAGGAAAAAGAAAAAGAAACCAGCAGTCAAAACAGTATTCTGTAGTGATCATTCTTTTGAATACCTGCGTTACTTGGTTTTGGCTATTTCAGTACACTCTATTAGCATAGCACATGCTCTCTTTTTACAGCTTTAAGTAAAAGAACTTTGACTTAACATTTAACCTTGGTTTGAAATGCTAACTTTATTTAAAAAAAAAAAAAAAAAAGAAGTTCAAACATATTTTAATGAAGTCATCATCTCCATGGTGTTCAAGCTACTATACCTTAACTACACTATTTTGACATTAAAACTTGGAGTAACTCACAAAAAAAGAAGCATACTTGGTACTAGATTTTCTTTGAGTCTTGATCTATTTGTAAAAATCTACATCAATGTCTTAGCATAGGTGCTAGCGGGTTAGATTTGATGTACCTGATACATATTTTCAGCTTGTAAACAGGAGATGCAGTCTAATGAGTTTAATCACAATCATTAGCTGTCTCTCCAAACTTAACTCTAACTGAGCCACAGGAAGTGGTTGGTGCTTGACTGTGTTCTCTGACTGTTCATACAAAAGTCCTGCACCAGATGAGTAATCCCTAGATATGCCTATTCTGCTGTCAGAGCAGTAATTTGAAATGAGCTATAGCATTATCTGAATTGGTAAATTCAGCAAGGCTGTGTGTCGGATGCAGTCTTGTCACTGCTTCCTGTGTAAATTTCTCTTCCTGGAGATCAATTCTGTTGCAGGTGTTATTCCCACTGCTGCATTTATACATATCTTGATTAAGAAATTAGCAATCAAGGTTGTTCAGCAACCATAAAATGATATCAAATGCATGTCATGTCATCAAGATTTAGAAATTTTGCCTTGGAGGGCATCATACAATATCACGCAGTGATTAGTGTCCTCCTAGATGTGTTCTTCAGTGAATTATATCAGAAGCCCTGGAACACTTCTCCACCCCATCAGGTATAAACCACATGGGGAAGACTTCTGCTCATGGACTGGCTTGCATGTTCATATCAAGCTAAATTAGTCCCCAACAACCAACCATAACAACTGACCTCAGGATTTATGTAAGTGGATTCTACATTTTCATAAAGTTTGTAACATCTTTGTGTATAAATCAGTAGTATATAACATTAATTTTAACCAAGCAACAATGAATGTGAAGTTTCCCTCTAGGAATGGAAGTTGCTTTGCTGCTACTCATAGGACTCAGACAGCTAAGTGTCCCCCATTAAGAAAATCTCTCTGGCTGAGATGTATAGCGTGGCTTTTTCCATTTCTGCAGATTTATCAAGAGGAAGTGATTCCTATCACTTTCTTCAATTTAACTTAAAATGATCTTCAGACAGTCAATCAATGTAGTGATTTCAGGTGTAAAAAAGATAATTAAATTTATTTTTAACTATATTGTAATAACTTTAGAAGATTTTAAATGCTTGCTGATATTCCCATGTGCTGTTTGAGGCATTTTTATCGCTTTTATAAAGTCACCATGATTTGTTCCTCTTGACCAGAAAATTTGGAATGAGAGAAAGTTATTGAGATAAGCAACTTTGAAAACAAAAGTGAAATGCTAAACCTGTCAGTGCTCTTGTGGTACCAGGATCTGTGCCATCTTTAAAGTTCATTGTTTTGCAGGAAATAGGACAAGGATATTTTTCATTTGTTACAAACTTTGGATGCTTTTAAAGTATTTGGCACAGTCTGGCAGACAACTGAATCTTCAGTTATCAGACAAAGAAATCTCAACATGAAACAAAACACTTCGGTTCCTTTGTAATGCAGATCACAATACAAGCAACAGGAATATTAATTGCTTTTTCTTCAGAGGTAATTTGGAAAGGAAAACAGGGCCCCGAGTGTATTACTGCAGTACCTCTGACATAGTGATTTCCAGCTCAGGTGGTCATTAGGAATCCTTAAGAATATACATCGGTTCTCTTGTGTTTTCTTCAAACGCAATGTAAGCAGAATTCAAATGTATTTAAGTTTTTATTAGTGTAAGTAGTAACAGAAATTATTAGAACTGCATATTTAGATTTAAAAACTTGCTATGAAAAACTTGCTATGGTTTTGTGCACCAGTCCTGTTACAAATAAACTGATCTTTATCTTAATGAATCTCAACTAACAGACTCAAATGGTCAGTTACAAAAATGTGATATGCACTAGCTCTGGGAAATAAGAAATAAAATTATCTTCAGTGCTGTGAATAGAGTTTTGCATTTATACAATTGAAAATATGTATGTTTTCAAGAAAGAAGAAACTCTCCTTCCAGTTCTGTTTACGTACAAGCAAATTTGAAGCATAAATTATCCTGTAACTATATTGATAAGATTATAAATAGCAGAATATCATTGAATTTGGAAGATGAAGTTTTTAATGGGGCTGTACCTCAAAATGGCTTTGATCATTCCATCTGATTTTGCCATTTTGGAGAGGAGGAAGGGAAGCGATTTTTGTTTAAGCAAATTGAGGTAGTTGTGCTGACAAAAAAGATGTATGCAAGTGATGCAGGGCTTAGCAGTATAAACTGATATCAATATCCCTGCTTCCAAAATTTATCTGCAGTGTTAGCAATAGAAATTTATGCCCAAAGTGGTTTTTGTTGTTGTTGTTGTTTTTTTAAAGGAAGAGACGTGGATAATTATAGGGTCTGGCATTTTCAACAGAGGTTAATTCTGAACAAAAAACTCCAATTTACTTACTTTTTATAGTAATAGCACCTTTCTATTCTGTTCAACATCATGATCTTAAGCATTCTTGTCTACAAATATATTCCAAACCGTAACATTATATAGAATGAGTAAGCAGGTTAGTAAGAATCCAGAATTCTTCAACCTTAAATGTATCTGAACTGGATATAACTTTTAAATTATGCTGCTGTTGTCAGTAAGTTAGTGTCTTTTGGAGGGAATTCTATAGCATAGTGCTGAGTTCCTGCAAAAATATTACTAAATCATTACTTTGCAGCTCAGCAGTATTTTAACTCAACCTATGTCTTGGCAAAAGCATAATATATTTCTTTTAATAATTGAATGCAGTTTGAAATGTGTTCTTTTCACCAGACTTTGATAAAACCGATATCATAGAATCATACCATAGAATGGCTTAGTTTGAAAAGGACCTTAAAGATTATCTAGTTCCAAACACCCTGCCATGGGCAGGGTTGCCAACCACTAGATTGGGCTGCCCAGGGCAGCCTTTTTCCAGTGCCTCACCACTCTCTGAGTAAAGAATTTCTTCCTAATGTGTAATCTAAATCTCCTCTTTTTTAAATTTAAGCCATTCCCACTTATCCTATCCCTATGTTCCCATGTAAAAAGTCAGTCCCCCCTCCTGCTTATAAGTTCCAGTCAAGTATTAGAAGGCTTCAATGATCCCTCCCCAAAACCTTTATTTCCCCAAGCTAAACGAGTGCAGCTCCCTTAACCTTTCTTCATAAGAGAGGTGCTCCAGCCCTCTGAACATCTTTGTGGTCCTCCTCTGGACCTGCTCCAACAGCTTTACATCCTTCTTGTGCTGGGAGCCTCAGGCCTGGATGCAGTACTCCAGGGCAGAGTAGAGAGGGACAGTCACCTCCCTCACCCTGCTGGTCACCCCTCTTCTGATATAGCCCAGGATACTGTTAGTCTTCCAAGTTGCGAGAGCACACTACTGATTCATATCTAAATTTTGTACATCGGGACACCCTAAGTCCTTCTTGGCTGCTCTCAAGGAGCTCTTCTCCCAGTCTGTAGATTTATCTGGGATTGCCCTTACCCAACTGCAACACTTTGCTCTTGGCCTTACTGGATCTCACTAGGTTCACATGCAGCCTCCTTTTCAAGCCTTTTAAAGATCA
The DNA here is from genome assembly GCA_030625065.1 of Alectoris magna. NCBI lineage: Eukaryota > Metazoa > Chordata > Aves > Galliformes > Phasianidae > Alectoris > Alectoris magna. The sequence goes on from CM060565.1 coordinate 42,578,161, forward strand.
CCTTGCTCTCATAAAGGTGTCCTAAAAGAGCAGTCAGCTACGTTCTGTTCCTGTGTCCCTAAAGACAGTTCTCCAGGGTTTGTCATTCAGTTATTCCTTAAACAACCAGAAGTTCTCTCTCCTGAAGTTCGGGGACCTAACTCTGCTCTTTCTTGGGCCCACATTCCTCACGATCACAAATTCAACAAGGGCAATATTATACCTCTTATTTCACATGAATTTTTTTAGCTTTTGTTGCTTCGATGCTAAAGATCAATTTATTGTGTTAAACAATTAATTCATTAATATTCAGGGGAAAAAATCAATATAAACAAAAGAAGAGATTCTTATTGCTTGAATCCCATCCATTTCAGTGTATGCTGAATGTCATCTGGTGTTTATATTTTCCTTCATTATCATCTCTAAAAAATTTACATTCTGCAATTCAGGAATAGCATTTAGTTGTGTCTTTGTCACTTAAATTCTTACTTGGGAAGATGAAAGAAACTACCTACTGCAAACCGAAATATTTGTTGTCCAATTTCTTTTAGTAATTCTATATGGCCAAAATATTTTTGCTGTGATAAAGATTCATTTACATGTGATTTCCATCAAACCAACCGCTTCATTTTTGTCACCTCCAATTGTCCTGAAGTTGTTTTTCTGTTACTCCATCTATCAGAAGCCTAATAATTTACTTTGCTTTGCTTATTTTCTAGCCCTTAACAGATAGCCAAACTTAATAGTTTTTACTTTACTTCTTTTCCAAAAGTCATCTATTTTTTCTGCTACCATTTCACTAACAAAATTTCTGTGTCCACAATTGTTCTTGACACTTTCTGTAGCAGTGCAGTGGTACTCTGCTATTTCAGGAACGCACGGAGCAGAAATGCTGTGTCACTTGAACGGATTCATAGATCAGTCCATAATCTTTCTGCTTTATTTTCTACAACCTTCACTGTTTCTCAGTCCCTTTTGTACTTGTCTCTAGTGACCATCTGTGTTTCTGCATGCCAGCTCTTATGCTGACCTCTTCCCTGATATGAATAACCTCTGTTTTCTCTCTCAAATTTGCTACTTGCAGCATTTCTTTTCAAAAATTGTGCTGCCAGCATAACTGTAGCAATGTCAAATGGGACTCTTCCTTGGGCCTATTTTCTTACAGTACCTCTTGAGTGACGGCCATTTTTTAAAGTATATCTAATCAAACCAACATATTTGCTCATGTGAGAAATGATTTCAAAACATATGCATAGCTGCACAAAGGTTTATGTTATAAACTTCTTATGCATTTGAAAGGAAGCTGAGATATCTTTACCTTTGTGGGTATGGATCGTAGTTCCACAAACTTCTGGATATTTTGCTTTGGCCTGTCTGGCATTAAAAGTCATTTTGGAAAATCATATATGGTGAGGTATTGTATTGTCATTCCTTACCCAGATTCTGATCATTACAAAAGGAAATGTCAGCAGATTGTAAGAACGATGTGCATTTCTATTTTATTGCCTTTTTTACTACTTGAAATTTTTGCTCTAAGTTAACATCAAAAAGGATACTGCAGAGGATTTATTTGCTGACAGCAGTAACTAATAAGTAGTTGCTTAAGGCTTTTAAAATTAGTTTTCACTTTTTCTTGACCATGAACGGGATTAACAAAAGAATAATTAATAAATATTGTAGCCATCATATTGTGTATATTATATTTATATTTAACATCATAATATGTATGTTATGTAAGTATATTAATTACATTTATATCAGTAAAGAGTGGCAAGTGCTTTAAAAGAGGTACAGATGTATACTTATAGGAGAAACTGTGAACAAGCAAAGCATATCATTTCAACATAAGGAAACGTGGAAATGGAATTTAAAAAGTATGATCAGTATACACCAACTGGATTATTCACGCTGATCAAGTACATTCAGTTCACCAGATACCATGAAAGTGAATGCAGGGCTATTTGTAGCGGACAAATTAAGGCTGTTCTGTTTTAGTTAGTGACCCACAACAATTCCAGCTGTATTCATTGTTTTTGCATATGCCTGTATCACAGCGATGATAAGTAATTTTATGAGTAATTTTTTTACTTTGAGATTATTTTTAACTATTACTGACTATTTATCACCTTCATTCATTAATTTAAAATTAATCTAAGAAAAGCCACTTACAAACTTTAACTCATTAGAGATTGATCATTTGGAAATGACAACCTAATTTCTCGTTCACTTAAGCAAATCTGTGCATTTCAGGCATGGTAACTGAGGACCAGGGCATTAAATATCTTCCTTTGATTTTTGAAGTCTGTAGTCCCCTAATCAGTAAAACATACTAGAGAAAGTAAAGAAAAAAAAAAATCATTTTTCAGTTATTTTAAGATTACTTCCCTTTTGCCACATTTGTGCATTTTCAGTTCCTACTATACCATGCAGGTCCCAGTTCAAAGAGCCAATATGATGATTGTGAAAGAAAGCACTCTTGCAGTGCTCAAAACAGAAACTGGTAAATGATTTCCGTTCTTTGAAATAAAACCTGCATATATACATATACGTGCATATATATATATATATATATATGTATGTATGTATGAGAAAACATATGTATATATATTATATATATGTATATATAGTTACCTATATAAATGTGTATATACACATTTGTTTATATACCTATATACGTAATGTATAGGTGTGTGTGTATATAAGTACATAAGTTGTTTTTGTTTTTTCATTATTATTATTTAATAGGAAATTATGGTGTAAGTATGTAGTCCTTAAGCTTAAAATTCACATTCTGGTACCCATTTGGGAGGGCTCCTTTACCGAAAGTCCTGCTGTGATTTACACTGCTGTAAATTTACTGAACATTCAACGGCATATCTCTCCATTTACTATGGAAGAAATCCATCAATTATTGATTCCTTTCCCAGAGGAATTTAAGAAGTTTAGCATTACTGTGTAACTTTTGGCCAAGTAAAACTAGCTAGACTAACTTATTTTGTTTGTCTTACTTTTAAGAATTTGGTATCTGGAAGGAAAAAAAAAAAAAAAAACAACCTTTAATTTTCATTTCATTATAATTTCTATTATTTGTTATATTTGTTTATTTTTCCATTGGTTTTTATTTAGTAATAAGTTCAGAGCGATTATAAATTATTTCTTAGTATTCTACAAGAAACTCTGTAATACATTTATTTTATTTTCTTGATTTTTTTTTTCCGAACCTGCTACTTTCATTATAAGTGTCAGTTGTAACCTTGCATTTTTTTCATTGTTTGCACTCCTCATATTCTGATTTAGCTTCTAAAGCATTTCTGTCCAGCTGTGCAAAATTTTACTGCCAGCAGCATTTGTTCAGCATAAAAGTCTCTGGCTTCTATTAATTTATGTTAGGCAATCATTTTTGTGAAGAAGAGTAAATTAATACAGATTATTTGATTTTTAGATTTCAAGTTGTGCAGATATTTATTGCAGATCTTGATCTCCTTGCTTTCCAGCTGTTGATTCCTAAACACTTGAAAAGGGCATTGAATACTTTCTCACTTTACAGATAAAGTAACAGAAAGATAAGGCTTTGTCATACAGTCTTAAGGAGGCAGGCACTGTACTCCTCCCTAATTATACTTCGTGTACAAACTTGTTTGGCTTCCTATTGGTAAACCCAATATCTCTACTTCTCACCATGCCTCACTGCACAGAAGGAATATTTCCCGTTAGTTGTCTTGACATATAAATACTTTGTAATTTTTTTTTGTCCTATAACACACACATACACACACACACAAAAAAAAGAAAAAAAAAAGAAAAAAAAGGAGTCTTCACATTCATTGAAAATATTACTTCTCAGAAGTTCTCAACTAGGAAGATGGAAAATGTTTGGGTATTAGGAAGCAGTTCTTCTCTGAAAGAGTGCTTATGCACTGGAATGGGCTGCCCAGGGATGTGATTGAGTCACTGTCCCTGGAAGTGTTCAAGAAATGTTTAGATGTTGTGCGGAGGGGCATGGTCTACTGGGGGAAATACTGCTGGAAGGTGGATGGTTGGACAGAATTATCTTGAAGCTCACTTCCAACTTTGCTGATTCTGTGATAATGATTCAAGTATACTGGGCAGGCTTTTTCCGTAAATCACTTCATTACTTCTTTAAGTAGGCACTGGTATATTTCTGTTCTCCTGATTCCTTTTCAGTGTTGAGAAATAACATTTTTATTTATCCAACAACGTATAAGAAGGCCTGATGATATGTAAATTAAGGGCCTGGTTTTCAAAACTGCCCAGAATCTTAAAATTTGAAATCTTGAATTGTTCTTGAACATCTTTGGGGACGGTGACTCCACCACCTCCCTGGGCAGCCTGTTCCAGTGCCCGACTACTCTCTTGGCGAAGTATTTTCTAACATCCAACCTGAATATCCCCTGGTGCAACTTGAGGCCATTCCCTCTAGTCCTATTGCTAGTTATGTGGGAGAAGAGGCTGACCCCCACCTCACTACAGCCTCCCTTTGGGTAATTGTAGAGAGTGATAAGGTCACCCCTGAGCTGCCTCTTCTTCAGACTGAACAATCCCAGCTCCCTCAGCCTCTCATTGATACTGTAAAGAATATCATAGTCCACTTTGTCACATGTCAGGTAGGTCAAGGGGGGTGTATTCACACCCTCGTCATGTCTCTTGAATTAGCAGTTGAGTTTTATTTGCTGCAACTGTTCATGTTATTGTCAGCTGTTATACATACACATAGGCATTTGTATATGTGTGCTATGCGTATGCATATAAACAGACAAGTGAGATACCATTGAGATTTATGCTAAAGAAGTGGGAGCAACAGAGCGATGAGGCTTAATGTGTAAGTTCATTGCCCAAGTGCTAGGACTGCACCTTGTCCATGCTGAACCCTTCATTAGCACAGATTCTCGAAGCTGCTTCCAGATTTAAAACCTAGATAACAATAATCATCTGATAGTGTAGTGAAAGCTCAGAATTGCTACTTCTGGAAAGAGTGTTCCCACCCAAGTTTTTCGTGTTTCAGAGCCATGCAGTAACCAAATTCCAAATAGACACTTTAGTATTTTTTTTCATGGATATCATATATCCTAATAGTTCTTTAGCTTCAAAAGCTATAAAATAATTGGATGCTGCAGAGATAGATGCTAAAATTGATTATGGATGATTTGTGCCTTCCTCAAAGGCCACTGTAAAATGTCAGAACATTTTATTATTGGGTCAGTGATAGGAAAAAAAGATTACAGACATGTAGAAATGTTGTAGTGGTGGAAGATCATTAGTTTATCAGTTTATCAGAGACTGTGGAGGAAAACAGATGTATTTGATGAAACTTGTAGTTAAAAAAAACAAAAACAAAACAAAACAAAAAAACATTGCTGAGAAGAAAAAATGTATCTATTTCTACAGCTTCTTTGTTGTTAGTGAGGCATAGTGCTTTATTATTCTCTTCTATGTTATTCACTTCACTTCTGTCCAATCCTACAGAGAAGAGTTGGAAAAGAGGTCAATTATCATCAATCTTAAAGGTCAAGAGAAGGAGGCACAAGTCTGTATTACGAATTTTACTCTCTTTCTGCTATCTGACAATTCCATTTTTGATTTATGTTCCAAAGAATTTGTTTTTTGGATGTTTTGCTGCAGCACAACAGTGAATTTACATGAAAGAGACTAGATTCTTCTGTACTCTAGGGTGTATATCAGTGTAGAATTGCTTTCATGACAAGTAGAGACAGATGTTTACCTGTTGTTAGTAGGTGAAACTGTGTTAATGAATGACAGAGATTCACAGAGAAGTTTACACAGTTGCAAAAACATTTTTTCTCTGGCAGTTTTTTTCTTTTAGCTTTTGCAATAGTGTTTTTTAACTAATGGTTTTGCACTGAAGAAGTACTGGGAGGTGATTTGATGAAAAATCCTAATTTTTGGTGGAGTACTGTGTGCCTTCAGTAGGCCTACTGCCTACTGCAGATTTTCCTTTGCTCTATGTGAGTCTCCTTCATGAGGCACTCTTCACACCACTCTGTCCTCTAACTCTGTTTTACTCTTCCTTTTCTTGTCTCAGTGTTTCCACTGTCTCCTCTGCTCACAGTTTCTGGATCTTCCCCATGTTAGTATCTCCACTTGAGGGAAGACCCTCAACTTCCTACTCCAGAAATCCTGGCTATTCTTTCTAGATCTTCAGCGTCTTACTGGATGACTTGCATCATGGTTTCTAGCACTTATTTTATTAAATTAGTTCACTGAATTATTTCATTAATTTAGGAGAATATTTCAATTTAGCATCCAATATGAGTTACTCAGGGCAGCTATCTTTCTCCTTGGTTGCCGATGAGAAGATGATTAGATCATTCTGGAAGTTTATATCAGATGCAATTGTTGGATCCTTTGGTTGTTTGAGGGAATTCTCCTTTCACTCTTACTGTAATCTACCGAAATGTTTTGCTTATGCTTTTTGAGGAGAAATATGCCAAGTCCTCTTCTCCCAGTTCTTTGAGTGGATGACTGTTTTGGAAGAAGTTTCTATGTAATGTTAAAACCAAGCAAGGAGAGTTTTACAGCTGAGCTTGATTTTAAAGTTTCAGTGAAATGAAAGATAGATGGAGAGATAAAAATCAACCTTGGCAGCAATGTGGTCTGCACAATTCTTTACCTTCAAAAAGGTGTGTACTCTCCCTTCCTTCAGTATGTATGTGCTGAGATTAACATCTTTATGGAAAAGGCTCACAGCAAGCAAAAAATACTCCTGATGCTTCCTAGGTTGTATTTGTTGCTTCTGTGAAACAATTAGTATGGGTGGGAAAGTATTCCAAGTTGTTATATACATGTTTATTTATCAATTGATTTGAAGGGTAGAAAGAAACTGCTCATGCTGCCAGGACAATTCATTTTCTAGTCTCAATACCAGTCTCTGCCAGAAATAGTTCAGAAGTGCACAGGAAACAGAATTAAATTTTTTAGTATCTGTGATAAAACCAAAAGACATATGCTCATCGTGTGATCAAGACTGTGAGTTCCTTGAAAGAATCTTCTGTTACTTTACTTTTCCAAGTTTGGCTTCATAATTAAAAGATATTCACAGAGGAAATTGAAAACTAAATGTATTCAAATCATAGAGAATGCCTTTGACAATGCTACGTTTATAAGAGCCGGTCTTGGATGTCAGTTTTGAAGGACAAAATTCAGTGACCTTACAGCACCCTGTTTGAGGTTTGTAATGAAAGATTACTTGTGTTGAACCTTAGGGGCATTTTCTTGCTTTTCTGCAAAATGATTTTCCCCCTCGAGCAGGTATAAAATATGGATTAAAAATGTTGTAATTCTGGCTATGTTTAAATAAAACTACTCTAGTTCAGAGGTAGGTTCTAACTAGGATATGGCTTCACTGTCCAGAAGGCTGATCAATCCCAGGAAAAGCGACTCCTGATCAAATAATAGAAAGGCTCTCTTGAGGGTAAGCACTGAAATATCATGTCAATTAATTAGCTATTGAGTTAATTCCCAAGATGATGGAACAGTAAGTGTATTTTTGTGATGGAGGGGTTGGAGAGATTGACAGCATTTGAAAACTATCTGTTTAAATCCAGATAAACATAAATGCAATACAAGTGTCTAATGTGCATCCAAGCAGGAAAAGCATGTCTGCTGGGGTAAGTATGACTAGCTTTTCATGGTCCAGTCATAACTCAGGGAGGTTTTCCTTTCACTTTATTTGTTGAGTTTTGTTGTGCTATGAAAGGTTTTATCCTTAGATAGTGTCACCTGTATGGTATTTTGCACTCTACATACATTTAATCTGAATTTGGCTTATGAAAAACATTTGGAGATGCCAAATAAGGCATGAAAGGCATAAAATGGTTTAAGTTTTCACCAAGTTCAGAGTATAATTTGCATATTATTATTATTATGGGATTCATATGTTGCAAATCTTAGAATCCTAAAATGGCTGTAGTTGGAAGGGACCCATGAATTTCACCTTTCCATAGATCAGGTTGCTCAAAGCACCATCCAGCCTCAGACAGATATCCTCTTTGTGTAGAATGGTTCACAGCTATTATTTATATTTTCGGGTGGGATACTGTTTCTGTTTTCTAGGTTATTATTATACTCAGAAATCCAACTTCCTTCTGGTATCACTAACTGTCATGCAGGATTAATGGCTAGTGTAAGTGCTTTTGTGATAGCACATTTTTTAAATTCCTGTGCCCCACTGTCTAGTATGATTTATCAGTTTTTATATCAACATGAAAACAAATCACTAAGGTAAAATCAGCTGAGGTAAAATTCAGCTGTGAGTGTACTGTGGTCTGTACTACTGTATTAGTAATAGAATAGATTCAAATGGGGAAGACTCTGTAAAGACGTAGCAGCTATTATTAGTACAACTGCCTCTAAAACAGTGTTTATTTTAGTCTTGCATGACTCACCCTTGTACTTACATAAAACACAAGACAAAGTGCAGTTCACTGACTTTGGCCACTATCAAAATGCTGACAAAACCTCAAAGTGCGTCCTTTTTCTCAGATAAGTAATTTTGTCTGTCTTTTTAATCTGTGTCAAAGGAAAGGAAAACTAGTAACCACAGTTCATGGTTTATATAACTAAGTCATCATACCTAGGAAGTTTTTCACTAGTAGTTCACTATATTCACTCTGCGGTGAACATAGTTCTGAAACTATGAAGTCTGCTCCAAAAGTAATGCGTCCTCTTTTATTATATTGGCCCACAATGTCAGAGGTGTATGTTGGTGAAGTGGCAGCAGGGGTTGAACCTTCCCACCAATATCTCATTACATTTTGTTGCTGTGTGACAGATGGTAGCAGAAGGGCAGTCTGACAAAACAATGATGTCTGACATGGAAGTGTGTATGAAGCAAAGGTGTGTAACTGAATTCCTCCATGCAGAAAAAAATGGCACCCATTGACATTTATCAACGCTTATGGAGACTAAACAGTGAATGTGAGCACAGTGGGGTGGTGGGTGGTGTGTTTCAACAGTGTCGACAGCAACATGAAAGACAAGCTATGTTCCAGACAGCCGTACATGGCTGTCACACCAGGAAATGAAGAGCATCTCAGTCAGCTCATCCACACAATGCAGATAAGGTGACTATGGTGACTATGTTGAAACATATTGTTTTGTAGTTGAGAATTTACTGTATGAAATAGTATTATTGTGCTCTTGTATCTGCTGTAATTTCCATAGAGATAAACGGGAGGCATTACTTTGGGAGCAACCTACATATAATGTGCAGTGAGGTTTTTGTCGTTTGCTGCTTTCTATAGCTGTCATCATACTGTATTAAATCATAGCTTTGGGCCAAGTTAGATCTTATGCAAGCTTCCAGACGGGCTACAGTTATGTCAAACAAAATTCTTAATCTCTCCTTGATAAATTATGTGATAACCCTGGGGTAAAACAAAAGAAAAATAAAAAAAAATCCGGTTATATGTAGTTAAGTGAGGATGTTCTTTATTAACCTGAGGGCCAGCACTGGGAATGCTAGGTAGGGAGGTAGCTCAGAGATGCTTTGGTAGTAAGCAGTTTAGTACTCTAAATGAGAAGTTGCCCAGGTAGCTTAGTAAGCAGGTGGTACTTACTTAAAAAATGCGTGGAGATGAAGCACACCAGGGACAGTTGCTTCAAGCCAAAATTATTTTGAAAACAAAAAGCAAAGACAGTAGCAAAGGTGGTAATTGGTAAGTCCTCTTGTCCCAGTCGGTGATTGTGATTTCCTGTTGGAAGAGATTTAGTATAACTTTGCTGATGTTCCACATGAAGCTGCGATGAGCACAGTATTGAAGATTATTTTTATTTATTTATTTATTTTTAAAAAGAATACAACTGCACTTCCTGCTTAAAAGGGAAAGCGAGAACTAATTAAATATATGACTTTCCCTGTACTGGATTGTACAGTGAAGGATTGCTTCGTCTTTTCCAGATGGAGGAAACTAGCCTTCATTTTTATCACAACCTGCAATCCATCCTTCATATTCTATTTTTGGCTTCTAAAAAAATTTCCACTTCACCCCCTTGTTTGGGAATACATCTTTCTGGCTCAAGACAACAGACTGTCCTACTTACTCATCAGTTCCACTTTGTAGTTAGTGGCTTGAATTCTCAGTTATGAGAAACTTTATCTGTGATGAGAGGACAGACTTGATTCTTTCTTCACTCTCAATTTCTGATCAATAAATTCATGTTACTAAAGTGAATGATGTAAAGATGATGGAAAATATTTTGTGTTTTCAATATTCCTTCCTAGGATTAAGAATGTAGAATCTGTATAGTCTCTCATTAGAATGCGGAGAACTGAGCTCTCTGAGATGTTAATAGATTCCAGTGACACCAGCATTTAATGAAATATTCTCACAGGTCAGAATTCTATCATCATCTCCTTCAGGTTTGTTGCTAGGCAGAACACAGCACAGCAGAAATCACAGCAGAAAACATTTTAAGTTTTCGGCCTCCTTCAGGTTCTGAAATAGAGACGTTTCAGTCACTAATCCCAAGGTCATCTTTATTTAGGAGATTAGCCTTTGCGCCAATAAGTAATGATATGCTTCTAACCTTGGCTTGTGCATATGTTTCTCTGCATGCTACGGTAAATGATCTAGGTTAATGGGAAGAGTGTATAATAATTATTTATTTTGGATCAGTTGGAAACATTTTAGAAGGTAACTTCGGAAACGAATGCTTTGAGGAGGTGGCATTGTGTTTCTAAGTCTTTGATCTAGATCAACCAATGTAAATGGATTCTTATTTTTAGAGTTTTTGAATCTACTCAACATAGGATAGGATAAGTCAGTCTTCTCTTTATTCCTTGGATAGGAAAACTGTCCAGAGAATTTTCTTCAATTTCTTTGTAATACTCCGTGATACTCTCTCTTCTTTTCTTTTTGAAAATAAAGTTAGTTAATAGTATTTATTCTAGATCTTTTTGCAATGAACACAGTGGCTCAATTTATTATAATATTGCAGCTCACTTTTACCTGCCATTGACCTCTGAACCTCCATTTTTAAAGTCATCTTTAAAAATGATTGGAAGCCCCTGACCTTCAGGGGGATATAATTGTTGTTGTTGTTGCAGGAAATAATTATGCCAGAATCCAAGTGTGACTTCTTAAAAATAATTTCCAAATTCCAGTATTGGAAGCTGAGTGTATGTGCTAAAGATCTGATACAGTCATCTTCTGTTATGTTTAAATTGTGCTGTGGCTTGCCAAGTAATTGCACTGAAAGAGTGAAACAGAACTAAGAGTACCACTTAACAAAAAAATCTGTATCATGAGCAATGCAAGAAGCAAATACAACAAATCCAATTTCTAAGAGTCTTTCACACAGAAAATTATCACTTAGTAAGGATGTACGTCTAAGCCATTATAACAGTTTGAAAAACACTTAGAAAACAGAAAAATACTAAGCCGAAGTAGATACCGTGTACGTGCCTTACTGTAGCTAAAAGAATATTCAGCATTTATATATCAGAAAACAACTAAAAACACATGCGTAAGCTAAATGAAGGCCTGGTCTGAGATGTCTCTTTTCAAATTTACAATCTTAATTAAAGTGTATTTTAACTTTAAAATCTGGATTGCATGGGGGAAGAGTGATTTTACTCCATTAGTGACCAGGAGCTTCATGTCTAATTGTTATCTTTGACTTTTCTTCTGAAAATGGGACTATGCAGGGAAAACAGAAAGCTGATTTGGTAGTTGTCACTCTTTCTGAGCTGAGCAGCTTCAGATGCAAGAAGTATTGAGGAGTCAGGGTCAAGACTCTTTAGAGTAACTGTTCTATAAATATTTTCTTTGGAAGTCTAGGAAAAATCTGGTCACAGCATGACAGGGTTAACCCTTCTTCCTCTCTCTGCAAGATCAGAATTCTAAGTAAGAGGTGAAATCTCTGCAACCGACTAGTCACGCTTATCTGTATCTTTCAACTGCCAAGGGATAACTACTGAATTCCTTATTTAATTAATCCCTTATGTTATGAGAATATTCTAATCAATAATGTTCAACATCATATTGATTTTGGTTAAATTTTGAAAATTACAGTTAGCACCTTCAACAGCGATCTCCATATGTCAGCCATAAGCATGGTCCCAGTACGCTTAATGCAAACACTGTGGGAGTGTGCATTAACACTGTGCATGGCCTGTGTAGAAAAGGCCTTGAGTTGGCATTGAATGCCAAAGCTCTGAAACCAAAACTGACAAAATCCCGTCATTGCAGTGCTAATTAGCCTGCGGGCAACACCATGCTGGTATGACTGCATTTCTTCCAGGATTCAAGCTCAAGTCTCTGTATGGGGTCACTCTGCTTCGTTTAGGCATGCCAGATTGCTTGACTCTGGCTCAGGTGCTTCTCGTGCAGTATTGTCAGACACCTTGGGAATTATTCCGTGTCCTAGATATGTCCTCAAACTAAATTGTAAAGAGTTAAAAGGATGAAGGGCACACAGTGGCTTAAGATCACAAGTGGAAGAATAGGGTCATTGATGTGGATGGAGTTATATATGGGAAGGATGAGCAGGAGCATTAGCACATTAAATGGGCATTGTGGGGATGCCCAAAGGTGGGGACATCAAGTCCATAGAGGCAGAACAGGCATTAAAGGAAACCCTAAATTTTCATCCTTATCTTGACATGCAAGACCCGCGGTTTATAATTTATTATTTCCAGATTTGGATAGAGTCAATTTCTGAATTAAATACTGAGATTTCATCTCCCCAGGAGCATAAAATATCCAACTCCTTCTTTCTGAGTAAAAATACTGGGAAAGAAGTGCCAAGTAAACATGAGCAAAATTGCTTAAAAGCTTTATGTTGGTATGATGTTAAAATTCTAGTCAGTATGTTGTTGACAAGACTGAATTATTTTCCCAGTACATTGCCCTTCAGTATTGTTTTTATGCAGCCCTTGTCTGCTGTACCAAGATCAGCCATTTGATGGAGTAAGTAAAGGCTGTATCAAATTGTAGCTGTTCTTCCTCTATTAGAAAAAATTAAAGACTAATTAATGACATATTTTGCCTACTTTTTTGGTTTATTTTTAAATTGTTGCCTCTAAACACTGCAGTTTTTCTTGTTCTAATGCCTATTAGCTTATTTATTTCTGGTAGATCCATACACTGTCAAGTGCACACCTACATTTTTCTCTATTTCTCTCAAAAAAAAGAAATTGAGCTTCTTCAGTAAGAAATGTACTCCTATCGATAACTACATATTATATATATATCTGTGAGGGGAACTGTACATTATTAACAATTGATCACGTAAGTATTTTAGACAGCATGTATTTAGAACATCTGAAAATATCTTGAATTTCAGAAGCTCTCAGGAGTCAATAATTCCTTGTATCCTGCAGTGATATCAAGATTGACAAGCATGCAATACTGAAACCAGTAGCAGAAGACGTTCTGCCTCAGATGTGGGTAACTCCATCAGTGCTTCCCATGCAGGATTTGGGGTACATATTAGTGAGTAAAACACACTAAGGTTATTTTTTACAGCAAGTTTCCTGGAACTGAAGCTTTCCTGATAATACGGTCAAACTTCAGGATTTAAATCAGGTTTTTCATGCCTGTCTTCCTTGCAGTTTAAACAAAAATCCTGGAGATCAATAGAATGTATATTAAGATACCCTAAAATTGTAACACTACACTTGCCAAAATAACTTGCCAGTGTCAGTAACTGGGACAAACTGATTTAGGTCAAGGTATTTGGAGAAAAATCTGTTGTGATGCAACTGCAATTGAGGCAATTAAGCAAAGGCTGGTGAAAAGGTAGTGTTCAAAAACAGCCAGTTGATGCTTTGAAGACATACATATGATTTGTGCTTGTACCTCTTTCTCACAGCTCTGTTTTCATCTGATTGTATCGTACTTCAAAGCCATGTGAACAACGTATTATTAAAGAAATTGTTATTGCTAGCTGTGAAATGAAACTGGTAACTACTGGGTTTACTTGATGTTCTCTTTCCCAGATAGCACTCTAGCTAAAATTCACACTCACTGGAAAATTCAAGTATTAAAAGTTTTCTGGTATGGGTAGCCACTGATGTGGAACAATGCACTGTTACACAGTTAGGATTAGCCTCCAAATCAAGGCAGCTACATCCATAGTGACTTCTGGAAGTGGTCCCTGGCCCATGCTGATTCCCAGGCCCTTCAGTGGCTCTGGCTGGCAGTGCCCTTGCGGGTGCCTGCCAAGCAGGATTTAGCAGCCCAACAGGCAGTTCAGCACTTAGGAATATGCTCAGGTTGTGGTGCGTAACCTGTATTGCGGCCATCTGTATTGCTGTCAGGAGTGAGTGTTTGCCTGACCCTTCACTGATTGTGATTTAGGATTAAGCTTTTGCACATCAAGTGTTCACAGAAATCATCCCAACATCTTGTGTAATGTTGTATCCCCTTAATGGGATAAGGGGTGCAGGTGGGGTGCAGGTTTCTAAGTACTTAAGGAATCTGAGCTCCAGTCACAATGAAGGTGTACATCTTACTTTCAAGAGTAGTATGCAAATTGCCTAGGCATCTAACAGCTTTTGACAGTTATGATTTTGTGAGAAATAAATACTTTTCATAGAATTATAGTATTATAGAATCGTTTGAGTTGGAAGAAACCCTTAAGGATCATCTAGTCCAACTCCCCGGCAACAAACAGGAACACCTACAGTAGATCAGGTGCTCAGAGCCCTGTCCAGCCTGACCTTGAATGTCTCCAAGAAACAGGGCTTCCACTGCCTCATCAGGCAAAAACTTCTGTGTTTATTGGCTCTTTCCTCGGTGTATTTAAGTTCTTAAACTCTTGCATAAGAATTTATTTGACAGGTTAAATTCTACAACTCTTGGTTACAAAGCAATTGAAATCTAAAGGGGCTTAGATAATGTTTGGTGTTTAGCTGTAAGTTAAACTCTTCCTTATTTCTGGAAGTACATAGCCATTGCCCTTCAGTGTATGGCAGCATTATCCCTGGCTGTTCTTCCTTTGTTGTGCAGATTCCCTAGGCTCCTTTTCTGATCTGTCCTTCCTTGCTTTAGACTTAATTCACATTCCAAAAGACTGAATATTGAACCAAGCTTATCTGGATTTTGCTGTCTGTGAATGGTTTGGGTTGTTTTAATTTTATGCATGGAAAAGAAAACTGGTAACAATTCTGCCAAATTACTTTTGCTGCAGGTGAGGCTGCCATTCTGTAATAGAAAAGGTGGTGTTATTTTCACTAGTGCTTCATTTGTCTCCCTCCTTCATGTCCATGTTCAGTTCTGTGGCATGTCTGTTTCAATAAAATGCTTCTGATGAGTTGCTACATTTTTATATGGTCTTCTAGCTACAGTGTGTTCCTAAAATGTCAGTGCGTAACAGCACTGATTCATCCAATGCATTGCACAGACAACTTCTGTTTGTGAAGCAGGCAATTCTGTTGCTAACTTTAGGTGTTGAAAGAAAGAGGAGAGCAGTTTTGTGTTCCTTTCGGATGCCTAGGTAGGAAAATAATAATAATAAAAAATTCCAATGAAATGTTTTCCACTTGTTTTGTTGCAGAATTTGACCATGTTGCTGTGTTTCTAAAAGACAGGTTTCATCGTCTTATTGCCACTGCAGGCATCCACAGACATGGAGCAATGCATAAGGCAGAAACTGCTCTACTGGTTTTTGCCTTTTACTTGCAACGATGCTGCCTCAGGACTGGCATTCTGTGTAGGCTAGGTGGAACTGCTTTAAAGGCCAGAAAATTTCCTCATGCTCCATGAGTCATCAGATCAGTAAAAATAGATTTTTATTTCTAAGTATTTACAAATAAAATCAAAGTTAATGAAAGGTTTGTTGCTGATTCTTATCCACTATGACAAAATGCTCTGAGGAGTCTGCTGTTTTACTTCCAAGATGGTTGTTCACAAAGTGAAGTAAATCATTCCTTCTTAATGTAGAAGGCTTCTGTGTTTATGCTTATGTTGGAGATGATTAAAAATGTGATACTATGTGCATAGTAAGTAAGTTTGGACTTACCTTCTTTGAGGTGGTAATAGAAAGACTTATCATGACTTAACAAAGTTGCTCCTGTAAACAAGTTTGTTTTCTTTAAAGAGAACTGAAAAGTTGTCTTTTGATGATTCTGAGTTTTTGTGGAGTTAATGTTTGTAGCACTCTGTGTATTTGTTGCTGTATTATGGTTACAGGTGGACATTTATACTCTTTTAAAGTGAAGATTTTTGTTGGCCTTATGAATGTACTTAGTGAATTCTGACACTCCTCTGCAAAAGTAGATACCAGAGGGTAATCCAGTATTGTTTTTTTTAATAATGTTCTGTGCTTCCTAATCAAATCTGTTAGTTTTTCACCTCCATTAACTGAGCCTTAGTATAGGTTATAGGTATGTTATATAACCTTAGTTATAGGTATGTTACAGTGGATTAGTTGTTATTCTCTTTTTAAGGCTCTTGAATTGAAGCATCGACCTAAAGATCACAAAGTGAGTCTTAAGCGGAATTGGGACTGAACTGCAATTTTGATGCAGACCCTCATGTTTATATTCTATCAAAGTTGTTCACTTGAAATAAATTTTACCTTAGATGTAAGAAAATTTAAAGTGAAGAAAGGTGGAGATATTTCAACTCTTTTTTTTCTAATATTCAAGATAAGGCAATGGATCTCAACTTCTGTTTCTGTACAAGTATTTATCAACCTAAATTATTTTTATTACTAAAAGCTTTTAGGATAGGTTCCTTTATATTTAATAGTGGGCAGATGGTTAGAAATACAATGGAATTTCATGTTGATACAAGGAAGCAGTTGGTGCAGAGATTGCCTTGTCTGCTTTTTCCCAAACTATTTAGACCCTAAAGAGGGTTTTCCATCCAGACCCAAACACTGCAAATTGCTTGGATAATTTGCATCAGTTACTACAGTTTGAATAGCTCAGTCCATTAGGACTTAGGTCCACAGGCATAGACTGTATTATATTTAGTCAGTATGGCTATTGAAGTCAGTGAGTATTTGGATAAAGTTCATTAAAGCAGGACTTTGCAGACTAAAGGGGTGTCTTTCGGTAGTTTAAGTCAGCTGCATGATTTGACTGGGCAAACAACAATCAAATGAAGTTGTGGTCTTGGGACAACAGATTGTGCAAAACTTGGTATTGCCTACAGGCTTGGTAGCTTGACACATTCAAAAAACTTGTCCATATAGATGGACAAGTAATATAGTATATAGTATATTATATATAGTAATGTATTAGTAAGTATTAACATGCAAAACATGTTCCTTTCCCAACATTAATTACTGAGGACAGACTGCAAGTAAAATGCACTTCACTGTGAAACAGTGTCTTTACCATGAGGCACTGTCTGTGCTTCTAATCAAGCTGGAGCTTCTCTTGTTAAGGTCTCTGTTTCTACTATTTGTGGTCTTTCATAAAGGTAGTCAGTGTATTGCAAACCTGAACAAAGAATATGAGCTTACATTCCTCCACCCCCCACCCCCATTTTTATTATTTATTTACTTGTTTGTTTGTTTGTTTGTTTGTTTTTGAAGCTCTCTTCTGTAGCTCTTATTCCTTTGTCTGTCTCTGTAAAGGACAAAATAATTGTCTACAAGTTTCACTCTGAGACAGAAATGTTTTACCTAATTTTATTCCAAGTTTGTGAGTTTTAACAACATGATGCATGTCCTGTAAAAAAAACTGACAAGCAATTCTGAGTTTAAGGCAGAGTACAGTGAATTCTAACATGACTTTAAGAAATATTTACTTTTATATTTTGTAAGATTAGGCATAAAGAGAACTACATAAAGAGAACTAAAGGAGCAGTAGTTTTTTATTCTTACCAGTGGAGATGCATTTTCTGGAAAGTGACTGTTTGTAGGAGGACATTCAGATTATCTATACTAGATGATAACACATTCTGTCAATATATATATGGGATCTCTGTAAAGGCTTTAGCTGACTATCTTTGGAATGTACGAACAAATCAGTTCACGTTACATGCATAATGCTTAACTTTAAATTGTGTTGCCAGAATAATGTGCCCTTACCAAAGGGAAAGGAATATTAGACTGCATTAACACTTGTGAACAGATCTGTATTTTGATACACAGTTTAGAATCCTAATGGCCTTTAATGTAGGTATGCAGAGTTTTAAAAATAGAAGGGCAGAGCTTGCTATCTTTTACCTATTGTAAACACTTACCAAGTGGTTCATTCAGAATTCAAATAAAGATCCATTGTCTTCTTAGTGCTTGCATAATTCCACCATGCTCCTGATTTCGAAAAGGATATATTTTTAGGGTTGAATATAACATCATATTTTTATAAGGAGTTGAGAATTATTTAACTGGAGTCTGAAACATTTAGTCACTTCATAGGCTAGAGTGTGGAAGCTGAGTGCTGCTCTTAGGCTGTAGCTTCGCCAATGACCAACCATACCCTTGGATGCCCCAGCACCAGCACTGCCAGTCAGTCAAGGGAAGGGATTTTCCTGCTCTACACTGCACTGTTGTGGTACTGTGCGCACTTCTGTACTTACTTCCACACTTGAGTACTGTGCGCACTTCTGGGCAGCACAGTACAAAAAGTGCATTAAGCTGTTGGAGAGCCTCCAAAGGAGGGCTGCAAAGGTGCAGAAGTGTTGAGAGTGGAAGACATATGAGATGTGGCTGAAGTCCTTGGTTAGTTCAGCCTGAACAGAGGAGGCTGAGGATAAGTCTTGTGGCTACCTACAGCTCTTTATGAGGGGAGCGGAGGGCTGGGCACTGATCTCCTTTCTCAGGTGACAGTGAGAGAACCCAAGGGAATACCATGGAGCTGTGACATGGGAGGGTCAGGCTGGATATCAGGAAGAACTTCTTCATCAGAGGGCACTGGGCATGGGCTGCAGGGCAGTGGTCATGGCCCAAGCTGCAGGAGTTCAAGGAGTGTCTGGGCAGTGCTCTCAGACATAGGGTCTGATTTTTGGGTGGTCATATGTGGAGCCAGAGCTGGAGTCAGCGATCCTTGTGGAACCCTTCCAGCTATGATTCTACAATTCTGTTCATTACTGTCCCCACACACCCTCTCGGCTACACAAATGAAGCTAAAATGAACAGCTCCAAGAATAGGCCTGGCTTAGATTCACAGTCTGACCCAAATGGACCTTGTTCTTTCTGTGGCCCTGAAAAGAGCCATCTCAGAGGAGCTGACAGGTGCAAAGGGGCAGATGCTCATGTAGCACCACCAATGGGATGCTTGCCCAGGGCTTGTCAGATGAACACAAGCCTGCTCTTCCCACTAGGCCTGGCGGGCAGGTCTGTAAGTGAACTTCTGAAGCCATGCAGCTATAACCAATCCATGAAGTGATCTGGATTAAAACTAGGCTCCTTTTCTTTTCCTCTGAAGTCAGTTTGCCAGCAGGGCCTCACAAAGTTGTATTGACTGCTGGAAGCAGCAAACTGGTACAGGATGGGTAGCCAGCAGGAGAAAGCAGAGGGGAGGAGGCTGTTAAACTTGCATTTCTACTACGGAACAGCAGCCTGAATATGCAGCTAGGGTTGTATTTATTCTCTTTACATGAAGAAGCAGTTTGCTCTTGACCTCAAAACCACCCCCATCAGACATGGATGACAATGGATATGTCAGAGAAATGAGGTGAAAGCAGCTGCCAGTTGCAATGGTTAAGCAGTTTTGGATTTTCATGCATGCTTTCATCTGTGAAGGGCAGATAAGCTAGAGATGTTTCATTAGTATATGGGTGACCTCTGGTTTGCTATTTTTGGTACTCAGCAGTCAGCTGGCTGTGTATCATAATGTATAGGCTACAATAGCAACTGGAATTAATATTAAGATAGTCTGTTGCACTTCAAACTCCATTTAAATGTTACTGAATTTTAAATTAGAACATATTTTTGTGAAGCATGGGAATTTGCAAAAAAAAAAAAAAATTAATTAACAATTTATCATCATGGAGTTTATTTTAAGAAAAACAGAAGCGAATGTACCACAAGCTAGACAAACTGACAGGTTCTAGTGAAACTCACAGACACAAAGTAAGTGCATGCTGGAAAGATACAAAGAGTAACAAATAAATACAGTGATAATAATACTAGGGCAAGTGTTTAGGTGCTATGCCAAATCCAACCTCTGTGGTTAAATTAGGCCAGTTCCATCCTAAAGACCACTGTGGGCCAGCCGAATGGAATGTTTGGCTCTGGTGTGGAGTTATCAGGTCAGTGGGGAGGGAAGAGGAGAAAGATTTGGTGAGGAAAAAAAAAAAAGGTGGCATCTGAAGTTGTCCCTGACTCTTTCTAGCTATGAACCTCTGAAGCTTGTTGCCAGATGAAATTCTCCTGTCTAATATATAGTCCAATAACTGTTTTGGGGGTGCAGAATTGAGAAGTGGTCAGAAACCTGCTCAGACAACCACTGAACTTCTTTTGTTCATCTTTGACATTCCCAGGCCATTAAATACTCGTCCTTCTAAACAGGTTGAAATATCAGGTACAGATGACAACCTTGTACTGACTCATATCAGTATATACCCACTAGGTGTAATACTTTTCTGAAGGTTCCTCAGAAGTAGAAACATTTTCAGGTGCGTGTATGAGAGCACAAAACAGATGTGCAGAATTAATGTGTTTTTATTCCTACGAGAAGTTATCACATGAAAAACTGCCACCTCTCACACCTGAAAGCCATTGGACAAAATCATCCTAAGTATAATTTAATTGATTACATTACACTGCAGTTCAATCAACTGCAATAAAGTTAATTGAACCTCTCCTAAGGAATGTGACTTAAGCCAAATGATTCCAAGTAGTACCAAGGTACTGATTAATGGAGGCAATTATTTTTAGTAGGAATGGGTCCAAGTAATTGAGTGATGCTTAAATGTTCTGTATAATGTGGTCTCACGAGGACAGTACTTGCTTGCTTTCAGCAGATTTCAGTTCAAGTATAGGTACAAAAACATGCAAAAATTTTAGATTAAAATGCTACTTTTAAGTGACTTCTCCTTCCAAATTGTGTCATGGGTAAGATATAAACAGCACGCTTCAACTCTGTTGCTTTTCTTTTAGTGTGTTTGTTTAACTCTGTCTCCAAACATAACCGCTGGGTTCTGCACACAAACATTACTGTTGTTTTGTCTTTCTTGGCAATATTTTCAATGGGACAAAATGAGATGCTATAGAGTAACCAATTTCATGTTTTTCAATCACTTAGTTTTTCTAGAAAGGCTGGATTGTTTTACAAATGCCCTTAATTAAAGTAAGAGAAGTTCCATTAGAAATTCAGCTGTGTTTTCTTGTTATGCTTATCTATTTGCATGTATATGTGCGTGGTCACTTGAGCAAAATTCACAACTCTTCTGAAAAAAGATTGGTGCTTTTACAGTTTTTAACCAACGTTAGGATCAAATATTTTGTTGCTGGATTTGAAATCATATTTTCGACTAACCATACGTTAATAGCTCCACAGGTCAAATGTAGATTAGGTGAAATGCAGGTGAGAAGCAGTCCATCTTTATAAGGTAGCTTGAATGGTATATTTGAAACAAACAAAAAAATTAGAACCACCACCACCGATCAAAACTAGCTGGTTTTAAAGTGCTGGTCAGCAGTCGTGTTCAATCTAGGCTTTAGGTTCTTTGTTATATTAGATTATTAAAATTCTTATTTAGCCAAGGGAGGAAATTATTCATACCTGGTCTGCCTGTAGAGTGTGTGGAAAGTATAGAGTAAATAGTCCTTAAGGCTATTGGCAGTTTGAGCAGGGGAAAAAAAAAAATGATGGGTATAAACAAATCATGCACAGATCTAGGATGAAAATTGGAAAAAGTGGGGTCATGTTATCAGAGGTTCTGAGTCTAACTGGAATAACAAGGAAAAGAACTCAAAGTAGTTCCAAGAGGGAGCTTGGTTTAATGTTAAGAAATACATTATGTGATGCAGTTGCCATGACAACAAAAGAGTCTGGAGTTTATGTTCTGAGGTGTCTCTTCGTTCCTATGCTTCTATCAGAAATAGATGTTCCTAAGTGCAGCTGAAGATTAACACGGCTGGTGCTACGTGAGGATATGATGAGATGCAGGCTAAAGTTCCCCTCAACGGCATGGCTCAGCAATCTCCAGGCAGAGACCAGGTTCCTGCAGCAGCTCAGAAAACAACAGCTTTGCCACTACTAAACCTCTTGCAGGAAAAGTCTGGTGCATAGCTGGAGCAGCCCTGGGGACCTTATGTTTCAGCCCATACTGCTGCCCTCGGTGAGCGTGGGCACCATCCTGTGCACCTTTCTTGCCATGGCAGCTGAAAGAGAAAAGGCGCAATATTCCCCCAGGAGAGCCTGCCTCTTTCTTCTTTATATCCTTCCATGCATTACAGCCACCAATCCAGGCAAATCTATAAGCAAGTGGATTTGTGACATGCTCAGACGGTGTCATGTGCACAACTCTAGTTACTTGAAATGCAGAAGTGCCATTTGAGCCTACAAAACTACTTGTATGCTATTTGGCTGGTACCAATTGTAATTGGGTTAGTGTGTATTAAGTTTATAAAAACAGTGGATTTATCAAAAACCTGTGTAGGCAGCGGTTCATAACTACGTAGCATAGGGTTTGGTCTTATTTTTTTTGTTTGTTTTTTCAAGCAGTTCAGTGGATGGGAAGAGACGCTCCTGAGAAGCATTTGAAACTGCAAGGTGGATTTATTTACTATTGCACGTCTGATGTGGTCACTGTGAGCAAAATGATCAGGTTTTGTCTCCTTAGTTACCATTAGAAATGACTGATTACATTTTTCACTGAGAAAGTTTTAGTAATGGGAGAATTAGGATGCTCCATGATGTATTGAAGAAATTAAGATATATTTATGTATTTAATAATAGAACAGAATTTGTAAAGGTCTCTTTGTCTGATAGTGTTTTTTGTTTTGCACCTTCCTACGGGAAGGCTGCTCTGATGAATATCTTCCAGCTCATACATCTGCTATCCCACAATATACAGGTTATTTTATTTTAGTTTAGTTTTTCAGTCTATTGCATGGTTATACATTTCATGGGGGTGGCGAGGTTGAGAAAGAAGGACTTTAATGCAGCCTGTGCCATTATTCATAAAATCTACCTCAGCATCTCCAGGAGGTACATAAACAGAGCTCTTTTCCAAAATTCCACATTCTTAAATAATAGTATTTCTTCTTCACTCTCCTAAATTTGTTCATACATGTAAGCTAGATAAATGCATCTCTAAATGGTGAAGAGTCTGTTTTATAATCAAATATTGACAAAAGAACAAACTTACACAGTAGTATCTTTTGTGCGACATGGGTACTGTAAAGAATAATCCACTATTTTCTTTAAGATATGGATAGGCACGTTTCTTTAAGGGAAGGAGGACGTGTTCATGAAAGTTTCATCTTCATCTTTACTACTAGAGTACATTTCTTGAGATCACCCATAAGTGATTTTTCTGTTTTCCATTCAGACTCACTATAAAACAGTTTCTAGCGTATCCTTATCCTTTTCTAAACTTCCTTCATTTCTTAAACTGTTGTCATTCTCATTCCTGTGTGCATATCCCACGTGTTATCAGGATTATAAGGTTGCCTGAGCAGAAGTATCTCTATCTTTGTAAAGTTCCAGAAAAGTGTATTGATGTCGTGGGAGTTCATATATCATTCTTTTTATGGAGGACTCTTTCTTGTCGAGATTATTTCTCACAGAAAAAACAAAACAAAACAAAACAAAAAAGATTACCCAACTGGAGACCACATCGTTCTGTAACCTTAAGTAAACTTTGATGAGTTTGTGAGTTTTAGAGATTGCTGTATATGAATGCTCAGTAAAATCAAGTTAGAATGATCTTGAATATTAAAGATAGTGAGGATGGCCAGTGGTCTTTGTCTCTGGTGTACTCCACATTTTTTCACTGTCTGTTGAGAGAACACTCATGTTTGGAGATGGAACTTCTCATTGGTGGTGTTCAAAGCTCCTTGTGCATGAGGAATGTCATCATTGTTCAAAGTCTCTTTTTTGGAGCTTTAGGTATGTGTGAGCACCTTGAATGCCAGCCCCAAAGAGCTGAAATGTGTTTTCGAAGAGGGTGCTGGAGGGATGAACGACATGTTTGCTGTAGTCACAGTGGTGGAAAGGGGAGACGAGACACAGTGCACTGTTTTTTGTCTTGGGGAATTGAGTAGCTCATGCTCAAGTATTTTGCATAACCACAGAAACATATTAAATGGCAAGGATGTGAATAACTGTTTTAGCAAGCCAATAGGAAGGGATGAAACCACATAACCACGTGGAGGTGATAACGGGTATTAATTGCTGTCTTCTCTGACAATTTAGTGTCTTAAATGTATCCAGAAATACCTGGATTAGCCACCTGTATGTACCTCCAATTTCAACTGTAGACTGGTTCACCTGTATCTTCCCTAAAAACTGATCACCAACATAAGTATCACTTTGCTTGCATTTCTGTTGTGTGAACTGCCTTTAGCTGTAAGATGACTAGCAGTGGTGCATCACGTGGGGCAAAGGCTGAGCAGCACCATCTGTCTCCTGCTGTCGCTGACTGTTCAGCATCAGGGTTAAGTCATGTATGGTACATGAAAGTAATGTTATTATTCATGTGGCTAATACTATTGCAAGATATTGAAATACAATGTGTTGCACACTACTAGTAAATGTTCTGGAAAATTTAGCTGTTGAAGGAGTTGTTCTGATTTTTGTCTCTAGCTTTCACTGAACTAATAATTTTGCCATCTTTTAGCATTCTACTGATCTTAAAAACTGGTGTGCATTGATTATACGAAGTGGAAAAGGTGGAAACATAGGTGATGGCATGTAGGTGAAAAGCTTTTCATACATAAATTTAAAAATCCCCTAAAATAGAAGTTCAGCTTGAGAGGTCAGATTTTTTATTTACGTTATTTTATGAAAATGTAAGTTCTGTGAGTTCATATTATTTGATTATTAATTTCTTAAATCCTCTCAATTTGGGCCGGTAACTTCTGGCTTCCTGGTCAGTTTTAACCATGTGAGGACAGAATAGGATTTCAAGAATATTAAGTCCTGTGGGTTTTCCTGAGATCTGGAAATGGATGTTTGGCTTGTTGGATGACCAGCTGACAGTGATGTAGCATGGAACAAGCCATAGCACATAACTACTTCTATAATATAGTTGTATATTTTTACCTGTTTTTGAAGAGAAAGAGAGTAGTATAAAAAGTTTTGCAGAAGAAGTGAAAGAAAAGGACTTTACTTTTTGCAGTGAAGGGCCACAAAAAATGCTGAAAGATTGGGTTGAAGAAGAGGGAGAGATACAAACCAGTGTCCGCAGACCGGCTTTGCTAGGTGGTTTATGGAGCATCCTTCTAAACACTTTGCCACTAAAAGCAAAAATATTTTTTGTTATGTTTCAAAGACCGTGATCTTACTTAACACCAAATGCACATGCAATGGATATCTAAGTGTGTTACGGACCATAATAATTTACCTTCTTCAGCTTGTTTACAAATGAAATGCAGTAGTCATATCTCTACTGCCAAAGCTTAAAGTGGAAGCAAAAAAAAAAAAAAAAGGTATTGTCGAATTATTTATACCTGAAAATGTACTGAAACTGTCATACAAACTTGCTAGAACTCTGGTGTGATACTACCTAGTGTCCACTTCTACTGTCACTTAGCTTCTATATAGAGTATTCAAGAAGAATCTGTGGCTGAAATCCCAGTTCCTGTTGACAATTTTGGTTTTGTTGTTGCTTTTTAATGATGCTAGTTTTACCCACTGAGCTTTTAAACATAGTGATCTACAGATCTCCTATTGATATAAAAGGAATCTTTTTGGTACTAGTTTTTGTAACTGTACCTTTTAAACAAAGCTGCTGTAAGCAATCATTTAGAGATTTTGTTTCTGAGACAGCTTTAAAAAAAATGTCATATATATATTTGCTCTTGCTCTAAATGTTAAGTATCATTGCACATAATGATGTGAACAGATGGTATGCTGCATAAGCTGTTCATCATTTTACACATTTATCACTTTATATTAGTGAAGTGTACATGTTTGATTAATATTAACTTTTGATGTATTTGGAGTTGTCTATTTTTTGACAGCATTAGGAGATATATTCTAATCTATATGGACTTAAATTTTAACTCCAGTAATAATAGAGTTGATGCAATCTCTAGTTTTGAACTGCATAAACCCTTTAATTGTGGAAAAGAATTACCTGGTTTAGGTTTAAATATTGGAAAGAATTTCAGAAGTATGAGGGTAACTGTTCCTGCTAAAAATGTTTTAGAGAAATTAAATGTAGATGTCATTGGTCCAGCTAAATAAACACCGTATCTTGGAATTAAGCATCAGATGCTAAGAAGGTGTAAAATAAAACAGCAACAGTCCTATTCAGATCAATATTCCTTTATATCCTCCACCTACAGAATGAGAACTTCTTATTTGCCTGCTCAACAGGTCTGGATGTTCAGCATGTGTTACACCTACATCAATTCAGATGAAATTTAAAAAGCATCTCAAAAGGCATCTCAGGCTTATGGACATAGCACTTGATTAATGCTTTGAGACCTTTGACTGCTGCATTGTTTTGAAAATACGGCTTACCAAGACATTATTTAGTTGTAATTAATCTTGTCTCATCTAAAACCTGGAAAAAAGTAAAAATTGTCATGGATGAGAAAATGATTTCTGGTTGTAAACCAGTGCTTGCAGTTCTGCTAAATGGCAATAATATTTAATGAGAGATTTTGCTCTAAACTGTAAATTCTTTAGAGTGTGAGATGCTCAGGCTGTCAGAATAAATAGAGGAGGCTAAAAACACTTACTTTGAAAATGACTGTTCATTTTGGAAGGCGCTGGGTGATCTTGGTGAAATAGAACTGAGTCAGTTGAGCTTTGGATAAAGTTCAAATTCCCAGCATGTATTCTGGCAGCATCTCTTCTTCAGTGATTCTTATTCCTTAATATCATTTATATTCAAATAACACATGGCTGCAATTATATGCTGCATTAGTTCAGATTTCAAATAACTTCCAGTGACTCCTTTTAGATTGTATGAAGAAATTACTTTTATCCACGCTTATTTACAGATTTTTCTGCCTGTGTTTTCTTATATGCCTGAAAATAACTGTTAGGGAAAGAAATGTACGGAAGAAATTATGCTGTAGTACTAAGAATTATCGAGGGACTGTATGTTTTAGAGTTTAATGTTGAATGCAGTTTAAGTTTAATTGGCGTAACCATAATGGCTGGTCAAGGTTTCATCTTTTATCATTAAAATGATTCCAGAATGCTATAGCCCTGTTGCCTTTGCTTCCCAATCACCAGATCCTTCTAGAAACTTGCAGAAGGAAAATTCTGGGAAATGAGGAAAGGAGTGCTTCAAATAAAAGAATGCCTCTTGAACCTGCTGTTTCATTTCAGGAATGAAAAATGTGGTTCCTGGATGATCTGAAAGGAAAAACTATAAATATCTCCTTCGTTATGTTAGAGAGAAAAATGCATGTAAACATTTGTGCCTAATGCCGTGGTGAATAATGACTATCATTTAAGGAAATATTTTAGTGTGTGAAATGCAGAATTGTAGCACGCCAATTGTTGCAAATAAAACAAGTAAAGGGAAATATCTGGTTAAACTCACTATGTGTTTTGTTGTTTTAACTGTTAATTATAAGTAAATTTATTACATTTTTCTCTTTCTGTTATCACACCAACTGTATGCTGTTTCTTGCATATATGTTTTCATTAAAAGACAGCAATTAGACATTCTGAATCTTCCTGTTCTTTGTACCATGTGGGTTTAAAAGCTGAAAGAAGAGGCATTTTTTATGTTTTGATCTAAAAGAATTATTTTCTGTCTTTGCAGGTTAATAATGAGAATGTCGTGAAAGTTGGCCACAGGCAGGTGGTGAATATGATCCGACAAGGGGGCAATCACCTAGTTCTAAAGGTTGTCACAGTAACAAGGAATCTTGATCCAGATGACACAGCTAGAAAGAAAGGTACATTTTTCTCTTTTCCTAATGGAATTTTTTCAGTCCTGCTCCGCAGAAAACAGGCTATGGATACAATTCTAATTTACAAACTTCCCTTTTTAAATTTGTAATGCTTTTTACTGTTTGTTTTTCTGATTGTAATTTTCTGTTTGTAATTCTGTTTACTTATGCATTCATGTGTGACAAGAAAGGTCATTCCATTGACATGCTTGTAATGGAATTCTGTCTTTCTGGATCATTTATATAACATCAGTTGAAGATGTAATCAAACTTCTTGACATGAGTGTCTTGCAGTAATGATGGAAAAAACCCACAAAGAACAGATTATCATTTATTAATCAATTCCAAACATAATTGAGGTTAATTTGACTCCTCTTGGACTTACTGAGAATTTACAGATTTTCAAATTTTTTTAAAGGAATTCTGTAAAATTAAGAAAAGCAAGCAATGTGTTTTGACTGAATTAGAATCAGCAAATCATTGTAGGTGAAGTCAAAGTAGAGGGGTTGTTCCAAACAGGGAGAATTCCCTCTTCCTCCTCTAAGTCAAAAACATGCATGGGTTCTTATTCTGCCACTTGGCCGCTAGCAAGAAAGTAGCGGCTCCAGGAAAGTTTAGTGTAGCATCATGTGCTGCAAGACTTTGGAAAATAGTTGCCTGGGTACAAACATGGGAAAGTTTTTTCTCAGTTTAAAATCCTAATTTTTTATTATTTTTTTTACATTGTCTTTAGTACAGATTATGTAGAGCTTCTGTTTATAAGCTTCTTTAAGTACTGGAAGGCCCACTTCTCAAGTTGTCCCTCTGGATGGCATCCCTTTCTTCTGTTGTATGAACTGCACCACTCAGCTTGATGTTGTCTGTGGAGCTGCTGATGGTGCAGCTTCCCTCAAAAATTTGTTGTCTCTTTTCCCATTGTGCAAAGCAAAAAACTGGATTTAATATGTGTAGCACTTTTGTAGTATGTACTGTATGTCTGGCACTGAACTCGAGCAATGTTTTTCTGCTCTCATGACATCCTTTTGTTCAAATCTCTGCGAGAGGATGATAGAGCTTAACAGGGGAAATATGATGCTTATATAGTATATATAGGTGATATGAGAAGACAGTTGTCTACTTGCCTCTCTCACACTTTCTTGTCCTCAAAGTGCTTTGCCACCTTCAGTCAGAATAGTGCATGTAGCATGGTGTATGTTAGTGATACTTCCAAATCCTTGATGTTTTTCCTGGTGTCCCAGTGCCATTTCTATTTACTGGACAACTCTGGCTTTCCCATCAACATTGCCATAATCTTTTCTGAAGGTACTCCCCTTTCTGACCTCTGGAATGGATTATATTAGTATGTTGTCTGGTTTGGCTGCATTTGAAGCTAGCAGAAAACATTCATTAGCAGGATACTAAAACTGATGCTGGTTCTGTGCTAAATGATTGCCTTGATATTTTAAGCTTTACTTTGTGTGGTTTATCCTGAGGATCACCTGTTTTCTCTAGTCTCAATGTAACTATAAAATAAATGTGAATCTTGTTTCTTATATTTCTCAGATTTCTGAAATTAATCTGGCAGAGTTTGGCTGGTCTCAATGAGATTTTTATCTGTGTGCATTTCTTAGAAGGAGGGGCGCAACTGCTGGGAGGCACTTTCTCTAGAAAGTCTTTTTCCTACTAAAAAATAGAAGGGCACAGTTATTTAGCTTTAACTGTTTCTATGTATTCTGTTACATAAAAGCTTACGGATGTGTCAAACAACCTACGCTAAAAGTAGAAACAGTACAGAAATCCAGTACATGAAAAGCATCTCAGGGTTTTTCCTCTGTATGTATGTATTTAATATTACCTTATTTAATGTGACATATTATTTGAAATAGAACAGAAATTGTGTATGTTAATATAGTGGTTTAGAGAGGTTTATTTACTTATACTGTCTATCATTCTGTTTAATGCAAAGCCCCACCACCTCCTAAGCGAGCTCCAACCACTGCACTGACCTTGCGGTCTAAGTCAATGACCTCAGAGCTTGAAGAGCTTGGTAAGAAAGTGTTTTTTGACAAGCATGCTGGGATAATAGAAATGTAAATATATATGTACGTGTGTATGTATGTTAAATTGATTTACAAGAACTGCAGTGTGTGCAGTATATAGAGCAGAAAGGGTTGTAAGAATGCTGCATCTTTGGAGAGTTCAAATATGCATGATTTGCATGAATAATTTGTTTTAAACTTGTGCCTTTACTGCTATGCAAGAGAATGTTGGTATATTTTTATGCATCATCAAAGTTTGGCACATTTACTGAAGAGTAATGCCGTATCATATATTGTTAGCTTTGCTTTCTACGTTTTCAGTTCATCTAATATTGTTTTATTTTAAATTTCTGTGGCCTCTCATTAGTGGATAAAGGTAAGCTGCCAGAAGCTGTTGTTAAAAAGCTGACAGTGTTAAAGCAGCTTCAACTTCAACTTGTTTTCATTAGACTCTAATCTGAAAAAGTGCATATTATGATATCACTTTGACTTCTCTGCATGAAATAAGCTTAATTCTTCTTGCTAATGGTAATAAAAAAGTGTTGAGCAATCAGTCTTTTATTCATTAATTTTAAGAAATGTGATTGGAGATTCCTTGAACATTCACATTCTAAATGTGCATAATTCTTTCGGAATTTTGATTAATTTATAGAAGTGAAGAAAGTAATTGTTCTTTTCTTCCTGAATTTAATCTTTTAGGTCATTAACAAGTAGAATTTTTGCAGGTAGACTAAAGAATATGTTATGAATGGACTGTATATAACAAGAGAAATGTCCAGTGTATATTTATATTTTGTTATTCCACCAGAATAGTTTATTTAGCAAGTGACACTGCGTACCTCACGGCAGAGTAAAAGAGTCTATCATACAGTAATGCTCATTTAAATACTTACATTTTGTAAGAATTTTTATTTTAGGCATAGACTCATATGAAGGGAAACATGAAAGAATAACGGCATTGAGGATAAATGGCCATGCTTTTTTCCCTCTGAGTCAATTTTTTCTGGGGCAGATGGACCCCACCCATTCATTAGCGAGTAGAAGGCACATGGTTTCAGTGGGAACTCCGAAAAAGGGCTGCCAAAGTGATTAAGGTCTTCTCTGTGGCATAACAACCAAATGAAGACCAAAGTTAAACATTCTGATAATTTATCCCTGACAGATCTCAGAAAATTTGATTTGTCTGTGCTAAGGACCTTAGGAACCTGAGTAAAGTTTTCAGCAGTTTGTGAATGCTCCATAATTTTTCTTCCAGAATTAAAATGTAGCATATTATTTTTGGAGCCATTTTTTTGTTTGAAGTATTTTGATTTGGTTTCCTTGCATGGAGTGCTGTGCAACTTTGCTGACTTATCAATAAGCTTTCCTGAGGAGACAGGAATATTTAGGTATCGTTTTTCCCCCTTCCTTTTTTCCCTTCTCCAAATCACTCTCAGACCAAGGGTATTTTTGTATTTCTCTTACTTTTCAGTCTTACGTAGTAGGTATTGTAAGAGAGAAGCAGCACTCTTTTCTAGAGGATAAGCACTTCTTAACAGTAACATCACTCTTAAATGAAAAGCGTTTTACTTTAGCTTATTTGTCCCCTAATTCAGAGTATAACACTTGACCTGCTGTGTTCTCATTGGCTTGTAGAAACCACTGCATCTCTTGTGATTAGAAGCTGTGGGATATGAATCTTTAAACAAGTTTCCCATCTATATCTTTGTCCAGATGGGCAAATATTACCATGGCAAGACTTTACTATTCTGAAGAATATTTCTGAAGCATGCTCCAGAAGTGTTTGTCCACTGATAAAGCTGTAGTAATGCTGGAGCATGACAGATTTTTTTTTCTTCCAAAAGCCTGTATATACCAGTTCCATATGATTCTCTAAACACTTACCACCTTAGCAAACTATGACTGTGACTTCTGTTATAAATAACAACATCTGTGGTCTTTCCATTTTGATTTGTCCTGTAAAAGGACTATTAGCAGAAGGAAAAAGAATTCTTCAATTGCACAAAAATCAAACGAGTTTCCAAGAAGAAAACATTTTCACTCATTGATTAAAAATTGTCTTCTGATGTAAAACATAGATTGTATGTGTGTACATATATAATTTACATATCTTTATATGTATGTGTATATATTGGACATCTGTATGAACTATGAGAACATCCACATTTTTATGACTTTTAAACAATTTAATAAACATTTGTTTCATAATATACATATATATATAAAATAAATAGAAAATACGTATAGATGAACACTGTGGATGTTCTCATCAATATATGTGTAATCTTTTTTCTGAACTGAAGAAGCTCATGGTCTCAATAATGTCTTGTGGCAAAGAATTCCACAGGCTGATTATGTGCTGTGTACAAATGTTCTTTTTTATTGGTTTTGAATGTGATGCCTTTAATTTTATTGAGTGTCCCTTGTTATGTAGTATAAGAAAAAGGAAAACAGAAATTCCCATTTTGTTTTCCCTTAGAGTATATACTTTTTTCTTCAGTTTTCCTAGCTAGGCTAAATGACATGATTTTTTTATTATTATTATTTTATTTTTTAATTTTCAATGTATATACCTTGCAGTCTTCACAGTCACGTCCTTTGCCTGGCTCTGAACTTACAGTGTTACTGACATGTTTTGAGCTACCCTGTTCCCCATAACACTTAGCAGACCAACTCAGTTGTTCTCTTTCAGTTGAGTTAATGCAAATGATGGCAGAGAACATGTGATAGTGATTTCTTTCCATTTCAATCTGAAAAGATATTAAAATGCCCTATTATTATAATTTTAAAGCTTTGGTGTCAATAATTTGCCCCAGTTACTACTTGTTAAAAAAAAAAAATTAGAGAAAAGTTATGCATATATCCCTAGGATATGCTGGGGAGCAATTTCTTATAGCTCAAATCTAAACCCTGATAAACTGGGCTTTTGCCAAGCTGTTTATCTAGAGTGGTTTCATAGATTCATGCATAGTGTAGGTTAGCGGAGAGAGACTGACTTCTTAAATGGAAGAAAATTGTTTATGCTCAAAGTAACAGACAAGGATTTAGCATATAAAATTATCTTCAGAATTGATTCACAGTTCATTCCCTTTCTGTTTCCAAGCTTCAGTACGGAAGAAGAAGGGTAAGGGGAAGCATTTTGTCTCTTGTTTAACCTGTTTCTCACCTTTCCATAGTGGAGGATAATAACATAATGTAAATGTTGGCATATGGTCCAGTTTATTTTATGGTGTCAAACGTACATTAGTTATTGTATATGTTTTTTAGTTATTTAGTTAACAAATTGCAAACACACTAAGAACTCAAGCAGAAGACTACATTTGAAAATACTCCCCACATTCCTTCCTTTTGTCTCCTTTCCTTCATCTTGCCTTTCTTTCCTTCCTTCTATCCAACTCTTTTCCAAACCCTTCCATTTCATCTCCTCACAGTTACTGTGCTAACTGGCAGCCATTGAGAGTATATGGCCAGTAACACATCCTCAGTGTAGTCCGACGTTAGTGATTTCACTTGTCTTTTTGATGGCCAAATGTTACTCACGTAACCACACTGTCTCTATCTCAGGAAGTAAGGATCTTGCACACAACACTTGAACTTTTGACCTGGAGAAATGCTGCTCTGCACAATTTTAAGTTTTTATATAACATCTCCCACACTGTCCCGTATGCAAGGAGTGCCGTCCCTGAACTGATCCATAAGGCCACTATCTTCTCCCTGAAATCTCTCCTTAAGACCCGCTTCCCCTATGATCCCTATTGAGCAATCATCTCAGTAATGATGGCTAGGCAGAGGGCCAGGTAGATGACATAGCGATGCTATTTTAATAGTTTTTATAAATGTAACTGCATATATATGTACACAACTTTGTTTGTGTTTAGTTGTATTTTTCCATACTCCTGTATGTCATTTTGCTTTCTTAGATTGTAAGCTCCTGTGAGCAGGGACTGTGCCATTCACACGTTTTCATGATGTCTAGCCCAAGGAAGAGCCTTAAACCTCCCTGGGCCCCTAGGTTGTAGCTGGTAAAACAGTCTGTGTGCCGCTCTTTGACAAAGCTCAGTGTCCCTGAAAGGAAGGCTAGGCTGTAGGCAGTGTCTTGTCTCAGCAGTGAAGCTTTTGCTTTTTAATATTAAACAAAATCAAGTTATTTATTTTCCTCTCCTTATTTTTCTCTTCCTTCCTGACC
Source organism: Alectoris magna (assembly GCA_030625065.1). Classification (NCBI taxonomy): domain Eukaryota; kingdom Metazoa; phylum Chordata; class Aves; order Galliformes; family Phasianidae; genus Alectoris; species Alectoris magna. The sequence goes on from CM060565.1 coordinate 42,612,316, forward strand.
TCCTTTCAGGTCACTAACAGAGATTCAGCTAGTGGTATTTTCCATTCTTGATTCAGAATATGTGCCAAATAAACCCCATCGCTACTGCTATGTTTTGGGAGCTTCTATAAGTCTTTACATTGTTACAGTAGCTATCTGTCAAGCAAAATGCAGTTTTCTGGGTCATAGGTGAGGGAGACATTAAGATGGAAGTAGTGGCTTTTGTGGTTCTGTTTGACTGTTTTTTTGGTTGTCTTTGGATGAGGGTTCTGGTTCAACGGGAGGTTGGGAGAAAGGTAGAGCATAGGCAACGTTTTTATGTTGAGTATCGACTATATGCCATTTGTGACTAAAGAGAAAGGTAATAAAATCTGAAGGTTTCAGAAAATTTAGAGCAATATATCATGGGCAATATTACTATTTTACTGCAGTTTGATAGCACAAATTACTAACAAGTAAGGAATGCTCAGTCTGTGCCACTGACTTTCTGCTTACAGCAGCTGCCTAACTCCAAGAAATAACACCCAGTTTTGGATTGTGGTTTTGGAGGGGATGTGTCTTTAATAGCAAAACTAGTCTCTGGATTTTATGAGATGTCAGGGAGGGAAAAGAGGCAGTATTTTTTTTCATATGTGACTCATATGTTTTCAACAACAGATGAACAGTTGTAGCAGCAAGCTTTTTTGACGCAGTACTTACAATGTAATTCTAGATAATATGTGGTTAGCCCATTCATGCTGAAGAATATCCAGAATATCCATGCAAATTAAAATTAAGATTTGAAAATACTCTAAATACTAATAGAAAGTTTATTGAACTCCTTATGCATTTGTTTCAATCATAATTCTTATCGTCACTGCAAGAAATAGATTTCATTAGATTTTCAAAATATTTTAAGATAATAAATTTGACCTCATAAAAATTTTATGCAGCTTACGAAAAGCTTGCTTTTGAAGGATTCTGTCTTCAGTTTTTATTTTGATGTACTTGCTAATAACTTCTTGTGGACTGAGAATTTTAAAATGGTGTGATTCTTAACAAGTACGTACTGTAAACATCTAGATGTATGATTCAAAAGTTTTGTAGTCCAAAGCTTTTTACTGCCAAGAAGTGGGTTTGATTTAGTGAGTAATTTGGGACTTTCAGTGAAAGCTTAAGTAGACAGTTTTTAAATTAAAAGCTAATACAAAAAGTCCTTGGGAGACATTTCAAGAATTTAAGAGAAAGTAGAAAATTGAGGCACAACAGGCTACATTTTCTTAGTGAAATGCAATGATAAGATTAAAACAAACAAACAAACAAACAAAAAAACTCTTCTGTATCAAAAAACCCTACTCTGACGATGTCGTGAGAGTGTCAGTTGTGAGCTCTGGGGATTCGTTATTTATTTATTAATATATTTGATACATAATCAAAGTAAAATAATTCCTCTGTATGCTGATAATGCTGATCTTTGGGTTTGCTGTGGGCTAAAGGACCAAATACTAGGATTTTCCTCCTTTAAGCAGTTTAGATATTAGTGCTGCCTCTCAGATTAAAAAAATAACTGTGATATCATCAACATGGACTATTGTTACCTGGCATCAAGTCTTAGCTGCATTTGAATGGAAAAATATCAGTTGATGGCATTCAAAAGAAATATTATTAGCTCTGTCTGCAATAAGCATTCACACTTCATCTCATTCTTGTTGTCCATTGTTTCAAAGGTGGCACATTCTAATGGCATCTGAAACAATGAAATTGCAGAGCAAATATATATAAAATGAATGCCAAACAGTGGATTAACTTTTAAAGTGTTATGTTATGTTTGAAGAAACCCCTCACAAAAGACGTCTGAGTTCAAAAGTCATTTTTTAATTTCAATATGATGGAGTTGATGATGGAGATTTGTCTGCAGGAAACAATGGAAAAGTCATCAAAACAACTCTTACAGCCCTCACAACATCAACGTCTTTGATAGTTTCCAGTATCTGCAGCACTTCTATGTAGGAAGAAGGTTTTCTGATCTTCACCAGGCACTGTATGAAGATGAGATCAAAAGGCATCAGACTTAATGAAGAATTCTTGAATAGTGTCATTGTAAGTAATTGATTTGCATTACCTATTTGAAATTCTAATGAGCTAGCAATAATAAGATGAAGGTTGTCATATGGTTGTCATTTTCACAAGCATGAAACAGTGATGCTGGGTGGAATTTGTGGTATATGTATGTGACAGAGTATGGACTCTGTGTTGATGAAGGAAGGTTACAAGTTTTACAATTTGTATTCTAATCTCATATGGAGTCCACAGAAGCGTAAGAGGATACAAGATTTGGGTCATACCTACAATATACCTGCTTTTAAAACACTTTGTAAGAGAAAAGTATTGAATGAGAGCGCATTTTGAGGAGCAGAATGCTAGGTTTTCCGCTGGGAAAAAAAGTAATTGAAACCTAGCAGATGTGCTGTTTTTCAGCAACATTTGACACCGAATCTTAAATTAACATGTAACTATCAGTCCCTGAATGAACACTTCTTCAAACAAGGGTTCATACTGCTTGAGGTGGGAAGCTTTAAGTGACGTTTTGAAAAAACTGGGAATCCCTGAACAGGGAGGTCAGATGAGTCACTGTGCAGGTGTTCTCATTTACACTAGTGTTATTTTGAATTCATCAGATTGTTCTCTAGTGTATGTAGTACCTTTCCCTAATACTCTGTTTTCTTTGCTACAGGACAGTAATTGAAAAGGTTTTCAAAACCTTGCTGCATCAACCAACAAGAAAATGGTATAAAGAAGTTGGAAAAGGAATTGTAAGTGTTAAAGAAAATATGGGTTTTGTAGCACTTGGTGCCAGATGAGTGAAATACGTTGGCATATGTGAGTGTCACTTGTTATACTCAGATATAATCAACTGAATATTGAACAACATACTAAAAATCATGAGTGTATGAGGAACAGTAAGAATTGCGTATATTTCCCATTGTGGTACAGTTAGGACAATGGAAAACTTTTCAACACTTTTAATGTGTTCTCTCTCTTTTTCAGGAGCCATGGAGATGAAGGACTTACCTCCCTCATCTCAAAACTCCTTTTGCTGCAATTTTTCTTCAAATGTTCATATACCCATGTTAACTAATTCCTAATACAATCAAAAATAAATGTTTTTAGATAATTCGTCATAGTTTGCTTGTTTTTTCCCTTCGGTGTGTAAGTGTGAGAGTAAGTGTAAGAATGGAGAGGCTGCAAGTGTCTTGGTTCCTCCACCTTTCTTTTCAGTATCTCTTGGTTGATCATGTTTCTTTGCTGACTAGGCCAAATTTTCAAATGCTGTCTCTTAAACAGAATATCAAATTGCCACATAAATTCCACCTGGCTTGCAGGATAGGAGTGGGTATTGACTATATTCTCTGCTTTGTTTTTGTTCTTAAACAGAAACCAGTGTTAGACAATGACCATTCCTCTTTCAAGGTAGGCTGAATTGTAAGGCTGAAGGATTGCAGGTGCATTTTAACTGCCTGTATACTAATTTTATCAATTGAACATACTGTTGAAGAGCTGGTACTTGAAAATTGTATCTAGAAAGAATTTGAGCGGTTATCTGCCTTCCTAAAATTACTTTTGATTGTGTGACTATGATATGTAAATATGACTTATATGTAGTAATGTGAAATTATTTTCAGGCCTAGAAACACAAATAAGACTTTCTTTCAAGAAAGTTTTGATAGTTCCTGAATACATACAAATAATTCTTCTAAGTCGTGTAATTATGTTTGTAGATACTCAGTGATTAATTTTAATAACAGTTTTTATGTTTTACTGATTTATTTTACATTATTTTCACATTTTTGAATTTTTTTGTACATTGGAGAGTTTATGGTAACTCGGACAGCACAAATGTATTTTTACTCAGTTTTAGTAGAAGGGAGATGTTTCAAATGGCTTGTGTTTTTGACTGTGTTGCAAAGCATGTCTGTTATTTTCTAACGCTAACTTCTAAAGTAATATTCTCTTTCTGTTATTTGCAATATGAAAGACCTGATTTTGATACTGTGACTTAAGCACAGTCCTGTAAGTGGTTTATTTGGATCAGGGCTGGGACAAATTAATTCCAGATTGAAATGTGCTCATGGTGGCAAGGTTCATGAGTAATAGTCTAATGTTCGAGCTGAAAACTCAAATCATTTAATTTCAATGTATTATTTTTTATAACTATAACACTTAGGTGGCATAGGCTCAACTTGTTGTTTCTTTTCCTCTGAATCTGATCATAAACAAGTTTGGGTTTAAATCTTGAAATACTCTACCACCGAATCAATTATTTAGCTATGGTTGGCCTTTTAATTCTTGGTGATATGTTGAGGAACTGGTTATACCTTATCTACTTCTAGTCTTTGATTCTTTTTTTTCTATTCAGATTCAAATAGCTAAAAAAAAACTTTAAAAAAAAGTAAAGTTTTAGGTGGGCATAGCTAATGCAACAGAGATTCCTTTTTAACCATTTCCAAATACGTAATCTGTTTTTCTGCAGACACTACGGATTTATTTGTCAAATACAGTTGCTTCTAAGACAAGCAGCATTATCATATGAGCTTCTATAGTCCAATCAAGCTTGCTTTTGAAATTAGCAGATTATTATCTTGATGCTCCACCCCCATTGGTATTGGACAGCTGTTCCAGAATTTTGTTCATCTGCTTCTTTGAAAGCATTATCTAGATTCCCATATGTACTGTTTGCTCAAATTGTCCTTTACACAGTTGCTCCCAACACAGAGGCATTCAATCCTGAAGTATTTATCAAGGACCTATCATTCTTTAACAAACTAAGAAGGGCAAAGTCATTTGCCTCTGTATGGGAAGTTAGAAAACTCCAAAAGGAATGCAATGGATATGAGAGCACCTACTTGTTTTAGACGTTCTTTCCGTGCATGCATATTTGTAATTTAACACATATTAGCTTCTGGTCTTTATGCTAAAAGCAAATTACCGGTAGTTAAACCTAAAAGAAATATATATATATATATGTATATGTATATATATAGATATAGATATATATATATGTTTTTGGGTTTTTTTTTAAGATACAAACAACACCACAGGGGCATATCTTAACATGGTTTAAATGCATCTCTATGCATTTTTAATATTCACACGTAAGGCTATTCCTTTAGTTTTAGTATCTGATTTTCACAGATAATTGACAAAGAAAGACAAATTGTACTGGTTAATGAAAGAAATTAAACTAAACTTGCACACTCACATTTGGGGAAGGCAGTGGAAACAAAGTATGTGCATGTGCAGTACCTGACATTACAGCCTAAGTTTCTAGACCGGTTGACACCAAGGAAGAATGAATGTCCTGTGTTTCCGTCACTTTTCAAAAGGAAAAATTCATGTGCCAAATATTTGACTGTGGTTGACTGCAGATGCTAGAAAAGGTGGGTGATACTGCATCATATAGGTGCAACTGGCATTGTATTAAGTTTTGCATAACAGATTGTGCCTGGTACAGTTTCTGTCTGTATCTATCTTAGGTATTTACAAGGCATCTATCACCTTGGTACCTAAGCAGTTTGAAAAATGCACCCACCCCAGGAGGCATGATGCAGATACAGGCAGAGGCCCAGGTCCAGAGCAGCAGAGGCAGGTCCCAGGAAGCTCCCCAACTGTGGTACCGCTGTTGTTGAGCTCCTGGCCCACTTGTGGCCAAGGAACATCTCCACCTACCTTTCAGCAGGAAGATGGTACCCAACCCCTCACGTCCAGCTCTACTGGTGGGGAATCTGAAAAGGAAATGTAAATGGAAAAGGCAACGGTCCAGTAGCAGAGGTGAAACAGAAATGGTGGGATTTCAAAAGGAGGGATTCTTAAAGAACAGCACATCTCAGGGGAGGGATCAACTGCCAGTCCAAGTGGCAGGTAAGGCACAACACAGGCATAAGTCTCAAATGTTCTTCAGTGAACAAAAGTTAAAGAAATATCTCTGATGTCTCTACAGCTTGTCTATATCCAAAGCCCTGCTCTGTTCTTGGCCTCTGTCTTGGTCTTCTATCCCTACAGTTGAATCAAATGTTCAGTTCTCTATGTATCTCAACCAGATAACCTCTACAATTCTATTTATGTCTAATAACTTGAAAGATTGTCATTAGGAAAACATGGTACTGAAACCTGTGGCTGAAGGAGACAACATGGTGTAGCTGTGCTCCAGAATGATGGATGTATTCATGCACCCAGCGTAACTCTGTAATCCTGACATAGACACTATGTTCAGAACAGTTCTCCTGTGGCCACCAGGAGCAATTGCACCACTGTTAAGCAACATCAGACCAAGCTCTGTATCGGCCCAGTGTAAACACCCTTAGAGGCAGCCAGCTGTGCTGCAGAAGTAGAAGACTTGTCTGACAGCAGGAAAGAAAAGAAGATAGTTAGGACTTTGATGTTGGTTCCGTAGTAACTCTTACAGGAACCATTTTAAAAACAGATTAAACATCACAAAATCAGTGAGGTAAAGCAGAAAACAGACTTCAGAAACATTAAATTCCCATATGACTTTTGGAAATATCTGCATCATACAGTGATCAAGCAGTGAAGCTATAGTGCGGTGGGTCACTGACTTCCAGACCTTTGCATTTCCTTTACTTCATATGCATGCTCCTTTCTGATTCCCTTACTTGATCATTTAAGGACCCAACTGGGAATCGTGCCCTAACAGAGCAAGGAACATGAGGTTAGAAACATGAAACAAGTCACAACTCTAAAGAATGTTAGTTTTTTGACTGGTATTACCAGGCATAAATATAAAAAGACAAAACTTACATATTTTGTCTGAAAGTCTGATGTGTTGCTGTGAACGAGATGCTGCAGGTAGGAGTGGAATGTAATGGAATTTGCTTCACACCTGAAGAAGCTCATTGTGCTTCTTTGTACCCACTTTATTTTAAGCTTGATTTTAAAAGAGAGATAATTTTTAAAGCCAGTTAACAGCCAAGCAAGATCAACTACGTTTATGTGTAGGTCAATCCACAGTCAATTTTGACTTGTCTGTCTTAATGCTCTCTCCTCATTAATTTACTTTTTAAGACCCACTTTGCTAAGGAAATGAGGTAAAGGCAATTGGTTGAGGTAATGGTTTCAGCCAGCTTTAATCCTGCTGCTTAAAACAGGGAGCTTCTTCATTGGATAAGGACCATTTACAGACAAACCAAGTTTTCCAGTGCCCCACTGTATGTAACTGGCACAGCTTTTCCACAGCACTGACCCAGCAGCTGGTGCCATCACCTTAACAAGAATGTAAGACTACTTTTGATCATCAAGAAATGGATTTATTGGGCAGAGACTGACACATTCATCACAGTGGTGTCAGCCATTGACCTTGAGGCAGATTTCCCATCGTTGCTCGGCAGTGAACGTAGTTTGTGTCAGACCATGCCTGTAACACACCCTTGGTTACCCCCATGCCCCATGGCAGTGCTTCACAAAGCTTCCAGAAAACAAAGTGACTAGAATTGTTGAATACTTTGTGATATATAGTAACAGTTAATGAATATTTCTTGCTAGTCAAGTTAACAAACCTATGCTAAAACCTGTGAATGTATTCATTATTCATAAGTATTCGCCAGTAGTTTCCACAGTTAACTTTCTCCCATGGGTTCTCACAGACTGTTTGCTTGGACTCTTTGTCATTTGTGTTATTGGTCACCGATGCCAGATGCTTTTCCTTCAGTTCTGAAAGGCTGAGAGTATCGATTAGGAGGATGGCAAATGGTACTCTCTCATAGAGAATTAGGGACTTTGCAAAAGTGTATTATACTTTTTTCAGATAAACTTTTCTTCACAAGCCTCTGGCAAACGTGTAAACATGCACAAATAACAAAAGTGTTACTATCCCCCTAAATCTGAGAAGTCTTAACTCAGTGAAACTATTTACAGAAATACTCACAAATTAATGTGGATTTTGGAGTTTTTTCTTTTGTTTTGTTTCAATTTTTTGACTTTTAATTTAGTTTAGTTCTATTAATTACCAATTGCTAGGTGGGCTCTGTTTAGAACGTGTCAGGAAAATGGAGTTTTCAAATACGGGGAATTTTCTGATGATATATCTAAAGAAATTCAAGGACATTTTGTATGACCAGTGTATCTATCTACCAGAATGAATATATATAACCCATTTTCTTTCTCCAATTCCATAGAATTTAACTGAAATGTGTGTTTGCTATGTGTGGTGAAAATAGATCCCCTGGTTTGTTTCTTTTTTCTTTTTTTTTTTTTTGCTTTATTACATGTGTACTCAAATAAGAAAATGCTGAGAAATAATTTTATAGTCCTACAGTATAGTTGTTAAGAGAGATTTGTTAATGAGGAATTGCAGCTATGGCTGTATTAGTAAGGCAAAAGGGAAAAAGAATTGTGAAGGAAGAAGCAGGTGTTACAGATAGGTTGATATAGTCCTTTTCAAATCTCTGTGGAGTAGAAGAACCAATGATTGCATGACAGTTTGTCCCTAAAATCCATTTTCATAAGGAGATCATGCCTTTTTACAAATACAATCTCATCCTCACTCTCCATAAAACATGCAACTGGACAGTCAACTAGATAGAGACATGGTGTGAATACTTTGAATGTGAATACTTTGAAGTAATGATTAAGTTAAATGCATAAATAATATCCATGACTTTAGCATTAAAAGATCATAATTATATTATGCGGCACAGAATCCCTTTTAGAACAGTATAATATTGAAGGCACTTGAGCGTAGAATTAAAGATTGCCACATTAGAGTTAGAGTAGGCAGGGACTGATACAGAGGAGAAGGGATCCTTGGGTCTATCAGAAGGAGCTTTCATTTTAAACTGTATAAAACAACAACAACAAAAACCCATAAGAACAAGAACAAAAGCACAACAAAGCAAACAAAAACATACCCTGGCTCATAAACAGAACCAGAAGTATCATTTTAACTTGACCTCAGCACTGCCTTCCAGATGTAAGCTCACAGCTTCATACTGAGGTCCAAAGAGCAGCATATAAAGTATTTCAAAGAGCAGAAATTAATCCTTACAGAATAACATTTTTCAAGACTGGGATGATAGAGAGTAGGCACGACACTGCCACGGGGAATCACTTTCACCCTGCTTTCCACCATATGCCCTCAGACAAGGGGAGAAGTAGACAGGGAAGGGTGGGGCTTACTTATTTTCGGAAGACAATGAGATCCTGGAGAGCAATGCCCTCAGATACCATTACCTACTCTTTGGAGAAAAGAGCAAGAAAATCCAGCAGATGTGGGGGAGGGCATTGCTCACAGGATGAGTGCTGTGGACAGCCACCATCGCTCGCAGCAGTGATTTGGGAGAGAGCGCACTTAGGGGTGGGGGTGACGTGAGACGTCGAACAAAAGTGAAGATAGCCAGCAGTGCTTCAGAACAACAAAGGGCTGCCCTCAGCCAGTGGTGGAGCACATCTGACACCACAGGAAGCTCACTTGGACACTTGGCCCTGAGCTCGTCCCAGGGATGTCTGACTGACACCACTGCAGTGCATAGGTGAGCTTTTTGATAGGTTCACTGACATTTCCTGTCACAGTCACAATGAGGTGAATTGGTAGCTCCTGCCTTGGGATGCAGCATGGCTGTGTGTGTTGTGGGTACAGGACAGTGTGCATTTATACAAAAAGCAGTTAATAATGTCAACTGCCACATGCCCAATGCAGTCATTAAATTTTATCCCGCCCTTCCGTTTGCCCAAACACATACACTCTGGCTTCCCAACTGGCTTCTTTCTATGTGTTGTCCAATGCATGTAGATACCTCCATCTGCCTGGCCTCAGATACAGTGGTTGTTGCTCCTCTATTTGATTGCCAGATGTCACTGGGGAACAAGATGGGGAGGTTCCTGGATCCTCGGGGCAAGCTGGCCGTCTCCGAGGGAGCTCGCCGTCCACGCCGGCTGAAGAACAGGAATCCTCGGTGCCTGCCTCTGACGAAGACTCACCGGCCAGGACCACAGAGAGCTGGCAGTGGCCGTTGTCCTCGTCTGAAACGCACAGCAACGTTGGGGAGGATTTTGAGGGATTTCAAACGCCAGCGCGGACTCCGGAGTGTACCATGGACATACAGTCTCCCGGGGATCAGTCACTCAGTAGGACTCCTCAGTTTGAAAGTGACTCTCCTGAGGAGGAGGGCAATGATGAGATGAATGAAGAGCACCGCGGTGTTGAGCCTGTCCCTAGGGATCGGGGTTGGAGAGGGCAGCCCCAGCTAACAGAGGGAGAGAAGCTGTTGATGGAAACCAACAGTAGGATTGTGCAGCTGCTGGAAAATATCAAGAGGGAGCATGCACAGTCCATGGGTCTCATGTCACAGTCCATGGGCCGCATGGAGCTGCAGCTGGGCATTGTGGCTACCTCCACAAGAGCCATCCATAACTACCTGTCAGAGATTTTAGCTTTTCTCAAGCAGCCACGGACGCAGGTCCTTGAAACACGCATCTCCCAAAGAGCCACCCCCCATGTCGAGTTAACCTGTGCCTCGACATGGACTGGTGAGGACGCAGTGGCAGCCTCCACTGTGTGCTTACCAGGGGCCGAAGGGACGAGCGACTCTCGAGAACCGCCGCAGGCCACGCTGCCTTGTCGCAGTGGCCGGCTGCAGAGAGCCATAACCGAGAGGGCCTCGTTGCCCATGCCTACACGCCAGGCAAAAGGGGGAGGGAAGAAAAAATAACCACACCGTAGGATTTTTAGGGTTTTTTTTAATGTGCCTGTCCTTTTAATTCTTAGCCATAAGGCCATCAGTGGCAGATTTCAACCATTTCCTACATTGGCTAACATTGTATTCTGGCTGACTAGATTAGTCTAACATTTTGTAGTTTATATTTGCACTGTTAACGATGTGTGCTGCTGGTATTTGAAGAACATTTGCCTCTGTTCTTTCACTTTAACTTCATACAAGCATTTTTTTACTCTGTGCCAGGCATTCATTGCTTTTCTTACAAATACAAGTCATTTCTTGAGGCAGCTGTTTTTTGAGTTTTCTTTCTCCATTATCCCATCCCCTCTGAGCAAGCATTCTGGAGTTGGTGGTAAGTATACAGGTCTTGGCAATACTCGCCTCCAAAACTGTGTTCGATCAGTCTTTGCCTGGTGTTTCTGGCATGCCAGCCTGAGGTGTTGGGGTTAGCCTGTACTGGATCATGATCATTCTTATCCTCTGTGGGTCTGACAAGCTCACTTTCTAAGACCCTCGGTGGAGCTAATCCACGTGTCTTGGCTATGTCGTATTAGAAGTAATGTTGCCAGGATCATACCTCATATTTATCTTTTGGGGCTTGTATAGTAACGTGCCACCAGATCTATCTAGGCACCTGACTCTCATTTTCAAAGTTCCTTTTACGATGGATCTGGTGGTTGGATGGGCAGCATTATAATTTTTCCTCTGAGAGAGTCTGGGGATTTGAAACAGGAGTCACTAAGCAATGTTTTCTTGGGGATAAAAGCCATCTCCTGCACCAAATCTACTAGGAGGAGACTGTCCCCTGTAATTATCACAGATATTAATTATTTAAGAAAATGAAAAGAAAAAAAGAAAAAAGAAAAAAAAACCGACTTGCCTAGCAGCCAGACCTCTTGAGAATGTAAATGTCTTGACATGCTGTTGGGTATTGTGCTACTATGTCTGTGATTAAGAGCTTTTCATCAGAGATAACCTACATGCTGATAAAATACAACTACTTTCTGTGCCTTTAGGCCATCTAATTTCCTGAGGGCTGGCACCCTGAGTAGAACATGGGTGCAATTGGTAACCCACAGGGCAGATGGAAATGCACTTTGCAATAAATTATTTTATATCTGTTGGTGCTGCCTCTCTCGGGGGAACTTAATATAGTGGCACTCAAATTGCTGTATGCATGCAGAGGCATCAGACTGGCTTATCCATGTGGTATCCCTGACAGTTCTCTGGAAGGATGCTGTTACCAGGAGTCCCTTAAGCGTGGAAACTAATGATCACAGGTGTAGCATGGCTCCTGTGTTTGACTCTTCACTTACCTTTGTAACGTTTTGTAAAGATTCGGAAGAGTTTATATGGCAAAGCAGTGATGAATTCCTCCTTTGGCAAATCCTAGAAAATAATTGTAGGCCTAAAAATCCTCTTCGGTGAATACAGCTGAGCGGTGCTCTCTATGTCCAGTGAGCCATAGCCTCTTCTTTCTTGTCTTTCTCTGAGACTGAAGTTAATCAAAATAAAGCAGATACAGTATTTCGTTATTCTACCAGTCAGCCACAGATTGCTCCCTTATAAGTGTGTGTGTGTGTGTGTGTGCTTGTGGCTGTACATTGCTAAATGAATGGTTTGATGAAATGCAGCTGGCACGGCCAACCTCCAGTGTAGGCTCTTTGCAGTAGAGAATATTTCTTCCACCTACATCCAGCTGCGTTCCCTCTGAGACTACCACTGGAGGCATGCCTCTTCAGTCACACCGTTGACACACTTTACACCAGGTGCAAATTTTTGCACCCCTTCCATGGCTTTTTTATATCTCTTTTTGTTAAAGCTGTTTGTAAATGTGTCCTCAGAGAATTTCCAATACAAGCTTGTCAGATTCCCCTCTCTTTGATACAAGAAACACATGCTGCCGAATATTTAAGATCACAAGAAGGTTGGGAGAGAAGTCCATTAGTGAGCTTTGACAAATTATTCCAGTACGTGCGGCCTTTTGAACACGTGTTTCTGGTGCATACATGGTTTGCACACTGGTACTGTGGATATGAACAGCCGAGCTAAAGGCAAAGACAAGTGGAAGTTTGTCCCAATACGCTTACGTCTTATTTCTTTGGGATGAGTTTGAACAAAGCTGAATACAAATCAGCCGATTAATTTTCTTGGCCTAATTAACGTGTGTCTGATAATACAGTGAGAATGTTTTTATTTTACATACATACTATTTTCCCTTCAAAAGCATGGTGCAGTAGTGTGGTCAGATTCTAAGATTTTGACGTACTCTGCAGGACCCGCCATGTAGCTGCTGCCATTTAGAATAAATCGCATTCCACTGTAGTTTTAAAAGGACACCTTCTGCTCTACCTTTGCATTTGGATCAAAGACAGTAGAGAAAAAGAAGAAGCTGCAAGGATGCAGCAGTGCTGCTGTTGGAAAAACTGCGTGAGGAACACCTAAAGAGTTCCTTGCAAAGCAGCTTAAGCTGTCACCTGATCTCTCCCATTTCTCAGTGCTTTAGCTAGATGTGGAAAGACACAAAGCTACTTGAGTGGGAGCAGCTATAGGGTGGGAATGACGGAGAAACTGTCCACAGGCAAGAAACCTGCAATAAACTCATACAGAACAAAGTTATTCCAGCTGGAAGTAGTAGATGATATTAATAATTGGTACCAACTGATATTTTGGTCGGATCTTAAATTAAGATCTGACTTATAGTATTGCCTAGCAAAATCAGTGCAGTTGGAGAGTGTGTATGTTTCATCCCCAAAAAAATATTTTCATGCTTTTTAAGTGTCTGTCATAGCCTCATCACTCCTTCCCTGTAGCTTTTTGTTGTCTGAATGGGTATATGGTTACATGTGTCTGTTAAAATGAAGGGGATTCTCATTCTTACATGATATATTTATATTTCTTATTTACAGATTTTGAGTACCTAATGCCTCATTTTCACAAACTTCCTTCTCTCTCTGTCCCAAAGACTAGTTTTTAGGCCTTCTGGGATGATAAAAAGGGTGGGAAAGACTTAATGTGAAATCTCTCCACCCTTGAAGCTCTTGGTGATAGATCCCCTGAGTACAATTTTACAGTCTAGCCATATTTTTGTTGTATAGGTCAAATGTTAGTGGTGACACCATTGCTTTATAATGCCTTTTGCCGAGCAGAAGTGCAGATATTTTTCCTTCAGAAGTTCAAAGTTTGTATTACAAAAGCTTATGAAATGTGACTTGAAGTTTATTTTATTTTTGAATACAAGTGATGGTTTTAAGATTTTTTTTCCTTTCTTCCTTTCACCAAATGATTTAAAATACACACAAATAAAGCAGACCAATGAAAAACAGTCAGATGATGACTTCAATTGAATAGAAACAGCAACACCACTCTTGTGGAAAAGTTTTCAACGGTGTTCCGATTCTCCTCAATCTTTCCTTTCTTGCCTGCTCCCTGACCCTCTGTGACGCTAAAATAACCACTCCTAGGACAACCTTCTTTCTAATCAGAGGGCTAAAAGTTCTTCCCTCTCTTCTCCTGTTTAAAATATCATCCTTGCATCTGCCAGATTTACTGTTTAGAGGGATCAAAAACTTTTTTCCTCCTGCCTTATTCCCATCCATATCCATATCCAGGGCCCTGAGTATGCTGCTCTCCAGTGTGAGGTAAAGCTTAAATCCCTAAATCTGATGCTTTGCAGACTAGCATCATCTGTAGACTGCCAGAAGTCTGCTTTTTTTTTTTCAGTCTGTAATAACCTAATGGAGTAGGTATCCTTTTCTGTTGAAATAAAATCTAACATTTGGGAGGTGGATCTAGTTGCTGAAAATTAACAGTGCTCCTGCTCACGTTGTGAAAGCCTAGTAGCCAGGCTAAGGTGTTGTATTTACATAAATATCACAGCCGATATAACTGATCTCTACTCTGGTGAAACTTCAAAGGAAAAGACACAAAATTAACATGATTATTAAGTACAGAATAGTCAATGTGGTGCAGTCCGTTTTCTCTTAGGGAATCAAACGTTGAAAGGGGTAGAAAGGAAACTTGTTGGTATGGTCTAAGTTTGGATTCTAGTACAGGTTCAAAAATCAAACTGTTCTGTTGGCTTGGGCTACTCATTTAATTTCTCCATGCCTTAGTTTTGTAGTAGCAGAAGTAGCAATAAAGGAGCTGTAAGGCTATAATTAGTTGATTGGTGATTTGAGGTCCTCCGTCTGAGGAATGTATTAAACACTAATGAATCTTGTTTGTGACCACAGCTGGAACTGGGGCTAAAGCAAATGCTCTAAAGTTCAGAAGATCTCAGTTGAAGTTTCTTCCCTGTATTTTATTGTCATGCCATACAGTAGAGAAGGATCCTAAATCCAAATGTTGAAGTTCTCATTCTGATTTGGACTTTAACTGTTTGGTCTGTTTCTGACCACAACTAAATACATTCCCAAACTTACTAAAGTAATAATAATTATATATACATATATATATATATAAAAGTTTCATTTGAAAAATGATGCAGTTGCTTACAATGCTAATCTAATAATCCAAAATCATGTAGATTAAACATGATTAATTGAGGAAAATAGGCATGAAAGAGCACTTCTGGAGTACTTGTTATTGTCCAAAATATCACTGAAGTTCTGATGACTAAGTACAGTCTGCTTATCTCTATTTGAAACAGTTCTTTACAGATTCATTATTTCTAAAGGTCTTCTTTCCATTTCTATATAGATATTGTCCCTTCACATTTTGAAGGTTTGAAGAAGAGGATTGTTTTTCGAGTCACACTAAGTAAACATTAAATGCATGCAGGCTTAAAACTAAAGCATGCATGTTATGTAGCCGCAATAAAAAGTGCTCGGCTTGCACGACTTATGATGCTCAAGCATTGCCTTGTTAAAATGCCAAAAAAAAAAAAAAAAACACCTTTTTCTTTGCATTTTTCTGAAAAGTAAATCTCTTCCTTTGACCTTGCAATACTTAATTTTTCAGGTTTTGGACAAATGATATTTATTTTACTGAATACTTTTATATTACAGATAAGGTGGATGAAATAGTACCTGTTTCCAAGCCATCAAGAATTGCAGACAATGCAACTGTGGATTCAAGAGTGGCAACAATTAAACAGAGGCCTTCTAGTAGATGTTTTCCCTCAGCTACAGATATGAATGTGAGTGGTAGCTACGAAGTACTGCTTTCACTTCTGAAACTGTTTGGAAAGGATACTTTGCTAGTGTACAAAGTTCAAACCACAATAGAAATGAATTTAAAATAATGCTTTATGTGCTCATGCTGATTTTATTACCTTGTAGCTTTGATCTACTCTGTATTTCCGATAATAATACATTTAACAGAAGAGCCTCTGGGCTCCTAAAACGTTTTGTTGTTACAGTCTTATGTCTACTCTGAGATTGTCATTTTAACAATGTTGCTATCTCGGTGTTATTGAAAAGGAAGTGAGTGACCTTACTCTGCCTGTAATATCAGCCAGTGAGATAACAATAAGTTCTAACTTGAAAGGGTCAGTACAAAACTAAGGCCAAATGAAAAAATGTCACTGCAAATTGAAGTACGTTAATGCAGTTTCAGTGCCAGAATTAGTGCAGCCACACAATTTCCACTAATGTTAAGGTTTCTACAAGTTTGTATTTTTTATTGTTCCTAATGGCCTATATGATATCTCGATGAAATAATATGTGATGATTTGTAAGGGAAGAATTGACATTAATACTACAATATATAGTAAAAATTCAATTCCCAGAACTTTGAAATTGGATTCCTCAGTTGTACAGTTTGCTTCTACGGAACTTATGTGTGAAAAAATAATTGTTTTTATTGCGTTTTAGATGTACTTTTCCATTGCCCACCCCTCTGAAGCAGCCCCAGCCCCGATACAAGCACTTTGGTGTTCTCAGTAGCTTAGGAAGGAAGGAAAGAGAGACTATTTCATGACAGAAAACGAATAGTTGTATGATAACCTGTGTTGAAGGGCAGCTCAGTGTGTTGGGATTCAGGAGATGTTCTGCAGTTCCTAGTTGAGAATCTGTCTTCCTGTGTAACCTTGTGCAAAGCACCATCTGTGCAAGACCCAGGGAGTAGATCTGACACTCAGTAGTGAGGAGAGCGTGCAGCTTGGTGCAAAGTGAACGTTAACACTGATGCAGCGTGTGGCAATGTTTTGTGAGTGAAATGAAATGCAATTGCTCAGGCTTCCTTTTTTTCGCAGCACCCCGGATGTGCTGTAAACTTAACATATTGCCTTGTAAATAATTTATTTGAACTAAATCTACTTACAGCTGTTGTCATTTTATTAACATACAAGTAAATCTCAGCCTTTCCTTTCTCTTCGCATCCTTCTTCAAAGAATAGCAAATTTGCTGTTCTCCGTAAGAATTCCAAGAGGGGTAGGTAGTGGATTAATTGATGCAACTGAGGAGTTATTTACATGTGGGAGAAAGTTTTGCATTCTTTAATGCTTGTGGGTTCTTTTGTTTGCTTTTTTTTTATAGTCCATGTATGAGAGACAGGGTATTGCTGTGATGACGCCCACTGTACCAGGGAGTCCTCAAGGTCCTTTTCTGGGTATACCTCGGGGTACAATGAGAAGACAAAAATCCATAGGTAAAGAGTTTCTCATGCATAGTTCATTTGTGCATCATTCACCTGTTTTAGTAATTCACCTCTTTTTGTACTTTCCTTCTTGAAGCATGTTTCTTTAACATCTTTATTTCAGTGAATTTTATTTTTTCTTTATACAGAGTTCCTGGAAAAATAAGTTTTTGTTTAACTTCCACATACTGCTTTAATAGCAGTAGGCAAGTATTATGGAATTCTAATGTAATTCCTTTCTTTAAAATATTCCCTTTATCCAGAAATAATAGTGAGAAGGAAAAAAAAAAAAAAAGAGGAAACCAGTGCAGTTCTATTGCAGAGTATCACCTAGGGCAAAATGTTATTCATTTTTATTTTGCTGTTGAGACAAAAGCGTTGTAATGCTGTGTAGTAGTTTACAAAGTAATCCCTATTGATCAAAGGGAATAAAAATCACCTCCTTTTCATTCCAAAGAATTGTGTCAATTAATGATTAAACAAAAGAGAGAGAGGAAAAAAAAGAGCAAACCAAATTTTTGTTTTGTTCTGGGTAATCTTAGTAGTGATATTTCTCAATTTAAAAACACATTATGGTGATGTAAAATTGGCCTTCTAAATTCTCACATTATCGAGTTTATTTATGTTAAAAGCCATATTTGTAAGAATGTAATGTCATCTTTTGAAATAAAACTGCATAATTTTTTTCCCAGTAGGATCTTCTCAGTCCCTTTGCTAAGTTTCAGTGCATCTTAAAAATTCATTAGGTTTCTAAGTTGCATTATTTTATGCATTTGGAAATTGCTAGAGCCAGGCATAAGCTCCTCTTTTGCTCAGAATGTCTTCCCTGCTCAATAATTGTGGAAGAAAATGTGCTTCTCTACAGCTACCTTGATGATACATAAAAACAAAACATTTGCCTACACATCAATGATCAGTTTAATTAAAATTCTGTAGCATCCTTTTTAATTCTGGTGTCTGGTCTCTGGAAATTCAACAAGAAAAATACTTATTGTTTGAACGAGGCATAAGACCGTTTTTGTAATTTCATACAGGCCTCACGCCATGTGAATTATACCCTCACATTTTAGGCTGAATACAGAGACGGTACAATATGAGGGATTCCAGTGGAAGGCAGTGTTTTAATATGCTTTCTGATTTTTAGGAATAACAGAGGAAGAACGGCAGTTTTTGGCTCCTCCTATGCTGAAGTTTACCAGAAGTCTTTCAATGCCTGACACCTCTGAAGATATCCCTCCACCACCGCAGTCCTTACCCCCTTCACCACCACCACCTTCTCCCTCTCTGTACAACGCTCCCAAATCCCCAACGTCAAGGAGCTATGGAACTATCAAACCTCCATTTAATCAGAATTCAGGTGCAAAAATTTCTTTGGTTAGGCCTGAAAATGTGGGAACAATGATAAGGGACAAGGGGATCTATTACAGACGGGAACTGGACCGCTACTCTCTGGACTCTGAGGACCTGTACAGTCGGAGTGCCACAGCTCAGGCAAATTTCAGGAACAAGAGAGGTCAGATGCCTGAAAACCCATATTCTGAGGTTGGGAAGATTGCAAGCAAAGCAGTATATGTACCAGCCAAACCAGCGAGGCGGAAGGGGATGCTAGTTAAACAATCCAACGTTGAAGATAGTCCAGAAAAGACCTGCTCTATTCCAATCCCCACAATTATTGTGAAAGAACCATCCACCAGCAGCAGTGGGAAGAGCAGCCAAGGGAGCAGCATGGAAATTGACCCTCAGTCTTCAGAGCAACCTGGGCAACTCCGACCTGATGACAGTTTAGGTGTCAGCAGTCCATTTGCAGCAGCCATTGCTGGAGCGGTGAGGGACAGGGAAAAGCGGCTGGAAGCGAGGCGTAATTCTCCAGCCTTCCTCTCCACAGACCTAGGAGATGAAGATGTTGGACTAACACCACCAACACCACGTATGAGGCAATCTAAATTTACTGATGAAGCAATGTTTAGTAGTGAAGATGGCTTTAGGCAGCTTATGTCACCATCTCCTATTCCTGCACCTAGAGAGCCTGAAAATCTTTTTAATAGCAGTGAACCCAGCAATCAAAGCGATACAAGGACATTAAATGCTTCGGCCAAAACGAAAGGTACTGAAAACAGTACAGCGGCAGCTAAGTCCACGAATGCATCCACCTCCGATAATTACGTTCACCCGGTCACAGGAAAGCTGCTAGATCCAAACTCACCGCTAGCCCTCGCTCTCTCTGCCAGGGACAGAGCCATGAAAGAACAAACACAGCAGATTCCAGGCAAAGTGGACACTGTTAAGGCTGACCTTAACAAACCACTTTACATCGACACAAAGCTGAGACCCAATATTGAAACGACATTTCCTGTTACTGCTACTGTCACTAGGCAAAATACTCGTGGCCCACTACGAAGGCAGGAGACTGAGAACAAGTATGAAACAGATGCAGGAAAGGAAAAGAAGGCTGAAGAGAAGAAAAACATGTTGATAAACATTGTGGATACTTCACAGCAGAAGTCAGCTGGCTTGTTAATGGTTCATACCGTAGACACGGCAAAGTCAGATGATACGCCTGAGGATGAAGAGGAAAAGGGAGCTGAAATGGAACCGAGCCCCGAAAACTCCCTGCCAGAGAGGCCGGAGGAGGCCGAGGAAGCTGAGAGTGAGCTGAACGTGCCTGCTGTGCCTGAGCCACCGGCATCTCCCTGCAAAACCATCGTGGCGGCGAGCTCTGTTGACGACCCAGTCATCTTGCCCTTCCGCATCCCCCCGCCACCCTTAGCATCAGTTGATATTGATGAAGAATTTATTTTTACTGAGCCACTACCACCCCCCTTAGAGTTTGCTAACAGCTTTGACATCCCTGACGACCGCTCAGTACCCGCTTCAGCTCTCACGGACTTGATTAAGCAAAGGAAAAACGGCACACCTTCACCTGCGCCATTTGTCACCAGCCAGCCAACCAATTCCTTAGACAGTAAAAAGCAAGTGGGTCTTTCAAACTGTTTGCCTGCCTCCTTTCTGCCACCCCCTGACAGCTTTGACAACGTCACTGACTCTGGGATTGAGGAGGTAGACAGTCGGAGTAGTAGTGACCATCACTTAGAGACAACCAGCACTATCTCAACGGTGTCCAGCATCTCTACCTTATCCTCGGAAGGGTGCGAGAATGTGGATACTTGTACAGTCTATGCAGATGGGCAAACATTTCTGGTGGACAAACCCCCAGTACCTCCTAAGCCAAAAATGAAGCCCATAATCAACAAAAGCAATGCACTTTACAAGGATGCGCTAATTGAAGAAACTGTAGACAGCTTTGTTATTCCTCCTCCCGCTCCACCCCCACCTCCCATCAGTGCGCAGCCCAATATGGCAAAGGTTGTTCCCCAAAGGACATCTAAGCTATGGGGGGATGTGGTGGAGGTGAAAAGCCCAATTCTCTCAGGCCCAAAGGCTAATGTTATTAGTGAATTGAACTCAATACTCCAGCAAATGAACAGAGAAAAATCCTCAAAGCCAGGGGAAGGATTGGAGTCACCTACTGGAACAAAAACTGCAAGTCTCAGTACAAGGTAAATGTAAATAACCAAATAATTTACTGAAAAAGGCTTGATTTTTCATCCCTTCCCTAACTTTTCCTATTACATAACGAAGAATGTACCTTTTATTGTACATACTTGTTATACAAACAATTTTACAGAGGGGAAGATTTTCCTATATCACCAATGTTTCTGTCATCAACATCCTAGGATAGGGGCTCTCTCAGTATTCTCCAATTTCTGAGGCTGTTTGCACAAGCCTGTCAGTTGTTTTGACATGAGTTACTTAGATTTATGTTTAAGATTTTTTTCCTTTCAAAATGTGATGATAATTTAATTTTTGTTCAGTCTCATAACTTATTTTGGCTTCAAACAGGTGAAAAAATGTTTTTGTCTAGGCTTACTTCACATTCACTGTGCGTTATTTAATTTTTGCTTGTATCTCTAATATTCACCACATGGCAAAGTATGAGGCCTGCTCCAAAATTAATGCCATCTTTTTTACTGTGTTGGCCCATGATGTCAGAGGCATATGTTGGTGGTATGGCAGTAGAGGCTGAACCTTCCCACCAATATTCCATTAGACTTTATTGCTGTGCAACAGATGGCAGTGGAGGGGCAAGTCAGACCAAATGGTGTCTGACATGGAAATGTGTATGCAGCGAAAGTGTGGAATTGAATTCCTCCATGCAGAAAAAAATGCCACCCACTGACATTCATTAATGCTTGCTGAACATTTATGGAGACCACATAGTGGATGTGAGCGCAAGTGAGGCAATGAGTGATGCATTTCAGCAGTGGTGTCAGTGACAGCGAGTCACCTCTGCTAATGCAGATTTTTATGAGTGCAGCATGCAGGTCCTTGTTCACCCCTGGCAAAAACGCATAGTTAATAGTGGTGACTGTGTCAAAAAATAATACTGTGTTGTAGCTGAGAATTTGCTCTATCAAATAGTGTTATTCTGTTCTTTGTATCTGCTGTAGAATGGAAATAAATAGGAGACATTACTTTTTACTTTTGGAGTGACCTAAGTATGAAGCCATCTTTTAGAAAATTTCTCTCTGGCATCACTTTGCAATGTTCATAGTTTTGCTAAATGGTTACTTTATTGTCTCTTATCACTCAGCTTTACTGGGTTTAAGTTCTTGCTTTCTGTTGTCAGCGCTTGCTAGTGAATAGTCGTGATGTCCACAGGTTCAAAAGTGTGGCTCATTTCACCCAACAGCACCATCCTTGTAGTGCAGTGTAATACATTTCCGGATAAGCGATATCAAAAGGTACTTAGAATAGTCAGGCACCATTAGGTAAATGCATAGGTAATTATGTAGTCACTTTTCTCTGGAATATGGTGTAATATCATGAAATTTGCAGCAGTTAAATGGACTTTTTACTGAAGTATTCGATATTGTTTGCCGTGGCCTGCACCAAAGAAATGGATTTTTTTTTTTCTTTTTTGAAGAGATGTAGTGCTGATTTTGCTTATTAAAAAACGTAGCCCTTTTAAGTAAGTTTTATTATAATTATTCTGCAGGATAATAAATAACCTGGTCGTTGAAAAACTACCGTTCTTTGCATGCATTAAGATGATTTTCTTTTAGGGAAAGGATGGCTCTGTTAAATGCTCTGTTAATAGTGATTACTTATTCAGAAAGCAGTGTGATCACAAGCCTCAGGGTCAGGTCATTACATTATTTCTTGCAAGTTGTAAGCTATTAACTGGTCACAGGATAGTCTGGAGGTTATATGTCTTTTAGGATAAAAAGATGGAAGAAAAATGCCGGAATTCTGGAATTCCTATCAGTATTGCTTGACTAATTGGTGTAGAAATTGAGTTGCCTGTATGGGAAAAGCTTTTAATGCAATGCAGACTCTACAATGAAAAGATATATACTGGCTGCTTGACGAAGACGTTCTTAACCGAAGTTAGCACAGCAGCTGAGCCCTGTCTGTGTAAATTTGAAACTATTTAGGGAAATCATAAAATCAAAACTTGTGCACCAAGTTTGAATTTACGTAAGTCTTGTCTTGCAGATGACTCTGAGAGTTTCAATTTGTAATATTCTTCCTATATCTTCAATTTTTTGCTTGGGCTTGATCGTCGTGTTAAGTCATATGAAGCTGTTGCCTCTGGCATCATATGTACAATATGTTTATTATCTTGCATATTTTATACTGGTAGTCATTTCCAGGTTGCAGTGTAGGTCTCTATCATCATTTTTTTTATTAGCTAATAACTGAGGCAGTGTACTGTAAATATGCACTGCATTTTTGAGAGAAAAAAATGAAAAGTAGAAGCAAATAGTTGCCTCTTTTCTTTGAAAAGAAATTTAAGCCAGTTGAAAGGCTGCAAAAAATAATTTGCAGAACTAATTCACTTTATTTGAGAAATGAAAATAGTCATGAAATAATCATGTAAGAAAGAACCATACAGTATGTATGCCATTTTAGAGAAAAATCTTGGACAGCAATTGGAAATTATTTTGCTTTTCTGTCCTTTAGTCTTTTTAAGTCTTATAACTCAGCTTTGGCAAACAGTTTTCATTATGGACTATGGAGTCTGTAGAGACAAGTAGTGGCCTAAAACTTGAACACAGGAAGTTCCATACTAACGTGCGGTAAGGATGGCAGAGCACTGGAACAGGTTGCCCAGAGAAGTTGTGGAGCATCTTTCTATGGCGATATTCAAGACCCTACCGTAAGGAACCTGCTTTACTGGGGGGTTTGGACTTGGTGATCTCTTGAGGTCTCTTCCAACCCCTGCAATTCTGTGATTCTGTGATTCCATTTGGAAGCAAAAACTCACAAGGAGTCCTTTAAATCTGGCTGAAATCCTGCTTCTTTCCTGAAAAGTCTGCCTATATGTGTGTATTTACAAATTAGAGAGAGGATCTTGAGCTATAAAAATAATGAAGTCAGACCTTGTCCAGCTCTGAGGCTAGTGGAGGGTGAGGGAGGATCAATGTCTGAGCTGGAGGAAGAGTGAGAAGGAGGAAGCAAAAGGCTAACAGCAATATTACCACAGTGGAGAAGTGCTCCAGTTTCTGGTTTTTGTTGTGTTATATATGCCCTGGACTGCCTATGTTTAATATCAGTTCTGCTCTTGGAAGTGCCTGCATAAAGGCCATGGATGCAGAATAAATGCTTCCCAGACAAAGGTTTATTTTTACTGCTTTTTCTTCTACCTTACCTTTGAAAAGTTAAATAAATTACAGCCTTTCTAGCCTGATCACATGATTGACATAATTTTTTACAAAGTCGTAATGTATTATGATCAGGGAATACCATCTTGCCAAAGTATGAAAGCTAATATTTCAATTGTAAAGCTAAAATTCTTCACCTTTTTTTTCATATTATAAAACGTACATCAACCAATTGTAGAGCTTACAGCCCTTTTCTTTGAGGCAGTAAGAGAAAAGGAGCAAGAAGTTTAGCTTTCAGAAAGCAGGGATTCTGCTGAATTAAAGAAAAGTGATGAAAAACGTGTAGGTCTGTTCATACCCTTCAGCCAAAGAGAAGTTGTGGGAAGTATTATAAATAGTAACGTTGTTCTCAGGCTCGCTTGGGTTCTGCACATAGCACTAGCAGCCTGATGAAATTAAAATATGTATCTCTTCATTGTGAAACATGAAGTTATAGCCTAGGAAGCAGCTCTAAATACCTCTAGGAGTTATCTCTGTACAGCCAGTGGATATACAAATGTGGCTCAGTCACAGCAATTGCACCATTAGGGCAGCATGAAGGTAAATTAAATTGTAAATTGTTTGGGAATAGCTTGTTACAGAAACCTGCAAAATTGATCTTCTTTATATGTTTTCGACAAATGAGGATCATGAAGAGATTGTTCTACAATACTGAGCAGCATTTCTCTCTCTATTATTGCATTAAAAAAGAAAACCCTAGTCTTCCTTTTTTCAGCATACATAGGTTTAGCAGTAATTCTAGACCGTGTACTTATAGTTTTCCATGGTTCTTATGGAGACGCTGTTTGGAGATTTTTAAATAGAGCATGGAAACGTTTGGCTGGAAACCATCTGCTGCTCAGAGGCGGTGACCAGCTGTAGGCCAGGAAGAGGAGCCTGGGAAAGGACAGAAAAGGAGGAAAAAGCAAAAGGATGTTCTTGATTCATTGTGCAAAGGGTTTGGTCATCAGGTTCTGGACCACAGCTTTCGAATTCCTGTGGGCTCATCCCACTCTTCACGTGGGCCATCATCCACTTGAAGAAATTTTGGAGCTGATTCTTGGAGGTACGAGTTTTCATCTGGTCCATCCACGTGGTCAGGATCTCAAATCAGAGGCCACAACACCCAGCCATCAATTCCTCCTCTTCTGCCCAAAATTCCTTACAGCAGCAGCTCATGGCATTTGAGTACAGGGCCCTACCTGAGCCAAATCCTCAAGATCAGGATGTGCTGCCCTGGGTCACATTGCCCATCCCAGAGCTTGGGAGATGAAGCATTCCCCACAGCTGGGCAAAGAGGAGGGGAGCACAGCAGCATCACCAACTCCTACACTATAAATATGGCAAGGCTACAAGGTTCACTTGAGAGGCTACTGACTGTTGTATGAAGCTGCTAAAAGGAAGGAAGGAGAAGGCTAACACAGAGTTTTTATCAGGTTAAGAGGAATGCTCGCTCTGTGAACCCAGCAGTTGCTTAGCGACATAGTGATCAAGAGGAACTTGCAAGCTGGCTGCATAACACCAGCAGGATTAACACAGGACAGCCTGTGGCTGCAAGGGAGAAGCACAGCCCCCAGTGTGAGCATCATGCTTCCGCCTCTGCTCTCATGTGCTAATAAGGAATAATGAACAGCCACCACTGCGCCCTGCCATCACCGCCCCAAAATGGTTGATAGCTTTGAGTAGGGAGGAGCTAGTTCTATTCTGAAGGGCTCTCCTGCTTCCCAGACTGTACTCACAGAGCATCCGTGTGTGGTCTCCCGGTAGGCTGAATGTCAGCCCAGCAGTGGGGAGTGCTTGTTGCAGATGTGGGAGTTGTACAGAATGCTTAACCATGCAGGATCAAGTCCTTCAGGAAAAAATAACCTGTATTGTCTTGGCAGAACAAGTTTTAAAGGGGGAACTGTCTGTGGTCAGGCTTTTGTGCATTTCTGAGGGCTTTTTATTTGGATAAGTTCCCATATTTTAACTAACAGGTGAGGCAGAATTGAACTTAGCAGTGAGTCACGTGTGGGTCTTGACCCTACGTTTGGTTTATTCTGGTTATGAAACACGTATCTTGTGGAGTAATTCTCAAGCCTTGATTTTTCAGTTTACTGTCATCCCACTAGCTTCATTTCCTATCATTAACCATTTGTCAGCCACTTTCACAGGATTGCTTGCTTTGTCAGTAATTTTTGCAGCATCTCAGTCATTCCATTTTGTCATTTTTATTTGCTCTCATGGCTGCTGCTGTCAGAAGTGGGTCATACTGAAGTGCCATGAAGTAAGTGTTGACTATAAAGCACAGAGTACTCTACGTTGTACATTCCATTTCTTTTTAATGCTCACTCAATGCTGTTGCATTTTAGTGATTTTGATGCTGATATTGATACAAAATGCAGTGTGGATTAGCTCTCCCTTATCCAGAAATGATGGCTATTCTCAAACCAGACATAGGATGTTGTCTCCAACTGAAATGAAAGCCACTTTCATCAGGCAGGAATTCAGCAAAGGTTTTTATAGTGTGAGCACCTAAGAGTGGATTCCTGAACTTATATCTGGGCACCTAAATAAGGAGACTTAATTTTTCAAGTGCACCCAAGCTCTGCTTTTAGGGTGTGTTTTTGTGGGAAGGGAGAATGATAAGAAGTGCACTTTTTTACGTGCTTATGTAAGTTCTTAAGTAAAGACAAACTAGCTTTGAAATAATCAAGCTGTGCTGCAGTGGTAACTGCTGAGTCTTTCCCTACTGAAAGCAGTGGGATTTTCCCTTCTCCTTTCAGCTTGTCTTCACCTTTTCCCTTCCAGTTCTCCAACTGTAGGGCCGAGAGCCTTCTGGCTCTCATCCTCCATCAGCATCTTGCCCTTGCTGGTGCTTCCATACAGCTGTGCCATTCACATGGAAACTGTTGTTCTTGAGCAGCCTCCCACAGAGCTTTGGTGATTATTCCTCACTCAGCTGAACAACATCACCTGCAACAGACACTCACCATTCCTCATTTCTCCTCAGTAAAATAATGCTATTATAAGAAGCTCTGTATCCTGCCAGTCATCGTACCAACGCTTGTTCTTCACCTTCTTCCAAAACAGACGATTATTGTCTTACTTTCCTATCATGCAATTTTCCTTTGACAATCCAAAAATACAGCTCTTATAAGAAATACTATAACCATTTTGGGGTTTGATTTTGTTTTGTTTTGTTTTTGTTTTTTGTTTGTAATGGGAGGCTCTTAGGACCTATTGCAGCATGCCATCTTTCACTGATTTGCTTTTAATATTAAGTTAGCAGTGAATTTGAATCCTGCAAATCTGATTTAAAATTTAAAATAATTTCTTGCCTACAATCTGTGGTGATGACTTATTACTTGGAGACATAGGAATTACATACTGTGGTTTTAATATGAGACAACATAATGGGCATTACCATCAGTGCAGCCTTACAGCAGCAAATGTTTACAAATTACTTCCATATGCTGATTCTAACAGGGCAAATTTTATTTAAAATAATAATCAGCCTTTTCACTTTACTAAAATGAAATTTGGGTTTAGGTAGGTTTAATACGTATTTAAGATGCTTAATGTAACAGATGATAGAATAAGGCCTAAGAAATTGCTCTTATTAAAAATCTGGAAAACCCACAATGCAATGAAAACATGCCTGCTCTCCAGCTGGAGCGTGCTTGCACCTATATTGACCAGGATGCCATCATCTGTGAAATGAAAAACAGCTGAGTTTCAAGGCTATCTGCACGAGACGGTGCTGTAGATGACATAAATTAGAAGTGGGGATGGATGGGAGTTGCACAAAGGTGCATACTTTTTTCCATCCACACTGGAGTTGATACAGCAAGTTAAAGTAGAGGGGAAAAAGAGTAAAAGAATCTTGGAGCAGAAGACTCAGGACAGGAAGTCTGGAAATGCAGTCTTGGGCCCCAGCAGGCTCACATGTCTGTCGTGAGGCTGAGCCTGTGCCATGAAGGCTGCAGAGCCAGCTCCAGAGCAGCAGTCAGAAATAAATGCAAACTTTGTTATGCAGGTTTCTGAGTGATTTTGCAGCCAGTGGTGACCTCGAGTCACCGTGGTTACATTTCCCCTCATCTTCACGTGGTTACTGCAAAACTGGTCCTGCTTAGGGCTGCTGTGGCAGTGCGTAGTGACTCAGTCTGTGTTCTCAGTGTGGAGAACAACCGAGGTGTGTTGCTGGAGGATTAAGTACGTTAACAAAGTGCTCTGAGCTTTCTGATAAAAGGGTTAATGTTTCTATTAGCGTGAGTGCTGAAGTGGCTATAAATTGAGCCAGTGTCGAAGCATCATTCATCAGCTAAAATAAGTTATCATCATCCGAGAGTCATATTTTAACAGACAGTAGTTCTGAACCCATGGCTTGAGAAAAGCCAGGTGCCCACAGATCTTTTAATACTGCTTGTAGCCACGAGGAGCCATTACTTTGGATCCAGGCTGACGGTAAAAGCAAAAAAGTCCAGTGTTGCCTCTGTTGCTTTGCTTAGCCAGTACTTCTGCCTGTGCATGAGAAGGGGAGGTAACACGGGTCTACAGAACACTTAAAGAGTGCACAGTTTACTTTGGGGGATTTTGTTTTAGTGTCTTGATGTAGTTTATTTAAAGGAGCAGTGACAATGATCTCCTGAAGAAGGATGTACAGGGAGTGTGTGAAAGGAGTGATAAAGAGAAGCAGCAGCAGAAGCAAGTTACAGAAGTGAAAAGGAGCTGTTGGCCAAGTAACAAGTTACTCTCTGCTGGCATCTGCCATAACAAAAGACAAATTTGTATCATCCATTTTGATATTGCCACAGAGGATGGCAGCTCACTTCTCATATTTGCAATACAGGAAACGTGAATTAAAGGGTCAGTACAAATAAAGGGCTGGGGAGATATTTCTGCATCAATGCAAAGCTCACCTTGCCCCTCTTTCGATCAGTAGTACAAAATTATCCTAACCTATTTCAAATAAGAGTTTTTTGGATTCAAAATTATATCGTGCTTTATTAAAAAGTCCATGAGACTCCTAATGCTAAGTAGGTAGAAATATTCTTTCCCCTTGATTAGTAGAATTGAATTGTTTCTTGCCATTGACTTTTATGTGTTAGAATGCTTAGCTCTAGTCTTGGAAGACAATGTGAGCCATTAAGCTCCAAACAAATCACAGGAAGCACTCCAAACCTTGCCAAGCATTTCTTTTCTTTGTTAAATTACAAAGACCAAAGTGCCCTAAGTCTTGTTCCCACTGTGTTTTAAGTGAAGTGCAGATCTTTCAGCTCTCAAGGAGATCCCCTGTTCCCTTTGAAATATGTGGAACAACCTGTGGGAAATCATTGGGATTGCTCATGTGAATAACATGTACATTCTCCAAACAGCTATTCTTAGTGCTTTTCTAATAACATGGTATTGGATCCTTATTTGAAAGAGGCTTCCTGTGCTGTGAGTGTGCTGTGCATGTCGGTGTAGAAGCGCTGTAGGCTACCTGACATCTAAGTTTGTTAATTACGGGCTGAATTATGTGGGGATTATATAGGAAGAGGGCTCACAACAGCAAGGAGCAAACCAAGGAACCACTGAAGAGAGTTTCCAGATCAAAGCTACCAGGAGTAACTATGGCTGCTTGTATGAGAGAAAGGGATTAATAGCCTATTATTGCCTCAGGTGACCTGCCTGTATTTCTTCTTTTTGAGTAGTTCACAGGAGCGGCGTGTAAGGATAGATTTGGGGAAGTACTGGGACCATCATCCTTTTAAACAAAATTTTAACCACTCTTTTAATAAGGATGTGAGGACCCAAAGTCAAGTCACTCTCCTTCCATGGGTGTTTATTGCACTGGGAAGCAGATCTGATGGAGCAGACTAACCCCACGTGCCATGTCCTCCTTCTCAGCCATCTCAGGGTTCTACAGATGTGAGCCAAGCCTTTGTGATTCTCCAGGCAAGAGAAGCACAAGAGGGGCTCTCATTTATAAAGCAGATCTTGTGATGAGGGGCATGACCCAGAGAGAACTGACAAGATTTGCATGGATCATTTTTGGTACTTAGTTTACTGGCAGTTAACACAAGATCTTTAGGCAGTCATTCACGTAGAGACCTCGGCTAGTTCCTTTAGCAGCACTTTAAAATGAGGGCTCCAGAAGCCACACTTTTTCTTTGGCTCTGTAATGCACAGTAGTGAATCTGCATTATTAATAAAAGCATTTGTATCTGCCATTGTGCCCCAAATCCTCGCCTGTTCTGCCCCAAGCATGACAGGTCAGGCATGGGGACAGTCTGGCACTGAGATAAAGAGGGATTCAGCCAGTGTCTGAGTGAGAAATCCAGCTACAGCATCCTGCAGATCATCCCCTCGAGTCTATGGCATCACTTCAAAGATAAATAAATCCTTTGGTCTGGAAGTGCATGAAATTACTTGGCTGAAGGTGTCTCTAACTGGTAGGGTATTTTAAAAGTGAAAAACCCTGGAGCTTCAGGCACCCAAAAGTTCAGTGGAAGATCCTGTATTGCACATGCTGTCTGGCACAGCCGTCTCATGAAAAGTAAGGGCTGTGTAGTTAAGCATTTTGTGATGTGAACAGACCTGAACCCAGACCTTCTGCTTCTAAATTTGTTCTATAGCCACCAGACAAAAGTAGGTTTGTTTGCTCCTTCACCCACCCCGCCAGCCTTGGCAGGAGAGCCTCTCGGCAAGCTTCATGCTTGCTTCACTTGTAATCTCAGATTTCCTCTAGGCAGGAGATAGATGCCAGAGACTTGATTACAACTACATCACCTCTGGGCGTGCAGAGTGACAAGAATTTTGTCTCCCTAAGTTTTGTAGTGAAACTGATGAAGTATAATTTCTGTTTAGGAAAAAAAAAAAAAAAAAAAAAGATCCAGAACCCGAGTCAATAATGAGTTTCCAATACTTTCCGTGGCTACTGTTACTAGCTGTGTTACCTTACAGTGTAGGACCGATAAGCTAAAACTGAAATGAAGGACCCACCCTGCTCTGTGTAGTGCAGGGCAGATCAAATCCTGACTGCACTGCATGGGTAACGCTAAGTAAGTGCCCATGTGCTTATTACATACAGTGTTTGTTTCTCATTTAGCCATGAGGCAATTTGTTATAGCCTTAAAAAGGAAGAATGTGCTCTGAAAAGCGTTTCTCTGAACTGCTGACAAGCAAAGGTTTTGTTTTTAACTACAGCTTAAGATTGTTTTATGGGAAAGATTGAATGATGCTATCTATCTATCTTAGGACTTTCTACCTAATACTGCTCTTTAAAAAAAAGTTTTATGCTATTCTGACATTCCAAAGCCACGTTTACCATGTGTTGGTATGGGCATACCCGGCAGCTGATGTGTCTAACTTTCCATGTCTGTTTACAATTTCAGGAGCACAGAAGTCATGAGTACTGTCTCAGGTACACGAAGTACAACAATCACTTTCACTGTCCGACCTGGAACCAGCCAGCCGATCACACTGCAGAGCAGGTCCCCAGACTATGACAGTAGGACCTCAGGAGCACGACATGCTCCAAGCCCTGTGGTTTCACCAACAGAGATTAATAAAGACATCATGCCTGCTCCTCTGAGTGCTTCTGCTTCAGCTTCATCTCCTTCTCCAACTCTGTCCGATGTATTTAGCCTACCCAGCCAGCCCCCCTCTGGGGACTTATTTGGCTTGACCACAGGGCGCAGCAGGTCTCCTTCTCCCTCAATATTACAACAGCCAATCTCAAATAAGCCTTTTACAACTAAGCCTGTCCACCTGTGGACTAAACCAGATGTGGCAGATTGGTTGGAAAGTCTAAACTTAGGTGAACATAAAGAAACATTTATGGACAATGAAATAGATGGCACTCATTTACCAAATCTACAAAAGGAAGATCTGATAGACCTTGGAGTGACTAGAGTTGGGCACAGAATGAACATAGAAAGAGCTCTGAAACAGCTGCTGGACAGATAAGAATAGCTATTTTGCCTCACAAACTTCTGTTGATAACTAGAGATGGGCTGGTACTGAAATACCCCAAATGCCTTGTTTGTCTGCGAGTGCCAGCAAAATTAGGGGGAAAAATGAAACAGTTTAATTCCTGGTACTCAGGTAATGCAGACTGTATGTTACACACCCAAATATAAATCTAAATGTGTTGCACGAGTGGGGCCATTTTATTTCAAAGTTGTGGGGAGATACGAGAGAGAGAGAGAAAATTGTTAACTTCAAAAATATCACCATCTATTGGTACTGCCCTTCTGCTGGAACCATTACAGACCAGTTTTCTTTTAACTTCAAATTGCAAGCATTTTTTTTCCTTAATTGAAAAGCACTGTATTCTCTTCTTGACATTCATTCAGTCTCCCAGCAGGCTTCCTTTCCCAAAGCTTAGTTTATTTAAAGAGGACAGATTGCTTCATTACCATTCAAATCCATTTTTTGTTAGCAGAGGCACAATATTGAGACAGGTACAGGAGTTCATATAACTGTTTTTTACTAAGTTTAGCTCTCCGATTTGTTGGCAGAGAAGCTGGTTGTTCTGCTGGAATTAGCTCAAAGGTAACCTTGCTCTGTTTTACCTGGTATTTCTTTATTTCTGCAGTTATACTTAGCACTCTTCCAAGGTGGCAGAACAAGTTCAATACATGCTCCACTGACGTGACCTGTAAGACGATGCAGACATTTCATAAAACTGAGAAGGAATGCTCACTTGCTTAGAGGTACAACAAAATGAAGCTAGTTTGAACCTGAGACCCCCAGTTTTCAACCAGCTAAACTACTGCTAAGTTGCAATGTGAACTCTGCAAACCAGAAAAAAAAAAAAATGGGTTTATGTACAGCCACATCTTCAGGACTTCACAGTCAGATATCAAATAAGCTGAACCCTGAGTGATATTATCTAATCCGGTGAGTGATAAGCACTTACTTACTTAGATATTTTCAACAATGGGCCAAGAAAGATTAAGTAGATGAACGTTCCCAGTGAAGTCAATGAGAAGGTTTCCAGTATTTTAAGAGAGGGATTTCAAGCTGCTAGCAGAAATAGAAATAGTCTACCATGTTGTTTAAAAATAAAATGAACAAGGGAAAAAAGAATAAAAGAAAAAAAGAAAACTAATGCCAAGACAAACTAAGGTATGTAGTGTCCTAGAGCATGCTTGCTTAAGGGGCAAGGGAACTGGTAGGTATCCGGTTTCTCATTTTTATTGCTATTAACAAGGATGGGCTTCTGAACAAGAAGAGCAGAGTGAGCACCTCCCAAGGGGCTGAACGCTTCCCATGGCCACCCGTGATTGCTGTGCAGGTGGCAGTGAGCACACCCTGCTCTGGGCTGGAGCTTGCAGGAGACCTCAGCAGCAGGGGGAACACGCACATATTTGGTCAGTCTGACTGTTTCATTTTATTTTTTTTTTAAGTTAACAAGTCTCTCTCTGCATGTTGGACCTCCCCTTGTAATTAACACCTCTAAATATCTGTGAGTTTTGTAGGTCTTTATTAACATAATACTCAACATGTTCAAGGTGGATAAATTGTGTGTGGATGGCTAGACTGCCTACCTACCATACTTTCAGGTTCTCTTACATTTTGCAAGATACCTGAACTTTCTTTCCTTGATATGGTCCTTGATATGGTCCAGCCTATCTCTAATTTTTTTATTGTGATTATTTTTGCTCACAAACAAGTGTCTAATTAGGTCTGCAACAGCCCTAGTATGAGTACATAAAGTTTAGCATTTTAAATATCTTTCTTTACTGCAAGTTTAAATAGTTGTACAGATAGTTTATAAGCACAATATTTTAAGAAAATAAGTGGCTGGTCTACTGGGCAGCCTTTGTGCCACTTCAGTGCTAGAAAGTGAAAAACAACAAAAAAAAAAAAAAAAAAAAAAAAAAAAAACTTTTGTGGTTTAATACTATTTCTGTGGAATAATTATAAAGTCTTGACCTTTTTAAAATCAACCTCATTTGGATGCATCTGAACCAGCAGAGCTGTGTTATATTTTCTATCTTTGCTAGAACTTCTACAAAGGAGGATGAATATTTCTTCAAAAGTGGTTATAGTTACCAACGCATTGGATACTCACAAAAAGCAACTTACTTAGCCTCCTGCCCCCTTTACGGAACAACAAGTCCTTTGACTTAACATCTGTTACTACACTATATTTGTATTTGAAAGTTCCAAGTAACCTTGTAATAAAAACCAAGCACTAAGGTGTTCTACTTCCAAAAGTACTGCATTTTTCCATAGGTGGTGTAGAAGATGACAGTCTCATTCAGATAGTCAACACAGGCAACTTGAGGCCATCAGATACTTTCAGAAGTGTACAAATGGTAATTTAGCCATCGTTGTCTTCCATTTGGTGATACGACAGAATTCAGTAAATAAACCACTAATGCCATGCTCTTTTTTTCTTTTTTTTTTTTTTCTGTTTGTTTGTTTCTTTGGGTACAGTCGATATTACCTCTATACTATGTGCCAGAAAATACGTTAGAAATTACGGTAGTAAAAACAATGTAGAAGTTGACTTTGAAGCTGCTTTTTACTCACAACCTTCTTGTTGAATTTCAGTTTAACGAGTGCTGACGTACACGGTCAATTACAGTTGGTGGTAATCCCTTTCTAACACAGGCGTGTTTCTTGCTCGTCTATCTTTTCAGGTACTGAAAGAATAGGTACAAAATCATTAGCAGAAAAGAGGTTTGAAACGTTAAAGAGCTAATGAAATAGTTTATTTTTACATTGTGTCTTACAAAGTAAACGTAACGAGACCTGAGAGGACCTCCTTTCACCAATAAAATGCACCTCTGCCAAGACGAATTGGTCTCTAGCTCTGTTTGATGATTTTGCTACAGAAAGCAATAGTAACAGATACGACGTTGCCTCCGAGTATTTTCGTCAGTCTGGAAACGTTGGGGGGAGGAGAGAAGACCCATTTATTTCATGCTTCTATGATAGTGAAAAACAAGTTGTTAGAGATCTATGAAATACATCATGATATTCTGGGTTTTAGGATCAACTTTTGTTTATATACTGTAATTTAAATAAATTGCATTTACATGCCTAGTTTCTGTAATATTTGTGTATACAATACCAAAATCTTACAAGATGTAAATTGTGTATAACTGCACAGACTCCTTTCCCTAGGTGTCTGAGAACATTTTCAGTTGAATTCATATATTATAAAATGACTAGATGTGACTGTTGATTTACAGAATTTACATATCACAAAAGTTAATTATTTGTGGTACTTAAGTTAATAAAATAGTGATTTTTTTCTCCGTTCTTAAAAAGCATTACCCAGTTGATCTGGCGATGATTATGTGTATGAGCCACAAATATTGATAATTTTTCCATTACATTTTTTCTTTTCTTTTCTAGATATTACTATGTTTCTCGCTATAGTTTGTGTAAGAACTTGTGTTCACGTTATCTATGTTGCTGTAATTTTTGTGCTTTAATTCCTCTTATTTCGACTGATTAAAAGATCAAGCTCCTGTAACTTGCACTTTTCCCCAATCCTTAATACTCTTGTATGGCAACCAAAATTACTGTAAGAAATAAATATAATATTGCACTAAGGTTGTGGTTCTGATTGCAAACAGAAAACACTGTCTGAATTTTTATTGAGCAAGCAAACAAACAAAAAGTTGCCAAACTTGCAATCTGATGTTGTGTACTGAAAGAGCACAGAATGCTTTAGCAAAATGTAGATAGAATTAAGGCAAAATGATCGATTTTGTTTTGGACAGGAAAAACGTTTCCTTTCCCTTTCTTCTTTCTGGTTAAAGCATTCTCCACGCTGAGCATCAATTCATTTACCGAGTTCGAGATCCGCGTTTGAAATGTGACAAGTGAAAATATTTCAGCAAGAGGTAGAAAATAAGTCTCTGATTATTTGCCTTAAGGTGGATTTCTAATGATGATTGAATTCTTTTTCTTGGCTGGAGCGTGTGTGTGGGAATGCATGCTCTCAACTTGGTGCTGCTGGTTGCATGGGGCTCTCATGTGGGGATCTGATCTGCAGTCTCGTAAGGCACTGGAATGGCACCAGAGAGCTGGGGGTTGGACCATTTGTAGGGAAGAGCAGCTTTACAGAGGAGAAAGGGGAATGGTGCTCCTTACCAAAATGTGTGCGTCTTGTGATGAAAAATTGTACCGGCAGGGTATATCTGTAATATGAATAAATGAAGCTTCAGATGGACGAAAAAGAAAGAAAGAAAGAAAGAAAAAGTCTCCTTTTCTTTTGGCTTAATCTCAACATTGTTTTGTACTTTTAAATGGTGATGCTATTAAGATATTTTAAATTTTTATTTTCTAAGATATCGGAATAAATGCCTAGAAATGTTGCCATTTGATGCCATGTGTTCCTTAACCATTATTCTCTTCCGCAGATGTCGTTCTGGTTCATCTTTTCTTTTCTTTTTTTTTTTTTTTTGTAGCTACCCATGATTTCTCTCATAATTTTTCCAACAGCAATTACTTACTTGGCAGCTTTGTTTTGTTAAGAACGACGTAAAAACACCAACAACCCAACCGCCACCCTTTGTTGTAGTTCAAGTACTGTGATAAACCAGTGATCAACGCTGTGTATCTAAGTCAAGTCAATTGTCACTGCTTTGTCGGTCAAAGAAATGAGAAGATTTGGCCATTGCTGTCATGGTGGACATCATTGTATCACTGTGTTGTATTTTGCTTTGTTCGCGTTTTTCTGTATTTTTTTCTGCATTTCGTGGTCCTTCATTCCTTCTGCCCAAAAAACATGAAAAAAAAAAAAACCAAAAAGGGAAAAAAAGCCCAACCACATCCCAGTAACTATGATGAGACATCTAGAACAGTTTTTACAAGAGATGATTGATTGTGAAAATACTTCAGAACACGGGTTTTGTTGTGGTTTTTTTTTAAGTACGTGCCTTATAATTTTCAGCGTGGATCAACTACACTGCATCTGACACAAAGCTTTTTCTTCCAGATACTGTAATACCTGACAAAAAGAGCTTATTGTGCTGTCTTTTAAAGTGGGACGACCGTATTTCTGCATTCAGAAAAGTAGTTAGAACAACTGAAATGATTTACATCTTATTTAGAAAGTTTTTTTGGCATCATGAGTCTGATTTGAAGGCCTTTATTCAGCTCCATTAAATGAGGGGGGCACGGAGGGGGATATAATGAGACTGTTATCTTGGGTTCAACTTGTTGCTGCGAATATATGCTTCGTTATTAATGGGGTTGACATGTACTATGTTCCAAAGATGACAAAAATAAATGAGTGGACTTGACTTACTTATGCTTTTAAGTCTGCGCAAGCTGGTTCTGTCATGCTGACATCTAGTGGAATGCGATGGCCATGGGCTCAAGCAATATCTTCTTAAAATGTGTAATTGTTTTAAACAATCGTCATTCCTTTACAATAAGAAGTCATTTTGTTATTATGGTGAGTTGGCCTGAACGTTTAAGCCAGAAAAAAGGCTGACTGTATAATTACATGAATTATTCAATGAATGATAAATCTTTAAAGAACTGTAACGTTTTCTAGTTTCTGTGTGGGTATGTTTAATCAATTTTGTGTTTTAAATGTTAGCATCTCCATATGATCCTTCATCTGCATTATGTTTTCTAAAGAATATAGTTTTTGTCTCCCGTGCTGCAAATCTTGGACTGCTTTGAACAATTTGAGCCGAACATTGCAATCCGGTGAACGACTGCTATTTCAGCTGCAAACTGCAGCTGAGTGCGAGGTATTCAGGTTAGGAATTTGTCCATAATAGCTGGTGAATTGTCTCCCAAATGTACTTGCAGAACTGACATTTGGCTTCTCAAGTGAAATTTAAGTTTTCCTCAGGACTAATGCTGGAAGGAATACATGCACGTGTGTGTGAGTTCTTGTGTGCTTTTAATGTAAAGGTTCTTGGACAGCATTAGAAATCCATGTACAAACAGGTCACCAGTGTTGCATGTGCTTAAAAATGTATTGGAATAAATGTTGCAGTGAAGAGAATACAATACAGAGAAATCTCAAATTGTAATTCATGTTTTAATGGGTTCTTTTTCCTTTTTTTTTTTTTTTTTTCTTTTTGCTTATTTTGTTGTCTCCAATCTCCTAGTTTCCTTTTATACTTAAATGCAATTTAAATCAATTTCTTATAACTTCTGGAAGTCTTGAGACACCTAAAATGAAGGTCTGGGGGGAGATGAGAGATTATTTCTCTGCTGCACATCCTTCTGAAGCCTCTGTTTCATATTCTTAAAGATGCTCTTCAAAACAAAGCCTTAAGGAAACAGCATCATTACAAGGATGTAAAGAATTCACAGCTCCCTAAATGGGCTCGCATTTGTCCATAATGGA
Organism: Alectoris magna; assembly: GCA_030625065.1. Lineage (NCBI taxonomy): Eukaryota > Metazoa > Chordata > Aves > Galliformes > Phasianidae > Alectoris > Alectoris magna. The sequence goes on from CM060565.1 coordinate 42,650,589, forward strand.
CTTTGAGAACTGCCAAGTATGGCCCTCCTTACCAAAACTCTACAGAATACCCAGTGAGGAACTACTGGGACCAAGTCATCCATTTTTCACTTTGTTGGGCCTTGTTGGTGCATCTAGTGTCAGACCTTTCAAGCTGTGCAAGGACAAGGTCAAGTTGAGAGCTTGAACTCTGTCATTAGAGAAGAACAGATAGAAGGGAGACCAAAACAGAGGTTGAAATGTCGTTTACATACTGGTCCACATGCAGTGTCAGAAAACAAAAATAACCCATTTGTTAACTGAACATAGTCACATTTGAGCTCCGTGTCCAATGGTGCGTAAAATAATACTGTGATTAGAATTTCTTTTTCACTTTGGGCAATGCTATGATGTCCCCTCTTCTCCATTTGCTCTAACACATGAGCTGTTTTCTTTCTTTACAAAAGCAGAGGATGTGGCCTTTAACACATGCACCTTTCTCCAGCTCTGTTTAAGGCACCTGTAAGACATTACGGTAACTGAGGAGCAGTGTACAAGAAGAAGTTGTTCTACATTTCACCCGAGGATATCTGCAATCTCTAATAATGTCCTTTTTCTATTTCTGCAGTAAAGAGAACACCCAGAATCACCAAAGGGCAGGTGATTTACAGAAGATACTTTGCAATTTTTAGAAAAGAAATTTTATTGCAGAGAAGAATTCTGCACAGGCGGTGTGTATTCAGAATGGATCACTTATACACTTCCAGCTCATATTTTTTATGGACTTTTCCCCCCTTGTGTTTTCAGAATGCCATAATACTATCAGGCAGTCTTCAACCCTCTGAAGAAAAGTCACTGAGCTAATGCTGTGCATTAACTCTTTGTGCTGGTGACGAGGCTGGTTTATTGGCAGGGAAGATCATTATAGCAAATACCATATTGTACACTTGAAAGATCAGCGCAACAGCAACGGGGAAAATGTGCTCGAACAAAATGCAGCACACACAATCCTTGCTTGGAGTCCATGGGATGCCTCTGTTGGAGGTGGCAGGAAGGAATACTTTGCCATGATAATAATGTACATAATTCACAAAGCAGGTGAAGCTTTTAAAGGAAGACTGAGAACTTCTTCCTGGAGAGAGCTGAGGGTGTTCATAAGAGCTCGTTGGGACGGATGTGGGACAGCTGCTGGTGAGAGCCCAGTGGTGGGTGCTTACAGCAGGCTGTGAAATGACTCGGTCTATTTAACAGAGCAAATAGAATCCTGAAATGAGATGTCTGTTTTTCCCACTCACATGAGTGGGTGAACAGCCAGGAGAGGGATTGTAACTAAAAGAAACATCGGTGCTAGGAGAAGACATTACCGATTGGCAATGAATAAATTCACGTTGGAAACTGGGAAGCACTGCAACAATGAGACTAGTGGGGCTGTGGGGCTACCTCCTGCAAGGGAGAGCATGGGCATTCCCTGAAGCCTGCAAAGCCAAGAGATGCCACGTGCTTATTCCTTGAAGCATACAGTTCCCTTCCAAGGGAAGCCTTTGGTTTACAGAGTTAGAAATGGTTTGGAGTAGCCTGGTGGGGCTGTGGACATGAGTCTCAGGCTTCAAGGGAAGGGCGGGTCACGAGGGATTTGCAGCTGACACAGATCACAGTTCTGGCCCTCGCTACAGGAAAATTCCAAATATTTAAAAAATATATATATAACTGGCTTAATACTGAAGTATCGGATGAAACACTGAAGGAGAGAAACAAAACCCAGCATCTGTACCTGGAAGATGTAAAGCCTAACGTCAGGCTGCAGCATTCATAAATTCAGGGAAGGCAGTCATGAGCTGACGTTTCTGCTCAGGAAAGACAGATAAAAAACAATAAATTAAAAAAAAAAAAAAAAACTAGGATATAAACTTGTAATCTGATTTGATTGCTCATTGCCTAACTAACTGTGTGCTTTAGCCATGGGGCTCATCTGGGCCCCATGATCTTTCTGATTGTTACAAGCGCAAATACTGGACTTGGGATTCTAGTTCAGCTTGTATGCAAGGAGAGCAGACAATTTTTACTGATTACTTTGAAGCCTGAAATCCTAATTTTTAACAAAAATATTAGTTTTCTTATTATTTTCCACCATTAAATAACAGATGAAGGAAACCTTCTAAGCAAAGGATGCTCCATCAGATGGGGGAAAAAATCCATCAATTTAACAATAAAATGCTGTGAGGAACATTTTTTGAAGATTTGTTAGGCAACGACGGTACTAACAAACAGAAACCAAGATACGATTGTGGATGATTCACTCCCCCCAGCGCTTATCAGTGTAGCTATCCAACTAGATTATGACCGTATTTCATGGTATTTGTTCATGTAGGTAAAACCTGTGCTTTCAGTACTTTAATTATTTGAGACTCTTGGGTTTCTTTGGATGGTAAGTAAGTTTTATCCCTGGACCGTAAATGGAGGATTAATGAAAGCCTCCCACCAAATAAAACGAGCTCCTTCGGGTTTGTCTTTGAGTCCAATGGGTTATGCAGTCTTGAAATATGATTTGACTTTCCTACTTACTACTTTGTCTAGACAGTACCCCCACTGCATATGATTCTCCAATTTCAATTGGGTAAGGGTGGAAATTTCTCGTCACATATGCCTAACTATTAAAAACAGAAGGAAACATTAAAACAGCAGTGCCTATGCAATAGGGCTAATTAAGGGCGGGACTTAATCAACCATTTCTTAATACATTTAGACCCCTTCAAAATAAAGAGCATTTTTCTTTATAATAGGATGCCTACAACTCCACTGTAGGAACATCTTAATTTGGATCTGTGCATATTTCAGCTAGAAAAGCTAAAGGCCAAAACCAGCCAACTTCCGTACAGAAGGAAAAGGTTATTCAAGTGCAAATTATAAGCAATAACGCAACTTTAAAAGCAATAAGCTCACGTAGAACAAATTTGCTGAAGAATTTGCTTCCAGATTGCAATGGAAATAACAACCGATATTCAGTAGAGAAATATGTTGTTATAAACTTGAACTACTACCAGTGTGTATTTGAGTTTGTATATTACTACGTTAAGGAAGATTTTGGTTGCCTTTATTTTTATCAGGGTTTGTTGACCACATCATTACTGTTTCCAGCACTGTTGTGCAAACACAGGGGACCTGGAGCCCTACAAGGAGTTTTTAATTAATCAGCATTTTTCTTGCTGGCATAAATAGATGAAAATAGGGTAGGATGGTATATGCAGTAGTTCATGTTTTACTAGAAATGGTAATAACACTCTGTGTTCCTGGGGATAGTATGCAATGTGTGTAGACCACTGTCCGAGGCTGTTAGGCACTGAGGAACACAACGGCTTGACAAATAGCAACATTAATAGCAAAGCTAGGGCAGACGTAGTACACATGGAAATGAGCATATCTATAACGTACCACGTGACATACAGAATTCAAGAAAAGAGTAAGCAGATGAGCTAGGGCATGGAACCGCGCCACTCTTGAGGTAAAATGGCCAACAGACAAGTGTGCCCAGGGGAAATAACTGTACTCTCTTGCTATTTCTTAGTATAGCAAGGGAGGATTGCACATCTGGCATGTAAGAATGTACTCAGCTTTGTTTCAGTAGGAGATGGCACTTTCGCTCTCCTTGTTTTGAACTACGAAATACAAGAGCTCCAGTATCAGTTTTTGAGGGAATGAACAGTGCTGCTACCCATGAACAGTGCTGCTTGGCTCTGGATCTGACATTCAGCAGCTTCTTTTCCAAAGTTTCAATAAACTGGAATTCCTGTCCAAAAGTTAAAAATAAAAAATAAAAATAATCTCAAAAACTTTAAGAATACTTTCGCACTTCTACTGACCTGCATTTCAGTTTACTGCTTTCAAAGAAGCCCATTAATTAGTGGTATTAGGTAAGTGCCCTGCAGGCTTTATTCCAGAAAGCTCAGGCCTTTTACACTGAATGCTGAATGAAGTCTGATACTTCCTTGCAAGATGCTATGACAGCACTTTCACTTACAGCAACTACTTGTCATAGAGCACTGTAGAAAGATATAGATATGAATTTGCAGAGCTATTAACTACAAGGTTGGCATACGGTGCTTAGAAATGTTGTATTTCAGAAGTCAATTAGAGCTGATTAGCCTGACTTTTCCCTCACAATGGTATTACCCAGCAATGGTTTGGCCGTGCTAAAAATCCAGATCGCACTGGGGAAATGGGTGGGGACAAGAAGAAAAAGATGTGCAGCTAAAACTCTCAACCAAACAGCAAGAACAGTACCTCCATCTACCAGAAGCACTTTCATCTCAGAAGCGCCACACACACAGGCAGATGTGGGAGCATCTGGAGAAGCAATGGGCCCAATCTTTGAAGAAGGAAATGGGACAAGCAACTTGGTAAATGATGCTGTTTGAGAAAAAGGCTGCACCAGGAGCCGCAAAGGCAACGCCCCGATGGTGAGAGATGGCCCTGTCTGAGGGCTGCCACGCTGCGATTTGTACCTCAGGAGTGGCACTGCCCCTTGAAGCTGCCTCCGGGGAAAGCCTTCCTGTGCCACCACACAGCCCTCCAAGGCTCCCTGGCAGGCCAGGCAGCACAGTGCCCCTTTCTCCCATAGCTTTCCAAATCTGGGGCAATACATCAAGGAAAGTCATATTAATTCCAATTCCTTTGTTGGCCAACATCCAGGTCACCACTCCGCATACTTTGCATTATGCAGTTGGGATCGATTTCTGTTCACCTTTCCATGGACTCGTGCATTAATTTCCCTCTCACCAACTCACTTCACAGCCATGCCTGTAAATGACAGTACAAGCAAAGTGCTCGATGGGATAAGAAGTTGGGGAAGTGTCTTCAAATCTAGGAGACATGGAGCAGCATGCCCTCAGACACGCAGCTCTACGAGCCCCGTGCAGCAGAGAAGGCCCGCAGCAAGGTGAGCACTACCTACACACAACAGTGGCTGTTCTTGGCCCTCACGTCCCAGAGAGACAACGTGCTGGGATCATGGAGGGTGCATTTCTGGAAATCCTCCTTTGGGAATGAGCTTCCAGCCTTCATCACGTGTGTTTGCAGGCAGCCATGTGACTGCTGTCCCCTTGAGCTGTTGCAGCTTCAGGCTGAGGCTGCTCAGAAATCACAGGTGGCTTTGAGGCTGCATCTGAAAAGCACTTCTCCAGAAGCAGCTGCTTCAGCTGAATAGCCTTGGCAACAAGCACTGGCACTACTTGATAGGAAGGGGACTTGAAAATGAGTCTGTGCTGAGATCGCTGTGACCGTCAGCCTTCCCAGTTCAAGAAAGTCTGTAGAGGACACACAATGTGAAACGCTGCTGGGAAGCACTGTCACAATTTGGCTACGCATTTATCTAAGCCAGAGCCCCTCTCTTTTGAGCAGCTTCCCTCTGCTTCACTGTGCGATGCCTCTGCTTCCCACTCCCCTTCCTTGGATAGAAGTCAAAAACTGGCTTGCCCTTGACAAACTACTCAGAATTGATGTGTTGTAAATGGCCCACTGCACATAAAAATCCGGCAAAGCACTCCACAGCTCCAAGGCTTTACATAAAATAAATAGGATGCAGGAGCATTCTTCACCATCCTCTTAAGCCTGCCATCTGTACAGACTAAAAATAAAGTGGCAGCTTAAGGAGAGGGTTGATAAAATGCATCTGAGAAACGCACAGAAAAGAACTGTGGCTCCTGTGCTGAGCTAAGCTGGGGTCTACAGCCAGCATGGGGAGGGGAGTACTCAGGAGGGATGGAGGATGCACAGCACACAGGGAATGCTGGGCAATGAATGTATCATCTATCAATCACCTCACCTCTGTAAGAAGGAGTTTCCCCACCTTCCACAAAAACACCTTTCAAACTACAGCCTTCTCTCCTTGTTATCATTAGCAATTACTGCAGAAATAGAAAAAGAAAAAAAAAAATTATAAGAAACTAGAAAATATTTATATATAGAAACACTTTTTTGACTGTTCTTACTACATGCTTATATTACAGTTCACTTGGAAGAATGACATTCAGAAATCATTGAATAGGCAATGAATAAAGTCAGTGCACTGCTGCCTTCTATTACCCAAAACCTGAGCAGGATGAGAAGCAACAACTGCATCATATTAAGGCGTGAATGGGTTCAAGGCTCACCCATCCCATTAGCAGAAATAAACAGGGCTTGCTTTCTCCTCACATCGGTTGCACACAAAGAAGGCTGTGCCAGCTGCTCTGATGATAAATTCAGACAGTCTGAGGTGCGTTTCACCAGGAGAAGTTTTTCAGCCAGCTTGGCCAATTACTACCAATGAGTAAGAGTGATCTTAAAACTTCAAAGCCTTGAATGCATCTCATCTCATAGTTGTAACAGTACAGTTGTAACGCTGCTACCTACATATACTTGACAAGGTACTAAATGCATCTAGCAGAGAACATCTTTCCAAACTGAGACAGCAAGATTGGGAGTTTAAATTAGAGATGAAACCTTGTCCATTACGCAAGGCAACACATGAGTGCACTTCCAAGACTTAATCCCCATGCTGCTGCTGATGGTGTGCATTCTTCCAGAAGCTCACGTTCCCACTCTTTCATACCTGACAGGGAGAACGCTGGAGATGTGTACTGCTTGTCCGCAGTGCCATTTGTGAAGATGACACATGCCATGCTCACGAGTCCAAGTGCAATGCAAGTGCTTTGTTCCCATTGAGGTTTCCCCCTCCATTATCAAAGCTCATCTGCTGCTCAACAGTTACTGCAGTTGTTCAGGTGCCTTTAGGGAAATGGGATGAGTTTGCTGAAGATGGAAACAGAGTGGAAAAAGAGCCAAGCAGGTAAACCCTCATCTCTCTACTGACTACAAAACCCTCATCTCCCTACTGTGAGGCTACAAAATTGATCCCAAATTGCCAAGCATGCAAACCCTCATCTCCCTACTGTGAGGCTACAAAATTCATCCCGAACCCTGGAAAGAATCTTGTGCTTGTGATTCACAATAAAAGACACCAGAAGGGCTCCATGTTGCAGCCATCTTCAGCACAGTATCTTCCCGCCTGCTCAAAAAAGTTCAGCATTAGGAACTGCAAAATATGGTCTTGCTTAGCAGGGCAGGACTGCAAGTTCTCCAAGCAAAGCTTTGGGAAGCAGCTAACCTAAGTATCTCCATCATCAGGTGGTCTTTTTGGGCACGCGCACATCGTAACTGCTTTGGATGATACAGGACTTGAGAGGAAGAGGAGGGATAAGAGATGCCTTTAAGCTTATTGTCAAAGTGAGAAGTTTAAGAAATTGGTCAAATGCACGGAAAATTCCAGAGTGTGTTCATGAATCTGACCACAGAGGGCACAGTCCAAGGGACAGATCTTGTCTCTTGAAGTACAAGGTCTCTGGGGAATCTTCCACTTCCTTCCAGAAGCTCAAACCTCTGACATTTCACATGGCATTAGAACGTTGTTCAGCTTTCAGCAGTGTTGTTTCAAACACCAATTGGAATTTTTTGGGGAAAAAAAACAGCAAAAAACCAGCACTTCCATTAATATTTTGTTCAGGCAGACACGAGACAATGAAGGCAAGGTTTTATGCAGACTGCCTTCCTAGGATCCAGCTTACACTGCAGTCATGCACAAGAGCAGAAAAAAACTCAAAGATCTTGTAAAATTTTATGGGATCGTAACAGATAGCCATGTTTTCAAGTGCACTCCTTGCCTTGCAGCCATCAGTATTCCCAAATATTTCCACACGGGAGTAAGAATAAATGACAAAGTTACTGTGTTTCTGAGGAAAGGAATTATCTGGAAGGCAGTGGCAACCTGGAAGAACATAGGTGCCCTTCACTACAGTACCAAGCACCACGCAGCAGCTCTCCATAGGAAGCATCCGTTGTTGTACTCAAGTTGGTCCCAGATGCAGACTGATGATGGGATGAACTACCGGTAACAAACTAACAAAGGGACTTAAAAATACAAAAATATTACATGCAAATGGTTCAAAAAGTTTATTGAATATTTAATTTACAAAAATCATATCTCCCCTATGAGGTGTTCTATGCAAAATCGGATAAAATAAACTGCATATAAAACCCAACCCTAGTAATTCAAATACAACAGAGAAATGAGACCATGGAAAGGAAAAAATACGTATAATCATGACGTACACACGACATTCATTAAGGATTGTCCCAACCATCCAAGAACTGGTTCAACACAATGCCTTCCAAGACACATTATATATTTTACCATTTTATACAGGTCTCCTATACTCCACTGGTCCAAATTTACAGTTTAAAAAAAATTCTTTGCATTCTTTCTTAGCTACCGTATCAGTTCTGCTTTTCTCATTTGATCAGAAGGTGGAAACAGACGGTACATACATTTAACATGTGCACTACTAGATGCAATTTACTATCTTTGGTAGGGACCCTAAACCTGCAGAGAAATCAGCTTTCTAGAATGACAAAGAGTTTGGTTTTAGTTTTGGCAAAGAACAGGTTGAAACCCATTGTTTAGTAGAATGCTACTGGCAGTTTCTGCTGAACATACAAAAAGTACACATGTCTCTTGTGTGGTTTAAAAATTGAGATTATTTATAAGGGCTTAAAATCAAATCATTTGTATTAATACTCTTCAACTCAAATATGGTTATGTAAAATGTTATTACTGCACAGCAGGCCTGCCTGTTCCATTGTATGAACAAAGGATGCACTGTACACAAAATGACTGTGATTCCGTCTTGCCTTTTCTCCTCCCCTTTAAAGAAATGAGACTATTCCTTGTAGGTAGTCACACAGATTTGGATGCCAGTTTCCCTCTGAGCAAGTAGGAATTTCACTGAGTAACTCAACACTTGTGTAGTAATTTTTTCAAGTTTTCCTGTGAAAGAGGGGAGAGGAATTGAAACAAAAAGCAAATAAATTCAGGACAATCAGTGCTAGAGTGTTTTGCTGTCCTCCTCTGGGATAACATGAAGAGAGGGAGCAAGATGAGAGAAAAAACTAAAAAGAAACCAACACAATATCCTAGAAGCTTCACTTTAAAAGAGAAGGAAAAAGTAACCAGACTGTTTCCTTCATAACATTAACATTCAGTAAATATTGGAGTACTTGATCAACTGCCATTAGCTGGGACTTTCAAGCATCCTCTTTGCTTTTTCACATATATCAAGAAAACAAAAGGAAAAAATTACGCCCCTTCCCAGTCCTGCCCACCCCATTTGCTTAGTGGAAATGCAACTAACCTGCACAGCCATGATTTTCTGAGCTGAAAACACTTAGTGGAAGACTAACTAGACTTAAACACTAGGTAAATCTGCTCACTTATGAGTAAAACATGCAATATTATGACAGACAGCTAAATGTCCTTGGAAAGGCTTTTTATGACAATCTCTAATTTGGCAGAGAATATTTCCAAATGCATGAAAATCATTTTAAGAGCCTTAGTGAAGAACAGAGTAGTTACAATATATTAGCAACTTCTGTGGCATAAACATTTTAAAAAGCATCGGCAAAGTATTAAATATAAAAGCAATATGTATATACCCCTCCATTCTCAGAAAAGCATCATGATTTGTAGTGTATTAAGTCAGATTTATTGACTGGGGAATTAAGGCATAACCAGCAGACAATAGTCTCTATTGTCTCAGCTCCACATAATTCGCTGGGAACAACCCGTATCGGCCTTTGCAGACACCCCTCCACCAGCCATCATCTATCATCTCTATGTTTGTGATGATGTCATCTGGATCAAAGGAGATCTCGTCATCACCCGCTGCAGAGAGAGCAGAAGAAGCTCAGTGTTCACACAGGACCGGTCCCACTATACTCTCATTTATAGCCCACTAAAGATGCCACGAACACCCAACACCTTCCTGCCTCCCACCAGGGCTGTGAAACAGGGCACTGGACAAAGACAAGCAGCACAGACAGCTGCTTTCTCATCCTCAGCGCTGACACCATAGTTGGCTCCCACCCGCTGTATTTTGGGTACGCTTCTAGCTCAGAGCAGCAATCACTACAGAACACTGGGAAAACCACTCTTTCTTGAGCTCTGCCCAGATTTAATCAGAGGAAATCTTAACTACTCACACCAAGGGTATAATATGAGTGTTAACACTTAGTTAAAACGATTTTAATCTCCAGCTGGAGAGCTGGGCAGTAAGAAACAGGATGATGTTTAACAAAAGCAAGTGTAGTCTTGCACCTAGGGAGGAATAATTGCAACCACCAGTACAGGCTGGGGGATGACATGCTGGAGAAAAGCTCTGCAGAGAGGGACCTGGGCGTCCTGGTGGATGACAGGTTGGCCATGAGCCAGCAGTGTACCCTCGTGGCCAAAAGGGCCAATGGCATTCTGGGGTGCATAAAAAAGAGCGTTGCCAGCAGGTCAAGGGAGGTGATCCTCCCCCTCTACTCTGCCCTGGTAAGGCCTCATCTGGAGTACTGTGTCCAGTTCTGGGCTCCCTAGTATAAAAAAGACAGGGATCTCTTGGGAAGAGTCCAGCAGAGGGCCACAAAGATGGTGAAGGGCCTGGAGCATCTCCCCTATGAGGAACGACTAAGTGAACTGGGTCTGTTTAGCCTTGAGAAAAGAAGGCTGAGAGGGGATTTGATCCAGGTTTATAAATACCTGAGGTGTGGGGGCCATAGTGGTGAGGCCGGACTCTTTTCAGTAGTGCATGGGGACAGGACAAGGGGAAATGGGATGAAGCTAGGGAATAGGAAGTTCCACACGAATGTGCGCAAGAACTTCTTTACGGTGAGGGTGACGGAGCACTGGAACAGGCTGTCCAGGGGGGTTGTGGAGTCTCCTTCTCTGGAGATATTCAAGACCCGCCTGGACGCCTACCTGTGCGACCTGCTGTAGGGAACCTGCTTTGGCGGGGGGGTTGGACTCGATGATCTCTGGAGGTCCCTTCCAACCCCTACAATTCTGTGATTCTGTGATTTTTTTTAGATCTCTGTAATTTCTAGAAGCAGTGGATGGCATTTTTCAGAAATGTCTCAACGTTACTGTTAAATCACTAACGGTCTTCTTTCTTATTAAACATTCTTAATGCTTCATATCTTCACACCTTGGTACAAGAGACTACAAGACGGTAGGAAAAGAAAAAAATCTAGGCTCAGCTTTCAGGAAAAGAAAAAAATCTAGGCTCAGCTTTCAAAAATAAGAGTTTCCACAAGATGAACAAGAGCTTTGCTTACCAGCCTGATAATCATAAAGGGCTATGGCTGTAATTCCAAGTTCATTTTCATATTCATCGTAAGTATTTTCCTCTGAGGGAGAGAGAGAGAAGAAAAATTAAAAGCATAAAGCATACTACCTATCATTCTGAGTTTTTTTCTGTGGTATTCCTCTTGTCATTCTGATTCTAACACCACCACACAGAAAGAAGGGAACAAACCATGCAGGATTTAAACAGTGCCGATGTACCTTCTGAAATGGATTATTTTTTCCTAAACCACATACAATTAAATCCTGACAGGAAGCGTTCTCACCTAGGCATTTAATATAGTATAAAAATAAAAATTATTAGCTTTATAGCACTTAAAAATGTGACAGACCAACAACTGAGCACAGGAGCAGCATGTAAGAGTATTTAATACAAATTGTTACATGTGTATGTTTGGGGGCATGTGTTAAGAAATGATGTGTTCAGAATTTCCAGAGCAAATATAATTTTAGTAACCAGAAGAGGTGAAAAGAAACAGGAATTCAAAAGAATTGTATCCTTTTAGTGCCATTAGCTTATTAGTTTTATCTTCATCTCCTAGCTAACTGGTGCTTGTTGGTGGGGAATCTTCAAAGCCTCAACAGACAATGACTCCAGAAAACGAGGGCTCTGTGATAGTGGCACAACTATCCATCGGGTCACTCCCCAAGGAACTAAGTCTTCATCATCAAAGGTTTCACGTCAGAAATGAATACTTTACCTGCTTGGTAATGCTCTCCTGCCCCCGCCACTTCATAGACTGTCTCTGGTTCATATTCTGCTTCTCGCTGACTCGCTGCTTCTTGGTAGTCTGACTCTGTAGTTTTGTAGCCGGATTCCGGCTCATGTGCTGCCGAGTATGTTGTGCTAGAGTTCTTGTAGGCAGACTCTGCATCATAGGAAACTGCATCCTGCAAAAAACAATTGGTGAGGTTGATCAGGATTTTGTTAAGAGGTTCCTAAGCTTTGGATCAAAAACTAGGAGGGATGGTAACTAACCTGGTAGACTGGGCTTGAGGGTGTCTTCGGTTCAGCTGGCTGTGTAGTAGGAGATGGTGGTGGAGTTTGTTTTTTGGCTTTAGCTTGCTCCTTAAACAAAGAGAAAGAAAAGCTTCAGTGCAGCTCAGTCACTGTTTGATGAAAGAACAAGGAGCAATCCTTGAATAACAGAGACAAATGTCATATTCTGAAATAAACTGGAGCAGGGCGCGGAACAGAGCTGGACTGACTGCATCATTAGACCTGCATGGGGTTTAAAATGGCTATAAAAAAAGTCTCAGCGATACTGCAAAGCAGAGGAGGAAAAGAAATGTAGAACCCAAAACTGCACAGAATGTATGGATACATGAATTTAAAAACAGAGTACACAATGTTCTTTGGCACATTTCCACAGGAGCTGCAGGGTTTCTGTGCTCGATACATTCATACTGTTTATTAGCTGATTGGGTCTCATGTACCATTTTAGTGTAAACCTAGGGAACCTGAAGCCCCCATGTTCTAATTATACTACTGATTTATTGTCCTTGATGAGAAATGATCCTACAAACTCTTGCAGGTATGCCAAAAGCCTGCCAAATGGAAGACTGAATAGCTTATGTAAAATTAAATTCCATATACTGACAACGAGGGGGTTCAAATGTTCAGAAGAGCTCCATTAGAAAAACGGTGGAGAATGTGACGGCTGAGAATAAGGAAAAGGTTGAAGTTCTCACTCCAATCTTCAATAGTCAGACCAGTTATCCTCAAGGTATTCAGCCTCCAGTCCTGGAAGCCTAGAGTGAGGTGCAGAATAAGCCTCCCACTGTTAAGGTGGAAACAGTTAGAGACCTACTACTGCACCTGGACTGTTACTAGTCCTTGGGGCCAGATGGGATCCACCTGAGGATGCTGAGAGAGCTGGTAGACAGGACTGCCAAGCTGTGTTCCACCATCTATCAGCAATCCTTGTCAACCTGAGAGGTCCCAGATGACTGGAGTCAAGCCAGTGTGACACCCATCTATAAGAAGGGCCATAAGGAGGACCTGGGGAACTATAGGCTTGTCAGCAGACCTTGGTGCCAGGGACAGTTCTGAATCAGGCCATCTTGAGTGCAATCACACAGCACATATGGGACAACCAGAGGATCAGGCCCAGCCAGCATGGGTTCATGAAAACAGGTTCTGCTTGACCAACCTTATCTTCTATGACCAGGTGACACACCGCGTGGATGAGGGCTGTTGACAAAGTCTACCCAGATTTCAGCAAAGCCTCTGACACTGTCTGATGGGGAGCGGCTGAGGGAACTGGGATTGTTCAGTCTGGAGAAGAGGAGGCTCAGGGGAGACTTTATCACTCTCTACAATGACCTGATAGGTGGTTGTGGTTGTGGTGAGGTGGTGATTGGCCTCTTCTCCCAGGTAACTAGCAATAGGACAAAAGGGAATGGACTCAAGTTGTGCGATGGGACATTCAGGTTGGATATTAGGAAGAACTTCTTCTCAGGAAGAGTGGTGAGGCACGGGAACAAGCTGTGCAGAGAAGTAGTGAAGTCACTGTCCCTGGAGGTGCTTAGGAAAAGGGAAGATGGAGTACTTATGTAGTACTTGCAGATGACAGCAAGCTGGGAGGTAGTGTCGATCTGCCCAAGGGTAGGGAGGCCCTTCAGAGGGATCTAGATAAGCTGGACTGCTGGGCTGAGGTTCAACAAGACCAAGTGCCGGGTCCTGCACTTTGGCCACAATAACCCCATTCAGTGCTATAGGCTTGGGTCTGAGTGGCTGGATGACTGTGAAGAGGAAAGGGACCTGGGGGCACTGGGAGCTGGGATTGTTTAGTCTGGAGAATAGGAGGCTCAGGGGAGACCTCACTGCACCCTACAACCTCCTGAAGGGAGGTTGCGATGAGGAGGGGCTTAGCTTCTTCTCCCAGGCAACAAACAGGACCCGAGGAAATGGCCACAAGTTGTACCAGAGGAGATTTAGATTAGACATAAGGAAAAACTCTTTCTCTCAGAGAGTGGTCAGACACTGGAACGGCTACCCAGGGAGGTGGTGGAGTCGCCACCCCTGGCAGTGTTCAAGAGGCATCTGGATAAGGAGTTAAGAGATATGGTTTAGTAGCTTGTGGGTAGTAATGGTTATGGGAGGATGGTTGGACTAGATGATCTTGTAGGTCCTTTCCAACCTTGTGATTCTATGATTAGGGACATGGTTTAGCGGGCAATACTGCTGGTAGGTGGACGGTTAGACTGGATGATCACGAGGTCTTTTCCATTCGTAATGACTCTATGATTCCAAATATAAACAGTATCACTGTACTCTGCAATACAAAGAGCAGGGATTTGAATCAAGCATTCTGGTACTCCAACATTTCACACCATGCCACTTGTGAATACGAGGGCAAAATGACAATTATCACCGGGAAGCCATTCATTAGAAAGCCCGAATACCACATCCTGAGAAATACAACAAAAACAGAATAGTTGAGGTTGGAAGGGATGTCTAGAGATCAGCTAGTCCAACTTCCCTGCTCAAACAAGGTCCCCTAGAGCACATTACTCAGGACTGCATGTGCTTGCATGACTTAAGAAAAATAATGTTTATACTTCAAGACTGTCAGCTACTTATTTCATTTTGCTTCTCTTTGTCATAGAGGAAAAGAAATCTGCGTATTTAGGGACAAACTTTCTTCTATTTTTTTTTTTTTTTAGAAAAGGACAAAGAATACAAATTATGGGAGACTGCGCACTCCAGGTTAGGTCCATCAAGTCACAACTTCCCAAAGGATTCTCAGGAGAAATCACAGACCAGAGATGAAATGAGAGGACTTCACTGCAAAAAAATCTTCCTTTTCTTTGTTTGTCACAGCTCAGAAAAAATACATCAAACAAAGAAAGGAAAATGTGTCCTGAGAACAGAGCCAGCTTTGAAGTTCAATTCAAAGCTTATGCTGAGCTTTCTGGAAAGAACCTGTCCTAATGCCCTTCTCTTTAACTTATGCACTACAGATGAAAAAGTACAAGCGAAATGTTTATTAGAGCACAAATCTAAGTTTGGGGAGGAACTAACCAGTATAAAAATCCATTAACAATATTGAAAATTGAATAATGAATAATTATCGAATCATTTCTCCTATGAAATGGGTCTCTGCAATCCAAATTACTGCTTAATATTGCCACAGTATAATTGCTAGAAGGCATTTAAATTGCATGGTCCCCTCAGGCTACCTTAGAGCAGTTTCTTCCACAAGGAAATACCATATGTGAAACAATATCTACCATGTTTCTCTAAGGTAGGAGAGGCTAAATCATGAGGCATTTGACTCATTACAGCAGTTAAAGAACAGCACCCTGAACACCACTTGCATATGTGACATATGTGAAAAGCAAAGAAGAAAAAGGATTACCAGTAAACCGGATTCTTGAAGGAATGCAGTCCATATGTACATTCCCATTGTGGGAGGGTGTATGCCCACGTACTTTCTTAAAGTGAGAGAACTTTCTGTATGAACAAGGAAGTTCCCCTAAAGAAAGAGCTTGCTTAAGTCAAAGGACCTCTGTCCCTTCACAGCACTTGTGGATGGTGCACTTGCATCCCTCCCCTTTCCATGCTCCGCTTGGGCATGAGGGGCAGCACAGCCAGGGCCATTTCAGCTTCCCCTTAACCTCATCCTCCTTCCCTCAGAGCCTATAGAATCACACAATTAACCAGGGAGATGCTCAGTCTGGAAGAGCATTACTCATCTGGTTACGGCAAAATTTAAATACCACCAGCTTTGGAAAAAACTTCAAATGCATCCAGGCAATAGGGTATCTCCTGTAGCACAAAACAAATCAACCATTATGGCTGGAATTTTACCCATACGTACAGCAAAAATAACAGCAAAGACAGAAAGCCATTTTGAGAAAGGGAAAGAAAAAAAAAAAGACAATAGCCCACTGACTCATAAGAACAGGTGTTACTGCATCAACTCTTCTGCAGAACTGTTCCCACAGCAGGAAGAAACTTCAATGAAAAAGCTGAAATAAGAAACAAAAGCCCAGCAAGAGAGCTAATGGAAAGGTTGAACTTCTCACACACTTTCCAGACTACGAACAGATACAATGAAAGGGGAGATACACCAGTGAGAATACTGAGCAGAAAGCTTGGCCTTTTGGCATATGAACAACCAGTCATCTCCTCCACACTGGTTAGAAAAAATGGCTCCAACTAGGTTGGAACAGGAGGACTCTAATGGCGTGTCATTTGGCACTGATAGCTTGAAGAGGATTATTTCAAGATTGAGATGAGCAAGACAGAAATTGTTACACAGGTCAGGCTGAGAGAACTCTAGAAGTCCTGAAAGACAAAGGCAGCTCAATAGCAAAACATACAGGTGGCGTTGAGAAAATGAAAGCCAACAGGATGTTGTCCTGCCTTACTCTAACCAAAACACCTGCAACAGAAGTGTCTCCAGAAATGCTCCATTTGGGCACTTTCAGCACTGTACTTGAGAGTAAGCTTCCACACAAACCTCCTCTCAAAAAGAAACATCGATACTTTCTATGCCAGCTGCGCAACCTTTCAAAAATACACACAGTCACCAGATGGATTTCTCACTTCTTGATGAAGACTGCAACAAAATCTATCAGAGTTCAAGGACTGGCACATGAACTTCAGAGTCTCCCCATAGCTACTATTTAGTGCAACCTCCACCTTGAAGGAACAGAGAATCTCTCCTAAACCATATTATGTCATCACCTCATAAGAAAAGAAGTTCTGATCTCCAGAGCAAGCACTAGGATGTAGCTGCTCTCCTCCTCCTGAACGTGCAGCCCCGGTGCAATGGAATTACATAGCATTTCCCAAACCTAGGGGAATATACCGATTTCCCTACTTATCAAGCCAGAGGGAACATGAAGGGCATACCACTACAGATGTGGTTGCCACCATACGTGAAGGACCTCCTTGTGCCTTAAGGAACGATAACCTGCTTGTTGCAAAGGTGCAGAGCAAAATTATGCATAAAGCACAAAAAAGGATCAGTATAAAGTAACACAGAATTGTCACGTGCCCTAAAAGAGCACCACATTCTTTAGGCTATTGAGTAAGAGGTGAAGCATTGCGTTAAGAATAAAAAGTCTCCTGAGACCCTGGTAAGAGAGCTCCTTCCATTTCACAGTAGGCAACTGCTCTGAGATAATGAGCGAAGTATTTGACTTTATACCCAGGTGTTCAAGGATGGGCTGCGCTACCTACAAGGACTTAAATGTAGAATCCCCTAGAAACAATGAAATGAAAGTAAGGAAATAACAGTCCTCACTTATGAGTGTTGTCTAACAACTTCCTTTCGTATCTTGGAGACGACCTACAAAGCTTCAAACAGGCTAACTGAAAAGACCTAAAGGTACCAGTCACCTTTGTCTGAGAATAAAGCAAAAGTAGTGATGATGGAATGCAGTTATTGCCAGGTGATAAGATACACCTTAGAGAGAACAATGAGGGAGTAGGATAAATTCCAAGAAAGCCCATTCTCCTAGGAACTGATATTTCTTAGCAGTCCTCAGCACTAACTGGGAGCAAGGGCTCTCCAAAGTGACTCCATGGATACAGATTAGCCTTATTAACAGTGAAACACTTGCAACATCCATCACCTTGCTTCACGGTTCTTCTTCATCAGAAGAACCATAAAATATCTACCACATTAAATCCTGCAAGGAAAACAATGTCGCTGCAAGTCGTGAACTGTAACACTGCCCAGATCCAATGTGCTAGAGGAAGAAGGTAAGTGAAAAGAAAAGCAAGATCTCTTGGAGAAGAAAGAAGCTGCTCTTTCACGAACAACTTATACCCCTCAAGGCTGCCTCCAGGCTGTTTCCAACAAGAGCTGACACCAGAGTTGACAGACTAAAGCCCTCTGACTGCAATTGTTGTGCTGATGGCATGGACAAAGACTCAAGAGGATAAGGAGTGAAAAATCACATTGCTGGGGGGAAAAAAAAACAGATGCTAGATCTAGACACTGGCGATGCATAAGCTTAAATACACTGGAGCATGCTGGGAACATTCGACAGTAGTTCAGGAGCACTGACAGCCTGGCAATGGCTAGAGGAGCTGTGGGGCTACCAGCTCAACAGCTACAGCAGAAGACAGTGGCGATGTACTGATAGCACTTTGCAATCATTTCAGTGAGCATAATGAGAACACTGAGGCATTCAACGTTTCTCATCTGAAGAGCTTCCTTAACAACTGCTCAGACTGACACATCTCAGCTTCACTGCTCTGAGGAGAACTGAGAGACTCTCCTCAAGGAAAATGTTCAACCTCTCTTTTGCACGGCTGAGTGCTGGAGACTGGTGCCAATGCTGAGAATGACACAGAGCAGTCTGAGCTGCCTAATGCTCAAAGAGGTGCCCCAGAGCAGGCTTGCTGATCTTATCAAAAGAAAGGACTGACTTCTCAACTTCAGATCTTTCTTTTGTCTCCTCTCAGCTTTAAGAAATTGGCAGATGCTGTGTTGATGGTGTTACATGTTTTTCCCAAGGACAGTAAAGAAACCAAAACAGTGCTGTGGGAAGGTATTTAAATTTCACAGCACACAGAGATGAAGGGCAGCATTACAAGAAATCACTGATACACAAAGATAAATTCCCACTCATTTTCTGATAAACATATGCAGTGAATACATGCTTGCACTGTGCATCTTGAAGCCATAAAGCAAAAGAGGTCATAAGCAAAAAGAAAAAGAGGAGGAAAAAAAAGCAGCAACTGCTTTGATTGGAGAAACCAGATCCATCCTATAAAGCTAGAATTTGCCCAATTTCAAGCAGAAGTCAAAAGGGAGTTAGCAGCTTTTCAAAGTCAAGCAATACACAAAATACACAAGTCACGCTGTTTCAGCACAGGAAAACTACAAAGCTAGTTCAGAAGCATTACTGTTCTGCATACCTGTGAATAGCAGAGCTGAGAAGCCAATCATCAAATCAGGCAAGGTTAAAGAGATATTTTATTTGGTCCTATTAATTTTCTGCTATTGTGTAGTCACGTAACTGCTTTGCTGGCATAGGGGATAAAGTGGCTCAGTAGTGCTGATAAACAGATAAACTATGCTGCTTTAGGCTAGTTTAATTGATGTGAAGTACACACAGGTTTTATTGCAGTTGCATTTTTCTTAGTCTAGGAATATCTGAGCTACATCATACATAACAGTTTTCCATACGTATAAAACAAATTATTTACACCAAGGTTAAAGTGGTGATGAATCAGACCATGCCGGTGCATTGGGACAAACAACACATGCTGGCATCCTGTAACAGCTTCCTGCTCAGGGAAGTAGCTACCACGTGTGAAAAAGCAGTCACTGGGCACTGTTGCATTTGTTATTAAACAGAGGACTGAAAAGATTTGAGAAAACAGCTGACAGTCAGTCCTGGATTTCATGTGTCACACTGAGGATGTTGAGCCAATTTCATATGCAAGAGAATTTATTACTGAAGTCTGTGGTAGACGGCATCCATTGACTCTTAACAAAAGTTACTTTTGAGGAAAAATTTAAAAACAAAAGAGGGGAGGGAGAGAATGAGAATTGGGAGAAGTGGGCGGAACTCTCCAACAGTCAGCTGAGAAGAGCAGTGATGAGGATCTCAAAGAACAGTTTACTCTGCAGTGTTTTCTCAACATGAAAAGTGGCAACACTGAAGATGATGAGGATGACAGTTTTTGCTGTGCACCTCCCTGAGTTGTACATACTTTTCATCAAAATCTGTTCAATCTCTCTGCTAGTCATTCCTGCTTGTGACATTACTAGCTCTAGCTGGAGCATGCTAGTCAAGCATCAGTGCTGCCTACAAGTTGCCTGTTAAGTCTCAGTGCAGGAGAATGGCTAGGTAGCATTCACCCAGTGTTTAAAAGACCACTATTTTTTTTGTGCACTGTCCTTAGTCTCCTATTTCTACGAAGCAAGAAGTGAAGGAGAAAAGAGGGACTATTCTAATGCGACTAGCAACTGCTTCCCAGTTCATGCCATGACAGTAAGTATGTATACTTTTAAGTATGAGGTCATGAAATCAGAATAACAGCACGTATCCAAGAGGAAAACTGCCACGGTGGCTCTGGACAAACACTGCTAACGCAGCTTGCATGAAAGGTTAGAGCTGCAAATAGCCAGCCCTCAGTATTACTGACGCTAAGGCACTTCTGGCATCACGAAATGTAGCAAATGAACTAGACACAAAGGACTAGTCCTTCCACCTAGCAGCAGAATTTCAGTAAACATGCAAATTCCATAAAGCAGATAAGACGTACCTTCTGACTAAACATCCCCTGGAATTATTTTGCATATGATTTACATGCAAACCACTAACCCTTTAAGCACGTTGATGCCAAAAGTCATTTTCTGAATTCCCAAACCAAGATTTATTTAACCTCTGGAACATTATCTCTCCTCACCTCATGAGTGTGGAACACCAGTGGGCGAGAATCACCTTCATCTTTGACAATACTGATTCCAAAGAAACAGCATCACTGTCATCATACTACCAACAGTTAGGTGACCACGTGTCTCTCCCTTACAAACTCCTTCAAGCCCAGTGGAATCTGGTCCTGCTGAAAGGCAGAAGTATGGCAAGGCTAGACTACAGAGATTAGCATCCAAGACTAGCATACTTCTTTTGGACTGGGCTAGATACAAAAATGACACACTATTAGGTATTACTCCATCACCACATTTGATGTCTGATATGCATAGTGCATGTTAATAGATGACAGGTTTTGCAAACAGGTAAAGCACAGGCAGAAACACACACCAACCTTTAAAGCCTAGCTGTAACAAGGGAAAATAAATTTTCTTAAAAGATGTTTTTCTCCCAACTTTACACTAAAACACACTAGACATGCTACTCAAACAGGATTTGAGTCCTACTGACCTCCAGTTTCCTTCGAGCCTCTTCCTGTTCTTGTTTCTCCCTCGCCATTCTTTGTGCTCTCTCAGCTTCCGCCTTCCTTCGGTCTTCCTGTTCTTTCTCCTTGGCGAGGTTTTCAAAGTTAGCTCTAATGCTACTTGTTTTATTAGCAACTGTAACATTAAAAATAAAATAAGTCACTGATTAAAGTTCTCTGTAACAGTAGCATAGAATGAATTTATGGTAACATTTCTGTGAGGATTAACTATGTTTCTGCAGCTTCTTCTCTTTGAGCTCATGGCTAATTTGGGAAAGTCATCCTATCTCTCTCCTCCTCTCCTTTCCTTCCAAACCCAAACCTCTTGTGCAACACATCTGTTTAAAAATCTCTGCAACACTTTTCCTTCCCTTCCTTTATGGTACAGTCTCTTTCACCCTGCTTCCCTACTCAGTCTTCTCTCCACTCTGATGCTCAGTATTTTCTCTTCAACTATATCAACCCTCAAAGATAAAACAAAATGTTAACTTCTGACAGGAGAAGACAGACACTAGCTGAAGTCGCCAGAGATCTGCAAATACAGCAGTTCCCTCCTTACTCATCACAATTACATCAATAGGAACAGCCCAGACTTCTGAAGATTATCACCTTCAGAAAAAGGATATGGGTACTGTGTCTTACCAGCTTCTACTGGCTTAGTTTTCTGATATGTTGAGGTTGGTTTCTCAATATCTTCGAAAGTTGCTGCATTCTATTGTTAAAGAGGAAAAAAGTAAGTTTAAAAAGGTACAAATTCACAAAGACATTTCAGACAGCTTCAACCTCTTCTTATTCTTTCATTAAAATTTTGCTATTCCTTCATTTTCATGCTTCAGCTTTCCATACTTCATATTTCATACAATTATTTATGTATACGTATATACACACACACTACACATACGTACACATATACATATGTGCATAAACTAGGGTCAAACTCACTTGCTTCTTAAGGAATTAGCAAAGCACAGACAAACTCCAACGACAGACTGAAAAAGCATCTAGAAACAAAGAGCTCAACAACACAGATTTAACTATACTATTTTTCATCCCTACAGGCTATTTAAGTCATTGCTATTTTAAATAACTTACCTTATCCATCCGATCTCTCTGTACACCATACTTCCCACCAAATCCTTTTGAATAATCTAAAAAGCAGGAGAAAAGGGTCAGTGTGGGGAGTTTTCCCATCCATCTTTCTGCCAAATGCAAATAGCCATTTCAAATGCAAATAGCCATTTCAGCAGCATGCAAAGACAAAGTGACAGCCGCCAAAGAAAATGCAACTTGTTTTCCGATGCAGAAAGGATACATAACCACAAGAGCCTTCAGGTACACCAGCAGATGAGAGACTGCGGGCCACATGCATTCTTTGAGTAAACATGAAGCTGAGGACCGATAAGGTATCAAGCAAGGAGTAAGGGATGAGCCCTTCTAATGCATCACTTCTGTAACACAGCCTTTCACAGCACCAACTTTTAGCCCTCTGCAGTGATCATATAACCTAAGTCATTTCTGCTTTGCTCTAAGAGTGACATCCAGCCTTTGCAGACCACAGAGGTAGCTTTTTTTTAATTCCTTAACTTCTTAAATTCTACACACAGCAGGAAAATTTAACAAATCTCATATGTTTGGAAGTTTTGGTTATGATATCCAACTGATGACCATTCGTGTTACTGGTAATAGCTCCTGCTATCCCTATGGAGAGGGGCAGTTCCACGAGGCAGCACAACTGTGACAACTTGCCACTGAAGAACACGGTGGCCTTGCTGCTCTGCGCCACCCACAAGCTGCACACTCTTACCCTCACCCAATGCTGACTCCAGCACTTGTTCCACTCCAGAATTGGCTAATTCACTAGCAGCATAAAAAGAAAGAAGTACTAACAAGAGTAGCTTTGCACTGTTTCTAGTGAATTGTACTCGGAGAAACGTCCAACAAGCACTAGAGCCAGTGCAGCAGAAGAAGCAAGAGTGTGTGGCTGAGAAACCACCTCTTTCTGGTGGCAACGAGCCGTCGAACTGTCTCTAGGAACATGCACCAGACTCCGCAGACGGACAGGCTTTCCTATACATCCCTAAAATAAAATTACAACTACTGCTCTTCCTGTCAGCCCCAAAATTGCTGGGGACTCCTAACCAGCTATTTTAGCGTAGTACTTGGGGTCCGCTAACAGCACACTGGACAAAGTTTGAATTTGTGTCACTACAGCACAGGAAAATATTGATTATCAGAATGAACAACCTCATTCTCTTCAGCTTTGTATGTATTTTCAGCCAGAATAAATATACTACACTTACATTTTCCTGATCCAGACTTCTCACTTTAAGATAACGGAAAACCAGGAATTCATGGTTTGTACCCCAACTATTTCACAATGAATAAAGAGAGCATTATAACAGTATTTGCTCACCCAAGAACCACAAACATCCCCTACTTCTTGTTTTAAAGACTACAATCACACAATCTTGCTAAAATCCATTGCTCATTAAGGGTTACATGCATGGTCCCTATCTGAATATTTTTCTACCTATTTATCCAAGCAAAATTTCACATTTAGGCTTTAGAACTGGTAAGCACATCGTTAACACCATACTAATTATTACGTTGTTACTATCACACTGTATGTATAGTCATTAACTAAATGCATAATGTTTTAGAGCTGTTAACTAAACATTGGATATCCGTTCCTGAATACAGGCTTGTGTTGTGTAACATTTTAAGAATAAAATGGAAGAACATTGCTAGATCATGTAGGAACAGAAGCGCAAGAAAGTGCCTGCACATTACTAGCATCGATCTACAAAGAGAACTATTGAAGACTGTGCGAGAAGTGGCTGCACTATTGAGAAAGTAACAAGTGAAAACGGTGCCTTGTTGAGATTCATGCTTGGCTAGTTTCTCCTTGTAATCAAACCCCACAGCAGATGGGTCCTGCCTTTCTGTCTGTACACCAAATTTCCCTCCGAAACCACTCTTATAGTCTGAAAAAGCCACATGGTAATACATTAAAATGAAAGGACGAAAATAAGAAAGTTTAATCAGAGACACTCAAAGATCATTTTTTGCAATATCTCTCAATTACCAATAATTTCGAATGGTTAAAAAATGGTTAAAAAATTCTCAATACGCTTTTGTACAAGTAAATTCAGAAGTTTCCACTTGAGACTAGGAAGAGATCAACGCAATTTATCACACTGGAACACAATTCTGCAGTCACAGAAAAATAGCAATTCTAAACATTTTTCATACATACTGCATAATGCACTTGCATTTGATCAACATTCTGAACACAGACACACACAGTATATTTACCACAACAAAACAAGATACAAGAGGATTAGCAGTTAAGGATGAAATGAGCTTCCTTCATCACCATGGTTAACACCTGAACGCTACACATCTGACAGTTTAAAGATGTGCTTAAATAGTGTCTACAGACACTAGCCATCAGATATCCCTGCGCAGCATTGTTTAAAGCAAGGAGCAATATTCCTGCTGTTACAGCAGCTGGAGGAAATTCTCACCTAAGAGCTATAACCATTTTCTACCGCTGCCTTAAAACAGCCATGTTAATGAATGATATAAAACGAGGGCAGAAAGCCAGGGATTCTTCAGGTAATAATCCTCTAGCAACAAATCTAGAGCACCCAACAGAATAATATTTTGAGGATTGCTTTTAATTTAAGAAATTTTAGCTTAATTAATGTAATTTCCTTAAGTTAAAGACTACAGATAGACAGGGAAGCAATGGTTGTTCTGGAACTTTTTGTCTGGGTACCAACCTTTCGTGAGAATAGATACCTCACAGACAATGAGATAGGACAGTATTAGATATTAGATTTCTTCTGCATGGAAATTGGGGTGTGCAGAACCCAAACCAAAAAGGCAGAATATTTGTGAAAGCCCTCATGGAAAGTACAGGGAAATTGTGAATTTGTGGCTTGAACAAATTAACTGATAAAGTAAAAAAAAATAATCCAGGCTACCTGCAGACTTGTAACGCTTCTCCAGCGAGAACTTAACTAAGTCCGAATTTTCAGGGACTCAGAAGCAGATGCGTTTAACCTGCTTTGCAGACACCAGTACAACCAATACACAGCAACAGTTCAAACACAGAAAAAGGAGATTTGTGTTAGCACTGTAAGACTGTAGCTAAAGACACCAGGGGAAGAGGGTTCACACAGGGAAAAGTGGATATCAGGGAAGATGAAAAGAGCGGCTAAGACTCTTGAACTGATATACCTTTCTGGGACTCATGCAGCTGCACTTTCTCCTGGTGATCCCAGCCAAGCGCACATTTGTCTTGTCTGTCTGTCTGCACACCAAACTTGCCTCCAAACCCCTTCACATAATCTGTATGCGTGAAGTTTCAGAAAACATTAATACAGCTTATGATTGCAAGCAGTAGTTAGAAAAAAATGGCAGATATGTTACTGGGTAAGTTGCCCTATTGCTAATGATGCTTTCATTATTTTCCCCCTAATAAAGCAAACAACACCCATCTGGTAACTCTAGGACCACAGTGCAAGGAGGCACCAAAACTCCACTGTAGATTACAGCGTACAGACTCAATAATGTTCAGAAACTTAAAGAATTTGCTGTACTTTCTATCTAAAGCCATAAAATACACACATATATATGCATAATGCAGATATATAAATAATGAAGGATTTGACACTGCCTCTGAAGACCATGGATCTGTACAGTTACACACTTATTTCAATAACACCCATGTGGATATAAGATCCTTTGGAAATCAGATTGTGAAACTCAGGGACAGTTTCCAATGCCTTCTTCTACACCTAAAGGAAACAGAAATCTACATACACAAAAGGCAAACACATATTTACCACCAACAACAAAAATCATGTCCTACTAGATTGGAAAGGCTGATTGTTTTGAATCAGTATTTTTAAATAAGATAATAAAAACCTTTCTGTGATTCATGTTTTTCCGTTTTGCCTTGATATTCAAAGCCAACAGCACTTTTGTCCACTTTGTCCTTGTCAACACCATATTTACCACCAAAGCCCTTGGAATAATCTAGAGATAAGAGTGAAGAGTTTTGTTTGTAAGCGTTCAACAACAAAATGTTACCTTGAAAAATTGTGACAATCAGATGAGCTAACATTAAATTACACATTAAAAGAAGTACTGATATCCCCTGTTAATTTTGATTCAGGACGCTGAAGTCATAAATTCTTCAGAATACACTCTCTCAGATGGAAAATAAAGTGTCAAGTGTACTTCAACTATAAGGTGATAGCAGCAGTTCTGTTACTAGACTCCTTGACAAAATTCTTAAGACACTTATAGGAAAAGTGAACTTCAAGAATCAATCAGCAACAGCTGCCTGCTTTTACACAAACACTGACTACTTCTTCTCAGTATTTCTAGAGTGCAAATATTTCTTTCAGATAAACAAAAAACGGATGGCAAAAATGTCAATTTTTCAATAAAATACTTGATTTTTGGATGAAATATGCCTAGAAATGTGATTAGCAACCCAGTGTTAATTCCAAACACTGCTGACTCTGATAAAGGTTTCATTACACCAATAGCTGATACTTTTAGAAACACCCTGCTGTGGTTAAACTTCGCACAGTCTCAGTATTTTAACCCATAGCTTTCCAAGTTGCAAAAAGCTGTTGACAAACCTATGTGCCCTGCCTCCAACGTAATGTCAGAAGGATCATCACTTAAGACGAGTTAGAAACTGTTTTGAGCTTCTTTATGAGACACCAAAGTTTTCAGCAACATAAATTGTATAAAGTGTTGATTTTCAGCGGGCTATGAGTACAACAGATGGAGGAAAAAAAATTTACAACACTGCCTGCCATGAATGCCTACCATGTCAGAACGTGAATCCATGCTCACCTTTTTGTGACTCATGCTTCTCAGTTTTACCCTGGTAATCAAATCCCACTGCACTCTTGTCCACCCTGTCAGCTTGCACTCCATATTTTCCACCAAAACCACTTGAGTAGTCTGCATTGAGAGGAAAGAAGAAAAATGAAACGAAGAAGCATCCAATACAAGCATATTCTAGAAATTAATGGGGGCAGGGAAAAAAAAAAAAAAGCCTGTTTTTTCAGCACTCAAATATTACTCTTTGGTACAGGAAA
Source organism: Alectoris magna (assembly GCA_030625065.1). Taxonomy (NCBI): domain Eukaryota; kingdom Metazoa; phylum Chordata; class Aves; order Galliformes; family Phasianidae; genus Alectoris; species Alectoris magna. The sequence goes on from CM060565.1 coordinate 42,677,761, forward strand.
TTAAGTTTAAAACTAAGCACAGAAAATAAAGAAAGCAGCAGCCCTGTAGTTTACAAAACTTCCTCTTAAACCAGAGTTCAATACAGTGAAGAACAATTGGTGCTTTAAAATGTTCCAGAACCTTGCTTGTACAAGAAAAGTAAGCCCCACAATGATGCACTATTTTCTTTAATTAAAACCTCACAAACTCATGAAATTGCCTTAAAACTCATTTTTTCATCTTCTCCTCCTCCCAAATCTCTCAATATTTGATTGACAATGATATATCGAGGTCTCACTAAACAAGGTCCTTCACAAACAAGAGAAGAATGAACATCTATTCAAATCACTTTAAAAACATGTATTACAGAGACAATCGCCTCAGCACTTTACCTTTTTGGGAGGCATGTTTCTCAGTTTTCCCCTGGTATTCAAACCCAACAGCTGACTGGAAGAGAAATAAAAATGCACACCAACAAAGTGTTAGACATTTCTAGAAAAACTGCTTGCACTCCAGTGGATAAACAGCATGGAAAGTTCCTATGTCTTTCCATACTGTTCTGACCTTTTGGATTGGGTACATAAATACCCACTTAAAACATACAGGCCATATTCATTTACACTAAAATCAATACATGCTTTTGTTTTTGTCATTCACTGCCAAAATAAAAATTTCCTAGCCAAATACTGTTGTCTTGCCAGATTCAGCAATTTAGTACAACAGGAGTTCCATACAATAGAAAAGTGGCATTTCTACACAAGGGCTGTTATGCACTCTTGGCATGACATACCAGTGATCTTGCACGGTAGTTCACATTGCAATGCAAGACAAAGCTTCCCCAAGGCCTTCCATCTCCAGCAGTCACATTGATTTCACCCTCACCAAAAGAGTACAGACCAGCCAAAAGCCAGTCATATATTAACATCTCTTTTCAACTGCACTTCCATGCTACTTCCTATGCTTTTGTTTTGCTTTAAACAGAAATTTACCTCCCTAACAGTCCATGATAGCTTACTGCTAAACTTCAAACACAACAGGGAGAACAGACACTGCAGTTTTCCAGCTGTACATACAGACTGATATACTCAGCTACTGTGAGCAGCTGTAGTACCAGAAGAAATTGCTTACCTGGTCAACTCTGTCAGTTTGTACTCCAAACTTGCCTCCAAATCCTTTCACAGAATCCACTTGGGAGCAATGCTTAGAAAGCTTTGACTGGTACTCGTGTCCAACAGCTGACTAAAAGAAAGTGGAAAGTTCAGAAACAGGCAGCAGTTCTGTACAGTTCTGTATGAAGGAGAAAACGTGGCACCAGGCGATCTGAGGTAACAAACATGCACCTCTCCCTGCTGAAATCACTGTCCTTGTAAATCACCAGTCACTGAGGAGCCTTTAGGAGACTGTCACCATGCTACCTACACAGCACAATCAAGGGAAGTTCCAAGAGTTTGACAGCAATGACTATTACATGGACGCTGTTTTACACTCTACATTTTTACCTCAAACCACAGACATGAAAAAAAAGAGATACAGGCAAAATCTTGATGGTGTCATCCAAAATTTAAATTAAGCATTAGTTGCAGATAAAACACCAATGTTCCAACCCCACCACCTCCATCTGTGGCTGGAATACAAGCTGAATGCAGCAACTGCAGGAGCAGTCGTGTTATGCTGCCACTGCTTCAGGTAGGGCACGAGGATATGTAATTACACACCTGAAAGTGCATCCCACCCCACCCCCCCTGCTCACAGATAACACTTTCTAGTGTTACCTTAACCTAGAGCTTGGGTGCTCTCCTAGCTCCTGGGATCAGTGCTGGAGCCATGCACCTTGGGGGTGCTACATCCCATAGGAAGGTGCTCTCTTCCATGTCCAGTGCCAAAGCTGAGCACCAGCCAGAGCAACCTGCAATTTGCCACTTAAATCTGACACCTGAGGCTGCTGCTCACATGTGTACAACCACCGTGTCTAAAATCCATACGTAACTTGAGGGGGGAGGGAGGGAGAGAGAGAATTTTACACTGTTTGACAAATTGAGATAGGTTGAAAAAGGTTAACAACATTTTCTTTACATGACACCAGAAAAGAGAGTTCCTTATAGCATTTCATTAAAAATAAAGCATTGTAACATATCCCTTAAAAAAAAATATATATATATATATATATATACACATATATATAGATAGATATAAAAATAAATTTAGAAAAAAACATTTTTATTCAAAGTCTGTATTTCAGAGTAAATTGCGTTCTTAATTCCCCAGTACAAAACTCTGCTATCTCTTAAATCAGTGATGGAAATCTGGCATATGGAGTTACATAGCTTTTCATTTTAGGACTGTGTCATGGTTTTGTACACCAGCAGAAAGCCTTCCCTCTATGGGAACATCTCAGTGATGAGGTTTTATAACTACAGCTGCAAGTAAGAAAGCTTCCTTTATTAAAAACTAAATTATGAATGCCTCCCACCAATACCATTTATATGGACACAACCATCAAGTTTTTCCTGATGGTTAATTTTGGCCTATGGGAAACAGTACTTCCTTCTGTTGTTTTTTTTTCTTCTTCTCCCATCAGCATGGGAGAAAGATAAACTGCTGACAACAGAGAGCTATGCAGTTGCAGAATAGGCCTCAGGAATGAATCTGGTGATCAGTTCCTTTCCCAGATTCACTGGTTAGGTTAGCCTATTTCAAAGGCAAAGGCCCACTGAGAATTATATAGCAATTTACTCTGAAATATGGCAACCCAGCAAGAATTTAAGGCTGTCCAATTACTAGAAACGCAAAAAGCAAATTAAGTAGGGAAATAAAATCATTCACATTCAGGAAACAGTTTCGTTCTTATTTTAACAAAGTGTGCGAAAGAAACTAGCCAGGATTTGATATGACTATCTAATTATCACACAGCTAATAGAATTACCTTGAAAATTATCACAACTTTTGTTAAGAGTGCAGCTTAGCCATCACGCCCTTACGTAAAACACTGCCATCTGACTGAAGTACAATGATTCTTTAAATACTTGTATTACTTGTCAGTGTTCACACTTAACCACTGTTTAAGAGTGCTACCCTCTAATTTGAAAGAAGCAGCACACCCTTTTCTTCACTCTTTGGCAACCTCAAGATGCATAGAGCAGCTAGCACACAACTGAAATTAAAATATTGCTAGATTTATTCATGCATGAAGAATTTCTTAATTTAGAAATTCACATTTAGAAACTTGAATCTTGACTCCAAGGAAATCCACCCAGGATGTAAGAATGCAGACTTGCTCAAACAACAGGATAAGCATCACTCATACATGTGGATCTACTGCACATCCTAGAACTTTCCCTCATCATTCACAGATTCCTAATTTGCTACCTGAAATAGGTGTTCCCGGTACTTTGTATGCTTCAGTTCACCTTGTTCTGTAGTAGAATCTTGACTAACATAAGAACACAATGTTCTGCCAGACTTGGGTGGTAGTGGTCACATGTGGCCATGTTACAGCACTACAAAGGTGATGCCCTCAAAATGAACCACTTGCTGTTTATAGCTTATACCATGATCTGAGCTTCTATATCAATGATACTGGCGAAGTAGGAACAACAGCCTTTGCCTTCAACCAGCTTAACTCATGTATGTGGCTCTGGCTGTGCTGACCACCGGCAAGGTAAGGCAAGGCTTATATCATCATCCCAGGAGACGATGCAGACTTACTTTATCCATGCGATCTTGTTCAACGCCAAATTTCCCTCCATAGCCATGGGAAGCTTTTGGTCCTGTTTCAAGCTCCTTCTCTTTGATGGTCTGGTGTTCTTGGAATACATTCTCTCTCAGTTGATGAATACTTTAAAGACAGATAATTAAACAGCAAGATTTACGAAGAAAGGTCCAGAAGATAATTTCAAAAAGATGCAAAATAAATAACAAGTAGGTAGTTTAGAGGTCAGACAATTTATAGGTTTGAAGCCCTTCCCATTTTTCAATTCACAGAGCACTTCATATTCAGAATTTATTCCAGTGCAGAACAATGTTTGAAAAGAAGTGTTGGTTTTAAGACTGTCACATAGAAGAGTATTTTGCTATTTGAAAAATCTTTTAATCCATTGCCACGAATTCATACGTGCCTCAAATGCATCTTCTTATGTCCTAATTTAAATTCTTCCCAGCGTTTTTTACTTACATGGCAACTTTTCAGAATAGGGAACATCTCTTACACAGTCCCTATGGTAACAGGACTCTGATTCCAAACAAGCATTTTGGACATAACTATAACACCAAATAAGGATGTGAAGCGACATTCACTTCTTCTTCCTCAGGTGTTCTCTTGCAATGCAGGAACTTAAACTGTGGTAGCACAGACTATGCACAAGAAGGACAAGCCCAGATGGCAATCTGTATTTTAAAGCATTTCCCACCTGAAACTGAAGCGTCCCCAGCACAAGTCAGCCAGCAGGTGTCAGCGCTGCTCTCCACAGAAGGCAGAGCACAGCTGATCCCTAAAGCAAGCCACACTAATGACATTTATTCTCAGCTTTAAAACATGGGGCTGGATACCCAAGAAACAGAAAAGCAAAACAGAATCGAGGACCACAGTCATGTATTTCCTAAATTACAGATATCTTAAAATTGTTCTTGAGTTAAGTCTTAGGCACTTTTCATAACGAGTATGAGATTCAGAAGAGGGATTGTTTGCTCCATGTTCCATTCATCTTTTGAGTCTATCACGTGAGTCCATCTGTTAATTTGCCAGAATTTTTTTCAATTTGGTTGCAGTTTTCTAAACAAAGCCTGAGAACTAAGAGACTAAATCTGCCCTTAAAGCGTCAAATGCAGCTGCTCAGATCACCCAACAGAAATCCCTGGCAGTATTGGCTCTCGCACCCAAAAATAACAAAGAAACTTTCCAGACACAAAGAAGCAGGCAAAACATCACTGCCAGTTAAAAAGCAAGATTTAAGAGTTCTTACATCACAGTTCTGATCTTAATTTCAGATTTCAAGGTGCTGACGTAGATGAAAAACTAGCAATATGGCAAATAATCAGTCTTCTACAGACAGTCTTGTTTTAATTATGAGGAGAACATGAAATGATTAAGAGTTGCCTGGGATTGTGGCTATTAATAGATTTTAAACAGAGCTGCTTTACTTGATGTGCTCTTGATGGCCGGATCCTTTCACAGTTTTAGCCCCCCAGCGCTGCTCTTTCTCACTCACGTCATTCTGCGAAGGACAAACAAAAAGCATTAAAAACCCAAAGATGTTACCAGTTATTCACAGCAAAACCTGCCAGAAGTTGGCAAGATCCAAGAGTCAGAAAACCAACTACTTCTGCTTTTGCTTCTTTACTTCTGCAAGCCCTGTGTATTTCCCACTGCAGAAAGCACTTTCTACTCAAAGAAGCTGCTGCTTCAAATCTCTCTCATGCACAAGTGGCTGATTTAGATCACTTCCATGCAGACTTCCTTGCAGCCTCCAAACAAGACAAGATAGCTTTGTTCATCCCACACAGAAAATCCTAATTCTCTCCTCTTCCAGGAAGATGCTCCTACCAGTTTGTCTTGCTTAGATATACCCAGTCCCCCCACCCCCGCTGCAGAATTTCACCACGTTACGTCACAAGGTTGCAGTGAATCGATGAGATCTGAAAGCCGTACCACAAAGTCGGGATCTGTCTCCCAGTCATCTGCTCCATCATCCTGGCTGACTGCAATGGCGTGGCCTGCGGTAGCCTTCCACATCTGCAACACCACCAGAAGCAGCACCATCACACTCCCATCACACAGAAACTCACTCTACCTTCTGCGCATGCTGACAGAAGCACAACCCAAAATTCCCAGCAAAGGACACAAACATCAGCCATCTCTGCAGTCATTGGCTCTCAGATTGTTTGAACCACCACATCCTTAATTTTTCTACTGGTGCTGCACAAAGATTAGCAGCAATTAAATTTTAAAGAGACCAAGGAAGCCTCTCCTTGCCCAAATTAACACGTGTTTTTTCTTTACTCACTTGTAGCACCCTTCATACCTCTTGCACTGAGGACTTCTGTTCAGGCAGCTCCCCCACTCCGTGTCCCCTCCTGAGGAGTGCTGCTAATTCCAGACTCTGTGCACTTGCTTAGGTCATAGCAACAGCTCTTTTCCATCAGCCATTCATAATGATGAGTATGACATTGTGCTTCACATGCTGCCTCAGATGTGCAAAGGATTACGAGAAATCCATACAACTACAAGAATTTGCATACAATCTAGACACTGGTCCACTTGCCTGCAACAACAGGGTATACAAGTTGCTGCATTTCTCAGATAATCCCCTGTGAAAAGTGCAAAACTCAGTGTCCAGGCTGACTTGCAGGAGGAATAGAGGGCGAGTGCTGGTGTGATGACAATAGGAAGCAAAAGGCAAGCGATAACACCCCAAAACAACAGCCAGAGCACTCTGGGTATCTCTCTTTCTGAAATACTATACCCAGTGGTGTATCAGGTTGGGCACTTTAATTAACACTTCTTAACATGACCAGGGAGCAGAGTATATCAACCTACCTGGTACGAGTGACTGTATTTTACAGAGCTTATTCTAAGAAAGTTATATTTATATATATTTCTAAAGAGCCAACCAAAGACAACATCAAAAAGCTTACAAAAAGCTTTCTGTTCTCCCAGTTTTTTCAGGTTCATGAGTCAGAGAAAGGATTTTTCTTCATTCCTGTGCCACTGGAGTACAGTTCTTGAACATTCCATCACCCTGACTACTTACCTTTACTTTTTTAATTAAGAATAGCCTATAACGATTACTAACGCAGACTATTTCTTTCAAACAAACGTAACTCAGAAGGTAGAATGGAAATTCCCTTTTAAATATGTAACTTACAATTCGCAGTACAGTTTATACTACAACAACAAAAACCCTGCTTGCTCTGCAGTCTAACAGAATGAACCAGCGGGCCAGTTTTACAGAGCACATCAGAAATCAACAACAGTAAACCACAAATTGCTCCGGGAAGGGTGTGAGAGAAGAGCAAAGCACACCCTGACAAAGCAGTGGTATGCTTCCTCTTCCTCTTGTTCAGGCCTCCCACCTCCAAATTCCTATGGCAGCTAAGAATTACCATTAGATGAACTATTTAATATCTAGAAACCTTATAAGACCAAGTATTTATAATGAAAACCTTTAGAATGTTGGATTGTTGTCATTCTCCTCAGCTTCTCCCACTCTTCACGTGATCTTAACTAAAATCAAATTTCTCTCCAAGAAGGAGCTGGAAAGCAGAACCACTCAATGATGGATCTTGACATGAGGCACAAGCTCTCACCCACAGCCCAAAGCAAACACAAGGTCCCCTCCCACCACACCCTGCCACACCACACACACAGTTGGTTCCTTAACATCAGGACCTGAAGCGTCCTGTGCACACGTGCAGGGCTTCTCTTCCTCGCCAGTACAGCTTCTTTCCCCAGGTGCACAGCCCAAGTGCTCGCCTGACTTTTTATCTTTCGTAATTCAGCCGCATACTGTAGCACAAGAGCTAGATCTTCAGGTCAGGATTTCCCTACCTCCTCCTCAGATTCTCACAGACAATAGCTAAGGGAGAGAGGACTTCACACACCCCCTCACCGAGCAGAGCACCACCAGGTTTTGGCCTACACCATGCACAGCAGCTCAAACACCTGGCCCCAGCCCAACCCAGCCCGTTGCACAGCAGGAGCCTCGCCCATGAGCGACCCTAGGGCCAGCTGCGAGTCAGCAGGACCAGGCCCGGTTTCCACATCAGCCCACTGCTCCAGCATCTCTTCCAAGGCAGGATGTGGACGAACATGATCTGTCTGTGAGTCAGCGACTCACATGGGCAAATTACTGAAGGAAAACCAGAATATTACGTTTCCAGCGGACCGAGGCTAGAAATAAGTTCGGAACCCATCGGGCCAGCTCCGTCTTTCGCCCTGCCGTGACCAGTGGGAGCATCTGGGCCCCCCAGCACCCCTCCGAGCAGTGACCATTGGCAGGGCCGCGCCGGCACCGGGGGGAGCAGGGCAGGCAGTTCGCGGGCACCAAGGGGCCGCACAGCCCTGCGGGGCCTTTCAGGGGATGCCCGGACCGGCAGCACCCACCCCGCCCCGCCGGGCCGCACGTCCCAGCGCCGGGCCCGCACCCACCGCTCTCTGGGCAGCCGAGGGCCCTGGGCTCCCCCACCGCAGAGCCCGGCACCCTCCGCCCTCCGCTTACCCTGCTGGCCGCCGGCTGCCGCAGCCCTGGCTCCCGCGGTGCTTCCCGGGCGGACGGCGGCGGCGATTTCCGCTTCTCCCGAGCTCCCACTTCCTCTTCCCGCACGGCGGGGCGGCTCCAGGTGGGAGATGGCCGCCCGCACCGCCCCGCCCCGCGCTGGGAGCCGGGGCGCTTCGTTAAGCTTAGGATCTTCGCAGAGCAGTGCAAATCAAACGAGCGTGGGCTGCGGCTTCGAAAAGGCCCTGTCAGGAATTTTATGATCACGTTCAAAATTCACTTAGTTATAACGCTGCCTCCTGAGGGGCTTCCCTTCTCCCTTCTCGGGGGGGAAGAGGCTCACACGTGATTGTTCACAGGGTCTCTGCATCGTATAGGTGCTGAAAACAAAAATCCAACCCTCGTGTTTTAGGTCTGAAAGCAAGACACCGCCTTCCTGACAGAGTTAACTATTTGCCCATGGTTTATGATCTTTTGAGAAGGGGGAAACAGGAGGAATGACACATCTAGTGGGGGGAAAAAAAAATACACGTATATACTCAGACAACGTGAGATTTTGAAATAATCCAGGCAAACAGAGCTTGCAAAGTTTTGGAGGCAGGAGCGTGACTTACCAGCTCCTCCAGTCACGTGAAGGCAAACAGAGTCTGCTCAGTGTCAACAGGCTCAGTTCTTGTGTGAAACAGAACTTACTCTATATTCAGAAATAAAAACTGGGCTAAACTTGCTGTAGGATACATATAGGAATATCAGTGCAGCACTTTTATCCATTCCTATAAGAATGTCCTATAAGACCAGGTGCTGCTACCTAAGTTAGACTGCGATTGCTGCACTTTGCAAACAACCACCATTAGTAAAATTTAGAATGTCCTTACTTGAGGTTAGCCAGTACACCTAAACCATGACCTTGAAAAATGGAATACATTATCCATTTGAAGGCAAAGTAGTCAAAGTAGTACCTATGTTCAACAAAAGCATCATCCCTCAACTAATTCTCCAAATCTAACACCGTACCTGAAAATTACCTCTGCTTCCTTCCAGACTACTTAGTTCCAACAGATCCCATAGCAGCCCCTGCTTTTTTGAAGGCAAGAACCATTTTAAGGCAGGCCAAAAATCATCAGGACTTCAAGCAGGTGTAGGCCAAGCAAAAAACTCAGCTTTGAATCATCTCCTTTCTGTCATGATAAATTACTGCTGTCCATCAGACACTGCAAAAGCAACCTCTTGTCTCCTAATTCTAAAGTGGTTAGAAAAGATAGAGATGAAGTTAGGCTGCCTTCTAAACATGAAAAAACATTGAACGTTTAAAGTTCTCAGGTAATTAATTAAATCGTCTCTTTATTGCAGGAAAAAAAAAAGTTCTCACATTTTCAAACACGTTTTCATAGCACTTCACAACTGAAGCCTTTAAAGACATCTGGCATTTACAGAAAAAAAAAAAACCACTGAATCAAGATTTAAAGATTATTCCATGTGCCTTTTACACATGCAGTCACAATATCTTCCTCAGTGGGGTGTTATTAAAACAAAGTAGTGTTTTTCTCAACTTCTCTGGGATAGGAATAACTTCGCCATGTAATTCAAAGGAAAGCAACACACAGTTTCGCAATTTTGTGAAAGCTTTTTCTATTTCACTCATTTATTCTAGCTCTCATGTTGATTCCATTGTCCTGTAACAGTCAGGGTTCACAGCCTTAAAGTAATAACCATATTTTTTCATTTTACCAGTCTATTCTGCATTTTCACTTTCGAGAGGCAACAGTACATGACTTTGAACACATCTACCATCACACCAGTTGACCAGAGACACACACGCTATTTTTTCTACCTGCTCAGCTAAACAGTGAGTCAAGATTTCCTTCTGCAGTTTCATCTTAGTTTTTTTTTTTTTCTAGAAAGATAGCTTTTCAGAAGATATAAAAGTCTGCCACTTATCAGGTAGCAACACAGACAGTCATTACCGAACGACATTTACAGCATTGATCACAGTACTTCCATTCCAGGCATTCCACATCCTGCTCTGGATCTAGAGGCCGTGACAAAATATGCTGCGGTTACTCAGCAAGTTTACTTGTATCTTCTCTTTTACACATCATAAGCTGTTTCTTGTATCTTAATTGAAATAAGCAGCCCTATTACAACCCAGGTTCTCATCTGGGGAGTCCAGGGAGCCAATATCACTACTGTCAATCTGATTTTATTAACAAAACAGCTTTATGTAGCAGCACTTCATTTTCATCACGCTGACCAAAATACACTGAAATTATACTAGAGTTTCATCGGAGGGGAGGAAGGCATTGTGGGGTGGAAAAAAAAAGTAAATCATAGTTCTAAGTACTGGAAGTAGGCAGTAATGCAGTTTTCTTCTGAAAACTGTCAAAAAACTCTCAACACAAACTTGAACAATTCCCAAGAGAAAGTGACTTCTAACGTAACATTTTTTCTACTGGAGAAGAGAAAAATCTTCATGTGAAACGAGATCTACAGGGCAGCAAGGAATCATTAAGATGCTTTATTGACAAATATCCACTCACCGCAAAAATTACCTGCCTGCATACAATTAGATTTTAGCTTTTCAATAGTGTTTTATTGGCAGTGGAAAATGCATCAGTACTTTATTGAAAGAAAGCAATAAATAATACTGTGATAAAAATAGTTCAAAAGTAGACTGTACATATTGTTACATAATCTGAAAATACACAAAAGATTAATAGAAAAACAGAACAGTAACAATGAATTTGTTTTACAAGCAAGTTAAAAGTGGAAAACAAAATAAGAAAAAAGACATGCTATATATATATTGTTGCATAATAAATAATGCACCATCTGAACAGAATCTTGCTGGCTTTTTAATATGCCATTTACAAGTGTTGGATACATTTTTCTACTCATACAGTCCAAAATGGCTACAACCATTCAAACTAAAGTCCAGACAACTCTTTAGAACAAGTTTACAAAACACAAAATATGATTTACATAAGAAAAGTAAGGCCTTGATTAGGAGTTGCACTGCTTTATGCTTTAGTTCTCAGCACACTGTACCTTCATTTTCACTAGTCATTTGACGTGAGACTGCAGTGCTTCATGACCGGTCCATTAAAATTAGTTTTACCAGCATCTTTCCACAAGTGTTTTCAGTCAAAAAAGATCTGGCACAAAAGCACTCTCTGTGGCCTGTGGATTACGACCAGGAATTATTATGAAGTCTATCTTCCTCAGTTAAGAAAAACAGTTCTTGGTTTATGGCTTGTTCTCAGTCACTGTGAAGATACGCTATACAAATACAGCAGAGACAGAGTTATGACCGAGTCAATCACTTCTAAAATGCGTTCCACAGTGTTTGAGTTCTTCCGAGCTTTTCAAACAAGTTCTATTTTAAATAAAGACAAATTCCCACTACTTGACAACTCCTCTGTGGAAAGGTACACTTCTGAAAAGAGGAACAATTATGTACCATACCTTCAACAACAACATACGCTTGTCTGAAAAAAAGCTGGACTTGTTTTCAGATCTAGCTAACATTTCCAAACGACAAAATATATACTGCTTGGTGTCATGATACTTTTACAAAGGTATTAAAATTCTTTTCACCTTCGGTTTCATTATTAAAAAACAATGATAATTACAGTAACTGCATAATTTACAAAAACCCTACATTATTTATAGGGACATATACATACAAGCATTACAGTACATTCAGTTGGAAAGACTAAAATTAGATTAAAAATCAGCAATGATTCATTGTAGACTGAATAGAAACAGAAAAAAGTAAGTAACTATATAAATGAAAAGTCACATAAATATAAGAAACATTTAGATTCTAAAATATTTTCTCTATAGTACTCATGAATTTATTTGCTAATTAAAAACTCTGTAATAAAATATCTCAAAGTGTCCATTTAAGAAGTATTAACAGTTTACGGTTTCCAAATGTTCAAAATGCTGCATATCACCGGTAGAAATAGTGTGGGTAAACTGCAAAATAAAGAAATAATTTAATTAGAATGAAATGTTGTTAAAAAAAATTTTGCTAAGTTCCTCACAAACAACTCAGTAGTGTAGCAGTCATGCACCAAATTATTGCCATGCCACGACATACACCATTTCATTGCAAATTATTAATTTCAGTTGCAAAGTAAAGCACATGAGGTCAAGTACTTTTACTTCCTAGATTTTCATTCAAGGTGATCTGGATTATAATCTTCCACACTGTTTCAGAATTTTCTAGAGTGTATATGGGTGAAGACTCTAAACTTTGATGTTTTGAAACTATAAACATTAAGATAACCCCTGAGATTATACATACTGATGGATCCACATAGTCTGAGTTGCTGAGAACTCTTTAGAGCTAAACTTGTATGTGTGAAAAGGTTCAGGATTTGAAGAAAAGGCAGCCACCACACAAGTTGGTAGGGATGTTACTGGTGGAAAGAAAGAAGCTGTACACAGAAGAGACAGAGATGGACAATTTATTGCCCGTAGATATCTGCTAGTGACAGTAAGAATATTTTTTTCATTGGATTTCTTCTGTATCCAACAGTCAAAAATGTTAGTTTCCAAACTTGTTTGTAAAACAAGATTGTTTCACGAGAAAATACAGCATAGCCTGCTGAAGAAAAACCAACCCAAATCCTCAAGTAAGAGGGAACTGAATACGTATTCACTTTTTAGAATACATCCATTTTTTGTTTAGATATCCTCTGTTATCAAGCTGCTTCACTGTCACCACTGTTCCACAGTTACCCGAATTTTGGACTGCAGGTAACTAAATCCAACCAGACAAACTAAACAATCATAACAGTATGGAGCATCTTAGAACTGGAAATCCATGTAGTTACCCCATAAAAATTCAGTATGGAAGTATATTGCAGTATATTTGAACAAGCAAGGGCCAGAAGAATCTGAATCACAATACCACAAACTGAGTTTTCTTTCCACTATATCCCTAATTTAGTTCCCTTCCTCCCCACTTTCACTACTTGTTTCATTTCACCTTTGACTTCAACGCTTTCTACAGTTACTTAGCATGCATAATCCTTTCTGAGGTGGTTTAAAAAAACAACAACAACAACAACTGAGGAATATAGCAGTGTACAAAAGTAAATACTGAAATTCAGTTGTCTTTGTAAGAAATAAGCTTCGCATTTCGAACAATCTACTCCGCAAATCGAAAAGCCTTTAAAATTCATTCTATTAAAACACCTGACACTGCTTTACTATTGCACCTATCAGCTTTACTCACCAGGAGAAGGCTTTAACAGGAGTAGGTCCTTACTGTAGCAGAATCCAATCTTTGTGTTCCTGATACACTGCCTATTTCAAGAAGCATGGGAAAACATGCAGAACACAGCATGCATGTTAGTTTTCAAAAAACATCACAGCAGTGTGATTATAGCTACTACACTCACTCAACTCAAAGGTTACAAGTTAGAAAACCTAAATTTAATGTACAGTTTATATATTAATCACTTCTAGTTTCTGTGACTATCGAAAAGAATCCAAAAAAAAATCCCTGCATGCCAACTGGCACACAAACTGCCAATGGTGTGTGTATATATATATTTTAATACAGTAAGAAGAGAGGTGTTATAATGCTAGAATTTTTTTTTATTTATACACAGTTTTTCATATGAATTCTGGAAGATATTTTGTGCTAGTGAGAATCTTTAATGTAAGCCAACTCACATTTTACGTAGTAAAGGTAGTATCATTAAGGTGTAAAGGTTGCTTTGACCTTTACTCCAATACACTCCTCAGAACTTGAGACAACTCTGACAGACTATGAGGAAACTCACATCCTATCTATTCCAATTAAATACATTTTCAATCTATTTTTACTTGTTTTATAAGAAAAAGAGAATCTTATTCTCATGCTATTAGAAATTCTGACTACTTTTAAACTGACAATATGATTAGTATGACAGGTGAACGATTCTCACTTCCATGTGTTTCTTTTTGTACAGTTTTTTTGCTCCCTCTTTTTCTTTTCCCTTTATATACAGAGAAGGGGGCATCCATCCATAAGTATAAATTGTTCTAATAAACAAGTCCAAAACAGCAGTTACAAATATGCTCAATAGTTAAATGACCGCTGGGCGGGGGTGGGTGGGAAATGCACCTTTTTCTCAAGTTGTAATATTCTCAAAATTATCTGAGAGTGTTTATTCATAACATTTCCTGAATACATTTCACTGCATTTCAGATGTGGGACCAATTACATTGGTCTAATTGCTACTAATTCAAAACTATGTGTCATGTTACAAGACTTCTAGCTAAATGTCATTTTATTTTCCCAGAACCTCCTTATCTAGTACAGTTCCTGAAATTATAAAGCACTCTGTGGTTAAACAGTGTTACAAATACAAGCATGCACAAGGCAGATGCTTTCACGGAGCGAAAAAAGCTAATTCAAACTTCCTTTCCCTGTACTCTCAAGCAAGAAAGCGCATCATGCTTAAAATAATCCAAAGTAAATACCATCAATCTGCATCTTCTTTGGCTGCATAGAGGGTGAAGACATTGAGGTCGTAACTCTGAAATTTGCAGGAAGAGTCTCTGCTGATCCAGCAGCTAAACCTCTTATGTCCTTTGGTCTAAACTTCTTTCTCCATGAAGGTGCTCGCCTAAAGCTCTTATCATCATCCTGTTAAATTGATAAACATTAGCAGTTCAAAAATTTAGGACTGTTACCAACATTAAAAGGATTACTGACAATTGGGGTAAATACACCATCATTGAAAGACTTAATTTTCAACAGCTTAGGTGCAGCTGGTCACCGTTTTCAACAATACGTGCTGGAGTGTAGTCTGTTCATCTAAGTAATTATGCAAATTCATGCATTTGGCGCATCTAGGAAACCCTTGTAGGTCAAATGTTTTTACTTCCTGATTTGTAGTAATTTGTGTCGTATCAGCTGAGTGATATGAAATGGAACATATAAAAGCTACTTAAGAACCCTTCAGCTTAAGCTGAACAGTTGTTTATAACTTTAAATTTAGTTTTACAGGAGTGATAATACACCTAAAGCATTTTTCTCATGCTACAAATTGCAGGTAATCATAGTGAGGAGAAAAAAAAACCTAAATGTAGTAAATACTGCTGTTCAGAGCTTTGGTTAAGCACTTCAGTAATTACAAATTAAAGATTCCCAAAGGTTTTCTTCCTGCATTCATATATCTGCATCTTTCAGAAATATCACACTACACTTAAATGCAACAGTTTAAATTGCTCTGCCAAAAATGCCTTTTGCAATGAATGTTGATGCACAATATCCATTGTAAATCTACACTTGTCGATTTCACCTTTAGAAACAACTCTATCCTTTGATTGCTATTTTATATAATGTATCACATTTTATAATTAAAATTAGGAGACACGTGCCCGCATTATTTGGAAAGATCTTCATGATAAAATACTTTTGCTGCTCACTGTAACCAGAACAGAGTAGAACACCCCTCCCACAAAGCTCCATCTGCTGCAGAGAGAAATCACTACTGAAAAATAACTCAAAACTATCAAGCTGTTTTCTGTTGATATTATTAAAAAGCTCAGCACAGATACATACTAGGCTATCAGGATGTTTCTCATACATAGCTTATCAGAGCTTTATACTTGTTACATTAGAATGATGCTTGTATACTGTAAATCACAGACTGTCTAATAAGAATTACTTTGATGAGCAAACATTTTTGGTCATCGTTCCATACTACTATTAATAGAGAGTAACTCAAGCCTTCATGAAACACAATCATCTGAAATACTGTTTATTAGGATAAGAGTTTGAACCATACTATACAGACTTTCTCAGTTGTACTTGATTCGCCTGCAACGCTGATCATTGGTTTTCCCACATTTCAGACGGAAAAGCATGATTCAACCACAGGTGTGCTGCCAGTAGACTTAACTATGCAAACTACTGATAAACTTGCAAATCGCCTCATGCTTTCACATTCAAAGTTACCTTACCAAGACACACAAAAATTGCCATACTCAGAAATTCACAAAGAATTTCCAAGTCCATTCTTTGTCACAATTCTGTCTATAGATTGACAAAGGTCAAGCTACATTCTTTGACTTAACAGTTCTGATAAAAAAGTTCCTACCAACATAGAACAGCTCAAAAGCACAAGAAACTTACTTCATCAAGTCTTCTGTCAGTGCCCATAATGAGCAGGTTATTAAATTCCCTCTCCAGAACAGCACGAGCCTAAAGTTTAGAGTATGAAAGAAAAAAATTATTGCTAAAATGTCAGGAGCCTGTATTTCCTTTAAAACATAACACAAATTGTTTAGGATCTTCTAATCAGAGTATTAAACATTCTTAACACTTGAAAAGTAACAGCAGTTTAACTCTCTAAGTTGTAACATCAAAGTTCACCATGTCTTGCTCAAACGTACTTATTTCAGAATAAGATCTAGCACACAACAAAGCAAAATGATACATTTTACACTAACAAGGGATATGAGGAAAAGTTACAAACAGCACTCTTCCTTCAAGCAGATTTGACAACTAGAACTGTAGCAAAGTAGAAAATAAGTAAAGCACAGCCCTGTTCTTTCTCTTTACAGGAAAAATGATTAGGAACAACTTTCCATTTTCAGTCTTTCTAGAGCCAGGAATAGAAAGACATGCTCTTACCTAAGAAAAATAGTTGCTTCCATTTTTAACCTTTCTAGAAGGGAAAAAAGTACCCATCAACCATAATGTAATTCTTGCTTACCTGTGTGTTCTGAGTCGGTATTTGTAACAGGAGAGCTAATGCATTGTAATCAAATGTTTCATCTAAGGCCACAAGTGCGCCATGAACTCCGCTCTCTACAAGGTTATTGGCATATTCTTTGAGACCAATGGACAATACCCAACGGATCATTCTCTCATTGCTCCAGACAAGGACATCTATGGAGGAAAGAATGTGATTTATATAGCGCAACTTTTCTGAATAAAAAAAAACACAGTCCGTTCTTGTTCTGTGTGTTGGTGTAGGGACTGATTTTCACGTACGCAGAGCTCATTGTGGTTGATGCTAAGCAGTAGCCCCAAATGAATTCTGTTATTTAACATTTAGGGTGTAAATTAATCTGCCCCTGCTTTTTTTTTTTGAGTGCATGAGATAGTCTGAATTGACAACAACATTTCATGTTTGGACTGCAATGGATCCTTTCCAGTCAGCAGTTTTTGCTACATCCATCAGCACTGGATCTTACACAATCTCCTCTCTCTGTCTACAGTGGGAGATTAGTCACACTATTTATGAGAAAAGTACAGCTGGGCAATAGCGTTCACACACGTAGGAATCAACATGGATCTTGTGTTTTATACTACCATTTTCAAGTGGCTTATCTTACCCACAACAGACTAAATATTTCATTATTTTTTTTTTTACTACTTGAAAGTCCAATAGCAATTTAATGCATTTCCTACTGAAAGTGAACAGAAAAGCTTTATTATAGTGTTTTATAATCTTATTTACCTTTAAGTTCTGACAGCATTCAATTTAGTAGCACACACTTTTGTATACACGCTACTACAGTTTTCTGCAATTCTAAGTGGAAAGGAAACGTGTTTGAATTTTGCTGAAGGACATTCACACTGTAACAGTTCAAAGATCAACATACCGTCAATACACTGCCACTTTTTTCAAAGAAAAGCTCCATAAATTAGCACTTGCACAGCACAAATACCAAAACATCAATTATGTTATTAATAGGTTTTTGGTGGTTTGTGGGGTTTGTGTTGTTATTTATTTTTACACTACACAGGAGTGTTTATACCAATCAAACCAATACTTTTTTGAGGCAGAACAGTACAAGCACAATGGATTCAGACTGAGGTCAAAACTTCAGTCATTAACCTTTAATTTAACTACTGGTAACCAACCTTTAATTTCAGATTGGCTTTCTTCTCTCTTTCTTTCAAGTTCTTTTCGATCATAGTTCAGCCTTCTTAGACACATAATTCCACACTGAAAACTGTTTCTGTTTAGAAAGGAAAAAAGTTATTTAGAGATAAACAACACACTTGCCATAAATGTTTGGTCTCCAACTTAACCTGTTTACCTGTGAAAACTGTCCACCATTTTAAGTTGTCCACGTAGATCTTTTTTAGTTAAGTGATCCAGCATTCGAGCATCAACAAGACATTCCATGAAATAGCTGCGATACTGAGGGAGCCCCAGACTAGGGAGCCATTCATTGCCAATCCACTCATGGTTCATATCACCATATGCTAACGTCTGTTTTTAAGAAGTAAAACATAAGCTTATTAAAATGAGAAATAAAAGAGAAAAGATTTCTTAGACAACATATTTTAAAGAAGAAGATAAAACAATGCTTATGGAATTTTTAGTGCTATATGGATTAACACGTCAAAAACAAACAGTACGCGTAGGTTTTTGAAGAAGCCATCTTCATGAAGAAAAGCAAGCCCAGACAGTCAGATCAGTAAGTAAAACTGTCCTAACGTATTTCATCTTAAAGAGTATGAAAAAAATTATGCAACAACATTTAAAAACTACTAAGGTGTAACTGTTTTAGTAGCAAGAATCCCAGAACTTCACTTTAAGCTGAAAATGCAGTGTTTCTTGCAGAGTTAAGGTGCTGAAAATATTCTCTTGAACATTTAGCAGAAGTAATTTTTCTTTTTTTTTTTTTAATGAGCACAAAAATACATGATGGCTGAAAAATAACTGTAATTATTATTATTTTTTTTTTAATATGCCTAACCGTTTTCAGAAGCTGGTCCCGATTATATAAGTAGAAATAAAAAAAGTTCACTACTTAATAACCAATGATTCTAATTGCTAGCTCTCACTATAAGGCCAGACTCCATTTAGACTGCACCTTCATACAGACCTGCAAATAACCATTTTTTTGTAGAACGCTTCAGAAAATAAGTTAATTTGAAACGAGGTATCTAAACATTCCTCAAGCAACAAAAACCAGCAGCTCTCTTTTTTCAAAAAAGAAGGCAAATAACTTATTTTTACTGCAAAGGTAGAAGGTTTTATTTTCTCGCAAGATGAAGTATCTTCTAGAAAGAAGTAAGGTGACACAGGAATGTATTCCTTCAAGTCATCACTAGGTAGCAAATTGAAAAAGAACATTACTTTTGTTACAGGGATGCAAACCATGGTTGCTAACATTGACAATCTGCTAACGAGCACCTGAGAAATAGTTTATGGGACTTGAACAGGTTTAAGCTGGAGGAGAGCCAAGCAAGAAGAGACTGTACCATCCAAAGATATAGGTCACAGGCAAACCCTGAGTTTTGTTTATATCCCTGTATAAAAACCTGGATTTCTCAATGCCTGAAAATACAATTAGGATTTGTCACAACTTGAAGGGAAAACAATTAATCAAGGAGGATTACATAATTAGTGCACAGAAATCTTCTTAGATGTCTAGGCTTAGTACGCAGTATACCTGTGATGGTGGCCAGGTTGAGCAAGAACTTTCTGCACACACCAGATACTCTTATCGGACTTGCGCCCCAAAGAGCAGTTTCCCCATCAAAATATTCAAGGCTTTTCATCATTAACATAGTAGAGCAAATTAAAATTTAAACACATAGAATACCACAATGCTCGTTAAGAACAAGTAACTTCATTTTGGATATTCAAAAGCTTCAGGACAAATGTTTTTGAAAGCTAATGATAACAAAGCCTTTGGAATATTTTTCCTCAACCATTCCTATTAAAAAACACCTTATATATAACTTTTTTTTTTTGTGATAAACTATGCAATGCAAAATATTCTACAAATTTTGCCTTGAAAAACCATCAAAATTTGTGAGCTCTAGAAAACACTGACACTGCTAAATAACCTAAACATCATAACTCTGTACTATGTAAACATGTAGGTTCCCTCTTTCCCAGTTCCCACGCTATATCAAGAGTCACCAAACGAAATGGCAAACAAGGAAAATCAGATTCTTTTGTGCCAATTATGACAATAGATTACATATAGTCTACAATATTACATAAAGTTTCCAACCTGAGCCCAGCTTCCCTCCTCATCTTCCTGTTACGTGGTTAGAAAAGCAAAAGAACACATGTATTAGTATTTAAGTTTAGTAGGGAGAAAAAAGTTAAAGACACACTGCAAACTCTAAGTCTACTGCATACAAAAAAATCTACATAGTGCAAGCATCATGCATTGTGAAAAATACACAAGACACTCATTGTCCCATAAGAATTTGGAAAACCCATCAATTGATTAACTTGTCTGGAAGAGAAATTTCTGCACAAATAAATCAATTTATCTCTTAGTTAAATCAAGTCAGAGCTTTTTTTTTTTTTTTTTACAGATTCTAGAAAGTTCTGGTTTTGTTTGCGCGGTTTTTGATTTTTGTTTTTTAAACAGTCTTATCAATGTTGATTTTTTTCCCCATGTGGAAAAAAAAACATCAATATTCAAATTACAAAGTTAATGATTAGAAGAAGCCACAATGCAGAACTGTAATGAATTAATTTTTTAAGAAGATAGAAAGAAGACCAAAGGGCCCTTGGTTCAGTAGTTCAAAAAGTGGGAAAAGCACTCTAACGAACAGAAGTGGCAACACCATAAACTAACCGTTTGTTGTGTGGCTGTAAGATTTTCCATTTCTTCATGTGTTACCCAGACATTTCCCGTGGTCTAACATGACCCCACAGTGAACCAATCACATCCAATGAAAGGAAAGCAGTAACAAAGAGGAAAGGTTGCAGAACATATAAGCAATCGGTACATGTAAGGAGCAGGCATGGGCAAAAGCAGTGGTTTCTAAAGTCTTAAGTATAGGCCAATCTATCTAACATGACAGCATAGAATAAAAGGCAATTAACACGGATCACTTTTCTTCAAAGATATTACACAACTGAATGAGATAAATAACTTTCATTGATGTAATTAGTGGACAAACATTTGACTGTGCTCTAATCCAAAAACGGTATTTGTAATCTTATACATAACCCCAGAAAACCCCCCAAAATAACTTCAGATTGCAGAGTACACAGAATCAAGAGATGGAATTCAAACCAACTTCCAGCGTTTAAATTTAACATAGCACATAAGAGATAAGTGGACTCCTAATTTCACATAGTCTGAATTACTATTCCGAATGAAAGGCCCTGTATACATGGATTTAAAAAGCCTCTGTTTTACTATTAACTATTTTACAAGTTTCTCTACATACGCATGTATGTCATCTGTATTATGTTTTGTTCTGAGGCTAAAAGCAGAGACATACAATTAAAAATACTTAGAATGCTCGTTGTTTAACTACACTGATACAAACTAGTCTTATGGAAAACATCATTCTTACTTAATTTAAATTCCAGAAAAGGAGGAAGTATTGTTCTCCCTACAATTTGATGTTTCCAGAAATTCTTACTTGAAGCTCAAATCCTTTCAGTTACATAATTATGAAAGAAGATTTAGAAATTCTAATGGTTCTGAAAGATGCCTAGTGTTGAATCACTTTCCTTACCGTCCTTGAGGTGGGAGGGGCAGATGGACTTGTCAGTGACATGATCTCCTGAATGGCCAGTCTCAGCTTCAGTCTGTGCAGGGGATTACTAATTCCAATTTCACGCTGTATTTCTGTATCAGACAAGGCTGACATAATAGCACCACTTTTCACATTTGCTCGGCATGCAGCCACATACCAGGCTGGCATCCCTACCCACAGCTGAAACACAAAAAAAGGAAGTAACCAAATCTGGAAAACAGTCCAGGTCCCAAAATCTTAAATTCCTTAAAAATAAGTATATTCATTATTAATGTATTTTGGAGGGACTGCTTACCTCCAACCATACAACTACTGTAGGTCCATCCCATTGTGCAAAAGGTAAACCTTGTCTTCTGGCTTCCTCAAGCAACTCGTGCCTATGATGATAAAAACATTAATAACAGAAACTAGTGTAAAAAGTGTAATTTTAGCACTATAATCAAATTACTATCTTTTTGCAAATAGTCATTTTTCTTCACTTCCCAGCCTAATAGGTGCACTGATATAACCACTAAGGCAGTCACAAGAAATAGACAAGGACTACATGGAGAAATAAACTGAACTGGATAGGAAATCTCTGTGTGGCAGAGATGCTGGGCCTTGCCTTTAAGAAAATTACAGAAAAACCTGTCTCAAACCACTACTGACATTCAGTCCAAAGTTGCCACCACAAGGTGGAGACGTCTGACTTATCTCTGACAGTTAGATTCTTGATTGCTGCAGTGTTCTAGAACCTCCCAGTAATTCATCCCAGATAAACACTACTCAGGAATGAAATAAATAGGAGGAACCATCATATAGCTGGTTACAAGCAGCCATTCTAGCGTACCTATTTTAAAATCCAATAGTGCTGAAACAGCGTTCAGCAATTAGCAGCTTAATAGTTAAGACTTCACTTACAAAAAAAAAAAAGCTAATACTTATTTATACACTTCACAAACATACACGTCTCTAAAGTAAAAACAGAAGATCATCTGTTTTCCTCTTAGCACAGAACATACTAAGTTGATTCCACAAATCATCAGCCCTAAACACACTGCATTGCTTTACTCAGTATTGTCCTGCTTTTAATCTTTGTTATTTAAAGATTCTACAAAACATTGGTTGGTAAGAACATAATAAAATGCTTAATGCTGTATTTGCCAGAAAGGAATATAATGTTTTTCCAAAGCAGTTCAATTTTGAAACTGGTGGTTTTGTTGTCCTTCTGGGTAAGTACAGTAATATGCTCATGCAGTGAGCAAGGTGCATTTGTGACAAAGGAGCACAGATACGCTCAGAGAGTCCTAAAGATGACCTCAGGCAGGCATGTGAGCACTGCCTCCCCTCCTCCTATTGGCTCAGAATGCTTTCTAGGGCACTGCAGTTCAGAGAATTGCGGCAGTAATTTCTTGTCATTTCAATAGCATCCCTGCGTGCTTTAGGTTAACTATGAAACGCTAAATGATTTAGAGGTGAGCAGTACAGGGAAAGCATTGAAAAAGTAAGGTGAGGTTATGATGCAGTCATACTACTGTGCACACAGAACAGTTGCGTTGCTGGAAGGAAATGCAATGGAAGTTAATGTGGAAAAATAAGCAAAACAATGTTTATAGGAAGTTTACTTGAATTATTCAATGGATCCAAAAAGTAACGCTTCCATGAAACACAATGTTAGCTGCAGAGTTTGTTCATGTACACTAAGATAGTAACTCACTTAGATGGGAAATTATTAAACTGAAATTTCAAGACATCTCTAGGGAAGAATTAAAGAGTAGCTGCTGTTGGCATTTATAAATGATGCATCAGCATTTTGCCTACAGCAGGGAACTTCACTTTTCCAAAAATTATCTTTGAGCTTTACCAGAAACTCACTGTGCTCCAGCAATGCATGATCAAGCTACATAAACAGCACAACTGACATACCAATTTAGTTGCACATCATCCAATTAGACTATTTTTTTTTTTTAAATGGGTGCAAAATCCATCTTCATATTACCTTGGTCTATCTCAGTGACATTTTCAGTTTTAACAGACAGTAGGTATATAGTCACCACCTTGAAACTTGAAAGACAAGAGATCTCAAAGGGGCAGCTGACTACTCGAATAACATTTAAGTAACAAAACCAGGGGATAGACATCTAAAATTGGTTAAGCATTACTGAAAATGGGAGAGAAATGCTAGCTGTTAGATAAATTCAAAATGAGTCTAACATCAGCCATAGAGAAATTGTGGTCACACTTGAAGAGAAGCAATGTCAAAAATGTAGTTGCTAGATGTAGTACTGAACAAACTGGCCCTTCCAAGACCATATGAAGTAACATATTTGTAATGACTCCCAGCAGGCAAGCATAATTTGACCCACAAGAAAATGAAGCAGCTCCATGCAACAGCACTGCCACTGGATGGGAACAGATAAATCTAGAACTTGTATTCAGATGGTATTGCTGTATTCCAAGTTTCTTGGGCTGAACCAAAGGTGGCAGATTTGGAAGAAGCTGAGAATAGAAAAAACACTAAGGAAAACACTAAGGAAAAAAAGTAAAGGTGATGAAGAGATCGATAATGGTAGAAATAACAGTTATATGGTGTGAAAACTGAAACGCAGTAGTAGTAAAAATGAAATGAAAATACACTAACTTCAGGCAGATAATAGCGTAATTTTCTTATGTAACATAATAGGTATGTAAACTTCGTGCATAACTTTTGTTAAGGAAAGATATCTTAAGCTGTCAGCAGCCCTCCTCTTTATTTAATACAGCATTAAGCTTGTAACGATGAACAGAAAGCACAAAGACAATTGTGGCAAACAGTGTCAGCAGTACAGCTCACAGAGATGAACAGCACAAACAAAACATTGAAAACAACTCACATTCAGTAAGCAAAGAGTGTACTTTGAATAAATACATTACCCTCAAACTGAATCGCCATGACTATCAACTGCTCCCCAAGCAACTTTCAAAACCCAAATATACAAACTTTCAACAAAGACTTCATGATTCCATTGTAAAAGAAAAAAAAAACACACCATGCAAATGAAGACAAGACATCCAGCTAGCATTAAGATAACAGTGGATATATTTCAGCAACACACTTTCACAACTTCTGCTGAATCTAATCTCTCTTCTCACAATTAGACTTCTTTCAAAAAAGTTAGCACTTTCCAGACTAAAAAAATCCAAGCATGATTCATCATAATTTCACAATAATCCTAATAAATCAAATACAAACTTACCCTGATTTTGCACTACCACAAACGGTAAACAAAAGGAAAATAAAACAATAAAGAAAAATATAAAACCAAGATTAAACTGAAACCAAAGGTGTATAAAAACAGACAAATAATGCATATAACTTAATTCTGTCACTATAAGATTCTGTTAGAGAAGACACTGAATGCTGCTCTCAGCAGTAAGTACTATTTGTCATGAGATTCTTCATCAACACAAAATGTAGGTACTTCACTGTGAAGATATATGTTTCCATGTATAGCTAGCAAGTAAATTTCCAACTGTCACATGCAGAAGCTTGCACATTAAGCAACCAACAACACAGCAACCATTAGGTATACTTTATGTATTGGTTGTTAACATATTCTGCCCTTCAAAAAATTTACTAAGAAACGCTATGACCTACCTGCAACTATACTTCCTGTAATATTAAATTAAGACAGCATAGACTGCTCTACTCTACAATTCAATTTGTCACTACTGTTGATAAAAGTCTATACTGTTCCAAGAATAGGCCTACCACTATTTGTACGTGACCAGATTAAAGCAATTTATTCAAGCAAGATGTGGTACAACTTTAAGCTCTGTAGAAAAAGCAAAATATCACATTATAGTAACGTGTGATTGCCTTCACTGTAGAAGTCTGAAGAAAAACAGCTGAGCCTACTGCTATGAAAACAAAACTGCATTCCATTCTGACTTTTCAAACCAGCGTGCTGCTGGTTTTCATTAGTAAAGTGACCGGGCATGATTTTTACTTGCTAATAGAACTTAGGTACTGCAAGAAATCTCTATTGTATTTCTTATCTCAGACAGCTTTTTTAGCTGCGAGTAACAGCAGCTGGACAGAATAAAAGCACCAGAAGTATAAAGTACATGGCTAACCTTTGGGGGAAAAAAAATGTAAAGAAGACCTGATCCTACTTATGCAATTCAGGTGTTTCCTGTATTACCATATAAACATCAAGTCAAAATTCCTAATAATATCTATTCTCACCTACACTTTACTACATCTCTGCTAAGTCAGGGAATAACAAAACATGCAGTAGGTACTCAATGGTGAACTTCAAAGGTTTGCTTGAACACATTTGGAAAAAATTCTCATTACTAGGAAAAAATAACCACATATCTAAAAGGTGCCTTAAAGGATGTAGAGTCAGAGTTCATTAAGCAGAGGAAATCAGGAGTATATGGTGAAAACAGATTTGAATTGCTATAATATAAAGTGAAGAATATCAAGATAATCATAAATAGAAGTGGGAAAAAAAAAAACAACACAATTAGCAACTACAACACAAAAGGAAACTGGTTCAGAGCCACTTGTTACGAAAGACAAGCCAATACATACAAGGATGCCCTGTAGTGAACTTTTCGTGCTTTCATACTGCACTCTAACAACAAGCAATTGTCAAAGCACTTTAGAAAGTCTTCCAAATGAATTGAATTCAAAGCAGGAATTAAATAAAATACTGTAGGACAGTTTGATAAGAGTCTGCTTTTAAGCAACAAGCATTCACCAACTAAATCCTTTCCAAACTTACCAGGACTATACTACCACTAATGAACTGGAAAAATGTTGGGGGGGGGAGGGAGGGGACAGGAAAGAAATCAGAGGCTTCAGAGTCACAGCACCATACTGGGGAAAAATACCTGAAGACACAAAACTGAAAACAAAGCATCTTTGAACAAGGCAATACCTTAATAGAGGATTAAAAATATTTGATAACTTACTTTTTCTGCATTTTTCTGTTTTTTTCTGCCTGACCTCCAAGTTTGCTAAGACCTAATGCATCCTGAGAGGAACTATCTGCTTCTGCCGTGCCAACTGCAAAGAAAGGAAAAAAAAAAGAAAAAAGTCTTCTCAGTTTTGGTCACATGGTTATAGATAAAAATCACTACTGCTTCTTCCCTAAGCACAAATATTTAATCCTTTGTAATATTACTGACATTGTTTTTAACCAGGAAATTTCTTTCCAGCTAAGGGGCAGATAAAAAGTTTTTCCCCTGTCAGGCCCATAAGAGACGAATCAGACAAAACCTTTTGTAGGATTCTCTTACAGATGTGCTTGGGCTCAGAGTTTCGTTAAGTATTTATCATAATCACACTTAACAGTCTTATACTACCTTCGGTTATCAACAATCCTTTGGTGACACAACATATTCAGACATGCAACAAACCCCAAAAACGTATAAATGAAGACTGTAACTAGAAGAATAGTGCAGAAACAGCAGTGACTATGGTGAACGGTGAAGTGAGGGCAGGAAAAAGAAGAAAACCGTGCTAATGCTCTTCTAAATATTTTCTCCGTATTTCAGTCTTAATGGCACAACCTTTACGGAAAAGAGCTTTACCAGTCACAGGACATCTCACCCATAGATCACATCTAAACATTTGAACCGGGAAGTGATAGGAATGCTTTGTTGAAAACTCCAAGAAGTGACTGTACAAAACCAACTGAAATATTTGTAAAGTAAATCACGACATGTTTACCAGCCCTGCTAAGTATTTCACATTGATTAAATTGACCTTTAGCAGTCTACAATACAGCTGGAGACTCGAATAATGGAGCTAACTATCAACTTTAGCTGCACAGCTTCATTTAACTTCATCTGGTTTTACTATACTGCTGGTAGAACACCTATAGAAAGTTACAAAACGTAAAGGAAGGGTTAACTCTTAAGACCTCTAAGGGTATAGAGAATAGAGTATTTCAAAGCATCTCCTTCATCGGAGAATTATGTCAAGACCAACATGGGAAATATAATAGATCTGTAATCCCCTTCTGGAGGTGGTTACAGCCACTGCATCTTTGCTCTGGTTTTCACTGCCCTCCCTGCAGATCATCTGCCCCAACTTCAAAAGCAGCTGTTTTCCACTGACTGGACAGTACTGATTAAGTCTGCAATTAGCTTTTCATCACACGTGCCTACAGATGTAGCTTGATACACACTACCACCCCAACAGATAAATGTTCTTCATTTCATCTATGGTGAAATCAGATCAAATAATCGTAATGAACCATGTCAAAGCAGTTCCTTTTACAAAAAGGAGCTTTTATGTAACAAATACAAAAGAGATGATTTGCCATATAACATTTTTTCCTGGTGGATCACATATATGCTAATGGCCAGAATCTTTGCCCTGTTAAGCAAAAGCTTTTTTGGATTTCATATACTTCACAATATTAGTTGTGTTGCTAGCATTAAATATAACCTTCATAATAGTGTTAAAGGTCAATCATACTGAAGTGTTCAGAGAGCAATGTATTTTGTACAGGAATCATAGAAGTATGCTTTCACCGAAGAAAAAGGCATACCAAAAGACTGCAATACCTGAATCACGGAGCTTGCACATAAAGACCTGCCAAAAGATTGTGTCTAATTTGATAAAACACATGCACAAGCAACTAAACACTGTCAAATATACATATTACTGACACATACATCCTAAAATTTGGTTTTTCACTGAAGAAAAAGAAAGGCAAGCCAACCTTGTCCTAATGCTTCTTTGCTTGTTTGTCCAGGTCGTCCCTTTTCTTTCTTGCCAAACAAGCGGCCAATAGAGGATTTAATCCCCTTCTTTTTGGGGGCTTTATGAAGGGAATCTTGGCTACTATTGCTGCTACTAGGATTACTTGCTTGACCATCTTGTGAGCCAGTTGAACTTTCACAAAAACAAAGAAAAAAGGAGTCAAACAAACTGGTTTATGCACACATTCACTATCACTATATAGCGAAAGACAACTTCTGGTTTCCATGAAAGTTAACAAAACATTAGTAGCTTACTAGTAACATTTAATTTCAGATTTGATGAACATCACAAAAAGAAACAGATATACTAAAATAAACAAAGAAAAACATTAAACATTAACCATTAAACAGAGAAAAACAAGGGCGAGAATAGAAGGGTTAGAGTATTTACATATTATAGAAAGAAACTTATTTATTGAAGAATTAAGGTGTTTAAAGTGCAATTCGGGGAAGCCAAAGCTGTCAATACAATTTCCTTACAAATTAAGCAGACAATGGAAGTTAGAAAGGCTCGAAAATACTTGAGACACTTGAAGAAGAAAAACCACACACCAACTGAAATTAAGTTATTTTTCAACTTTCTTATTTATAGATAGAACTGCAATCTGTGAAAGAGGATGTGAAGCAAACACCTAATGCAGACCTGATGCTAAAAGGATCATTCACAAAGACATTTCCAATCATGAAAATTTGTACTGTTTATTCAACGCTCACTCATTTACATTGTGTTAGTCCTTTCTTTTTAGAGACTTTTCAATATCTAGATTCAAATATAGGCTGAGCAGCTTTGCAATTTTATAAGAATTTTATTCTGATGATGTGAAATAGCAACTAACATTACTAGTAGGCCTGACTTATTCATAGCTACTTACTTTCTTATGTCCCTGATATCTTCGTGGCTCACCGTATGCAAAGCTCCTTTTTGGACTCTGTCCAAACGCAAAGATCGAGGTGAAGAAGGTGGGGACGTCTCACATTTTATTGTCGCTTTATCATCTCGTACCTCTTCTCTAGAAGCTGGAGACTAATGGAAAACAAAACTTGAGGGTTTTGTTGGAACACACTAAAAACATGAAAGCAATGTTAACAACACAAAAAACATTAAAAGGAAAGTCAATAATTTCCAAGTTATAGAGTTACTCTTGCCCTTACTACTATGCAGTTGCCTGCAGTTTGAACTTCTGAATTATTTTCTTTTTTAACCTTCACTGACAAACTGTTACATTTCAGTCTTAGCCAGTGGAATGAGCAAGTCGCCGTCTTTTGTTCATTCACAGATCTAACAAAGTAACGTCATCAGCTCGGTGAAACCAACATAGCCGGCTTCAGTTTAAGCAAACTGCGAATACTAACAAAAATGTTCTGGGAAAAAGTAGTTCTCACTGTCATGTTTAGATAAGCATTAGCAAAACTACCAATTCTATAAAGTCAGTTTCTATGTACCTGCAGTCATGGCTAATCTTCTGTTTGAAGAACAGAAATTACAATTTATTTGCGTATGCATTAGTAGATCCTTGAAATTAAATATTGTTTCACTAAGACTGCAAAATAGCAATTACAAACAGAACACAGGTGTACCACGTAACAGCAAAAAAA
This sequence comes from Alectoris magna, assembly GCA_030625065.1. NCBI lineage: Eukaryota > Metazoa > Chordata > Aves > Galliformes > Phasianidae > Alectoris > Alectoris magna. Next base: position 42,707,777 of record CM060565.1, read on the forward strand.
TCCTCAAAAACAAATGACCAAACCCACACTTCTATTAAGAAAAGCCACTTTACACTTAATATCAAAGAACTTATTATCTCTGTTATACAGTTAACCAGCAAATTCTCTCATATGTGTCTGGTATCCATTAACAAGTTGAGAGAAGAGTAAGAAAATGAAGGGGCACAGCAGTAAATAAAGATTTTACCTTTCTACGGTGTTTCCTTAAATCACTAGGCTGAAAGATGCGTGCAAAAAAAATTTGGAAAAGCCATATTTATTGTAAACTGCAGCATAAACTGAAATAACTACCACAGACAAAATATACCAGGGAGAATTTAAACAACTACAGTAACAGCACAGAGAAACATAAGAGAATGAAGCACTCTTCAGATCACAGGAGTATCTAAAAATGTATGCCTGAAGACAGAAAAGAAAAATAATTGAAATTTATGTTTGATTGTCTACAGAAGTACTCTAGATATTTCAACACAGTGGTACTATACGTGAAACCAGCACGCAAGATGTGCACTTTATCTTCAGTAAGAGAAATAGTAGAGCATTATGGGGCATGCGTTGTTGCTTTTAAAACAGAGAGGATATCCAGTCTTATGTCAAGGACTCTCCTTCTCTCCTTGAGCAACATAACCTACATGAAGCAATAGCAGGCACAGAGCTTAATAACTCGCCAGCATTATTTCATTTCCAACACCTCAGACAATTCTGCAGTTGCACTATATAGCACAAAAAGCTGTCATACTTCAATAACTGCGAAAGTGTGCCAACAGTAGCTCATTTCAACACAATAACAATGTTCTTTTTACAAAGTATAATGTGATGGAATGCTTGATTTAGATTCTTCTACCCGTTTTATCTAATCCTCCATCTGCTCCAGAACCCACTGTATTTCAACTTCTTACGTACTTCTCAATTCTGCCACCACACAGATCAAGATAGCAACCTTGAGTTATGTGAACAACCTATCAGGTTATTCAGGCTAATATTGACAAAAATTAAACTTAGATTATTTGTCATCACTGTATTTGGCTACTTATTATTTCAAAGACTGGAAACAAAAAATAAAGTCAGTCAAATAATCATCAGCCTTCATATTTTACTGTCTTGCTGTTGGTGTTTTTAAAAATCAGTACCAACTTCTAAACATCTTCCAACTGGAATGGATGCAAACTACACAAAATTAATAAGTTTTGTTATTATTCAACAACTGTAGAGTACTAGGTAAATAAGACAAGTTCTGAGAGAAATAATACCAGATTCATATCCAATTTTCTGGCTCTTTCCTCTATTAAATTTGATAGAACAAAGATCTGAAAATGATTGCAATATGGAATGAAAGAGATCCATGCAAACTGCTGAAGAGAGCTATATAAGCTTCAGAATTAAGTTGATAGCTTTTAAACTAGATGAAGGGTTTTCAGCTAACTGTACTGCCCAACACTACTTTAGTTATCTAATTCAGCTAATGATGCCATCATACTGAAACTAATGCAGCTGTCAAAAATCATAAGAACTCATTCTGTCTGATAATTCCCAACAGCCTCTCCAAAAGTTTCTAGAAATCTTTTGTTCAGTAATTCTAGAAGCACAGCTTATTATCTACATGCTTTAACAAATACTTTCATGAATCAGTTCCAAAGTATGAAAACAGACACATGTACCATTACAATTTATTTTTTTCCCCCAGTTGCGTTACGTATTAAGATAGAATATTCTTCTGATCTCATTTTCATAAATGTGGCTATTAATTTTTCACATGATTTTTCTTCTAAAAGAGGTACTCAGGAGTTAGTTAACTACTTTCTGTTGTGAGAGTAAGGATATAAAGCACTCCACCTCTTGAAATATGTTAATTTACACAAAATAAAGATGTGCTTGACTCTGGACTCCTGATCTGAGCCATTATAATGTTGCTGTTGTTTTGTTTTTTTTTAAATACAAGAATGGCAAATGATTCTTTTTTATGGAAAAAAACCTTGTGTAACACAAAATTATTACATATTCATTTCAAAAAGCTGGAAAAATAGGTGGCAGAAATACTCATTTTTAAACTCCTACCAAAGACCTAGATTAGATATGTCAATCCGTTGCAGTCTGCCTGCTGTTGCAGTGTTGGGTAGCATCCCTTGTCCACTGAATCTTACAGTCATGATACAAGTGCAGTAATCCAAGACAAAGTGTAGTAACCATTACGTTGCACATAAAACTAATAAGCACTGGTTCCAAATCTGGAGACAAAGTAATGTATATAGAGAGAAGTATTCTTTTAATTCTGACATACTCCTCAGTGAAACATGTTCCATATATTAAGGAGACAGATTTGTCTAAAATTCATACAAACAAAATGGTGGAAAACTGGTCAGTTTTTTTTTGTTGTTGTTGTTGTTTTTTGTTTTGTTTTTTACAGGTAGACTTACTACATCAAGCACCTCCTAGAATGTTTAATTTTCCTAAGTAGTTGTAGGAAGGTCAAAAGAATGGATCCATCCTTCTCTGCTCACTGAACTGCAAAGACCAAGCTGCTACTACACCAGCTACCAAGCTGCTACTAAGTCTAACATATTTATCTACATGTTCAATAGGCTAAGAAAAGGCATTAGCACTCAATACTATCACAGCTGTGACATCTGGCAAACTTCAAGATTCATGTAAGATGTGCAAATTATGTTTGAGTTGACTATTTAGCTGAAAAAAAGACTGCTAAAACTAAAGCTTAAAACAGACAGTAACTTGTTGCTGGAGTGAGGGTTAAAAAGAAAACATTTATTTCTTCCAGGAAGAGTAATGAAGAAAAATCCATAGCAAAAGGAATACTTCACTATGAGATGCTGACCAGTAGAATTGAGTTCTCAATGTTTTGTTGGTTTTTTTTTTTTAATCATAATGACTTTATCTTACACTTTTTACAGAAATTGAAAAGGACACAGCAGAAAAAACTAGAGAAAGGACAAATATAGTTAATTAAGAAGCAGAGGAAGGGGAGAATCAAATGCATTTCTTACAGAAAAAGAACAGTCACCTTGGAAAAATAAAGTTATTGGATACTTACCAGCGTCATGATACCTAGTCTGTCCACTTCCCTAGCTGGACTATGCGGAATTCGCCTTGGGGTGGAGCGGCCACTGCCAGGTGGGGAAGAACCAGCAAGGGAACCACTTGCATAGGGAGGAGGAATGGAGCTCATGGACCGGAATCTGCCATGGGCATCCAAATTTCCACTACCCACTCTGCTTTCAATTTCCTCTGCACGCTGTTCTGTGTTTTCCTTTTCTTCCTGTATAAGCCTAAAAGAAAAAAGGGTTCCAAAGGAACATGGCATTCAAACAAGTACTCTATAAGGAGAATGCCCACTCGAGCATTTTGAAAAGCAGCAGCACTTGACAGACAAAACAACTACACTGAAAATTTGGTAATCCAATCTGAAAAGAGGTTGTAAATATTACAACTATTACCACCATGCAGGGGTTTCTGCCCAACTAGCAATACAATCCCTTCCACAACTGAGACCGAAGACCTGAAAGGGATACTTAAGTCAAAAGCAATACAGCTTTTTTTTTTGTTTATCAATTTCCACTCTCCCAGTCCCCCAAAGGAAAGCAAATGAGCAAACAATTCTGTGAGTAACCATATAAAAAGGACCTCTTGTGTCACACATTATTTTTCAGTAATAATGTAACAGCAGATACGCCATACCTAATCTCTTTGTTAATTGCATCCAGCTGTTCCTGAAGCATCATGGCCAAAGTCTGAGCGTCAGCCTGGCCACTTGGTGACAGCAGATCGACTGAACTGAATATAGTCTCCCTGTCATCCTCACCATCAGACACATCGACGTCACTTTCAAATGCTTGTGCCACATTTGCCAATACACTTGCTTGCTGAGCTCGCTCCCAGTCCTGCTCATTCAGTGTTTGAACCTGTTAAAAGAGAATTAAACAAAAGACTCAGATACAAAACGTGACATTTCTATTTTTCAAGATGTTTTAAGCAATTATTTCTTTTTAATAGTCCACTTGCATGCAGAATGCATCCATCAAGATAGCGATGTTTAGAGAAATGTAAAACAAAAAGCTATGAAGTAGAATACTTTGCCTCTTACAGGTAAGTACAGTTTAAAAACAGCCAGACCCAAACAGATAAAACACCGTTATCTTGGCTATATACTTTCTGAACAGATTTTTGCTAACAAATACAACAAAAACATTCAAATCAGCTTTATGTAAAAGGAGAACTTGCAAGACTTGGTTGCAGGACAGTAAATGTTAGATTAGTGAACGAAAGTTGAAACCCAAAGCGTAGAGACACAAAGGAAGGACTCTTTCATATTATATTGCACAGATTTATCATACTTAAAGCAAATTGGACTTTACAGCCCCAAAATTGCAGTCTGAAATAGAATTATACAGCCTAGTAGCTGTGTATCAGTGAAGCAAAATATCTAAACTCAAGCACATCATAAAACATATTTTCATATACAAGATCCAGCCCTTTTATTGCTGTGTAACCCTATTCCACCAAATCCTTGCAACACGCTAACTTCATCTAATCTACTCTGTTGCCAAATACTTTGTTGTTGTCACTTCCTTTCAGAGTTCTATTACCTTGGAAGGCTCATCTCTGAGAGCTGCCAAACGCCCTTTCTGAGGACGCCTCAGCACAGAAGAGGTGCCATAAGAGTCTGCATGACTGTCAGCCACAGATGAAGATGCCATGGGGTATCTGAAATCTGGTCGGCTAAGACAGGAAGAAACACTACCGTTAGCAAGATGAGGTGAAGAGTGAAACAGGCTAAGAAACTCACCCCAATGATTTCTGTTGTACCCATGGTGCCTTTTTTTTTTTTCTTTTTTGAAGTGGTGTATTAGCTGCTTTATCTGCTCTATAAAGTATGTTTTATAGCTACAACTGAAGTGTTTTCATTTACAATAGGTAAAGGGTTTTGTTTTTTTCTAATTTCCTGAAAGGGAAAAAAAAATAATTGAACTACAATTAAGTGCTTGTACCTATGATGAAGTGATGTGGCTCTCAGTCTCACTTGGTCATTTTCAGCCCTTAATGCTTCAATATTTAAGACAAGTTTATCCTGTAAAGATAGAAAATATGTAACAATATGCATTAAAAAAATTCAGCATCAGATCCTAATCTATAAGCTAATATTTAGCCCATTCATCTAATTTCTATGAAACTCAAATGTAACCAGATTTAAAACATAGCCTTGAACAACACATAACCAAAATAATTTTTGCTACACAGCACAGCACCATAACAAAAGGACATCGAAGGATAATTCTTGGCTCTCTAACTGTGACTCTGTATACATACTTTAAAAGCAGCTACTGAACAAAATTTGCACATTACTAACCTCAGCAAAATTAAATGGCAATATTTAATATGAACCAAGATTTCTCAAACTGTGAAAAACAAGTCCTAAAAGCATCCACTTTTAACTCTAGCACCCATAAATGCTGTAAAAACTTGGGATTTAACAAAGCAAACCACTGAATGAGAAAACAATGAAAGACTATGAAAAATGGCTGATGATAAACATCTGTGCCTTGTGTGAAAACTAGTGGCCTACATAAAAATTCGAAGCACATCCTACAAAGTACTCTGAATATATTCCTTATTTTATTACAAAATCACAGCCTCTAATAGTTTGGCCTAGCTACCTACTAGAACAATTTGGGTAGATACATTACACCTGTGATTTAATAAGCAATAGGTATTAATTCAGAACAGTGTGATCATAAAATGAATCATCACTGCCTAAACAATCGAAGAAATGAAAGGCCCCACCATCATTATTGAAGAAGTGAATTTGCCAATTACGCAGCCAGTCACTATTGCAAAGGAGTAACTAAGTCTAATAAAACTCTCTTTTTCTCAGAATTTTAAGACAGTTTTATCAAACAAGCATCTTATGACATCCACTGCTTTTAGTATACACCTAAGGGAAAATACCCACTGTTGAAGTATTTCTTTTCTTTACTGTTCATAGTTTTATGTATAAACAGTAAAAAAAACTATACAAGCTTTTAAACTTCAGCAAATTGCCAGTATATCCATCCACTTTGCACATTCTTTGCATATATGTTATAAACTTTGCATGTATGTGTTATGCCTGAGAAAAAAACAAAATATTATCTATAAAAACATCACAAAACTGAAGCAAACAGTACTATAAAAAAAATATCAGCCCACAGAATTGGTATTTTTGGACTAAATAGCGTCAATAATGTTGAGCTTTATGAGGCAAGCCAAATCTGCTTCTGCCATGTGGCAACACAGCAATTATTTTCCAATGTAACATTTCAGAAATGCATATTATACCTTCTCATGTTGAAGTTCCTCTATTTGTTTTTTTGCATTTTCAATTTCTCGAAGAAGTGAATTCTAAAACAAAACGTATCACAAGTTACTTATAAAAGCTTACCACTCCTAAACCATAACCAATAAGAGTTTGTTAGTAACTCTGGTCATACTGTACATACTGTACATATTGTCATATTGTATTTTAATTTACTAGACAGTTTACTGCTTCTGTTGCTTCACTTTGACCACATCTGAAAGCATATTCTTTTACATATACAGCTCTGTACATGATGGATTTACTAACAGCAGAAACTCCATATACATTTAATACAAATTACTTGTATTAAATGTATAAATGTATATAAATGTATATAAATGTTATAAATGTATAAAAACTTAATTACTTGTTTTTGTTTTTTTTAATTACGCAGCTAGAGAACTTCAAATTTGTTCAGTGTTTGGTTAGTAAGGTATTACTGGTTATTACCACTGAATTTTCATTTTGTTTTCACTTGTCTGATCAAGAAAATTACTATAACGCAAGAGCTGTTTTCTTCACAATTATGTTGCAACTTTTAAACAGCTCCAGTAAAGATACTACTACTACAATCTGTTTGCTCAAAGCAGTTCCCAAATTCAAATTAAGAATCATCTGAGAGCTACAACAATCAAAAAGATTTTCAACTAACATGACCACAGTAAATGATTTTAAACAAAAATCAAAAGATTCCCCCTTCTAATAGTAAATTTATAACCACCTCATGTATTCTTTGCTTTCCAAAGTTGCCAAAAAGTTCTGCTGAACGCATTTCCTTGAGATGAGTAATACCACTATTTGCATTTTAAACCTGTAATAAGCTTTCGTAAGTGAACAAACAAATCATTCTGGGAAAAGAGCTTCAATGATTAGAAAGGAAGTACTCAAACTTTATATGCATGTTTCTTTTCAGTTTATCATAGAAGAATGAGCTGGAAGCCACTGGGAGAATACTGTTCTAGAAGACGTTGCTGACAGCAAGGGACAACTAAATTTTTCTCATTATTCTTGAATGCAGTTCAGGTTTGAGGAGTAAAGAGCAGCTTTGGGTTAACTCTAGCACACCCCTCCCAACATTGACCATAAAAAAAAAAATGCTATCAGCTGCTTCTCGGAAATCAAATTTATGAAAACTGTCAGAGCAATCTTAACAGTAAGGCCTGTAACAAGAGTCAGAAGCACTGGGAGCAGCTGGTGATCTTGAAAATAGCAATCTTAAAACCTAGAAGGCAAAGGTCTGCAGCCTTAGATGTCAGATAACTGACCTCCCTGTGCTTGGCAGGTGAACTGGAAGTAGATGACCTTTAAAGTCCCTTTCAATTCAAATCATTCTATGATCACACAGGAAGCATCTTCACTGTCAACCCAAAGGACCAGAACCAGTAGGACCTTCATTTGTACTACAGTACTTGACTTCTCTTACCCCCAGAATGCAAAAGCGGGAAAAAGAAAAAACTAAACCTCTAATGATCTGAGGTGTGGGCAGTTCTACAACTCTCAAAAGACCGAAGGTTTAGGGATAAGAACTGAGTTAACATGAATCCATGAGAAAGTAAACACACATTGAAGCCTGAATACATCATTATAAGCCACTCAGCTTTTACTGAGGCATTTCTCCAGATAGTCACCTCAGCCTCCAGTACAAGAAACTAACTGTTTACGAATCCAAGACAAAGCAATTTAGCAACAAAGTACTACTGGTAAAAAAGCACTTGTTTGGTTGGTTGGGTTTTTTTTTGACACAGAATAAGGGAATTCTTAAAGACAGGCATGAAAGAAAATCCTTAAGACCCAGCTCCAAAAGCAAAAAGAAATCAAAGGTAAATACGTAGTAATTTAAAAGAGGAATTAAATACAGGAGAAGGCTCTGACACGTGCACTGACAACACAAGGAAGAGTTCCATTATATTTGTATAACCTGTCCATCTGGGGAAAGAAAAAAACCACAAGATTGTCTCAACCTGCAAGAATCCCACAGTGATTTAGAGTAACCAACAAAGACAAAAGCTGTGGGAAATAAAAGGAATCTGAACCGAAAAGGTCACAGTTCAAGTCCTAATTCTTCAGACTTCCTGTATTACACTGGACAAGCCTATTTATGCAGTCCACACCAGACAACTATGAAAGAATAAAGCATCCTAACAGATGTGATCTCAATGCATGTTTAAGGCCTACCCTCACTCCATCCCCCCCCCCCAAAAAAAAAAGATATTTTAAGACAGAACTCGCTACAGAATGCTCAACATCTAACCAATAAACAGGCTGGAATGTGACTTAAGGTTACCTTATCTTCCAAGGCAGCCATCCTTTCCTTGAGATGAAGCTGAAGCCTTTCATTAGATTCAGAGAGTAGCTTATCCACAGTTTCTGACAAGCGTTTATTATGCTCTTCATTCATCTTCTCTCTCTGTCTAGCCTAAGATAAATAACAAAATTTAAAATTCTTATGACAAAGTTACTGAAATAACTTGGAACTTACAAAGTCTATAATATTGCCAGGTGGTAAAATGGTATGCCTTCCTTAATCTACATTTTTGTTCAATAGAAATGGTTTTTCCAAAGGGATAAGAAACACTGCATGCATCTCCAAGATTCTGTAAGGGAGTATAAAGGACACAAGATTTCAATGACCATTTGAGATCAGAAGTTTGAAAATCTGAGCTTACACTTAAAAACAAACCAGATTTCAAAAGCAATTAATTATAAATAATCTATAAGTCAATTTTTCATGCTCAGTTACTTCAGCAAGGTTTCTGATCTCCTCATCATAAAATGTAACTAACAATGAGGTAATACCATACTTAATTCAAACGGATCAGAGACTTTCAGCTTTTCCTCAAGACTGAAAGTTAGCCATAGAAAGTGGTCCAGATCTCCCAACTACGAGCCAACTTGAACTCTAGTTTATTTTAGAGATGAAACAAAACTAGCTTTGCTGAATGGTAGAAAACCATGAAGAGAAGCAGACTTTTGGCTTTGTTTCTGTGCCAAGATTACATATCGTACCCTTTGAAGTTCTTGATTCTTTTCTTCTAACTGTGCCTCCATCTGTCTCAGTCGCTCTTCTATATTGCCATGCCTCTCTTCAGCCTGTCAATTTAAAAAACAAAATCCAAACTTTTTAATAAAAAAAACTTTCAAAAGCATAAAAATATTAAAGCATGACAATATATATCTAACATGCTTTGTGTAACTGCCATTTATGGTAATATACAATGCAGAACTGATGCCTTTCTGTCACCAAGAATACCTGGTGTGAGAGTTTGCATGTTACACAACAAGACAAAGCCTCTCATCACTAGATCCTGCAAATCAACTCTTATTTGCAGATGATTTCATAACAGCAGGTTTTCATTTCAATTTTCCCAAAAGCCAACAAAAAAAAAAAAAAAACTAAGTGCATTCTCAACTTCTCCTCGTTAGCCTAGACACTATAATTTTTTGTTGATGACAAAGCAGAAAGCAGCAAGCAGAAATGAAGACTAATACACAAATTCTACCTTCCTAAGTTTGGTGGTAAGTTCCAACACTTTAGCATCTTTAGCAGCAGAGTTCCCAGGAGACAAAAGGTCAGACTACAGAGCCAGTAAGGGATGGAAAAGATAACAGGGAAAGAAAAACTAAGACTTTAAACAGACACACATACAAAAAGGTTCATTTATAGTCAACACATATATTACTTGAGATTTCACTATTCCATTTGTAGTCCTCTAAAAATCTTTGTGCTGCTGACTACCCATCACTTCTCTCATCCTACATGTCTGACTTGGATAAAAGTAGAAGAAAACAGTTTTTCCCCTTCAATAATTGCTACTTTTTAAAATCATTTTAATGGCTATTACTGAAAGAACTGTAATAAAACCTAACAAAGTAGCAGGCCAAAAAGGCACCTTCGTAATGCAACAGAGTTAAGAGAAAAACTAATCAAATTCCAGAGAGAAATTAAAGAAACAGGACCAATCAGAGTGCGTTTCAAGAGATGAGCAGAAAACAGGGAGATAATCTCTGAACTGGCTGGGGGAAAAACTAAAAGAGATGAACAAAAACAACAGTAAGAACAGATTTTTTATAGTGGGACACAAACAGAGATAACACTATCCCAGTCATCTCACCTTTGAAAGTGCTGCAACTCTCTGTGCCAGCTCAGCTTCCACCTCTGGTAAAGTTTCAGCTTTTCTCAAAGTCTGCTGCAGCTTTTGCTCAGCTAGCTCCAGCCGTTCTTGCAATTGCCTGTTCTTATCTTCACTCTATACAGGATTATGATCAGTAATTTTTAGTGTTGAAATGGGAATCAGTTTTGATCAAAGAGGAAGGTAAAGAGACAGTTTACTGACTTTACTAGAACTAAGGACAACAAGCTATCCAAAACTGGTATCATGAACAAAGGTGTGGCATCTTCCCTTTCAACGTATGAAAGCCTTTTTTTTTTTTTTTAATTGCAAATATTTTTTGCTTGGATTCCAAAAGCAACTCAATCACTGAACAAATATAGTACAGGAATTACATAGAAAATGTTGCAAGCTTTCAATGTCAAGGCTCTGCTAAAAGTGAGTTACATCAAGGATAAATTCCTTTGTATTTTAAATAACACTAAGCACATCACCAGAAAATTTATTTTAAAATATAAGTGTGTACAAAACATATTAAAAAAATTACAAACAGTAAGTAATTAAGTGTTGCCTGACTTCTTCCAGTTAGAAAGCAACTGGCTAAATAAAGGACAAAACCCCTCCTCTGGCACAATCAAGTCACTGAAATGCCCTAAAAAACACTTCTTCCCCAGCATACTCCCATCTTCATTTCCAAGATAAAACTCTGTACAATACACTCCCTCCCAAAAAATAATTGTCAACAACAGCACACTACAAATATTTGTTTTCCTAAAAGAAAAACTGAAGTGCTTTAGAACAGTACAAACATTATTTCCATTAGTATTATGTTGAACAAAATGTACTGAGCAAATTACAACCTGTCGATGCATGGAGTCTTTAGTGGCTATTTCATTTTCAAGTTTATCATTGAGGTCATGCACAGATGTAGCTTCACGTTGTGCAGCGAGGTAGCGTTTTTCAAGAGTTGTAATTCTCTCTTCCATGTCCTCCTTTTGGGCCATAGTCTACCCAAAACACAAGACAGAGTTTAGTCTTTAGTATTGGGGATAATTATTTATTGATCAAACTAGGGAGTGCATAAATGTGAGCATAAATTGTAACTTCGGCTAGCGAGTTCAAAGCCTCTCTTGTTTTTAGCAGTACATTTAAGATCACTGATCTTTACATTATGGATGGTCGAAGTGTTCTGCGAACTAACTAAAGGTCTCTTTCAATTTAATAAGGATTCATCTCTCCCAGAGCACACAATAAGACATATGAATTTGAAGGTTAGTGATGTATGGGTAACAGCAACTGTCCACTACATCACTAAGTGATTCTATAACCACATAAAACTTTAACAACAAAAAAAATGAACTTCATGCATACACAGTCAGCATTTACAAGAGTAAGCATTTTTTCATGCTTCAAATCCACAATGCTAAATCTCTAGTTTAATAAATTTATGTGAAGTGATATAACCTTAATGATAGGTAAGTTCAGAAGACAAATTTTAAGGAACAGGTCTTTTAAACAAAAAGAGAACAATCACGCTGTAAGCAACTACACCTTACCTTTAAACCAAAGAACATTCAGGAAAAACTGAGCACCGGTGACAAATTTTATCAAGCAATTATACTTGTGACTATCCAAATTTTGAAAGTTCATTCCTCACCTCTCGTACATCTCTCTGCAATTTTGTGTTCATTTCTTCAGACTTTATTAAATCTTTTCTAGCTGTGTCAAGATCCTCTTCTAGCTCTGCTACTCTACTAGACAAAGCAGTAAGGCGTTCTTTCATTTGCGTCTGTTCCTTGTTTTGCTTGTCTATGATGTCTTGGAGTTCAATCACTTTAGCAAGATTTTCATCATGGCACAAAGAACCATCAGAAGATCGCTATTAAGGAGAGAAAAGTATTTACATATCATACAGAAATTTGAAAAATGAACAGTTAAGTTCGCAGTAAACATCCCACCCCTGAAACAATTCTATTATGAGATAGGCTTCAAAAAGCTAAACAGGCTTTTTGATCAAATCTTCACTCAAAATCTTTCATTATGGTTTGCATATTAAAATATTCTGGTTAATCTTATAAAAAACAATAATAATCAGACAGCTCAAAGCAAATAGCTCTACCTTCCCATTTGTAGTTGGTGTATTTTCTTGTTCATGATTTATATCCAGCATCCCATCTGGAAGCGTTTTTTTCTGATTATTTTGCTCTTTCAGAATCATTAACTAAAAGAAAACAAAAGCTTATGTAAGTTTCAAGTTTAATTTCCATCTTAATAGTAATATAAAGAACAGCTGCAAAAGCAAAGGAGCAAAACAAAGTTACTGATTTCACTGCCAGGTATGCATTAAGAAAATATGTCACAAGTACTCAAAAAATATGCCACTGCACCCCAACAGCAGTTGTTCTAAAACCACAGAAACTATTTTGTTTGTTTTTCTCAGGTTTGATTTCTTCTCCCCCCCCCTCTGCTTTTTCAAAGTTATGGAATTAAACACTAGTCATCTGCACTTGGTAAAAATTAAAAGCACAAAACTGAAAGAAAATCTTTAATAACTGAATAAATTACGAGTATTGATTAAACACAATGCACGCCTGAAGAATACTTTTAGAAGAAACTTACCTCTTTATGCGTAGTACCTAGTTCTTCTTCCAATAAGCTACACCTTTCAAGTGCTACTCGTAACCTCTCTCTTACCTGAAAGAGACATTTCAGTGATATCAAACTATTTGAAATAAAGAAATCAACTTCACACACTGCCATGCTGCCACACACTTTCCGGTTATAAACAATGCTTTATTTTCACTACATTCAGAGATCAGCTTAATCTTGAGCCAGTAGTAATTACAACAGATACTACAAAAAAAACCTAGATAAACAATGAATGTCTCAAAATCTATCTTTTTCTCCTTTTTTTCAGTCACTGGCATACTATATCTCAGCATGACCTGTACACATAGGCAAGAATATATCCAGAATTTACCCACCCTTTTGTAAGGCACAAAGCATGCGTGCTTTCGCTTATTTGCTACAAGGAAGAAGGGATATACAACTCCTGAAAACAACCTGCAAGGCTTCATACACAAGTTCACAAAAGCTGTTCAAACTATGAGTTGGCTGCAAAATTCACAGTAAGTTTCACCATTTGCATTGCCTGCTTGCCCATACCTTCAGGTACAGCCGAAGGGTGGAGCTCCTTTAAATCAGCTTTATTTAATAGCACAGTAAGCAGATTTATTTCCTCCCGTTCTCTCTAGTCCACTTGTTGTATTACACAATTAAAAAACTAAATCCTGATATTATACAGGTAAATAAACACGTGTTGCTCCAACAAATACATAAACCAAGCATGGTTCAGATGCAACATTAGAACAGCTGACAGAACGCTGAAATAAACTATAGCACCTTGCTGCAGTACAACAACTTTTCTTGGGAGCACAGTTATTAACACAGTTTTAGCACAGCCACCATTTTAATATAACAAGTATATACAACTGTATGGTTCACACTAAGAAGAGAGAGGGTTTTTAAAACATGAACTAGCATAGTTATTACCTTTTCATCAAGGGCTTTATGGTGTTCAAATAAAGATTTTAGTGCTTTGAGAACTTCTACTTCACTAGAAACTCCTGCTGGAGATTGAGCTTGTCTCTTCACAACAGTCATTCTAAGAGACCGCTCATGCCTGGAGACGAGACACTCCAAATGTTCCAGTAATAGCTACAACAAAAAGCAACAATGTTTATTCCCATTCTACAGAGTTACAGAAAACTGCGCCTCCTAAAACACCACGTTTTGACTTCTAAATTTCAAACTATTATACCAAGTCTAATGATAAATTCTAACATTCTATTCATTTCACCCATACTAGAAGTGATATCAGAGCTAATGATTCCCCATACTCTAAGTAGTTTCTAAATCAGGCTTCTACCTAACTGACCCCTTTCCAGTTCTTCCACCAATCTGAAGAACAGCGTGCTTGTCAGAAGGATATACAAACGAAATACCCTTAACTGTTCTGCTGCCAGCTGTGTAATCTGATGGAAAAGACCACTACAACTTGTCCACTCAACTCCTCTAATCTTGAGCACTCTATATTTTCAAAACTGTAACTAGAAGAGAGCTAAGTAATAGATAGTATGATCTTAAATGCCTCTTCCTGATTCCACACGGCAATATTTGGAGCCATACATAAGCTTCCAGGCCTTCTTAACATGCATTCACATTCCCAAGATGACTTCTGTGCAAATAGCAAGGTAAGAAAGCATTTAGCTTTTCAAATTCAATATTCTTTTTTTTTTTTCCCCTCCATGTCATTGGATGCTACAAAACCAGTGATCTTGGAAAGAAGACAAGGAACTAACCCTTGTATTATTTCTTTCTGCTTTCAGTTCAGCGATTTCTTCTTCTCTTTCAAGCAGCTGTTCCCTGCATACATTTAGCTCTTTTGTAAGCGCTGCAAATTCCTGAAACAAACCAGACAAATGTAAATACATTAAATACTGGGATGTAGCAAGAGTGAATTCATAAGAACACTTAATGTAATTTCTAAAGAATTCATTTCAGATGTCTAAAGCCAATACAACTGTACAGTCACGATAAGCAGGCTTCAGTTTCAATGCTTAAAACACTTATAAAGTCAATTGTAACAATAAAATACACTGGAACAGTACACTGATAACTTGCTTCTGTCTTTCCAGACAATTATCTGAGTTAGGGTAACCCTGTTGGGCAAAGAGAAAAACCTGTCTCTATTACACTTGTATACTAAGGTTTGGGGTTTCTGATACAAAGATATCGAGCAACCGACATAGCTACTACATGGTAAACTATTTCCATTCTCCAGCAACAGTGTCACAAGAAATATAAAAAGGCATTGGATCAACTCAAAGAGCAAACTCTAGATACAATGTAAGATACATCTACACAAGAGTGTCATTAAGTGAGTGCTGAGAATTATCTTCCCTTCCAACTTAGTTTGGTAAAATTTCAGGTGTAATCTGAAACACATTAAAAACAATTATTAGTAGTAACCCTAAACATGAATGAGGTCATGCCTTAGATGACAGTGTTGTAGGAAACAGGGTTAAAAGACCACTTCTGTTATCTATGTCACTTAAGATGAGAAAATAAATACACATCAGTCACCTCAGTAACTGGTGAACATTACAGAACTGCCCTGAAGTACCTGTACAAGAAAAGATAGAAATGCTAATAAACTAATTAGTCTTCTCTAATTCTCTACTTTCTATAAAAGAGAAAGACCAATCACATCTGTTAGACAGCACATAAGTACAATTGCATTGCTAAGACAATCAAGGTAAGGCTAAGAATATACCGTGTAAATACACTGCGCATAAAAGCTGCTTCTCCAATTTTTCCAAACTCTGCAAGGTACGCTGCTCAACTGACAGCAGCTGCATATGAAGTAAAGGCTTAAGATGGAGCTGTTTTGTAGTAAAATTCAAAGTGACAAAAAGCCATGCTAAAAACAAAAGGACACATCAACTACTTATACTAGCATACCTATACACACTAACTTGAAGCTAGAACAAGCAGTCTAAAAATATGTCTGAATCGAATTAATCAAAAGATTAATTTGGAATGCTTTAATCTAAAACATATACATGACAAAAAAATTCTGTTGTACGACATATTGCCTAGAGTGAACTCCTTCAGGATTACTAACACAGTAGACACTAAGAAGTTGTCGTGAACAAAAGATAGCACCACCACAGAGACAGAATCCCTCATTATAAGCACTCCTCCTAAATAAAAATTTACCATACGTATTCCAGTCAAAATCTGTGAGCATGATTAGTTCACCTTTACACCTCCAAGTCTTCACTCTTAAGAAAACTGGCTTATGATTTTCAAGAAAAAATTGCTGAAAATACACATACTAGGGCATCGCAGTCAGTAAATCTGTAGCTAATGACAACTTCAAGCATACAAAACAAAATATAAAAGATTCTTGAGCACAAAGTAAACCAAGAAAGGGAAAGTCCTCTCCAAGCTTTATAGGAGCTGGAGGAAAAATTCACTCTGCTTTAAGGTCTGCCTACAGAATTCTCCTTACTGTTGGAATTCGTACTGCACCCCCAGTAACCCTGTGGGACTTTCCACGACTCCCAGGCAAATGACAGCATGCATCTCTTTTGCTCCAGATACAAGCACAGGTAAACCCAGCTGAGGTTCTAAAGGTGTAGTTCTTCACAGGCCCATCCCACTTATCTTTGTATATAATGCAACTGACTATTTTCAAACTATTTTGAAACTACTAAAGGTACTAAGGCTCAAAGTATTCCCAGAAGAGCTTAGTACAAACTTATTTTGTGGGTTGCTCTTTCCCCCCCTTTTCAAAACAAATGAAAAGTCTCCAAGTGCCAACATCAAAATCCAGAAGCATGGAGACTAAGAAAGTCTCAATGAGACTGACATGGTGAGCTCTATATTCCTCCAGACATCTCAAGTCTTGAGGACATCAGAGACGTCAAAGAAAGCAGTAAAGACCACCAGACACTGTTTTGCCATCTGTCCTCAACTTAGTATCACTGTATGGCATTAATAAAAACGTTACTGAAGATAACTATGAGCTCTGCCCACAGAAAAGCAGTGTATATTTCAAAGGAAGTTGATTCACCCTTCAAATAATAGTTACAGACAGTTCTGTTCCATTGCAGTCTCCTGTGCAAATATAAATTGTAGCACAAATATATCATAATTCTGACATGAACCATCACACTGTCAGGTGACCCAAGAAGAACAACGGACATGGGAATTTATACTGCTGCTCCATAAACAGACTGACACGTATTTCTAGCATTGCATAATACATTCGTTGCTGTTTGTTTTTACAAAATGTATTTGCTTTGAGTCCCATAAGCTGCTCTATAAAGAACACTCAAGTGTCCTCAGTTTCAGCTGATGCTGCCAAAAGACATGTCGTTTCTAGTTTAAATCACTCTCTTCAGCAGTAGACAATTTGTGACTTCCTCAAGCAGTTCGAAAGGAAACTTCACAACTTCATTACCTAAAAACACTGAGTTGTCTCACCTTCTCTGGCATTAAATCAATGTACAGAAACAAATACAGGAAACAAGAAAATTCATCAGAATTTTTTTTTACTTGTCCAAATAACTTTACTACTTCATACTTAAAGAGAAGCTTGAAAGCTTCAGAACTGAAGTTCTGCTCTGCTTCCAGTTATAATCAAAATAATATGTACTCTGCTCTGAAAACTGACAGGAATAGGGACTTAGAATAAGCACGACAGAGCACTTACTAAAGAAACAGTGTGCCAAATATACTAGATAAATATCCTCTGTTGTTTAGAGCACACTGGCAAAAACCCATGTAGTAAACTGAAATGCTTACTCAAGAAAGTAACTTTCTGAACCAAATACGACACTCTGTCAGAAAACTCAGCAAAAAACTAAACTCAGTAGAAGTAACTCTGTTGCTGTTCAGTAATACATTTTCTGGGTCTTATCCACATATTACAGAAAGGATGTGGAGGTCCTGGAGCAGGTCCAGAGAAGGGCAACTAGGCTAGTGAAGGGCTTGGAAAATCAGCCCTATGAGGAGAGGCTGAGGGAACTGCAGCTGTTTAGTCTGGGGAAGAAGCGGCTGAGGAGAGACCTCGTTACCCTCTTCCAGTACCTGAAAGGTGCTTACAGAGAGAGCGGAGCTGGTCTCTTCTCAGTGCTGACGGGTAACAGGATGAGGGGAAATGGCCTCAAGTTTCGCCAAGGTAGGTTTAGGTTGGACATCAGGAAACACTTCTTTACAGAAAGGGTGGTTAAACATTGGAATAGGCTCCCCAGGGAGGTGGTTGAATCACCGTCCCTGGTTGTGTTTAAGAGTCGTTTGGATGTGGTGCTCAGAGAGATGAATTGCAGAGGGTTGTTAGAGTTAGGGTACTATGGTTAGGCTACAGTTGGACTTGATGATCTTTGAGGTCCCTTCCAACCTGAGTGATTCTATGATTCCAACATTCCTTCTACATTTCTTCATCAGGAAGAACTGACCTTCACCCCCAGTGTTCTAGACACCACAAACATTCTTCCACAAATAGCACCAGCTGATCTAGCTGTCAAGCCTTTAGAATTGCAATGTCTGATCTTATACTTGACTTCTTACAAGATGATGGCAGTCCAGGAATATTAGAGCTTTCAGGTAACAGATTCTTCACGTTTATTACAAGTATACTTTTAGAGGTTCCAGGGATAGTACGCTGCAAACCATTAAATGCTCTATGATAGGAAAGATAACATTTCAATTGGGGAAAGATTTAAAGAAGCAGGTAATCCCCTGTGAATCTGAGAATGTGAGCTATATAGCAGGGATGCCCTTTCTACGATAACTGCAGAGAATAGCAGGGTTGCTTGGGACTTGCTTAAACATTTTTACACAGAACACAAATGCCACTCTTAAGCAAATGAGGATTCAAGATTAAAGGTAACTAGAAAACTTATTTTAAGGATAAGAAGGTAAGAAAAGCTTCTAGCTCATCAAGAAAATATCATGTACTAAAAAAAACCTGGCAATACAAGGATGAAGATGCAACTGTTGCACCTCCAGGAGCATCTCTGCCCTAACTATGTGAGCAACATTTACCTGTTTAATCCTTAAGTAACACTCTGTTTTACTGTTAACATTCTGTTCTGTAATCTGCACATCAAACAACCCACACAGGTATGCAATATGCTGAAAATATAATAAGAACAATTGGGGAAAATACAGGCCATCAGGGATGAGAAACCAAGGTAAATATGAGTCAAGTATATATATATATATATAGGGTCAAGTATCAGCAAGAAAGTCTTGTAGCTATTGACTCACACCAGTTCACCTTTTTCAGCTGTCAGGATTATTAAAGAATTCAAGAGCAGAGCTACAACTCAAAAGCACTTGCACGTTTTGATCATTAAATCCTGCCTTCCAAGAAAACGCAGAAACCCAGGAGAAACAATAACCAATGTAAGCAGTACTTTGCCTATCCAGCACAATAAATCAGATTACTTTCAGCCTTTCCAATATCTATGGCACGCAAGAATGAGAAAGACAAATTAGTCCAGAGTGTAAAAAAAAAAAAAAAAAAAGAATTTGCTTTTCACCTAATTAAATTACTTTCCAGTAAGCATCAAACATAGATATGGTTATGTCAGGTTCCTGAGTTTGAATTTGAAAGATTTTTCACGCTCACTGGCAGGTAGGTTCTCAGCCAGTTTGAGAACAGTGCAGTAAATACCACCTTTAAAAACATCAACCCTCCTCTCCTATTCCTCATTTTGCTAAAGAG
This sequence comes from Alectoris magna, assembly GCA_030625065.1. Taxonomy (NCBI): domain Eukaryota; kingdom Metazoa; phylum Chordata; class Aves; order Galliformes; family Phasianidae; genus Alectoris; species Alectoris magna. The sequence goes on from CM060565.1 coordinate 42,727,533, forward strand.
GTTTAAGTAGCTCTCAAAAAACCTAACTCCACTATTAAAACATATGTGCAGATTTCTTTAACAATTTTCTCACATTCCAACCACTGAGATAGTTTAAAATGTTTAGTATAACTTCTGATCAGCTCCCAGAAATCTACATTTTCCTTGAATCAAAAGCCATTTTTCCCCTCTCTACCAAAAGCCGTACTACTGCATGAAAACACTAACACAAGCATTGCACCCAGTTAATGAGTAGTTACTAATAAATTCAATACATATTAAAGTTAAGCATCTTCTATCATTCCAGTTCTCTCTTTCGGTAGAACATTCTTGAACTTCACTTCTTGGATCGACCTTACTGGGCTTTGTCGTTAATGATGTTCCACTCTAAAACGTGCAATTAAGTTTTAAAATGTTTACAGTTGTATAATTTTACTGCTCTGGAATGAAACGCACTGCTTCCAGGGCACTTTGGAGCTGGAAGCTCTAGTGTTTGACAGAAAGCAATGTGTAAAAGAACTCTAACTCACAGCCAGTAGGTACCAAATGGATGCCCAAGAGTAAAACAGAAAAGTTCAGAGTAAAACCAAATATCCACAGCAATAAACAGGCTTCCAGTTACTGTCTTGACTGACCTGCTCTCATTTACACGTAGCGTTCACTGAGCCTTAACTACAAAGCACTAAATCTGGATTTAATTGCTAAGAACTTTCAGGAAGTACTGCATGTTGAAGTACAAGGAAACAAATGAAGATGAACAATATTTGGCAGTTTTGCAACAGGAATGCAGAATTAACACAAAAAGGGGGAAGGAAACACATCAGTTCCATGTTCTCCTCTAAAGCTCTTCTTTCCCTTAATAACATTTCTGACAGACATTTCCTATTGGGGCATAGAAGCGTAGAAGAACTGAAACCCAAACACAGCAGAATCTTTGACCTCTTGAAAGATCAGAGGTCCTCCTTTCACCGCAATAGTTAATACCCAAAGTTCACACGTACTCTTTGGAAAGAGTCTGTAAGCTATAGCACACAAACTGAACTGTAGGTTGAAGGCAGGGAAACAGGAACCACCTACACTCAACTCATTAAATGCAGCCAACAAAAGCCATTTAAACTAGCAAAATCATTACCATCTAAGCTATCAAGTGCAATTTTCTCTAAATCATGCAAACCATCACTGTTATGCATATAAGGCTAAGAGCAAAGCCCAGTTCAAAAAACGTATACCTTGGTGCACCACTGGACAGCCAGCAGTCACTGATTATACACATCATTTCGCAGTGCGAGGTAGAACTAAGCCCTGGCAGCATTCTATTTTCTTCAGTGCTCAGTGCACCTCATTTTAAGCCTGCACAATTGAGCACAAGAAACATAAGAGTATTTAAACAGGCCAGAAAACATCACCCAGTTACTCCTGGTTTAGGTCTAATTTTGCAGTTTGCTAAGTTCCCTCCTGTAAGACAACCACCCTTGATATCACTGACAGGTTAAGTATCTACTTTTTCTTCAAATCACTCCTTCACCTCTTCATAAACTTTAATAAATCACTGGCAGCATCTGTGGCCTGTTCAAAGTATGGTGGATCACAGAGTCTACTTTCAGTTAACTCCGAGCAGGCAACAGCTACCTTCAACTCAACCTTTTTTAACAGAGACTTATAAACTATTTTTACAGCTACAGATGTGTATCAAAGACTCCATACTGAATCAGCAAACAACTATACCAAAGCAATCCCACCCCATCCCCAAAGGCTTTTTTCAAACACTCAGTACTCCTGAAGGGAATCCTGTCACTTAGGACTCAGCAGCATTCACTAAGAATTAACAAGAAAGAAACTGAGGGCTAATTACAAACCCAAGTTGTAAGTTCTTTTCTTGTCTTGCAAAGTAGTTGCAAAACGCTGCTACTGAAGCTACATTGTGAATCTTCAGATAAAAAGTTCAGAAGTACAACAGCCAGCATGCAGAAAGCACGGAGTATACAGAAGCTGTCCTCAAAAACTTAGTATCTATTCATACACAAAGGTAGCCCAAGGCCCATCCAGTTCCAACCCCCTGCCACGGGCAGGACTGCCACCCCACCAGATGGGGCTGTTCAGGGCCCCATCCAACCCCACCTTGAGGACCTCCAGGGATGGGGCATCCACAGCTGCTCTGGGCATCTGAGCCAGGTCCTCACTGCCCTCTGAGTAAACATACAAGATCCAATAAGTACGCATCAGGAAAGCTTCAGTCATCATGGAGGAGCAGGCTTTTAAGAACAGGGTGTGTTTGGCTACTCTGTGCAGACTGGTCAGCACTACAGCAGTCCTTTCCAACACTGTGCAAGTCTCAATACTCATAATCCAAAATAGTAGTTTACCTTAACACAGAAACACTTTGAAAAATATTTGGGGGATATCTGGAACAAACATGCCTCTCAGATACAGCCTGAATTGGTGAATTTGAAGGGCTTCACAGAGTGAATGATCGCATTCCTGCACCTCTTGTTTAGTCTATTTCCATTAGTAACTAATACAGTGAGTAGTAGAACAACTTCTTAGTTGTAGCTTTAGGCACCTCCATTTTTGGAGTCCATGTCAGTAAAAAAAAACTTACCCACACCCATATCCACCATGGCAAATGGAGAATACAGTTGTACTTAATTAAGAGGAAGAATCTTGCTTTACCAGTTCAACAAGATACTGGGCAAAACCAGTCTCCATGTTTAATATGACATATAGAGACTTCATTTAAGCTTTTCCTCTCCACAAAGAAGTTGGTAATGATCTCCTGGGATGCTGCAGAGGATTTCATAATGCACAGCCCTCCTCAAAACTGTACAATAACCACAAGGTATCTGAGAAAACTTAATAAAAGTTCAACACTGTTAGTGGGACCCTCCATTATGGAGGCTGACTCCTACTAAAGCTGTAACAAGTTTGTAGTAAACAACACTGAGCTGTCAGTTTCCTTAGGCAAGAAAAAGATACCAACTGCAAGCACACTGCACTAAGGAGCAGCACAATTCTTGCTCATCTAACATTTAATATTAAATTCCTGTGAGTTAAGAATTAAATATCATTTAATCCTAAATCCTTAATTTCAGCATCTTAATCCACACAGAAATAACTTTTTTTTTCTTCAGAAATGGACCCAGAATAAGATTCTTCATGCAAGATTATTTCAAAGACGGGTTCTCTCTGCTTGCAAAAACTGTAAGCAGCAGCTGAGGCTCTGCCCTGCCTTATTCCAGCCATTAATCTTGGCTCTAGCTTCCAGGTTTAGCTCTGGCCAGTAGTTGTAGAGTGTGTTTTTCACACTGTGTTAAAAGGGAGTGCTTGGGAACATCTGAATAAGGCTGGCCGAGCCACTCTCATTAAACAAGCATCAACATGAATTTCCCTTCAGTGCTCTGATATATATTTATATACATACACGCACACTTTTTTTTTTGCCAACTGATGAAAGTTCAGTTTTATAGTTTCAAACTTGTTTAAGCAAGTAATACTCAATGAGGACAGACAGATGCCTTCAGCTTGTAATTCAACTTGCAGGCCCTTTACATTTTGTTTTTCTGCCTCTTTGTATTCAATCACTCAGTTTACAAGCTAAGTGAATTTACTAGCTGAAGCTAAATACTCAAATCTGCAATACCAGGAATGAAAGCAATTAGACCGTTCTATTAAAAAGATTACTTTTGCAAACAAAAACTACTCTAAAACCTGTTCAAAGAGTATAATCCATGTCCAATATTTAAAAACAAAAGCTTAACCCAGTAACAGATTGTCAACATTTGTTTTACGCTTATATTAATGTTTTGTTGCTTGTTTGTTTTGACTGCACAGAAGACATTCAAAACAAACAGTTCCATCAAACCTCATAACAACCACCTGAACCCAAAAAACATGTTACCTCACAAAACACATCCAAGGATATGAACAACATTCAACAGTGAGGAACAACAGGAAAAAAAAAAAAAAAAAAGGAGAAAAGAGGAGTCTTAACATGCTGTGACCAGCAACAGATGCTGCAGCAAAACACAGACTGGTGAGGAGCCTGGCCTGCAAAGAAGAATAAGCTCCTGTTCCACAATGGGTTACAAACAAGGTATGAGTACAAACAATGATGCAGCCAGGAAACCATGAGGCCTTCCACTCACTTGAGATAAAATACAAGCTTGGCCCATTTCTCCTCTACTATCTTCCAGGACAATTCTTTATAACCATTACATAGAGTACAGAAAGCATTACGCGGTCTCTAAAGACTACAGTTATAAGGAATCAGTTGCACTGTAAGTATCAGCATAAATAAGATTACAGCAAGAGGAAAGGGCAGTTTCTTTGCTGCATGGCACTGAAAGCTAAAACCCTAAAAAGCTTTTTAATTCCCATTTTACAAAGCCTAATCCCCTGTTTCTAGAAACAAAGGCTCAGATTTAAGAAGACAGTACTGTTGAACCACTCCCTCTAAAGACATTCTGAAAACTCTAGCTGCGTGTTCTAAAAGAACTAGATGCACCTGCCCCATGTTCTTCAACACAAAGCTAACAAAGAATGCTACTGATCTTCAGAGCGTTATCCCCAACAACTGTACCAAACTGTATGAAAAATACATTACTCCATAAAAACACTCACAGCAGTATCCCAAGGCATCCTTGAAAGGAAGACAAACTTTAGTCATTTGCCCAAAACTAATACAGTAAATACAGCTCTGGAGAGAGATTCTAAATTTAGATGTTCCCCTAAAACATGCAGATACACACAAAGACCCCAACCACACTTACTCATATATACGAAGTCTGAAAGACTGTCCTCCATGCATGCCCTGGTCTTCCAACCACGATATCTAAGGTTTTCATTCCCTAAATCCGCAGAGTTTAGATTATCTGAAAAATTCCTAATGCCAGAGGTAACAATTCACACAACAGAATCCCAATTAAGTCTTTAAATGACCTCTGAATTACACCAAAATTCTATTAATGTGTTTCCAACTCATGATGCAAGAGGTAGCCCATGCCTTAAACCCTAGAAGCAGCAAGAGATTGAAGTATGAGATGTCAGTCAGGACTTTAAATATGACATAACAGAACCTTAAAGGATATCACATTACCAAGAATACAGGTTCCCCGTGGGAACAGTAAATCCACACATCTTATTCATTCACAAAGTACAGTGAAAAGCACAGCTATAACAGAATTTAGATGCAAAAAAACCACCACACTTCAGGTATCAGATATCCCATTTATGGGTAGAAGGGCAGAGAAAATGAGTTTAAATTATGACACTCTATTGGCAATAGTAGATATGGCTACATGACTTTCGTGATGGGCATTTGAGAATCCACAAGTCAAACCCACAGACCCAGAATTTAAACCTCACCATTGACCGAGTCACATGTTCTTCCAAATGCACACTTCAGAACTCCTTTTCTGCTCAATTTTGTTTCTGAAAACTGCTTAACATTTACAGTTTTTTTTTTTTTAATCAAGCAGTTTGTGTTCAGCACACAATAAAACAAACAAGCAACTCCACTTTCAGATCTCTCTCTCCCTTCCCAATGGCTTATTATAGGATCACACTTGAAATCCGTATGTAGGTTTTAAAAACCAGACAAATCAAATTGGTTACTGTTTACTGAGATAATCAGTACCATTAAAATAACAGGAATTTACAATCCTCCTTACTGAATGAACACTCTCCACATTAAAGAAAGTTCTACTGTTTACACAGAGGATTTGGGTAGCCAAAATTCCTTTTCAAGTAAGTCAAAATAAATACTATTTCTCATTACAGGAAGTTGTCAGCACTGAGAAGACAATGATTAAACTTCACTCATGTGCAAGGACTCAACTACATCCATAGTTAGATCTTTCAGCCACACAGCCAGCCAAAGTCAGTCTGTACTGACACAAAAATACTTTGTTTCAACTGCACCTCCTGAAAAATTCTGTCTTGTTTTTCAACTGTGAAAACTAATTAGTAACCTAAGCTCATATAATTTGATCCTTATACTGTGTGCCGTTCAGTAAATCTGTGGTAAGAAAAAAGAAATAATTCTTCCTAGAGTGAAGAGTTTGTTAGCCTGTTGTGCACACCTTCTACTCACTTTCATCAAATATTCTATCCTGTATTTCTTTTTAAGAAAAAAAGTTACATTTTCAAATGCAATGTTTCTCTACAAGACAATCAAATTGCACAAGACTGAATTTGGTATGTATTTATACAGGGGAAAGTAGATCGTTAAAAAACAAGCAGAAACTTCTAGGCGATTAAACAACAAATGGAACTGGGTAACAAACTGTACCATGTGCTAGCAACAGAGGGTAAGGTATGGCACAGCGCAAGTCAGAGCACACCCCAACAGCTGCCCTTCTACAGAAAGGAATCAAAGGCTGCCTGTTTCACTACTGCAGAAAATGGAAAACACTTTGGGTTTTTTCCCCATTTCCTCTTAACAAAACTACAAAGACAGACGTTCGATCGAAATTTGCAAGCTTTTTGCCACATGGCATTTGTTTAAAATCTGTCCTGAAGATATGTGACAATGCCTAATACTGGGAGCATAAGGACCTTTTCATCACAGCACATTGAAGCACTTTGTAGATATTTTAAAGCCAAATGCTATTTCTAAACATCCATAAAACAGAAGAACTACAGGAAAATATATTTTGACTGTTCTTATTAGTTTGCTCCCGAGAAAGTCACAGTGTATTTCAAACGCAACCAAAATTATATTCCAGTTAAAGTTTTCACTACCACCCTCAAAAACCATTTCCTGAGCAGACACAAGCATAAACACATGAGCATAGTCCAAGGCTAGCCACTGTGGAATAGCAGAAGAGAAGATTAAGCAATAAAGCTTCTCTTCTTGAAAACATTACAGCTTTAGCCACTGTAAGAACAGGCCCCAGAGCCTTGGTACAGCAGCCAGTCAGAAGGAGCCAACTTGCAGTAGAGCTTACAATGAAACACAAGGTAAAGTCCAAAACAGATGGAGGTCATAGGCAAAAGACTGGTCACATTAGCTTATGGAAGACCTAAAGGAAAACAACAAAGTCAACCAGAGCAGTACTCCTAGGAAGTATTGTAACCACAGACCCCCTCCAGTTCTGAATATATGAACCAGAAGAACAATCTCAAGTGGCCTACAGATACATACTCAGCTCACTACAAAAATTAGCCAGAACTTACAAAATGCAGAAACAGCGTTCGCATGCGTTTCTGTGAAAAAATGTCAAATAAGGGAAAAACTCCACTCAACTGCAAAATAATAATTCTTTTTTCAGCCTGGAGAATGCAAAAACATTTTTCCTGGCAAGCATCTCCTCACTCGCATCTGGAGACTACATAGACAAACCGAGGGGGGAAAAAAAGCACTTAGAAAGCTATGAACACTCAGATTACCCAAAACACACAATCTAAACATTTCCCTTCTCAGTAGTTGCAGATTGAGATTCATACACGCAAGAAATTACTAGAATCATTTTCTAATACATGTCAATACCTACCATCATTCAGTCTCACACACCTGAAGATGCAAACCATCTTAACTGCTAAAAGCAGCCTATGTAACAACACCTGACATACACCTTTAAAGGAGGAAAACACAAATGCAAAATCAAGAGAAAGAGCAATGTGTATTAACCAAGTTCTGGGATGAAGGGCTAAGCTGAGAACTTATGAAAGTCAAAACTACTGGTGGACAGCTAATAAGTTCTCTCCAAAGATTTAAGTTCCCTGCGAACACTTAACTGTATGTGATCTACATACTGACTTCAGTTCCTGTGCTATGATCTGGAAGATATTTTCTAACTTTTAATCTGGTGTTATCACATCATGCACAAGGAACACTTTCCAAGCGTAATTCAGTAAAGATCAGATGGGGAGTGTTTGTTATCTTCAGTCTTCTGATGATTACTCTATAAGCACTTAACGGTCAAGTTTCCACAAGGCCATTAACTTAAAATGCAAGCATACATACCACAAACAGTCTTAACTTCAAATCCTATACCATCAATAAAGATAACATCCACATCTCCCAAATAAATACCAGAATGGAGAAACTTAACATCAATTGCTCTGTAGTTTTAATCGCTACAAACTCCTAAGAGGAAAAACAAAACAAAACCATAAACATGTTTTTATTTGTTACTAACCTTAAGAGAAAGCCAAGGGCTTCTTTTTCTTTTTTTAAAGCTCTAGAGAGAAACTGGAAGTAAGTAGCTGCACTGAGACCCTAAGTCTTGGAGCAATCATCTTAAAAGAAGTTTTAAGGTATACTCTTAAAAAGCAGAGAAAGAGCAGGAGGGCTGGCAGATGAAAAATTCTCTATTTTCAGAATGCCAAAGCAAACACTACTTATCGTACAGGTGGCTACAGGCAAATTAGCATAAGTGAGTATATATGCAAAGTTTACCTTGTCCTAAACACACTACATGTGTTAGGGACTGCTTGCTTTGGTTATAGCTCTTTTCACTCAAACTTATACACAGTCTGTCGGTCAGACTGCAAGTTAGATGACAGCACATCACAAGTTAATAAACCCATTATCAGATATTTGCACACTGACTGAAGAGTGAGAAAAAGAATCACCAGCTCATCTTTCAGAGCCACATCCATAAATCACCATTAAAGCAAAAAGCATTTTTACTTAGTCACCAATACATCCTTCCTGCTGATCAACCAATGAAAATAAAAACAATAGCTTCAGACTGTTCATTTTATTAAAGGGATTGATAGAACATGGTAAGAGCAGTGAAGTTTCAGTGAACTTGCACGAACACACTTCAATGAAAAACTGAGAAGCGAGAACAAACGCAAGGGGTCTAGTCCTGAACACACGCCTTTTGGACACAAGCTGTCTCCTTCTGTGCCTTTTAATGAAAAAACATTAGGGAAGCTGAGATTTATTGTTATAGTCAGTGAAGAATTCTAAACATTAACTCATACCTCCATTTGACTACAGCTAACATGGATAAAGACTACCCAGTAGTTCACTAACAGTAACTCCAAGCAAAACTCAGCAGCTGAACATAAACAGGAATAAAATTATACTTGTCTGAAAAAGCAACTGAAAGACTCACGTTCACCTTTGCTGTCACAACGCTGGGCGAGAAACGGAGGCTATGTCTGTGTGACACACAGCTGCACAGCTGAAACCTTTTTAGATCTCTATCAATCCTGGGTAGACTGCTGAGACTAATGGCTTCTACTAAGAAGCCAGAATTGCATCTTGCTGAAGTAAGAACAGGCTACGTCACCTCAAGGCTGAGTAGTTGCGAATACCGTAAATGAAGCTGCACTTAAAAAGCTCAGGAAATTTCAGCTACTGCAAAGTTGGGCAAACCCCTCACTTAATGTACTTCCCACAGCCGTGTTCTTCATATCTACGCACAATTCAAGACCTCAGTTCTCTGTCTATGACATCCTGCATTATTTAAAACTTGCCTGGAGGAAATCCAAATAACACCATTAATAAAGTGACAACTAACTCCATAAATTCACCATTACTAAACAACATCAGGGCAGACTTCAGAGTAAAAGTTTAGATATTTCTCGCATGCGAGACATCAAACTATTTGTCAGACTAAGAAAAAAAATCACTATCTAGAGACAGATCTGAAATTAATTGAACATAAACATAAACATACATACTATTTTTTTTTTAATAGAAGCATGTAGCAGTGATAAAATATTCGCTGTAGATAAAATGCTACTAAAGATGACCTAGCAGGGATTCATTTTAAATTCATATAAGATAGGCATCCTAGTAAAGCTGAAGCCAAACCAAAATTACAGGCAGCTTTTTTCCATATTTAATTCCATAATACAGTAAGCGTTCTTACTTCTATACGCACACGCATGCACTGAGCCTCCGAGAGAAAATTCTCATCTCTCCCTAATCAATGCCCCGTTACATACAGAATTTCTGAACGCAGAACAGAACCATGACAACAAACACAAGAAGAACTAAATTTGACTTACAAGCTGCTTTGCACAGCAAATGGTATGATACATTTCAGACTAAAAGGTAACCACCGTAAGATTAAGCTGGGTCTTAGAGTACTGCTTTATCACAAAAGCACTGTATTTGTTCATTAGTGCTCAAAGTTCTGTAACGTATGTAATTATCCTGATAAGAACTGCTGTGAATTCATCCATTGTACAGGTATGAGCCTAAATTACATGGCAGTCTTCTCTATCCAAAACAAGCCCGATGTTGGCATTCACAGAAACATCTACATGGAATTCTACCAACAAACTGAAGCCCAGTCTGTCACATCTCAACACCACAATTGGTAGTCACCTGGAACTCATCAACCTTACGTTCAAAACATTGGTGCATTTCAAACTAGTATCCTACGCATTTCTCAGATTAATTTACGAGTTCTAAGCCTGTTTATCTTAAAATATGTAGAAAACAAATTGGAAGTCCATAAAGGACATGGAAATAATAGAGTCAGCTATTTATCTGACCATAATTATATCATAACTGAATGTGTTTACACAGAAAAGACAAGTTATTTAACTTCTCAAAGTAAAAAGTGCGTTTTCATTATTTCTGTGAAGAATACAAGGAAGAATAAAAGTGGTTTTGAATTCTTGCATGGCAATTTGTTTTCATCCAATCCATATTCCAAGGTCAGAGTAAATTTTAACCAAGGTAAGAGATAATGCCCAGGAAACAAAAAGCACTGCTAAATTAAACAAAAACCAGTTCCTTTATCACGGCCATGTTGACAAATTTTGTTTCAAACCATTCATACAAGAAAACCTAGTCAATTTTACAAGCGAATGTAACAAAACACACCTATAACAGAATGTTCTTTGTGAAGCAGAGAACCACAACAAAAGTCTTCCTGCTCTAAATAGCTGTTCTAATTTTATGAGAACTGGAACAGATGCTTTTACATTACTATCTGCCCATCATACAAAAAGCACATTAGAAGAGTGTCTTTCTTCAGTATTTTAGAGAAGGGGAAAATCACTGCAGCAGAATAAACTGTAATTACAACTTACAAACGTGTGCAAATACACAAGTATCAATTTGCCATTTTGTAGCTACATACACAGAGGTACAGGCTCCTTCACTAAACTACAGAAACTCAGTGAACACAGGGAATTCAGGGCAGCAACATCATTAGAGATAGAGTGTCTTCATACCAAAACCAGAGAAGTTTTGGTGTAGAAGCAATCTGTTATTCCTCCCCCAATCCCCGCCACCCTTATACACAAGAAATTTCCATCAATCATCAGAATGGTCTAATTGGTTGATTCATCTAAAAACATAAATGACAAAGTGAACCTATAAACAAGTCAATTCAATACTCCTGAGGATAAAGTGCCCCAGAATTAACTGCAAAGACTAGCTGCATGTACACACTAAGCCAGGGGAGAAATAATACACTTGTTAGATATTGACTTGGTAATTCACACCGTTATACTGGTGTTTGCACAACCACTCAAACTGATCTTCACATCTTTCTACTGAACCGAAAACATCTACTATGATTAAAAATACTTGAGAAAAAAATAGCACTGCCAAGTAACCTTTAATTCCCTGAAAAGAAAAAAAAACGTAATGGAGTTGTCAGTAAAGTTACCCTGCTTCTACCCCTACTTGAAATCCACAGTTGAACAATGGGTCGTTTGAGACAGCAGTTCAAAAGAATGTTCAGCTTGAAATAATTAACAAAAAAGTTTGACTAGTTCCAAATACCATAGCCAGCAGAAAGTTCTCCTACTGGACACGTAACAGAATTTAAATTAGAATTTTGTCAGAAATTTACTAATCTGAAGTAACCAAATAATTGCCATACTAACTACAAGGGTTTGCCAAACACAGAATACACTTCTGATCCCCAATGAGAATAATGAGTTATCTTGTGCATGTAACTTTTAAAAGCACCGTCAGTTCTCACCTTCCACAATCATCTGAGCTTAAACATGACTGAAGACAAAAGCGGTAGAGTTTCACACCACAACAACGTTATTTTCCTGCTGCAATCTACAAAAATGCATTCCTGCAGTGTATTTATATAAAATTGCAATTGAACCATGAGACTTGCTTCCCCACTGATCTCATGCGAAAACATACAAGTGGGACATATGTGAAACTGGGAATTGTTGAACTGCTTGAATCTTTCATAAACGTTTAGAAAAAGATGTTTACACACTGGTAGCTTACAAGATTTAAGAAGGAAAACTGAGAATGAAAAAGGTAAGACGTAATACAGCTTAGAGAGCTTTGGTGATTCCGCTCAGCCACAAATTCAAGTGTAACTGTTTACAGATCATACAATTGGTTAATGGCACCCATTAATGCAGCAGACCTGGAAGAGCAGCTAAAGAGAAGCCACAATTATTACAATAAAAAGCAACAGAAAAACAAAGAATGATTCTCGCCTGCAGCACATGACTTTACACAGGGAGCAGCAAAGGTTGGAAAATTCTCCTTCCTGATTTCCATCATAACACTGCAATCCAACTACGTTAACATTTATTACTTATTGCTTCTGTCCCCGAGTAATTTCCAGTATTATTAACATATCAACAGTCATACAGTGGAAACAGAAGAGTTTAAAACTACTGCTTTAAACAGTATGAACAGTAACTACAGTATTTAGGAACATATAAATACTTGTAACAGTTTACCTGTTTTCTTGTAACAACACATGCAAGCCCAACGTCATTGTGACAAACTTGGAACAACAACCAAGCAGGCTAGAAAGTGCAAGGCTGTCAATAGTTAACTGACAACTGAAAGTGGTCTCTGCTTTGCCTACAATCAAAAGCTTTCCAGAGTGTTCAAAGTTCATTTGGTTTTGATTTTATTTATTAAGACTGGAATGGAATAATGAAGAACAGAGAAGATCTGTAGATGCCTATGATCTCTCTTAACTGCACACTACTGCCCTATACAAGTACGTTAAGTACTACATTCAATATGTGGGCAGACTGCATCCTCCAGAAGTTAATTTTGTTCTGATACTGTTACAGACTTGAGTTAGTCTGCTTCATTCCCCCAAATGGTCTATTTGTATTTCTTCAGCACACAAATGAAATGGCAGTAAGAAACACTAAAACACTGGTGACAGAAAAAAGTCCACCAGGTTCTATTAAAGAAAACAATGTAGAAATGACCTCATACTCCTGAGCCAAAGAAATGCAAGAAACAGGGAAAGCACACCGGAGGAAACGGGCTGATGTTCTCTACTCGTCTTGCTTTTCTATCTTTCTGAAAGTGAGCAAGCACCAATGAATACTTCAGGAAAGCACTAGGTTGGATTGATCTTTCCTTACCATAACCTGCATGGTAAATTGAATATACAAGACAACAATAACAACAACAAAGAAAAGTTAGCAGGAAATAACTTCCTTTCAAAACGTCCGTACCTGTGGAAGTGCAGTATTGAGCTGTCTCTGCAAGGAATCTCTTTCATGACCAACTTCATGCAGCTTGCCCTGGGTCAGTGCTAGCGTCTCCTGAGTTTCCCTTAGTGTTTCCAGAAGGCGATCCCTTTCTTCCAGCATGGATACCATTAACTGCTCAAAATGGGAATCAGCATCTGACTGTAATGGGGAACCTGAACCATGGCCTCCATTTCCCCCAGAGGGAATCTCTGCCTCACTGATGGTTGGCATCACCTCACACATCATCTTGAAACAAAACAAGACAAAACAAAGACCATACATTTAAGTCAACCAAATATAAACAGGATAAGCAAAGGGACTTTGGATACTATCCATTATATCAGCTTAGGGCTCTCAATGATAGCATCAGCAACAGTTGCCAACACCATAGTGTCTGCCACTATTTCATTAAGATTGTAGGTGAAAAGGTAGGCAATCAATTTAATCAAGGCATCACTTCATAATGAGAATCCTGTGACATCTTGCAAGACCAGATTTTTACAGCTGCTTTTCAAACTATGAGCTCATTTTGATGGACTTGTATTTTTGTTAAGAGCAAACTGCTGCTGAGATCTTTAAAAAACAAAGATAAGGCATGCAACAAACCACCAAAAATTATAAATACTTAAACCAGTAACTGATAAAACTGCGTATTTTGGGAATCATTATATGCTTCTTCCAAGTCTTCAAACATGTAAAGATAATATCTAAAACAGTACTCTGAGCTTATGCTGCTGTCTTGTAGAAACCCGCTGGTAAACGTGATGCATATAAATTAGAGGTAAATCCACATAGTCCAAATTCGGGAGATAAAGACTTAAAGATAAAATGAAAAAATTCATTACAAAATAGTAGCAGCTGTCATTGTGAATAACAACATAAAGGTAAAGGTAATCGAAAATAATTCAAGGCAGAGTATGAAAACAATTAACTACACAAATGTAAGTACTTTACTACAGTCAAACTGAAAGGACTTCCAGGAGACCCCAATAGATCACAAATAGCTATGATAGCAAGTGTTTAAAAACCATGGAAAAACATCCAAATATTTACAAATGCTTAATTGCAGTCTTTCACTGAACCACTTAAGACTCATGAAGTTCTTTAGACAGCCTCTTTCAACATCAGAGATCTGTAATGCTTAAAAAATGGTTCACTCAGTTATCAGTTTGTTCTCAGCATTAAGCTCCACACTCATTCTAAAGAAAAACTAAACTTATTCAGAGCTTTTTAACAAAGTTATACCTCCGAATCTGCTGAAAGGTTCTGAACACCCTTAAGTGCTCTGCAACATCTTCACGTATGATTACCACAAGGCCTGAACTTTCAACACCACTACATTATTTACCTTGCTCAATAAAAATCAAAAGGCTTGGAAAATGGGCTCCAGGTTTCCAGCAGTACCGGTTCTTCTGTTTTTAGTAGTTTTTTGTTAACCTCCAAAATCTTGTGTATTGCAAAGCATCCATTCAGCTACAGTCCAACATCTGTTTAATTGAAACACCCCGTGTACATGAAAACAAATAAAATTGCCCAATAAAGAGCAGCTCCAATAAAAAGCAGCAGCAACCCCAGCTAACTAGCCAAGTCCCCAGCACAGAAGAATGTGAAAATTAACCTCCCGTCTATTGTTGGCCCATAGGTCCTGCAACAGCTGGGATGGGGGAATCATGTGCAGAGAGAAAAACGTAGTCCGATGCACTGGTGCAAAAGCTTCAACAGTTCATGGCTCAGAAATCCCACTCAGGTCACAATCGCATTATTAAACAGAATGTGGACAGCATGGGAAAACGGCTCGAGTTTTATCGCAAGGGATTTGGAAAAGCCTCCTTCCTTTTCTCTTCTGCGAATTCCAACTGGAGGCTCTCCTTTCAGTTTCCTGGGTCTCCGTCCAAACATTTATAATCCCAGCAGCGAGGAGCTGATATGAGGTCGGAAGACGCGGGGAAGAGAAACCCGTCGCTGCACAGCCTTCAGCCTTCCATCCGACGCGGAGGCAGCTCCCGACCGGCTCAGGCCCCAAGGAGGAACGGGGGAACGCGACCGTGCGGGCCTCACCGTTCCTCTCCCCAGCAGCGGCCCGCCGAACAAAGATGCTGGGCGAACAGACGGAGCCTTCTACCCCGCGCCGGGCCGCGCCTCTCCCCCCCGTTGAAGGTCCTCAACCGCGAGCCCGCCCGCGGAGGCTCCGGCGCCGCGAGAGCCGAACGAGCCCCCCTCTTCGGGCCCTACCGAGCAGTCCCTCCGAGCCGGGCCCGGCTCCGCCCGCCGCCGCCTCCACGTCCGTGGCGGCCGATGAGCGGCCGGCCGAGGCCGGGCAGGGTGCCTCCGCGTCCCGCGGCGTGCGTGGCGCAGCCCAGGGGAGCGGTGAAGGCTCCGCGCTCCCAGAGAGCCCGGATCGCCGCCGGCCGGCCCGCAGCTACGCGCCGCGCCAGCCCCGACCTCCGCCTCCGCGCCACCGCCTCCCGCGTCTCCCGGCGCCCTCTGCGGCTCGTGCATAAATCAGTGCGGGGGCCCACAATGCATCACGAGAGGTCGGCACACGGCCCGCCCTCTTCTCCGCCCCCGTCTCTGGCCTCGGTGCAGCGGGTCGGGTTTAGCTCCGCTCCAGCTCTTCCCGCCGAGGGTCTGGATTTCGAATCCCGTTTCCCCGCGCGCCCTTCCCTGTCCCTGCAAGCGACACTCCTGCCGCCCACGGGTACCCGCCCGAAAGGAGGGCTGCTCCATCTTGGCGGCAGCGCCCTGGGATAGGAGGCGTGCTCGCTGAGCAACAGGGCAGGACCCAGAGTCGCTGCCAGCGCCAGAGTGGCCCCGTCACCGCGCGCAGTGACGGCCGGAGCAGCGTTCCCTCAGGGGCCCGGCGTGTCACGGCACAGTCCTGCCGGGCGGGTCTGCCCGCTGCTTGCAGTAGGCTGCCGGCGTGGCCCCAGCGTCGGCGCCTCGGCCTGCTCCCTGCCCGCAGCCCGCCCCCTCGCCTCGGCCTGCTGTCTGCGAGCTGCACGCTTTCAACAAGCCTTAAATATCTGGGAGATGGAGTGGTGTGTTTAGGTCTTAAACCTCGCAGAGCTGTGAGGCGGTGGTTTTCTCCAGTGAAACAGTGTAACTCGACATCTCTGACATAAGCAATGCATACAGAAGAGCCAGCTGCTCCCTGCTCCTCTTGCCTGCACGGGACAGGAGGTTTAATAGTGATGAAAAGTGTGTTGAGCTTTCTTTCAACAGTAACCGCTGCACTGTGTGCACAGCCCAACCCAGGCCCCACCAGCCAGAGGTGGCCTCGCTGGCACGGCCCATTCCCCACAGGAAGCAGGCTATGGGTGCACTGACATAATAATGTCTTTTCTTTTTTTTTTTTTCTTCCATGTGACCTGTTTCCAAAACAGCATGTATGTGTTTTCCACACAGTTTTCACTCTGTTCCTGGATGATTGTGCTTTTAGAGCTTTTTTTTTTTTTTTTTTTTCCATGCACATAAATAAGGATGGAATGTGTAGGCAAAGCTTAGAGAAATCTTTTCTCCATTTTTCTTGAGCTCTGTGAGAGAGTTGTGTTGCTACTATGAATAAAGCATTTGCATTTTGGTTCCTGTTCTTGTTTTTATAGTGCAAAGCTCTGAAAAGTACCAAAGGCCAGTTATACAGACTCAGGCATGTCATGCCAAGAAGCAACAGTCCCCACGCTGAAGCTTGTGTGGTTTTGTGCCTAGATTATGTGACACCTCATTTGTGAATGGAACATATTGACACCTAGCACTGAATAGAAAGTACCATTAATTAGTCACTCTTTTTTTCCCCCAAGTACAGAAATCTTTACAATTACCAATTTACTACACTGCGCTCTTTTTCTTCCCTTTGGTATTTGAGTCTTTAGGGTGAATTCGGGTCACGTTTTTAAGCTTTCCTCCCTCCACAGCCATGAGGTCTCGATTTTTTTTTTCCCTTGAGGGTTCTGTTGTTATCACATGACTCTGGGAGCTGGAAATTTAAGGAAGAAGCTAAATATTATGAAGCACATTCAAATCATGAGTTCTGCCAAATGCTGGTTAGCACAGTTAACACTGAGTTAGGGCACAATTTAAACATAATTGAAAAAAAAAATAATACTAAGATCTATCTTTTTGGTATAGAAACGTTAGGGGGGAAAGGGTAAAATCAATTGTGCTGTTTCAAAGGAAACTGCCCAATGCTATGAATTAACCTGTGTTGTCCAACAGTCTCAGTACAACTTAATACTATTATTTATAAGCATTGATATATTCATACTGAAATATCTAGAAGCCTGTAAACTTGGATTTTAACATAGCCTGCTTAAAATGATCACAGGAGGGGAGGAAAGAAGGGGTGTTCTTCATTTGGTCTTCTCCTTTTACCTATTACTGAGGGTTTCAACCCATGCTGAGGGGTCTTGTCATATAATTCACATTAATGTAAAAAGCCCATGGAGTCTGGGCTATGGTTATGAAGCACAGCAACACATTTCTGGAGTAAAACAAAGGTAATTACTTAATGCTGCAAAGTAGGTCCCGAATATTACCTTGAACGTAGTCAATCCTTTTATTTCCAAGCACGCTTCTACAGAGGAATGCTTCTATTCCTTTACCACAAACTGCATTTTACCAGCGTTAACAAAGATCTCCCATAAGTTGCATGCAGTTCATCCATGATTATATTACGTACTTGTACACCACAGGCGGTGAATTTCATTCCATAAAGAAAACAAAAATATTCCGCCAGCTTGACCTGCTTTTTGACAAGTTAAGCAAAGCTCTAGCAAAGATACATAAACTCTTCAGATTCAAGTGAAAATCTGACCCAGTTTTCTAGGCACAAACACACAGAATGAAAATGTATAGGGGGAAGAGGAAAGATGGGATTTCCTTACCTCTCAGACTAGGACTTCAGGCGATTCTTTCCTTCCTCTATAACGCAATAATCACAAAGGAAATATAAAAATGTAAATAAGTCTAATTGATACTGGTCTAATAAAGTGAGATTTTGAAAACTGAAAAGCGTTTAAAAAATAAAACAAACTTTTGGAAGGAGTGAAGGGTTGTTTTGGTTTTTTTTCTGTTATGATTTCGTTGTCACTTGTACTGGAAGTTTAATATCGGTGGCACTCTGCTTATTTTTTATCAGAAAGCCTTCCCTATTAATATTTACCAATTATGTATCAAAATCTGGACACCGACTTCTTCAAATAATTATCTGCAAGGAAAATAGTATTTTCACCTGTAGCAGCAGAACAACCATTTCATTACATCCACTGATCTATTCTAGGTCCAATTTATGCAGTTTCTGGATTTCATGCTTACACCTGCATGAAAAATGTCTTGAAGCAAAGGAGAGTATTTCAGCTTAATTCTGAAAGGAGGAAAAACATATTTTTCACACAAACCAGAAGAGACATATGAAAAAAAATCGAATTTTTCTGTCATTCTCCAAACGTTACTAGATATGGACCTCTGCAGCTGAACGGTTGTGCCTAAACTACCATCACATGACAGACAGTGGAATTTTTCAATAAAATGTGCAGGCTTAACAATTACAGGATGCTAAATTAAGCTGCCATCAACTGATTGTGATCAAATATTTTTTAGGTTTCTTTATTGCTAGGAAAGCCTTTTTTTTTTTTTCCCCACTGACAATGAAGAGTGTAGAACTCCAGCCAAAGCTTTCTCACTGCAGTTGTTTCAATGAATCCAGAAATACAGCTATTCAGAAGGGAACAATTTGTAGGATAGGGGCCATAATAACTTTTGGAAAAGTAACAAAAAAACTACAACTACAAATTTCAAAAGACTTTCAAGTGTTTAATGGAATTATCTCATTGCCACTAATCAGCAATTAATAAACTGTTGTAGCGTGGAAGCAGAGATCCAAATATGAGAGCCAGCACAGGCAATTGGTGCTTAGTGTTGAGATCTTCTCTGTTTCACAGATTCAAAAGTTGTGCCTTGCCTCTTATGCTAAGCTGAGATCTGAATTTTTGTACCCTGTGAATATGTTCCTCAGCTGTGTCAGCTGTGGTGGCAAGGGCAACAGTCACAGGATACCTTTGCTGATAGGACAGTGCTCACTGTTTTGTCCTCATCCTTTGGGAGTCAGAGTTCAAAGGCGCTGAAGGTGTTTGTCCTGACTCTGCCTCATCAGTGTTGCAAGTCGAGGAAGTCCTTCCAGGTGAGAATGCAGGTGGGACAGTACATGCTAGGAAGGGTGAAATCCTTACCTGTTATCTTGATTACTTCTGCTGTACCAGTTCTGTGGACAGAGCACTTCCATCTAAGGAGCTGTCAACCAGCCTCTTCAGAATAATGTTTTCAAGTGAAAGCAAAACTGGCTGGGGGAAAAAAGTAGAATTTACAGCTGCATGAACGAATGTTATTTCACTTCAACTTGTCATACATAAAGAAAAATGAAAACTAATAGACTTCCCTAGAAGGAATACAGCCTGGTTTGATTTTCATTTAATATACGAGTCAAATGGAAGGTTTGTGAATGTAAGGGTAAAAGGTTAAACACCATAGGCACAGAACTGACAAACTCTATAAAACTGGACACTGAGTTACATTTAGTCAGACTGATTGCTCTTAGACAATGGTTATGTGGAATAAATTCATAAGTGAACTTCTGTATTCACAGAGATCCTGAAAGATATCATTACATTTTCTCTCAGTTTGGAATGACCCAGAAAGTAGATTTTTTTGCTTTTGAATCTAAATGTTTTGGCTTCGAGAGGTTAATAACAAAACTAAACCATTCTACCAAGCATAATCATGCTCTATTATGAAGGCAGAAGAAAGAATATAACACACAGTTCTGAACTGGAGAGTAAATATGTAGGAAATAAATAAATTAATCCTCACTTCAACCAGTCGGTTGACAAGGCACAGGCATTTTCATTCAGCTTTCCCAACTATCTCACCCGTGGCCAGACTTCCCTTCTAGGAAGCAAAAGGTTTCACCTGTAGACTCTCCTTAGCCTAAAGGAGTTGTCACCACAGTCTTTGTCATCTCCAAGTCTTGTATTACTCCACACGCAACTTTTAGAGGAGAGATGGAAACGCTAGTGGTTTAAGCACTTCCTTGATAAATGGGTTTCAGTCTCCAGAGCCTCAGGTAGAAACAGAGTTCACATGGCATATTAAATGTCTCATATAAAAGGGAGGCACTGTCTCCTCATATATAAAGAACCAGGCATTTATTCATGCCCAGAAGGATAGCTTAGTCCAGAAGAAAACTCAAATTCAGACGATCCCATTCAAGAATGTGCCTCCCACACACCCTACTGCAAATGTCTTTGTCGGGCACTCTGCTTTCTGAGTGCTATACTCAAAGACTAGACCTTACATACAGCAGAAATTTCTAAGGCACCCCGAAAAGATCAGGATTTCAAAGCCACGTTGTGCGGCTCCCTGTGTGGAGCCCAGCATAGACCAGGGAGATGAGTGTAGGTAGGATCAGTGCTTCAAAGTGCGACTGAATCATCAGATCTTTGTGTAACACTGTCTTGCACATAGTACACATGAAATACCCAGAATAGAGTCAGGAAAATTCCTAGGTATTTCCTGTACAACACCAATATACTTCTTGGCATTTCTCTTTATTTGCAGTACCAGAAAAATGGTTTCCTTCTTCCTTCCACCTTGGCACGCACCCCAAGACACGCTGTACGGCATCGAGTGTGAGCAGCTTGGATATTTTCACTGAATGAGCACGATGACTTTTTTATTAGTTCAGTGAGAAGACTGGCTGCTCTCCCGTGCCATTTGGTGAGGCACTATGCTTAGAGACATGATTAGTAAGAGCCATGCACTAAAGAAGCTGGCAGCAAAGTCATTGCTTTGGAGGCTGGGGCTTGATACCCAGTCACTCCCTGCACCTCATAACCACACAATGAAGTTCAGCAAAAGATGGTAAAAACAGAGAGTGGGAAAAATAAAAAAGGGGGAAAAAAAGCAAAAATGCAAAAAAAAAAAAAAAAGCAAAAAAAAAAAAAAAAAAGCTCAGGTTTCCTGTCACATGATAGACACAGCCCCAGTGTTTATCCCATCCGAGCAGCAGCAGCCCCTTCCTGCCCTGCCCAGCTGGCTGAGGGAAGCCACCTGCTGCCGCTGGCCTGCCTGCACTGCATCGCATCACAGGCTCCCTTCTAAGCTGAGCCTGTGGCACTGTGCTTACTCCTCATCCTTTCCAGCTGCACTACTGGGAAAATACATGTTGAACACATCTCACTCATTTCATGCTGAAAGGAGAAGATTTTTGCCAACAGCACCAATTACTCTTCCGTAAGTAGATGCATGGCCATTCTTCTATCATAACAAATGCATCCAGAGGTTGCTGAGCAGAAGAGCCTCTTTGCCTGGGGGGAGAAGTAACAAGACAGGATGAAACCATGTGGTGGTCTATAGAGAAAAGGACAGAGCAATTAATGGCTATGCCAGAGTGTAGGGGTAAGTGCACTAGAAAATGTGTCAACCCTTCGGCAACAGTAGTTGTGACTGCTAGAAACAGTGGCTTGCCATAGTTCTCTACGTCAACATGTTATTTGTACTGTATAGATTTAAATGGATTTGTGTTTGATTTATGCAGGTGCAAATCAGATCAGAGTTAACTGCTCTGAAATCTCAGAGGGTTTTCAGTTGGATTGCTTCATCTGATAGGAAGAACAGCCTCCACAAAACAGACAGCTCTGAAGATGTGCAGAAAACTTTTAAGAGAGCAGACGAGCTTAAAGTATGTATTTTAATGGGAATCACATAGTATTTATTTTATTGGGCATGTCAGTACTATAAATATTTTCTAAATTCAGCTGCTGTTTCTACAACCAAAAATGCATATGCCCACTCAAGTACAAACCCACTGAACTTGAAAAGGTTTGCAGATTACTTTCAGCTCCAGTTGTGCGGTTTACAGCACAGAATTGTTGCAGCTGTTGTCTTTTTTGTATTGATCTACAGTGACAGAAATTGCCCTGAGCTACAGAGAATTTCTAAAAAGAAGTATCAATTAGTTCAATCTTGAGTGAAATATATCCCTTGTATTTAGTGCAAGGGTAATTTACAGTAAGTGAATATACTGATTTCAGAGCATCTTTAAATAGACTGTTTGAATATAACAAATGACATCTTCTTCCTACAATCCCTTTCAGTGTTAAGTTCAGGGCAATAGAGCTGAACATTATTTAGTTACGCTTAAAAAAAATAAAAAAAAAATTAAAAAAAATCAGGAAATTCATGTGGCATAGCTGAAGCAGAAAGGTCTGGAGTCAAGGATTCAGAAACAGCTGTGATACTGCACCTCCTGACTCACTGGAGCAGGTCTGGATACATTCCACCTGGCTGATCACCTACATTCTGAACCCATTTACCCTTGCCTGCCTCTGTAATCAGTAGAGTGAGAGCTGCTCCATGGGAGCGATTCAGACCTTTGGTGTGGTCCATGAATCACCCGCTTGGGATGCTTGTTTTCTCACTGGCTGCAGCGGGAGCCTAAGGCAGCTGCATTCTGGCCGTGGGAGACACAGTTAGGTCCCTGGAGCAGCCAGAGACAAATCTGGGGCTGGGATGCCAAATACGTGTGAGAAATGGCACAGCCTGTTTGTAGGAAAGCAAGTAAAATGAACACAAATGTCTGTGGAAATAAAAAGTACTGTCATCAGCTTCTCTGCTTTGTGTTTTGCAGCCTGAGGCTTGCCTGACTTACTCATTAATTCTAACTGGTCTGGAATTAAACAATTATATTTGCACTACTGGGACCTAAAAATACAGAGCCATGGCAATCTCTGAGGATATATAAAAATTCAATTACCAAGAAAAAGGATTTATATTATTTATTTTTTTTATTGCAAAACACCTTGTGTACTCATGTGCTGATCCTAGAGTGAGCTCTACAGACAATCAGTCTTTCAAGCTTCTGAATACTAAGAGGTATTGGGAGTTGATTTCTATGCAGATCATTTCAAAATTGAGGCTTCATCTTTTTAGAATGTTTTAGGAAAAAAATAAGATTATTTTAATAACACACACACAGGGAGTTTTATAGATAGTCTAACTAGATTTAAAAGGATTTGCACATAAAGTAACACTTCTGCTCCTGTAAGTTAGAGTTTGAAGGAGATATACATATATATTTAGTTTGTCTGCTATGCAAGGGCTCCTACTGCTTCAAGTGGCTTTGGAGTGGGCACTAAGCAAACTGAACCACGATTTCTATGTACTCAGCATCTCCTATTATTAGCCCTTCTTGCTGTTGTAGGAAAGTAGATAAAGGCATTTAAAAAATAAATAGAGAGATCTCACATAGTACTTAATCTCATTTTTAATCCTTAACCGACTAGTTTCGAAGATGTTAACATACCTTTCATTACACACACATTGCCTGCACGAAACTGCATGCAGCAAATCACTATCATCATCATTCAGATGCATGCTGAATTGGAACTTGTGTATGCGAAGGTAATAATGTTGGTAAGGTATTATTCCCAAATTGTATGTGTGTAAAACAGACAACATTTTGCTGTGCAACCAGCTTTCGCTTATAAGCAAATGAAAATGTAAACACTGTTCTCAGTGAATCACTGGTTTATGTACACTGGAGTTAAATCACAAAATCGTAGGGGTTGGAAGGGACTCCTGGGGATCAAGTCCAACCCCTCAGTGTTTGTTTCCACCATTTTATAATTCCCCACAGTCTTGAAAAATATTTGCTAAAAATATTAATTTGTAAAATGAATCTGCCGAGTTAGTGAGCAAAAACACAGCCTCAGAATAAATTCACACAGAAAACTGTAACAGATTAAAATATTGACAACTATGGATACCTGCAATGGCACCAGTGCATACTGCCAAAAAAAAAATCTCCAGTTTCAAGGTAATCCCAAGGATCAAATGAAACTATCTGCCAATAGATATGGTGTATTAAACTGCTGCCAAAGAAAGGTCATTACCCAACATCACTTTTCTGTTCTGATTAATAGCAATTCTGCATAGGCAAACAAGTCATTTAAAACTAAACATCACCCTTGCCATTTGGAGAAGAGGGTTACTAGGTCAGAGCCTGACACAGAAAATAAGTATAAGCCATATAGTAGTAAACATTCAGCCCAGAATACCTAGTAGTAGCCTTAAGCAGCAGACTGACTTTTAAAAGGAATCAGAGTCAGAGAAGAACCCGGAGGGAAAGCAGACAATATTTTAGAAAAAGGAGATCTACTTATGCCAGATGAACAAAAAAAAAAGACCATTGGGAACAGTGCTCAAGTCAACTTGAAAATAACACTAAGAAAAATAATGGGAACACAGCAAGCGGTGCTTCTCCTCTTCTGCAAAATTTACATAATGTTTTTTTAGGTAAATTCCTTCTCTGTTTGCTTCTGTGTTGGCCTGTCCCTACCACCTGGTGATATTCCAATACTATAAACGCTTTAATTTAATAAGCACATACATGAGAGTTGGCACATGCCTGTCAATATAATAATAAGCCAAGAGAGTCGCTCTCATCCCTTTCTTTTGAAGAAATGCCATGATTTGAGCAAAATGCCTCACAAATCCATAAATTCAGAGTATACACAACATGACCTGGGTGAGACATGCAGTGGGGAGCAGACTCTGCAGAGCCTTTCAGAGAAGGTGGAAAGCCAGCAGAGCCCTCCACACCTTACCAGCTGCAATGGTCAACCCTGCATTCATATTTGCTTTAAAGAAAGAAAGTTTCAGGGTTCCTGTCAGAAATCACCATTTTAGTGCTGCTGGGATTTCCTTGTGTAGAGATGTATGCATCAAGGATGTCCAGGTCCTTGCTGAATAATCTTTTTTAACAATAAGAAAAACATAATGAGGCTTCGTGTCCCTTCTTGGCTTGCCACTGGCTGTGTGTCTGTTACTAGCCTGACCAAATGTACCTACCTCAACACATCATCTCCTCTATATAACTTGGAGTCACGCAGCACATGAAGGAGATTCAGGTTGGATGTCAGGAAAAGGTTTTTCACTAAGAGCATGGCTGGGCATCAGAACCATCAGGGGGTCCAGGGGAAGCGGTCATGGCACAAAGCTTGCTGGAGTTCAGGAAGTGGCTGGACAATGCTCTCAGCCCTATAGTGTGATTTTTTTGTGCTCCTGTGTAAAGCCAGGAGTTGGACTTGATGATTCTTGCAGGTCCCTTCCAACTTGGGATATTCTATGATTCTGTCATTTAAAAACTGAGAAATGCTTTCTGCATCAAGGTCTTAAAGAGCGGTCTTTTAACTCACCTTGGCTACCAACAAAAGACATGCAACTGTGTTTTGCCAAATTATACTCTTAGTCACTCCAGTTCCCATTTTGCCTTTTTGTTTGCCTGAATGTCTTGTTCCTTTGTTTGAATGAATTTACATAACTTTTATCAAACATCAGTTAATTAGTGTAGGCAGGTACTAGGTAAAAAGACACAATTTAGCTGCTGAAAATAAGATTACATGGTGTGTAGCTTGCAAAAGAAATAAGAGGAAATGCAGCCCTCTCCTAGCTCTTTCTTCAATTATCATTATTTCTAGGAAGTTGTACAAAAGCTGAAAAAGCCTTGTCATTGTCTTGCCCCTAAGCCACATCAATTAGTTGATCTTTAAACAAATTGAAAATAGTAATACAAAAACATAACATTAAAGAAATGGCTGAAAGCCACCCTGTGTAAGATACAAAGGGGAATAACTCATAATATAAAAATCAGCAGCCCTGACTTTGCTCATTGATACTCTAACAAGCAGGGCAAATAATTTATTTCAGAGCTAAACTCCTTGTTCTCCTGAACATGGTTCATATTAAAGACACTATGATCATGTGTCACTATGATCATATCTGCATTGTAATTCACTTTTAAAAGAGTCAACATAAATATTTACTCATGAACAGGCTTTAGCTGTGGTCTGTAAGTGAAGCTGCCATAGAACACTCATGCTCATGCATGGAGGCAAAGAATGCTGGCATCCTTCTTTGTGTGCTGCACATCATCAGTCAGCCAGTACTCCCCACACAGGTCAGACCCTCCTGCAAATC
Source organism: Alectoris magna (assembly GCA_030625065.1). NCBI lineage: Eukaryota > Metazoa > Chordata > Aves > Galliformes > Phasianidae > Alectoris > Alectoris magna. Next base: position 42,753,936 of record CM060565.1, read on the forward strand.
CACATAAGCCTAACTCCCTTTTGACCCTTAAACAACCGTGGATGATAATACCTGCAACTTCCAGGAATCATTTATTCATACACAAATACAAAATACTTAGACTAGCCAAGGTGAGGTTAATTTGGTAGTTTCAGTTAGGTGAACCATTGCCCTTGCCACAAAAGGAATTTGGAGCTAAATTGTTCTTTGTACTCTTTGTCAGCGAATCCTAAGACTGAAGCAGCCGAGACTCACCTATCTTCTTCCTTAGTCATTCACTGACAGACTGGGAATCGGGGTTGCTCTACTGACAGCTTGGGAGTGAGCAGCATCTGCGCCACAGACAACTCATCTCAAAGTGTGCACAATGAGGAGAGATTCTTCCGTTCACTTTGGTCACATGCACTGTTTCTAAAATGTGGACGCTTATTAAAGAATTGATGTTGACTCTCACTCTTACAGGAAGCAGCTGTAATGAGGCAAAGAACCAAGGGTTAATGTCAGCATCGCTGATTTGTATTGGCCTCAAGTATTACACTGAAGGAAAATGCTGATTGTAATAGCAACCCATGACTGCTCTAATGTATACTAGGAAATAAGCCAACTCTTGCATTTAAATCTGTGAGACTGAAACACAGCTTTAAAATTACCTTTTCTCTGCCTGATCTTGAAGATGCAGCAGCTGGCCTTGCATTTGTACTTGGTATTTAGTGTTGGCCCTGAAATACAATGCAACTGTTTCAGGCAAAACTGGGGCTGATTTTGGAGATTGTCCGAGGGATATATTTCTTTACAGCTTACAGTGATAGACATAAGTCTGAGAAACAGTATTGAGAAATAGCACTGTCAGGAAAATCTTGTTTTCCAGATGATATCAAATAGCTTTATTTAAGGGTGTGTGCGTGTATGCATATGTATACATATATACACAGAGATATGCGTATGTACACATACACAAGCATATGTGGATTGGGGAGGCACGTCATTCTCACATCTAACACTTTTTTTGTCTCCCATAATAAACTGTACAGTTTTCTTTCACCAAAATAACATAGCCCAAGTTTGATTCCACTATATCATTAAGCCATATACCAACAGGTTCACAGGAGTAGCCAGCAGTTACATATTACGCTTACTGCTGCACGTCCACAAGCATCCAGCTAGTAAGGAGGTTTTTCAGTGACACTTATACAACAAAAATAAATCCTGCAGCACTATGTTCTTACAGTAAAAAGATTCATCAAACTTCACGTCAGTCCAAATACCCAGTCGTGAATTTAAAGTGTTAGGTAACAAATCTAGCAATGCTTTGTCAGATTGGGCTTTGCAGAAAGGTGAGGATGCAGAGCATTCACAATGGGGAAAGGACTCCCACCTTTCAGCGCTCATAGAGAGCGTCTCATACCGTTATCAGTTTGCGACCAAAATGCTGCAGAAAAGTCTACGTATAGAGTCTTCAGTAAGTTCTTATCAAGGTTTATGACTGCACAAAGAAAGGCTTTTTCAGCTCCTGTGGCTCAGTTTGGTTGCATGGTTGGAAGCTGGTTTGCCTGCCTTCAGTAACACCACCTCTGTAATACCAAAATACGTGACTGAAAGAAGCCAGCAGCTGCCCACTGCCTCTCTTTAGGAAAACAGGAAGCTGCCACTGCTGCTATAACACCTGACATGATAACACTTCAAAAAAACAGGATACAGGTACCGGGGCAATTCTACCAGTGCCCACTTTCCTACAGTTGAGGCTGTCATATCCTATTTGAAACCATTAAAACCCACTGGAACAGGCTGTCTGAACAGCTTGGGATCATTCTAGCAATGTCAAAGTCCTCTTCAAACCACCAAGAAAACCAGTATTTGTGTTCCCTCTGGCTTCTGTATGATAATCATTCAAAATTTATGATGTGTGGGGGTATAAGTTTGTAGGAGGGAGATAAGGGATGAAAGTAATCTTTAAAGGAGAAAAAGGGACAAGCCTATGAGGCACCTTAGGTACTGTTTAAGCAAAAGAAACTGATCTAATTTCTCCATAATTCCTTCTCAAATTCCTCTAAATTAACCCATGGGAACTTCTCAGACCTCACAGAACAAACTGAGCTCCCCATAGCTCAACCCCGAGAAGCAGTCATCTCTCTTCGCTGGCAGGTCCTGCAGCAGGAGGAGACTCCACAGTTCTGAAGGGCTGCTTGGAATCCTGGACGCCTCCCTGCTCAGCACCTGCTTGGTGCACTGAACCCAGGATGAAAACGAGGGCCACGTCCACAGTGTTCTTCTTAGAGTGAAGTCCAATGTTTTTGGGTACCTCTGGTTCACAGTCAGGTAGTTATGGTAGTGGCATATATTGTGTTAGCATAACACAGAACCACAGGTTTGAATTGTCACTCACCTCAGTGATCTCATTTGGTTGTGTGAGAAAGGCTAAAAGCGAGCTAGGGCTGGAGTGCTGGTTATGGTGAAGTTCCAGGAAATGAAAGAAAAAAATGCTGTATGGAACAAAGAGACTGGTACCTGCAGTTATCTATTACCCACCACACCTCTTACAACTCAGCCCAAGTGTGGAACTTGACATTCTGATGCAAAGTATTGTAAGAGAGACAACATTCTTTAATATATAAAGTGCCAGTTTTTGTTAAAAAGTAGAATGTTCTGAAGGAAAGGACTGTATAATGAAGTCCACTTATTTAAGGGGCACATGACAGAGCTGCAAGTAGCCGTTAGCTAGAAATGTACGGGCTGGTTTTTTTAGCTCACATTAGTTTTTGTTCATCTGCATATATATGAGTTACTTCATGCACAAACACGCAGTTAGACACACAGGTCTGAGTTTTACAGCCCGGGTTAGATACAGAAATGGAAGCACCATGTGTTCAGCTGATGTTTAGGAAATGTCAAAAGCAAACGCTTTAATTTCTAGGCCTGCGCTCTCTCATTTTTTCCCATCCCAATGGGGCAGTGAAGGGAGAAAATCAAGTCAGGAATTCTGCTCAACTTGGAGCTGGACTTTCTGACGCGGTCAGCTACCAGAGACGGCAGCAAGTCTCCCAATTAGTAACAGCTTCCCAGAATTATTCAGCTAGCTGGATAGCCAGGAGGGAGCATGCTGCAGCCACATGCCCAGTGCACTCCCGTGCAAAGCAGTTGCCATGGGAATAATGGCTTTGAGGGTAATTCCGGCTAACCAGAGTTTCCCACACTAGGGACTTCACAGCCAGGAAGTTGTGACTAAATTCTGTTCCCATTTAACATAGCATAAAGAAAGAATACAGGACTTAGAACCCAGAAACCATGGGCCCAGACCTGCCAGGTGCTGCACCCTTTTCATTCCCGTTTTCTCTGCAACTTTTTTTCAAAATTTGGCACTCTGCCTGGAAGCTACAGGAACCAACTCACAGGGAGACTATTGGTTGCAGAAAAAAAAAGAAAAACGTTTAGCTCTAATGGTCAGATATTTTGTTCCCTTCTTTTATTTAACAGATGGATGTAGATGTGGGAACCTCATTCTTATAAAGGAAAAAAACCGCAAATCTTTCAAAAAACAAATATTAAAAATTCTGAAAAAGAGTGGGGAAAAAATGAGGTAATTTTGTCTAGAACTATAAGTGCATAAATGCTTAAAATGCAAGAGGTTATGGCAAGAATAATTTTGAGGCTCAATTTTGTCCAAGCAGGTTGTGGATGCTCCATCCCTGGAGGCATTCAAGGCCAGGCTGGATGTGGCTCTGGGCAGCCTGGTCTGATGGTTGGTAACCCTGCACATAGCAGGGGTGTTGAAACTAGATGATAAATGTGGTCTTTTTCAACCCAGGCCATTCTATGATTCTATGATTTTTATATAAAACTTTCCTTGTAGTTTATATGCTTGCTGTACATAAATCTGGTGCCAGGTTTGCACACAGAATCACTTTCCAACCAGTGTACAGAAATACGGTCATACAGCACTCGGGACAAATCTTCACTACAGGCAGTGGCAAAGCTGTTAAGTTGGGCCACAATAAGAAGCACTCACTTATTAAATTGTGCACATTATTTTCTTGAGCTAACAATCCAGCTGTGATCAACAGGAATAATGGAATTATGAAGCAGGAGTGAATAAAAACTGTGAGCATTTTTAATTGCAATGTTACTGCTGTATGTAGAAGTCTGTACCAGCAGACTCACCTGCAAATCTGTTGTCAACAGAAAAGCCCCACTGAATGCTTTATATATCTCCTTGACAAGGGTCCAAATTTTGCCTTCTGTAATTTCACACAGCACAACAGCCTGACGTGAAGGCCGGAACACTATGAAGTAAAAATGCCAGTTTCAGAACCTTGTGACACAAAGTTAATGTTAAGCTACTTTTCTTAGCAAAGGTACTTACCACATTGTATTAGAGATGTAAACCTTGAGAAGGGCTTCACAATGTATTATACAATATACATTAGATAAAAATATCAACTTCCTCAGAGTTTTAGAGAACACAGTTTCAAAAACCTTAAATTTGCTACAACAGCTGGTTATTCTGTAGACAAAAACCTGTCTTTAGTACTGAGCTGTCAGGGATGTGAAATTAACCTTTGCTTTGACAAACTAAATTTGAGAATGAAAGAAGGGAAAGCTGCATCACCATCAACAAGCAGGACTGTGAGCACAGACTGTTTGGAAAACAATGAAAAAACACCTCCGTCTCCAGTACTTATCCAAGCACGGGAATTACTGAATTTAAACCTAACTAGCATCGGCAATGCAACACATTTTAACGTGTTTAATAATGTTTTGGTTTTAAACGGTCTGTTTTAAGAAGTGAATGAGTAATGTTCTTGAGGGGAAGAAGTGGAAGGAATAGTTCTGAAGAAGCGTATGCCATGTAGTTTACTGCACAGAAGCCCGTCTTTCCTTTCTTTATTAATCCAACTTTCCTGGCAGCTGTGTACATTTGTGCTTTCTCCTAAGCCTACAGTTCCCAGAACCCACTGCAAAATACCCTCTCAACACAGAGTAAGCCTCTGCTATGAAAACTGTTATGAAAACAGATCCTTCCAGAGTTCTTGTACCGCTCACAGGCATCCAAAGCCCCATACCTCTCATCTGACCCCCATACTTCTTGCTTTTATGGAGTGCAGTTGAAGCAGTGAACTGGTTTCTGCAGTTCTATTGGTGCATAATTAAAACTTGCAATAAAAACACTGGCAGAGGAAAGAAGTAATAAATCATAAAGGGAAAACAACTTGGAACAATATTTTCCATGCTGGAACATATTTTAAGGACATAGGTGATCTGTGCAGGGAATGGGAAGAAAAACACAAACCACCTTCTGGCAATCATGGGAGAAACAAAGACAGTGACTAGAAATTAAATTTAAACTGAAAAATAATCAACAGAAGAGTCTGCATTAAGGACATGCTGACTGCCAGCAAGAGCTCTGAGGTACAGCATGTGTTACTAAGCTGTCTGCATTAGACAATTAACTGAAGCAATTAGATTTCATAAAGTAGCCCATTATTTCAGGAGTGAAACAAAGGCTGGAGGAAATGCAGCTGCCTGTGTTTGAGGAATGGAAAAGAAAGGAATACAAAACATTGCATTTGAAGTAGTCATGAAAACCAGCTCGTGTAGGGGGAATTTAGAAGTCTAGAAAACTTTTAAACTGTCATGAAAATAGCGTAGCTTCTTAAAAACAAAAAAATCAATGTGCAATATACAATTATGGACATCTTCAAGCATCAAAGGAAAAGGCAGGCATGTTGTGAAAGGGACTGTGAAGGGACATGAAGAAAACGATCTGCCTGATCTTCAGATTCTCCCGAAATACTGCTTTTTAGTCTCAGCATGTTTTGATGTGTTGTTTCTTCAAGGCTGTAAAACAGAATATTCTCAAGAGACAGAAACAAAAACAAACACTTTAGTGATTCTCTTGGATATTCTTGCAGGTTATCGCAGAGAGAATTTGATAAAATGAGTAATTAAGTTACTTGCCTTATGCATTTAAAGCATTAAGTGCTCACTAATACTCTATTACTAGTACAGACTTCAGAGAATAACACTTCTGAATGCATCCTCTAGGAGCCTGCAGGTTTAGTATAAGGCGTAAACTAGTTTTACTTAATTATAAAGCAACTACAGTATCCTTACCACAGCACAACTGGTAGAGAAAAAGGAAGAAAACCGATTTTAATACGGTTACTCATATAAGGCCTATCTCCCATGCATACACTGCATTCAATTTTAGGCTCCTAAGGGCTGGCAGAAAATTTTTTCTTGTATACCTCCCCAGGTGAAAGCATTCAAAGCTACTGCTGCTTCCCCCCTACCCTCCCCTCCTTTCTGATGTTCCAAGGACATGGTAACACAAGGCCTGTTTACCAACACTCCTTGCATTAAGTGTCCCCACCATTTCTTTTCTCCTCACTAGAGATCTCCTCATAAACAGCAATCCCATAAGACAAATCCAGTTCCATTTCATTTGCTTTTAAAGAAATACTTTTAATGAAATACACGCATGACTACAGGGTATAAAAATATGTACAAATCCTAAAGTTTTACATTTTCTAAGGCAGGAGATTTCTTGCAGATAAACACTTGGCTAAAACCGCTATTCCTAATGACTCTAAAAATACCCTGATTATATACAGTAGGCAATATACTTTTTAATATTCCAGATAAGTGTATCTTTGGTAAACCAGAAGATTTATGACAAGTAGATAAGGAAAACGTTAGTGGACAGACTAAACTTGGAACTATTGCAGACTGCTTCACCGCAAACATAACTCATTTTGCTAACTTCTCTTCCTCTCTGCTCACAACCATCATTAAAATACATGAAGTTAAAAAAAAAAAAAAGTAATTAAAAAAAATCTTCAAATACTACAGAATGGAGATAAACACTACGAAAAACATCTCTAAAACTTCTGAGCTGAAGCGCAGCATTTCATCTCCTACCAGAACTTTGGAACCGAGAACTGATGCTGACAAAGTATTGGATCAAGCACCTAAAGAACTGCACCTGCCAGAAAACAGGAAACTTTCATATTTTCCATTGTTCTTTGCTCATATGTAATCACTAATATGATTTAAATGATCCTCGCAAGCATTTTTAAAAGGAAAAGCCCAAATAAAAAGTTCATATTACAGCAGTTTCCATTAATTACAATCAAGTATTCAAGGGTAATCTTCTAAAATAGAAGCACCAACTTCAACAAAATCTTGAAAATTATGATTGTAGCAACATTTATACAGAGTAGTGATGTAATACTACACGTTGATACTTGGTCTTCACAGTAACAGCACCAAGCAACAAGAACTTGAACAAAGCCAAGTCACAGGGGTACAGTAGCCAAAAATAATAATAATAATAATAATAATAAGCCTTCCTCTTCAGGTATCATCTGTGTAGCTTGATGAACGTTTGCAGTAACAATCCAACTCATATGAACGATAATAATTACAGACAGCTTTCCCCACTGGCATAATGAATAACTCCAAGGTTTCCACTGCCCTATGTGTCTTGGAGCACGTGCAGCTTTTTCCAGTGTTACATTAGGCATAAAATCTGTATTTTTTTTTTAAGTCTGGTCTCATTTACAAATGCTCCTTTAACTGTGAGTTGCTTACAGCCATTTTCTAGAAGCACAAAGGAATGGGAATAAAGTAAAGAACTGCAGAGAACTTGGAAGTACTGCCAGCTCTGGTAGAACTTGAACCAAGAATGGCAAAAAGTGTCTGATCTTCACAGGATATCACTGGAGAGAAAGCTAGTACTCTTTCCATAAGCTTTGGCCCTCCTCTACTAAAAAGAAGACATTTTGCTTTCTAAGTTTCTGTTACAGCATACGCCTTTTTTTTTTTTTTTTTTTTTTTTTAAACCAAGACCACAGATAACTATAGTTTACTGATGAGGTGAGATGCAGCACCCAGCAGACATGACCAGACTCCCTGATATGGATTATGAGATGACTAGCTTTAGAAAATCTTTAAACATTCAAGGCAATGAAAAACAAAAAGTCTGCTGTAAACATCTGTAAGGTACAATTTCTTTGATAGTTTCAAGAGAACATCACTCTCAGGATGATGTTTTCCACCTAAGAATCTGGAAGCACTTCTGTAGCGAGCAGGTGACAAAGCATTGGCACAGGATGCCCAGACTTGTGTTCTCTCTCCTCTGGAATGTTGCCTGGGCCTGGTATCGGGCAGCCTGCCCTACGTGGTTGTGCTTCAGCAGGGTGGTTGGACCACATAACCTCCAGAAGTCCCCTCCAAGCTAAACCATTCTGTGATTCTGTGTATAAAGGCACTTGATAATTAATTTCAGCAAGATTGTTTTTCAATCCAGGCACATTTTCTGCCAAAAAAACCCACTACAACAGTTTTGAGTCCTACTGCACTGCCGTCTTACAGACTGAGATTACAGTCTTCTTTGTATTCTCTTACTGATAGCGAAGGTGTTCAAAAATTATGGAAGATATTACCTTATGCTACTCAAAACAAAGAGAAGACTCACTACATAGCTAAGAGCTCAGCCTCCTTCCCCCTTTCACACTAGTTACAAACAGAGCACTTAAAAAAGTGTGTGTATATATTTATATACACACATACACACACACACATATATATATATATATATATATATATGAATATTCCAACATCTTAATGAAATTTTCAGTTCCCTGAGAAGTGTCCCACGGATGTAATTACACACAAGGCACTTGTAAAGAATCTGCAATAAAGCATATCTTATTTTCAGGTGGGAGGCAAACCTAAAGCCTCAGAATTTCTGCAAAGTGGAGTATTTGTATTCAAAAAGTTAAAATCTCTTAAGGGAAGCACCAACTGCAAAGCATTGCCTGAAACAAATTTGTTTTCACATTAGTTATAACCAGACCTGAAATTAGCTGTTAATTTTAAGGCACATAAATTAATGGCAGAATTAACAGAGCCAATGACAGTGATTTGGGCTCAGATGATCAGAAGGCACTTCTGCTTCATTTTTTTCATTCGTATCTGCGATGTGAAAGTGTTTTTATCTTGATTTCACATGTTTTCTGTGTTGAGACGTGAGAGATTCTGTTCAGCTATGTCTGCCACCAAATTCATATTACAGTCTCGAAGAGCCTTTATTAGGTCAGTCACCTTCGCATCTTTCCCCTTCCATTTCTGCCACTCTCGAAGCGACTGAACCAATTGCTCCCGCAAATCATGTGGATTGGCTACTACTATTCTGTCTATTTTCACATCAGAAAGGTCAAGTTTTCGCATCAGCATTTTCCAGTCTCTCCCAACGTTTTCACATATGACTTCGATAACTACCTTCTGCAAACCTGAAACAGCAGAAATATGTTAGTGATGATAAACAAAGAAATATTTTTATTAAGCAAAACACTATTGTTCTTGATGTATCACTCATAATGAAGTGAATTTCATCATGCCTGAAAAGCTACTGTGTGTACTGGGAGCTCCAAGTACAGAGCCAGACTCCCAAGTGACCGTCAGGCTGAGGGCTGAGACCTGGGACTTCTCAGACTGGAGAAGAAAGAGTGAGAGAGGATCTAATAACTGTTTCTATGTATTATTTGAAATGCGGGAGTCAGGTTGACAGGAGTGGATTCTTTTCAGTGGCGTGCAATAGAGCCAGGGGAAACACGTATTAAGTGGAACACAGGAAGTTCCATACAAATGCAAGGAAGAACTTCTTTACTGTCAGAGTAACAGAGAATGGGAACAGGCTGCCCAAAGAGTGGTGGAATCTCCTTCTCTGGAGATATTCAAGACCCACCTAGCTGCCTACCTGTGCAACCTGCTGTAGGGAACCTACTTTAGCAGGGGGTTGGACTCAGCGATCTCTAGAGTTCCCTTCTAAACCCTACGATTCTGTGGTCAGGGCTAAAGGAGCAGCTGTTTGCAGCATATGCTGCCCTCATGGCACGCTTCCAGGGTATGACACAGTCTCTGCAGCAGCAGTTAAGCAGCAGCAGCAGCACCGTTAGCAGCAGCCACAGATGGGAACGGAGGGCTGCCGTACTCCGAGCACTCTCAAGTCTCAAACGTGAGCTTACTGGGTTCACATGGGAAAAAATAATGAAAAAATAAAAAGTTGCACCTACGTCTTTCCTTGATGTCAGGCCGCTCATCAGGAGCGCTGGCTTCTCCCTCCTCTACGAACTGCTTCAGCTGTGCGATCAAGTCTTCTCTTTTAATACTCTTAAGCATGCTTTTAAGCAATTCTACATTGTGACTTGCAATCAGCTGCTGCTCCATGAGGAAGTTGAAGAGCTCCCTGCCGCTCTGGACAGACTCCAGCTTCCTTTTCCCAATTTTGTCCCTGCACAAAAACTTCAGTTCGTGCAGCTCGCTGCCAGACAGACTGGCGGACAAAGAATTCAGCAGAGCCAGGAAGGGATCCATGGAGCTGAGGCCCACAGCGCAGCCGACACCGAGACGCGCAGGCTTTCAGAGCAGGCCGGCGAAACCCCACCCCGGCAGCGAATTTCAGCCGCGCTTCCGCAGCGCTACCGCGAGAAGGCGAAGTCTGGCCCGGCCCCGCTACGGCTGGGCGCTGCCCCGCGCCAGCCGGGGCGGAAGTGACGTCATTGCCCCTGGGCTCTCCATCCGTCGTTATAAGATGGCGGCAGGTGCCTCTCAGGAGCGTGGTAGTGCCTAGCAGCTGGGGCGTGCAGTTTATGTCTGGGAGCAAAGGGCTTTATGTGCTTCAAATTTATTACGAGGAAGTGGGCCCACTTCGCATGGGGCTGCTCAGAAGCCTCTGCTCCCTGCCTTGGGACTGCAGGGCTCCCTGCCACCTGGAAGTGCATGGGGCACTGGCAGAACCAAAGTGCCAGTCACTGTGCTCGTTACCACTTGGTCTGTTATTAGGAACCACACAGTGCTCAAAATACCCCAGAGATTAACTGACTTGTTTCATGGTACTGAATTAAAAACGTGTGCTTGAAGCCAAATGTGAGATTGCCCATCTCTTGCTGCTCAGGCAGTAGTGCTGGTTCCCTACACCTTGGCTTTGATTGGGCTGTCATAGTGATGTGTCTGTGCCTTAGTTGGGAGGTCTGTAGATTCCCCATTAAGTGCACAATGACTGACTTTCTTGTGAGCTTTACCACTTAATGTTTTACCTACCAGCTAAATGAAAAAGAATTATTTGGGGTTATACACTGATGAAAGAACCCAATAGAGAATAAGAAGAGCAGTATCAGAGCCCCTTTCTCAAAGAGACACTGCTACTCGCATTATGTCCCTGGAAGCTGCTTAGGAAAGGAGCCTCTGCCTTTCCTCGCTGTGCTGTCTCTGCTGCTCCCAGAGGCCTGCGCCATTCACTAGCAACACAGGACTTGTCAAGGCGGTCTTATTACTTGCAAAGATTAATTGTGACATGAAATAACTCCTGACCTTTAAAACACAAGAAGCAGGGCAAATTTTTAGTGTCCACATTTTAAAACTGATTCTTACACAAGGTGAAAGGTTGTGAACTTTTGTTGAATGGGAAAGTTCAAGTTCATGCCATTGTTTTGTACATCTCTGAAGTTCAGAGCAACCATACTGGTTTGTCTCACAGCACAGATAGGTAATTCATGACTTTCCTTGTTCCTTTGGTTGATTCCCCAAGCTACCCCATTACAGGATTGTTTCTAGTACATCCTTCAATTTATTATTATTGCAGTACACAAATAGAACTATGATTCTTGCCATAGATTGCAGTCACGGATACACAAATTTGGAAGTTATAATTTTCCACATCTTCCCCAGTCTCACATTCCAAGCTGAGGAACAACTCCTACTACTCCCAAAACATTTCTAAAACTCCCACAGGCACAAGCTCTCCTTAGATAAAATTGCTAGATTTTCAGCATCTGTTTCAGTCTCTTATGCAGAACCATTCTTGCATATCATCATTAAAGCCAGTATATGGAACTAGCTACAGGCATGAAGTCCATCTGTGAAGTAAACCAGTTTGAAACAGTTTGGTTTTTTTGGGGGGGGGGAGTCCCTAATTGCTACAAATTGGATATTGCAAGGTCACCGGGGAGGAATGAGCTGTGCCTGTGCTCAGGGGTATATTTTCTCTCTGCAGTCCTGAAGATTCTTCAGTGTGGAGGAATGAACACGAATAAAATGTGTAGTATGATGCCAAGGAGGAATATGTGTGGATTGATTTAGAAAGCAGACAGAAGTCCAAATTACAATGCAAGAAGTAAAACAAAACAAAACAAAACAAAACAAAACAAACCTCTATAAAGCAAAAGCATGTAAGGAAGGGCCAAATCACGTGGCACACAGCTTGTGCTGAATTCAGAAACAAGCTTACATGAAGGAAGCCTGCATAAATCAGTGTAATTTATACCTTTATCCTCAGCCCCTTGACGTGCAATTGAAATCAACATCAGCGGAGATTTTCATAGGTTTGTATGAACTCAGTGGCCACATTCTGCACTGATGTGTGAGGAGGTGCGAAAGAAATCCTGAATGTCAGTGTAATTCTCAGGGAATCTAAATTAGTAACAAACAGAACTATACAGTATAACTCATCATTTAAGCCATAAGTCATTGCTTAAATGCTATTGAACTTACTTTTAACGTCTGACATAGCAGTTTAGTAACACCATCTGTTATGTCTGATTCTGAGCTGTTAACTGCACATTCACAGATGAAAATCCTGGAGCAACATGCTTTCCTCTGGTTGTTTCCTTTGAAAGCGGTTTGGGGTGGGGTTTGCAAGGAAAATATTTGCCAGGGTCAACAGATCATAACGGCTTCTCATTAGAATAAAATTTAATGGAAACGGTTTGTTAGACCAGCTCAGATTTCAGCGGACGTTTCCCAGAAATTAAACGATCCGGTTCTTTACCACATCGGTTCCTCGAGGCATGACGATTCCTTCTTAAATGCTGCAGAGGGAGCTCGAGGCTTTGGAGTGCGCCGTGCTGAGCTTTTTCACTTCATCCCCGCTGAAGGAGCCGGGCAAGGAGGGCAAAATGATTCATTTCTGCCGAGACTTACAGAGGTGTTGGTCACCAGGACATACAGGAACAAACACATTTAAAGAGTGGAGAAGCGAAGCATCAAGACACGGGGCTTACATTCTCAGGGGCTGTGCAGTCATGGCGTGTGAATACCTGTGGGCAGGGTTTATAACTTACTAAACAACTGCTTTAAAAAGCAGCAGATTAATTTACATGTCTGTAAGAATAAGAATGCTGTAACAAAATATACATGGCTGTCCTGACTGTAGGTGATTGACTCAGCTTTCACAAAATTTTTGGAAGATGCTCTGTGCTGATAATGGCCTTTCAGTATCTAAAGGGGGGCTAAAAGAAAGAAGGGGACAGACTCTTTATCAGGCCTGTTGTGATAGGACATGGGGAAGTGGTTTCAAACTAAAAGAGGGGGGATTTGGACTGGCTATAAGAGTGAAATTTTTTACAGTAAGAGTACTGAGGCACTGGCACATGTTGCCCAGAGAGGTGGTGGGTGCCCCGTCCTTGGAGACATTCAAGGCTGGATGGGGCTGTGGGCACCTGATCTAGTGTAGGTGTCTATGTTCTGTGCAGGGGCGTTGGACCAGATGGCCTTTGAAGGTCCTTTCCAATTCAAACAATTCTACAATTCTTTGCAGCCGAGGCAACTTGAATTTCTTGTTGCCTTCCTTCTTTACTATGGAATCATAGTCTAATCTGCTACACAGCTGTGAAAGTGTGTGACATTTTCTCTAAGAGTTCTAATCCAATCTGATGTAATCTAATTTGCTATTAGTGCTCATTAGCAAGCATATGAGTGGTTAAGTCCAGCTTTGGTGACTCTGTTTTCTCTAATACTGTCAAGCAATTTACTCCTCATGTGACAGATAGCTTTCTGTAAATACTAACAGCCTGCCATCTCTTTTCAGTTCCTCTTATCTAACAAGGGATGTGCTTGTAGTGTGCAGTTGACACAGCAGAACTAGTTTTAAGCAAGCTATTTCAGATGCTGGTTGCAATACAGCATGCTCAAATTTGAGATAATATTGCAGATGTTCAAAGAAATGCCTCTCCTGAGGCCCATAGCAAGGGCTACACATATAGTTTTCAGTGTTAATCTATGTATTTGTTTTCTTTGCTTTTGTTGTGAGCCATATACCTGCTGCTTTGTATGTACATGCTTTGCTTACCTTTGATATGTTTGGAGTTTAAATTATTGCTATCATGTCAGTCCTGTCCCATCAGTGAAAAGCTTATATCCTGGGTTTGTAAGGTGCAAAGAATGCACTTCTGTATGAATTCCTGTCTGGTTTTACAGAGCAGAAAGAGGTGAAAAGTCTGAAAGGATCATGACTATATCTTTACGGATTTGTAAAGGCATCTTACTGATGTTGTAGTTGCTTTAAGTAATATGCAGAATGACAAGATGGTCAACAGGTATCTTCAGAGGTGCAAGCTGAAATCAAATTAATGAGACCTTGATGTTCTACTGCTGATTCTTTACAAGCTGCTTGTTGGTACTCTTGAGGTTGTCTGAGCTAAGTGTAGAATTGACAAAAGGGTATTTTTATTTTTATTTATTTATTTTTAATAAGTGGAAGCAAAAAGGAGAATGTCCATGTGGTGAAGGTTGCATCAAAATTCAAAGCATTCCATCATTATAAGGTAAATCAATGTGCTGCTGCCCACCTTCCAGACAGACTGCATTTGTGCTTTCAGAAGTCCTGCATCTGGAGAGGGGAGTAGTCTCATCGTTTTGAACAGGTAATGAGAATTGTCCATAGAAACCAGGGTATTTAGGTGAGGTGCTCTTTATGAGTGAAATAGCTTTGATACATTTTCTAACCTATCAGACAATTCAGTAATGAATAACTCAGGGAGATTATAAAATTCTCCTTCCTGTCACTTCTGAAAAACAGGTTAGACGAACTTCTTGGCAGAGACAGTTTTAATCTCATGGTGAATAAACTGAGTTCCATAAAGTTTCTTGACCAACCTATTCCATGTCTCACATTCATTGTTTGCAAAATCATAAAACATTTTTGTCAAGGAAAATACAGTTTCTGCAGTTCTGTTGTTGTAAGGTTTCTTTCTTTTCTTTCTTTTTCTTTTTCTTTTTCTTTTTCTTTTTCTTTTTCTTTTTCTTTTTCTTTTTTTCTTTTTCTTTTTCTTTTTCTTTTTTGGTGAATAAATCAAACTGTTCATATTTCCTTATCAGAGATTACCTCTGTTACTACACTGTCTCGTGTAGAAAGAAATGCTCTCTAGTACAGAAACTGCTTGTGAAGGGACCTGGGATCCTAAGGGAGCACTGTCCATGATAAAAGGGACTACAAGAAATGTCAGATTATTGTGGGTTAAAGGAGAGAAAATTAGAAGCAGACTGTGGGAAAAGCAAATAAGTACTGAAAAGTAAGTTAACTCCAGCATTGTTGTATACGGATAAAGGATCTGGCCATGTAACAACAACAACAAGCAATAAGTTGTTAACAGATACTTGAACTTAATATTGAAACAGAAGAAGTGTTGATATAATTCTGTTGATATAATTCTGTTGTGTTGTTGGCAGAAGATGTTAGTTTAACTTTAGGGAAAGGGTAAATTGTAGACTTCTGTTTATTTTCTCCAGCAAAAAAACCTTCTGATTTGGCTCTTTACCTATTTTTGTATGGACTTTTCATCATACTGTGTGAGTATGAAATCATTCAGACAAACATTTCACATGTCAGTAAAGCTATGTGTATGTATTACCCTAGCGCATTTCTTTCCACTAAACCATATGTATTACTTAAGCAATATAACATTAATTTTTCAGTTGGAATAACAGAGAAAACAGAAAAGAGAATTGTCTACAGAGTAATGTTGTTGTGAAGTACGCTGTGAGAAAATAAGACCCTGAATAGTAGTGAATTATCATTAGATCTCCTTTGGGGTGCTTTCTTTTCCCATTCTATTCAGTCCTGCCTGGACTAGCTGACCTTTCTGACACTGGAAATGCCCACTGAGGGCTACCTCAGCAGCATAGAACAGCCATGTGACGTAGGTATTCTGAGCGACATCCTCACGAAGATGAAGCTACAGCAAAATATGGATGACAGGGATGCCAAAGCTCATGTTAATCTATGCTAAAGCATGTCCACATCCTTGTCTTCTGCAGCACCGTGCAGAAGCTGTGTGAGACTGAAAGAAAAACATCTCCATAGTGCAGAGCCACCGTGCTTTCATGGTGCACATTTGTCACTCAACCCCAGTGACTCTCATAGTTCTCTACTGGAGACCACTCCATCATGCAGTGGTGTACTGCATGACTGGTTGCGAAAGAAGCAAGTGAAGGTAAGGAATGATGTGGAGGTTGCCATTAATCCAGGGAAATAATCCAACAGTTTTGATTGCCAGGCTCCTAAACTAATATTAATTAATTTCTGACCAGAATATACACTTGTTTTTTATTTTCCTGGGCTATTGTGTTGCCAGTTCCCAAGGCCAATAAAGACATGAAAAGTTAAATACTTGCTACACTAAGATTTTTATTTTTTTTTTGAAAGAAAATAGATTGAAGAATTTGTCTTCAGTTTCTTTTGCAGTAATAAAAAAGATTAGGTTTGTTTAAAAGGGTAAAATAGATCAATTTTGCACTAGTTTGTATAACTTGGCATTATTTCTTATAAGCATGCAAATAGTCTTAGGACAATCCTCCCCCCAAAAGAAATGGGGTTCTTTTTCTTTCCGTACCAAGTACAGCACTGCTCAGTTTTTGTTTGTGTATATTCCAGCTCTAATCTTTTCTGAATTAATAGGCTCTGTTTTGGAGGTGGTTGTTATGTTATTACCTTGCAATTTGACTGCAGAAGGTGTCATAAAAAATGAAGCCTTTTTTTCCAAACAGGTGCCTGCATCCATTCTGCAGAGCGGCCTGTTCACTGACCAGAATATATCTCAGCTTCCGACTATCTCCCAGAGTGACTAAAATTTTACCTTAACGTGAGTAAAAGAATCAGCCTTGCCCCGCATGAATTATTTTTGTGTTTAACTCAGTTTTGAGCTCACTGACCACAACAAACCAAGAGGGGAATGAATTTCTTAACAAGTATTGACTCAAATACCTGTGGTTGGCAGTAAAACTATCCGTTGGAGGAAAGACCGGTGGATTTCTGTTCTTCCCTTCAAGAATATGCCAGTGGAGTGTTTTCCATCTGAGTCACTATCTCACCGTCACTGAAGTTGGAAGGTGCAAGTTTTTTTCAAATCTGATTAAAGAGGGAGTGCCTCGTCTGCCCCAACACAGTGTGGCTATTATCTGGAGCAATCACTTCCTTTTAAAACGTGAATAGTTTTATGCAACCATTAAGTGACACAGGATATGACTAGGTTAGTTACTCACAGGAATTTAGTAATAATAAATAAGAAAGTAAATCTGGTTTCATTGTGCCCTTCCCTTGATTCTTAGGTGTAGGGGCATAGAAAGCATGCTCTCTGAATAAAAGCTTCAATTTGAGCTAGTCCTCAGCATTGCAGCCAGAACCACATACAAGTAAGACTTAATCCGCAATTCACTGTAACTGTGGAAAATGTGATTTATTCCCAGAAATGAGAAGACAATAACGGAGCACGATCTTCTGAGAAAAGAAGTGGTTAATATAACACAACGTATAGCATGTGTATGCTTTGCCTGCACTCTGTATACCTTCGAAGAGAGTAAGAAGTTGCACACCCCTCAACTTTGTCTGCCTACCCTCAAAAGTTTATGTACTACATTTTCTTACTTTCCTGAGAAGTTCTTGTTCAGAGACACAACCATAGTAAAGTGATTTGCAATATGAGATCAGATCTGTGTTCGCATCCTCTCTCAAAAACACATATACTTTTGCCATTTTTCACTAATTTTGAGTGTTACTTTAAAGCAGAGGTAGTCTTTATTACATCTATGCCAAGTCCCTGATCCTGGAATTAACTGCCATTTCTTACCTACAGGAAACCCCAGTTGTGTCTACCAGCTTAGCTCTATAGCTCTCTTTGGTCAGATCTAAAGGGCACACATTTTAAAGATGTGGAGAAATTTGTTTTCAAAACTAAAATTCATAGAGATAAAAGTGGAGAAATTCAGTGGGATTTTGAAGCTGACTCTCAGTTTTACTTCTCTCGTTTTCTGAAGCAAGGAAGAAGATATAGCTGAAATTCACACCCATCTACTCTCAGGACTGCCATTGTTCCTTTCCCTGCTACCAGCTCCCTCACTCTCCCGACAATGCCTGTGTAGAGTGAAATACCAAACTACTCGCAGGAGTGTGGCCCAACTTCCACCAGGTTGTAGAACCATCTCTTCACATCCTGAGGATTTTGTGCTTACTTGGTGGCACAGGGGAAGAGCGGAGAAAGGAGAGCTGCAGTTCAGGACCAGTCTGTAATTTGACCTTGGCATTAGAAAAAGTAACTCAAGGGAAACTTAAACGCTTTCAAGGTAAAAGCAGTCTAGACCTCAGGTCTCCAACTCCCTGGTACATGATCTAACATATAAAACATGTTTGTTGCCATTTAATACAGAATGAGGTTTGTTCTTCAAGAATCGCCCACTTTGAGTGAAACTTTGGCCTCTAACCAACCTCCTCACCCAGTTAACCTTCAGGCAGGGCTGGAAACTCAGTTTCCTCCCTGGGCTAATCCTTCCCTATCAGTAAACTTGGAGCAGGCTAGTCTGCTGAGATTTATTGCTTTCCCACTTGATGGTTAATTACCTGTAATTATATTTCTTTACCTACAGATGTTTTTGGAAGATTAATATATTAAGAAATGTAAGCAGCTCTGTTAATTATGTGTTCTTACCAGGATAGATGGCAATTCCATACCTGTGAGTACAGCAAAGCAGTGATGCAATGCTGTGGTTAGCCATTCACCTGCACGTTGTTTGCAAGGCTTCAGAAACTTAGCTGCTGAAGGGGCTGAGAGTATGGT
This sequence comes from Alectoris magna, assembly GCA_030625065.1. Classification (NCBI taxonomy): domain Eukaryota; kingdom Metazoa; phylum Chordata; class Aves; order Galliformes; family Phasianidae; genus Alectoris; species Alectoris magna. The sequence continues at coordinate 42,772,799 of CM060565.1, forward strand.
CTGACTTCAGTGTTGGAAATGGCATGAGAGCTCATAAATCGTTCTGATGCATCAGAGTTATAAATCATTCTGATGTTAAAAATAACTGTGTTCCTGGAGGAACGTGTGAGAAACAAAATGATTGCACTGGTCTAATGCTAAGGCCTCTAAATTGTTAAGCCAGAATTTAAGGTTAATCTGCAAAATAATAACAATAATAATAAAAATTATTGCTGTTTGGGTGATTATGCCGCCTTCCTGGCCCCTGAAAAGAGATGCCTTTCAGGTGGAAAAGCTGGCTGGCATGCTCCCAGTGAAAAGCACTGGTTTTGCTGGGCCTTTTTATTTTGATTGCAGAGGCTCATGGTATTATTTGCCATAAAATACATTCAGTGGAGAACAAGTCAGCAAGTCTTCACTGAAGCCCGTCCTTACTGCATGTTCATTCGGTTTCTTACCACCTTCTAGCTTTCTCCTGCATATAAGATCAATAGTATTGCACTGCAATTGAGATTGCGTGTTTCTCATGAAAGATTGTCAAAGGATACCTGATAACCTGCATACAGGACAGTCTCGCTTTAGGAAGCAATTCTAATTCCAGACAAACAACTTCTGCAGCTGATCTGACAACTCAGTTGGACCTGAGCACATCACTCAAAAGCACTTTTTTCCTCCCTTCCCTACCTGCCGTTTTACCTTAGCTTATATCTCCTATACTTCAGCTAGAAAACATGGCCACTCTTCTTAATTTAGATGCATGGAATAATTTTTTTTACTGCTCTAACACAGTTAGAGCAGTTACAGTTTGCTTCACTGTACATGTCTAACTCTTGCTTGGAAAAAAGGATTTCATTAAGCTTTTAAGTTTCTCAGCACAATACTTTGTGTCATATTTTGATTCTTTTCCTCACAAACATTTTGATGGATCCATTAGCCATTTTTTTTATTTTTATTTTTTGCATGAATTTTCTCATACGTGTGGAACTAAACAAAATGAAAGTTGTGACCTTCAAATTCGTGCAGCTATATAAGTTTAAATGAGCATGTAATGCCTTTGATTTTTGGAACCGTTTTCCTCATGGAGGCGAACACGACAGCATATGGAACTCTTTACTGCTTGCACAACTTATCTGCATCAATGTATTTTGGCTTTAGCTGACCCTCAAGGTTATGAAAGTTGCATAGGGTGAGTACTAAGAATTCTTGTTACAAGTGAAACCAATCTTTCAATAAGCAATGCTTAGTCTTATGTAAAATATACTGAAGTCAGAGGAAGTGAAAGAAAACATTTTCCTTGGCTGCAAGTAGCCTTGAATCAGGATGCACGCAAGGTACTGAAAACCAAGGAAGAGCTGAAAATTAAGAAGCCATTTTAGTGGTTTCTTCTTCTGAAAGTCCTGTTTGGTTAAAAAAGGAGGAGGAAAAAACTAACTTTTCTTTTTTTTTTTCCTCTGCTGTACTAAAAATGGCATATTGTATTTGGCCATGAAATAAATAGTACTCAAATGTGAAAAGAATTGAATCAGAGTTTGAATGAGATCCATGTAAATTTTAGGGCATAGTTTCTTCAGTGGCAAAAGGAAAAAGAACTGTTTACTTTGAAAACGTCATAGGAAAATATAAATGTGCTCCAGTGATTAAAAAACTTGAGGAGAGTTCAGACTGCTGAGGTAACAAGACGAAACGTAAATTGTTTTATTATCACTTATTGGAAATGGCAACAGCCAAAAAGATCATTAACAGCTCAGCACCAGAGAGCACTGAGGGTTTAAAATAGAAACGTATCTGTGCCTTGACTTGAGACTTATTCACCCTTAAGCTATTTAAGAGTGCAAAATATTTGTAATACGGTATCTTAGAAACACAGCGACATCAAAATCCAGAAGATTCAGACTTGTACTGTCAACACAACAGGGTGCGTGTGATTTCCTCCTCAGATGTACCAACTGAAATTCTGCTTTTTCCACAAACTTTGGTTAGCAAAACGCAAACACTCTATTTTAGCAATAGTTCTACACAGCCACTTCCAGCTATAATCTTTCCTACTATTCTCCTTATCTGCAGCTTCTTGTCAAGACCTCTGCTTTTTTATAGTGATTTTCCTGTTTGATAGACTACATTGTTTTGTTTTAATCAAGACTTCTGTACTTAGACCGTTTTGGCAGAAGTATGTCAAGCGCAGGTTTGCATGCAAGCCACAGGAAGTCATTCACAAGATGAATAGCTATCCCCTATGGCAGCTGCAAGTCACATCCAGCTGCTTTCAGTTATTCCTCACTCACTTCCAGTTCCCTGCTTCTCCATGTTATTGTTCTTTCCATTTTCTTTCCCATCTCTTCCATTAAACCCTTATTAGCATAATTCTTCCTCAAATTTCCCATTGGTATAACCAGAATTTGTTGCTACTTGCATCGCAAGTAAAAAATAAAACAAACAAACAAACAAACACCAACCAACCTCTCAGGAATAGGAACTGAACTGCGGTGCAAATCTCTTTATGGAAGATACCTATCTTCTATTTCATGAACTCAGCTCAACAGTTTTAAGAACCAGCAAAACCAAACCAGTTACCAAGCAGGCAGTAATGTACCGGCTCCTACAAAAGTTACTTAGAATGATGAGAACTATTATTTGACACAGATTGTTGCTTAAGTCACTGCATCTTTAGAAGAAAAATAAGGTCTCACCTTTGTTTGGATAACAAACAAATCCAAGCACAGCACAAATCAACTGCTGTGCTTGACACTGTGGAACGCTTACAGCTTTTAGGAATTGGTTTTTACATCCATTATCTCTGAAAAGAATTCTTACCTACCAAATACATTCAATTGCAGTTAGAAGTATTAATATTTTCTGATAAAAACGAAGAATTGGAATGAAGAATCATTCTTTTCCTTCTCACAGAAAAGTTAGAAATGGAAGGAAGAGACTGGAAAAGGCAACTGGGGTTCTGTATCCAACTCCACTTGCACAAAACCCACTGTACAGTAAAAGTGGCCTACAGTGCAACTTCAGGGCTGCACTCAGTGCATGGCCCAAGGAATCACTGGGCTTCATTCCTTCAGTTTGCTGTTTATACTTTCTTCTAATAATGAATACATTTTTCAATTTAATCGAACAAACCAAGCAGTACTCTTGTTATGAGCCCATTTCAAAAGTCCTGGTGAAAACTCTTTCAGGTTACATTCTGCCAAATGCCTAAGACTGACATCAAAAGAAAATTAAAGCTCCCAGGTTAAGATTTGTCACTGTATGCACCATCCATGTCTATGCTAGAAGTCAAATCTCTCTTTGTGCTCATGGAGACAGAAATATCTAAGTCAGGATGCACTAAATTTCGAAGTGGGGTCTGATGGCACTCTGACCTAAGAACTAAAAAGAACTAAAAGAACTAAAAGAACTAAAGCAGCCAGAACACAAAACTTGCAATCTCAGTTGTCAAGAAGATGTCTATAAACAGAGTAGTCAGTATCTGCAGAAAAACCTCCTGGTTCTGGTCTCTGCAGTCTGAGTACATAAGGAGCACTGCAGAGTGTCAATAATCCATTTTTATGCAAACAAACACAAGTTACTATGTTTCTCCAATCTAACAGTACTTGTAGTTGCACTCAGAGCACAAGGAGGACTGAGAAGTGAGCCTACCCCACAGAAGCAGCTCTGGCATGTTTAAGTTTATTTCAAATAAATGCTCAAAGAAAAGAAAAAAAAAAAAACTAAAACAGATTTAGTATATATTTACTTTTCTTAAAAAAAAAAAAAAGATTCCATGAAAGTTTTATAGTTATCTAAGTAGTAATACAGTTTTTATATACAAAATTCCATTTCGAACAATTTACTGTACAAAAGAAAATATAAGCCACTGTTACTATTTCATGATTTCAGCAAATAATGAAAATTTTTGATAAGTATGTGTTCAGGGTATAGTTCCACCATTTACAGGAATGTCAGTATTAAGCTGGGAACACTTTCAGATCAGTATTTACAGATGAAATTCCCTTAAAGGAAGTTCCATAAGATGTCTCTTCAGATTAGGAAGTTCACGTTTAACTTTCTTCTAGATCTTTTGGGCTACCATGGAATGAGAGAAAGAACACTTCTATAGGATTTACAGACAAAATTCTGCTTAATTTATTTGCACTTATTGCAGTCCATGCGCCTGACCCTGTAAATACTTACTGCCAGGCTTAATGCTTATAGTGTGAATAAATCAGGCAGAATCTGGCCCTATAGGAGTAAGCTACCATAAATTACAGATTTAAAAAATAGTGACATTCCTGCAAGTCAAAATACAACAGAAACAAGAGTTAACAAAATATAAGCCCTTTATTAATAAAAATCTTTGGTTGGATCAATATTTTAAATAAGCTTCAAGAATATTTGGTTAATACCATTTTCTTTCTTCCACATAATATCTTTTCTGGTGCCTTCTTTGGACAGACTACAGAAAAATATCAAGTTTATCACATACTTTAAAACAAATAAATATATCAAAAGCTAGATATGGCTTTTTTTTTTCTTTTTCTTTTCTTTTTTTTAAGTTCTGGCATTAATCTTCAAATTAGTTTGGCAAAGAAAGAAGGAAAAGAATAAAGAAACAACTACTGAAAACAGTCTTGACGTTTGGTTTTGTAACAAACCATACAGTAGTTAGACTTTAAAGAAATCTTTTCTTTTTATTTTATTCTTCAGTTTTATATTCATAATGCAAGTGCCATGGACAAGACAAAGCAATAAAAGAAATGAGGTTAATTGCACCAATATTATTTGGAAGTGCAGTTCATCATTTGACAAAGCAAAACTAAAATATACTATACTTAAAAAGAGTTGAACCGATGAGATTTAGATAGGCTTCATAAGGAAGGATTTTAGATTTCTATTTAAGGAAGCTCCATGTATAAAAGATAGGGTATTTTAAGACAAAAGAGAAGTTCTGTAACTAACTGAAGGTCTGGTCCTGTAGCCCCAGTGCAGGCTAAACTTCCCTTGAAGACACTGAGTGGTACATGTTTTGGATTTACTCCTCCAGCATAGCCTCTGAGAAATGCCATTCAGCAGTACAAAGGCTGCAGAGGCAACTGTCTCCCTTCTCCTGCAGAGGACAGAGGGCTACAGAGAAAAACCTGGCTAAGAAGGGGATGTGCTAAAAGAAAGGGAAAAAGGGACTCCCCTCAGCAAGAATGGTGTCTGCAAACTAGGCAGGGCAGTTGACTCACTGTAGCTCTACATGTGCTCATTAATTCAGGGCATTTACCAAAATGCTCCATAGTAATTGACCAGCTGGGAAGATCTCCAAAATTGTGCTGCTGCTGCCTTGCTATGGGTGAGGAGCCTTTGGGGACCAGTCCAACACAGGCGATGTAGCCTAGGGCACCAAGGCAGCTTCTACCACATCAGCCGTGTACTGGTAAGGAGGTCTTGTCCAGATCCACCTTCCTGATGCTTGTGAAGAGGGCACTGCCCAGTGGAGGTCTCAGGCATGCAGCAGCCAACCACACGTGCCCTAGGCATGTATTTGACCCTAAAACTCAATGGGAGCTTTGTTTCAGACCTGCAGGTTCACACACAGATGTCTGCCAGCAGAGCTAAACCGTATCTTTGAGAGCAAGTAAGTCTGGTAAACTTCATATGGTTCCTCTCCTGCCAAAAGGAATACCAGGGCACACTCTGAAACTGATTTTGCATATACTCTATAAAGTTTCCTGATAGAGCTGCAAGCCTGGGGCTCCAAGAATATTTTAAATTAGTAGTATTTTCATTACTTAAAATTTAGCTTTAATGATTTAATTAATAGCCTAAGGTCAAATTCTCAGAGAATATCTCTATCAAGACGTACTAAGTACGTCTTTATCAATGCACACCAATGTAAATAGTGTTATCTAATGATGAAATATAAAAATTCCCTGCATTACTGCTTGTGCAAAAGAAAAAAAATATTATCAGAAATAGAATGTGGTCCTCCATATTTGTAAGAAGAGCGTTTCTCACAAAGATGGGAGCAAAATGGCAGCACATCCTTCAACATGCAGCAGGTTGTCCATTATTCAAGTCCTGCCCTTTACGTGATGGCTTAGGTACCAGTGGAATGCCCCGACACACTCAAACCCATCCTCTTCTATACGTCAACAGGATACGAGTGACAGGAGGACAAGCTCCCACTGTGGCTCAGGGAGAGTCTGGGGCTGTGATTGTTACAGTTTTCACCTTTTTTCTTGTCCTTGTCTTTCCAAGTTTCCAGCATTTGCAGCTTCCCTTGCTCTTCTCTCATGAAGACCTCCACCATGAGAACCTTCTCTTTATGAATCTGCTGACTAATGTCCTTGGGAATGTCTGGGATAATCCAGTCAACAAAGTCACTCATAAACATGACCAAATTCTGAAAATGAAATTATGAGAAAATGTCAGCCAGGGCAAGTGAAAGGATGACTGTAGTGGATGGGGTCATTTTACTGTAGCTGAGAAAGAAGAACAAAGAAAAGACAATATTTGAATTGGGCTCAACTGCATGCCACAAATGTGATACTGAGCCAAATTTACCTCAACTTCCTGTTCATATTAGAAACAGCGAAAAATGCCAGGTGCAGATCTTTATGATTTATCTACAAATATTGTTAGAGCCATTTTTGAAATCAAAAGGACCTACTGGACCTGGTAGAGTTTTACATTAGCAAGGCAGAAGCAAATAAGCAAGAGGTAAAATGATGAAAGCTGGCAAACAAACAAACAAACAAACAAACAGAAAACAAACATTTCTGATTTAAAATCTTGATTCCATGAAAGGGAAGACTTTCCCAAAGGCTTACAAAAAAATAATTGAAACAAGTTTAGGTAAGGTGGGATTAAAACACTTGTATCACAATAGCCAGCTTGACTGTTGTGATTGATGAATGTAATTCAATGAAAAATTACCAGGTTTTGCCTTCTTGTTCAGACATGAAATAAAATACAACTGGGAAGTCTTGGAAATTTCATTTATTGACTTGGTCTAGAAATTATTCTGGAGGAAATTTGTGTTTCTTCACTGTAATTGTCCTGCTGGAAGGACCTAATTAGCATTAGGTTTGTGCTCTCCTGTTCACTAAGCTCATTTTTTCTGCACCAAACCAATTCAGAGAATCACTGAGGATGAAGTAACCCACTGCTGGGGGTACATCTGGGACTGTATGTGGAAAGGTGAACAAGAATGACTTTGCAAGAAACAGCTGTGAAGGAAGATACTTTCTTTGGCCTAATAACTATTTCCAGAGGTGGCCTGCTGTATTTAGCTGAAAAAATAGGACGACTCTTTTTCATTCTCATATTAAAAGTGCCTGCAGTCATAACATACCTGGAAAACTATTACAAATGCTAATCTTGCTGCTAGGACAGCCCAGAAATCCTTTGAAATGTCATACTTATTTTCAGACCAGGGGGGTTCTCGATAATCTTTGTACCTGCAAAACAAGACTCAGTAAATCAGTGATGTCATTCAGATGTTTTAGCACCACAAGGAGTTAACACTGAATGGCTGAACAGTAGGTCAAATAGTCTAAAAGAAAGTTCCCTCTTACAGCATGTCTTTGTAGTAACCTCTCACAAACAAGATACAGCCGAACCTCACATAGCCTTTAAGTTTTATTCAAAATTAAGTCTTCAATCTTAATACCCTCTGATTATAAATAATATTAACTCTAATTACAAATAAAATAAACTCTGTGTAAAGACAGCAAACACCACAACTCAGTCTGGTTTCTTTTTCTTGTTGCTGTTGCTGTTTGAAATAAGCTTTGAACTAAAATAAATTAGCAAACTTATTTTTCAGACAAACTTTAAAGATGAAAATACTGATCTCAAGTCCATAATGTGTGCTGCGCTACATGGCATTCTACTTGCTCATGACTGGCAAAAGATCACTGCCAAAACATAGAGAGAACATGAGAATTTTCCCTTAGCTATGGCTTCCAAAAAATCTATGAGCTAATCAACAAAAACCCCTCAGGAATTGGACCAAGAAAAATACATTTAATTTAAAATAGAGCATCCTATTAATATTTAGGAGAATTAGGAACCCCTGTTTTCAAGTGATTTAAAAATCCCTGGAATGTAGGAGAACTGGAAGAAAGAGGGTGGGATTAGAAAGTAGAAAACTGCCATTTGTACATTGGACTGTGACAGTAATACACCCTAACACTTCTCTTCTGTAAGTTCTGCGCTAAAAACATGTTTGCCTGATTAATTTATCCTCTGTATGAAGATCAGCAGGAATAAATCAGAAGAAATTAAAAATAAGCTAAGCTAATACGAATGCAATTTTGGTTGGTTTTCTCTTTCATCTCAGGGTGAATTTTCTGTTTAGCATTCATTCAGCGCAAGTTAATCTGCTATGTCAATTCATAAAGAATATAGATTTAAAAAACATAAATCTATAAACTTTTTTTTTTCCTTATCAGTTTGTGCAATTTTTCAGCGTATGTATACTAGAATCACTTTTCTTTCTTTTTTTTTTTTTTCCCCTCCCCTAGTTGGTCTTCCTCCTTGCCACCATTTACACCTACTGTTCAGTCTTTCAGTTTTGCTGTTTCAAGTGCTTCCATTTGGCTTTTGTCCCCAATTTATAAGGTTGAAAACATGCTTTGAAGATTATGCATATCTAGGCAAAGTATGCATTTTAGCATTTCAGAGCCAGACTGCTTGATAAGCTGAAATATGCAAACAATAATTTGCCTTTAGCAATGAAAATAATATGTAGAAATTGTTACAGGCATGTGTATTTCCTGCACAATCACACTTCCAGTGTGTCTTAAATTCCAGTGCAGATCAGGCTGCTATTACTGTCATCAGCAATTGCTACAGAAATTGGAGAAGTATACTGTGAAGTCACTGTCATCCAATTAGTTGGCTGTGATATAATACTATGACTGACGCCATTTTATTCCCTTAAAGTGTGATTATGCTGTTTATCATTATCTCCATTCCTGAAAACAGGAATACATCATAATAAAAATCTTTGTAGAGACAAACACTGAATTTGCTAACACTACTCTCTGTTCCCTAAAATATGCAGTACTTCGTATTTAGGTCTCGTGGTCAATCTGTAAGGCAAGATTTTCAAGACAATGGCTCTATTCAATATAGAAGTTTACCGAAGTGCTCAGAAAGTGTTGAAAATACAAGGGACCAAAGTCTACCCCAGGAACATTAGAGTTTGTCATGTTCTTAGCTGGTAAAATGCTTAAAATTAGATGTTACTCAAGAGAATACCTGCATATCTGAACCTCGTAGCCAAGTTCCATGGGGTCGTTTGGAGCTGTTCCTGCTTGAAAATCGCTGACATTAAAAGAGGATAGTGTATGGTTCACGAAGCCATGCATGGTGCCATTCTCACTGTACATATACAGGTACACGAGGCGTGGAATGAAGTCGGATGTGAATGAGATCACAAATGCCTAAGCCATAAGAGTAAAGAATGAGCGCAATATCCAGGCACTGTTTTAAGTTAACAACACACTCAACTATGTCTTGCCCACACAGCTTACACAAATAAGGGGCTGTCGTATAGGGGTTGCTGCAGAAACAAAGTGGAGACTACAGCATACAGGCACCTAAATTGAATATTAACTGCTGTAACAAGGTAGTATTTACTGCTGACACTTTCGAGTTGCAGGACATGACATGGAGCAGTTCCATGTTGACTGAGATTTGTATGTGGTAACAATCTGAATTCCCCAGAGCATGGAGCTGCTGCACCCCAACATCAGGACAAAGCAAAATATACTGCTGTTTCCTTGTGCCCCTATGACAACCTGACCCCTATGCATTTCATGAGGTCCAATTGATTTATTTACACGATTTCCTTTAGGGTAAAAAGATGAGCAGACTGAGCCAGTTTTAATTTTATGGTCACAAAAGTTCCACATTGTTTGGTTATTTTAAAAGGTTTTGTAAAAACGTCATACACAAAGTGCAGGACAGCCAAGCCAACGGACTTCTTCATAACTCTAGCTGTTCTTATTTATCATTGTTATAAAACATTTTCTCTGGCATAAGTCTCATGTACACGTGGAACAAACACAGTACAAAATGTTTTACTTGTTCTATGATAAAAAGGGACAGTGCATAGGTCAAAGAAGGAAAATAACACTGGATAATGATGAAGAGAGACTACAGGGGAGAAAAGAGAATAATAGAGAAATTATTTCCAAAGGAAAAGATGAGAAATGTTAAAGACAAACTAAGGCAGCATCCCAGATACCCACTAGAATGGTTTGGCCGTAAAAGAACAGACACCTGTTGGCAAAGCTAAAGGATTTCCACTCTGGATAATGGGGAGAAAAGAGGAGAGCCCATGGATGTGTGGCTGTAAGCCCTGCACAGCTGCTATTGCGCTGCTTTAGAAACATGTTTTCAGCTTGTCATTCAACTGCTCTTTTCATCTTTTGCCAGATGAATGTGACAAATACGGATTTATATTTATTTAGGATATTAGAAATGAACATGATGGAAAGAAAGTGAGAGGGAACACAACTTTTCTGAAGAATCAAGATGATGTAAAATATGCAAACATAAAGGTAGGCTAAAATTTTCCAGTGGATGGGATATTCAATGTTGAAGTAACTAAAAATATCTTCATCAATTTTCAGTGCTATCTGAGTGAGAACATTGCATTTTGAGGCCAGATTGTACTCAGATTTTCAGTTCTCCCAATTGCTCTGAATACTGAAGGTTGGCCATTTTCTGTCCCCAGTGCACCACTGTGCAAACCCGTCGCAACTTTAAAGTAACCACTGAATCCAATTCCCTAATATTTTAACAAAATTCTGAATCATTTACTTTCACTGAATTTGAGAGATTTAAGCTGAGATAAAACTAATGGAGCAGAATGGAAAAGCCAGCCTATTGAAGTAAAATTTTATTCATGCAGAATTACTTACATTTATTATGACAGCAAGCTTTCCTATCCCCCGGAGGATATTGTACCAGATTCCTAAGGAAAGAGACAAACATGTGAATGCTGTGCCAGTCATTAAAATTAGATAAATTACATTTTTTAGGTAACAGAGTTAGGACTGCACCAAACTAGGGTAATACTGATGTTAAAAAGAATAATTTGTAAGAGACTAATTTAAGGACCCATAAGCAAAATTCCAACTCTTTCTTCCAAAATTAGGCTTAGGTACCTATTTTTGTAGAGGTTTTGAGGGAAGGGGAGGACTGATCTGCTGCTACTGTACGACCACAAAGCTGAGTTCCAGCCAGGTTCATTGCAGCTTTCCAGCCTGGATAGGATAAATGCCCAAGCAGCCCCAGCAGGGATGAAGGGACATGATTACCCACAGACAGTCAAGTCTTTCCTCGTTCCCAAGTCTATTTCTCTAGCACAGTCCAGAGTTATTAAACACAGAAATTTTTGCTTCTGCAAGAAAACTGCATTGCCAGGAAGAACTTTTGGTGTGCAAAGCCATGTGAGATATTTCGCTACTGTATTGATCATTTTGCTTTGAAAAATGACACTATTTACCTAATAAAATATTCATCTGGATTTAAAGCACATTCCATTTTGAAAGCAAAGCCTTGGTAAGTTATGACAGTTCACAGTTAAGCCACAGTATAATGTTTTGAATTGTCCTATAAATGTCTTCCTGTTAATGAGACCAACTCAGCACAATAGCATCCTGCCATCAGTCCAGGAATAAACAAGCAGAGAGTGACAGCAGCAATGAGCACTTACCTATGTCCTTTGCTCTGACTGCTACTGGTCTCCTCAGCTCCGTAACAAATTTTTTTGCATCTAAACGGATTTCAATGATGTTGTTCAACAAAGCAAACAGAGGCGCCAGTGGGAAGGATGCAACGAACAAAGTTACAAATCCAAACTGAATAACTGAGAAATAAAAAAGAATGTCAATGGATTGATTTGTGTTCATCAAATGCATACATAGAGTCATAGAATATCCCAGGTTGGAAGGGACCCATATGGATCATCGAGTCCAACTCCTGACAGGACCACACAAAAATCAGATCCTATTTTAAGAGAGCTGTCCAGACACTCCAACATCATTGTGTCAGTGCTGTTCCCCCAGATTCTAATAAGACAACACCTTCTGGGAGACTAAACTGCATTTTCTGCATCAGGCTGATGTCCAGCAAGGCTAAATGACCATGGCGACAGGGGAGTCCCTAGCACAACTTCATTGCAGCAATGCTGGCCCTGCTGCTCACTGCCTCTGTGTCCCTCCAGCAGGGCAGGGGCAAGGATGGAGTCCTGCTCCATGCAGGTCTCAACCGTGGGAGTTATCTGAAATGAGGAATGTGGGATGACAGCAGCTCATCTGCCACCTGCTGCCTCCTGCGACAGCATGAGCTCCCATGTAGGATTGTCATGCTCCACGTGGCAAGGCTTCAGCTCTTGCTAAGCCCATTGGAAACTTTCTCTTCTGAAGTTTAGAAACCTCCTGCATGCCAGCCCACTCTCTCCGTGATTGTATGTGCTGGTTCTTTTGCTAGCTTTTGTGCTAGCTTTGTTCTTCAGATTGCATTCACCACCCATCCCAATGCTTGCCCTCTCTGTGTATTTATAAAGAGAGAACTGCATCTCCCTTCAACTGTTGTTCCCCACCTCAAAGAAGCCAAGATCTTTTCCATGCTCTCCAGACCAACTCCCCCTTCCTCCAGCCACCTCCACAGCCTATCTGCCTCAGGTGAGGTTCTCCCTTCAGAGAGGGCGACAAGAGCTCATGTGGTGGCCTGGTGCTTTTCCACTTACCTGAGCCTCAGGAGGGACATGACCAATTACTATCTGTCCTGGACACAACTACTCTAAGTTATTTTAATTCACACTATATTTACTAAGGGGGTTAATTTAGGGCATTAGCATATTTCATAATTCTTTTCCAATATTTTTGTCTAGTGGTTCCTGAAAACACTACATAAAGTTGCTTGTCTAAGACTGATACTTAAGGAACCTCTGACACTGTCCATAACAGCATTAAGAGGAATAGACTTCTCAGCTTCTCCAAGATTTTAAGGAGGAAAGGAAATGCAGCTTTTGAGCCTCAGTAATGCAGACTGTGATATCCAGTGCTTAAATTCTATATCAATCACTCAAGATAATGCATTACTTGCACAACAATATATGTGATCTGTCAAGTTCAACCTGGCCTATGGTCAGATTTCAAAAAACGAAACAAACCTGGTATGAGAATACACAGTGGAAACTGTCAAATCTGAATTAAACTGATTTTTTTTTCCATATAAGGTGCAACAAATGATACAATCTGCCTCCAAGTCTCAGGTTTAACTATTTAACACTTGACAATAACCTGTCACATAGCTCAAAAGGAAGTATCTAAAATATAGTGCTAAAGAAGGGTTCGTGATCTCCAGATAGCATAATTCATCCCTGAAGCAGACCATGACTGGCTGAAATGGGTTACTGTCCTACACCATACAGACCATATGCTTAAGTTTTGCACCATATCCACTGTCCTCCATAACTACAGCCCCAAAACCTCAGTTCTCCATCCCATTCAGTCAACATAATTCTGCTTAAGACGCCTTCTTTCCACATCACTCACTCATTTCCATATATTCAGGGGTAAGTCCAGAAAAAGGCTCCAAGTTATAGTCTACTTCATAACGCTGCTTTTTTTTCATGTGCTCTTCATGGTCCAAGGAGCGCCGACGCTTTAATTTCATGTATCTTATGAATTTCTTCATTTTTCTGGGGAAAATGGAAGTGATCCAGTTAGCATGCCACTCTGTGCACAATGCCCACTTTTCAGGTGGATGAGGAACAATATGCTAAAAAGAAGTACCAAGACTCAGTGTGTGCAGGTATTGAAACACGGTTATGGTTGATCCACATTCAGAACTGCACCTACTGCTAGCAAGTACGAAGACAACAGATTTCCTAACTCAACGGACGTGCTCTGCTGGATGTAATGACAGCAATACCAGTGCAGCTGCAGAGCAGCAAGGACACAGCATTTGCTATATGGCATATAGAGACTCACTGCAAAGGACTTGCAGGTAGTCTGCAAACCACATTCATATCAAGGGGCCGTGAGTACACAGCTTATTGGACACACTGCAAAAGACGTGTTTGAGAGAGAAAAAAATGTTGCTACTTACGGGATGCCGATCTCAAATAAATTGTTTTGAATCAGCTGCTTGCCCAACATGATGATGCTGAGCTGGATGCACAGCTCCATCAGGCAGCCACCTGGTGCACACTGCAGCAGACAGAGGAAAGGGGAATCAGGATACCTGTTGCACCTTTGCGAAAGGCAATAGGGTGTTCACACATGGTGTGAGCACAGGCAGGGTGAAATACAATTACCTCTTCCATTCGGAACGAATGGAAAATGTAGACATAGTCTCCTGGACGTCCAACAAACCTAGAGAGCAAAAGTTAGAATTAAGAACTTCATATAGATTTCATACTTCTCATATTTGATTCCTGAAGTCATTTGTGTGAAATGCTACGTCGTTGAGCAGGACCACCTAATGACCAGTTCTAAAAAAAGAGAAGGAAATCAATCATCTTGGAAGTTGCTTGGTTTTTGTTTCAAAAAGTAAGTCCCGTGGACTGAGTGAGCAGCTCAGTAAAAATGCAAGCCACATGCCCTTCAATAGTATAGGTACATCTTGGCAGAAATCCTCTAAGGTATATTAAAAAGAGGGAAAAACAAACATAAAACAAAATGAGGGACAGGGAAGAAACATTTGAGAATAAATTAGTGAGGTAAGGTTAGAAGAGGGGAAGCAGTAAGCTGTGCAGGCTGAGCACCAGCTGTCCACCTCAGCGCAGTTCCCCAGGTATGCTGCACACTGCCCGGCACCCCACAACACCTCAGCATTGCCCTCTCACTCAGAAATCATACTAGAGCCATAACGTGACTACACATAGGCATCTAACCTCACTGCTGTTGTGTTAACAAGAACATGTCCCGTGGTATCTTTACTGTCACCAACCCCAAGGAATCTTCCTTATCACCCAAGTCTTAACCCTGCTTCTGCCCTCTCAAGCAGTGAACCAAAACTCTGAACAGATTTTTTCATTACCCACCGGCCTTTGAAGAAAGCAACATAGAAGATGGGTGTGTAGGCGTTGACAAATTTCAGAAGAAAAGCCTTAAAAATCAGACGCTCTTCAAAATTCTTGTCAGTTTTTGGCACCTCTGGAACCAATGGGACACGTGTAAGAAACATTAAGATACTGCCCTATCTGGAACATTAAATGGACTTCGGAAAGCATTTTCAGCCACCTTTTACACAAAGAAAGGTAAAGTAAAATGCCCCTCAGGGAGGTCAGTGGTAAGCCCTCTGGAATCCCACTGTTCAGCTGCATTGCAACAACTCCAGCATCTGGAGTTGTGTCTGTCACATCTGGGTGATCTCCATGACAATCATTTGCAGGATGGATAAGAACTTAACTGAAAAGAATTCTGGACCTTTCATCAGTCATGCTTTTTGGAATTACTTTATTCTTCTGCCTTGTTTTTCTTTGCAGTCACAGTTTTCCATTTCTTGACATCTCTTATGCCAAATAAGCAAGAAAAAAGAAAGCAGTAACTGCGTAATAGAGTCAAGGTCAAGAGTAGGAACAGGAATTTAGCTGTATCTCTGTCACACATAACTGGATTAGCAATTCGACTTTAAAGCTGAATCCATCTAAGCTTTGAAGCTAATCATGCAATGCAGTCCATCCAGTACTCTCGTTTATAACTGCTCCAATAAATACCACCTGAGGTCTTGCACCTACCGATCTGAGTCAGCCACCTTGCTATGCAGCCATATACTTCATCCAAGAAGATGATGACAACCAAATTGATGATGACAGCAGTGGCAGTGACAGTGACCCTGACGCTGGACCGGCCCGATGGGGTTGCACTGATTGCCAGTGCTGCTGCAGTGGAGATTCTGTATATTATGACTCCAAACACTATAGCGAATGTCAGCCCCACCTGCAAGTAAGAGCAGCGCAGCCCCTTACAAAAGATTTAACTTAAACACTTGACACGAGACCTAGCCATGGCCTTACAGATGAGATCTATGGGCCATATCCCAGCCCCAGAAATTGAGTTAAAGCTCCTAGTTGCTGTGAGAACAGATGCACTTTTACTGGTCATTTCATCATCAAAATCTCCAGAAACATATGAACTAAGTCAGCCTGGTGTATTATAACTTTGGAAAGGACTTAAATCTTTTTATCCAATTGCCGCTCTGTCTTGAATTATTATTTCCTTCAAAATTTGTTTTAACTGATGATGGTTTATTAGCAAATGGGGGGGGGGGAGAAAAAAAAAATGTAATTCTCTCCTTCCTGAATACTTCCTTTGTCCCATTGATCATGGTGGTAATCTCCACCTCCATGCCTTCATTTTTCCCTTACCATGTTCAGATATTTCTTTAGTGGAAAGAGTAGCACTTCCACTTCCAAGAGTAGTGCTAAAGTAGTACTTCAAGCACTTCAATTTCTGTAAAAGTTTTTATGTTACAAAAAAAAAAAGAAAAACAAAGTTTGAATGTTTTTGCTGAGAGAAAGTTGTTGAGAACCACATCAATCTGATAAACCTATCATGGTTTCACTAGCATTCTTATCTCTTCTGTTCTAACTGATCACATAGTTAAAATGAAAATAAGTTTCAGACTTTGCCAAGTGATGCTTACCATGAAGATGATGCCAACAAAATTGGTCAAGTAGGCTGGAAAACGATCCTTCCACGTCAGCTTCTCTTTATCTGTCTAAAATTTGGGGGGGGGGGGGGGGGGGGGATGGAAAGGGTACATTTACTAAAGATAGATCATGTAATTTTGTGCATGTGACAAAAACACAGAGGGGAAACAAAGGCTAACAAATACACACCCAGTTAGCAGATGCAAAGACACAGTGTTTACAGTTACAATTCCACACAGGCAAGTTGTTTACTATCTAGGTTCAAATTGGTCAAGCGCCTGCATTGCGGGTATAAATAAAACAGATTTTTCTGTATACTTTTTGGAGGAAGCATGCAAATAGCCCGTCATAAACCATGATGTAAGATCTCTCCCACTGTTAAATATTTTATTTTCCTTTCCCTGGAAAAATTCTTCCTCTTTTTTTCCTTCTCCTTCCCCAGTCAGTATTCGCAGCTTTGCATTTACCCAACTGGTGCCACTGAAATACAGGCTCTACCAAAAAAACTTCAGGATGAGCGCACAGTTGATGGGGAAGCTCTTGTTTTGTGATATGACCAACCTCAAATTGCTTCAACAGGAGCAAGTTTTAGCTACGTGACCATCCACATGGTATCTGATGGACCAGGCTACTGGGAGTTCTGGGAGTTAAGATGCGCGTGCGTAGTAGCAACGGTCAGCAGACTACCCTAAATCCCATCAACCATCTAGTGACCCTGCCACAGTGAATTTGGGGATGAAGATTTCATTTAGAGCGGTCTTGCTCATCAAGTCTTTTATGAACTTTCATGCCGGGAATTGTTTTTAAACACCAGAAAATAAACAATGAAGTAGCATTACAGAAGATGACGCACACATTTTAATGGACATAAAAATATTACTCAAAATTCTATTTTTATTCCATGCACGTTGCCTTAAGGAAGTGCAAGCAACTCTTTCAACACACAGCCCATGCTCCACTGCAAAACATAACCTCAATCCAGCACAGTACCCCTAAGGTTAGCCATGCAGTGCCATTCCGGATGCATAGAAACGGTGGCTAAAAGAGTGCTGAAGAAACCAGGGGAGGAAGGGAAAGAAACCCAAAACTGAATGTGAATATTAAACAAGAGTTCAACAGCCAAAAATAATTGATTTGTGTCTTCCATAATTACACATAATTTGAGCTTCCTCATAAGTTTGAATAAAAAGAACCAATTTCACCCCAGCCATGACTGTCTTAACTCTTTGTCTCCATTTGTTTGCTGCCTCTTCTGGAAAATACCGATGCTTCTGATGGCAATTAAAGGAAACAAAAAAGGATCGGGCAATACAGCATTACAAAGCACCGCAAAATTCATCTCTATAGTCTCTACTAACTCTACATACATTGCAGTTTAGCCACAAGTGAGCGCTCTGTTTGTTTGCTCAATTCTTTATATTGCAGCTTAAGGTTAGTAAAAAAAATAACAGCAAAACACAAACTTTTGCCCTAAACCTTGGGATAGGTCAAACTGTCCTGCAAAGCATTTCCCGTTTTTAATTTAGGATTGTGCCCTTCTTGTTCCTTCACGATGTGTAAAGGATGTCCAAAGTGTTTTTCCTTTCAGAAGGATGTATGTAATTTCTTAATCAGACTTCTTTTGAAAGAATGCGTTCTGGGTTGACTTTAGATAGTTTTCCTTTAACAAAATTTACGAGCTGACATTCAACTGCTGAATTTGAACCCAAACGCTCCAGATCCCAATGAAAGATAATTACCAAGTCTTTCAGAAAAAACTTCTTTTCTCACGTTTCCCAAATTAGCAACATCCATATTGAATGCAGCCCAAGAAGTTATAAATAGTCTGGTTAAAAAAACCCCTCTCTTTATTGCTCAGCTTTCCTACTCTGGTATTTTGAGGTTACAATTAATTGTCTGATTATCCTAATCTTCAACATTCAGGATCTGAATTCCTAATACACCAAAAGGAACAGTGCGTTGCATATTTGTGGTAGAATTCAACAAAGCCTATATTCAAATGTTTACGTAATAAGGCAGCAATCTGAATTCTTTCTCTCCTACTAGGAATTTTAAAGCAGTGCTGCAAATCAGGTATTCCACATTGCACCAGACAGCTTTCATACTGCATCCCATGCATTAACTAGAATGCATTGACATCAGCATCCTGAAAAAGCGGTCCAACAGTACTTGAACTGTTCAAAGGAACTTTGCTGGCTGCGGGTAAGACGCACTCCAGGATGGCTGGCAGCACCTTAATCACATCAGTGTCAAGAGCAAGGTAAAAGCAAAAGCGAGCAATACCTTATCTGGTGAAATATAATGGAAGTTATGCTTTTAAAAGGCAGAAAGTTAATATTGAAGCTGGAACTGGGCAAGAAAACTGGTGTTAGTGCTCTCAATTAAAGCTCTAGAAATATTTTTATTTACAAAACAGTCCCAAGTCCTAAGCACAGTCAGATCCCAGCTTAGCAGCAGGACATTCATCTTCTAAGAGCTGTGTTAAAGCAGTGCCTTGCCTGACCTACACTATCAGCAAAAAGGCAAAAGCAGACATTAGGGCTCCCATGGGCTTCCCTGAGGCAGCCACAACAATGCCAGAGGCTTCCCCACATAGCCAAAACCTCTGTATGAGAAGCACCAGTTTTCAGCCCCACAGGTTGACCTGCTGGTGGGAAGATGGATGCTCACAAGACAGGCACTTGTAATAGCACCGACTAAGATGTTTTGTTCTATTTTTCTCAAGTTTTATTGGTTAGCCTAATAGGAGAGCCCCTTCAATGAGACCCAACAAGATTTTTCAAACCACACTTCCATATCTGACCATACCACTGAAGGCATTTCTAGACTTACTGGGGTCTTGAGTACGTGAGCACACATGTATGTCAGGGCGGAAAACATCTGGAATTTAAATGCCATTTACAGTGTCTCTGTTTTTTTTTTTTTCTTTGTTTTATTATTATTATTGCTGTAACCTATTTCTATTCTTTTTCTCCTGGTTGTGAGTCAGTGCCTGATACAAATGGCCTTTATCAAAGCTTTTTTTTAGTAGATGAAAAAATTAATATTTTTTACCGTACCTCTTTATGTTTGTGTTCTTTCCTCAGCGATTTTTCTAACACTTTTGCTTCATATTCTGCTCTGGGATGAGCCTGTGAAATAAGTCATATTGAATAAAAAGCAAAGTCACCTGTTTTCAGCATCAGCTAAATATGAACCATTTGCAGGTCAATTTCCCAATAACCTCCATTCTGTAATTGAATTCTAATTCACTCAATACATTATCAATTGATAGTTGATTATACATTTAACAAGATTTTAAATACGATATGATTTGCAGTTCTACAGCAGCAGATTGATTTGCAGTAGTGATTTGCCTGTATCTCTGTGTACACTGTATTTAATTCTTAAGAGCACACAGGACATCCTGCAGACAGGTTCAAACTGTGTGACATTATATTTGGATTTCAATGGCCTGTCCTTGGGATGACAATTAGATTTTGCATTAACTGTAAATTCAGTGACTCTCAGTTCTTGAGGGAAACACTTATTTGTTGTAAATATGCAAAACCCATGGTTTTGGGATCCCAGAAAATTGTCGTCTGGGGTCTTCCCATAATCCTGTCATTGACAAAATTCACACAATTAGCCATTGCAGGAGAGGGTGTAGGAAACGCTCAGAAGTAAGAGACAGCCAAAAGATTCAGAAAGATTTGTGGCTTCAGAATTGACAATAATTACGCATTCACAAAAGATGCAGAATTCACAGGTATGCATTGAATGGAAAACAGAACGGATCTGAAAAATGTCTGAGCAAGTGGAGAGGGGGAGGGTGTAAAGGAAAAGCAATCAGTGGGAGTTGTAAGGGAAATCTGATGCTCAAAAAAAGAAGAGGTGGAGATCAAAAGATGGCATTCATCAGTGGACATGTAATAAAAAAAGGTAGGAGCAATTTAGAAAAAAATGTTTTCCAAACCTTGACTGCCTCCTTCAGGAAACCAGAAAAAAATAAATAATAAAAAAAAAAAGAACAAGGGGGAAAAAATATTGATTATTGAACTGTTGCAGATTTATATTTTCACAATTACATGAAACAAACACAGGCGCAGTGGATGGTAGATGCTAACAAAAGATCAGTCCACTCATGTTCCACGCTATCTATTGACATTACGGTAGGTACTGTATGACATTGGTGTCCCTAAAAAACACTGGAAGATGAGACACTTTGTATTTTAGTGTCCACTTGCAACCCCAGTTCTTAGTGTGACACTAGCTTAAGTTTCGTCAAAATCAGAAATAAGGAGGGACTCAAATTCTTTGCTAACCTCATGACTGTATTATCTAGAATTGCCTATACAAAACAAAGGATAGAACGTATTTTATTAGCAGCTGCTGCCTTTGGCCACACAAAGTTTTAGCCTGGTAGAGCTCTGAACTTGGACGTGAAGGAGATGGCCATCGGAAAGATACAGTTAATCCTTTCTACTTTCATCTGTGCTATCAGCAAGCTGCCAAAAATAAAAGAACAGTATAGCATCCAGCAAATAAAACCCCATATTCTCTCCCAGTCAAATAGGTATAATCTAGCAAAGTGCATGGCAGCGCGGCTGCTTGCATAGTGTGCCTAAATATATTAAGGAGGAGCTAAATAAGAGGAGATAATTTAGCAGAAATGTCTGGGGGTGAGGAGAGCAATAACTGCCCAAAGCCGCACAGCACCCTGTCAAATCTGTGAGGCTTTTGTTGCAGGGGAACAAAATTTGTTGTGTATCTATTTAGGACAGCTTGTGATATGACAAGTGCAGCCGTACTCCTTTTAGTAACAACAACAGTAATAAATCTGGACAGGCAGGAAACAGGGCAGTGGCCCCATGCCAGCTGTATGCCCTGGCTGGGGTGCTGCAGTGTGCAGGGTGACACAGAGGACCTGAACCCCCGGATTGTACCCAAGGCCATGGCAAGACTGGCACTGCTGTCACTGTGCTGTGGTTGGGGCAAGCAGGTGCTGTTTGTGAAGTGACAAATTTAAAAACGAAAGGTGTAAAGCAGGTCCTAAGCTGAGCATTTCATCTCCTTTTCTTCACGAAATTCACTGATTTTTAATACCCTTTCTTAAATATACAGATCCCTCTTTTCCCCCTTTCACACTACTTAGCACGTTTATCATAAACCTGACTAGGGATTATTTTTCTTTGCATACAAAATAAATACCCCTCAACATTTGCGTCTCTCCCAATGTCCCCAGTGCAGCCAGTACTTTTCTGACAGTACCTTCTTAACTATTTGCAAAGTCATGGCCTGATCTTGTATCACTCAAGTGGAATTTTCAGTGCCTGTTTTTTCGTGTTTTTTTTTTAATTTTAAACACAATGCTGTAACTTTATCAGGTTTGATTAATTCATTCTTGATTTACAGCAGTGCAAAATGAACAGAGTTCTGTGGTTGTTAGTATCCCTGACAACAGCCTGGGAGTAATGCATGAGCCATATATTCCATGTGTATGCTGCTAGGTGTGACCTGGCTGCACATTCACAAAAAAACACAACAACAACAACCAAAAAAACGACCAAAAAATAAAAAAATAAAAACCTCACAAAACAAACAAACAAAAAAAAAAACCCACAAAAAAACCCACCAACCAACTGTGATTTTGTGGCTATACAATTATGTTTCTATGGCAACAATACATACTAGTCATAGCCTTGCTATAAAAACATCATATGATTCACGTATGGGATTTTCCTGTCTTTTAAGCACCCCACAGGCCAAGGTCTGGTGCCTCGGGGAAAGGAAGAACTCGGAGCACCGCGGAGCAAGACAAAGAGTCAGAACAGAAAGAACAAACCTCCTCCTCTTCAAACCCAGTCAGGTCCCACCTGTAGTTGAGCCGCATCTGCTTTCTCTTCCAGTGTTCCATAAAGGTAGCAGCTGAAACAACAGGTTAACCATTATTTCAGAACTTTACAAAGGTTCAGGAGTCATATCAGCCCTAGGTACATGCCTGGAATCCGTGCTAGCAGCCAACTTTTCTGTCTGTGTAAGCTAAAACAAAGGACATTTACTATGCCCACATGACTTCATGTGGATGATGCATACAGTTTTTAAGAGGTCTAAGAAAGTCAAACACCCAAAGTTATTTAAATATTTGCATGTAACTAATAATACCGTTGGGCTTCATCTGTATGTAATTCCATTTGTAAGTCCAAACAAATCTGTGCTTCATCTACACAAAATATGACTGATTTAACTACTGTTGTACTGTTGGTATAGTTGTTCACTCAAAGATATCAAAATAAAGCATTTGTGTATTCTAATTCCATCCATCTAGTGGTCATAATAGTTACTTTGGTTCTAATAATCATGCTCAAACCCAGATACTCATAAAAGTGTTGAAGCTGCAGATGAACGAAGTGCTAAAGAAGCCTGTAATGGCTTTAGGTTTTTTAACCTTTAAAGACACTGAAATTTTATTTTTGATGAGGACAACTTCCAGAAAAGAAACATCACTAAAAGCATTTCTTGAGTCACAGTGAAAGATCCCAGTCTATATCAGTCTCTCTGCCCCTGAGACTGAACAAGTTCTCAGAGTACGTATTTAGATGCTGGGAATACACCAGCACTGCATGATAAATAAGCGATTATGAAAGAGGCAAGTCTAACCAGAAGTGGTGTTCCCAGGGGAGCTTCCTGCAGTGAGCATTAACAGATGTGCTCACAAATGTTTGCCCTCTTGTTCAGGAAAAACAGAGGCAGGGAGAGGGCAAGAGAGCTGAACATGGAGGGAAGGACACCCTCGTGTCCAGAACCTGACTCTGCTCACGGCACTCATATTCCAAGAGCAACTCCAACCTGCCAACTTTATGGCTGAGCCTTATCACTGTACCCATACCATGTAACTGTCTCTTAAGAGAGAGTGTCAGGGTCCCAGAGATCCCATCTTTTGCTGCTGGAGCTCCTGTCCTGTGGCCTGAAGTCTCCATCCACAGCGAGGAACATGGACAATGAATGACATGTTTAGTACTGCTTCTAGGAGCTGTTTCATGGCACTGCCTTACAAAGATGCAAAATGAAAACACTCTGTCTGAAATGCAGCCAGTTCATTACAAAGCAGTGGGCAAATGTGCCAGGTATGCTGCAGTAGTTGAGCATGGCCACTGCACGCATACCTCTGCATTTTCATACCCCATCTGGGCCCATCAGCACAGAAAGAGCTCAACACTTCCCAGAAATTATTATCCAAGTGATCTTATCTAGATTCTCTGAGGTTTTCATGTCATTTAAGACCACAGCTTTACTCCTTTGGAAGTAAGCCAGCATCACTCAGCACCAGGTAAGCTTCTGCGCTGGCCAAGGAGAGCCTGCTTTTTTGGAGAACAAACAGCACTAGACCAAGGCTCATGTGTAATGCTGAACCTGTGACAGGCATGGGTCAGTGCTGCAGCTAACTGTCATGGAAACAGAATTCTCCAGAACGCTGTAACACTGGCCCAGCTGACTGGTGGAGTCACCATCCCTGGAGGTGTTCAAGAAACATGGAGATGTGGCACTGAGTGGCACATGGTAGGTATGAGTTGAGAATTGAACTAGGTGATCTCGGTGGTCTTTCCAATTTTATCAATTCTATGAACAACATCACAGAAAGGCAGCCTGGCCAAGATGGGGCTTGTAGGAATTCCCTCAAACTTTGAGTAATTTCCTTGCTACGTTGAGGACATTTTGCCACCTGAGCAGGTTAGATTCCATCTGCCTTGGTTCTTCAACTGTACAGAAGCCTAATAAAACTCCTTACAGGCAGAAGTGCTCACAAACAGCGCTGCAGAATATACATATACTTACATATAGAGGGAATCAGTTTCTCTTAATACTATTTCCTTAAAAAATAAATTCTTAGATCCCTTCAGAAAAAAATCTTTTGAGAAATCTTTAAAAGTGAAGTTTGAAATAATGCAAATTCATAACCTTGTGGAAAACCTTCTGATTTCAAATTCAAAATGACATTATTGAAACATCTTTTATATGATGTTCCACCAAAATAAAGTTTTACACTGACCTAAAAAGAACTTGAGGAATTTCACATCCCACTTCAACACTGTCTTAGAGATTAAGCCTTCTTTTGCACAGAGCACAGAAACTGGCTTCTGCTAATATGCCTGTCTTTGCCCCAGAAGATAAAAAGTGCATGAAGGGATTCAGAGTTTCTCGCTAAGGAAAAGGAGGCAAACAGCCCTACTCTTTGGACAACAGAGCATTATGCGCCAATACCTGTATGAGGATAACAATAACAGTAGGTGAAAGAGACCGAAACTGATATTTGACTCTCCACATGAGAACATCAGTCTATTTAAAGCCTCTGACACGGCACCCAGCTTTGGGGTGTATCACATTTCTCCCTGTGCATTACATGGCCAGACTTGAAGATCACAGGCACTCCTCCCTGCGGCGAGTTCAACTTCCCCAGGTCTCCAGCTTTTCCTTTGGATCTGCAGTGCTCCCGACTCCCTGCTGCCCTTTAATCCCTCTGCAGGACAGCCCCTTTCCTTGGCAGTGAGCTCTTAGCATCAGCCCTTAGCTCACTGCAACTGAAATGGAGACACTGGCGAAGAGGACATTGTTCTAAGTGAAATTACAATGGCTTGTACAAAAATCAGTCCAGGGCAAACTTTTTGCACTGCTCTCACCAACACCAGGAGAATGAGGCCATCAAACTACACAGCTGAAGGTAATGAAGCACATCCCTGTTCTCTGTAGCCTCTTTGTACAGGATTCCATTTACAACCATGGGCTTTGGACCTCTTGTTCCCATTTATCTATCTAGACAGACCCCCATTGCCTGGCACAAGGATGACCGTGGCTCATGTAGCCCTCAGTAACTAATGCCACAAAAAGTTTCACAATGCTTTTAACTAAATTCCACAGATGAGAAAAGAAAGGTTCAGTGACTTGCTCAAATACAGGGCCAATCGCATCAGAAAAAGTACCTATTATGACACAATTCCCGGTTCATGGTCTGCATGCTTGATGTCTTCTTGCTGATAAACTTAATTGCATCTCGGAACACATTCAGGAATCAATCTTGGTTTGTCCAGAGACGTTAAAGGCCATTACACTTCCCCACGGAGCCCTCCCCTCAACCCCAAAGTACATCAATACATTTCTTCCGTAATGCTCTAAAGTGGAAGCTGGCTCTGCAAATAGATTTTTTTGGCAAGCTGTGCAATCTCGTTAATGAAATTTTGACATACCATGCTGCAGTTTTATGACAGATGCTTAACAATTTCGTTTGATATTCATCTTGAGCAACTTCTTGAATTTTAGCTTTCAGTCCAGAATATAAATTTGGGAGTGGCAGTTTCATGTTGGAGGTGGAGGGGGGAGAGAGAGAAGTCCTTTATATAATTAACTGAGTATAAATATACTGCTTTATCTCTTCTGTTTCTTCCTGTTATATCTTAAATAATTAAAAACTTAACATCAAGGCATATATATCTTCTTACCCCAGAGAGCCATGAAGACTGAGAAGAAGACAGTTGCAGGGTTATCAAACAGATGACTTGCGCGAGCAGTCGCACAAGCGGAGCTCATCTTCCAGTAACTGCATGTTCTGTCACACAAGGGACACATGGTGATATTGTTTCTCTGGTCACACATTTCCATGCTGCAAAGAAGCAATACAACACGTGAAAGGCAATGTCAGTACAGCTCGACATCCAAGCTCTGACAGCCATTTCTGAGGGGCCACTCTTCTCAGCATAGCATCTGTTTCTGATCTGTAGAACCACCAAACTGTAATCCTCTTGTAGTCCTTCCCTCTCTTGGCCTAGTGAGCAGCTTCATCCATAACCCATACTAATGTAGGGGCTGAAATAGGAGATGTAAAACTCTATTCTTTTTATTGCAGAATATTATTGTTAAAAAAACAACCCAACTTATTTTAAAATATTAACCACAGCAATAAAGTACAAGGGAAGTGCTGAATATCAGGAGACTGGAGTCGAACAAATTTAACTTCTCTGCATTCCATCTGCAGAAGAGCCATAGTAATGTCTTTGACTTTCTTCCACTGTTGGAAGCAGTACAAAGCAATCTTAACAAAAAAAGAAAAAAAAAAAAAGAGAAGAAAAAAAAAAAGAAATCTATTTTCTGATATCCATTAATCTGCTTTGTTAATCACCGCTTTTGGTTGTTGTACAAACTATGTAATTTTATGTAATTTTCATCTACAGCTGATGATGCGTGCGGGGCAAATAATGCAAAATCATAGGGCTTTATAATTATCATAATAACAAAACGTACTGAAATTTAAAAATAGTGGGACATCACGACTTTGTTAATCTGACTGCAATTGCTCAGTTTAGACATATATATTCTTGATTTATCCTTATGTCACACAATATGCTTCTCAGCATTTTAAGAGGGGAGCACTAAAACCTATCATCAGCAGCCTTTTGTTAGTTTCACAGAATGATCTGCATTAGAAAAAAAAAAAAACACCCACACCTGAGCAACCAGCCAAGAATTAATTTTAGTACATCAGCACAGCCCAACAAGCAACATCAACAATAACTGCTAATGATTTTAAGACATGCTGCAGTTCTGGTGCCCACTCCTGGCCCTTGGTAGATCTCCATCACTTACGGGAACAGGAACCTGTGGGACTGCAGCCTCCCCCGTTCCTTGGAGCTCACCAACCCCCTTCAAACACAGCTCCCAAAGGACAGAACGTGCAGGATGTGAGGAGGAACATGGGCAGAGGGCACTCACTGCACTCTGGCCAGCGCCAGCTGGCAGCCAGGCTTGGGGATGCCATGGCACACGCAGACAGGGCACTGCAGAAGGCACGAGGAAAAGCCCAAGAAATGGGAGCCACAGTTTTCAGCTGTGCTTGCTCTAAGTATTAGTGGCAGAGCATCTACACAGGTAACGTTTTATTTTGAGATTCTAATTGCCTCAAATAATAGAAACATCTGTTGTGTATTTTTTTAATTTGCTTTTACCTTGGTATGTTCTCATCCACAGTTGCACAGCCATATAGGAAAACAATAATCCCTACAATGGAAGCTGGAATAAGCATTTGTGTATAAACTCCCAGCCAGGCAAAATATAGTCCAATCTTCTCTCCAAAGTATTTTCTGAAAGACATTAAAGATTTTAAAAAAGAGAGAGGAAAAAATGTTTCCTATTTCTTAAAATACAACATGGCTAAAATTATGAATCACAGCTGGATTAAGCGTGGAGAAAGTAAGATCTGATGACCTGTGGGAATGTTTTCCTCAGAGGACTCTCTTTCTCATGCATGGAGTTAATCCAGTGATGTAGGCACCATGAAAGCCAGTTAGTCCAACTGGACACTGTTTTCCCGTGTTTCTGTCATCGGGACGCGTGGTGATATTGTTTCTGAGAGCTATTCCTCTTACCAAAGCCCCTCATTTTCTGTAACGTTACTCCAGAGAGTCTCCACTTTTACCAAGAGCGAATGAAAAGACACAGAAAGCACTGAAACCCCACACAAACCTCCTCCCTGCCCACCCTAGCTCCCCTGGCTTCCACTGTGCTAGCTAGAGACATATATGTGGGACTACTGCTCGGCACAGGGATGCACACATACACAGCCACCTGTCCTTGGGAGCCCTATGGGGTGGCTCCAAAGGACCCAAGCACTGCAGAGCACTGGCAGGCATGGCTGCAGAGCAACAATGTGCCCTCAGGGCTGGCTCTCACCTCACCAGATCAATAGGCTGGTACTTATAGAAGACTCCATAGCTTGCCCACTCCTCACACAGGAGCTGTAAAAGAGAAAGGAAGGTGAAAGCTGAAGTCCCACAAGCAGGGAAGATTTCTCCTTTGCAGTGCTCGTGCTGTGATCGAGTCTCACCTCTATGTGGTTTCAACACATAACTCAGATCTGCCAATATACACGGTCTGCATTAAGTATTAAAAGCAAATTTGATGATCTGGCATGCTATAATGCAGTGATGAATTCTAGTACATTAAAAGGCTCTTCAGCAATGGGATTGATGGATAACTACAGCAGAGATGGGGAGAACAGTACTGATTTTATCTGCAGAAGGAATCTAGCAGAACATATAGGAAAGATGAACATGCTTTGAGTTAACAAGACAGAGAAAACAAGCATAACTGGGTTTGTTTCCACTACACAAATATTCAGTGTTCATCAAGAGGAGCTGTGTAGATCTGCCTTGAAGCCCACATTTAGGAGATGCTCAGCTTTAAACTACAGGTACGTGATGATTTCCACTCACCCTTTTGGTTAGGATACAGGCCAAGAAGAACAACGATCCCCATTCATGATTTATAAAGTTGAATCTCTCATAAAAACAGACTCCTCTGAGACCTTCAACTTCTCTTTTACTTTGTAAAATATATCAGCACTGCTCCTCTGATCTAATTTTTAGTTCAGCTAATAGACTTGAATAAAGGGCTAGTCTGTTATATTGTTAAAATTGTAAGAGTAGTTGAGCACGAACAATGGGAATGATATGGGGTCGTTAGTTAGGGGTGGAGTCGGGGTGTAGAATAGACATGGAATATTGTAATAAATTTCTAGAATTAATTGCAATAACCACTCCTTGTACCATGAATATGCATGTATTTCCTCTATAAATAGGGATGTTTACCTGCTTTTGGGGTGCAGGCTAGGAAGGAGTCACCCCTCCCCCACCCAGCCAGCCGAATAAAACATACCTGCTCTACAACTACTTCATGGTTATAGAGTTTGTTCCGCAAGTGTCAGACTGAACAAGAAATCAGTTTGTCCAGTAAATACTGGATAAAAAGAACTGTTCTCACTAGCCACCTGTACCATCACCATTGCTTCTCCTGGGATGAAGGGTCCAGCCTGTCTACACATGCTTTTGAATTCATGCCTTCCTTTTCAGCTTGTCTCCTTGGTTTAAGCCAGTTATAAGAGATAAGGAATACATCACTGAACAAATAACTAATATTTCAAGGAGATACTCTGTTGGTCATTTCTGAAACCACTTCCTAGGGGAGCATCCAAGCAGGATGCCAACGCTCCAGTCTATAGGCTCTATGACTGTGGCAGGAGAAGCTTGGCACATGCAGCGACAATCCTAGCAGCAAAGCAGGGCTGGGCACTCCAGCCACTGCCCACAGACTGCCCTACCTCCAGTGTCGTATGGCAGAGCCAGCAGGGTTTCTGGAGCAGTTAGCAATTCTCCTGCCAAATCGTTGGTCAAACCTTCCAAGTTGAACTGCTCCATTGTGCTTTTGAATCACTCAAAAATACAACTTTCCTTACATGGAAATGTGATGTCAAGAATAAAAGTGGACTATGGATTTTCCCCTCTTTCCTGAAAATAATTCATCTTTACTAGTTTCCTTACAACCATAAAGGCAGAAAGTGAAACCTGAAAGGCAGGTTCTTATTAAACATCAGCATTCTTGCATACGTGATTTTTATTCTACTGCAGGTTTCTTTCAACCATTTTTCCAAAAGTTTCAGCTCTGCTGCCTGTGCTTGGGAAACATGCAATGATTCGGACAATTCAACGTTCACATGTACTAGCTGAAACTACTGCTTTTTTCTTAATTTCTTTTAATAAGATAAGTTAGTGCTAGAAAAGAAATGATTCTCCAGTAAGCTAATCTGGCCAAGCCTATCAGGAAACACTAAATGGAGGAGATTTTGCATCAGTGCCATTTTTCACTTTTGTATGCCGCTTCAAACCAAGTTTGCAGTTAAAGTACAAATGAATTATCTCATTTATCCTGACATTTATCAGCTTGATATTCAAAGCATGGCTTCAAAGACATGATTATAGAAGATCAGTGAGCTATCCCTAAATATTTACTTCATTTCTATGTTTCAAATTTAATTTTGTTGTAAAAAAGGCACAGCCTGGCCTAGCACTGGATTAGATTAAAGAAAACTTCAAGAAACCAGAAGAGACGTGCCAAAGCACACCAAAAGATTATTTGAAGGGACTAGAAGCCAAAAGCCAAGGTAAACATTTCAAAACAGACAGTGAACTTGTGAAATAAGTACATTTGTGAGGCTAGTAGTAAAGACAGTAATCCAGCTGATTTACAAAACATGGACTTTCATCCTTGTTTCATCATTTTTTTGAGGAGTGTATTGCTCAATGATGAAATGATAAGCATGGGGTATTTTTAACACAAATCAATGGGGAAGAGAACGGGTTGGAAATCAACAGTAGCTGTCTCCTGATGACTCATTTGCATGTAAGGCCCAGCAGACCTCTAATTTTGGATACCTATTTTCATAAGGCCAATGTTGAGGGTTTGAAACTCAGTTCTCCTAAACCCTGAACCACGCTTTTCCTCGTGGAAATGTGGCTGTGAAACAAGTTGGAAGGCAAAGGCAGGTGCTGTTAGTGTAGGGGCCCAAGGTACATATAGCAATCAAATTCATTAACTCCTCCCAAGAAGGAGAGTTTAGGAGCAGGCCTAAGCTCTCTTTTGCCACGCTGACAGTGAGCTAATGTGCTCTAAAGGAGCATGGTCACCGCTGTGCAGAAATTACACTCCAAACTTAAGAAACTGACACTTCTGCAAAGTATAGGAAAGTTTGCATTTTCTCATGAGAAGTACTCCCTCAGAATGATACTAAACAGATTTTTTTTCAGTATACATACACTAAAAACAATTTAAACTGCAGACTTATGCAGAAAATGATATAGTAATCAGAATACATCCATAGGGCCACCTCTGGATGTGCTTCACATTAAAGCTTAAATGGAAATAAAAAATGAGTGTTTATGAGGAATGAGCCAGTCTTTTATCCTTCCCAGTAGCTGACATGGCCACCTTTTGGGCCTGATGCTAATGCCATGCTCCAGAGTAGCAGCACATTAATCCACAGAGACTGCAGTGCATTTTGCTTGGTTGGCTGTGGCACAAAGCAGGGCTTGTGCTGGGTATGGGTATCTGAAGATAGCTGAGCACATTCTCACTGGTGCAGACCTGAAGTTACAGCACCCTAACTTTAGGTGTTATGCCTAAATGCTCTCAATACTTGCTGATGTAGTAAGAGGCGTGTTGTTACTAAGCTGGCATTTTATCCATAGCCATACTGAGCTCCACACGAAGGCAAACTGAAATGTTAGAAAGTATTGACGTACTTCTACTGCATGGCATTTTTATGATATGTTGTATGAAATCTTGGCAATGCCCAGATTCCAGCAGGTAGTTTCTGGCTGGGACTTTCACAAGTCTGTTAACCCCCTCACATCCACTTACTTTTCTGTCATTGGGTTCGACGTTTTCACCTTCATAGTCACCCTTTAAAGAAAGAAAACTCATGTCATTCAGTGAGTCATGCCCAGAGCTGCTATGCCTCCTGCATGCCCATGGATCCCTCTCACTTAATGCATCAAAACCAGAAAAGCAATCTGTAAAATAATGCTGCATTTTAGGAGTTCATTTGTCATAGCACACTTTGTCTCTTGTCATGGGGCACATTAAGAAAGAGTAATGGTGTCCATCACTGGGGAAAAAGAAATGAATAAGTGATAAAGGTGGCCTAAAAATGTCAAGGGAAAGGATGCGGTATTTCCGTGGTGTTTGGGGTTCATCTCAGGCCACTTGACAGAGGAGAGAGCAGCTGAGAGAGCTGATCTGTACCCAAAGTCTCCAAACATTCAGGGCTGATTAGATCTGCAGAGCTATTTTTAAGTATGATAAAGGAGTAAATGAAGACAATAAATAAATTACTTAAAACAGAGCCTATCAGTAGTTATCTAAAGAAGTGAGGCCAGTACATGCAGAGAAGTTTATTTAACCGTTCCGGATTTTTAAGTGATATCACTGTAGCTTACGAGTGCCTGATGTTCACGATAAGTATAGGGCAGATGACAGGCCTGTTGTGATTGCTGTTACCCAGAGAGAAAACACTGGAGACACAGCAAAGAGGACAGAAAACTAAGACAGCATGCTTCATTCACACGTTCCCCATGGGGCAGCCTGTACTGGGCTTGGCACTCTCTGGACACTTATGCAGCCAGCGCATCATGAGCAGTATTTCTGCAATGTCCTCTTGACATCTGCCAGGCCTTTTTGCAAGACTGGCTGAGGGTGTGTTTGACAGTTTTAGCCATGCTGTGAATCTCCAAGGGAAAGTGTGACCAGCACCCAGATGCTGTGTGCCTCTGGCTCACAAAATCACTGAACAGTTAGGGTTGGAGGGGACCTTTGTGTCCATCTGGTCCTACCCTTGCTCCAGCAGGGATACCCAGAGCAGGGTCCCCAGGACATGACCATGCAGCTTCTGAAGACCTCTCAGGAGAGTCTACAACTTCTGAGAAACCTGTGCCACAACACACCCAACCCTGAAGTGCTGCCTGATAGTCAGAGAGAACCTCCTGTGCTCCAGTTTGTGCCCACTGCCGCTGGTTCTGGCACTGGGCAACATTGAGCAGAGCCTGGCTCCATCCTCTATGCACCCTTCCTTTGGATATTTTAACACATTTATGAGATCCCTGTGAGCCTCCTCTGCTCCAGGCTGAGCAGTCTTAGCTCTCTCAACCTCTTCTCAAAGGAGAGGTGCTCCAGTCCCTTCATCGTTTTGACAGCCATCCATTGGGCTCTTTCCAGCAGGTCTAGGTTTGACATCACTCACTTGGACAGTATGAGGATCCCCAGCTCACGTATGGGCACCACTTAAATTCCACACCTCCCCCTAATCCTTTCCGTCCCAGTGAACATTATGGCTTAACACACTTTAACATCTCATGAAGTGTCATGTCCTAGTTCACGTTATGTTTTTCCTCAAGTGGCAACAACTCATGCAGACACGCAGCCACAGACATCGCTTTGTCTGCTAAGGTGATCAGGGCATGAGCACCTTTGTGCTCCAGGAACATACAGGCATCCTGCCAGTGATGCCAGAAACTCTGCAAGCAGAAGGGCAGAAAATAACAGGAGTTTCATTTGATAAGTAACTTTAACAATTCTTCTATTATCAAGTAAAGACATCACTTAGGATCATCAGAGGTAGGATGGAGGTGGGAAATTCATTAATAGTGTGCACAGCGATGGAAACAGCCTGCAGAAATGACTACAGTCATCATACAAGCAAGCAGGAAGTTGTACTCCCGAGCACCAAAGTTTGGGATGATGCCATTAATACATTACATATTAAGGACTGCTTGGTGTCAGAGAGTAGACATGGAAAATACATTCCAAGATCACTTACATCATGCAAAGGATATGCAGCACTGTAAACTCCATTGGCAAGCAGGCTGGTGATCCCTTGAAAAATAAAGACATAATGGTTATTTACAATTTCAAGGCTAGACTGCCCCACTTCATCATGCTTCCTGGAGGTTTCCCTCAAAATAACAGCCATTTGGTCAGCTAATGATTTTTCTGCCATTTCATTCTTTTCCACATACTTTCATTTTTAATCATATAGGTTATTAAACATGACTCGTTTTATGAAATGGAAAACTGCAGAGAGCAAGAAGAAGTCATATATATTTGAGGACCGAGAATTAGAAGCCAATGACTTGAAATTAGTCATTATAGTAAATTACATTTTCTGAAAAGTCAGTTTGATTTAAGGGCAAGCCTGCAGATTTGAAAGCATGTAGCAAAAGGCTCGATCACAAAAAGAATACGGCTGGAATTGACGGTATAGGGGAACACGCATACGCACTCACCATACACACAGAGCTTTGAATTTAGATTTCAGATTGATTAGAGAAATTGTAGGGAAAGCCTTTGCAAAGACCTTGGTGTAATACTTACCATATTTACCACATTTTCGTCTTTTATTTAAAAGGGCAGTTTCCTTCTTTCTTCCCTCTCCTTTCCCTGTTTACACATCCGTTTATTAGTTACATGCATGAGCCTGAAAGCAGTTAATGCTTCATCTACAAAATGTATGGGGGCACAAGGGACAGGTTCTGCCTTCTTGGGTGCGGTACCGCTCCCTCACCGGGGCTGGAGCGCAGTGAGTCCGAGCTGGGGAAGGCGCGAGCACAGGGCTGAGGGACATGGTTTAGAGTGGTCACAGGTATGGGATGATGGTTGGACTAGGTGAGCTGAGTGATCTCTCCAGCTTTTATGATTTTGTGGTGCTCCGTCCCACAGGTCACTTGGCCAAGCCAAGGCCCTCGTGGGTGCACACAGCCTCTCACACACTGCTGCCATTCATACAGCTGCTGCCAGTGATGGAGGGGTGCCCACATCTGAGCGTGCCATATTATTCATGGAGTTGGTGATTCAATCAACTGGTCTTGGCTGTGGAACCAGAGCTACTTTGGGTCAGTCAGTGCAAAGCCAAGCAGTTCACTTTGTGCAAGGCTAAACAAAAAAAAATCTCTGGCACTGTGGAGAATTTAAAAGAACTCAAAAATCTATTAAAAAAAAAAAAAAAAAGGAGAAGAAAAATTATGTGCTATAGCATACTCCCTGCTGACCATCCACTCATTGCTACCCAGTGTGGGACAGCAAGCATGAACCAGGAAGCAATCACTGCAGGTTCAGGAGCTGTTTCTGATTGTTCTTAAAGTAAAAATTTTTCAGTTTCACTAATACAATAGCGCTGGCTGGAGAAACTGCTCCAGGAGTTTTTAGTATCCTGTAGTATCATTATCTTCCAAGTCATATTTCAAATTATACACTGCAATGAGTTGTCTGCAAATGTTTCCACACTTCTAGCACAAACAACTAGGGAACAGATAAATTATCCTTTCAGGGCAGTGCCACCAAAGAGCTACATAACACCCTTCCACATGTCAGCATTTAACAGTTACGATAGGTTCACATTTTCATGAATTTGCAAAATGAATAACAAAGACTGCAGTGTTTGCTGTGCTGCTGCCCTTTTCCTGGTGGACAGAAGTGTTGCAGCATTATCTGTGTTTGCTCAAATTCATTTGCAACCTTTGCTGGGTTGTAACCCAGCATTCCAGTGCTGTAACACAAAGAACCCGATTGAGTTATGCTGATTATACTCTCAGATGTGGGGGCCTAATGACATTTTTATTGGGTATACTTTGTGAGCTTGCCAGTCTATTGAAGAACAATCCAGGAATCCTAACACTTTACCTTCCTTTAGCCTCTGCCCTATTCAGCTAATCTCTAACCAGTTACCCATTTCTGGATAAAAAAAATAAAAATAAAAAATAATCAAGTGAGCAACCAACTCAAAGGCAAGAACTCAAACTGAGCTACATGGTCCTCTCCCTCTAAGGCACATACATAATGTCCAGTGAAAATGATCTGGCATCAGACTCAAAAAAGGGTCCTGAATGTCACAGATTAACTTGGATTTCCCATGCTACAGGGAAATAGAACTTCTGTTAATATTGGCTGAACCCCAAGAAAATTTAGTGTATACAAGGACTCAACAATTATACATTGTATGCTGTTACTTAAACAGAAAAATCCAAGCATAGAAATTGTTTCTTGTATAATTGTTCTTTATTATTTGATGGATTTATAAGCAGCTGATGGGTCAATATTGAACAGAACTACCTGTAGTTCAAGTTCCCATTGTTTTACTTAGCTGCTCGTAGGTAAATAAATTCTGTAACAGACTTCAACAGTTATCAAATACCTTCTGCCACGTCCATGCACTTTTTCTCATCCAAATATGTTTCTACTTATCATCTGTTAAGATGACAGGATATGAGAGAATACAGCCTTCCATCTTATATAATTTGGTTTACCACTGTTACCTTTGATCCCCCAGACAGCTACATACTATCTCACAATGTGAGGATCACCACCATATAAACCTCACAATGTTTGAATCCATGTTTACCTGCATTAGGAATTCATTTCTTAAGAGCACCAGACTTAAGGCTGAATCCTAAAACTGTTGGCTGTGCCAGCACGAACTTTACCCACACCTGCTATGAGGGCCAAGGGAAGGGCTGGCCTCAGGTTGAACTCACTTCCACTTGTAACAGTGATTTGGGCAGTCACCATTACTCTCAAGTCCTTGCAAAGGGAATGCAGTGGCCCATAGGTTTCAGGGCAGTTACAGAAGTGCAGGGTAATGCTCTCATCCACTACCATGAGTGATAAACTGAACCACCACAGACCTTGTGTCACCCCTGGTTTTAGATCACCTTCCAGCCCTGCCATAAAGGTCATAACTAACATATGAAGGGTCTACATGCTCACATCTCAATTAGAGTTGAATCCATAGATTCACATTTAAAAAAAATTCCAAATAGCTACAGTGATTTAGATTTCCAAATAAAACACACCCATATACATCAAATCAGAGAGCAGGGCAAAAAACAAAACTCCACAGCCAGCTACAGCTTGCCATCACGTTCAATATCTGAAAACAATATTGATCTTAAACCTCAATAATTTTTCTTACCCATGCTATATTTTGCTTTGGTACATGTTGTTCTTTTCAGAATTTCATAAACCTGTAGAAGTAAAAGAAAATAAATGCTTACTTGGGGTATTGCCAGCAAAAAGCACAGTCTTTCTATGCACAGCTCAGATACAAGTATTGGCAGAACCAAGACACTGGTGAAGTCATTATTTGTTAATAAAAATTGTCATGCTCAGCACAAGTTTCAAGACTTCCTTACGCAGTTAATAGTACAAGAGAGGAAGGCTGAGCTCTCTGATCAGTTACTGCTGCTTATTTGAGGGGGACAGGGTTACATTTCCCTCCTGTCAGGCCACCCTTCCCTGCTGCCCATGCTCTGCAGTGCCTGCAGGCATCGCTGCCTCCATCCCCACGAGCTCGCACACGTGTGGCAGCTATCCGAAAACAGGTAAAAGAAACAGTTTGACCTTAACATTTTGGAGCCTAGTGGCAAAACAGACGTATTTGTTCTATGACTTGTTTTCATTTATTTTCAAATAACCTTTGCACACTGGCGTGGGGCCAGGATGGCAGGGGAGGTCATCCTGCATTTTTCCACATAAGCACAGGCAGCTCTGCAGGGGTGAGCTGCACAATTGCTGCCTGCTGGGTCACAGGTGGCACCTGAGGCTGCCCCTCTGCCCAGCACTGCCCTTCAGCCCCCACACGTTAAAGGGCTGTCACAGAGAGATGCCCAGTTACATAATGTGCTTTTTTTTTTTTTTTTTTTTTTTTTTTTTAACAAGTTCAAGCTCTTCAGCTTTTTCTATTCACCAAAGCCTCCCAGGGAGTGACTGGATTCCTGTTCATTTTGCTGTAGGTGGGAGGGTCAATATTTGCACTGTGGTTTAAAAATACATATGGGAAAGGCAGGAGAGAACTTTAAGTAACAAAAATACATAGAGAAATGCATGCAGGATAAGATGATGTCGGGCACTGCTCAATCTACCTTTTGTTACCAGGTTCTTTGCAGGGATTTCAAATGAAGCAACACAGAATCAGCATTACTGCTATATGCCTGATGTTTCTTCGGGGCTTTAGGGAAGGTAGGCAAGAAGTCAGCCCCAGGCTTTGCAGAATTGTTGCAGCAACTGTGCTTGGCACAGCCCTGGATGCTGTGTGGGCTTTCTTTAATATCTGACTATAGAGGAGGACACACTTTCTCCCCTTTCTATTTCATGTTCTGAATCACAAGGTATTTTTCAGACATGGTTTGTGATATCTTATTCCTGCTTTAGGTTTCACTTCTGTAAGGGAGCTGCTGAAGCCTGCAGAGTTGTAATAGAGCAACGTATAGTTAGGCACAGGTAGGTGCAACACAGAACCTAAATCTGTTCCCTCCTGGTGATGTGCCTACTAAGAAATCATGTTTCACTTTCACCATGAACCAAAAAAAAGATCCAAATCATTGTCCAAAAGACAGCAACCTGTTAGCATCAAACACAACTTACCGTACAAGCTAAAGCTGGAAACATTTATTGGATAAATAATTAATGTCACAAATGATCTCTGGCCTTTGGTACAAAGGGACAAACTTGCAATAGGTTTTGTCCTAAATATAGCAAAGGGGCTATTAACACCAGGATGAAGGTATTATCCGCCATAAATTATTTATATACAGTACTTACTATAGTGCTTCTTGTTTTGCTGTCAAAGAAGGAATCTCTGTCAGACAAATCAAATCTGTTAAAAGATCAGAAGGAAGCCCATTATGTCAAAAAAGAAACAACACAGTAATTTCCTGCTCTTGTTGACCCCTTCAGTATTTTCTTTTCTCCTGGGGTTCTCTTATAGCTAACATTAA
The DNA here is from genome assembly GCA_030625065.1 of Alectoris magna. NCBI lineage: Eukaryota > Metazoa > Chordata > Aves > Galliformes > Phasianidae > Alectoris > Alectoris magna. The sequence continues at coordinate 42,811,556 of CM060565.1, forward strand.
AGGGCAGCTTGTGGAAACCTTGTTAAAAAGAAAGTCCAACTCTTGCATTTTAAAGACACGCTTTATGTATTTATAGCTTTTTTTTCCACACAAAAGAGGCTGTTGGCGCTCATCTCATTAAATTCCTGCCTGCTATGGGCCTCAGGTTTCTTCCTCCTAATAATCTTTATATTTGGGCCATACCTGCAAAACCTGTGAGAGCACTCTGGCTTCCCTCTTACAGCAAACGCCCAGATGGTCTCACTGAAGACAGGCACCTCTGCAAGTAACATGAGGCATTTCCAAACACAAGTTAAGGAGCACCTTCTGGGCTCCCTCTGAGCTATCAGTCTCCTTTGCTGCAGGAGCATCCTACATGTAGTACAAATGTATAAATATAATAGCTGCAAGTCTAAGAATACATCAAACGTCATATACATCGACTGGCCCCACTATCAGGCATGTGAATCTAATACACAGCTCCATTAGTGTCCCGTATCCCTTTATTAAAAACAATCAAAAAAAGTCCGTATCTAGAGTGAAGAAATCCTTCCCTAGGACTGGTATTTGTTCCAGCTGGCACGCACATAAACACACTCTTCAAAGCTTTGCCTCTGGGATGCTGGCCAAGGAAGAGCAGCAGCAAAGCAATCCAAGGCAAATGAAACTCTGGCTGGGCCTCACCTTATGATTTTTTTCCTCCACCCACATCTATAGCTACTCTTACCAGTCCACTGCTACCACTGACTTCATATCACTTACAAGACAAGACCTGATTTGCAGTACATGTGAGCTGCCCATACCACATGACTGGAATTATCTTTGCCATTATCAATCCACAACTCTGCCTGTAAATTTTACTGAGCATTTTCATTCTGCATGGAAAAAGACTATTCTAAATTATGTTGTAAGTTTTGTTTGACATTCACTTTCTTTTCAGCCACTACCAGAGCAGCCCAGCCTGCTGGCACCACGGCCACTTACAAGTGCTGCTTCTCCCTGGAGAAGGGGTAGGAAAGGCGCTTCACTGTCTGCGGTTTGTGCTCGGCCACCTTGGGCTGGATGGGCTCCGTTATCTTCTGAATTACTGAGTTGATCTTTTTCAGAAGGCCGTGGGTCTGATTGATTTGATACATCTGAGGGGGAAAACAGAAGAATGGTAGAACATCATTTTCTGGTTTGCAGAGATGCACTCACAGGTACAACTTCCTGGGTGCAAGAGGACAAAGAAGTAAGGGACAGAAGTGGTCACCTCACCCTGCAGCACCAGAGGCTTTTCTGTGAATATCCTGCAACTTTCAGAATTTTCTCCTCTTCCATATAATCAAAGATTATTCAAGATACTTTGCTTCCATAACACTGAAGCCACTACTCTACTGCAGTTCTCTTTTTATCTAGTTACGCTTCTGACTAAAATCGGCAGGAAGTGAGGCAATAATGGGGATTGATATAAAATCCAAACCAAATGTTTAGCTGTAGCTTTGTAATAAATGACGCTGAGCTTTGAGAGTGTCTCTTTCTCCATTACAGACTTCCCTCCGCAGTCTGGGACATGCACTTAGTATGTTTAAATATTAATCCATCTCTAAGCTACTCCCGCTGAGCAGGTAGCGATCTATCATGGATGACTGAGAATTTAGCTCACGATGAAAATACACCGTCGCATCTTTAATGACATTTCAAATATTCTGAGAGGTAATTTATTTTGTGGTAGAGTAGTTCCAACTCCTGCAAGCCTGACTGATGATGTATGTAAGTAGCCACCTAAACCCAGTGAGACTACTGCGTGCAAAGTAGTACATTCATTTTTAAGCAGTCCAACCTTTTGGGTGAGAAAGAAACCACCAAAGCGTACAACTACATTTCATTATCAACTGCAACCTCCTTTAAAACACACTGGGAGGGTAAAGCACTCACAATGTGCACAGGCAATGGCAGGAGCCAGGAGTTCATGATTTCCACCCCTGCTTCCACTTGGTCTTTCTGTTGTCCCAAGCAAGAAATTTTGTGACTCTCCCACTTTTCTGGTTAAGTGCCATGGGGGCACTGTCCTCCTTGCCAGGCTGTGCAGATTAGTTCACTATTTTATAAATGCTTGTGGGAATAAAAGTATATTTGAAAGGCGTGCAATGAGAATGTGTTTAAACAATGCCTTCCAAGGTGGGAGGGGGAACAAAACAACAAGAAAAACAGAAAAAAAAAAAGAAAAAAGAAAAAAAAGCCGGGAAAGTTGGGCTTACCTTTTTTGTGGGCATCTTGAGCTTAAGAAACTCTGCCTCTCGACACAATACATTCCATGGTGCATGGATTTTTACAAATCCAACCCCGTGGATCTTAGTCTTAAAAAAAAAAAAAAAAAAGAAAAAAGAAAAAAAGGTTACTGGTGGGAGGAAATGAAGTATTTTCCCCCTTGTGTATCACCCACATTTAAAGAAGTGCCCATTACAGCCAACGCTATCAGCTCATTTGTTTGAGCTGACCAGTTTCTAACAACAGGACAACCACTGGGTACCTCTCTGCGCTAAGCTGATATAAAACGTGACTCAGAAACGCTATTGTCTTCCAGAACAATCACCATTAGGTTAAACAGATAAAAAGATAAAAACTGTTTGGGAAATAAAAGCTAATGGCTACAGACACAAATATAGGCTAAGCCAGGTAAATTTGATTCACAGGCACAGGGCTAAATGCCATGCATTGTAAGGAGTGGAGCTGAGGGGCATTCTTGCTGCCTCACAGGGGCTGCTCAGAACCCACAGGGTCACAGCTGCAGCACGAAGGGACAGCTACCTTTCCCAACCTGCCTTCCAGAATCCAGAATTCCAGACTGCCCAGAGGACATAGCTAACTGCCAGCCTTCCAAACAGCCATCTTTTCCAAGCCATCCTTGAATTTACTTCCTCGAAGAGCATTTTAGCAACTTAACAAACAAGTGAACAAAACTACTCGCTACAACAACCTGACACAAAGCAATTCATATTTCCACACAGGCATGGAGAATTGGAAGATTTCTCACGCTGTACCATCAGCCTCACCTATAATTTGTGAATTAGGGTTGGCAGGTTTACTTATTTAACACTGATCTTCGTTCTAGATGTTTAATGCCAACTGCTGCATCCAGTAAATAAAACCAACACAAATGCTCACCCTCTCTCATGGGGATTTCAGGCATATTGGTTGGATCAGTTAATTGTAATAGCTTTCTTTGAAATTAATATGACTGCAGCTATTTCTACTAATCACACATTGGCAGTACTTCACACACGTCACTTTTCATGCAGTCTAATGGTCTCTTAATAGAGTATGCTGTTTTCAGGGTACAGGTAAGGGGCTGTAATGTTCACATCCGAGAGTGGAAAGAGTAAAACTGTATCCCAGAGCCATGTTCTTGAACCAGAGTATTTAGCAGAGCACCTTGCACAAACATGGTTCTCCAGAGGCTGCACCAAGGTATGAAAATTTTACTGTCTGCGTGAGATATTCCTCATCAGAGCCAGAATTACCAGTGGACCCAACCCATGTCATACCATCAATCTCTGATTGCTGTTTACAGCCATCTAAGCCTCGCCTCTAGCTATGATAACACACCAACAAGCTGTGTGGCAGTAGGCACGTGCCATCATGAATGATGGCTGAGAAGCTCAGCCTGTGGCCGTGGTGAACCTCCCCCTCTTCACTGGTGAGGCCACATCTGGAGAGGAGAAGGTTGAGAGGGGATCTCGTAACTGTTTATAAATATCTAAAGTGCATGAGTTAAGTCAATGTGGGCGGACTCTTTTCAGTGGAGTGTAGCAATAGAACATGGACAAGGGGCAGCAACTGTAACACAGGAAGTTCCGTGCTAACACAAGGAAGAACTTCTTTGCTGTCAGGAGTGATGGGACATTGGAACAAGCTGCTCAGAGAGTGGTGGATTCTCCTTCTCTGGAGGTATTCAAGACCCACCTAGTTGCCTACCTGTGCTACCTGATGTTGGGAACCTGCTTTAGCAGAGGGCTGGACTCGATGATCTCTAGAGGTCGCTTCCAACCCTTACTGTTCTGTGACTCTGTGATCTCCCCAAACCCACCCACTAGCTATCCTCCTTATCATAACACATCTACAGCAGCTCCTTACATCCTCATCATGTTCCAGTTCCAGGCCAGCCTCCACCAGGTTCCCCTCGTACTCCTCCCTGCGAAACCTCTTGTCGTCTTCATGGCAGTCAGTGTGGGGCTCACTCTCACCCATCTCCACCTGCACACCCTTCCCAGGCAGTGGGTCCTGCTTGGCACTCCTGGCACCTCCATCATTGTGCTGGGCTCTCCTGGTGAGCGTCCTCCCAGCTGAAGACTTCTTGTAGTGATATACCAGGATGTAATCCACCTTCCTCTTGCCATCTCGGAAGTAGAGTCCATACTTGCAGTCAGCATCTGGATTTTTGGATAGGGAATTCAACAGCTGGGAGCAGGGAGTATAAAGGAGAAGAATAATTAGTGCACAGTCAAATGGGCACGATGCAGACCAGGGCCTGGCATCAAGCACTGCTTTACCGGAGCACACCAAGACCTAACCTCAAGCAGAAAGCTTGCAGGAGGAGCCCCCACATGCTACTCACTCAATGCAATTTTGCAAGTTAACACTTGCAATTTTCCTGATAGCCAGCTGGGATTTCATTGGCCAGAAGTAAATAGATAAAATGACTGGGATTTAATCTAATTCCCAGCACACTGCTTCTTAAGTCAGCCACTGGGTAGCTTTGGTTGTCTCCGCTGAGGGTTAATAGCCACTAAGATCATTTGTCCTCTTCCATCTGGGACATCTGTGTTTTGGTTCTGACAGATGGATTGATATCATGCACAAACATTTCTCACTTCTTTTATCTATTGCTGCTAGTTTGTATCATCTGAGAAGAGATCAGCCCCCATACAGACTGAAGGGAGCCAGCTGGGCGCCGAGGGCGGCCAATACCCATGGACTGCAGCCAAGGAAGCAGGCTCCTTGCTAGCTGAGTTCACCACTCTTCTCCCCACTTATCAAACCCCAGGCTGCCTCACAACCTGAGGGTGGCAAGGGTTTTATTTCTGTCTTGAACTAATGCTGTGTAGGTTGGCTGTGCAGTGCTGCAGGACACAAGTCTCAAAACACAGCCTCATTTTCACACACTTGCCTGAAAACTAGACAGGATAACTATAGAGATATACCAAAGTACTAACAGATACTAATTTCTGTCTTTCCTTGAACCTGTTGAAAATTTGACCCTCTTGAGGACTGGCTGACTTTGTAGGAGAGTCTGCTGTACGCTGCATACAGAAGCCTCAACACATTCCCTAACGATAAGAATACCTCTGCTGCACTGTGAAAGGGATGAGCAAAAGGACTCTAAAGAAGCCTGTTGTCATGATTTAAAGAAGTAAATAGAGTCTTTGCAGGACATTCTTTAATACTGCAAGATTCTTATAGGCCACCGAGATGGAGAGGTGCATCAGCCAAGACCATGCATAGCCCAATCCTCCGCTTGCAGAAGAGACAAAGAATGGATATCTCTATTTCAAAACAGCCCTGACAGAATCATTCCACCACACTCAACCCTAATCAAGCACAAGCACAATGAATCAAGCACTGCTTTTATGGTGAGTCTTTCTCCAGCACAGTCTGTTACATAGCTCACTCCACCTCCATTCCTTCACCTGAATAAACTTACTTTTATGCGCTTATGACACAGCCAGCTCCTAATACGGCTGTGCATTTATGTTACTAACTTCCTTTAAAACTGCTGATGAAAATTTTTAACCAAGGCACAATTAATGACACTAGAAATCTGACTATGGGAAAAAGCTCTGCTGTGTGTTACAAACTTTTTAAAATTACCTCTGCTAACAATAGTTTTTGCATGCAATTTTGGACACTTCTGCTCAGCGTGGGCAGAGATTTAAAGGTTGCCACAGCCTTACTGACAGATTACTCTGAGAATAACCAACCCCTTTTTAGGCTAGGAGTTAAAAAAAAAGGATCCCTTGTTTCCCTTTGCCAGCCCACACTCCCAAGCACCAAGCCCACCAAACAAGCAGGTGCTGTGGCTGGCAGCAGCCTCCTCTGCACCCCTGAGAGGGAAGGGGGAGACTGGCAGAGTCTCCAAGGAAAGGGAACATTTAGGAATAAGGTAAGGAAAGAAGTACAGCGTGCCAGCTGTTGCACATCTGGCAAGTCCTTTACTCACTGTGCTTTCATGCTGGTCATATCCTATATCCTCAATAGCTCGGATGTTGATGATGTGGATCCCCTTCTCCTCAGCAGGCAGGCAGGAGTATTTCTTGTTCACCCTCATGCCTAACTCATCTGTAACCTCACTGAGGTTGTCAGGCAGAAAATCCACCCCATGAAAATCACTGTCTGTGTCTGAAAGGAAAAGGAACAACTTAATCAAGACACTTTAATCCCAACACTTGCTCCTCCCAGAGCCACCCAAGCTGAGACGTATCCTGTTCCTGCCCTCAGCTGCCAATGAGCCTCCCTGCAGGTCTTCCACCCACCCCTTGCTTGGTTCAGGAGCTCGTGGCCCTGAGCTCAATCTCCTCCTCTAAGGAATGCTCCCCGACATCCCCACCATGGTGCTGTCACACCAACTAAGTGTACTTTCCCTCAAGTACATCTGTACTGCGTAGAATGTGATGAACCATTCCCACTTAACGTGGACTTCTGAATATCAGGTTTTCTCAGTCCTACCCTGTCAGGCACCCTTAGCGTTCCTACTTAGAATTTAACTCTATAGGTGGTCTAAAGGATTTCATGCATAAATTTCATTACAAATGGAACCATCAGCTAACTCTCGAAAAACAAACCATCGCTTGCATATGTACATTGATACATGCCTATGTACATTTATATATGCAATGGAAGGCAAGGTTTTCCAAGATTTTGACGCTGAAGCAAAATACTGCAGAGCTATGCCTTTTTCCAAACCCCTTGGGAGCAGGATTTGCTTGTCTAAGGAGCAAAGATAAAGCAAGAATTTTAGAATTTAGCCTTGAGAGGATACTAAATTAACTTTCCCCCAAAGACAAACAAGAAAAACATGCAGAGGAGCACATTCTAGCAGCTAGGCTGCAACAATCTGTTGCTGCAGCTTGCCCAGTGCTCTGCCTCTGGAACAGGGATCAGCCAAAACCGTACACATTACACACAGCGCCTCTGGGCCTTGGACAGAAGTAGCCCCTTAGAGAAATACTCCCTTTCTACCTACTAACTTTAGGATGAGGTGAGGAAAGACATCACATTTTAGCTGGCTATTTCTTAGCCTTAGGGAATGCTGCTCTACACCCAATGACCTGTCTGAACGTGGTGGAACTTCAGGGGTGGCATGGCAAGGAAGGCAGGGAAGACCACATTCCCCAGCAGGTTTGTGGAAAACATGGGATGCAGAACATCTGATAAAGTGAAGAGTAGGGATGCCACCTTATGGGTCTTGACAGGCTGAAGAAATGTGGCCTCATGAAGCTCAGCTAAGTCAAATGCAACGTTTGCACCTGGACAGGAGTAAGCATGGGCAACACCTGCAGCACAGAAGGAAGGTGTGGTGCTTCTTGGGCTTATCAGTTATAAGGAGAAGAGCACTTGGTAAGAAAGACAAGCTTCTCTGGAACTATCAGTCATGATTCTCTGGAAATAGCAATTCCCATAAGTTTATGGATCTTCATTTCAGTCCCTGTACTTGGGAAATCTGCTGTGCCAAGCAACACTCAACAAGCACCACATTTTCCCTGGTCAAGGCATTCCTAGGAACTGCAGCGTTCAGATCTGATGTCTGGTATCCACATCCTCCCCACTCCTGACCAATTAACACCATAACCTTTGCACAGAACTTGGGCAGTAATTATCCTCATGCATTTTATGTGTACAGCACGTAGCACCCATATTTCTGCACGTATGTGCTGCTATCCCTGGCTTTCCTTTAAGATTCTGAAATAGTTATCTCCTAGATCACTCCTATGATCTTGGGACAGGATCCTCGAACTCAGCAAATCACTTGAATATTGCAAGTCATTATTCAAATAATCTCTTTATGGGATAATATAGAAATGCACACAAAAATCAGCTGTCTAATGGAAGCAACTAGCATGATGATAACAATTCCCTACACATCTCTGCTCTGTTTTTCCCCAGCATATACATGCACACACACAAACTCCATGAACACTTAAGTACTTATAACATATGTAATCAGCTGCATATTCCTTTTTCCCCCCCCCCCCCCCCCCATAGCTTTGAAGTATTCACATAATATTACAGCAAGTTTTGGAACTTCCTACACATAACTACCTACATTTGGATTTGGAAGAATGCCTGAAATAATTTTCTAGAAACAATAGCTTAAATGCTATAGAACTCCTCTTTTCTTCCTCCTCCTCTGACACACGTAGAAAATAAAACCTAGGTACTCCACCAGATCACAAAGATCATTAGGAGCAAAGTGTCGATTACTGACTTATTGAATCTAAATATTTTTCGTACCTTATAATGGGTCTGTGAACTAAAAAGCACTAGATTGGAAACTGCAGTGAGGATGAGAAACATTTGGGACGGAAAACCACAAGCTTCAGTGGGCCCAAACAAACTCTCTGTGCTCTGCTCAGCTTCTCAACTGTATTTGTTAAGTCTGCAGTGCAGAGCAAGGAGACCTACTCCGGTGATTCAGTGCTATTGTGTAAGCCCCAAGCAATCAGCCGTCCGCAAGCATATATTTACATTTCTGTTTACGCATCAGTAGCCTGGCAATATCTAAAAGAACAAGTGCTTAAGGTAGGCAATGAATCATAAAATTTTGGTTTATTACGACGACTGGAAAAAGACAAGAAATAGTGAGAACGCCATTGATACAATCTTAATTAGAAGAAGTTTGATTTCTGTGCTTGAAGGTGATGTCAGGATTTAAGGCTAAGTAAAGCCATCCAAGCCACTTTAGTAATTATAAACGCACAGGGATTATGAGTAGTTCACATATGCTGATTTGGCAGAGGTCAAAGCATTCTGTTACAGAACATCTTTTGATACAAGACACAATATTTTAAAACTTAAGTCTGTATTTTGAATTAATCATATTAAATAATGACAGTAATTTAATCTCAAATTAAATGTATGCTCTAAATTATTTGTGGCAACTTAGCAGACACAAAATGAAGAGCACAAAGCATGTTGGCATCCTAATTCAGCTACAGTCACATCTTAATCTCTTTGTTGGGAGCTGAAAGAAGAGGATTATTGTGACAATTGCTGGCTTTGCTGCCTTCTAACATTGACTAACCCACTCTTTTCTATTACTAACCAGAAAGCACTACAGCAAAGTCTTGAAGAAGCGCTTGACATGTTTCAGCACAGCCATATAAAGAGCTGCCATCTCCCCTCCCTTTCCACAGCCGATGGTGTTCAAAACTTCATGGATATCAAGAGTAAAAACTCTTGCTGTTGCAAACTCAGACCCACCCAACACTTCTATGCATTATTATGGAGTTACAGAATCACTTGAGTTTGAAGGACCCTTAAAGACCACCTGGTATAACTCCCTTGCAATAAGAAGATAAACCTACATTAGATCAGATGCTCAGAACTCCATCCAGCCTGACCCTGAATGTCTCCAGGGATGGACACCCATCACCTCTCTGAGCAGTGCCAGTATCTCATCACCCTTATTGTAAAAAACTTTCTCCTTATATCCAACCTAAATCACTCCTTTTAGTCTGAAACCATTTCACCTTGTCCTGTCACAACAGACTCTGCTGTCTGTCCCGTTCATTCTTATAGCCTCCCCTTTAGCCATTTTGTCATTTCTTAGTATTTGTTATTAATCTCAGAAAACCCTGCCAAATATGCACTACTGTTCCAATTAATTCTGCCCCTGGATCTCCTGTGAGTATCTCATTCTGAATAATACAGGAAACAAGATAACATTATTAAAAAAAAAAACTTGGAAACATCTGCTTCTTTGTGCAACTTTCAGTTGCAGCTGCAAAACATCCTCAGGCAAGCTCCTCTAATTGCTAATTAACAACAAATTTTCTACCACAGAAATCTGGCATGCTATGCTGCAACCTGTACACGTTTAGACAATGCGTCTTCCTTCACCAAACTTCAGTGATCAGGTGAACAAGAACTGAAAATCAGCTTGAGAAGTAGATGCATTTTTTCCCACTACCTGCCTGGGCCTTGATCAACTACCTTATGAATATCATAGTCATAATCTCTTATAACCCCTAAATATTAAAATAAGTGGAAAACTGCATTCTTACAATGTAGCTTTACAGAACCATCTGGCTCTAGATCTAAAACAAGGCTGAGTGCATTTAAGTAACTGAACAGCTATTTCACCGTTCAACATGAAAGCCACAAAGCAGCTGAAGCCATCTCCTATCTCCTCTTGCTTTCTTTTTTTAGGGAGTATGCTTAAGAAAGTGGCTAGAACAAAAAGTCGTAAAGACATCTGAGCTAGCTGTTCCAGCTTTTCTCAATAAGGAAAGAGCAGGACAGTTACAGGACTGTGATTCGAGATTTTCTAATGTCCAGATTGTTATCTTTTTGCTTCATAAAAGTACTGATTGAATTTGGAAAGAAAAGTCAAGGATCGTGCAGGATATGTTCCTTGAGCTTGAGGTCTTAAAGAGCCTGGAGCCAGAGCACCACTTCTTCCCAGCGGCCTCTGAAACACTTTTAGATCCCTTGAACTGAAGGCACTTCTTTCATATGAATTGTGATGGAAAAGTGCTGTGCGTGGTCTCTGAAACTGATAGCAATCCCACTGTGATGGAGAGGAGAGAAAGTCACTCACACACAAATATTTATTTTAAAAAATAGAAATACATAGACACAGATATATTTAAATTGAATATTTTGTTTATACCATGCTTTTTCTCAAGAAATACCGGTGTAGCAAAATATTGGGTACTTTTCTGTTTGGAGGCTTTTGTGCTTTTTAAACTTCAGCAGATACAGAGAACTTCTGAGTGTGTTTTTGCTTAATATATATTGCCCCCTAGCAGCAGAATCCTCCTTCAACATAGCCTCATCCATTTCTTTACTTCCCATATTGCCCAAATTCAAAGCTACAGGTTAATGCTTGGGCTAGGAAAATAAACAAACAAACAAGCCCTCACGATCAACTCACCCATTACTTCCTCCTCTTCTTTATCTCACACCCAATACGTCGAAAGGCTCACTGGTCAGATTTGGAGCCTGAAATCCCTGCTTCGTCCTCAGGAGAAATAAGGCAAGGCAAATGTCAAGGAAGCCTCAGGCGTGCCAGCCCAGCAGCGCGCCTCATTGCTGACCTATGGGTCATTCCTCCTGACCCACTAAATCCTGCTGCAGGCACGCCAGCGAGGATACCCGCTGCTGGCACGCGGGGAGGGCTTTTTTGGGAGGCTGACACCTGTTTACGAGGCACTGGCTGGAGCCCAACATCCCGATCAGGAACCGCTGCACTCTCCAAGGAGCACTCGTACATTTCCTGAACTTTTGTTCTGTCCAAAGTCCAGGAGTCGAGAAGTGATTAGATCCACATCTGGGAGCATTCGATTCAAATCTCCCCTTGCATCTGCTGGCAGCCAGCTGTGGCCTTGGGCTGCACTACTTCAGAGCACAGGAGGCTGCCCCAGTGCCACCAACAGAGCAGGCAAAGGGCTGCTGTAAGAGACAGCCGACCTGTCCCCGAGCAAGGTGACCACTTTCAGCCGTGTTGACATCTTCCCAAGATGTGACTCCCTCTGCCTTTCATCTCCTGTGGCATCCCGCTCAGTGGGACACCCTGGAACTCACCCATCTCGGCACTTCTGCACTTGTTTTAGAACTTGGCCACAGCCTGGGTCTGCACAGAGCATTACCTTAATGAAGCGAACAGAGAGGAAGGCATGATCCAATTCATTAAAAATAAATAACTAAATCAAAGAGTAATATCAAATGAGGCTCTAAGGACAGCCTTCTCCCCAGAACAGAAATATTTCCAAAACAGGGCGGTCTCCATACAGCTGAAGCTGATAACTTCATTAGCACTCCCAACTATTTAGCAGAGCCCATTCAGTACATCCAGTGTTTGGGAGCCTGAAAACCAACTCCTGTCACACGGGTGAAGGAAAGGACGCTCCCAGCAGGATTATTGAAACGTGGGCTCAGGCACATTTCTCAGTACTGGATCAGCTGCGGTTCTCCAGAATGGGGCTGCAGATTTCCCAGAAGGCTGTCACAGCTTTAAAGTTATTGATCTATTATTATCAGCAACATGTTCAAAGAAGGCTGGACAACTGTGGCATCATTTCTATTTCTGCCCTTCTATTTTCGCTTATAAAGATTAATTGGCGCCGTTTGCAGCGCTGCAGCCCCAGGTTTTAACACACCTGATCTGATACAGCCCCTGTGAAATCTGAACACGTAGAGCCAATTACCTTAAAAACGTGATGATAGAAAAATGAACCTTTGGGGTGAAAAGGCATTTTCAAGGACCAGTAAATATAAATTCTATTGGGAGTCACCAAAGTTATCCTACCAAGATATGGAGACCTTGGAAAATCCCACATTTTATAAAAACAAAAAACACACAAAGTCTTTTCCCACACACCCACCTAAGACAGAGTGCACTTTTTTTCTCCCCAGTTACCAACAAATATTTCATGGTTTATTAAGTACATCTGTTTTCAGACATGCTTCTAAAATAGGAAAAATCCAGCACACTTACACTTCTACCACCAGACACTGGAAAAATATTTCAGATTTGCTACTGTTGCTATTCCAGGAAAAGCATCATTGAGGCCACGCTCAAGTATAAAGCAGATTGTTCTTTGCAAACCCTAATGAGTTTTATAAATTATTTACATATTTCTGTCATTTGATAGCATTTGAGTGCAAAATAGACAAAAAGAGCAAAATTCTGCTTCTAGTTAACTTCGATACACATACAGCACAATCTTTACAGTATTTTTGTGTTTCAACCGGTTTTAATGAGAACAGAAACACTGGCACGATTCACCAAAACGCACTGGAACTAAAGACTGTACCCCTCTTTCTTGCAGAAGTTACTCCTGCCTCCCAAAGCACCTGCTGATATTTTCCTTGGACGTATTCTGCAACATCACATCCTCAAACACGTCATGGGAACAGGAGGATGCATTACATAAGGAAGAACAATTGTCTGCCATGGATGCCGGCAGGTATGCTTTGAAGGGTTATAATGCTAATTATTTTTGTTTGTACACTCCAAGGGAATGCAATTGGTTCCAGTGAGAGCACTAAGATGAAAGGAAAACGTTCCTGAAGATACTGCGGGGAGAGTACCGGTGTGCACTGGGACAATGTATATCTAAGCTCTCATAGCAACTTTTAAAGATATTTAATTATATTTAAAGTATTGCATGTATTTTCCCTTGCCAGACTATTAAAAATAGCTCTTCATGCTAAAAATGGAGGATCTAGGAGGTTTGCTACAAAGGTACCATTCATAAACTGCAGCCTCAGACCAAGGTCATCGCATATACTGACCAATAAGGCTGTTCTTGATACAAAAGATTTCCAATTTCTAATCTTGAAACATCAACGCTTGTGTTTAAATTTCTATTTATCAATGTCACAAGGGCATTCAGATAGTATAGATTTAAGCACGAAGACTCACAGCAGCTGACGATTTCCTGTAGGAAACAAAGCTTCTAAAATACACACGGCACCTCTTGAGATGCTTCAGTTCCTTCGACCTCATCACAAGACTAAATATTCTGGAAGGTTTTGCCTAACCTAAAAAGGATGTTTTTTATTACGGTCACCATGTTCAGCAGCTGTCACTCCCCTACACTTGCATTCAAGGATCCAAGGGCTCTCCATCTGAATCAGCCTGGGTGGAGTAAGGTTCTATATGGCAGAGCTCCATGTTATACATGTTATTTGGGTGTGTCAGAACAGGTGGAGCTGATTTGATAGTGAGGTGGCAGTAGGCAATTTTCAGGCAGGGCCTAGGGGAGCCTCAGCTCTGTGCTATGTGAGATGCCTTTCCACAGGTGATAGAACTAATAAGCGTATGCTGAACAAAGCTTGAAGATATGGCCAGGCTTTAGCAAGCATTAAGATCCTGCAGTATTAACATGGATGCAAAGAAACATTGCAATCAACTCAATCAATCCACTGCAAAGTTTCACTGGCAAATGAAATAAGCTTTATCTCACATCAGGCAGGTGAACACAAATGAATGAGGGAAAAAATGCTATTAACTCTTGCCTGAGAGAATTCCCATGCAGTCCCATGTCTTAATGAACCAACTTTAGGCATGCCAAAGGCACAAGACCTAAGGAGTCACTATTGCAACCAAGCAGGCTCTTTGCTTTTAAGGAAGAGCTGGGATCTAACTGCCATAAGAAAGCCGATCCTCCAGCAAGGTGCCACAAGTCAGCTAGCTTTCCCTGTGCCTATGCGCATGCTACAGATACTCCCACATAGTACTCCTGATAGTCCTGTCCTGAATTGCAAATTTCTTGGAGTAGAAAACTAATCTGAGCAAAGCCAGCTTCCCTTCAGCTCTGGCAAGAGCAAGAACAGGGCCAAGACCCTTGTTAAGGCATGTCAAGACCCCCAGATGAAAAGCACGCTTGAAATGTTTGAGCAGAGGTGTGCATTCCACAGTTTGGCCATCAGCAGGGAAGCTGGTAATGACAGCAGCACTGAGCCCAGACTCACCAAGTCTTCTCCTTAGTACGCTTTGATGATCTTTGCTAACCATTACATCCTCACATCAAACAAGCAGTCAAGACCTGGTCTAAGTGTAAACTGATGCCCTGTAGGTTTTGTAGAAGACTCATTAAAGACTGTGAGTTACTCAAAGGAACACTGGTCAATCCACTTTTACTACAGAAGATCGAAGAAGAGGAAATTGCCTGGAAATCTGTTTTGACTATAAAAAGCTAAGAAGCAGACCCAAAAAAGCATGGAGGGTTCTTGGTGCTACAGGTGGCCAGAGCAACCTCCCAGCTGCAGGTTTAATTCCTAAACTGCCCTTACATGTTTGTGCTGCAGCAACAAAGCAACTGTTCTAATGTCACACAATTATAATAAGCGCTAATGACACCTGAACAAAAGAAGGACAACTGTAGCTCGATATTCTACCTCAAAAACAGTGAGATAAATAGAAAAAAAAGAGCTGTTTCTGTCTTGTTCATTATTCTTTCAGTAATCATCCATGAAAAGAGACCAAGAGCTGGAACAGCAACCAGCAATCAGGCATTAGTCTTGCTAGGACATACTCTTAATACATGTACAAGCCCTCTTTCCTTTAGGAAAGAGCTCTGAACAGCACAAATGTTGGACTCACCAGGACGTAAGCTAGAAACTATACAGTTTGAACCAGTGCTTCTCTCTTGCAGACAAAGATTCTCTTGATTCCCAAATGTAGCTGTTCCATTATAGTGCAGCAAGCAAATCGCACAAGTTTCTCCTCAACCATACGATGTAAGGCTCCACCAAAAAATGCTTTCATTTTATTTATAGTGCATAGAAAATGTACTGCTCCCCCTTGGAGAACAAGGTGTCACCAGCAAAACTGATTACCAAAACATGATGAGACATTAGTGAAACATAATCATGAAGTGGACCAAAACCCATGCATCAAACCCACATAGCCCACAGTCTGTCTGAAGATACTCTGGGTAAGAAAGAAAATGGGGATTCCTGCCAAGAGCCAGAATTTGACACAAAGGCAGATACACAGAAAAAGAGAAAACATTATTTGTTTTCATATTTCCGGACAAAGACATTGAAAATGATGCAATCTTGATATCTGGAGAGGGCCAAGATTTCATCCTAGAATTTAAGAAGAATTTATTTTCCTCCATGTGTGGTTAAGTTTGCAAGCATAAAGTGAAATTTTATTATGTTTTTCTAGTTCACAATTCATTTGCTATATATATATATATATATATATGTTTATTTATTTTTAAAGAAAATGAAAACGTTTTATTCATTTATCTAGTAAATGTTTACAAGCTCAGTGAGAAAAACTAAACAATGGAATAAAACAGAATTAAAATTTAATATACCACATCTTCAGGCACTGAAGTATTTAGAAAAACAATATTCTGTATAAAAAAAAGTTCTAATTTTACCAAAATACTTGGAACAATTATTTATTTGGATACTGTCTTTTAAGGTGCTTGAAAAAAAAATACATTATAAGCTGCTAATTGTGAGCTTTACCAATATTAACATATACTCTATCTCAGTTTACAAAGAGCATGACACGTTCTTTTAGCTAGGTTTCAAGTCTCATGAATATTCTGTTTATTTATTTAAATAAAATTACTTGTGCTTTTTAGAAACTACCTCAAAGGGCTCACTATTTAATCTAAAATACATTTAAGAGAAAAAAAAATGTCGTTCTCCCACATCGCAGTGATTATGTCAACACTGGAATTGAAAGGAATGGAGGGCAACTAAATAAATATAAATGAAGTTGATGCAGTTCTGACTGTCTTCAGATCTTACTGGGATAGCTCTCTAGTAACGTCCTTGAATTGTTTGCTTTACTAACCTTTTGGGTTTCTGGAACCTATATAGCTGTTGCTATTTTCTATTATGACTGGCTAATATTCTGTGAAGTGATGTGATAGAGCAACAGTGGTTACAGTGGAACAGGTGCCATAATGCTGGATCAGCTATTGCTCAATGCATTAATTTGGGAGTCATACGATATTTAAACATTTGAATCAGTTGCAGTGGTTTAAAAAAAATTCCAAGCACTCAAGCATAAATTTTTGTTTTCATACCACCACTTTTCAGCTCAAACTCAAGATGAAGGCACCTTTTCAGTAGCTGCTCTGGCAGACATACAGACTTGATGTCAGAATACAGGCCCATTTGGCCACCAAAGCCTGAAAAAACAAGATGACTCTCCAAGGGATGGAAATTTGTTTCATGCCAATACGGGAGCCACAGAGGAGAAGCAGCAACAATGTGTGGGACAAAATATTGCTACTGAATTCCCTGGCTTTATAGCTTGTAAGAGAGCATATGTGACACAAATTGGAGGGGGCTGGGTTAGAGAAAGCTAAGCATAGAATCACAGGATGACTGAAGTTGGAAAAGGCGTCTAAGATCTTCAGGTCAACCCACCAACCCATCCCCACCCAAGCCACATTCCTAAGTCAGACCTCCCTGAGTAGCAGTGTCCTTCAGAGAAGCTCTTTAAGCAGCGATGAAGAAATACAAGAGTTTCGTACACCACTAATACTTATCTCAAGGATATCAGTGTCCTAAAACAGTGGATGGTGACTGTACCTTCAGATAACATGTAGTTATCTGAAGAAATATTTCAGCATGCAACAAGTTTCTGAGTCTGTTTTCCTGACCTAATTTTAGCAGGAGGTTGCCTGCTCTTTACATTAATTAAGACTTCTTTCTTATTATCATTCATCTCTAATTGCATTCTTCCAGGAAGTATTTCTAACACAGATCAGCAATTTATATCCTTTACTCCTTGCCTGCCTGCAGGACAGATTCTTGCCTGCGAAGCCCAAGTGACTGCAGACAGAAACACCACTACAAGATAACTCCTGACAAGGTGATTCAGCAAAGTGCTTCAAGGAAACTTCAGAGAACACAGAAAATCTTTTTGATTAATGCCCTGCAATTGTAGAGGCTTAAACTACACAACAAATTTGTATTTTCACAGAATCACAGAATCACCAAGGTTGGAAAAGACCTACAAGATCATCCAGTCCAACCATCCACTAGTCACCAACTGATTTTGTAGAAAGCTTGGTGCTCTAATGAAAATTGATGCAACTATAAACTGAGATATGACTTGACCAGGCCCAAAGGTGCAGCGTGCCAGCTCTCACGTGAGAAGATATCTGCTTAGACTAATGCTGTCACCCCAGAACATGACTTGCCAGCTGAAAGAAAACACAACATCCAGGCTGTGCAGCAATTCCTACAGTACCGTAATCAGGACACCCTTGGGCAACAAACTATCAACTGCTTTTTCTGCTAGTCTGTCTGCTTACTAATCAGGCCTCAGGGTCTTGGAAGGGACTTGGCCTGTGATCTCTTGAACAAGATTTAGGAAGCCAAATGCCAAAATCAGCCAATTACAAAAAAAATCTGCATCTGAAATGCTGTTTTTCATGGGAAATTATTATTTGCTGGTTTGACAGACAGGATCATATCTTGCTAATCTTGAGGCTTTCTAGTACTTGTATCCTGTTTGACTTCTCTCCTTTTGCCTATTTATTTTGGAAATTTATGGTGCAATTCCCAGAGCTTTGGATGGCATATCGCATACCCACTTCAATAAACACTATGGAGTGCTGCTTAAATATGGAAATGCAGCAGCACAACCAAAGTGGAGATGTGCCTTAGGAAAAGAGGGAGAGAAAGGAGATGATCTGCATATACCCATGTGTATGCAATTAATTCAGCCACACCAAACAGTTGTAAAATTTACAAATTGCAAAACATTGATTCAATTCAGAAAATAAAAATTTGTACTTAGCAATGACCTTTAGAACTCTGTTCTTCTGAACAGAGCCCTGTTGCTTCATCAGGAACTGAATGTAACCAAAATAGGCATGCCGGTAGCCTCCTATTAGTCACAGCCCTCACGGGTGCAAAACTTGCTGTCAGTTTGAGCAGGGATGCCAAGTTTCTGCTACTTAGAATGCCTCAATGTCCCCACCATTGACATGATGCTCAAAAGAAAGGGTCTCTGGGTTGACTGCTCTCGGGCTGGAGTTTCTCTCTTCTGGTTTGTAGAAGGATACACATAGTTTTTACCATTTACTGACACTTCTGCCTTCTCCATACCTCATAGGTGACAAAGTCAAGGTGGTTTCCATGAAGGTTCCAATGACACTGAAGTTCTCAAACTTTTCAGAATGCATGAAATGTAGCCAAATACAACGTGATAATCCCCACATGGTC
Source organism: Alectoris magna (assembly GCA_030625065.1). Classification (NCBI taxonomy): domain Eukaryota; kingdom Metazoa; phylum Chordata; class Aves; order Galliformes; family Phasianidae; genus Alectoris; species Alectoris magna. Next base: position 42,830,450 of record CM060565.1, read on the forward strand.
AAACAGATCTTCTGTTTTCTAAATCTGATCTCTTGCCTAACCTCCTGTAAGAAATACCTCCTCTCACAAACAGAACTTACTGTCCACAGCAAGGACATATGACTCCCTCTACTGAAACAGGTACGGATCATTAGCTCAGAATCTTCTGAGTCTTTATACTACTGCCTTACGATGGTCACCTCCAAAAAACAGTTCTGATTTTTCTTGTTTGGTCTCTAGAAAATCTCACCCGCTAAATCATCTCTTCTCTCTCATGACAGTTAGGGGACAACCCTCTGAACATACGGTCTCTGGAAACCAAGCAGAGATTGGTTTTACTGCAACTACAGTTTCAAGTTGCTGGACTGCTGGAGACTCTTCACAGTGATGTGAGATGCTGCCAACACAATGCAGCTGTGAACATCTGGTAGCAGCATGGGTGTTCTCCAAATAGAACAGCACATATTTAAACTGTGCCAATCCAACCCACGGCTAACACCTTATGAATGAAACTACATTGACTGGCCATCCCATGCTGAAAAGCAACAGGACTTCTCAATTTCAAGGAATATCCACAAAAATACCTTTCCTATGATTGTAATTCCTTTGCAAGTCCATCAAGGCTCTAAGAAAACTGGCACGTGTTTTCTGCTCAAACACAGGCTGTTCCTAATCTTCTCCTGAAGTATCACATGGTAGCTCTGTCTAGCACTGCAGACATTGTAGGGCTCCTTCCTTCTATGTCAGTAGATCACAGCACAATTATCCATCTCTGAGGCACATCTCAGAAAAAGGCAAATTTTAGATTACATCAAGTGAAGTATTTCTGGTAAAAATCAAAGAGCAACAGCAGTGATCCTCTGGGATACAACTCGCATTTTTCGTCACTCCTTTTTCAGAAACATGAACTCAGATCTAAGTGGAAGCAAAATGACTGGGAGGAGCAGTGGTAGACAGAGAAGCTTGTCTTTCCTGAAGACGAAGAAAGAAATTTGATGTTTTAAGCTAAAAAGCTATCTGGATGGATTCCCTTCATTACCTCCTTTCCTCTTATTTGGGTGGTTAAACAGCCAAAGGGCAATGAAGAACAAATAAAGTGCACATATAACCACCTTAATGTTTAAGATACTCATAGATGGTCCAGAGATGACACTCTGGATCAGAAGCATGCCTGAGGTTCGGGGGGGGGGGGGGGGGGGGAAGGGGGGGGGAAGAAAAAAAGAAAATCCGAACTGTTTTTATAATGGTACTTGAGAAATTTATGAATGGGGTTCTGTGATGTAGTTGCCTGAAATAGCAAAGATTCGGACATGATGACCCTGGAGTTCCTGAAAGCAGCTGGCATACAGGCTGTACGTGCACAGGTTTCCCACTGCTTCTGTTCCCCTCCTATAACACAGACTTTTCCCTCCAAGTTCCAAAGAAATATCAGCATTAACATAAGGAACCGCAGAACAGGGCAAGGATAATGAATGTTCCCCTACGTACAACAATTCTATCTAGAAAATGTAATGCAAGTTTGCAAACTCAGTGGGAAATGCCACTCTTAGACTACTTTCTTCTAAGATGTATTTTACTGGGTTTCTTTTCACTTTTTCCACTCTTTCTCAGCTTTGTATGATCCACATTTTTCTTGCAGAAAGATGCCCCAGACTGGATCTGGTACACCAGCTGAGGCTTTTCCACCCCTGAGAAGAATTATATCACCATCTCTTGCTTACACTACTCAGTTTTTTTTCCCCAGAACATATGATGTTGTGGATTTATGTTTAGTTTGTGACTCCTAGATCCTTTTCTGAGGAACTGCTCTTTATTCAGCTAATTATTCTGACCCAGATGGAACAGCCTGCGCTTGTCTGGTTCTCAGCCCAAGCCATGGGAGCACATCCTTTTCCAGGAAGATAAGCAACAAGTCTGTGGTTTAACGATGTAGGATTTAAGGCTGCTAGCACCAGATCCAAAACTCCACAGTCACATAACACAGAATGAAGAACTGTGAAATACACTCACTGTATTGCTCCAGGTTTTTCAAAAAGAAGTTTTTGCTGTGGCAATATGATATTGGCAGGCTTTAGTTCAGATCTGTTACCAACTGGCCTGCCACAGTTAGCCTAACGTTGGCATAAAAGAACAGCTACCACTACCTCTTGCTTGGGTGCTTTGCTGAATTTGAGAGCTGCACACACTCAAAGAAAACCACACCAGTACTTTGCATGATCTGATAGCACATAAATCCAAATTCTGAAGTCACAGAAGAGGGCAAAAGTTCTTTTTTGACATAGCTTTGTAGATACTGGATGAGATACTTTTCTGTAAACACGACAGTACATCTGATGCAAGATAAGAAAGAGAACTTACAGTGACACATACGCTAATTACACTGAAAAACAATCACCACTCCAGAACAGATAATACTGAGAAATGAATACTGAAGGAAATTTCGATGTACTTCTTAGATAACTGTAGTGCTTTAAAACTGGATTCTGTTCAAACATTTGAAACATCTCAGTCTGAGATCTACAGATCAGATTGAGAATGTGTTGATGCGCAACCAGATTTTAAAATAAATACATGGTGGAGCAGAACGCAAACACAGATTATTGGAGTTGTTTTTTTTTTTGCTGTTGTTGTTGCTAAAAAAAACCCCTTCAGTTAGAACTCCCCCTGTTCAAACAACCTTTAAACAACTTCCACTTCATGTAAGCTAAATCCAGAATTTGCAGTAGTCGTGCTTAACAGGCCAGCCTGCAGCCTGGATTTGCTGAGATGTGTGTTGACTCGGTGCAATGTGAGTCGTGGCGCAACCTGGGTGAGACTGCTGGCTCCTGCTCTAACCACTTGGCCATGGGGCCTTCTTGACACAGAAGCTGAAAATACGTAAGTAAAATTAAGGACACAGGACAACCACCACAGAGGAAAACACAAACCTAAGCAGGTTTAAGCAGGCAATTTGTCTTACTGATGCTATGTGAAGATCTCTTAGGCTGGAAAGGAGTGATTCATTACTGAATAACTTGTAGGATCAAGCTGAAGTGCTCCTGAAAGAATCTGTATTCCATTAATTACAAGGATGAGGTACAACACCACAAAGCAGGAGGACAGAAATGCAGAATACAATTTCTTACATTCCTAACTAGCACTAAGTTATTTTTCTTTAACACCCTTCACCAGAATGTCACCCATGACATACCTAAAAAGACTTCTTCAGTTTTGCTAAGACAGAAACTGAGTTAAATAAATGAACACAAGAGCCACCACAGGGAGAAAAAAACCCCCACATTATTCCAAAAGCAATAGCCATCAGTTCCTCAGTCTACACAATAAAGAATGCTAATGTGCTGTGTTCCTTTCTTGCTCTGCAGCCAAACCATCACAAGCAGAATTTCTCACTGCTGTGCAACAAACATTCATGTGATTTTGAGAGCCTCTGGTTTCACAAAAAAGCATACAATCATTTTCAGTATACCATGAAAAATTCTGAAAATGGATTCAACACACAACAAATCTTTTCCCCCCACATTTCCAGCTACATTTCCTGTACTGTTACCTTCAAAATTCATAGGAAAGCCTCAGCTGGGGGCATGGGGAGCACAAATGGATCATGAGCTCTACAAAGAATTAACAAAAAGATGCAGAGTAAAATATTACAATGCCTATATATGTATAGGCTATGAAACAGTATGTGCTCTCCGGATTACTGCATGTGACTAAGCTGTGTCAGCTCCTATGGAAAATGACAAATGTTGTTTTTATGGTAAATTGTAAATGAAAGTTAACATTAAATTTAAACGCTTTGGGGCTGGGAGAAGAACCCATCTTGCTTGTCCATCCCTGAGAGAGGATTCAATCACACTGCTGGGCAGAGACCAAGCTTGCATCTAATTGCTCCAGGGACAAGCCCAGGCCGTGAGCAGACCCATGGTTTTTGCACAGCACCATTCACGTGCCCTGCGTTACACACATGCCCCACAAACTGCAGCTTGTAAAAGGGAAGCAAATTAACCAGCGGCTCTTTTTAACACAGCCAACCTTAAGGACATCTGAACCGAGGGCACAGATTGGGGCATCAAAGGGGAGACAGGGCGCTCTCAGTTGCAGGCACGCACGGGCTTTCTGCCACCAAAATGTCCCCACACCATTCCATCATGTTATTCTCAAAGCAGCTGCTGCCCACTGGTGCTGCCCAAGTGTTTTATTACACTGTGTGAACATTGTGAGCCTGCTGCTGCCTCTGCCTCGCACAGGGAAGGGATGTGTTTGTGTCAACCAACCACCGGCACCAGTGCTGGAAACACGTTGCATGGCAAGGCCCGATCTCTGGGCCCAAGCAGCATGATGGCGGCCGTCAACCACAACACAACTCTCAGCCCACCCCTTCCTCAGCACAGAGGCACCTCCTCACTGCTGGGGCCTGTGCTCTGACCCCAGGGAGCCCTTGGCGCCCATTCCCTGATCCCAGGGAGGCCTTAGAGCCCTTCTGCAAGCACAGCATCTCTGAGCACCCTAAACAAGCAGCGCGTGAAATCTGAACATGTATCATTGCAAACATTGGCTTAACATGGCCTTGCCTTAAGAGGCGAAGGAATCAGCTCTTGTTTTCCTTTTCAGGGTGTAACAGCAGCTGGTACCAAGGAAAACAGAGGTGGAAATACTTCTGTAAAGCCCTTTCCAAAACATCTGCATCCACATCCCGGATGACAGAATGAGTTCACACACTGTATGTTGCAGGGAGCAGACAAGGGATTTCTCCTTACAGGGCAGACATTTTCCAGTGAAGGGGCAGCTGGTATTTCCTCCAATTACCTGCACGCTTTCACCCAGCTCCAGTAAGTGGAAAACGCTAATAGGAGGACTTACAAATCTTGCAATTTATAACTCTTCTGGCCCAAATCTGTTATCTGAATGCAAAAAAAATTTAAGTAATACAGCACGCATCTTCTCCTTCTCCCTAACGGAGTTCCTGGATCCCTCGCTGCAGGCTCTCAGGCAGCAAGCCCTACTCACACAGAAATTTAAAAAATAAAAATAAAAAAATCAGAGCGCCTCCTAAGTTACAATTACTGCTTTAATTACATTCCACTTTCATTATAATTTTTCTTTCAGTTGCTCTCTTTGGCCTGTTCTCAGTGACAGCCTCTTGCAGACATTTCCAAACTGTAACACATGCTTTAGTGACTATCAGTTTCACTTGCTCTTTACTTGACTTTTCCCCAGCAGTAAAATAGGAGTGAACAGTCTACAAGTTTCTCCCTCGTAAAGCACTGTACAGCAAGTTTAAATGACACCCTTCTCTCCACCATTTTTGGAAAGGCTCAGTGCAGCACTGGGGTTTCATGTAGCTTGGTCCTCCCCCTGGATGGGATAACTAGGCTATGGAAGGCCATAAGAGAAGACACCGCAGAGAGCTGTGAAACAGGATGGAAGAGTGGAAGTGAAACATTAGCAGTGTCAGACATCTGTCTCCCATTTTGGTGAGGTTGTAGAGCACTGAGAGGCTCCAAGGGAGAGCTCTTGCCCAAGTTAGAAAACTGCTCTGCAATGGTCTTTCCTGGGTCACTTGAACTCTCAATTAACAAATGAGCTATCTGCAATCGCTGGTTACACACTCATCTGTTTACTTTCACATGCAGCTGGCAAGAAATAACAGGGCAGTCGTTTAAAACTGTAAGATTATTACATAAGTTAGTGTTGAAAGCAACAGTGTCATCAATTCCAAGGACAGGCAAAGGCTGCGTGTCCCAGACCTGTAAACGGTCAATCGAGTGTTTCAGCAAGAGGATCATAGAATAGCTTTTGGTTGGAAGGGACCCAAAAGATCATTTTGTTCCAGCTAGAACGGTGAGTGCAGAGTAAAATCTCCTCCGAGCCACAAGAGGGTCCTAGAGGGGCCAACCACGCTGCCCTGAAGAGCTGAGGCCTCACTGCTCAAAACACATTCTGTGGAAACCATAATGTTTTACTAACCTGCGGGCCCAGAAACACTACATTTATATCCCTTACAGCCTGAATTCATTTGAGGAGCTGCAGCCTGAAGGAACACTTCAGTTTCCCACAGTGGATACCTGTGCCCTTCAAATTCAGAGAGTAATTATCGTAGTGAACATCTATCTGCCATGTCATGGAGGCACAACACGTCTGTCTGCTTAAGATGGGAACCTAGAAGAGCCAGAGCAGCAGGCCAATCCATCTTCCCAGGTGCAGCCTCTCTGGATAGCCCTTATATACCTGTGTTGGTCTCAGAAGGACTCTGGTTCCTCTTGCTCCCAAGCTCTCGTTCTGAGTGGGAAGCAGGCTGCTGCAGCACAGCTGCCCTCCCTACCTCTGCTCACGTTACCCCCCCCCCCCCCCACACACACTCCAAGCGTGGAAAGTAACAGAGCCAGAGTACCCTGAGCCTCTCAGGTGATGGGCACAAGCAGGCAGCAAGGCATCGGCTGCACTAGTGCTCAGTTTAAATGGTTAAATCTCCTCTTCAAAAGCACCCTTCAGAAAATCAAGATTTTAGACACCTGGTCCATCGTAGTACAGCCATGCAATTTGGGAGCCTGGTCCAGCCCCAAGCCTGGGGCTGGCAGGAACAGTGGTGCTGCAGCTGGCTGCTACTTCCCTGTACTCGAGTGTTCATCTGACCAAAGAAGGAAAAAGAAAGGAAAAAAAGAGAAAAATCTGGATTCCTGTAAGCAGATCTCAGGGCAAACTCGGGAATAACATCTTTTTCCAGGGGACACTTTGCAGAGCAGGGGCGCTTGTGTTGTTGTGTATGTGTGTGCGTGTTGTTTTTTTTCAATGAAAAAGGATAAGCATCCAGAGAGGAAAAAAAGAAAAATGAAAAAAAAAAGAAAGAGAACAGACACAAAATTAAACAATCTACCTTAAAATAAACTCTGCAGCATTATCTGTCTCTTGTCAAAAGTTATTAGTGAATAAAAGTGACAGACTGTCTCCTAAGATACATCCCATGTCCAAGCGACATACCTAAAGCTTGTCAGAGACTTCCCTCTGTTGATGTGTCTGCTTATCCTTAGTGCCCACGCTTCTTTCATTGCAGCGCATACTTGTATGGTGGAAGCACTTGATTTATTTGCTGAAGGGAAGAGAACACTTTTTTTCCCACCTAATTTTACTCTTCTGATCCTACAGGTCTTTGTTCCTTGTAAAACAGAAAAGTTCTCGACTAAAACCAGACTCCACATAATTATTTTTCCTTAAAAATAGAGTCAATAAAACTAGCAGATGCAAACAAAAATGGAAACGATCTATCAAATCTAGCAAACAGGTCTTCCTTCACTGCACATTCTTCACATTAAAACATTACTAGTGGTCAGTATTAAAACCAGACAAATTGCACAGTGCTGTGGGGAATAAGGGGATAAAACAACTCTTGTAGACAAGTTACAGGAACAGATGAACAAGATGTTGCCTCAGACTAGACAGCAGTTATCTGCTGGGAGCTTGGTGTCTGCTCTCCATCCCTCACTGAATGTTGCAAGCAGGGTCTCTGTCTAACATTCCAAATGAAAACTGAAAATTCAGACCCGGCCAACTCTGGGGGTTGTTTGGAAACCGGACTTCAGCCACAGCTTTGATGTGGTTGTGAACTGGGTGCATTCCCATGAAGTTTTAGTTCTTGTTGAAGCTGCAGAAGGGCAGAGCAAGGACACTCGGCACACTCAGGAGGAGAGTTCTACCATGAGGGCAGTGTGGAAAGGGTTTGCTATGTGGTTGCACACACTGTACAACCCGAAACATTCAGAGATGAAAAGAATAGTTGAAGTGTTGTAGTTCCTGTTAGAATAAACTTTAAATGAAAATTAAAACAAACTAATAAAGTGGACTGCAGCTATTGGACATATAGGACCAAACCAAACTGCCTGGTTCTCATCCATGCAAACAAGAGGAACACGCAAAGTCACCGTGATCCTAGCTTCATTTCTTCACAAGAAGCCATCCCATCACCAGACCCTGCATCCCTGTGCTGCATCAGAGGGTCACAGAAGGACACGCTTCCAACAGCACTAATGAAGGGAGACAGTTACCACAATGCCTAAAATCTAACTGGTTGAGGGAAACATACTATAAATTTAATCTTAATCTTCATTTAGACAATAAAGCACATTTTTTTTCTTTTGTTTCTTCATCTATTTGTTGTTGGGAATCAATATAAACTACGCCTTCTTCATACTGGCAACACCTACTTTTATTTGTGTTTAACTTAATGCAACTTCTGTGCTGCCAGATAACAGCCACACACCTCCCCATCTCCATGACCAGCCCATAGCCTGAAGTACCTGCAGGATACTCTGCCATCTTCAACTGTTCCACAGAACACCCAAATATCAGCAGAATGCTTCTTCATCATCCAGCTGCACAGCCAGTCTTCAAATTGCAAAGGAAGATCCCTGGCATCCCCCCAAGGCAGCGCAGAAAGAAGATGGCTCACGGCTGAGCCCTAAGGAGCCCCACAGTCAAAGAGGATTTCAGCTTTTAACATGGTTTAGATTAAAATCCTATCTGCTTCCATGACTTTGATGAAATTTTTGCGTTCTGCATCAAGACCAAAACCGGCAAACTAAAACAAAGAACTTGACACGTACAGTCTCCAATATGCAAACAACTGATTGTTTCCATAGAAAATTAGAGAACAGAGAAACTGAAGTAACTCTAAAAAAATGAATCCCTAATTTTCTAATAAAGGCCACATGGTCTGCTTTGCTGAGCACTGAACTGGAAAGGCGTAACCACTTGGCTTTAACCAAGTATCACTGCTGATGCCATCCATGGCTATGAGCCATTTTCCTCCACCTCAGGACATGTTCCTGGGTCTCAGTCAATGGGAACTCCAGGACTCACCTTGCTTAACAGAACATACAGGGAATTAATTACTGAACACTTGCTCAGATCAAACACTGGGTGGGCTTGCTTCAAAGCAGGAACTCAGGAGAAACACAAAACAAAACCAACACCATTGCCTGAACTTAAGATGTTGAACTTGAATCTCTTATTTGTAACCATTTTGGTTTGGGTTGTACACAGACTTACCCTGTACTTCAAATTTGGAAAAAGCTCCATAAAGCAGACACCTAATGGAAATGGCATGTGAAAAGTTAGATATTACAAACATCTTTTGTGAGATTTAAATCACCGCTACACCAGGCTCTGAATTCTAACCTAATTTGGTAACATGCCAATATTCTTGACACATGATCCAAACAGCATGATCCCAAACTCAACTTGGTCTCCAGAGCCATAAGCAAAAAGTCTCCAAACAATGACCCTGGGATTGAAAGTTCACACAAGAAGAAGTGCTTGCAAAGGCTTTGGATGCAAGCTGAAATCCCATTTAGTTACAAATATTTTATTGTGGAAAAGGACGTGGAAACACAAAATAAGTTAAAATGATAAAGAGACCTGAATAGAAAATCTGTGGTTATAAATGGAACAGTTGCAGTAAGCAGATAGTTCTGTACATCCACATCTGTTCCAGTTCAAAGCAGTTCATGTGAACCAGGGGAAGAAACTATTTTTTCCTTTAGCTCCACTGCTCTGGACCTATCTGCTTCAGGCTAGGGCAGGGATTCGGAAGAGGGAGAAACTACCACTGGTACACTGGCTCCTCGTCCAGAGTTTCAACAAGATGGAGCAGTCCCTGCACATCTCCCATTGCCTTTCCCTTCTCCCCCCATTTAAAACACTTTCCAAAAAGAGCAAAAGCATTTGCAAAAACTTACGGCAATTAAAGCTGTTTGTTTTTGCTAAAACCAAGGCATTGGTAACTTAACAAAAGCTCTGTTTTTGTTTCTCTACTCACAGATAGTTTCTGTTTCACAACTATCCCTTCTGGGGCCACTTTGATGATAACGTGGGAAAAGCAGGCAGAATAGCCAAACAGGGAAATAAATATATAAAAATAGCGAGACTGCTCCAGAACTCATTCAGGTTCCAGAGGAGCTCAAATTTCCTGCCTGTGGATGTCTGAGACACTTTCCCTCCACACCCAAGTTCAGTCTCCATTTCTGTGATGTCCTCTTTCCTCCCCTTTTGGAATCTTAAAAATAAAATGGTAAGAAAGAAAGCGTCTGGGAAAAGGATGTGGTGCAAAGAGCCATGATATCAAACTTGGCACAAGCTGAAGTCAGCTGCCCATTTTGTATTGACGACACCAAACTCAAGAAGAGGGACCCTCCCCTGCAATAACCTGGTTATGAGAAATCAATATTTTCCTACTTCCATGACTAAATGACAGCCTTTGTGCACCCTTCATGCAGTGCCTGAGATTTAAATGTCTTAATGAAAAATAAAATAGAATAAAATAAAATAATTAATTGTTCACACAGAGGTTGAAATACATTCACTAAGGTCCCTGAATTTATTTTCCACTAGCAAAAACCTAAAAGCTTCCTGCAACTGAGTAGGAAATTCCCGCAGCTGACAGACTGCATGCACACGCCAGTCAATACAAAGTAATTGCTGGACTGGAATCAATTGCAGGCTCACAGGAACTGCTTCAACTGGATTTTACTTGAGAGATTTAGTGCTGTAACTAGCAAGATGCTGAGCTCCTCAGATACCACTAGATGTGTGCATCCTTGCCAAAATGAAGACAAATGGTAAAGCTCACACTAAGACCTAGGGCAGAGCTCATCGGAAGGCAAGGGACCCTGCGCCTTGCCGCGCTCCACCTCTAAAGAAGATCCTTCACGTTCTTCTTCCATTAAATAATTCTCCAAGCTTCTCAGAGAGATGCCTCAGTGAAGGAGCAGGACTTTACAGTGAAATATTGCTTACACAGAATGGCAAGCATGCTACAGGTTTCCCTCAAAAACCCAGGGGCATGGATACTAGCAAGACACACAGGGGGATCTTAGTTGCCCACTTTTGACCAAAATTAGGCCTATTTGCCTGCTTAAGTGCTTTACTGGACAAGGGCCAGAGGGCACAGCAAATTGCAGAATACAGCCCCTACAAACTATTCTGAGAAAATATACCGAAGAGAAGAAGGGAAAGCTTTCATTAATTTATATTATAAAGACAACGAAGACGTTGTTTTGGAAACGAGAATCTGGCTGTTTTAACTGGAAATTTGCTAGCACCATGCTACAAGGACAAAGTTTAAAAAATAAAGTAATTAATCCACCACTTAGAAACTATTAGCCTTAAAAGACTCAGATTTGATGTCCATGCCTCTGATATGATACTAGGATGCTTCAAATCTAAACTCAAATCTATTTCTGCTCTTCCATTGGTAACTGGTACATGTTGTGGCTTTGGTTTTTTTAATTATTATTATCCAACTACTTAGTTTTCTTGCCAGATGAATTTAAATGTATCAAATTAATTGATAATACGCTAATTGCAACACACAGAAGACAGGTTATTAGAGTGGTATCGATGTGCACAGTTATCTTGCTGTAGATTACTGGTTGTTACTCTTAGCCACTCCTCAAGAAAAGCTCTGGACTGCGTGTTTAAAATATAAGTTATTTCATTTAAACTGACATGCAGCTGTCCCCTGCAAAGTAAGCAGCAGAGAGATCCAGCACGGCCTGATAAAACTCATCTCTGGACAGTCTGACCCCATTTAAGTGGGGGCAGACCCACACCACTCAGTTTCTTCCACTCCCACCCACATAATACATGTGGCTACGCCCTGGGCAAGCATTATTTCTCTCAGCTGAGTCCATCAAGTGAACTGAAATGACAATTCTTGCTTTTGTTACCTGCCAAACCCCTAAATTCAACATGATAGTTCCTGGCATACAAAGTAAGTTCTGCCACAGCAAATGAAAACGATGAGAAAGGAGACAATGGGCTCTCCCAAAGGCTCCCTGAAGGCTATAAAGTCCTTTAAGATCAGTGGCTAAAGAAATATTTTGCACTTCTAAAGCACGTACAAGAGGGCTAGGACAGGGTGTCCGTGCTCAGCCTTTGCCTCTCAGCCTGGCTTCCCACCACGTGAGCTAAAGGAGGACACGGTGCACATCCTGCCCTACAATTGTTCAGTAGCAGGATCTGTTCCTATTATGAGAGCCCAAATGTCCTCTGGTGCCTCAAGGCACACAGGGTGAAATAATTCTACAAAGTGACTGAATTTGAAATACTGGACTGTAGCATAGAAATAGTTGTCCTTGGTAGCTGAGGTATGTCCTCCTAATGTACCTAAAGATGTTCTATTCCAGCCAGTCTCAGCTTTCTGCCAAAGGGGTTATCGACAGCAATTGTGAAGAGGAAATAGCACTTCAGATCTATGTCCCCATCAGTGTCAACACTAAACCCTAGCAAGCTGTTCACACACAGACTTAAGGAACTGACAAACATAACTCTGATGCCTGCATCCCTGGAAAACCATGACGTTGCAACAAGATATTCTGGACTTAATATTCAGAATGGTTTGGGTTGGAAGGGATCTTAAAGACCATCTAGTTATAACCCCAGTGGGCAGGGGTCTTCCACTAGATGAAGTTCCCTGAAGTCTCTTATGAAAAACTTTCATTTAACTCAAAGTAACTGCAAACATGCATCCAGAGCAAAGGTTGTTGGTTTTGGAAGCTTTAAGCCCTTTTAATTAACAGGATAGTAAAGAGTGAAGAATGCAAAGCTTTGGCAATATCCTACAGAACAGTTCCCAGAAAAGCCTTCACATTCACCAAACAATCTCACAGCAGCTCCAAGGACAGCTGTGGATGAAGTTAGACAGGTACAGTTAATAATGATAAGAGAAAGCGGGGAAGGAAGTAAAACTTCCCTAAGAAACAAGACAGATGTGGTACACAGGGAAATGAGGAAAGTGTATGTATTGGCAAGGTCAGAAAAGATACAGAGATAGCGAGAGGGGCAGGGAAACATGTCGTCTTCTACTACATACAACATCAAGTGTTATACCCCAAATATACTGCACAGGCTTTCAATACAGCTGAATTGAATGTATTTCACCTTTGGAAATGAAAATGAAGGGTTTCTCAACTCTTCTATACAAGCAGTTATTCTGATAAAAGAGGGAAAAGAAAATGGAACATTTTGACAATCACCCTGCATTACTCTGCTTGGTAGTAAACCCACTTCCTTCACAGGACACCGAGCCAGTCCTATTAGCCATACCACGATATGTGGATATGCTAAGCTTCAACCGGCACAGATTTAAACTGTTCAGTATGCTTTATAAGGTACCTTTCCTATTTAATTTACATTATAATATACATTTTACACCATAACATGCAGGTGCCCAGCTACACAACAGAGAGGCACTTCCAAGCTATGCCATATCATAGAATCTTATGTTCTGGGGTGGGAAATGATGCTCAGCATGTTTTAGATCAGATACTAGACATTTCTCACAAGTAAACAAAATTACCACACTGCGATGCCACAGTACAAAGCAGCCTTAAATTCTAGTAGGCTATCAATCACCGCAGAAGGGAGATCATTTCCCAAAAAAACCAATAACACTAATTTATTTTCAGATCTGTTTGATTCAAGTTTATGATTTGTCTGGGACACGGAATCAACAGCGTGATGAATTGAATACATCTCCTGGAAGACTAGATTTATTAAAGTACATTGCTTGAGCTGATTAAATGAAAGCAACCATGGGTTTGGACATTGGCTTGATCAATAGTAGGGATAATGCTGGAGAAATAATTAACTGGAACTTCACTCGGGTTTTATCATTTTAAGGATAAACTAAGGTGATCACTTTTTCACTGCCTCTTCACACACAAGGCCTCCGTGGCACAGCCCAGAGCCATCCCTGCCTGTCCTCATCCCCATCCTTGTTCCACAGCTCCCACACACAGCTGGAAACCAGGACAAAGCCTGGCTCCACATCCTCACTCCGTGGCTGGGGCTCAGCTCTGTTTATACTCCCGCGAGCCGAAGAATGACGATGACTAGTAGCTATATAGATAAATAAAGTATATTAAGTCACAGGAAGTAAAAAGGGAAAACTATTAATTTATTTTTAGAAACCTGTTCTTGCCATTCATCAAAAAAGAACATTCAAAAGTATGCAGCAAGATACAAGCATCTGGCTGAGGTTGGCTGACCACATACCAGCATTCAGACTACACACAGAGCCATTTTCCTTCTTTGGGCCAGGCGGACCTGGTGCCAGAGAACGCAGGACACGGACAATAATGGGGCAGTTCCACTAGCAGACCTGGGGAACGGCCTTTCCACCAGCATGCTACAGCTGTGTGGGCATGGCCTAGGCTTCCTGTCCTTCTAGTGGCTCCACAGCCAATTCCTCCTTTTGGATACACTGTGATACCACCAGTACATCCCAAACTGCTACACCCATGCCATCTTAGGGGAATCTCCAGTCTTTACTGGACGAGGCTGGGAATGTGATCACAGACGATAAGGAAAAGGCAGAGGTTCTGAATGCCTTCTTTACGTCTGCCTTTAAAAGTCATCTCAGTTATTCCCGGGGCTCCCCACGCTCTGGCTTGGTAGTCTCGGCTGGGGAGCAGACTGAACCCCCTGTGATTCTTGAAGAAGCGGTCAGGGAATTACTACTCCAACTGGACTGCCACAAGTCCATGGGTCCGGATGAGATTCACCCGAGAGTGCTGAAGGAACTGGCGGAGGTGATCGCTGAGCCGCTTTCCGTTATCTTTCAGCGCTCCTTGTTAACGGGTGAGGTCCCAGAAGACTGGAGGCTTGCCAACGTGACTCCCATTTACAAGAAAGGTTGTAAGGAGGATCCGGGGAACTACAGGCCTGTTAGCCTGACCTCGGTGCCAGGGAAGGTAATGGAACGGATTGTCTTGAGGGAGATCACGCGGCAGGTGTGGGATGACCAGGAGATCGGACCTAGCCAGCATGGGTTCGTGAAGGGCAGGTCCTGCTTGACCAATCTGATCTCCTTCTATGATCCTGTGACCCGTCTTATGGATGAAGGAAAGGCGGTCGATGTGGTCTACTTAGACTTCAGCAAAGCCTTTGACACTGTCTCCCATGCTATTCTCCTTCAAAAGCTGGCAGCCCGTGGCTTGGATGGGTACACTCTCGGCTGGGTAAGGAGCTGGCTGGAAGGCCGGGCCCAGAGAGTGGTGGTAAATGGAGTCAAATCCAGTTGGAGACCAGTCAAGAGTGGTGTTCCCCAGGGGTCGGTGCTGGGGCCTGTCCTCTTCAACATCTTTATTGATGACTTGGATGAGGGCATTGAGTGCACCCTCAGTAAGTTCGCGGATGACACCAAATTGGCAGGGAGTGTCGATCTGCCTGAGGGTAGCGAGGCCCTGCAGAGGGATCTGGATAGACTGGTGAGCTGGGTTGAAGCCAATGGGATGAAGTTCAACAGGACCAAATGCCGGGTCCTGCACTTTGGCCACAACAACCCCAGGCAGCGCTATAGGATTGGGGCGGAGTGGCTGGAGGACTGTGTTGAGGAAACAGACCTGGGGGTACTGATTGATGCTCGGCTGAACATGAGCCGACAGTGTGCCCGGGTGGCCAAGAAGGCCAACGGCATTCTGGCTTGCATCAAAAACAGTGTTACTAGCAGGAACAGGGAGGTAATTGTCCCCCTGTACTCGGCATTGGTGCGGCCGCACCTCGAGTACTGTGTTCAGTTTTGGGCCCCTCACTGCAAGAAAGACATTGAGGCCCTGGAACGTGTTCAGAGGAGGGCTACGAAGCTGGTGAGGGGTCTGGAGCACAGGCCTTATGAGGAACGGTTGAGGGAGCTGGGATTGTTCAGCCTGGAGAAGAGGAGGCTCAGGGGAGACCTTATAGCTCTCTATAACTTCCTGAAGGGAGGTTGTGGTGAGCTGGGGGTCGGCCTCTTCTCTCGTGTAATCAGTGATAGAACTAGAGGGAATGGTTTCAAGCTGCGCCAGGGGAGGTTCAGGCTGGACATTAGGAAGTATTACTACTCGGAAAGGGTAGTCAGGCATTGGAATGCACTGCCCAGGGAGGTGGTGGAATCACCGACCATGGGAGTGTTCAAGAAACGTTTGGATGTTGCGTTGAGGGGTATGATTTAGCTGGGAAGTATTGGTAATGGTTGGACTGGATGATCTTCTAGGTCTTTTCCAACCTCGATAATTCTGTGATTCTGTGATTCTGTGATCTATTAACAGCATCCAAAACTAAATACGGGGGAGAAGGCCTTGATGCCTAGGTCAGCTCCTCCAGACGCAGGCTATGTCAACGTCAAGCAAAACCAAACATGTGATGTATTGTGGAGCTGGATGGTCAATTCCCCAAAACCGAGCAGCAAATGCATTACACCCACACAACCCTTTTTCCCCTCCTATTGCCAAAATAGCATGCATACATCAGTAGAAAACCTTTTTGAGACAATAGTGCCACAACACACTGTGATGAATTTAATGGTATTTGCATAAAAGCTGCCATCGTTTGCAGTCTGCAGTAGATTTTTTTTTCTGGGCAATCATACCAGAAGCATAAAGTCATGCCATATTTTGAATCTCTGCCTGCCAAAATCCGGGAAGAATCGCAAAGCACACTCATTGACATATCTTGTGGTACATCGCCAGCCAAGATGCTATAGTACAAATGAGCGGACATAAATAACAGCACAAGACCCACTTCTGCCATTCTTCTTACACCGAAGGAGTAAAAACCGAACGCATGGAACAAAGCTACACCCCAAAACCTCCACGTTGGAGGTCTTATTCTTCTCAAGAACAATTGCAGGACTGCCACAGTAGTTTGTTAAGAAAGCTTTCAAGTGACTTCAGAAGACTCAGTGCTCATTACTTGTGCCTTCATGATATTGCTGAAGTCAGTAACTGCTCGATTTCTGTATTTACTTATTCAAAGTGCACCCTCAACCTGCACTTTCAGTTGCCAACCTTTTCCCTTTTCTACTGAGTGCTGTAAAATGTGTTTTCTCTCCGTAGGCAGTTTTCCTTGGAGAACCTTCCTTATCACACACAGATGCCTATCACATATTCCAAGTTTGTTCTGCAAGTGGGACATCAGCTGATATCAATAAATAAGTACATGAGGCAACAAATGTTTGCAATGTGTTTAGAAAACAAAAAGTGCTTCCTCCTTGTAGTGTATGCTCCCTCTCCACAGGATACAAATAGCAGCAGAGGTAAGGCAGCAGGACGAGGAGCACAGAACTTGTAACCACGGATGCCAGGATATAAAAAAAAGTAATTTATAAGATGTAAAAGGAGCAGTTAACGCCTGCACACTACTTAACCTTTTCACAACAGGTTTCAGATTTTAAAACTCTCTCAGAGCACTTACAGTTGTGCATAAAAAGTCATAGGTTCATGACAGCTTACAAAAAAAAAGGTTGTATTTTTTGGAGTGCAGTCAGAGAGGACAATTTTGGTGATTATGTATATTATTAATATTCCACTCAGAGGAGTAAGAATGCACAAGCAGGCTCTCGCACTGACTCAGAGCTGCCAAGAACAAATCAGGTATGCAGATGAGGCAACGGGTAAAGATACTGCAAGGAGATGGCACGGGATCTCCATCCTTCCATCGGGTCAGTTCTGGAAAGAGCTTCCATAGCGGCTGGAAGGACAGACTGCCAGGTGAAGGCTCAGAGATGGGAAATGGAAAAAGGGAAAGTAGCAGGACCTGGGGCAGCAGTGGAGCTGAGGGCCCTGGGGACAAGCTGGCATGGCAGAGCGGGATATGGAGTGTGTGAAGAGCGGGGATGTGGTCCAGCTCTCCCAGGACAGTGGCTGGAAGAAGGTGAGGGAGCATGGGGACAGGCCAGCCTCCTGCTGGGCTGCAGCACCACTCTCAGAGGCATTGGGGTGAGGATAGGAAACTGAAGGCTAAGCCAAATAAACACAACTCTTCTTCCCGTGGGTGCACAGGGGCAGGCCTGGGGCAGGGGCTGTGACTAATGCAGCTAAGGCTGCTCTGCTTCCTGCGCCTGGGAGCGGGACGGCAGCTTCTGAAAGGCCTGCGCGTGCCATAAATTACCTCGCGGCGACAACCGAAGCACTGCCGTCTTCTTGCTCTTCAAAGCGCTGAAAATAAGCTGCACACTGCTGCTGACATCACCCTGCAGTGACACCAGCCTGGCAGCCGGAATGGGGTGGCTTAGCATTATAGAATGTGATGGTGCCATGGGTTCCTACTGGGCATTCCTAAAAATTGGTCATTGGTGCAACCGCATGTGGAACTTACCAAGCTTAGGGCTTACCCATACAGTGACTGAACAACTGTGTGGAATGAAGCAGAGGGAGATGAGCGAGCTCAGCGCTCCTCAGCCTTTTGCACAGTAACACTCTGAAGCCTGTCCTGTCTGCCACAGTCCCCTCTGCTCTTCCCTGTCCACAAAGTGACCCTAATTAAAGCCAGTTTCCGACCACAGCATGTCCCCAAGCATTTCCTTTTCTCAAAATCTCCAGAAGCCAAAGGGTGTAATTAAAGTCAAAAAGGATGTTTTCCCCTTCTGGATGCCAATAAATACTATCCCCTCCCAGAGCCACTCTCCTGCCCGCTTGCTCTGCCTCCGCACTCCCCATCCCATCCACATCTCCGTGGCCCAGCCGCAGAAATTAATAAGTTATTAGTACAAATTAAAATATTACATTAATGATGTACGTGAGTGCAAGTTACTGAGCTGGAAAAGAAGTCCTAATTAAATCAATACGGTTATTAGTCCCTTGTCATCTCTGATTAATTATTAGCTTAATATGCTTCATCATTTTTGCTGTTAATGGAATCGCAGCAGTGCTACCATGGAGAGATGGGTGCTACAGAGGAGCCGATGGAGCCATACTAAGGACCCAGGCCATGCTCGGGCATGAGTGAAGCAATCCTGAGAAAAGACGGGGAAGCACCTCACTTTCTGGTACAATAGCCTGACCACACGAAAACTCCCACAGTTTTCAAAGGATTGAGCTGCTCTCTCAAGGGGATTTTAACTGTTGATACGCAGGAGGGGAAGGAACAACTGTGTCAAGCTGCATCCCAAGCACTTGTCCCAGTGTCCCCATGACTTACACTGGCATGACGATCTACTCCACTCCTTTCCCCAACCACTGCCTTTTCAGCTGCTTCTTCCCCAGCCCCTTCTTTACACACCCTTGTTGCCCAGGGTGTAAGGAAGGAGCAGGCAGCAAGTTGGAAGCCATCACCTTCAGTGCCTGGGGCTGTGGGCAGGGCAGGGGCCGAGGACCCCCCGCCTCTCTTGCTACCAACAGAACCAAAGATAACATACAGATGTCACCAGCCAGCTCATTCCAAGAGAAACATGAAATAGTCATTTGGGCATAGGTAACTCTGGCTGTATGGGAATACACCTTTGCTTCTCTCTCTCCTGTCACCCTCCCTCTGATACCAGCTTTTCCTAACTCTGTCCCAGCCCAGCTGCCTGCGGCAAGGCTTTCTAGGGATAAGGACCTGGTGCAAGGACAAATCTCCACCTGACCCTCCAGCAACAAGTGCAGAACGTGCCCAAGGACTGGCCAGGGCTAGCATTGCACTGCAGCGCATGGATCCATCATGGGACCGGACAGGAACTTCATCCCATGAACAGCTTCACAAACATGCTCTTTGGGATAGGATACCAACAGGAATATGCATGTGCATCCGGGAGCAAAGCTGCTCTTTGAACTCACTAACAAAGCTGGTGCACAGTGTTTGTGCTGCTGATGGGCGATTCAGAAATTAAACAGAGAATGCCACCACAAAGTATTATGCTGAGTTTCTCACAGATAAAGTGTATCTTCAACTTCCCAGGACTCGCCCTACCACTGCCATTACCTTGGGATAAATGGCCACTTGTACAAAGCCAGAGCTTCCCAGTGCCAGTTTTGTCTCTTAGCCCTCCTAATTGCCATCCCTGATAACACCTCAGCCTCCATTCCACAACACACAGCACGGAGGACTTCCACCTCCTCCATTCAACTCAGAACAACGGGCAGGCAGAGTTCAGCAAACCCCGTTCCCCAGTGCTGAGTTGCACAGCCCAGCTGTACCGTGTCACAGACCCAGAACCGGTTCCCTTCTACTCCCGGTTGCTCCACCATGCCTCACAGAGCATTTCAGAACTGGGCTGAGCTCCAGTTGAATGTTTGGCCATGTAATGAGGAGACTCCGGGATAACAGTTTTCGTGGGAATCCAAAAAAGAAGGAGTAAAGAAAAGGGCTCCCCACGCTATTTTTAGCTGCAAACAGTAAGATTTGGAATTTTGATTGTAAAGTATGGAATTCATAAATGGTGCCATGCTAAATTTACTCCATTTGTATACAATTCTGCTGGATAACCAAGGGGGTTACAGCGCGATCCTGGTTAGCATCTCAGCCCTAGTTTTATAGCCTCTAAACCAGGAGAAAAATGAGTTCGGTAAATAGTGCTTGTGAAATTTGTGCCCCAATGCGTGCATGTGAGGATTTACTGGGCATGGTGTATATGTGCATGTATGATATATTCCACAAACGTGTGTGTTGGTGCGTGTGTACACCCGCAGCCACCAAGCTGGGATTTATTTCCAGAGCAAAGCCAAGGAAATTCCCACCCCCTACCATTTAAGCGCTTGGCTCTTTGGCTCAAAACATTCTGCAACTTCTCAGCCAAGGAATGTATTTTCCCTTTCCAATATATATAATTTATTTTGCTGCACACATTAGTTAATGATTCAGAGACACACGATTAAGCCAGCGCTGTGAGGATACTACTGACCGGCTGAGCAGACCCATTTCATTTTGCGAGACCTTTTTTTGCTAGCCTGCCGCGGCACAGCGTGAGCTGACAGCAGCCATCGAGTCAAGGGTTTATCTCATCTACTTTTACACTAGCAATTTTTCATAATTAGCCTGGCTTCCTGGGGCTAGATGAGCTTTTAATTACTACATTAATGTAGACAAGGAAGACGTTGCGCTGCTCTACACTTCTGGGGGGTGGGGTAAGAACGCTCTTTTATTTCCCTACTACTTTGCAGAGATTACTCCGGGATCTGTAATACCGCTCGGCAGCCCTCAGGGCAGCACCACCCGGACGCCGCTCCCGCAGCGCGCCCCGCACTCCTCTCCCCGCCGCACACTTACGTGGTCCCCAGGGCGCGGCGGCAGGCAGCCTGCGCAGGTGGATCTCATCTTTATCCATCGCCCGCCGATCCCTGCAGCCCGGCTGCGGTACCAAACTCAACTTGCCAGGGTCCCTCCTCCCTCCTTCTTTTTTTTTTTTTTTTTTTTTTCGTCCCTTTTATCCTTTTCCTCCCCCCGCTCGGTGTACGGGGAGGGCTCGCTCACCCGCCGAGCGGCACCGCGCAGCGCCCCACCGCCCCCCGGCCGACTTTAAATAAGGGCGCCGGGCGCCGGCCCGCCGGGAGCGCGGCCCTCCGCGGGGAGCCGGCCCTCCGCGTCACACCGCCGCGCTCCCTCCCTCCTTTCTCCCCTCCCTTTCTCCCTCCCCGCCCGCGCCCCCCGCCCCGCGCGGAGCTCCGCGCCTACCTGCGCGGCGGCGGCGCTGCCCTGACCTTGGGCGCCGGAGGGACGGCGGCAGCTGCGGCCGGGCGGGGGCAGCGCGGCCGACAAAGGTCAGCGCGCCCGCGGTGTCCTGCGAGAGCGGAGCGGGGCTTCGCCCGAGGGCAGCCCTCGCCTTGCCCGTGCCGGCTTTCACTGCGCGCAGCCGGCGAGGGATGCTCGGCCGCCCTGAGCTGCAACCTGCCGGCCCCCGTATGGGTCCGGTCCCACTCTCTGTTTTCCCGTGTTACCCAGAGCGTACTGCATCGTGGCTGCAGGAGCCCTGTGGAACTGGGTTTTGAAAGTTTTCACAACTTTAAACTTTCCTGGGAAAGTCTGAGATTCGATGCGGTGGGTAGAAAACACATCAACTAAACATCAAATAAACACAGGAATTTACTCATACAGACTTCTTTACGGTCTACACTCCCTAAAGGCTTCAAAACCACAGCAGGATGCTTTTAGGCTAGGTTTTGTATCTTTTTACTTCTTAGTAATTCTAGTGGTTTATTTATTTTTTATTTTTTTGAGAAAGCTTGGATTTAGTCTATTTTTTAAAAAATGCATATTTTAGTTTACTAATTATTAGTTTATTATTAGCAGAAGAGCAGATAAGTAGATGGTGCTGTACAAGGCTCCATGTACCAGCTTGCTTTGCCAGAGATCAGAGGCACTTGAGAGCAAATTCTTCTTCCTCTGCTTACAACTAATACGTTCTGGACTGAGTTATGCAGCAGAACCAAATGTGGGCACAAGCCCAACATATATATTTGTCTCATGAATGCAAAACACAAAGAAATCTGGAAACAATGCTAGATTCCAGCACCCTACCTCACTATGACCACAGGCTCCTCTTCTGCCCGTGGCTGGGGAGGGCACATGGGTGGACACTCGGCTGAGCTGCATGGAGCTGGGCTCTCACCAAAATGTGGCCCTTACTGCCCATCATATAATCACTAAGACTGGAAAGACCTCTGAGTCCACTTAGTCCAACCATCAACCCATCACTCATGCCCACTAAATCACGTCGCTCAGTGCCACATCTGCCCTTTCCTTGAACACCTCCAGTCACAGTGACTCCGTCACCTCCCTGATCAGTCTGTGCCAGTGCATCACCCACAATAAGAGGCCAACACCCACCTTGCTACACCACCTCTTTTTGGGTCACTGTATAGAGAAACACCCCCTCCCCTGAGCCTCTTGTTCTCCATCACCCTATTGAAAGCCCCACCAAAGACCAGCTGAGCCACGATGTCATTTCATAATGAGGTTTAGAGAGTTTAAGGATGGCAGGCAGCATGTCAAAAATTGAAGTTACACTCCAGCTAAACACATAGAAGAAAATTAAGCAGTAGACATTAAGCACCTGAACAAGGCTGGAGCACAAGTGTTAAAGAACAAACCTTTTTCAAGTGACCTTAAAACAAACAAACAAACAAACAAACAAACAAAAAACCTATAGCAATTGTCTGCAGTTATTTCAAAAGGCCCTGGCTGGCCCAATTTTCATGGCAATGGAAACCTCCATGCGCTGCCCCTGCAGCACCAGGAGGCTGGGCACTTCTCCCTGCTCCATGCAGGAGCCCGAACAGATCCCTCAGCTGCTTCAGAGAAACCCACAGCTGGACACAGCTACAAGAGAATGGGAAATCACACAGACAGGCAATGGCAGCATGGCTGCCATTCATCAGGATGTACCAACACACTGTGGGCAGGCACAGGGCTGGGCTGGCATCAGCAGGACTGCTGCTGTGCCCAGGTTGAGCTGTGGGGACACTCAGGCCATGTGCAAGAGCAGAGGAAACGTGATTTGTCATAACAAGAGCTGCCAAGCTAAAATAGGCTGCAGGGCTGATAGGAGGCAGCGGCTCTGCTGCAGTTTTCCTCCTTGGCATGTGATAAACCCACTGTACCATCTCAACACATACTTGCAAAAAGAATAGCAAAGGGACGGGGAATCTACTTGTCTGTGCAATAAAACAAAAATGCTTTCCTAACAATTAGGAAGGAGACAGTGCTACTTGGCACCCACACCTACAGTAAGTGCATTTGCTGAAAATATTTACAGTTTGCTCCTGCAGAATGTACTGTGTACCTCTGTAACAACAATAACGCAGCTCTCACCTCCTGTCATCTCAAAACAAGCACAGGCTCCGGGTGCTCATGCTGGAGGAACACCCACTCATGACTGGCCCCGGGGGCAGCCCTGCAGCCTCTCGTGGTCATCTCCAGAATAATTTTCTTGGCCCTGTTTTACTCTGGAGGCACACAGTGAGGCAGTCCCCACAGCAGAGGCACCCAGATAAGGACCATAGCCCTGGCAGCTGCCTGGGGCCATGCCAGCACAGTCACATGGGGAAGGATGAGGCCTGGCCATGGCTTAGCACAGCTGGTCCCACCCCCTGTTCATCATCCACATGCCAAGTAAAAGTGAACGGGTGAGTTGTAGTGGAAGTAGGGAATGAGATACTGGAGAGCCCTAAAAATCACAGGCAAGGTCTGTGAGAAAAAGAGGGAGTAGTCATAACAACTAAAACATACCCAGAGAAACTGACAGGTGGTATTTCTGAATACATAGTAATATTATTAAATCACTCTATAACATTAAATAAACATAAACATCAAACTATGGATACAGAGCATAGGTACATTTCACGCAATTCAACTAAGGCTAGAAGCACAGACTTTTCTTTTAAGGGATGGTGAACCATCCGTTAAAATATAGGTGTCTTCTGTACAAAGCAGTCTGGCTATAATTTTCAGCTGTATAAGCTCTTAAGCCCCTGGTTGCTGGAAAGGCATTTGTGGGGAAGGATGTTCTGCTTCTTATCTCCTTCCCTTGCTGCTTACCACTGACACACACTGGTCCTGAGCTGGAGAGACCTCAGGTCTGACAGCACGTGGCACATCTCTTGGCTGTGCAGCACTTTATCTTCACATAGAACTCAAGTATCTAGAACACAAAACATTGTGCTTGTTACAGTCTCATTCAAGTCAAACACATTTGTGTTGGAATTAAGAAAATACCGCTAAGAACATTATTTCATCAGTGCTCCAGTCTTTCAAGTGCTTCTGTACATACTTAAATATTGCTTCTGTCAACACCCCCCTCCTTTTTTTTTGCTTTTAGCCAAAATTGAATGAGAAACATACTAAGGTTTGTAAATAGTGTTGTCTAGTATGCCATATATATGGTCAAAGATGAATGCAATGTAATGACTGATGCAAAAAAACATCTGTAATTAAGGTTCTCCTCTGCTTCATAGGTGTTCGCTTGTGCCTACAGTAGATACACATTTAGGGTCACCATACATCCATTAAGTGAGGATGTTTAGAGTGATCGATCCACGCAATTTTAGACAACATAGGGCAAGTGAATAATTAAGTTCTTCTAAGAACAGAACAATTCTGGTACAGAATACCCTGATTTTGCACATGTGAGAACTACTCCCTTTCTCATTTCTGCATGAAACATTTTCTCTAGTTACTATTAGCCACTATGGATATATGCAGGGTTTTCCTATTAATGCTGCTGAATTTTCCAAGTGTCATTTTCCAAAAGTCTGAGGAACCTCCTACTGCTTCCCTCTGTGATTTACAATTGGAGGTAACACCGCCCAAGAGCCTGGCCAGGGCTTTGAAATTAAATTAGAAGATGTTCCAAGCTGTGTTCAGAAACATCCAGAGAGAAGATTTGACTCAGACCATGTGAGTCACAGTTGGTCTCCTGCTCTCCCCTTGATTCTGATGGAAGGAAATTACAGCAGCCATGGCACCAGCCCAGCTGCACAGGCCAGAGGGTGGGGAAGCAAAGCAAAGCCCACTCCTTGTCTGTTAATCCTCTGCCTTGAGTTCAGCCCCCCTCTATTCAAGTTTCAAGCTGCTGAAAGAGTCCAGTGCTATACACGTAATTACCCTTGCACTTCTGCTCTAGCAAGAAGAGATTGAGATGCGAGACAAGTCCATCGATCCATGGCCATTTCCAACGGACGTGAAAATGCACATTCCCTCCTCTTTGATCTGTGTGGCTAATGGTTAGGAGCAGTTATTGATTGCCTTCTTGAGCTGAAGCTTGAGGTAACCAGGACAGGAAGATTAAGATTAATTTTCATGTATCTTTGTTTTCCCTTTTTGTGGTGTACAGCTCAAAATAAAATTCAGCCCAAGGTGTCTCCATGCAAGCTGCATCAGGGTGCAATGACCTGCCTCAATTTCTTTGGTCTTGTAATGCAATAAAAAGCACAGCAATGACAGCAGAGCAGTAAGGTCCTAGGATGCAGCAAGTGAGGATTTGCTCAAACAGGCACTGAAATAAAGGAAAGTTTACCCTTAAAAGGCCTCAGGTAGGCAGGGATCTCCAGCAAGGTACCTTAAACTCCACTGCCAACCCTTAAATAAGGACTGGGAAAGGGTAGATCCCATTGCATGCACCTGAGCTTTCCGGGGTTGGCCCTGCCTTCCTACCAGGTGTTCAATCACTGTTTCAGGCTGTGACTTAGCATTTCTGCTACAGGTCTTAAGCAAGAAAGTTGAAAAAAATAAGAACCGATTACACTTGACGTTTACAGGAGCTTGCATCACCCTCAGTGCATGTCTAGTACAGGTGATCCCCTTGACTCCCAGGAGTTTACTGTGGGGGAACCATTTATAGCAGAAGTAGCAAAGCCTTTTCTGTAAAAATACAAAGGGACACTAACAATCACTCAAGACAACGTTCTCTAAGTGCCTTGGACAGGAGAAGGCCACAGCTGCTGCTCCTAGCCTCTCCTTGCAGTCAGCTGCCCCTTAGGACCATTCTCACCAGCCTCCATTGGGCACTAAATTCCTGGAGTTAATAGGGATCATCCCCAAAGGTCTGGGTACTTCCATCTGCCTGTCCATCCAAGAGTTCAGATCAGCTTCTCATGCTATATCCAGCCCAGGTGCCAAGGGAAGAGTTCAGCAGCCCTTTCCCCACTTCCCACTGCCCTTTCTGATCAGCTTTTTCCAACCTGAAGAACGATTGCAGCTGGGGGGATGCTGTGGCCTCCCTCACTCTGCACAGGCTGCTATTCTTGCTGAGCACCAGTTCCCATCACAGCTGCATTTTATGCTGTGACTGGAAATTTAAGACTAATATTTTGTAACAGTGCTTCGCAACAAGTAGCAGGTTAAGACTTGCATAAATGAGTAAAGATCTGTTATAACAGTACCAGGTTATGGTATAACAGCAGAAAATCTGCTTTACTAATGTTTGGATAGCATTATGCACAATGATATGGCTGCTTTTTCAGAATCTAATTACTCAGTGCAAGTCTCACTGGTCTACAATAGCAATTATTTTATACGTAGCATACAAATCTTAGAAGGTCCTTACAAGGACATCAGCAGTGAAATTACACATATGACCATTGCTGAATTGTATCTGTATGTTCTATGCTTACCTATACTCAGTTACAACTGCTGGCAAGAGGTGTTTATGAGGTTTTTGTTGTTTTGTTTTAACCCATATCTATTGTAATATCCTCATCTCAAGGAGTTTGTGGTTTAAACACATTCACCATGCACTCAACCAGTCCCAGTGTGTGGATCCCTGGGAAACATGTGAGCAATGAGCTCGGAGTCCAGCCTAGGGCTGAGTCAAAAGCAATTCTGAGAGATTCATCAGTACTTTCCAAAGTAGGAATGTCCAAAGATCTGCACAAGAAAAAGTGAAGAGGAGGAGCTGGTTAAAGAAACAGTTGCGTTCACTTTTCCAGTCTCTGTGTTTTCACTGGACAGGTACTGAGAGAAATGTAGAAAAGTTCTGAAGAAGAATACTTCTCACATGCAACCATTTGTCCAGTGCAGGGCTTGCAGATTGGAAAAAGACAGCATATCACACACAATTAAAAGAAATTTTGCTCATCTTAGTAATTAGGTATGGCTGTCTATGGTGTTGGTATTAAATTTGATTGATCCTGGAGAACAAGTTTATGCTCACATACTTTTTGTTGAGTATCAAATGGATCTGAGAAAGAGTATGGACATTTTTACACTGTGTTTTGAATCTATATAAATAAAATAATGCAGTGGTGATTGTTTCCTGATCAGACTCAATGCTGCACATTTTCCAGTGATATATCTGTAAATATAGCTAGCTTGTCTATGCCTAGGTAGATAATGAAGAATAACAAAGCCACATCAGCTGTTGCTGTACACCAAGTGCATCACCAACAGCCCACAGCATGCAGTGTGTTAAGAGCAAGAGAATGATGCTGGGCCAGGTGTGTGCCCTCTGAACATCACCACTGTGAGTTGGAGTGGGGAGGCCAGCATGGCAGGTAGGGTTGGTCAAAATGAAGTAGCCCAAGCGCTAGGAATTGTGAGCAAGGCTGGGTGGTGAGTAGAGAAGACAGACAGGAAGAGGCAGAAAAAAGTCTCTGTAATCTCGTGGCATCTTCTTCCTTGTGACTAAGCCAAGGTACAACTTCTCCCATCAGCTGTTGCCGCATGTGACACCAGGGTAGGTGTGACATCTGAGCTATTTCTTCAGCTTTAATGGCACCTTCTCCACCTAATCTTAATAAATCTCTATAATTGTAGCACTTACAGTTAATCTGTCATTTGAGAGTTTTTGTAGATCTTCCCTAAGACCGCCAGACATGCATCTGTAATAAGTGAATCAATACTGTTTTTGTCAAGACTACAACCCAAGAGGTACCCAGCAGAGTAATTTTCTTTCAGAGACAAGTTGCCCTTTGGGAGAACTCAAATCACAGCTGCCCCTTGCTGACCACAGCTGAAAATTGAATTTGGGGTTTTAGGAAGTTCATTGTTTATGTAGATCACAATGGGAAATAGATACACTCACCAAAAAATCTGGTGAATCATAAACATCTCAGGATCAGCTTTTGAGTATTTCCTTTCAAAACACAGGACCTACAACAGCTCTCACATTATTTGAATTCCCATGCTGTGCTTGGATGGTAATCATCCACCTATCCTGAGCCTGGTCATTGCTCTTGTAACAGCTTGATGCCATAGTCTGACAGTTCTCTTTCAGCTCCTGAGTTGCTGACATGCCTCGTCCAGTGTTCCTAAATTGCAACAAATGTGATGGATGCAATTTGCTGCCATTAACCAGGACCCCAGCAAAATATGTACTTGGCAGCATGCCTGCTGTTCTGAACCCAGCTGTGTGGATTTTGTTCCCAGTCTGTGCTGCTGCACAAAAAGAAGGTGGAAATCTGGTCATTACCTACCATATATGTAACTTTTTTTTTTTTTTTAATCTATTTTATCAACTATCTTGGTAACAACCTGAAAACAAATCATACATTTGTTTTGTAAAATAAAGAGTATTATTTAATTCCTTGATTACATGTATGAGAACAACATACCTGAATGGAATGAAGGGAAAAATGTTTTTCTTTTTTCTTTTTTTTTTTTTTCCTGAACGTTCATTGAAATACATTTAAAAATACAGTTACTATAAAGTTATCCATATGATTAATTTATCAGTGGGTTGGGAATGTCTGGAAATATCTGAAAAACATTTCAGAACATATGCAAGTTCAAAACCTGTTTCTAATCCCTAAGAAAAAGCTTTTCATCTTTTTTTTTTTTCCTCTTCGCTAATATCCATTCCTTGCTCAGTTACAGCTATTTAAGTTCTTCTCCAAGACACTTGAATCTTACAGACACGCGGGCGCAAAAGGTATTTATCACGTTCTTTTAAACACAAGGGGGCACCAACAAGCTAGTGGAGTGAGGTACACGCTGCTCACATACGGTAAATTAAAGGAAACTGTTAAAATTCTTGATAGTTTTTCCAAGTGAGATGGATGTCAGAAACAGAGGACAGCAATGCAGAAGGCATCTGAAAAGCAAATCCTTTGCATGTGCATGTTACACTGCCCTGTTTCTTTCCCTAGCTAGAAGGTGGAAGGTGGAATGCTGTTTCCTTTGTTTCATAAAGACGCGATTGAGCTTCTAAGAAGAAAAAAATACCAACCCTCACCACCCCCAAAATGCAAAGTTGAGCCAAAAAAACGATTAGCTTTACACGCACACACATATAAATATGAATATAGAAATGTTAATTGTGTGTGTATTATTCAAATTTCCTGCCTCTTTTTTGATTTGTGTTTGTTCAGTAAGGCTAACAAAAAAGGTCTTGAAATATCAATTGTAGGATAATCTCCTCTACTGAAATACACTCATCTACACATACAAATGAGAGAAGTTTGCCCCAGTGTGGAAAGTGAGCATGAGACTCGACGCAGTGCAGATCCTGAGAGCAGAGCTGTGGTGTGACAAAAGGGCAATCTAAGACCCAAGTGCTCACATTTTTAACTGCTAAATTTCTGCCCTGCTTTTCCAGCCCCACTGAAAGGTTCCATGTGAGGTCGTAAGGTTACATATGTGAAAGATCAGTTGCTACTCATTTTTCAACTGTTGCCCATAAAAGATAGCTAAACTCAAAGGAACATGATGTTTCAGTGCAATGAATAAGAGCTCAGTGAATGGTACTGACAGAGCACCATTCTTCTTTTTTCATTAATCTTTTCCCCGACTTCAGACGATGGGGCTTTCCTCCCTAGGTGTTTCCTGCTTTAGGTGTACACTCATTCTTCCTGGAATGAATTTGTATATTCTTCTCTTCTCATTCTCAAGGTAATCAATGAACTAGCCTTTCCATCTTCCCAGCCCAAACAGAAGTAGAACTCGTTTCCAAAGAAATTTCTTCTTTGTAGGTGAACTTGAGGTCTCAGAGCAAGCTCCCTTAACTAGCAGCTCATTCAGACAGGACTATCAATTCAGCAGGTAACAGCCATGAGGAGGAAATACGATTTTTTGCAAGAGACAACCTGTTTTCATTCATTCATTTTAAATCACAGCTGAGCCCTGCAGAATCCTTCATAAAGATAAAATGGGTTAGTAGTGTAGTCATACTACACCTAGGACGATCACACAATTCAAATGATGGTGATCCAATCCTGAAAATCTTCAACTTCTGTTATTCTGCCTGGGAAAATGGTTCTACAGTGACACAGATCTCATTGCTAAGATTTTCCTGATAATGTTTTTACCCACACAGAATTGTTTTCCCCATTCATGCTGTTCAGTTAGCTTGCAAACTACCTGTTCACTCTTGTGTTCAGCTGTCTGCCACATTTTGTATGGTTTTATTGGTGGATTGCAACTCATGACTTCTGCAGATGGAACAACCTGCACTTTCAAATTACCTACCCCCTAACCAGGGCACTGCTGGGCTTGAGATTCTACACCAGAATTCCTCCTGCATTAACTGCACGCACATATAACCTTGATGCAGTGTAATCAGAGATGTTATGTTTCTTTGCCCAGAAAACCTCTGCTTTGTAGACACAAAATTATTTTTTCTTATTTCTCACCTATTTCTTGTAGGTAGAACTGCTAATTAGTTACTCCAGACTGAGAAAGCTCTTTGGCTTTGTAAATGTAGATCTCCTGAAAAGAAGGTGTAATACATTTGTCAAGTTCATTGTAAGCTCAGAAGTATCCTCTGACTTAAGAGTGGTTTTGTGGATAAAAAACAAAAGAGGGAGTCAAGAAGTGGCAGTCCTTTTCACACCATTCCCTGTGCATCTGAGTCAGCAAACTTGTGCTTCAATTCTTGTGTATAAATGTTTACTCTGGACATTACTGACAACAGGATCAGTTACTAGGCAAAAAAACCCATCACTCCAGCAAACTTGAGACTGAAGCCCTGCTTTTCTAACTTTAGCAGCATTAGTTTCCAACTGCTCTTTGCAGACTCTTAAATCTGGGAAGACTCAGGTTTAATAGACTTTGTAGGGCTGTTTGGTCAGTCACTTAATCTGTGCTGGCTGGTGGGATAGAGAGGATGAGAAGAGCAGGTCAGTTTAGGAGCATCCAACTGTTGCCCGAGCCATGTCTTTCTCCCTCTTTAAAACTCAATTCTGAAAATATCAGTGGTTTTGCTTCCATTATGCTACGTGTCTCCAATTGTGTTTACAGGAGGGTTGCTTGTTTTGTGTCTGCTAGAAGCAGTGTTAACTCCTGTACTTGCAAAAACTCCATTTTTTTTCTTGTGCTGAACTGCACAAAATCTTTTCAAGCAGAATTGTTCCCATGCTGCACTGCTGGGATATTTGGCAATCAGCTCACTCACCACAACACCAACTGAATGTCATCTGGTGCTTTTGTTCAGGGCTTCAGCAATCTATATTCGTGGACATCCCGATTTTTTGCTCTTGCTTTTCAAGAGTCATCATTTTTTGTTGTTTTCATATTTACCTTCCTATAGATAAATGTTTGTTTCTTTTTGCTTTCTTTTCCTTTGTGTTTTCCCTCTTTTATCTACAGATATTTTACGTACGTGTAGCCTAGACTTCTCAGATACCATCTATAGATGCCTTACATTAAATGTTATTGAAACATCCATCCCTGCAATGTTTCCAAACAATATACAATACATGTGACAACACCAGGGAAGCTAGCCAAGGACACCAGAGCAAAAAGTGTCCTGGAATTTTTAACATTCACATGAAACATCTGTTTCTCATCAATGCATGGTACTTCATAGATCTTCCTCAGACATATGAACCAACCCTTTGGAGATCTGAACATATTGTTTCAGGGAAGCAGGTTAGTTCATACATGATAAGGAAATTATATCATGACTACTGTTCCACATGAATAACTTTCAGTGGCAATACGGGCTTAGGCTAACCTTGTATACTGCTGATTCACTTCTCCTGTACTATGGTTCCATAGGCATTTGAGAAACAACTCAGGTAAATAAGCTAAATGAGAAAGAAAAATGTTTTTTTCCATTCTCATTTGAATGAGTACCTCAAACCATTTCACAACAAACAGCACACATGGTCTGGAAGGAGAAGCAGCCTTACCTGTCCTAGCCATGCTGCTAAATGTGGCACTAGGGCCTGAACAGCATTCTATCATGGATAAGTTACAAAATGCCGTACAGTGAATATTGAAGTTTCTAACATCTTGGATGTCAGGTTTGATAAAATTTCAGTTCAGACAGATGCAAACTTTCTAAACTTTATTTTACTTGCTATGTCAGCTATGGCATGTTACATTTTAATCAACCAGAATGAAATAAAATCTTATGTCCATAACATGGGGCTTTCCTCAGATGGGAAATTCTATTGCTAACCAAGTAGAAATAAATTTAAATGATGACAGCAAACTAGTTTTCTTTCTTTTTATTTATATTTCACCCAAGACAACTGAACAAATGGAAATAAGCTCCTGATGTGATAAAGATTGTGCTGCCAAACTAAAGTACCTTCACTTTGCCAACCATGTTCGGTACAGATTTGCTGCAGATTTCCCAACTTGTATATTGAATTTGTATTGATGGCAAAAGGAACCTTGACCTGCAGAACTGAATTTTATTCATAAGCTCTATTCATACCTCTACAGACGTAGTTTAAAAGGAATGTGTTTCTTCAATGCGTTTGATATGTGCAAAACTCAGATAAACTGGATTCTAAAACGTAACAGGGAACCAAAAAAACCAAACAAAAAACCAAACCTGAATGTAGAAATGCACAAAACTTGTGCAGGTTACACACAAGTGTAAAGTTACCCCTCCTCACTCCCACCCTTTGTATTTGGCATCAGGATATGTAAGTCTGTGCCCATGACAGAGGCAATATTTGCCTTCTTTTCAAGTGTCTGCATTCACATCATGCTGGAAACAAAATAAAATAATAATAAACTTGTACTCCTTGCCTTAAACAAACCTGGATGTGAAAAAAAGGAGGTGCCGGGGTAGTTCCATCATTCTGAGGATTCATAGCATTGCCGTTATTGAACATCACACACTCAGCTGATGAGAACAACCCGTACAGGCAGAACTATACTAACGTCATCCTCGATGATGCAAAGATTTAAACATTATATTAGCTCTGATTTTTGCCAAAACACAACACCTTTTCATTCCACAAGCAAATCATTTCCCTTGTTTGGGGAAAGTGAAAAACCGCAGACAAGTTTTCTGCAGAGAATGTTATATGAACTAGTAGCAAGGAATAAAATCCTGGGGGTTTGGCATGGGTCTGATGCCAAGAACACTTCCAGCAAAATTAAGGGATAATCAGCACCAGACAGCACTGGTATCAAAACCAGGAGAGCCAGAGGTAATTCTACTGTACAGTTAGTGAACTTGCAGAGTAAGAAAAGCACAGGAAAGGACATGTATAATTAGGACTCCATGGCCTGAATCTGTCTCCTTTCACTGCTGTAATGAAATTAATTCCTGTTAAATCAATAAAGTTACAATGGTAAGTGAGAATAGTAACAGATGTTTGGTCATTAAGGAACTTTGTGATGATGTCTGAGGACTCAATGCTTAAGGTTTGATAGGAGTCTTAAGCAGTAGTTTGGGAGTCATCTACTGTAGGGCTCAAAAATTTACATGTTTTATTAGCAGTCATTTTATAATCAACAAAATGTTATTGTGCCAGATATGTATTTATAAATATCACCGGATTTACTACAACACCAACTTTACTTATGTGATAAATATTGACTTGTTTGTCTTTGAAAATGATCTCTTTTGCCTGGGCCTCTTTAATTAGTTCCGCTTTCTGTCAGTCTCTGGAATTGATTTCTGTATGTTTACTCGTTCTGAACTGTCTGCACAATCCTTGCATAAATGCCAGAACTTGGGTGATATGTTGTTCATCTCTGAAGCTTTGTTAAAGTGTTTTGAAAAGTGAAAAACTGAGGTTTCTATAAATCTGCCAGAGAATCACAGCCAGTTTTTTTTTTAAGAAGTTGAAGAAACTTGGAAATGGGCAGGAAAAGTTTAAATGTGTTTTCTTTAACAGTTTGAAACATCGTATTTCATGTTGCTATTATAAACAGTGAAATGCCCTATTCCCTTATTTGGTTAAAAAAGCAGACAAGCTATATGCAGCGGGTATTCTGCCTTAAAGACCTTTTTTACAACAATTATTAATTACAGTGCATGATAGTTGGCATACCACATTGAAGCTACTGAGCTGAGAAGCCAAATATTGAAAGTTTCTGTTTGAAGGTTCAGTTCATAACCCTTCTGTTTGGATTAGAAGCACTATGTTTGTGTGAATTTTTATTTTTTTTTTTGCAAAAAGTCCAGCTTCCAATGTTTGATGGAAGTGATGTTATAACAAACTGTGTCTCCAAAGTCATCCAAAAATGAAGAGAAAAACTGTTAAATACCAGTATTTCATACACTTCTGGTTGATTTCTTTTTGGTAATAAGGTGAATTTTACAGCTGAAAAGGTAGAAATTAGTTAGGCATTATTACATCCAACAAGCATTCCCTTCTGAGGTTTTTAAGCTTTGCGAGCAAGATTTCTATATTTATGTTAGGCAACATTCAGTGGCTGGAAGGCTATTCTGTGTAACAGCGTTGACATTATTTGCACCCAGGTTAGTTATCTGTTGCAATCTGTGCCTAAGCGTTTGGAAGTTTTGCCCTGCTCCACACTGTTCAGACAGGAATCATCACATACTTTCCCAGCATGTTAATGGAGGAAGAGGTTGATCTCATGTCAGTGCTTGCCTGTGTGGTGGGTGTCAGGTTTGATTTCTTGGGACATTCAATTATGAAGTGTATGAATTGTTCTATATAAATGTATTGTAATTGTTTTAAATGGAATGAAAAACAATTGTGGAAGCTTAAGGCAAAAAAGCCCCAGTAAGCACTTGCTTACCCAAGATTCTTGTAAGTATAAGGGGCAATATAAAACATCCTCTAGCATGATACTCTGGGTTTTATAGCGCAATAAGGTATTTCGTTTCAAAATAGGACTCTGCCTGTACAAATACACTGTGAAAGTACACAACTGCCTTCAGATCCTTGCACAAAGGCACTGGCAGCTGAGCTTTACTCCTTTATCTTCACCCTTCACAGAAGATTTGGGATCACAACAAAGACCATGTAGAGCATAGTCACTCTGGCACTCGGTATCTTCCCCACAGACCTCTAAGTACTTGATCACGTTTGCCAATATGTCAAATGCTTAGTGTTATCTGTAAGTTTCTGTATCATTTCCAGGCAACTAATTCAAGATTGCTAAGAAAAAAGCTACAACTTTAATTCTGAAAAATTCCAATTTAACATTGTTTTGCCATGTTCAATTTCAAAATCAAAGGGAGTTCAGCCTACCTTGCTTTAGTTGTTCCTGTTTTATCATGACTATAAGCAAACAAGTCTGACAAATAAACCTCTAGATTATCTGACTATTCATGTGACTTTGAATACTAAATTCTGAGCTAAATCCTAGCATTAAAGCTAGGTTTATTTGAGAATGATTTTCAGATTTGTTTCTGAAAATTATTCTCACAGTAACAATTCGATGTGGTGGACAGCAGGAATATTCAAATCCAGACACAAACCTGTAATGTGGGAGCATATTTTTCTTGGATGTGTGCCTATCACACAATTTTATCCACATTGCTTTTCTAAGGCTCTTACAGACTCTGGCTTGCACAATGGGACAGGCATCAGAGCACACTGTTGATGGAGTACCTCCATGGAGAAATTCCCTTTGGTCAGCAGAGGGCTGGTAAAGGAGTACTTTGCTCTTGAAGAAGGTATGAAAAGGTACCTCATCTAGCACGTCCCTCCAACTGGGAGAGAATCTGTCAGTTAAATGAAAAACAGGCTCCCGAGTTGTTCATTTGTCAGCTTTTCTAAGAGATGTCAGCGTATGCAGCACATGAATCCAGTGGGAAACCTTACAACAAGAGTCACCACGTTTTTACCCTTGTGTGAAAGCTGGAAGAGATATACAGCAAGAACTGAATGCAATATTAAATTGGACTTCTGTTTGAACGTCTGGAAAAGTGTCAGCTTCTCACTGTGTGCTTGGAATCACTCTTCATCTAACAGCAGCAGATTTTACCATTCATTATTTTTGTCAAATCTGAACAGGCAGTACAACCGAAATATTGAGCTAGCATCTGTTTGTGCCTTGCACATAATCAGCAGAATGGTCCATGTATACTTCACATTAATGGGTTTCCAGGGGTTAATGAAATTAAGAAACATCAACAAAAATAGACAGGTAAATCTGTTGTTTCTTGTGAGGGTGGGCAATTAGTAATTAATGCAGTCTCATTCCTAGATTTCAGACTGAGATTGTAAGATCTGCCGAGGAAAGAAAATACCCATAGCAACCCACTCCATGTGATGTAAGCTGTTACAGTCACCCCACTGAGGAAAATTACAACTGAAATTCAGGGGTGTGAATAAAACCTTTTAGACAAAACTCAGGTACTCCCAAATCTCACATCATACTCTCAGCTACATCCACAATCTGGGGCTGTTTTCCAAGATAGATCTACTCAGCACCTATCTCAGTATGCAAAAGCCAGACCTCAAAATAGAAATCTAATCAGATTAAGCAGATAACTCCCTTGCTTTGGATTACATCTATCCAAAAATATGTTATATATATATATATAAGCTGTTTTGGAATTAGTAGAGAAGGCAATGGTGGAATGGAAAGTTATCAAATGAGAACTAACAAAGAACTCTGAATGAGTTTTGTCAGCAGTGTTTTTGGCTTCTGAGAATCTGAAGGGTCTTGTTTCTGGGATGTCAAGTCACAGTGGGGGAGCTGCCAAAAATAAAACAATTTAAGAATAAATATAAATCCTATCTAGTTTAGAAGAGCTCGTCATAGGGTAACAGTTTCCCACAGACTTGAATATAGTTAGTGCAATGGTCCTTCTAAGGACATTTCCGTTCTGGAGGAATCCCCCATCAAAACTAATATGTTATTACAGAGTCACTGTCTTCAGCTGCCAAGAAGAGTCCTATGAGAAAATGACTACCCTGACATTTCCTTCTGAGGTCTCTTCTTTCTCATTTTCCTTCTGCTTGGGAGTGTTAATCAGTGACAGTAGTGTCATTCAGCACAAAATAGACTGGTCTAACATACAGAAATATATCTTTTCCAAAGGCTGTTCTATCACATTCATTACTACTTTAGCGGAACACCTTTCTGCAGCAATTAAGCAACATGATTAACATCTGCCATGTACATGTTTTCTTACCTTCCTCCCAGTGGGATAACAATGTACAGCAGGGTAGACTGTATAGTATGCACACATACAGAGGTATGCATATAGAAGCATACAGAACTATATATGCAAATTAGAGCAAGATCGACATCCAAGGTAATGTTTCCTGTACTTTGTTTGGAAGATCATGACATCTAGGATGGCCACCAGCTCTTTGGTAATTTAATGAACTGGGGTGATGTATGAAGAATCCTCACTAACCAGAAAGGTCAATGTTTCCATCACAGTAGAACACCAAGGAGGACCATCTACATCACCCTAGGTAAGGATGTTAATGTTGGACAGAGAGTGGCTATATAGGAGTTACTCTTAAGAGTCCAGGAGTATTCATTGTTGACACAAACTACAGGTTAAAGTACGACCTTTAACCAATGGCATTAAAATGCTGCTTGCTCATTTTCATGAGTTCTGTCATCTTCAGATGTGTTATACTTTGACGACATCCAGGTTGCAGGAAACAGCATATGAAATCTTGTATCACAGTTTAACTAGGTCAGAATTAAAGAAATTGAACTTATACAAAATAGTTCTAAAATGTGATCATTATTTAGAGTGAAGATAAGAAACGTGGCCTTTTTTGCTCACAGATTACTCGAGATTCTTATTCTTGTCTCAGAGTCTTGGTCCATGGGAGTTTCCATATCTTGAGTCTCAAAGGGACCTTAAGAGCACAGCAAAACTTGCAGGAAAAAGGAAAGAGTGTAGTACTCAGAGGACCCGGTTTCTGTTATTCACGTAATATATGACCTTTATTATCTCTGTGCCGGTATCTTTTTCTATTCCTGGTCTGCTCAGATAGTACCTTCTGAGCCTGGCAGACAAATCAGCTTTAGAATTCTAAACTGAATTCAGATTTGTGAACTTCACTAACTTTACTAAACTTTTTGGTAAGTTTACATCTTTTGGTAGCAATAAACACTGGAAGTAGAAGAACTCAATCTGTTTTCATATTTTGCTATCAGAACTTCATGCAGCTGGGATTTGTACTTTAAATCAAATACATCTGGAAGGCTCCTTTATTCTAGTCAATCACTGCCTAAGCCCAAATCTTATGAAGTTAAAATGCCTTAGTTTTGGTGGCACTGTTGCCCAAGTACAGATTCCTGTGCTTAGTTCTTTTTCAGTCTTGAAGTTAGAAGTATCATTATCGCACACATACCAATGTAGCCAGAGTGAGATGCCAGCATGGTGTCTTTTCAGAAATAATCCTGTAAATAAGAAGTATTTACACCAGTTAATCCTATTGCTCATATTCATGACTTGGGGTTCTAACAAATCTAATAAAAAACTGCTATACAAGAATATTAAGTTGAAGTTTAGGTGGCAGTTATTGTTCCTACTTCTCTGTATTTGTTCTGCTTTAGAAATTGCCCTTCTCTTCCCACTGCAAAGTCTCCTTTTAAGAGCATTTCCCTAAGGAAATGAGAATGTGTATCTACATAATTTAAAAAGACTGAACATAACTGTGTTTTGGAAATTTTTTAATCTGATGATGAGCCACAGTCCTTCTTACTATGCTGCAGACGCCATACCAAAACAAACAAAGTATTTGCTAACACTCTTTGCTCTCCAAGTGGATTTGCACTCTTCAGAGGAGTGATGTATAAACATTGGAAGGCATAAACAGAGGATACAGACTCCTTAGGTGAGAGTCTACAGATTTCAGCTGAGTCACAGCAGGAACAAATTTACAAAGACAAGCTGCGCTCCTTTTCTTTCTGAGGGCATCTCATTTACTACCTAGAACTGCCCAGTAACTATTCTTCCAAAAGCCTGCAAGACAACACTAGGTAACTGCCGGCTGGCAGTTGGAGACATAAGTTTAACTTATTTCACATATAAATAGCTAGGCATTGTCATTTTCACCCTTTATAGGCAGTAACTGTTCAACATGCAAACAATAAAGAAAGAAAGAAAAAGTAATTTGTATTTCCAGATAGCCACTCTTAATCTCAGCCTAACATCCTATCTTCTGCCTTGTTATTGTGAATTGCAGCCATCTTCAGGCTCAAAAGGAAACTAAGGAAATCTTTTTAAAATAAGTTTTGCTATTAAAATGGAATAAACTTTCTACTAGAATAAAGACAGAATTTTAGTGCAGCAAAGAATACGTTCACTTTCAGCAGACAAAGCCATCATCAGAAAATATTGACCTATCTTTGCTTAAAGAGAAAAGTTGTAATCAAGTCTTTATATTGCTCAGCAGACAGCTGAGCCTCATTTTATTGTAATGTAAACTGGTGTCACCAAAAATTTGGACACCTGTTTCAGCCTTGTATAGTAAAAGGGAAGTTAGTTCTCTGCTTCAGCAGAAAAAAGATTTCATACATTTTAAACCAAAATGAAGATATAAGGCATTTTGTTAGAAGGGGGACATTGGATACACAAGACTGGTAAATTATAGTTTTGAGAATAGATACATGGTAAGCAGCTGAGGTACTCCTTCCTTGATGATAATCATAGTTCACTGAATACAGTGAGATATATTACCTTGAAATAAGAGACAGAACATGACCAAGAGGGAACAGGATCTGCTTCTTGACTGCACTGTTACTGATCTAGCGAGAAAAGCGGTATCTTCAATATTATGAGATGAAACAAGGATTCTGGGTCAACCACTGACAATTATGAAATCTGCCAAATGTCACTTACATATTACCATTATTTAAACTTCATGTGATGAGGAGATGTGGAAAAAAAAAAAAGAAAAAAAAAAAAAAAAAAAGAATCCCTATTAAAGATACTGAATTGATAAAGAAGCATGCATATGGCTAAGCTTGCAATTGAAAAAGGTTCATCCAGTCTGTCAAATAATCCAAAGGATTTCCTTTGATGATATGCTTGGAAGTGTTTTATGCCAATAGTCCTTGGAAAGACTTCCTGAAAGCTGAGCATTCAAGCTGACATGGCAGTACTATAATCAGGTAGCTGTCTGAGAGGTATAGAACAGCAGAAATAGGAACCAGAAGAAATGAGAATCAGCAGATTCTGGATTCACTTTCTGGGTATGACATGATTATTTGTTAAGCAAGACATACCCCATGTCTCAGTTTTCCCTAACTATACATTGGTAACAATATGCATGTATAGCATCCTGCTGATTGCTGGACAAGGAAATATCATCAGGAAACGTGGGTAGAAACTATTTCACCATAGCCAAACTCCTTCACAAATGTTAAATGCTTCTGCATTTGAATTACTATGCAGACATGCTTTTTGTACTCGAATACCCTACCTGTGATACGTCCTTTCTGCTTGAAGACAGTAACATGTATATTTTATCCCACTCTTCCACCCACCTATTACTATTTTAGATAATGTGGATAGATAAAAATGTTTGTATACCTTTGGGTACATCACAGGCTATCTTTTCTCCTACTTTTCTTTTTCTTAATTAAACTATTCATAAATAACTTTTTTTTTTTTTTTTAATAATTAAATCCACTGATATGAGCACTAGGCATACAGGTAGTATGTTATTCGTTCTTAATAAAATATATTCAGTTCTGATAAAGAACATTTTCAGCATACCTTGTCTGCTTAAGGCTCTCTTTAGCATAAGATATTTGCTGGAAGTTATTGACATTTCTGGAAATCTTACTCTGTAATTCAAGCTGTCTCTTGACACTATCACAATCTAAATTGTATTTAATCATGATTACTGGTAATTATATAAAAAAAAAATCCTGCAGAATTTCTCCTGTAGCAAGTATTGTCCCAGAAAGATGCAAATTGAAGACAAATGTTTATTTTATAGATAAAATAAACACCAGTAAACTCTTCCCTCTCAAAGCTTTCTGTAGGCTTAGCTAGTACACTGAATCAAAGATCATCCTTTTGAATTTGCACAGCACATGCATGTCTGAATGCTCTAGGTACCCAGAAGTTGCCAGCTTAAATATTCTTTTAAAGTAGATTTTCCCAGATTAAATAATTTTTCTTCCTTCAGGATGGCCTTACCCACTTCATTTTAGCACCACCTCCTAGGTGGCTCCAACAAGTGGAGCTCCATTCTGGCACTCCCTTACGGCACAGCAAGGTGTGCATGTTAAAGAGAGAAGGTAGATTTGTACGTAACTTGATGCTGTGTCTGCAGCCTAGCTTGGCACAGATTTCATCCAAATCTGACCAAGTTTCAGAATGTCTACAAGACTTGCCTTGTTTCTTCAGAATATCCTACTGTTTTTATTAAAGCTAAGGAGAGGTTGATTGGTTGGTTGATCTTCAAGATCAGGCAAAGCTACCTGGTTACTCTGCAGTGTTTTCATTGCTGAAGCACCTCCTGTGCAGTGGTTTTAAAAACCAGTTAATTCCAACTGATCGACTAATGAGTATTAGTCATGTAATACCAACAGATGGGAATCATTTTCTACACCTATTATTAAATAGAACAGCACTTATTATATATACTGGGGATATAGAGTCATGACTTTTTTCCTAGCTTACTACTGAAAAATTCCAAGAAAATGTAAGCTACTAAAACCCTCCAAAGATGGCTAATTCCTATTCACAATTCTCTCTGTATAAAGAACAAATAGAATGAGTCTATTGTAACATTGCTCAAATGTAAATGCAGTTCTGGATAAAAAAAGATTTACCACAGTTTCTATTTTGACTATTTCAGAAAAAAAATATTTCCTTTCATCCTCTCCATTTTTTTGAGTCTACAAGCAAATTACCAGCATAAAACACATTGGTAATGAGTAACTTAAATAGATCTAGCGTCATTCACTTCATACTTGACTGACCAACTCTTCCAAGGAATTCACACTGCAGGTCTCATGGGACTTTCCCATCATATTGACATTTCCTCGCCAGTCCGGGTCAGAAACACTGCACTAAATGTTCTTGCCCTACTTACAGACATCGCTTCTGGCTGACACCAAGCAGATATCTTGTACATAGGGATCAGTAAAAGATTCACAACCATGTTTATCTTTTATAATTATTAACTTCATCACTTCATAGAGTAAGCTCGTATTCATCAAGTGTAACACGCTTAGCTTAAAAGCGTCCTTTCCAAATACTATTTTGATAGCAACCACAATTTCTTTATAACATTCAAAACATTTTCCCTGTTTCTGAATTGGAAAATGCTTTGTATAGGTATGTTTGCACTATGAACTTGAGCACCAAATTCAATCAAATATGCATATACTACTGTAAACATTAAAGAAAAGAGGGACAGCATTAGCACCATGAATGCTAACATCAAAATACATCAGCCTAAATGAACCCTGCTAAGAGCTGGGAGCTTTTGTAATTTCTCCAAAGAAATGTATCGAGAAAACAGGATACTATTTGCATAATGTATCAAAATGATTGTTGGTTTTCCTTCATGAAGGCACAACAAACTTCCTGACACAGATAATATCCTAGCAACTCTTTGTGGTAACTGAGACACCATTACAGCAACAGAAATATTTACAGTATGTTTTTATGGCACATTAAGTCTCAGCTTTAAAAAAGCTGAAGGAATTGTTCTGTATTTCTAAAAATGGATACTAAGAGTAAACCCTTAGAAATATGCAGTTTAGAATCCAATAGTTTCTTTTTGTTAGAAACAGTGTGAATCTGGAGGAATATTTTTAAGAGACACGATAGTTCCTGTCATTATATTTTGGTCAATACTTTCAATACATTTTCAGTAGTATTGTAATTTTCTTTTAGAAAGTGCTCAGAGAGGTTAGAGTAAGACCAGCAACTTGGCAAAGTTCAATTCCTATTAAGTGAATTATGTCAATATATTCAGAAACATACAGCAAGAAAATAGAAAAAGTCTTTAACATCTAAGTATTCAAATTCCAGTTTATCCCAAGCCTGATTTATTTAAGAATTTAAGAACAACATCACTTATTATTCAGTTTATGTGTACAGTTTATCAGATAGCAAATTTCAAAATTAAGCCTGTACATAAATTAAGACTAACTGTAGAAAATTGGCATGAATGCAAAGCTCTGAAATGAACAATTAAAGAAGTAAGATAGCAAGAGGCCTGTTTCTGAACCACCTTTATCCTCTGAGGTAGTTACTCATATGACCTGTTCCACCAGAACCCGCAGGACTGCATGGGTGAGGAACTTTCTGAGGTCTCTTGCTGAAGAAACTATTTTCTGTAGGAGCATGGTTAGGTAAATGCTTAGGTATCTCCTGAGCAATATTTGCTCATATTTATGCTCAATATCTTCCATAATGTCTTGCCACAGACGGTGAATATATAACCAGTTCGAAGTTGTTTTTTAAAGCTTTATTAAATGGTATACAAAACCAGACTGAAATTCAATATCCATGTGTATTTCATGAGATCACTTTCATTTAGATGTAGATATGGCTACTTCATCATTCTTCTCATGTTTCAAAATGATCAGAAAAACGTAAATGAAGAAGTCAGCCTCATTTACTATAAATGTTCTCACGTATTTCACTGACTATAAATAGAGTATTTCAAAGATCTGATGATAACCCTTTAGAGAGCACCACATTAAGCATCCAGCAAGGGAAATACTTATATAGTGATGCTTTTACAGCTTTCTCATTGAATGAATTAAAGCATTCATTTGCTTAGTGACTCAAGTCAGGAAAATGTGTGTTCAAAGTATCCTGTATCCAGAGTATCCATCATTTTCTTAACCATAAACATATGCCAGTTGACCAATCCATTAA
Source organism: Alectoris magna (assembly GCA_030625065.1). Lineage (NCBI taxonomy): Eukaryota > Metazoa > Chordata > Aves > Galliformes > Phasianidae > Alectoris > Alectoris magna. The sequence continues at coordinate 42,874,581 of CM060565.1, forward strand.
GTCACTTTGAAAACTGTAACTTTTGAATGACTAAAACAAGTTGAATGTAGTTGTCGAGAGTGTTACAACCTAATCCTCCATTCCTTGACATGCAGAAATCAAGAGTGAGCATGCTGGTTTATGATTTTAGCAAATGGAAAATAAAGCTCAACATGCTTTACAACCCGGATCTGTTAGAATTTGAAAAGTTTTCTTTGAATATGGGAATCTGCGGAGTTTTGTCTAATTTGTTTCATTAACATAGTCAGGAAACATGATATAGCACTTAGGAACATAAACACTCTGACTTCAGACAGTTTGTTGCTATATAAGTAAAAGGCTCTTTTCTCAAAGTCATGGCATACACAAAGATATTCTGCATAGCAGAGAAGGCCACCCACAAAGTTACATGAATTTAATTTTTGATTCACATTCCTCTTCTTCCATAAAAGCCAAGGTGGGCCATGGCTGTTTTCCCATAAAGTGCCGAGAAAGCTCAATCTGAGCCATTAGGACCTTGAACACAGAACATCCCCCCCAAACACCCCGATAAGATCCTCTTTTCGTACATACAACAGAGCGGCAAATTCCCCAGAGGAAGCATTCAGACCCAGGAAAATGTTACAAGGATGTTACACTTCTGCATTTCAAAAGGAATTTCCTGGCTGATTCCTAATGCCAACCAAAGGACCAGTCATGGGAGATGCCACTACTGAAGAAAAGCATTTTGGTTCTTGGCACCTATGTTTTCCAGCTGCTAAGTACGCACTGTGTGTGGTCGGAGCCATTGGTTTCTCTTGCAGCAGACAAGAGACAGCAAGGGAGATAGCAGCAAGACAAAAGAGGGAGAGAGAGTCACAGAATGGAAGTTCTAATCTGAGACGTGGAGCCAGATTCTCTGGGGATATAAGTGTACTTGTCTCTGGTGCTGTCAATTTATGATTTTGATGTCTTGTAAAAGTACATTTTAATGTCATGTAGAATGAAGGATCAAAATTAACCCCTGGAAGGAAGTTACCATTGAGTACATTCCTCATTCTTCTACTTCCGCATTAGGACAAGTGAAAAATATATTGAGAGAAGCACTGGTATATATTCCTAACAAAGGTTAAAAATCCATTCCTGCTCCTTTTCTATTATTTTTTGTTGCATTTACCTGAAATTCAAACATACACTTATGCTTTTTATGATCGGTAATTGGCTGTGCTGGGGCATGCAGAGTCAGTAATCTTCATACCCAAGTGTTCTTAAATATATGCAAAACAGTTTCTGGTATTCCAAATATGTGTATACACACTCATTGTCAGACCATTCCTTTTTCAGATTTGTAATGGCTTCAAACAAAAATCCAAGAAAAGATCTGACTGTAATTCTCTGCAAACATTCCTGTTTTGGAAAGATGAAATTAGAAACTAGAATCTTCATCTCTTGAAAGAAGTTGGCAACATTAAGCCCAGCAGATCCACCACAATTCTGTCAGCAATCTTTTCGTATATATATATTAAAAAAAAAAAAAGAAAAAAAGGAAGAGAGAACATACTCTTGTAATCTTGACAAAGCTGGTGCTCAGTTTGCAGGGGATGATAAATTTACAGAGAAAAATTGCAGTTAATTGGAGGCAAAGCAAAATTCTGTTCTGCTTTTTTTCACAGAATAAAAAAATCGCTTTCAGGACAAGTTTGTGCTTCTAAAGGATGGTGTGAATGACTGACTGGAAAGGGGCTCTGCAGAGAAGGACCTGGGCATCCTGGTAGGCAAGTTTACCATAAGCCACCAGGGTGCCCTCTTGGCCAAGAAGGCCAATGGTGCATTAAAAAGAGTGGGGTCAGCAGGTCACAGGAGATTGTCCCCCTCTACTCTGCCTTGGTGAGGTCACATCTGGAACACTGTGTCCAGTTCTGGGCTCCTCAGTTCAAGAAAGTCGAGGAACTTCTAGAGAGAGTCCAATGGAGGGCCATAAAGATGTCTGGGGCCTGGAGCATCGCCATTACAAGGAAAGGCTGAGAAACCTGGGACAATTTTTAGCTTGGAGAAGACTGAGAGGGGATCTTTCCAATACTTATAAATAATTAAAGGTGAGAGTCAAGTGGATGGGGCCAGGCTCCTTTCAACAGCACAAGGGGCAATAGGCACTGACTGGAGCACAACAAGTTCCATCTGAACACGAGGATAAACTTCGTTACTTTGAGGGTTACAGAGGACATTCCAGTTCCAAGCTGCCCAGAATGGTTGTGGAGTCTCTTTCTCTGGAGATATAAACCCACCTTGACACTTCCTTACGTAATCTACTCTAAGGAACCTGCTTTAGCAGCTAAATGGACTTGATCTCTGGAGGTCCCTTCCAATGCCTATGCTTCTGTACACACACACACTGAATGTAATCTTTCTGGCTTGGACGATAATGGGTAGAAGGGAAGATTAACATGTTGCCCAGAAATGTTTTAAAGACCCAGTTGGATAAAGCCTTGAGAAAATAGGTTCAGTCTCATAGCCTGACCCTGTTTTGAGCTTGGACTGGAGAACTCCTGGGATCCCTTCTTGCCTGAATTATCCAGTGGCCCCACCATCCAGTTTGGAGCACCAAAGGTCACACAGAGAATAGCATGCCTGCCTACGCAGAGCTACAGAGACAACCATCAGTCTGTTTTAGTTTTCTACTAAACAGTTGACACCACCAGCAGTCTCTGCTCACTGACTAATGGCATGGATGCTTGCCACACCACTGTCTTCTTATTCTTTCTGGTGACAGCTATGGAGATGAAAACCTTAGATGCTGTTCCATCCTGCCACTAGGATATCCTGATTGTCCTCAGTGTCGTGAACATATGGGACTCTGCAGCCTTTATCTGCATCAAGATATCCCACTCAGTCTGGGCAACCCAAGCCCCATAGCACACTGAGGCTTTCCAAAATACTCTAGAAGGAAATACCACACGAGGTGTGTACAGATTTTCCTACCACACCTCTTCTGAAATTAAAGCACCATCAAGCCCTGTGGGCCTCTAATTCTTCAGGATCATGAGCCAGCCGTATGCGGCCTGCCCTGGGAGGCAGTGGGGGGGAGGGGAGGGGGGGGGCGGGGAGGATGCAACATGGAGCAAGCAGCAATCATTTACACTATGTGGGAAAAATTTGGAAAGGCCACACATAAATAGCTACTTCTCTGCAGAGTTTGCTGACCAGAGGAGCCAAGAAGAAGATGGAAACCAAATGTAGCAGCTTCTCCTCTCCTGAGGGACACAGATGACCCTGACTTTGCAGTGCTTCTGCCTCAAAGGGAGCAGAGTTGCCTGAGACATCGCAGATGGAGGCCTAGGAGTCAAGTGCCTGGTGTGCAAGTTCAAAGAGCCTAGTCCCAGGGCAGCCCTGGGGGCCTGTGAATGCTCAACTGCTGTGGGCTGCACTGCAGAGCCCAGAAATCAGCTTGACGCTGCTTTGAAGGGCAAAGCCTGCTCACTCTTGGGTCAGAACTAAGTGGGAGGAGAGCTAAAAAATAAATGTCCTACAGTCCACAGGCTGTGAAGTTAGCCCTTCCTGTCCAAATGTGTGCTGTTCAAACAGTGGCAGACAGCTGGATTACTTTGTCATCAACTACAGCTGGACATCCAGAGGAGAGTAGTTTGAGCTCTTTGGCGGCAATGTACAGCTGCTGAATCTTACACTGGCCTGAGCACCTACCTCTCTTCATGTCTTGGAAGAAACAGAAGATGCCACAAACCACTTGTCTCGTCAAATACTGTGGCAGCGTGTTTCTCACAGAAGGACCATGGAAAGGAACCACTAATACAGAAATCATCAGCTGTGTGCTACCTCAGTCTTGATAGAAAAGATGACCAAAATTGGAGGCCTTGAGCAGACATTTGTCATTCTGACTTCATGAAGATATGGGTTTTATTCAGTCATTCATTAGTGTCTTGTCCCATTGACCCACACCAGACCAGATACCCACACAATGGAAGACTGACAGGACTCCAGGCAGAGCCAGACAGGATACATTAGAGCATCTCAGATGGCACTCAATGACCGTTGGCATTGAGATTTATGTCTTTGCATTGACCCTCACTCTCAGAACTGAAAAAAACCCTCACCCTGTCAGACAGCACAGTGACAGGCACCATATGGGAGGTGGATCCTTCTCTGTATGTATATAACTTTCCTCAGGCATGCTTATAATCAAATCCAAACTTCTCTTTATCATCACCTTGTTACAGCAACTGTTCATGTGCTGTAGTAAGATCTGAGGTTTCCCTCTGTAACATGAGCTTGGCTTCCTACGGGAACTTGTGTGATCTCCAGGAGTTAACATCCTGAGTCTGAATTACTTTTAGCACCTCTTTATTGGATGGGTAAATATTTACACCAAGCTGTCCAGAGTTTAGCATAACAACTTCAATTTTTCCTGTCAAGAAAGTCAGCACAGGCCACTTCGTCATTGACAAGGCTTCTAGATAATTAAACAACACTCACTGGGCTACTAATTTATATTCATTCTAACTCAGACTTAAGAACTTAAATAGACCGATAGAATAAACTCCACAGATGCTAAACACTTATTTGCTGTGACATTATTTACACTGAGGACTACAAAAAGCAGTAAATCAATAGAGGACTTTGGAAGAGGAAGAAGAGTGGACAATCTTCCTTTTCCTAATATTGCTATTTAATATCCTTTCAGATGTGCAGTGTTTGATGCACTTGCTAGAATTACACTTCACATGGAAATTTTAGATGAGGACTCAAATGAGTCAACTGATGAATGTTTCTGAAAAGCACACCTGAACTTTTTTTTTTAAAAGCACTGAGAAGCGTGCACAGAAATTCACAAGCTTTCCCCCATATGACACATGAATAGCCCTTAAAAGCTCCCTCCCATGAACATGCACTGAGTCCCTGCATATGGGCTGCATGCAGCACATAAACCCTGAGCTCTTAAAATCCTCTTCGCCTAGAGATGCCACGGTCTGGGCTTAGTTCCCTGGCAAGTGTCTGTCACACTGACCACACAGTGTGGCCTGATAGCCCAGATGCTTTTGATCAGCACTCAGCCTGATCCTGGACACAGTTCTGATCCTTATTAGGCACAAGAAATACACCTGACACACTCTCCTCACCCTTCCTCCAGTCCTTATAATGGGAATAGCTCAGAGACTTTAAATAAATAAATAAATTAATGAAAATTAAAATAATAATAAAAAAAAAATTGCACCATCTTTGCAGCAAAAGATAATTTGATTTACCTATACGCACACTAAATCCTATGCTTATGGAAAGATGGCCTGGAAAGTAAGAGTATTGACAAGCAAGCCTGATGACAGCCAGCCTACCATCCAGATAGCCTGATATTATGTTATAGTTCAGTGGGGGATGTGGATATCACGTAACTGTAGCAGTAGAGCCTCAGTTTGTAAACAGACAGCAGAAGTCCAGATTTGTGCCAGTTTGTGAAAAAGGACAGCAGCTGTTCACCCACATATTTACAACAGCAGCATTACACTCCAAACCATGTTGCAACAATGCATAATATGGAGTGAAGATTTTAAAAAAATAAGAAAATAAAAAAATCACAGCAGCAGCTAATCAGAAAAGTGAACCTAAAAAAGTAATAGCTGCTTTCCCTGATAGTACGATCTCACAAATAGGCCCTGTCACTGTCTGGTACGAAAAGAAGCAAATGAAGATGCACAAAAATATATTCGGTGTAGCTGTTCAGGCACAACATGCATTTCAAAAAATTATTTCCAGGAGCACCATCATTTCTTCATTTCATTTCTGTTTGCAGGGCAATAAGCTAAAGAGCATAAAGAATACAAGGAACACACTGTCCAAAGGGCACTCACCCCAAAATCAGCAGAGAATAATCCTATCTGGAAAAACTAAACTCTCTCTATATATATATTTAAAACACACTGTAAGCATTGAAACTGGTAGAGCTGAAGAAGAATTAGAGCCAGAATTAAAGGGGTTATTCATCTATGCCATGGTGAAATAAATCAATTTCTGCTCATGTTCTCAGCGTTTAGTCCCTGGTACTCCAATTTTGTAATGATTTTTATTTTTCATTATAGGATTTTAATCAAACAATTTAAAATTCTGTGATTTATAACCCTAACGTGTATGGAAATATCATTTCCATTCGTTTTTCCCCATGCAGTAATATTGAAATCGATGTATGAGTTTCTCTTTGAAGTTTGTGCATCTTTATATCGCAAGTTGTTTTATTTCAGGAAAGCGATCATTAAAAAGATAAATTACATTCTTCATTGCTTCTGTATTTCCTTAGTTGTTGTATCTTTTATTCTTTTTGGCAGTGGATCAAAATCATGAGAGGTGTCTTCTAGCTGCAAGCAGAGTTTTACATATGCCTTATCAGATCATTAAATCAATTGTGGTAGTGATTTCTCAGCATCACTTGGCAGTTCTTTCAGCCATTTTTGAGTTTTCCAAACATACCAAGGTACAGTAAGTGCTAGCATTCACCTACTATCTACATCATTATTTCAAAGGGAGAGCCTGTAATGCATTTTATGTTACAGAAGATCTCTCAGTTAACAAAGTCAGCTAAAAACGTAGAGTTTATTCTTAGTGCTAAGTGTTATATTTTTACCTCCTGTTTTGTACTGCATAAATATATTCCTTGAGGCTGAGGTAGATTTTGTTTTGGGGAACGAAAGAACTCAAGGTACACACCCAGCTGGATTTTTCATAGCAGACAACGTGTCAGCAGATGCTTATATTTAATCCCACATAAGGTATTGAGAGACACCTAGATACCTTTCAGGCAGAAGAGTTTTCACTATCATAAAAGGCTATAACTCTCACACTGAAAATTGACTATATTTACAAACATGCTCTATCAGATAGGATGCATTCAGAGGCAGACTCTTAGCTCCACGGGTGTCAGCACAAGCGGTACTCTATCACACAAACCAAGGCTCCAGCAAGTCGTACTACCTCCTAGCAAGAGCTGCTGCTCCTCACAGCTTCCCATATTAGGCAGGGCAACCACGATAAACTGTCCTGCTCTTGCATGGTTATTGTAAAGACAGTGTCCTGATATTTTTTAAGATTTGTATTGCTACTGGATTTGTGTATTTCTGTTTATATACATTTTAGATTTGAAGGTCTCCCCTGTGCTGGAATACGTCCAGTCTCGTGAGGTCACATTCAGGAGAGATTTTTCTGGTAGATTCTTGGAGAAAAGATAATTTATTTTTAATTTTTTGCATTTTCTGTATGATAGACCTGGGCTATAATTCCTAGATAGAGGAATCTTTCTTTTATGGGGCCTACCAGAAGTTATAAGCATGCAAAGAGAAATTAATAACTCTGATCCCAGGGCGAATTATCATTTGATGCCATGCCCTTATCTCATACTTTCCCATATTGGGACCCACAGGAGTAGGAAGCTGCTCTTCTACTCAAAAGAAACAAAGCAGCAGAACAGACCATTTTATCAACCTCTTGAAAAGCAATTATTTATTGGTTTATGTTTTGTTGGTTTGGTTTTTTTTTTGTTTGGCTGGTTTTTTTTTTGCTTCTACCACTACATTTTAAGAGGTAGAGTAGCATACATACCTTCCTTAAGAAAGAATCTCTCAGAGAGGTGACCACTGCTATTATTTACATTCTTATGTATGATTTCGTTGCCACAGACCTTCAGTCACTAACCCATTATACTACACAGTCTAGAAAGCTAGTTCCTGACTCAAGGTGCGTATAGCCTATCTAGCATACTCAAATATAAACCATTTACTATGAAAATAGAGAAAATAGGCCAGTGTCAGTCATTGTGTCCCATCTTTCAGATGCCTCGACATTTTTAGGCTTTGTGAGTAATGTGATAAAGAAGAACAACAAATAGACCTTGAAGATGTATATGGCATCAAGAACAGAGGCAATGAAGGAGATAACTACATCTTAGAATTGTAGAAAGTCTTGGGTTGGATGGGACCTCAAGGATCATCAGGTTCCATCCTCCCTGTCACAAGCAGAGTCGCCAACCATTAAATCAAATACTAGACTGGGATCCATCCAACCTGGCCTTGAACACCTCAATGGATGGGGCATCCACGACCTCTTTGGGCACCATGTTCCAGCACCTCACCACTCTCTCAGTAAAAATCTTCCCCAACATCTAATCTAGATCTCCCCTCCTTTAGTTTAAAACCATTCCTTCTCGTCCTATCACTATCTACCCTTGCAAAATAGTTGAGTTTCCTCATGTTTACAAACTCCTTTAAAATACTGGAAGGCTGAAGTGAGGTCTCCCCATAGCCTTCTCTTTTCCAAGCTAAACAAGCCCTATTTCTCCAGCCTAGCTTCACAAGAGAGATGCTCCAGCCCTTTTATCATCTTCTTGAGATGGAAAGTCTGTGAAAGTGCTGGAGCTGGTTTCATCTATACAGATCTGAAGACAAAGTGGGTACTTTTTCTTCCTCACAGACATTGCAGAGTTTTGCAGGAACCCTCAAAGGTCCTTGTGCAGTGCACATTGCAGGAACCTTTAAAGGTCCCTTCCAACTCTAAGGAGTCTATGATTGGACAAGGTTCGCTCATGTTCATCAAACAAGGACTGGCTGTGGTGTACAGCCTCCACTCAGATCAAGATTTCAGCTGTCCAAAACCCAGCACAATGCACAGCCTCAGAACAAAATTACTGGCAAATGTCTGCATTTCTTTTTCTAAATAAGGTCTTATAGTAGTTAGCTTTGGAAATTTTGAAGTGAGGTCTTATGTGAAAGGAAGTAAAAGAAAAGAAAGATGAGACTTCTAGTTTCGCTAGGTACAACAATATGAGTAGATTAAGCATGACTTTCCTTTTAACTTCCCTACTCACTGCGTTTAGAAATGAGAAATAAACGTAGAATTTGAGGAACAGCTTCTAGGTGTGCTTCAAAATATTTCAGAATCTGAACATAAATAAATTGAAGGCCTGCATATATCCAAACTATGCATCTTACATCAAAATAATCTGATCTCTACAGTGCAAAAACAAACGCTTTGATTGTACTGTTTTAAGAGCGGTGGTTTTCAGGCCTCCTTTTTAACAATGACTTTGTGATCTCCTGGGGCGGAACACACTACTGCTAGATTTTTTTCTGATAATAATCCACATTTTACTCTGCTCATTTTTTCCTGGCCGTACCAGCTTGAGTTTTAATTTATCTAGCGATTGAAAATGTTGCTTATATACACCAGCCAAGAAGAACTATTATTTTTGAAGACCTTCAGGTTTGTCACCAAAAGACAAAGCAATAGTGACCATATCTCAACCAGCTTTAATAGAAAAACAGAAATAATAATACAAACACACATGTCAAGGACTTGTGTTTAAATATCCCTTTATCCCTCCCACACACGTTTCTTTCCATCCCAGTTATGCTCCACTGTAACATTCTCCCAGCATCCTTGCAAACTGAGAAGTTACCGTTTCTAACTTTGATAGGACACCTCCTGTGCCTCTGCTTACTGCATGCTTATCTCTTAGTTCTTAGAATTAATTTCAGATGAACATGTAAATCCAGAACGATAGCCAGAGACAGCTGTTTTTAAATGATGACCTTACAGAATCAGACAGAGGGCAGAACACTAGACTGTTTTGCTAGATGAAAGAAAGGAGTCACATAAGAAATGCTTGACATATGTACTCTTAGAGGACATTTTAGTCACAGAGATTTAAGAAGCCTGATACATACCTGCAACTAGACCCAAGGGACACTAGAGAACATCACCAGGAACACAGTTTTAGTGATAGAAAAATGCAGATTGGGACTGACACAAAGTAATTGCCTCTCATCTACAACAAGACTAAGAATTCACTGAAAACAAACAAACAGACAGAAGCATATGCCTCAAATCTTGAGATAAAGAAGATTGAGTGATGAAAAAAATCACAGGGATAGACACTAGGTACTTTGAATTCTGCTTACTGTCACTTGATAAGGAGGTCAGTGATCTTGCAAAACAGGCCCTGCTTTTCTATGACTCTGCAGCACTTTCTAATAACAATGAAGACATAAATTTCATGGCAGACTAATTAGACTGCAATACATGCTCTGGTAATGAACACTTCATGGTCCTAGCAAAGAGAACAAACTTTGTTTTAACAATTTATTTGCATGGGAAATAGGTGAAAACCCAAAAGGCTTGACATGATATTTGCTGGCCTGCAAGGCAACCTAAAAGTGCATGAGTACAAGAACAATCTCTGATTCTATTGTTATTTTCGATATGACGATTTAAATTTTCCATAACAAAGAGGGCAATAACCCTCCTCTTGAATATCCTATCACTGAAATAAGCAGATTTCAGCTGTTCTCAGCTTCATCAGGCTGAAGTGAAATAGAACAGTCCCATCTGTAATTACAGATTTATAAATCACTCATCCAAAATGTGTATTTTTTGTAATTCAAGGTAGGCAGGATGTGTTATACTAACTTAAAAATCTGACCCATGACCTCCTGTGTTTTGCAAACATTGCCAAAGACGGAGCTGGAAAGTGAGTGTCTTGATGTTATAAGACACACTGCAAATTTGTGAAATACAGTTTGGAAAGCATTGCAGAGTGGCGGCCATGCACAGGAAATTTGATATGTAACAGATTTAGAACAGTTATAAGGAACAACTTCCTTTATGATGACGTCCAGGAAGTCATTTATCATCTCACAGAAGAGTCTGGCACCTTAAAGTGTTTATCTAAGGAAAGGAAATGAACTCCTGTCATCTAATAGAAACAGTATTTGATCCATTTCACAAAGAAGTACACTGGTCAAAGGAATTTTAAATAATCCTCGACTGCAGCATTTGGCCATACCTGCTTCTTGTCTCCAGGAAGCTCTCAATTCATTACCTTCCTGGTGTTTTCCTTTCTTTTCAGTCTTTTCCATATTTAGACAATCTCTGGGTTTGAAGATTATCCAGGATTTATTCCTTTTCAGATTAAATTTACAAATACATCCCGTTACATTGAATAAAATAGCCGGTGTATTTTAAACATATCAAAAAATTTAGTTACCAGGAAGAAAGCTGGGTTGGATTCACTAAATCTTTTTGAAGTTTGTTCTTCAGACCATAACACAAAGCAGCCATGGGGGCTACCATGCTTAGTGCCTGATGCACAGCCCACTAAAGTCTTCCTGCAGACTTTAATTGGCTTTCCTTAAGGCCTTATCATTGCTATGATTATCTGAATACTAGTCAAGGAGGCACTTCTTAGTCATTCCTCAAGTCATTGATATGACAAGTCTTAACAACTAAAATGTCACTTCTTTGCTTCCATCCTTGCAAAAACATATGGCCAACCCCAAAGATCATTCACAAGTTCTGGAAGCAATAGGAACAGAGCAGTGTGAAAGTAACTTTCCACTTACTTGCAGGCTTAGCAGTTTCTTTGGAAAAAAATGTTGGAGTGTAAAGGGATGCAATTAACTGAACTCCTAAAACAATTTGGCAACAGACGTTTTCCAGGCTGCTCAAGAACAGATTTGTACTATAGGTGAAGAAGTTCATCATTGCACAGTGAACAAATTACTGCTAACAGCCTCTGCCTTCACAGCTGCAGATGGTGTCTGTTGTTACTCTCCCAAGGCTTGCCCAAGAAGCAGGCAAGCCAGCAAGAGCAAGAGTACATTCAAAGTACTGACCGCAGGTTGGGGATTTTTGTTGTGGGTTTTTTTTCCAAAACAAGTAAATAAGAACTCATGTTGGTGCTTTGCAGAGCAGGAGGATCAGTATATCAGCCCTTGAGTGCAACTTGCTCTCTAGGCCACAGTCTGAACTTCCTAAAGATTCAGTAACTAGCTACAGAACCAGTCTTGCAGTGGCTCTGGTGGGGATTAGCATTTGTGTGCGATTATCATTGAAAGCTGTACTGGAAGAAGCATGTCTTAAGAAGGGGATTTTAAGTGAGCAAAGGAAGGCATATTGAGAAAAAAAAGAACAGTATGGAAATGGTTTGATGGGAGGAACAAAATGGAGCAATCATAATAAAAAAAGCTCTGAGGAGAAATGAGAGACAGAATGCATGAAATAGTATATGTACTAGTTCTTTGAGAAAGGGATTTTAAACTGATTTGTAAGAGCTGGGAAATTCAAAAAGGAATCTGAATAAGAAACTGAGAACAGCAAGAAATTATGATGACTTATTTCAGTAGTGGGGGTGGCTGAGAAAGTAAACAAGAAAGGTCTGGGAAAAGACAGCTCAGTAGGGCAGATTTCACCAAGAAGCTAGAGGGAAGAAAAGGGAGAATTTCAAGTGTAATTTACTAAGTCTGGATATGGATATAAGCTTTAGTATGGAAAAGGAGCAGACTGACGTAACCACAGGCCTGAGCTTCCAATCCACAAGGTTAAAACAAAAAGGCAAGTATGAAATTTAGTATCTCATAGGATATTTCCATTTTTTTCTAGCTTCATCTGCACAAAACTGAATGGCTGTAGAAAGAAATGTCAGAATGAGTGAAAAAGAGGTCAGAGGGAAGTCACCCCTCATACCTGTACATGAGTGCAGTTTGCACACTCAGGCATGGATTAAGGTGCCTGGTATTGGAAGCTGTAGTGATTTTCTTAGAACAATGAAATAGAAAAAATAAAAAAAACAAATTGAAAAATGGGCCCTGATCTGGGGTCCAGGCAAGAAAGCAGAAGGAATAAGAGTTGTAGGGGGACCAGAAGACAGTCATTTCTCTATGGAAAAAAAGAAGAGAAAGAGGAGGAAAATAACATACAAAAGAGCAGTGGGTTGTTTAGAGATTCCTGTTTTCTAGTGCAGTAGACACAAAATATTCCTAGAGAATCACTTCATATAAGCACCCTCCTTAACAATAAATTAAAAAAGCAGAAAGAGAAATTTATCCTCATTTACCTTTCTCTCTCTTTCCCTTTCATTAGGTCTTTGTTTCCACAGCATATGTTTGCTCATCACAACCATCACTGGATCTGAGTTTGACACCTCTACAAATACGCAGAGCTCACAGCTTGTGATACTTTTCAAATTTGCTTGGAAATGACTTCTCACCTGCAAGTGATTGCCTGCTTTTTCCCTTCTACACTGACCTTAGCCTACTTGAAACAAAGAGTTTACCAAATCAGTGCAGAATTTTATGGTGTTGTAGCCTTGGAGTGAGAGTTTCCAAAGACCTGTATTTAGGATGGACAACTTACCACTAGCCAAACAGGGAGACAATGTTGAACGGTTGAATTCTTCCTCCCCTTTTCAGTGCTCAATCGTTGGGGTGAAAAACAGCATTGAATTTGCAGAGCTAGAACACAGTACTCCATCTCTACTATTTAAGATTTAAAGTTATATGCAGTGTTCACAAACTGCTGGGGCGTACTAGCAGCCTTTGCAAGGATACAGCAATATGCAGTACTGCACGTGTGCAGTATTTCATGGAAAGTAGAAGTTCATGTAATGTGAACTTTTATATGTCTACATTTAAATGTAATATGTTTCTGCTTTTTAATCCTTCTTTAATATTACTAGAAATCTGGCTCAGAGTTATCCATTGCCATAACCTTTCATGTCTTTCTTGACCTCTCTTTCTGATAAAGATTCTGATGGCAATGTATTACAAATACCAGTCACTCTGTGGCCTAAATGTAACTTTTTTGAGCCAAGTGTTCTCTGACCAAATTTATTTTTGGTTAAAAGTCCATACATTTTTTATTGTTCTTAATCTGCAACTCTGCAAATAAGGTAGAAGTGTGCCTTTTTTCTGCTTCAAAGATAATGTTTTATGCAATTATGTCATTTGAATGAAGGCAGAAAAGAAAATCATTTGCTATCCCTTCAGTGTCATTATTCCAATACATTCATCCAAAATTTTCAAATCCTTTAAAATCTTGCACCATCCATCAACATTTCAGTGCTTCCAAATATAGCTTCTGCCAGCTTTGATTGCTGGCACTCTCCCATCACGATCGTTTCTACTATACTCATCATTCAGTCCTCAAGAGTAAGGGGTCAGAGTGTGTCTAAAAATATAATGAAGGATGTCATTAATTTCAATCCTTTCCCTGGAAACGCAGACAGTACACATTCTGTTCGGACGTTTGTCTGCCTCAGACCACTCAGCTGTTCCATGGTACTTCTCCCTGCCATTGAGAGCTCTCGCCTGGGAGCACGGGGAAGTTGATGCAGCTGTCCCAGAGCCCTTCACAAACTTTCTGTTCTGTAGTATCAAAAGCTAAATACTAGTAAGATAATTCTGTCATTGCCTGGTAGTGACAGAGAAAATTATTTCCTTAAAGTTTTGGTTCCTCATTTACTTTCTGCCTATTCTGTATCTATAAATAGGTTTAGTGTTATTTGAGCAGGGAATTACAGCTTCGTGCTCAAGGTTTATTTCTGCTCCCCTAATCAACTGATAATAAACTAAGTTGTAACATTACTCCGTATCAAGAAAGTATCCAGTATTTGCTATTATTTCAGAGTGTGAAGTTGTGCTAACTGCCCAGAAGTAACAACTCCCTTGCCAGAGAGCCTATAATCTACCATGACCAAATTAAAGTCTACGTAACACCACAGAATAGGTAAGCAGTAGCAAATACAGAGAACAGTGAAACATGGAAGTATGAGAAAGTCAACCACTGGATAATTTTGTTTCTGAGCAAAGCCATGATCCACCATCACTGAAGCTACCTGGATGAACAGATAGTCAATTTCATTTCTCATTGATTTTTTTTTTCAGGAAAAAAATCCCACAATTCTAAATATTTGTCTGTACCGCTAACATTATTTCTAATGTACTCACGAAGGCAGGAAATAACTCTCTGAAGAGTTCTCAAAGTGGTAAAGGTTATATCTTAGCTCAAAATAAATTTTCCAATTGGGAAGGATGAGGGATGAGAAAGAGTAGAGTTGCTTTCAAATGAAACAGAAGAGAACTGTTATCAAGGACATGTACAAGTGCCAGTTGCTGAGTACCCTATGTAAGATTATGTGAGTGAGATTTAATAGGATGTAGGATTTCTTCGCATTGTTTTCTTCCTATTTAAAGAATTGTACTTTAAAAAAATCAAATCAATATTTCCAGTTCAACAAACTTGTCCTCCTGCCATCAGATTGTTTGAGGTCAGAATTGTTCCTACGCATTATCTCTGCAGATGATTGACACCAGGCAAGACTGCAAAACCTTGGCAGAAGGGCAAGGGCAGCACTGCTGCATTATCTGTAGGAACACGACTTCTCTATTTCCTCATGCTGAGAAAAGGTTGGGAATAACTATCCAGCCCCTACTCAGCAAGGCCTCAATCCTCTCACAACCCCTCTAATCTGAAGCATATTTAAAGATCAGACCACCTTCAAAGAATCACTTGACTTTATCTCTCCTCGTGTCTGTTCACACTGTCCTGGCCAAACTATTTTACTGCATTTTATCTGCAAACTCACTGTGACTCATACTGAATGTGGACACCCCCTCCTACCGCTGATCATCTGTCATCTTCCTAGTTCAGCTTTGTTTCTGTTGCTATTACTGTAATTGCAATGGCATTTGCTCTAGTTAAAGATGAAATACAGCTTCCATTCTAGCTCTCAGCTTCCCACAATATCCTTTAGTTCTCATAATTTCTTATGCATGTTTTATTGGAGATTTTTGCTCTGGCATTAGTCCCCTCCCCATGTTATTCAAGATGATTATCTCTGGTCTGATAACTGAAATTGGGCTTGTGGTCTCATCCAAAAATGTTCAATATCAGGTCCAGGAGGGAGCCAATATCTTAATTACTTACAGTTTCTAAATGTTTGCTGTTATAAATTTTTCTCTAGTTTTGATTATTCACTAGCCCTTTTTTTTTTTTTCCCTGCAGTACACTCTAAAGCCCCATGTGCTAAATATTTGTTAGGTTTTAGTTGTTGTAAAAAAAGAAAAATATATTTATGCATATATACATACACACATATATATATCAAACCCACCTTTAATAATGAAAACTGTTTACCATGCTTGTAAAACCAAGGTAACAGACACTGCACAATACCCTACTAGTGGAGTGTACTATAAATTTGCAGATACAAATTTTGTAAAGCCTTCCTGAGGATGGAAAAATGAGACAGGCAACTCTCCCCTTTTTGATTAGAATTTATTTAAAACCTAGAGACTAAGAACTGCATTTTCTATGTTAACAAGATAGAAACATTCATGATGAATTTACTGTTTGTCAGAAACAAATAAAGTGAGCTGATATCAAGATTCAGTAAGCATGTAAAGCCTTGTTTAACTCCATCCTTGCTCGCCAAAGATTGAGCATGCCTTCTTTAGCCTCAGATCGAGTCTTATTGCACTCCATTTCACATTTGTTGACTCTCTCTATTAAAGTTATGCCAAGATATACATAGATCAGATAGATCTAGAAGCAATAAGCTTGTTATGAAGTATTATCTTCCCCATTGCCCTTCTACAGTACCATAGCATCTGAATTTGCCTTTCAGCAGCTAAGGAATATTTTGTCTTTTTTTTTTTTTTCCCCTATCTCATGTCTTATCCACAACAACAATTTAAACCAAAACAATGAGAAAATAAGTAAAAATTACTTTTCTGATTCAAATAAGTATTCACATGCTGTGGTAAAGTGACTGAAACTTGCCAAGAGGTGTCAGGCCCCATCTACTGGCTATTAAAATGAACTTGTAACTCAGTGTACTGAGTTTGGGGTCTATTTACATAAAGAAGTAGAGTCATTGCCTTTGTAGAATTTCAGTTGTGTCAATCCCTCTTGTTTAAATACTTGATAAATTTGCCAACTATTATATTAATTTTTGCTGCCATTTGCTGAGATTTGTGAACACAGGAGAAAAGGCTTCCATGCCTGGTACACGAGATATCATACTGTGCATAAATAACATTTTCCACCCAGTTAAAACTGAGAAAAGATTCTTATGCTCTGTCTGTTATAGCACTCACTCACAGAGTTGGATTTTCCACTTGGCCTTGACTTTCCTTGTTCATACTTAATTGATTCAAAACACCCTTCAGCAGCATCAAGGGAGAACAAAAAGGTACTAATACCTCACCTAAGTTACTAAACAGGGAGAAGATTTTTCCCTTCAACAGCCATAGTGTGAGGGAGGATGGCATGGCAGCATCAGTTGAGGAAATTTTGCCTTCATGAATAGACAGTCTCATCCTTTGAACAAGTAGACAAAGGGAGTGTATTTTCCACAGGCATTTGTTGTCTAAAAATGAGTTCAATGGTGATTTTGAAGAAACAGGTGGGCTACTTGTACTTTCAGTTTTTATGTCAGATGAGATATTAGAAAAATAAAAGGTTAGCAGTATGTCAACCTAAGGTCATAAATGGGCACAATTTCATCTGTATTTATGATATAATTCAACCGAATAAGAGAGAACAACAGCAATATTTGTGTAACAGGTTTTGTTCTTATTTCAAATTACCCTCGAGTTACTGAACATATGCAAGATATACAAGGTTTGGAGAAGTTTATTTCTCTTGAATAATGCACAGTAAATGCCATAGGTTTTCAATCTCAAACAAAACAAAACAAAACAAAACAAAACAAAAAAACAAAAAAACAAAAAAAACACCCAGAAAAATAGGAAAAAGCAGTAACAGCCCTGCCAGGAGTCTGGTGTTCAAAAAATTCAACAGTCAGAAAAGACGGCAATCAGTGTTAATAGAAATAACATCCCATCCGTTTCATGTTTATTTACTTTTGAGGGAACATTCTTGCCTTAAATTGCATCCTGTTTCAACAAAAGCTGCTATGATGAAGTCTTACATTCACAGAGATTAAGAAAGTAGGTCGACAAAGTCCTGTTAATCTGCATCATGTGTCTGCTAAGTGAATGTGCAAGCTCCAATTGCAACTGGAGCTTCCTCCCTGCTCCTCTCTGCAGTGCTGCCTTGTTCACTTTCTTTTACAGCAAATATGATCCTGCAAAAAACTAAAAACCTAAATCCCTTCCCCATTTTCCCGTGGTTTGCACTGCTGACCATGCTCTTCACCCTTCAGCTACCTCCTCCCTTAGCTTTTATGATTCTGCCCTCTCCTGGCTAGTCTCCCTGCTCGTTAAATGCACCCTCTCTCCTTCCTGATGCAAGCATCAGTGTTCAGCTCTTGATCCGTCTTTTACCACACCAAATTCATGTAACAAAATACGTGTAGTTAGCAGAAACGCTTCCAAGCTAGCACATTTGAAAAATGCTGGTATTGACATAAATAATGTAACCTCTTTTTTCTCCACTCACTCTATTCTCTGGGCAATCCCATTCCAAATCATCTGCAACATCTACCCTATTTCCTTTCCTCAATATCCATGAACAATAGCACTGTATTTTTTGTCACCGCAGAAAACTGCTTTAGAATCATTTTCTTTTAATTAAATCTTTCCATGGAATCTAAAAGCCTGGCACTGATTAATTGTATGAAGCTTTGAAATCAGAAACCTTTAACTGAGAGTTGCATCCAGAGCCTGCTCACCCTCAGTTCCCAATCTAACCAGCCAAAAAGTTACTTCCAGAAAGCAAGAAGTGCCCTTGGTAGATGAAATTTCCAAGGCAAGTTCCTCACTCTGGCATCGATCTGAGCTGGGCTCAATCTTCTACGTATATTTTGAAATTTCATAGTCATTTCAAGTTCTGATATCCTTCTGTAATTTTTGGATTTGAAGTGGACTTCTCTTTTTTTGTTTCTTTTTTGTTTTTTTCTTTCTTTTTTTTTTTTTAAGTAATAGAGTTCCAGCAGTCGAAGAAATGGTAAAAAAATTGCCAGCCAGCCCTTTTCACCACTGCATTACTAAAGAAAATAATAATAAAGAAAATAAAAAATAAGTTTTATTATATACTTAGTGGGAAGATTAATAAAGGCATACATTGAAAATACTGTGAAAACTTCATAAGAAAATTTTTTGTTTTACTGTATTTCTATTTTAATTTGTTTTAAACACTTATTTTAGCAAAAGCTCAGTAATGATTAAACATATTCTGGCAAGCTCTGCAACTGGCAAGTGATGTCCGGTCACCCTTTATCTGCTGGCAAAGTCAAGCGTCTGGATACAGACTTGCTCATGCAACTCTCTTCATACCATTACTCTTCCTCCCCATTTAGCCTAGCTCAAAATCTTCATCATTGAAGTGGCAGCAGAGGTTCTTACTGAGCATATCAACTTTTCTCCTACCAGCTGAGTTATTTTTGAGAGATTCCCTTCAATATCAGAAATACAATTGTTCCATTTATTTTTCTTTCATTTCAATTTTTACCCATTCTTACTTACTCTTGCGATGAGATCTTCATAGGTATCCCTTTCTCTAATATCACCCTAGATCATAAAGCATTTAAGAAGGAACTTGAACTGTGAATAGGTTTTCCATAACGTTGTAATAGTTATTAGACAAATACATTCATTAATCATGTCCTTGCCATAACCCTTTGTTTCATCTTTTACAACAGTAGAAAACAGTTGGGGAAAAAAGTCTATTTTTAATTCACAGCATAATATATCTACTATAATGAGGTTTCAAGCTAGATTAAAATAATTTGTTTAAAATTAATGTTCACTGGATTGTAATATTGGTGGTCTTGGAAGAAATAAAAAAGTGTAATGGATTTCTAAAGGAATCAAGTTTTGGATACTGCTACATTTAACTACTGGAGCAAGCACTTGTTATTAAAGATCATGAAGAGAGAAACCTTTCCAGCAATTCACATGGGAAATACAAGTACTTAAAATAAATGGTCTGTCTCAAGCTATACAGTTTTCCTGTCCCAGATCCCTGAATCACAATAAGCCAAATTTTATTCTGAAGGAAAAACGGCACAGAATAACTAAACAAATAGAATTTGGAAACATTCAGATGATGTCTACAGAGTAGACTGCAGGTAAAATCTCTGGAAAATTTGGCATTAGATGTAAATATAGAAGAGTAATTAATTTCATTGTAGCTTTAAATCTTATAAAGCTACTCAGACGTAAAATAAAAAGACTCAATATGATATATCTTGCTTCATCGCTTTTACAACCCAGACCTTTACTTCTTTTTGTCTTCCACTACTGAGTGTAACC
Organism: Alectoris magna; assembly: GCA_030625065.1. Lineage (NCBI taxonomy): Eukaryota > Metazoa > Chordata > Aves > Galliformes > Phasianidae > Alectoris > Alectoris magna. The sequence continues at coordinate 42,894,584 of CM060565.1, forward strand.
TCACCCACCTTCACTGCTGTTGTGTAAATATCTGAGGTATAAGGAATTTACCTATTACAGTCTCTGACTTTCTTAAGGATCCTGGAGAATGGCTTAGATTGGCAGTGACCACAAAGATCACCCAGTTCTGGCCTCCCTGCCTCAGACAGCATGGCCACCCTCTAAAGCAAGCACAGGACCCTGTCCAACACAGCCTCAAACAACTCCACAGATGGAGACACTGTGATTTGAAGATAACCACAAGCAGGAAAATGAGACCAGTTAACTGAAGCTTTTTGGTTTAATATTGAGATCCTTAAATAGTCATAATGTGAAATAAGCTAAATAAAAGAAGTGTGTTTTGGTAGGCTCATAATATCAGAACAGTATTCCAGTCATTTTTCTCAGAGTGTTCACTGGGAAATGCTGGCATTTCCAATCACATCACATAATTTGTCTTTACTAAGAGCAAAATTCTCCTTTAGTATTTCCTGGAGCAGCCTAAGGCACTGGTAATTTCAAACGAAGAAATCTTCTAAGTTATACATGGGAAGCAACAGTACGCTAGTACCCAAACAACTTCATGATCTTTATTTTGCCTTGCCAACTTGCCATGAGCTGACATTTTTCTTCAGAACAATCTGGATGAGATTGAGGAATAAATATTTGGGGAATCTAGGCCTAAAGTTATCTGATAAGGAAGCAGACCTCTGCCTCCATGAGACCAGGGTTAGCTTCTCATTACTTCTGAACTGGAAGATGACATACAGTTTGGAAAAACTAACTGCTCTCATGCCACTCAAGGCTCAGCAGGAATAGTACATAATCTTCATCTTCACTACTCCCATCTACATAAGTGGGCACATCGAGGCTGTATAAGGGCTTCAAGAGTATTTTGATCATCCCTGACAGCTCATCAAAGTAAATACAGTGTGATGAGACGAAAAAAAGAAGGAAGAAGACAGAAAATACTGTTCTTGTTTTTTGTTTGTTTGTTTCCATACTACTTCTTTCCCTTGGAAAACAAAGAGTTAGGCATCAGTACTTATTACAGTCATTATGAAATAGGTTTGAGTAGAAAGAGGGTTTTATATATGTTTTGCCATACATTTTGTTGTGTTAGTTGGTGATGCATATTTTAAATTTACAGAGTTAGGTATAATTTAGCACATGTAACTTCTACTCTGCAGTTGCCTCAACAAATTTCCCTTTTATCCTGACATCTTTCCCTTCTCATGCCACCCTGAGCTTTTTCAAGCTATTTCCAGGCCCATCATTTTGATCATGACCCTCCTCTCTTCGAACAATTCTATTTCTCTCAATACCAGAAGAAAAAAGATAGACTCTTTGCCTTCACCTTTGAACCCTGTCAGAAAACCATCTCGCAGATCCCTTTTCACCTTCGAAGTACAAGTAGACAAGGGCAACCTTGTGGACATTTTGAAACTAAAAACTACTTTTTTCTTCTGTACTGGAGTAAACTACAATATATTTATTCATTTTCTCTCTCTCCCCTGCGCTGTGCTGCCACCCCCCTTCCCCCCCTCCCCGCATTTTCTGACCAAAGTTTCCCTGGGAAATTTCACTAGAATTTTTTTTTATTCTGATATGAAACATTTGACTCCAGTTAAGAAAACAGACTGTGATGAAAATGCATTCAGCTGAAACTGTTCCAAAACATCGACTCAAATTGCTGCTGACTTTTAATCAACCAGTGCTATCTGACTCCACTGCAAACTTACTTCATTTTCAAATCTTAGTTATTGCAGGGCAGACAGACCCAAACCTAACCATGAAACTGCAAACTATTTCAGACAACAAGAAACAAGATTATTTTCTTGCACATTCAATTACAAGTATCAGAACACGGATTTGTGAGGTACATCAGTCTGGGTAGATTCTAAACCCCGAACACAAATATCCTGTACTTGGTGGAATCATGACCAGCTGTTGCCTGCAGCCCTACTGTGTAGCTGGCTGTGACATTCACAATTACAAGTAAGGCACACATTAACTGCTTCTGATGGTATTCCATTGATTTTCTGTTCTCTATGCCATTGTACACCTCTCTACAATTAGAATGTGAAAAGGTGTATGTATAAGTTGTAGCAGATGACACAATGAGCTGCAGAAATACGTTTCTGCAATGTTTTTTCTGCAACTGAAAAACTGTCTCAAGTATACTTGCAAAATTTCCTTCGTGTACTCATAAAAGACAAGCTTGCTAACCTATAAGGGCGATTGAGCGCATACAGCACTGTGTTTATATAGATGTACGCAAGATTTAAAACCAAGGCCAATGGCAATGCAAACAGAAAAACATTTACATCACAGGTCACGTTTAAGTTCTACTGTCCCTTCCTGCTTCAATCCCCTGAAAGTCGTGGTGTATTTTTTGCACCTGTCCATTCTCAATTGCTTATTATGAAATCAAATCCTGAGCTGCATCCATATTGCAAACTAAATAAATAAATAAGAAAGATTATTTGGGAGATATGAAATCCAGTAGGGAAATCAGCTTCCTATGACTAACAAGCTCCACTAATTTTAATAAATATAAGTTCATTGTTCAGATGATTTTTTTTTTTTTTTTGCAGAAATAAAAATCTTCTCTTTTAAAATGAAATATGGAAAAGTGCAAAATGCTGATTTTCTAACAAGAAACGTTTGTATTCCTAATTAATATTTTTAAGTGAGAGATCATTTCTGTGTCATTTCACATTGTGTTGGTTTATTTTCTTTTAAATTAAAAATTATGTTGAGGAGTTGCTTCAAAACAACAGATGAAAAATATTCAAGTAAGTAATTTCTTCATTTCTGAGAAAATTTTTGGTTTAAGCTAAAAATGAATTTAAAATAATGGCTTTTAAATAATGGTGCATTCATGAGACAAAATTACCTTTCTCTGAAAGCTGTTCATAAAAGCGTGGTAAAAGGTATTAAAAATGAGTTTATTATTGTAACATGCATTCAAACTTGTTAAAAATCAGTTATTTTGGTGACAGTGTTTCCAGCGACTGCAGAATCTGTTTGTTTAATCTTGAGTTAAAATCATATCTATTTTCCGGGCACAGAAAACAAGGCAGGTTATGGAGGAGTGCATAAACATTATCACCTACCCAAAAATTGCAGCTTGCCTTGTCAACACAAACTCAGCAACAGTGTTATTCTTTGTATCTGGATTCTTCCTACTGTCACCAGATGGCAGCCTTGACATATTCCAGTGAAACAGCTTAGTGACGTGAAGTTAAGGTTGGCCTTTGTGAATATATGCTTTTAGAGATGATTTATTATTATTTTTTTTTTTTTTTGCTATATACTCTCCTGTGAATTTCTCCACCTCAGTGGTCTGCAGCCACCTCTAGCACAACCTCATGTCCACTTTCTTTGCCTGCAGTATTTTAATATGACAAGACTACCACTTCATAGCTGAAAGCACTGATGTCTGACTTACCTGTGGGCATGATTCAGTGTGTTTCTTTGGTCCAAGCAAAGGCCAAGGACAGAGAATTCACTACATAAAATCCTGGAAGACATACTTAGGAATATGAACCCTCTTCTGTGCATACATGCATTTAAGTAAACAAAGATTTGGCATGCAAAACCCCAGAAGTAGCATCATCCCAAATTCCCTTTTTTGGATCATCTTTTCTTCTGTTGTCTGGCACGTGATGAGGAAAGGCAAGACTTCAGAACCTGATGATGCTTTGGGTCCCTTCCAACCTAAGCCATTCCGATTCTAAGACATGGTGCATTATGCTTCCCATTGAGATGTACATAAGCTACAAAACAGCACTAGGAAATCAGAGTTTGTTTTGATTCAAAGATAAACAGTGACAGCACAGCATAACGATTAGCACAATGCATTCAGAAAATGTGGGATTTAACTCTACCGGTGTGTTACATCTTATCTAGTACATAAATGGTAACAATTTTTTTAAAAGTGAAAAGGTAAAGGTTGGAGAAAATAACTGCATGAGGGTCAGAATTGTCTTCTAAGCAGTATGTACAAAGATGATCAAGAACAGTGAGCAGAGCTGAGGTTGCACTGCGACTGTAACAGGCCTACTTTTCACTTTGGGAACAAGAGCAGCCAGCCCAGGGGCAGAGGAAGTGTAGCAGGGGGTAGGAACTGAGCGCCATGCTAATGTGCCTACACTGTAGGATGGCTCCATCATCACTCGTAAATGATAGTCACACATGCAAGGATTGCAGGACAACACTCTTAACTGTCTCCTGTATAAGTTTTCCCCAGTTTTACACAAACATGCTAATATATTCAAACAGTATAGTGTTAAGCATTTACTTAATGGCTTACATTTCAAAAGAGAGGTATCCAGTAGTGTTCTTGTAATCAGTGAAAAACTTTAAAAGTTCATTTCCTTAAAAATTCATTTGTCAAATCCATGTGTTAAGAGATCTTGTCCCTACTTTAAAAAAAAATAAAGAAAGAAAATATTAGGAACTGCAGCAGTGCTCCCATGCTCTGCTACCATGCCACCATCGTCACGTTACTTCCCAAAAGAGAATGAGATAGAAAATCCAAAATGAAGTTAGGCACTCAAACCCTGACAAACTTTCTAGAAGTAAGAATCTCCAATTTTTCAAGCCAGCTGCAAAACATCAAGAAAAAAATCTGTCCCCTTGTCAGAACACCAAAAAACATACCAAAATTCTGGGGTTTTCTGGTATCACAAACCGTGGCATTTGATTCACCTTTCATTTACTGTTATCAAGTATTTAAGGGAAGAGATTCATGCCACTGCAATCCCCCAACCCTTTCAATTATCACACAGAAGTACGCAGCTTGTGGCACATAGCACAAGAGTGTGAGTTGAGGAGTATTAGTAAAGCCCTAGCTAAGCAGTCATCTTTGTCAAAACACCTTCGGTTCACAAAAATCCAAGATGTGCCCACAGGATCCTCATTTTAAAACTTCTCATCCTGGTGAACTCTATGTAGCCAAGCACATTTTTTCTAGTCCAAAAATATATGCACAAGTCAATTTCAAATGCTTTAAATATACCAAATAAGCCCTTGCAGACCTTGGATCCTGGTTCTGGTGAATCAACCCAAATTAACATCTTCTGAGTTAAAGATTATTCCTAGACACTTAGGGGTGTTGTATTTGGGATAGCTAATTGCAAGATCAGAAACCTGTAATGAGCTCCAGATACTCACACAGATGGTACTCCACAAATACTGACTCAATTTTCATTCTCATTTCCTTCCCTTTTAATAAGATGTTCCTATAATTAAACTAGCCTAAGGTTTGGTTCAGCGCGTAATAACTCATGCTGAGATTCACTGAGAGCCTAAAGCTAAATATACTTAGATATGAATAATACACATTTATTTTCCCCCCACTGCTTTTACTGCTGTATGCTATGACTTGTTCAAAAATGCGTAAGAGAACACAGCACTTATGAAGCCAACAACATTGTCTTCTAACAAGGAAAACGCTTTCCCCCTCAACCACCTCCACAAGCATGTGGTCAGCCCACAGTATTACCCAGGAAGGATGGGCTTCACAGCAGAGGCGGTCCTCATCAGAGCTTGCACAGCCCCTGAAGGTGCTGTCACGTCCAGAAAAGAGACCAATCCTCCAGGCTTGTATACACTGAGCTAGCTTTAAGCACACAAATAGTACATTTCTGCATTTTTAAGTCAAACACAGGCACACATGGTTGGAAAGATGGGGCTCTAATTAGAGTTTTCAGCCAGCTGTCCACAATTTATGAAGAGGCCTCATTAGTTGGCATGGAAACCAGCTCTACACAGAAGCCACCCAAAGAGTATGCAGAACTCTTGCTGCTGAAATCTTAAGAATATAAAAAGGTCTCTGAAGACTTTTTACCCGTTTTCTCAGTCCCCAGTAACCAGGGCTCAGATTTCATATCAGATGAATTGGGAATATCTATAAATGTAGAAACTTTAAGAATATCACAATTCATCTGACTTAGAGTTACTGTGCTCTTCTTCCTCAAAACATTCCTTAAAATCCCTTGGTTCCCTCTCAAGCTCTTATAGTCTGGAGTCTGTTTACAAAAAAACTCAGGTAACCCTGAAACCTGGCTTATCAGCCAGGCACCGTGGCACACAGACAAACAGCAGGCATTGATCATAACAACCAAACCGCAATTTCTGAGCGATCAAAAATCGCGCAAGAAAAATCTAGCTGATATGTCAGGAGGCTATGAGTACACACACAGAATGGATGTTGTTCAGTAGTTTTTATTGCTGAGGACTTGGTATTCTAAAATCATTATGCAGTTGTTGATACTGTAACGTGTTTATTATCAGTTGATCATACACAGTTGAGGTCAACCCGTGGCATTTATAAACATTCTTTGTTTAGTCTTAGGTTTTATCTCAGCATAAAAGTGAACAATTGATAAATAAAATGAGAAAAAATGGTCACACAAAGGACGAACTTCTAAAAATCAAGCTTCTGGATGCTTTAATCTGGTTTGGATACCAGGGCTTCAGAAAGTTCCAAGTACTTTTAAAGCTTAAAGCAGAAGTGCATATGTGCCTGTACACTGGGAACCTGCAGCGCCTGCCCACTTGAGCCTGGGATTAAGTGTGTGAATTGATCCTGACCCTCTGTCGGCGGTACCCAGAGCTCAGCCACAACTGGTCTTGCCACACACAGCAGTTGTGGGTTATGCCACCTCTTCTAAAGATAGCAAGTATGGCCAAGGAGTCTTTGCTCTCATTTCAGGCTCATTAGATGAGTGATGACAGGTTACAGTAGGGGTCCCTCAAGGCCAGACAGCAAGCTAGGCCCCCAACTGCTGCTGTCCACTACAATTGCAGTTGAATTTAGCCAGCTGTTGTAACAACCAGTGCAACACAAGAAACAGACCTCCCTGCACTCAGCTTTAATGAGTTGGGTGCATTTTATACAAATTTCCCTGCAAGATCCCACTCAACCACGAGGCTTTGTGCTGCCGCTGAAGCATATGGCTATATCATCTTGCTTCTTATGTTGGCTTCCCCCTAGGCAGAAACACCTTTCTTGTCTTTCAGCCTGCTGAGTCTGAACTAAACCAAACATTCTCACTGAAGAAGGAAGATAGCTCTCCTCACCCTGTTGTTTCTCTCTGAGCAGACTGTTCAAGTTTATACTCTTCTTTATTTTAAGAAAGGTGTGTGTGTGTGGGGGGGGGGGGGGGGAGGGGTGAAATATCATGACTGGGATTTTGTTTACACAGGCTGCTTCAGAAGTAGGTATAACAGAGGTTCAGTAGTGATGTACATCCAGAGTACATTTTTACAAAGAAAGCAGTGGTTTATGTGTTTTATTCACTCCTGTGGGTAAACTTGTTATTGGACAGATAGAGCCAGGCTCAGTGAGAATCACAGAGAAAGTAACTCTGGAAAACTCTGAGTAGTGACCATGCTTGTAGAACAAAACCCTATGTAACTCATCAAAGTTGGTTTTGACACACTCACTCTGTGTGTATGAGACCTTTCAAGTTCTTTGCACAAGGATGCATGATAGTGTCTTGCAATGTTCCTCTGAAAATAAAGACATCAGATTTTTGTGCCAATGCAATTTAGAAGATGAAGGATTAATTGAAGTTAATCCAATAGAAAAAGGCTGTTGTGAAGAAATAAAAGTATTTATTTTCTTTGACCCTTTGAAGACAATTAAGAGTCCATGTATTTTATTTTTTTTTTTAAGAAAGATGTTCTCAGCCCCAGAAGTCTGGTTAAAACTGTTTTCTTTGTTCCTCTTCTTTGCAAACGGATTTAATAGATTTAACCTGAAGAAGATTTAAAAGCTCTACTCTCTCTCTCGTTTTAAATCATCACTTTGCAATAACCCCAATACTTTGATACTCTTTTTACAGCCAGCTTCACAGTAGAGCTGTAAAGGATATCGGCACACATAAATGACTGGGCTGTAGTATAAAGTCTTCAAGAGAAAGAAAACCCTGTAGACTTTGTTATTTGCCACTGTGTCAATAAAATGATAAACACTATTTCTCTTTAATTTGCCTGTGGTATGTATATGTACCTACCACTCAGCACACAGTCCTGCTTTCCAAAACCATTCTAGCACTTAAAGCTAGAAAAAGACTTCTTAGCCAATTTATCCTCTGCATAAACTTTTCATAACACGTGGGAAATCTTTTATTCCTTTTTTCTATTACAGCTCTGTTAATTCATTGCTCTGAAGATTTTCTAGTAAAACATCACTCATTATTTGATGCAGACGAAGGCAAGGCAGACAGCCAGGCACAGGGTACAATTTGGGAATATGATGAGGACTTTGTGGTTCTCTAAGTGACATTTGAAAATAAGTTGCCATAATAACAATGCTGTACCGAGATGTTACAACCATTTTTTTGTTTCAGCTCTTTGCTTTCAGCTCTCATCGAGACAAGGATCTTCCTCATTTTAGAGAAATTTATAACGACGCACCAAGTGCCAGGAATCACTGAACAAAGTACATAGATTTAACTCAAAAAGAAAAGAGACTTCTTATAAAGAACTCCTCCACAAATGCATGAGATGGGGACAGATTTGTTCTCTTAATTGCTCTGAGTTAATAAACTCTGAGTAATGTGACACTTAGTAACATTACTAATTGTTGGTAATTCTTTCTTAGTTGTGGTAGTACTTCTATCTTTCAATAGAAAGCTATTCAGTGATGATTTTAAGCCTTGATTTTATTTTAATGGCCTTCCCAGCCACGCTGCTTACTCATAAAGACCTGATATTTTGGTTGTCATTGTTTAGCATAAATATTAAAACACGCCACTTTGTCACAAGCTGTATATCGCGTTTTTAACAAATGCTAGGGAATTCTGACTCTAGTGAAGTTACAGCAGCTTTTCTATTTACCTTAACAGCTCAAAATTAACTTCACTTGCTTTGCCCTTCTTTACATTCCTCATATCATCTTGATGCAGACACAACAAGGTGCTTCACCTTGAGTCTGCAGTTCAAAAAAGGAATTGAATTCAACTTTAATCCTAGGTCTAATGCTAGCAGAAAGTAAATTTTTTAATGAACAGTTCATTGCTATGATATTAAGCAGGTTAAAACACACAACTTCTAGCACTTCAGTAGATACTTGTACCTGGAGTATCAGGGAACTCTCCACACTTCTGATTCTAACTTGAGATCTGAAAAAATTAAGAGTATTCATCCTCTCCTATTAAAAATTTCCCCTCCATCTACTTCAGCCGATGTGCAAAAATATCGTCGACTTTAAAACCAACTCTGCAGGACAGTGTGTTTTCCTTGCAATTTTCACTGAGGCTTTACTTAACTGCGCCATTATTCAAAGTCTGATGCATAATCCTCACGCATTTTTATGATGCTTGTCATTACAACAGCTATGTGCAACAAAAACATGAATATGTATATATTTACAACATCTTTATGAGCAGATAAATCATGTTATATTAACATTTTATGCCTTAGAGCTGAGGCAGGGAAGTCAATACCAATCATATTTGCTGACTGTAGGCACCAGCTTGAAACCCTTAAGATCTGTTTTTGTAGAGAATAAGTACTATCTAGCACAGATATTTTCAAGAGAAATGCCAGTTATCTTAATAACTTCTGTATGTGCCTTGTTTTTCCACTGAACTCAATAATACAAGTCCAGCACCAGATAATGAGAAACATAATTTTTAGCATTACATGAGAAAAAATAAGATGAAAATAGCTAGACAGCCCTGCCTAGGGAGATCAGGGCACTGCCAGGTAGGGAACTACCAGTTTCACCAAGGGGCATCATGCCCAGAGACCTATGGTTTAAAATATAGACAGTGGTAGGAGGAAAACATCTTTTCCTTTTCTTTTTTCTTTCTTTTCTTTTCTTTTCCTTTCTTTTCTTTTCTTTTCCTTTCTTTTCTTTTCCTTTCTTTTCTTTTCTTTTCTTTTCTTTTCTTTTCTTTTCTTTTCTTTTCTTTTCTTTTCTTCTTTTTTTTTTTTTAAATAAAGATTAAAACAAAAGCATAGACAAGTATGGGAACTTTTCAAAAGCACATACTATGCAACATTTAGCTATGATCACTCAGAAAATCTATGTGAAATGTAGGTACAGCATACAATGATCAAACTGGCCTAAGTACAGGGCATAAGCACAAGCTTGCTTTGAGAACAGCTGAAGTGGAGACGCTACCACTTCATTCAAAGGCCAAACTACTTTCTGGAAGTGATGTTTCAAAAAAACTGTGTAAGAAGAGACAGGCAAGGACCCGGCAAAAATGTTGTTGGATTTGCGCTTACGTTGAATTGTCGTGCCTGTGAGCTACAGCTGATATAGGTGAGAGTAGGAAGATTTTTGGCTTCTTCTGTCAGGTGTAGAAGAGAGAATTCAGACCTGAAGTCCAGTTCCTAAATCACAAGATCATTCTTCCCTTAGAAGTAAAAAGCTGGTATTAATATATGACTACAATCTAGAGTAATTATCAAAGTGATAAGTTGCACTCGGGAGCACAACAGTTATTCAGAAATGAATAATTTCAAATTATTTATCACCTTCATTCACTAAAAACTTCATTCTGAAGCAGCAGGAGGAGAAGCAGCAAACACTGCTTCTGGCATAGTTACTCATTTCCCTCGATTATCCCAGTATGCTGAGTTAAACCCCCAAAACTAACAAGAAACTGTTTCCCAGAAAAGTCTCAGACTAGCACGTTATTTCAGCATTATTTGCGTTACTGTTTATCTCATGTGAGCTGATGAAAGTCCCAAGGGTTTACCTCTGACAAAAAGAGTGAGACAAACACACATGAGTGCCCAGCAGCTCAGCTCAGCTGTGGTGAGGCTGCCAAAGGAGATAATTCTGCCAAGCGAAATGGCTTCCAGGCTGTGCACTTCTGTGTCAAAATGACATTAGTGTATTTTGACATAAGTGCTGTCTTTTATCAGGGATAAGCTTCAAAGCCACAGAGATGGGAAATCAGAGTTTGACAGAAAAAAAATAAGCTGACAGAAAAACATGAAGAGAATTTGTTAAATCCAATGCTCCAAGAGCCTATGATATGTTCAAGGGCCAAACTTAGAGCAAAAGATGTTTTATTGTTGCATGACCATGATGGCTTTGGCATGATAAATGAATAAATTTTCTCTATAGAGAAATGTAAAAAGCCTTGTTCCTGCTCTAGTGACTAGAGCTGCCTACCCACTGGTCTGCTGACCACAGCAGCAGAAGTGCTGCTAATGTCTGTTCACACAGGAGGTACTGAGGGAGCTAGTTTAAAAAGTTGGTTATACTCATTCATGTCTATTTTGATACAAAACTCTGGACAACACGCATGCTTACCTGAATAAGGTTCAGCAAAGAACTTTACAAAGCAAAGAAGGGCTTCAACTTAACAGCTTGAAGAATGTATACTTTCAGAGGTGAAATTATTTGCCTAAGTTCACACCCATTGTGGGCCACTAATAATGCCAAGTCTTGAATCAGGTATCCTTAGTCCTAACTTGGAGCTGAATGCCATAGCTTGATTCATTCTTGCTGTGGGTTTCTAATAGCATGGCTGTACTCACAGGCCTTTGGATCAGAGGGTTTCCCTGATCTCACAGATTGATCTCTGAATCTCATTGACTTATTATAAAGTACCTAACAAACCTGATCAATCTCTTGGAAATACAGAAAGAGGAAAATGTATCTTCATTTGCTGAAGTTATCAAAGAGGTTTCATAGCTCTTTGGCTAGCAACACAGAATTTCCATTGAATTCCATAGGCCAAAGCCTTGCTGAATGGGGTTAAAAGTTTCTGACTTTACATCAACAAAACTTCCTGCTGGAGTGATTGTTATGTCCCGCAAGGTAGGTCATTTCCCTCCTGTGTATTTTTCCTCCTCTTATCTCTGGTGACTCCAAAAGCACATAGGATTCACAGAAGCTAAAACTAAAACAACAACCTACATCCGGTCAATCAGGTCATCTCTGATCTTTCGGTCAGTCCCCTTTGACAGCCACACAGTCAATAAAATTGCCTGGGGATGATGCCAGCAAGTTGAACTCCCTTTTCCCTTTCCCTTGAAGCTAAGCAGAAGACAGAAAGAAAATTTTCATCTTCTTAGCCAGATTTCAGCATTTGAAGAAGGATCATACTGCCAAATATAAGTGGCATTGCTTCTTGTGACAGCTGTCTGTTAGCATGACTGATGCCTGCCCGTCTCTGTTTGAGTCCAGAAGCTTCTGCAACACACACAAGAAGATCAAAGACTTCTATCTAAATCCCCTGCCTCAAAATATTTACTTGCTGTCATCTGGAGAGATAGGGAGAAGTCACGGCCTCAACATCTGACAACTCACTTGTGACGCCTTCTAATGGGTCCCATTTGCTATTAATGTCACCAATGATATAAATTGGATATCACAAAGAATACATTACAGTGGTTTCCAGAAAGGGGTAAGTAGATCTATTTCAGCCTGGATAAGGCAGAAGCCATACAACTGGGAAGGAGGAATCACTAGTAAAATGATACAGAACACAAGCCCTGGAGATAAATAATCACAAAGACTTTTTTTTTTTATTATTCAGCTAGGATTTCCAGTCTTTAAGCCTAGATATACCTGCATAGATTTGATGCTCAGGTTATTGCTTAAGGCAATACAGTACAAAATGATAAAAAGTCATTTTAGCCATGTAAGGCTGAAGAAAACGTTCTGTCATCTTGTTTAGCAATCTAATAGTATATGTGCAATACCATTTCTCATCTAAGCCAGGTATTGCTCATGGAGAGGAAATCAACCTGCCTGTTGCTCCCAGTACATCTTGTAGGGCTTTGATTTCTGTACTCTGGCCAAAGTGTGGTATTGTTCAGGTCCTTTGTCTTGCCATTAATGTTCTTATGTTATGGTTTTCTCTGTTGGGTCAGTGAGATTAGATTTCATTAGCACAGCAAACTGAAAAAAAATACAAGTTATTAGATAATCATTAAAGCACATCTGTTGCCTTTTTCAGAGTGCCAAAGTCTGAATTCCACTGAACTAGTGACATGGCACTTGACCAGCGCTTAGTTCAGCTATGGTCAATGAGCTGCAAAAGGATTAAAATATTAGCAGCTAGTTGATTCAACCTAATCCCTGGCAGTTTTGTTTAGACTGCAAATAAAGGTGCCTAGAGCAAAAGTGAATGAAACAATTGCAGTAAGAAAATGCTAACATTTTTGAGTCTGTTCCACAGATTGTGCTATACTGGTACTTGACATGGGTGTTGTGCCAAGACATCAGCTCCTCGGGTACTCTAAATACACTTTCATGCACATTCACGCCGAATTGGTTCAGAAGTCCCTGAGAACTTCTCAGCCTGAAAGTCTGGCTGCTAGACAATGGAAACAGGTATTCCTCCACCATCCACACACCCAAAATGAACAGCAATCTGAGCTATGAATGAATATAAAGTCTCAAATGCCACCTTTTTTTTTTCTGTGCAAAAATTCTTCCAAAATATCCTGTGGCAAACATATCGGATCATGTTTTGTTTTGTTGGGTTTTTTTGTTTTTTTTTTTGTTTGTTTTTTTTAAGTTAAAGAAAAGTTGTATGTGGTAAGTATGTATCTTTGAAAAATATTGGAAATCACATTTTTGCAGACAAAACCTAGAATTTTCAAAGAAGCCTTCATGGAAGGAAGTGACTAGTTTCCATCGGATATCACTTAGCATTTAAAGTCTTCTCATATCAGTTCTGTACACGTGTTATCAGACAGCTGCTTCTGACTAATTCTGCAGAATTATATAAGAACATACGAAAGAATAAAAGAAATAACAGTTGATCATAAAAAAAAAAATCACATACTAGGCAACAGACACAAAACGCGAATTACTTTTCTTAAACAAAAGTCAGCATTACTGAAACAGCTGTTACTTAGGTCTGATTGTAATCAGCTAATTCAAGACTTGAGATATTTGTGATTTAGTGTAGGACTCATGATTTCCTTAATAAAGGCTTAGGCTTAGTTGAGTTGCACACAAGGATGAAAAGGAAATTCTGTGCTGGTTTTCATATGCGTGCAGACACACATACTCTCATACACAAGGCTGGGCTCATCAGCTGTCTTTAGCAGTTTCTTTCCAAGCTGAAACAACATTTCCTCTTTTAGCTGTAGAGATGTGTTCATGTTAGTTGGTATTCCTCAAAGAAATACCTGCAAGACCAAAGCATACTGACTTTCTTTGGAAGACTCACTACCTGGATTGATTTAACTGCTAATATATAGAGTTGGGATTTATTTTATTTTTTTTTATTTTTTTTTTAGTTTTTATTTTTTTTGCTACCTATTAATTGCTACATTTCAGGTAAATCTGCAGAAATGGAAATTCTATTACACAGAACTTGATACTGATTTTACAAAACACAAAGCACATATACCATGTGAGTGCATGGGCACACAAATGTGAGTGTGAAGGGGCTACGAGGCCTACCAAGCTCATCTAAATCCATGGATGCATATTTACAAATGATCAATAATTAATTTTTAAACAAATTTAATTATCGCTGTTGTCCTTCTCTTCATGACTTTTTTCAACAGTGCTACAATATTATATTGTATTGATCCTCATATTATATCCCTTCACTCATTAATCCCAATAAATGGTTGCTCACACAGTTTCTCTGTATTGTACTCCCAGAATTTGCCCTCTCACGTATTATTCACCTGGGTTATCAGTAATAAACAAGATAATTATGATAAGCTATCGAATCTGTGACAGGTGGTGAAAGGCAAATGCAAGATAAATCCTGCAATCTAAAGTTTATAATTGATGAATAGTTTTGTTGTTTTTTTTCAATAATTTTGTTTATAATAAATATGCTTTCTTTCTATTCCTGACTTATCTGTAGTAATTTCTGTTTCAGTGAGCAGGTGATTAGCAATGTGACTGCTCCTCTTTAACAAGGAAAAGAGGCATGGCTAAGAGAGCATAGTGACTGGGTAATTCATGTACCAGCTACAGCAATTAAGGAATAACAGTCATGTAACTCTGAACTCCTTACCTACACAAAAGGTCATCTCTTTTGTTCACTTTTCCTATAGTAGTTTTCCAACCTTGGAAACAAGGTTATTTCCAGACATGCAAATTCTGCTGCATGTGACCAAATGGTTTGTACTCTTTAGACTGTTGCCTTGTGCTCAAAAATAGTCATTGTTTAAATGTGATTGGTTTAATATTTCCAGTTTAACTAACTGTTGGACCTGAAGAACAGCCCATGTTCTTCATGTTATAACTTGGTTATAGAAGTCAGTATGTGTTATCTAAAGAATTTGCACTAATAAATTAAACTTGTTAACAGCAGCTACAAATCACCTTGGGATGTTTTCTGGGTTCCAGACAAGTTATGGAATTCTAAATAATTTGCTGTGAGGGTTCTTCTGGAAACAAACAGAACTTATCCCTGCCTTTTGGAAAGAAGAAGATATGCGTCATCATAATCAAGGGATATTAGGACATATAATCTGGATGCATGAAGCCTAGCTTTAGCTTTTGTATGCTTTTAGGAGAGTTCAAACCCATATATCTAACTTCCACGTACAGTACCCCAGCTACCAAGACCAAAAGGTGAAACTGCAACATCATTCAGGGAAGGATTCAAAATTCACAGACTGAGATCTTGCATCTTCTGATGTCAAATAATGATTCAGGAACTCACCTAGAGTGCGAGACATTTGGATTTTGGTGTACACTCTACCACGTATTTTACACGGTGCCAGGTGAATGTAAAGCAGGCAAAGGAAGAGACAGGTTTCAAGGCTCCGTGGCTCTGCTTTTCTACATCTACTCACCAGGAAAAGCAACCATGCAAATGAAATCCCCCTAGCCTGGTAATTGTTAAGATCTTTTCAGCAGAATAGAACCATGTTAGCAAAAAATAGGGAGTACATAGACAAAATTACAGATGTTAGGGCAGCCCTTGGAAAAAAAAAAATAAAAGAAGAAGAAGAAGAAGAAAAAAAAAAAGAAATGATAAAAAATATATAGTCCAGGTTCTCTGTTTGCTTAGCTTTCTTTCTGTCTGAAGCAGTCACTGTGCTACAGTGAGAATGGTTCTTCCAAAGGCCTTCACAACTGATCTTAGACTATTTACACATATTTAATATAACAGTGAAATGCAAACCTTGAGTGAGGCAGCCAATGACCTGATGAATGGCTGTTGCAGCTACAAAATGGGGTTGGGGCCAAAGAGTGAGGTGATCAGGCAACTCTGTCCAGCAGGATGGTGCCCGATGGAGTGTTGGCTTCCCAAAGCAGGCTAGAGAAACCTAAGCCTGTTTTCACTTACGACTGGAGCCCATTTGGGTTTTTATGTTCATTTGTTCTTTATTTCCATGCATCTCTTCCTTCCTAGATATCAAGAAGGCAAAAATCCAACAGTGCCTACTGGTTTTGTATCGTATCTACAGCTCCTAGCATTTCTTACGTTAACAGAATGCATTCTTAGATTTGAATAGTATTAATTTTAAGTGTTTGATTCAGGATTGTTTTCCACTTTTAGAAACACAGTAATACTAGGTAGTCTGAAGACGGCAAAGATCCAGCTCATGCCTTTTACATGGATTTGTGGCAGATAATCAGTTATAAAAGCAAGCAAAAATTACCAGACTATGAGTTTCTGGCAACAAGTAATTCACTCCACCCGTATTACTAACTGGGCATCTTGTGTATATATAAACAAATTTTAATTGTTAATCAAAAAGTTCTGCCCTGTGAAGTTCAACAAACTATTTCTCCTCCTTGTCCCCCAAAGCCCTGAGCTACTTTTAGCATTCAGATCACTTCAGCTTTCCTGAGAAATGTCTAGTTCCTGTGACTCATAACACCACCTACTGGACAATTATGACCAAAATGTGGCTAAAAATGCTCTTAATCAGTGCATTGGCCCATGTACGCCGATAATGTATTCACACACGCACCTGCTTTGGTCACAGTCTAACATGAATTCCTCTGGCGATGTTATGAACAGGTATTTTTTAGTGTCAGTGAATAAATACCTGTCAGAGTCTAGAATATATTCTTCTCTTGCGATTTAGGCCTGGGGAATTACAGCACAAAGATAGAAAATAATAAAATAATGATTCATTTCTAGTATTTTAAAAAAGCAGCAGCCTGATGCTCTTTCAGTTAAGCCCTGTGTCTCGGTGTATGATTTTATTGCCATCAGCTAAAATCATGGCTTCTCCTTACTTCAGTCAGTGGGAAGTATTTAGGAGAAAAGAATGTCTTGTTGTAGCCTTTGGAAAATACCACCATGTTTCTAACAAAAAAAAAAAAAAAAAAGAAAAAAAAAAGGCAACTAGGCAATTTGTTCTTTACATACCAGAAACACTTCAAAGTGCTTGGGAAAGTGCTGCTGAATAAAGATGGATACCTACTGAGTTCAATCACAGCTCAACGTATTCTTCACTTCTCTTGCATCATATGTGTTGTACTCTCTGAGATCACATGGGAACACATGGGGATTTGCTCTGGCACTGATGAGGAGCATAGCCCCTGAACTTCTTCCAGCAAGTAGATAGATGTTTGTCAATCAGATGAGACAGTATGTATAAAGAGACATTAGGGGGACTTACAGACTTCTTTCCCTGGCTTGAACAATTACTGCGATAACCTGAGCACTCTAACCAAAAGTGATGAGGTGCCGTTTTAGATGCTAATAGATTTCAACACACCTAATGTGATAATGTCATCACCTTTTTCTTAATATGCACAACTTTATTGCTCGTGAGGCTCAGTAGGTCATTCGCAGACCATGTGTTGAACCATTAGAGCTCAATGATTTACAGAAGTAAATGCAACCTGTTGCTTTTACTGTGCAACAGTATACACATATATACATACATATATACATATAAATACACTTGAGAAAAGCTCAGTGCAGGAAAATAAGTGTCATATATTCTGGGACACTGAACTGCTCTTTTTTCTCCCACCATCTAGAGTTAAAAATTTAGATAGAATTATATATTTTTTTCTGTACATAAAATAAAGTGAAAGATAATAAATGATTTGATCTTCATTTTCAGAAACAAATTTTCATTTTGGACAATTCATTTCTCTGAATCTAAGATACCATGGAGATTATTTTGACAGATGATGAATATTTGAGCTCTCAAATCTCTTCAGTAGTAGCGGAGTGAGAATAAAAATGATAGACCACTCTTTTAAAACATGTGCTATTATAAAAGGAAGAGGTATTTGTTTCAGTCATATGATAAATCCAAAGTCTGCATATTCAAGACACGGATCTGAATTGAAATAAGGTTACTCACTGTTTGGCCAGAAGTTACCTGTATTTTTTTCTTAGTGTAAAAGATTTTCCTCATTCCTCTTGGCAACATTCAGAATACTGTAGGCCTAACATTTATGGCAAAGAGTTATGTTTATTGCTTAGGATGAATAACACACTTTAGATAAAGACATGCAAATCTTTTAATTCTAATACCTTTGGCTAAGGACCAGGAATTAATTATGTTAACCTCAAGGATAATTAAAAAGAGAAAAAAAGAAACCTTAATCAGAACTTTGGACAATTCCACAGAACACATCCTTGTTTTCAACTCTCTCTCCATCTCTCTCTTCCCCCCCCCCCAATAAATACTGTTGACAAATCTCAAGAAATTGAAGTTTTTCTGTATGGGTACTTGAAAGGATTTTTTAATAACAAAAACTGCAGAATTCTTCTCTTATCTCTAAACTAATCAAGTAGAACAAATTAATGGAGTAATATCTGAGTATGTATTACTCACTGGAAGATACTGTACCAGACAGTTCATGGCTCCTAAAATACTTATCAAGCTTTTATTATGTTATTGCCACTAACTGAACTGGTAAACAGATCACATGATTTAAGAAAAAATCCTGTGGAGTAAACCAGAAAATGTTGGATAATGTTAGAAGTATGTGTACCCTAGTCTTGTTCCGTTTAGGTCAAAGACAAAAGATCCTGCTGATTTCAACAGCCTTACTCAGGCCTTAGAAGTATTTTGCTAAAGCTGATAAAGCTTCAGGTTTATTTCTAGTCGTACTGTGATATCAGTAATTAGAGCAAGGCACTGCTATGTTCTGGTACTCTTGATATAATTCCCATCAGCACATACCTGCCTGGGCAGACGGCATAACTTCAGAGAGTAAGTTTTCAGAAAATACACCTTGTTTCTTGAAAATGATGTTCCCAAGGGGTGATACTTTGTGCTGCACAGCCATCCTCAGCTGCAGTTTCAGCTTTATGGCATTTCAGCAGTGAGATACTGAGCATAAGCACTGATCATGTCCTGCTTCAGTACTTTAAATACATGGATTACGTATGGATGTAAAATAGGATAATACAATTAGGATTTAGAAGCAAATATGTTCACTTAAATCAACTTACTGTGGCTACTAATCATGTCTTGTTGACAGAACTGGACACTTCTGTTTTTCTTAACAGCAGAACTAATAAGCTCATCAAAGAAGTCGAGCCGGGGAGGAAAAAGGCGCCGACTCCCTTTCTAAAAAGCCTTATTCTAACACTTTTGATTGTATATTAAAAATCGATTTTCTCTCGTAATAGTATTTTACTTACCACAAGATGGCACTGTTTTTTATTTCTTTTTTCTCAGCTGGCGCTGCTCGCAGCCGTCTCGCGTTTCATCACGGTCTCTTAAGAGAAAATGATTAGATAGCAATTGTATTTAGCACACATTTGTTCCATATATCTGTTTGTTTGGACCCCCTACTCTCTTTATAATAGAGCGGAAAAGTCTGGGGGTAGTGGCTTGCAATGTTTATTGCTTGCAGACATTATTTCCTTTTCAGACTGTAAGATGCTTCACAGCCCACCAGATCAATTCGAATTTTTAGATTTAGCTTGCGTTGGGTCCACTGAATCAAAGAGCTGGTTCAGATGTGAGGCCAATCCAAACATTCTCCTAAAACCATGGTAAAGATTTGAATGGACAGGATTTGAGTTTTCAATTCATAGTGAAACAAGGTCAGATGCACAAAAAATTCTAGACAGCATTTCATACAGTTCTACTATAATAGAATAATCTTTCATGGTTTATCTGGAAATAGTTTGTATTAAATAAATCTATAAATATAAAGTTATTGAGTAGATGCTACTAAACATTCCCATAATAGACTGGTGGTACCTACAAGGACAGGGGGATTTACAGATGTCGATATTTATGTAAATAAAGAGACTTTCATTAGCTGAAATAGGAGATGATAAAAAATTATTTCTGTCTTAGTTTACATTCAAAATGTTACCAGTCGTTCTATTTATATGAATTTATCATGTCGCTGTTATGCACGGGAGATTTGCAAGTAAGTTTGTTATCCCAAAGCATGATTTCTGCAGAATTCAGGCTCTAAGAAACCTTACCAACTAACTGTCATTTGAATGAAAAAGTTGATTTGTGCTTCTGTTGAGAATCTGTACTAGTGGCTTGCTGAAAGAAGTGAAGACACTTCCTTCTACAGTATCCCCAGAAAGTATCCAGTGTTTGTTTTCTCTCCTGTGAAAGAACATCTGTTGTGAGCGGTATGAGCTATCTTCTGGGTCTGACCCACCTCTAGTTACTCTTTTAATAACCTAAGTCAGTATGCACAGTAAGTAGGACATGCATGGGTCTCCTTTCCACATAATGGATAGGCAGCAGTAACCTTGCATCTGCTCTTGTGTTAGTCTGTCACTCACAATCAGGGGTTACTTGATGCCTAAAATAATTCCTCCCCTGACAACTAATTCATCTGGGAAGAAAAAAGACTCCATCCAGATGGTGGGAATCTCACAGACTTCTTTTTTTTTTTTTTTTTTTTTTTAATGGCAAGGCTCTACTTTTTTAATAGACACTCTAGAAGTTATATAACGTTTTTGGTGTTATCTTGTACTATTATCAGCTTTTAAATACATATTAGGCATTCAGAAAATAAATCCTTCCCTGACCTGGCAGAATACTTCTCTAAAAACTTGTGCTGCCACAACCTTCTATAAAAGTAAGTTTTAATACCAAATATTGTATCTTTTTCTTGATGTACAAATACGAGACAGAGAAGGGTGGTAAGGTGGGGAAGGGAACACAACAAATGCTTTTCACTTGATGCAATGTCAGTTTGCTGAGTTTTGATTTTTGGTGAGTGTCACCATCTGCACACTGCTTGGTAGTCCATAAGCAAAGAAGTAATGGTTTTAGTCCAATGCAGAGCAGTTGTCTCTGTGATAAAGCCTACCACTCTTGGAAATGCAGAAGTATTGCAATATGTAGCCACGGAAATGAAGATACAATAATTGTGAAAAGATGCCTTGTCTCCTTACCTTCAGAAATCAGTCTTCAAGAAACATCTGTTATGTCTGTTGGGAAAGCCTACACAGTTTCACCCCACAAGGGGGGTTGTCAGTGTAATTGGTTTTCTATTGTTCTCTTGTAAAAGTAGAGGACATCAGCCAGCACGACAGTTGTAATATTATTTTTCATAAGGTTTCTCTCCTCGGAGTGGGCCAGACTCTCACAAGAAACTCAACTCTAAGGACTTCTGAAAAAATGAGTTTCTTGACTGTGTGTTTGAAGAAAGTTTCAAGGCTTGGAGGTCAAAATACAAACAAAAAGGTATCTATATTTGCCTTTGAAAAATATTTGGGGAAAAAAATATTTGCTGAATATCTGAGGTTGGAAATAGTGACGTTATATATCAACTTGCTCCCTCACTTTAGAACCAGAAGCATGAAAGAAGCGATCATGCAATACTCATTGTTGACCAGTGATGGACCAGTGGCCATCCCAGCAGACATCACTGAGCTCCAGGAGCTCGCATGGCTTTTTGGTGAGGTCTCAGGGGCAATGTATTAAAGAAAGGGCAAAAGCACTAAGCAGGCAGAGGAGGGGGAAAGAAAGGAAGAAGCAACGGGGTGAAGGCTGAGGTCAGAGAAAGAGGAGGGTAATGAGATGTTTCAAGGCAGAGCATGAACCTGCAGCCCATTGAAGAAGCACATGGTGGGGCAAAAGAGTAGTGTGAGGACGAAGGAGAGGCAGAGAGGAACTGTTGTAGACCCATCACACCTCCCATTCATTGAAAGAGGAATCAGGAATGAAGTGGGAAAGGATGTGGGGGGAAGATGTGTCTTTTTGACACATATAAAAATTTTTGATTTTGTTTCTCAAAAAAGACAAAGCTCCTTCAGTTGGTAAAAAAACTGATCTTCTCCAAGTGACAAACTGGTAAGTAATTGCTTGACAGTAACTAATAAGAAATTTCCCTGTCTTTATCTCTTAAAAAGCCCACAAGCTTTTTCATCATATTTCTGCCCTGCATGCCCCCATGAGAAAGGGGAGTGAGAGAGCGGCTGAATGGGTGGCTGTCCACTGGTCAGGGTGTCCCCACACATAGACGTGTCATGGAGCCTCTTGCTCTGAAGAACCTCCCTGAAAACAAAAATAACGAGGAGGGCAAAAGACAAATATGTGTAATTTTAGAGAAAGAAAAAAAAAAAGAAAGAAATTTGTAGTTAAGGCACAGAAGTATTGTATGTTTTGAAGAGTTATACGAGACATCTGTTAGGGAGTAGAGACCCAGCTCAACACCTTGACGTTCAAGGATGGCACTGTAGGCTACTGCCTACCTTTCTTCTCATGTCACGGCTGAAGGATTTAATGAAAAATGCTGTTTTCTTGCATTTTGACCAGTTAGCTAGCACTTCATACTCTAAGCTGTCTCAAGCAACAGGCATTGAATTTGCCCTGAAAAAATGCTGTGGTATTTCCATCTGTCAGTAACAGATTAAAAAAAGATTGTGTGGATTCTTTATAAACAACGCTAAGCCTTCACCTACGCTATTTATGTCTTAACTGAAGAAGATCTAGTGATTGATAGCTGGACTCCTATGCCAACAACTTGCCAAAAGACTGACAAAATAAATTTGGTGAAACCTGTACGTCTCTGAAGGGACCATGAGCAAGACTGAATTCCCAGTCTTCACTGTCTTTTTGTAAACTCTGCTAAAACTCCAATCTGTTATGGTGTTTCAAGTTATTACATCAATATAATAGTTTGAAATCCATTTTCTAATGAGTCATGAAATTTGAGAATGAGTATTTCTTTTGCCTGAATGTTACCAAATCTGTATTAAACACTAATTTATTTGTTTTTAGGGCTTATTTTCCTGCTTCAAATGCTATCCTTAGATTTTGTGGCCAACGGGCACAGGAATAGCAAGTACTCTTCATCTATGATTAACAGAAATCTGCTAGTGCGGGTATTATTTCTTTAAAATAAGAAAAAATAATAATAATACTTCTTAATAAATTAGTCTAGAAACATTATTTCATCTTTTTCTCTTATTTTTCCCTCCCCAAAATATAACGAAAGTCAAACAGATGCTGTATGGCAATTAAGAACAAATGCACATATTTCTGATCAATAGGACTTGTAAGTGAAGTAAGGTTAATTGGTCAGACATGAAATTGAAACTAAAATTCTGCAGCAGCAAAGGAAAGGTGAAAAGCTTAAATAGAGTGATTTTCTCAATTGACAGATATTGTGCTGCCACATGCTTGGTGGTACTGAACTGAACAATTGCATGGAGTGCCTTCCATTATGAAGAATATTTTGAAACTGAAATGAAATATGATTTGAATCGACCCTCTGTGTTGATATCATCTAAGTGCCTAGAAAGTTCGGTTAAATGAAGCATCTGAACAGAAAAGCCTTGGAAATATGCATCCCTGGGCAAAGCTAGAACTGCAATCAGCCAACACATCTCCAGTGCAGCTGATCTTATTTCATTACTTGGGAAATGTAATTTACTAACTTAAATAAAAATATTTTTAACCGAATTAGTTAAACAGTTACAAGACTAATATCCTTCATTTTGAAACACTGTTCAGTTTGAGTAGATTTTCCACAAAACAAATGAAGAAGCTGAAACAAGGAGCAGAGAAGAAGTTTCTTTCTATGCTTTCCAACTTCCTTTCACCATTTCAGGGGGGTTTCTGATTTCAGATTTTCACACATTTTTGGTCTTTGCAAGCACTTTTCCCTTCCTTCTCATACTTCAGGATTTTCCAGCTTGGAAAACAATATAGGAGGGTGAAAAAAAAAAAAAAAGAAAAATAAGATCTTAAAAATAATTTTAAAGGAAACAATTAAAAGTGTTATCTAAAATATTTATATCTCCATATATAGTTTTGAAAATAAAAACTAACCTGAATATTGCATTTAACTCGTAACTTTGTTTCAAATTGCATTTAATCATATTTTAAGATGTGTAGGCAAATTTTCTAGGAAAAATCTCATTTTCCCTCTACTTCTAATTTAGGAAATTTTTGAATTTGAAAATCCTAGTGGATTTTTTAATGTGAAATTGAGTTCCTCAACAAATCTCATTTAATGCGAATATCCTTTCCTGCTAACAATCACTGTGGCAAAAAGTTTAATTATTTTTTTCCCAGGGATGAACTTCAGATAAATTAGTGATGATTATCACTGGTAATTTAACATTACTTTCCTTTTTTTTCCTCATCTCTTTTTTCTTCTGAGTTCTAGACATGAGTATCAACATTGATGTTTATTTTTATAGAGATGGGAAAATGGAAATTAATATTTCTGGGAAATAATGTTCTGTGTCCTGCAGAGCAAGAACAGCTCTGGATACAGAGCCCCATTGGTCCTAGAAAAACCCTGCCTGATTGACATTTTGAAACCACTGTGAATCAATAAAAGAATGCCTGAAGGTTTTTTAAGTTCTTATAATTTATGGGTTTTTTTTATACCAAATGCTTGATCCCAGGGATATCCTAAACTACATCACAGAATCATCTGAAAATGTTCCAGCTTGGGAGAGGAAGGAAAGGGAAAGATATAACATTCTTGGGTTTGTCGTGGACTTGGATAAAAACAAGAACTGTACATGAATGGACCCTGAGATGTTTATTTTTATTTTTTTAATCTCTGCAGTCAGATCCTCTAAACAGTGATCAGCAGCATGAGACTTTGTCATCTTCTCTGGCAACAGTGAAATAATTCTGCTTACCTTTTAACAAAAGCCAAGGCATTGAACTAGCTGCTGGGTGAGCTTCTTTGAGCAGAGCTTGTTGCACTATTGAAGATTTTCATTTCTGTCCTTTTGGTCTGGTACAGTGAGAAGTTGACTCTAACTTCTGAAACTCCTCAGGATTTGAAGGCAAGGAAGTTGGTCTCCCACTCCCAATCCATGAATTAAGTCAGACTACAGGAGATAATATACAGCAAGTCTCAAATCCTAATCTGTAGCTATCAAAAGTCCAATTAATTTAGTTTAACACATAAAGGTCATACTCTTTGATCTAAGAAATCTACCAGTTCCCCATCTTGGTATAACCATGTCTTGTTCTTTCTGTATTTCAGATAGATAGCTTTGTTTTGGTAAAATATTGTTTTGCGCATTTAGTTTAGCTCCAAATTCTCTTCTAAATGCAGCTTGAAAGATCTGAGTAATGCATGAGTAATGCATACTAGGCAAAGAAAACTCTGAAATAAATATGAAGAGACAAAAAGAAACTTTCTGGTAAGCCAGAAGGAGAAGCAGGCTTTGTCACTTGTAGAAGAAACAATGTTTTTTAAAGGGAAAACAATGAAAAACAAATACCAAACAAGATCAGAGCCAGTCTTGTAAATCAATATATCTTGCTTGTTGATTTAAAACCTGATTAAAATCGACCATTTCCATCAGTACTCCATTTCCACTCTACTTAAGTGTACAATCAATTATGTCGCCCTGCCTTCTTCTGAAGGAGAATGAAGGGTATTCGCAAGCATGTTGTGTTATTTTAGCTGTATTCTTGTTCCTACAATAATTCTGAAGATTTCTAACTTCTATTATAAATTACAAACTGATTTTTGAATCCAATGTCTGTTTCTAGAGGTGCTTTTCTTTTATACTGACATTAATAATTAGGTGATTTCTCTTTATACTTTCTGTAAATGTCTTTTACACTGTAACTAGAGAAGAAATGAGGAACTGATGGGGAAAGGTAAGGTCAGTGCATCAGATTCTTTCATGTAAGGGTTTTCCAAGCAGGATTAAAATAGCTATTATGGCTTGATTTATTTTTTATTTTGGCAATAACTCTGTAAGTGAGCCTTCGTGTTAAAATGCCTGTATGGAGCTGCCCGTACATACCATTTGTTGCATCAAAGACTTTCTGTTTACAGCCATCTTGTGGCACCTGGTTGCTACAAGGTTTGCAGTTCTCACATTTTCTGAATGTCAATGAACTATAAAATAATTAGCAAAGAATCAGGTCATTTAACTTGAATCAATTTATGACACTGTGTTTTCTCAGTGCTGGCTCCATCACCTATGTCAGCACTATGAGGGCAGTCCCATTTGTACCACCTTAAAATTGAATAGATCATACATTAGTTAACAGTTATTCACACATTGCCCTGTGGAATAATTTCACAAAAAGCTGTATAACTGAGGAGATGAAAGGGAGTTGGATTTCACTGCTAGTTTAATATGTGCAGCTGTTTCACCCTGACATCCCTTTGCTAAATGTTCAGGAAACTCCATGGCCTAACACATCATTAAAAGGCAAAAAAAGAATTCCTAATTCTCCTGAGCATCTCAACTCCAGATAAGAGTAATAGCCTAAAATATATCATCTGCTTTAAGTTCCATGTAGCTGCCACTTAAAAAGAAAACTTCCATGAACTACTTCCGAAGGATATGAACTCTAAGACAACTGGACTAGAGATTTAGTTGAACAATAATATTATTATAATTTGGGGCTAAGACTAGTAGAGTCTGAATCTAGAAGTTCAGCTGGAAGCAGTAGAGCCGTGCTTGCAAACTTTGTACTGTATCATCAAAGCACAGACTTTGTTATCCTTGAAGATTCTGCTTAGCCTTTGCATCTCCTCTTGCATAATGCCATGAGCTAGGTGTGCAACTAAATCACCATCTATTGGATTAGAAACTATCAATCAGAAAATATGCTCTAAAAATATGTTACTAATTTCGAAGACTGTATGGTGTTAAAAGAAAAGAAAAATAAAACCTCCAAGCATTAATTTATTGATTCACAGTGGTTTCAAAATGTCAGTCAGGCAGGGTTTTTCAAAGAAAGAGGAAAAGAGCAGCCAGAGGGGGAAACCACATGGACTTAGAGAAGCCATGTAATCAGAGGGCATGCCCTTCTACCTGCTGATTTTAACTAGGAGTAATCACTACTTGACCCAATGAAGTTTTTCCAAGGAGGAAGGGCACCTTGTTAGTGTAATGTCTTTGTCCAAGAATATATGGGATGTTTAGCAAGTCCCTTTAAAACTGAGAAGAGAGATTAAACAGTGCTTAATAGTGATGAAAGTCTCATCAGCATGAACTGATGTTGCTGTGCAAATACAATTTTTTTCCTCTCTTTTAATTTTGTGCAAGCAATTGGTGGCAACTAAAAAAGAAAGAGGACCTCTCCTGGCTTCTAACTTTAGTATTAATAGTTGCATCATTAGTGGTAAAATATTGGATTCATAATCCTGAAAGCACTGGTTGTAACACAACATTTCCTTGATATTCAGGGTATAAAACTGACCAAGTACTTTTTATTCATACAAAGCTTCTATCTTTTACGTGGGAGAGGGGATGAGGAAGCTTGCCACATTAAAGTGCATAAATTCACCTCTGAGTTCCAGACATGGGATGGAAGACCAAACAATTCTTTATGTGCACAGATATATGTTCAAGTGGAAAGGTTGATGGTGTGCTTTAATCTTGACTAAAATGCTGACTCAGTAATGACCCAGCTGCATACATGAGTGAATTGCTACTGCTATTCAGCCATTAATTCTGGCTAAATCATTTTACAAGAATGAGGAGTCTTGGCTACCCTTTCAGATTTATTAAGATTCCACTGTAAGAACTAGGTTACTTCAAATTTTCCCAAAATATGTTGTCTTCTTTCTTATACCAGCTAAGTAGTATTAAAGTACATTAAGTAGTATTCTCTAAGCACCCTAGAGAACTAAAGCATATAGTCACTCATTGAACAAGAATATTTTGATAGAAGCTATTCCTCATGCTCAAAAAATTGCTGACACAGTAAAAATAACTGAAAACAGTCTGTAAGCTCCTTGTAATTAAATATATATATCTGAAGGTGTAAAGTCTCCATGGTTAGTGCAAGGGCTAGCTCTGGTATTTGCCAATATTGCTTTCTGTCTAATCAAATGTGGTTGATAATGGGATTCTACTGAATTTCATGATATTAGCAGTCAGTGGTACGAAACACTGTGGAGATATGTGTTAGCATACAAATTTCATGTTCTGCTCCTTCTTTCTACAAAACTCTTTTATCCTCATGCTGCTATAAAATCTTCAGTGTTGTTTCTTCCAGTACATATTGCTCTAATTGGAAAGAGATTCTTAATGGCAACCTCCAAACCAGTCCACTCTCATGTAATGACGGAGTTCTTATTGCTTATGGTCCAAAACACTGCCTCATTGCCAAATGTCTCATAAGGCCAGAAATTGACAGAACAGTACCTTTCTCATTTTTCCAGTTTGCCATTCACACAATTTATGGTGATATAAATAAGATCTCAATGTGAGAGTCAAAGAAACTGTACAGTGAGAATGAATAAGGAGATTCGCACAGCAATCTAGGGAGTGTGGTTGGTCAATGCCTACTTGTTTTAGCATGAACTTATTTTCAGTTGCTTTATATTTAGATTTCAAAATAGCATTTAGAACTTTCATTGTGATAAATAAGAAATATGTTTCTCAAGAAGCTGTTGAAGAGGAAATAACTTTCAGACATATATTTAATCAAGATGCATTTTACAAGATAGCCAAAAGCTCCAGTCTACCTTGATAGTTTTATTGCATGATTTTCTCACTGGTGGTCACACTTGAATTCTTGCCCTATTCCACATAAAACGGTGCTTCTCCAGATCTGAAGCTGCATCTTCATCCATTTCTCTAAAAAGTTCCTTCTAAATATAATTCTGCTAAAGACTTATTTCAATACCTGCTAGAGGGATAGATAGACTTAAGTTTAAAAGGCCTTAAAGTAAACAGGCAAAGTAATACAGAACTTATTACAGAACTTAGAAGTTCAAGCACTTCTGCCACTCTGAAATAGTATTATGCTGTTAAACTGCTAGAGTTTGGGTGAAACTCTAAGGTGTCTCATGTGAGACTGCTCACTTTGCTCTGGTTTAAACTGTATATCATGAATTTCAGATTCAGAACTGTTGCTGTAAGGTGCTTTGGACACTACAAGGGACATATAAGCTTTGCAGCATTATGCTAGCTCAACATCTTGAATTACTGCAATTCTTGTTTATTTTGGACCTAATTGGTAGGAAATATAAATGCAAAAGAAACTTGGTTATTATATATATATTTTTTTCAGAGCCACTAGCACAGCTCCCCAGCACTGAAGACCAGAGCCATAGAAACAGATACCATCTTCTGGAAATATTTTACCACATCACTTAGAGGCTACGGATAAATTAGATGATTACAAAATGAAGAAATGATACTCAACTACCTGCAATTTTAGGTGTTGTATACCTGTATACATAAGTGCACTTTACCTTTGTAATGGAATGTATAGCTGAGAATCTGCTCTCTTCAGCTTCCTGCAGCACTCTCCTGCAGCCAGGCCTTTATAGCACTGTCCTTTCTCTTGTAGGATTTGTGGCTGACAGACATCGAAGAAAGCACCTGAAAGAGGAGAGGAATGCTGTCAGAACTTTTCAGGATAGATTTGAGTTCTAAAGTGGCATTGTAGCAAAATATGATTTTGCCAGTTAATCAAAGAAAGTCAATAGGTAAGAAGAGATGCTTCTGATCACAATACAGAACTCAACTGCATTTTTACTTCCTCCTCCCTGAAGTAAGTAGGCCTGAGACAGAGCTCAGCTCTTGCCCTTGTGTAAATCATGAGGAAAATGCTAAGAGCATGACTTGTGTAAACAAGCTCAGAATCATCACTGGCTTCCCAAAGCAAACCCTTGTGTTAGAGATCAGGTTTACAGGCTGTCATAGAAGTCTTTCCTGAGAGCATAAGTTGGTCAGTTTCTGAGCCAACAGTGAAGGGTATAAGGTTATAACAGTTAACATACTCTTGAATGGCAGAGCACCATGGGTCATTGGTAAAATGGAAGGCTTAGCAATGGATCAAATTGTATCTGCCAAGTATATTTATCTTTCTGCTTGCTAAGTGTTAAAGAGTCCTGGTGACACCGATAAGGGAACTGTTACTTATATTTGCAAAGCCTAAATACATCGGGTCACGACCCTGATTGGATAAGTGGTAGCTAACTCTTATGGCTTTCTAACAATAGAGAAAAATTACAGCACTGGTAATTGGGCACCAGCTACGGAGGAAAATGTGAATGGCAATAAGTACAAAGGCAGATTATGACTTTCTGACTCCTTGGCATGCTTTACGGAGTATATGGACCATGCCACTTTAGTCTGATCTTCACAAAGGAATTGTCTTTGAACAAGCCGAGACTGACAGCTTTTTTCTGACTCTGTGTGAGGTTTAAGTCTGGGACCTGGCACTCATGTCACTGGTGCATGACAAAAAGTAGAGAAGTAACACTTTAGAAACACAGTAGGCCTTCTGCTGCTTCTTTTGTTGCCTGGACAGTCCAGTGTTCTTTAGTATCACAAAAATACAATAAAGGTGCTAGCCATCGATTTGGTCAAGGATGAAACTGGCATAACAGACCTGCAATGGTGCAGAACTAATCTGCAGCCAGGCCTTTCCTGTGTGATAAGCCCACACCCAAGTAACCTAATCTGCAATGGGAAATCACACACACAAAAACTGCCCAGCATTTAGTGATGGCCTGAATTTTTTCACAGTCATTTGAAGGTTTCCATTGGGGTCCTCTAGTCATTTGATGTGGCAATTAGCAAGAGGACTTTTGTACTCCAAGGAGATGAAACGGCCCTCTCCAATAATTATTTTATGCCTTGAACAGAAACAAAAAAAAAAGCCCAAGGAGTAGATAACATTGTTACATCAAACAGCAAATGGGTTGTGCTTCTAGCTACTTATTTTCTTTCATTAAAGCAAAGTGCTACTTTTCCCATGAGAAAAATCCTTGAAATTATAAACTTAAATTTCCCCATATTGTCTCTAGACTATCCACATTTTTATCTAGGTTTCTAATGCAGTCTGTTTTCTTTGATCCTGCAGCGTTTTATAATTCTTATTTGGTTTTAAAACTCTTCATGAAATATTAGCAACGTGGGGGAAAGTGTTTGCACCATACGTAAAATCTTGTTTTCTTCCCATCAGAGCCAAACACATCAAAAGATAAAGTGACATATTTCTTACTTAATATGCTTAAGAACTCACATATTCTCCATCAATAATTTTATGCAAGATAGAGAGTTTGATTCTTTCACAGTCCGTATAATCTGTGCTGGAAAACCTGCATATGAAATGCAGTATTGGGCTTCATTCACATCATGACTTCCCAGTTACAAGAAGACTGTAAGTGAGGGAATTAAGGCTTGGAGATAGCTCTCTAAGAAGCACAGCATAAGCTGATGTCAGAACTTATTGGTCCTTTTGCACTATTTTGAATATTTAAGCAAAGCCCACCAGACTTCTGGTTAGAGAAACTTATTTCTTTGTTTGCATCCTGCCTTTCTTTGTAGTTGAGCAAAGATGTAGTGTTGTAGATACAAGCAAAATTATTTGAGAAAGAATTGATAAAAACAGATATGTAAGCATGTTTAGAATTTAAACAGCTAAACTTCTATTTTGTTCTTTAGTTTATTGAGGCACCTATACATGAAACTGAAGATTATTTCACCAGCAGTGCAGTTTCTTTTGCAGGAAATTAGAGATGTGTTGATTTGTCTGGGATTAAATCAGAATGGTTCTATTTCCTTTTGGACTTATTTTTCAGTCACATTAACTGATGAAATTACATTATTCTTTTACATTGAAACATTCCTTTGCAAATGTGTTGTCTTCTGCATCCAATTTGCTCGCTAAAGAAAGGGGCTAGGACTAGTTGTGCAGACATATGCTGTTGCTACACATATTTAATTTTCACCCACACTATAAAAAATCCCTAACTCATCCAGCATGCTGTTATCAGCATTTAGTCCTAGTGAAAGAAATCATTTTTTAAAGGAAGAACGAGTGGGCCTGATTATGTTCTCACTTAAGCTGAGTGCAAAGGAGATCAGAATAAGATTCAATATGTTTTTTTTTTTTTTTTCCCCTTTTTCTTTTTCTTCCAGAAAGACGAAGTGAATAAGTTTATCAGCTTCACTGCTAGTTGGCCTTCCAGTTAGCATTTTCATTATACAAAATTAACTTACTTTTCCACTCCTGAGAAATTACATAAACATATGTGTTGCAGATTGTATGTCACAGTGCCACTCCTTTGACTGAGTCACAAAATATTTTATTTCATTGATGATGAGCTTTCCTACAAATCTTTCACTTCAGTACAAAATATACTCAGGAAAAGTAATGGACTATTTGTGTTGTCTGGAGTTGGATGAATACATTGCACATCACTATTTTTTTTTACCAAGTTCTATCTTGTATTTGTGGATCAGTTTTATTGCCTGCATGGTTTGATGGGCAGCCAGTGAATTGATCACAAGCCATAATTTGCTAATAGTTGAGAGCCATAATATAAGCTGAGTTCCTAGAACCTTTCCATACACCACTAGACAGCTTACGATGTTCATTTTTGTGCAAGAACTCACAGTTATTGACTCAAATATCACAGCTTGAGGAGATTTTCATTATTTACTTAAAAACTGTAAATATTTCTGCCAGTGAACACTCAGAGCAATCCAAAGGAACTGGAATACAGTTGATTTACTTCTGTATCAGTGTTCAAATAAATATTTACAGAAATGTGCTGTTCGCATGCTCAGTTTTTTCTCAGTAAAGAATAATCCAGATGAAATGTACCTCAGTCCAGGCAAGCAACAACAGACCCAGCAAGGCACAGGGAGATCATATAGTGTCTAAACATGCAGGAACAGCTGGCATTTTCTTACATGGCTGACAGACATTAGGAGATGCACATTACACATGAAGTATTAACCTGGGGAACTAGTGAAGTGCTTCAAGTGCTTTTGCACAGAAAAAGCACAGAAGAAAAGAGATTTCAGACCAGCAGAACAAAAATGATAGGTTGTGTCCTTGGGTCCAAAAGAAAATCTTGGATAAAGATGGGTAAAGGAATGTGAGTTTGGAGATGGCTGACAAATGAGGAGGTAAGTATATTCTGCACACAGCTGTCTGCCTGTTAGCCATGCATGGGGCAGGTTGATTTGGGTCCACTTCTCCATTCAAAGCCTTGGTCAGTGCCCTTCTCTTCTTCGTTCCACTCCACATACCTTATTCTGCTAGGTACTTGCACCCCAGACATATGATGACTTGTGTCTATATGCTATGGATATATCCTATTAACTCTGGTCACAGGATATCTTGATTTCTTGCCTTTCCTTTCTTTTGTATTTTATCCCCTGAGAATGACTGCTCATGCAATTATTGTTACTGAACTATGGTAGACAGAAACCATCAAGGTAGCTCTCTTATCACAAAGAGCTCCAGAGAAGATATAAGTGGTCCTTGCAGAAATCACAGATGGACACAGCCTACATCTCAGTGTGGAGGCAAGGTCAAGGCTGAGAACAGTTTGCAAAAGCGGACAAGGGATTGAAGGACAGGAGGATTAAGTCTTCACAGCTTCACTCTCACCAGTAAAACCCAAGACTAGCTATAATTTGAACCAACTATTCAAGTGTGGTTTAGCATCACTTGTATATTAGACCTTTCCATACACCACACCCAGCACCCCTACATGGGAGTCAGGTAGGGCTCTCTGCCAGGAATTTACTTGTATCAGGGGGACAAGCATCCAGTTAGTGAAGGAATATACTTCTCCCTTTCATGCAGTGGTTTCACTCTACAAGTCAGTGTAAAGAGTATCAGGTGTGAAGGCTCTATGGACCCATCTGCCTTTTGACAATCCCACATGCTCTTTGGCATGCTGCTCCCTAGAAGAAATGGGGGGGAGGGGGGAACAAAACAGTGCTCTGATCCTCACAGATTTTTCATCTTTGTACTGCCAGGTTCTGATTACGACACAATAAATATGTGGTCTGTATGAAAGATGAACCATTTTTAAAGCATCCATCATTTCCCACTACTTTGAATACAAATGCTACTGCATGCGTGAGTAAAAGGTCTGCAGCACACAAAAATGCTTTGTCAGTTCTTCGCAGGAGAGCAGAGTCCCTCCCATTTGTCAAAGAAATTCCCAAGCACCTTGCAATAATTGAGCTGCTTTCATGAGGAAGAGATGCAAATTCCAAACTGGATTGCTGAAAGCAGGTGGGGTACTGCACTTAAGTATAATTCATAGGAGCGTGTACAAAGATAAGGATGTAGCACAAGCATAGGACTAAAGGTGGAAGAGACCAGCTCTTCCCAAATAAGTTTGTATTAGGAGTAAATAAACATAAATAAGAAAACCAGATAAATATGAAATACATTGGAAATCAGCTTTGGGGATCAGGAGGATCTGGAGAAACCCACTATGTCAGCTGCACCCACACTTGCAATCCATTACCCCTCTATCCTGCTGGAAAACATGATAACAGCTCATGGCATTGTACTAATTAGAATGCTTAGGGATAGTGGAGCAGCCATGACCACAAAGCACATGGCAGTTGTCTGAATATTTATGCAGATATCTCTGTGGTTTTGGTTTGTCTTAAGCTAGGCTGTTGCTGCAATGGTACAAATAACTTTGACCCATTCATGCAAGAACAACTATGATTAGTCTCCATCTGCCAATATGGAAGAAGTGAAAATATTAACTCACCATAATCCTAAGATGACTTTCGCTGAAATGGAGGTTTGTTCCTTAGAGCAGAATGAAGCCACTGATTCAGAAAGACACTTCAGAGTGCATCTTGTTGGCAGCTTTCTCTCCTGTCTCATTGACTTCAATAGGTTTCAGACTGCAGCTTAAGTATTTAACTGAGATATTTATCTTTAAAATCCTTTTTTAAGGCCTTAGTTACATGGGAATGTTGCACTGGTTTGACCTGGGATATGAATTTAATTGATTTAGATAAATTAGTGCAAACTCTTGTGGGAATATATTCATTTTAGCGTAAAAAGAGAAGCTATTAGTTTGTCTTAAATTAGCTTAGTTTTAAACTAAATTAAATTAATCTACTTACCTAATTATTTAACCAAGCCTTAAAGCCAAGATTTAAAATCTGGCTGAAGTAAAACCAATGCACTTTCCCTGTAGACATCAGACTTTTGACCCCATTGCTTGAATTATGTAGTCTTCATTCTTCATTAAAATGATTCTGTAGTCATCTCAGAGAGTGGGTGTGGAGAGAAGCCGACAGCAGTACATGTGTTCCCTTGAGTCCTTTAACAATAAAAGCCAGATTCCTTTGGTTTGACCTATGAAATAGATGTCTTCTTGTGTACTTCTAAAAACATGTTTGCAGTCTGCTCTGGGGATATACATGTACATATGTTCTTTTAACTGCCAAAGATGCTGTAAAAAACATCAGAGTTTAGGAAATGACAGAGTGAGTGGGTGGCAAGAAAGGATCACATAATCCTCCAGGAGAGTCTTTTGGGTAGAGACTAATTTCAGGATGTGAACAGCAGCTGTGGGTTTTCACTGCTTATAGTGCATCAGAATTCTTACATATCTTCAGACTGGGACAACACGACTGAGAATTTGTAGGGGCTTTAATGCAGGCTCAGGATCACAGCCTTCCTCATGCCTCCCTGCCCTCATTCTCCCCACCTCGGTGTCTTTAAGGGAAGCAATGGTCAAAGGAGTCTCGTGCTTCACTTAATTGCATTTTACATCACAATTTTTACAGTGATAAAGCCAGATCGTGGTCCTTCGACCAGTGTGCAAATATTTCTTTCAAATATCACTTGAAAAATCTCTCTCTCATTGATCGAGGCAAAAGGATCCAGATTTTGTTGCTAAGGGACCCAGTCTTTTCCAGGGTGCTGACACTGTCTGGTACAGAAGCACATATGGTACACATGTATAGCCAAAGAAGGACCCAGTATTTAAATCTGCAAAAGAAAGAAAAACCATCAGCCCTCCTGTGCCTAAATGGTCTACAAGCTTCTGTTGCTAACACTCACCACTATCCAAGCTAGACGCCTGTGGGGGAGCATGAGAGGAGGACAGCTGGAGATGCGAGTAGCATCACTGAGTTTCAAAGTCTGTTTTTGCTGCTCTGGTTTTGCACCTGTGAAAAGACAAATATCCTAAATCCCAAGGCAGGCCCTGTCTCAGTAGCACTTATCACAGCAGATGTCCAGGAGGCTTACTAAACATGTGAAGGGTTACTCCATATGCTAAGGTAGATACCACGGACATTCTTGTGATGCTCACACGGGCTCTGATGTTCCCTTGACTTTGAAAATGACTCTTGCTACCTCACCTGCAGTCCCACATTCTTCAACTTTTAAATGCCCAGGTAACAAACTGAATAAATATGAACTGAGAACCAAACACAATGGAGATTCAAAACAAAAGATTAAGGGGCAATTGTATTTTCTCTGGTTCATGTCTTTAATGCCAATTGGATTATAATTGGGAGATTAATCCAAGATACTAAAAATTGATACGACTCAATTATGTATGGTATAATACGATGCCATTCAATTCCTTGGCTATTTTGTTCCCTCCCCATGGGGTAGTCTTGTCTGTTTAGATCATAAGTTCTTAGGGACTTGAGCTTGCTACCTCTAGCATCAAGCACAACAGCAGTCCTTTCACAGCTGGCCCCTTGGCAATCCAACAAGATTACATTTACTACCAGTATCGTTCAGTGGGAATTTTTCCATTAACTTTAACTGGGATTAGATAAGGCTCATAAATGCTTTGAAATATATTACTCATAATGCTGAAGTAGAGATGTGCATTGGTATAATTTTTCATGGAATGTCAAAGGTCAGAAGCAGGTTCAATCCTAGACACTGTTCCAGTCTCTAACTTCTGACATTCTGCAAAGCAATCTTTTGTAATGCTTTTTTCAGACTTTCACCACAATCTTCTGGCAGAAGATGCACATGAAATAATTAGGCTGATGCCACCTTTTCTCTTAGGAAAACTCACCAGCAAGTGAGCATAGGTGCTATGCAGAGAATGTGTTGGGCTTGGGCTTTTGAGTTGTTATTGTTTACAGTTATGTTTATTATCATTCAGTGTGCTTCATATGTTCTTAGCTTGATATGACAAAAGCTGAATGCAAAACCAACTATGTTTCTGTGGCTTTGATAGCAAAATATTCTCAAAGATAGAACAACACCCAGTATGCACAGGGTGTGACTGCATGTGAAAAATGAGTGTGGTTTTATTCAGAAGTTTCAATGCAATTGCAAGGGAAATGTATACTAAATAACAGTGTTTAATCACCATCTCCACTGCGATTTATCAAGTATGCACTTACATTTGTATACATCAGCAAGGTTGTGTCCCCCAAACATTTGACCTCGATCACTCAAATCAATGGATATTATAAAATTGTTATTCCAGTTATGGCTTGCATTAGTAATCTCAAGACCAGTCATTGCATAGAGTCAATATCTGATTGAAATGTTTTTATTAGGATACTTGTTGTTG
This sequence comes from Alectoris magna, assembly GCA_030625065.1. Lineage (NCBI taxonomy): Eukaryota > Metazoa > Chordata > Aves > Galliformes > Phasianidae > Alectoris > Alectoris magna. The sequence goes on from CM060565.1 coordinate 42,932,181, forward strand.
AAACATGGATTTTTCTCAACATGAGATTTTTGTCCAGTATTATTAATTGGATGGATTTTTTAATATATATTTAATTAATTAAATTTTTTTTGTAACAAATTTTAACTCAATATTTTTATCCAAGTGTTTTTCAAGACAAATTGGAATAAAATTTTATCTGTTCATATTCCTTTTTAATACCAAAACTGAGAAATGTTAAATTTAAGCGCTGTTCAAATGATTTCAAAAGCAGTTTAGGAACACGTTTCGGTCAAACACTGAGTGAAATCTTGTGAAATCAGGTTCACAATTAAGCTGAGAGCAATCAATGCAGTAGGCGTAAAATTATTACTATTACACTTTTTGCAATATTATTTGCCTAAGAATTGAAAAAGACGGCCCATACTGTTTTCACAGTAATAAGTGTGAGAAAAAATATGAGAGAAAAAAAAATCTTTACCATTATTGCTTGAATACCGGGAAAACAAAGCTTGTAGTACTCCAGGCCTGGCAAAGAGCAGCCTGTCTGCCAGCAAAACTCTGGGGGAAATAACCTGCAGGTTATGTCAGTTCACTGCTATATGATCTCTGGCTGAAGGAGTATACTGGGTTCCAATTCAGATGCTAAGAAACTTAGGAAACAGAGAACAAAAGGACCATTTTATCTTCAAAAGTCAGTATACTGATAACCAAGCTCCTCAGATAAGTAGCAGATTGCTCCATAAACAGGACTATTCCACTAAAAAGAGAGTGAGCATAAAATGCTATTCACTATGTGGAAATAGATCAGAATATAGTCTAAACCTAAGTAAATTAATTCTGAATTATCACTATTGGATCACAACCATTAAGCATTTTCAGACATTTTGTCTGTATATAACTTGTAAAACCTTCTTTTGATATTCTTTAGGAGATGAAAGCCTAAGATAATATAAAAACAAGATTTCTTAGTGTATCTAAAGATGAAAGAAAACTCCCAGAGTGTTCACCAAATAGGTACTCACCATGAGCTAGGAAATTGGTGGTTCAAATGTCATGGGGAAATAGTATGTCAGTGCAAATTCTTTAGTGATCAATAAAGTATTCTGCATTCAAGCTTCACAAAAAGGTTTCTGAGAACCTCCTCAGACTCCCCTAGGGACAATCCTTTGACATATTCATTGACACCTACTGGGGTAGTTGTCTTTCTAGTTTTGCTATAAGACAGCAATTTGCCACCTCATTATCAGTGTGATTGATGAGAACACCATCTGAAAATCTGTCACGTGATGATTGTTGGTTTGACTCCTCTAGATTGATCTCCTTAAAGACATACACTGATGTGCATGACAAAATGTTTTCTGGGTAAAGATGTCAATGACAGGTTTTTTGAAAGAAACTGCAGTTTCTGCAAAAGCAATTGACTCTCCCCTCCCTCCTCCCCATCCCTCCAACTCACCCTTTTTTCTCTCTCTTTGATATTTGTGTTTAAAAAGTAGAACATAAGACAGCTTTTGCTTTTAATGGCATTCCAGAGTTGGTTTGCTCTACTGGCAAATGTGGTGACTGATACTAAAGTGTGCTAGGCACTTGCAGATCTCTGAACGAAAAGTTCTTGGTAAATTAGAAATGTAATCAGTGCACAAATGCCAACCCTTACTAAGAGCCCACTGAACACTACATCCTACAGTGCTTTTGAAACTTGCATTATTTCTCCCTCTCTAGCTACTTGTTGCATTTCCATCCTATTTCTGTTACGCTTTTTACAGCTCTTCTTTGTATAAAAGCTAAGCATCCCATAATTTGAATTGTTCCCTTTTTCCTTCCCCTTGTTAGCCCCACTTTGCAGGTGCTGTCAGTTCTGTTATGGAAAGGTGAATTTGCAGCATGGTGGGAAGTCAAGCAAGTTTTCCCTTCACTAGCCTAGCAAGAGCACACAGAAAATTCCTCATTGCTGTGTCTCTCTGGCTGCAGCTCAGTGGAAATGTGGTTGGACACAAATCAATGCCCAGCGCAGCAGTGCCATCCTCATCTGTCACATGCAGCTGTGAGCTCTGTGAATCCGTGACGCATCCTGGCGTGTGACACAGCTTTGAAATCACAGCTCCAAAAGAAGAGATTGCCTCTGTCTTGCCCATCTCTACTCCTGCTCACCAGGGTTAGACAGCCACATCATTCCCTTATTGGTGCTTCCGAGCTTTTTACACTTATCCATCTCTACATAGTCCTGATTTAAGAAAGTATTTCTGGTGATAACATTAAGATATGAATCAACAGGCCATCTTTGTGCTTCAGGAATGTGCTAGAGTTCGTACTGAAAATCCAACACAACTTGCAACCAGTCTTTTGATGTCAAGGCTAGCTCTTGGCCATCACTCTCACTGGCTCCTGTTACAGGCAGGGTGGCTGCCCACAATTTAGAGACACCTGAGAAGTACATCCCTGTACACTCTAGTTGCTAGCTTGAAGGCAAAGAGGATGCAAGACGGCCCACGCTGTGCTCTGCTTTCCAAGCAGGTACTGCAGTTATAGCAACTGGGGTTTAGATCCTGCTTGAAGCCAAGGGTGATCCTATGCAGCTTGCTGGTACTCACTAGCTCGCTAGTTGGTCTCATTTAGCACTAGGCTGAGACATTAGACACAGGAAGAACCTGCTTTCCAAATCTAGATTTGCAAGTTTTTTTGTTTGGTTGGTTGGTTTTTTAGTTTTCCAAGGAGCATGAATTCCATTAACACTACTTGATTTTTCTTAGTTTCTATATATTTATGTCCAAATAAGACTTGAGTCATATTCTTTTCTCTCCATCCACCAAATTTCCTTTATTTTCTCCTATTTCATTCTGTTACCTTTCCAACAGGGAAGATCAACACATTATCAAAAGATCGTGTAATTGTAGAATAATTAAGATTGGAAAAGACCACTAAGATCATCCAGTCCGACAGTCAACAAATCACCACCATGTTCACTGAACCATGTCCCTAAGACATATAATTGTCAGTTGAGAATTGGGATTAAATACAGATTGAATGCAGATGTTAGACTAAAGGCTAACTCCTATGACCCAGAACAACGTCATAAAATGCAAAATCTATTAGATACATTTCTTTTTGAATTCTACAGGACATCCCATTAGACTGGAATTATTACACAGTAAAAGAATACCATACTCTTCCATCACTGTCTGTTTAGTTGTATACATTCTATATCGACTACTGTTTCGGAAAGAAATCTCAATCTGTAAGATATGCAGGGACCTGATACTTAATGAAAGGTAGATGAATTCTAATCCACTTCACTGAAATGACTGTTACACAAACACATCTAACGCTTTATATAAAGACTTGAAGATTGTACTAAAGCTCTTTAATATGCATTTTCACTAAATAAAAGTTTGTTTAAACATATCAAAGAAGGTCTTTAGAGCTTTGCTCTTCAGCATAATTAAAAAAAAAAACAAAAAAACAAAACAAAAAAAACCTCTCTAGTGTTCTTTGAAGGAAAATAAGGACTAGTTCTCCCATCTTCTGCCTCTTTATTTTTAAATAAGCTTCTTCAAGACGGAGATACTGCAAGATTCACTGTATTCCCAAAAACATACTGCTCCTAAGTGGAATGAAACAACTCTGTGTAATACAACCCAACAACACTGCCTGGTAGTGCAGAGCTGGGAGGGGGCTGTTCTACCCCACTGATTGTGCAGTGGGGATTTGAAACTTCATTAAAGCCTGAGAGATGACATCTTAGATGCATGTAGGTTGGGAAGTAGGAAAAGACCCCCAGCTGAAGCATGCTGTTGCAATCACACTGATTTCCAGTGGCTAAGACTGTTTGCCCATGGTAGTGATGCAGTCCTGCGCCCTGTGCTAAGGCGGACTGTGTGTAAGCCCATGGTAGTGATGCAGTCCTGTGCCCTGTGCTAAGGCGGACTGTGCGTAAGCCGAGCACTTGGTGCCAGTGCCCAGGTGCTGTTCTCCTAGCAGGCTGCACGAAAGGCAGGGCCCATCCTTCTCACAGTACATGGAGCTGGGGGCAGCTGCGAGGGCAGGGAGAAACGGAGGAAAGAGAGGCTGGGGAGGGGGGGACCCTCACACAATGTGGAGTGACTTCAGGCAATTAAAAGGAAAACGAATGAAATTTCTGGCTGAATGCCAGAGTACTCTTTTTTCCCCCCTTCTTCGCTGCCATTAGTCCATGAAAATGGGAAGGTATGTGAGGAATTCTCCACTTTATATTCCAGCTCCCATCTATTGTATTTTAGCTATGCCAGAGCAACACTGTTATTCTCTCAGGCAGCCTGGGAAGAGTCAGGCATCTTGTCCAGCAAGACTGATGACAGGGCTGAGGCTGACTGAGCTGTGGCAGAGCTTAGCAATGCGAGCTGAAAGAATCTGCTGATCAGATAGGGAAACAAGAGCGCTGACTTCTGCAGCAAATCACCTTTGGGGGAGGTATCTTTTGTTGCCTCTGCTTGATCTATAGGGAAATAAATAGCCTTTGCTTAATCATTCTGCTTGCAGCAGTGAGAGGTCAGTGGTAGCAAATTGATATTGTTTCGTGTTAGAAGGCAGTAAGGGTTATCCTACTTTTACTATATGCTTGGAGTCTCATAAAACCCGTTCTCCATTTTTTTTTTTTTTTTTTGTACAACCAAACATTCTCCATGTTGAAGATAGGGGCAAAATTTCTACAGATGATGATAGAGTCTGAAATTCAGTTACAGAGAAACTCCTAATCATCTCCAAGGTAGCATACATTAGTTAGCCTAGTCTTCACAGAATCATAAATGTTGGGAAAGACCTCCAAGATCATCCAGCCCAGCTGTCATTCCATTACCACCATGCCCACTAAACGATGTTCCTCAGCACTATATCAGAAGATATTTTGTGAAGTAGGCTAGCATTACTGACACTTATCTGGCAAAAATCACAGCTCCACCAAGTTGGGGAAAAAAAAAAATGAGAATCCTAATCAAAACAGCGGCCCTAAATGTGCTCTTTGCAGATGTCCACCTGTCCTGTATGGTAGTGCCCTGCACAGGACAGAGGCACAGTCCTGCTGCTGTGATGGTCTCACACAGACACCAGCATCAGCTGCCTTCATCCCTGCAGCACAGCACTCTTGTTCTTGGCAGGGCTGCAGCTCCCATGCCCACCACTACAGCTCAGGTAGCTGCTCTGTTCCTGGCTCCAGAAATGGGCCGTAAAGAGTCCAAAACACCTTAATGTAAAAAGATGGGATTTTAAGCATGTCCAACTACTTGTCCAACTACTTATCAAGTGTAAATTGTGTTTTTATGGATATAGAACTTATTCACTTCTCTTAAGTGTTTCACAGTTTCAAAACTTCAAAAATAGTAGAAATCATATTCCTTATTGCCAAGCAGAGGATTTATTTTGTTTTGAGAACATATCCATAAAATTCTACATAATTAATTATTTACCCTCAGTATTTTTAATTGGTTTGGGGGGTTTTTAACACGTGGAGTTTTGTAGTAATATGAATTCTGATAAAAAGCCATTCTTTAAGAAAAATACTGAATATCTGTGACTTCTGAGAATCGAGAGGAACTGTAAAACACTCCTGATTTCAAAATTACTTCAATAAATTTGTGTTTGAATAAGCACACAAAATTTGATAATTTGAATTCTGTCCTTGGAAAATGAGGTCTGGTAAAAACATCCTAGAATCTTAACAAATATTTTTGAATCTTGTGATTCAAATTGATACAGAGCCTGGCATCATTACAGACTTCGGTTTTTTGGCTTTTCTTTTTTTCCCTCTTTTTAATTTAATTTTTGCTCAATACTGTAGTTAATATCTCAGGAAAAATCACACTGACTGAAATATGAATTTCAACCACATAAATAGAGTGCCTAAAATCACACCATCTGAAATTGAAAATATGATGCCCAAAATTATCTTTTCCCATTTGTTCCAAAAAATTCAACGGAGCATGATTTCTTTTTACTTTGTCTATAGAAACTTCAGATTGTGAAATTTTATTTTCCCCCTCTATTCTCCTAGGAGTCTCATTTCTACAATTTTCTGACCATCTCTACTAAAATAACATCAGCTTTCTCCTTCTTAGTACATTCAAATATAAATGTGTGTAAATTCTATTCATAATTTTATAGTGGTTCTATCAAAACCAAAAGACTTTTCTATCCAAAAGTACGAAGAGGACACACATATCCTGTATTCCAGGGGATTTCTTAGTTGTCATATGAATACCTTCAATAGGCTCTCATGCAGCTTGGCATAATGATATAGGGCTTTCTTGAGAAGGTCCATGATTTAATGATTAACAGCTGCAGCGGAAGGGATTTCTGGCCTAGTTTTGGTGGCATGCATTCAGGGAGACACTCCGAACTTGTTTTATATCACATTACATAGCAACAGAATATAAAAAACCCATGTACTTCTCTTTCTGAATGTGGACGGTTGAAAGGCAATAAGAAATAGAACCAATAACAAGGAAATAATGACTAACAAGGAATGACAACACTGTATACAGTGATGATGTTCTTAAATCATGCAACAAACTCTATTCAAGGTGCATAAATGATTTATCTAGTTAATGTAATTGAGCACAGACTTTCCACTTCTCCAATTCCCTTTCATGATGGGATCCTTGCTCAGAGAATGTTGTTCCGTTTCACTTGTCTGCGTCTGCAGACCAGGAAATTCACAACTCATGTTGTTACTTCAAATAGCAGTCCCTCTGAAAGCCCTATAGTAGAGCTGCCCAGGGCCAAATTCCCCTTAGCTTACTTTGATGCAAGACTGAGATACTCCGTGTCAGTAGATGTATTGATTGTGCTGATATACCGGAAAGGATCATCTGAAGTAGCAGGCTTAGTTTTCAAGAGCATGAAGAAAGAGTCACCAGAATGGAGACCCTGGTGCCCAGAGGCTTGGTGTACATGTTTACAGACAAATAGCTGCCTTATAAGGTGTCCTCTCTAGATGGAGGTAGCACCAAATGGCGCATGCATTCAACATGACCAAGTGTTGGGTCCTGCGCTTTGATCACATCAACCTCATGAAATGCAACAGACCTGGGGTAGAGCAGCCAGAAAGCAGTGTGGAGGAAAAGGATCTTGGGGTGTTGGTCAGTGCTCAGCTGAACACAAGCCAGCACTACAAGAAAGACACTGAGGCCCTGGAGTGTGTACAGAGAAGGGCAACAAAAGCTGTGAAGGGTCTGGAGCACAAGTCTCATGAGGAACAGCTGGGACTGTTCAGTCTGGAGAAGAGGAGGCTCAGGGGACACCTTATCGCTCTCAACACTGACCTGAAAGGAGATTGTGGCAAGGTGGGGGTTGGCTTCTTCTCCCTGGTAGCTAGCAATAGGACTAAAGGGAATGGTCTCAAGTTGCACCAGGGGAGATTCAGACCAGATATTAGAGTTTCTTCTCAGAAAGAGTGGTGAAGCATTGGAACAGGCTACCTAGGGAATGAAGAAGTCACTGTACCTGGAAGTGTTTAAAGAAAGGGTAGATGTAGTACTTAGGACGTGGTTTGGCGATATTGGTAGTAGGTGAATGGTTGGACTATATGATTTTAAAGGTCTTTCCAACATTAATGATTCTATGCCATGAGGCCTTGGCCTTCTCCTTGTTCAGAGTATACCATATACTGCATGTTCCCTGATTCTTTAGGGTTCCTTCTGTGAAAGCAGAATGGGACTAGGAAGAACAGGTCAGCTCACATCAAGTTCAGATCTTAAACCGTTAGGGAACAAAGACACAGCCAAGGTTTGCAGCCAAGAACAGGAGTTCATATCCAGAAGTACAGACCTAGACAAAGTGCCCTGAAGACGTGAAGGACTGTCCTCTTATTTCCAGAACTGCTCTGTGGAAAAGCAGTTATTGAAAGGCAGATGGCAAGGTTCATTTCCCCTCGGTTCAGATGTCTACAATACAAACTTGTACATACGAATACTTGGTTTTTATAATGGCCTTGAGGAAAATAGTTATTCCTCTTATACCTTAAATTACTAACTTCAGAATCAGATTTCATCACAAATTGCTTATTTATCTCTGGTAATTCTAAAGAGTGATAACTCTAAAGTAGATTCCTTCACTAAAACATGAAAACTTGGAGGACAAGAGTCCTCACACAGCACAAGAGTGTATTAGCTAATTTATTTTGCACTAAGCTTTTCATGGATGCAACCTATGGCTGAAGTTAGAACTGGATGAATTAACTTTGGTTTTGCATCATCACAAACAGTGGCAACATTTAGCCTTTGATCTGAACATTGTTGATTTGTTGTTGTTGTTGTTATTTTTATTCTTTCCTGTAAGGAAAATATAAGAATAATAAATAAATAATAATGAGTATGTTTCCAAAATTTTGGGGGGATTTTTTTTGTCTTACAACAGCATCTTTAGTCAGTATGTTAGTTGTCATTTATTAGTCTTCTAAATATGTGATCATACTGAAACATCCCCTTCCTTGGTAAAACAAACAAACAAACAAACAAAAAGAAAACCAACAAAAAACAAACTACACTTAGCCAGACCTCATATCTCTGTACAATCTAATCTATTTATATATGCTATCATTTTCCTGTACTCTTGGACTATGGTATGTTAAATAGTAGGTAGCTGGGAGTTGCCCAAAATTTGCCTATCGGCTGGACTAGTTCTTGAAAAGTTCTTACTGTAAAATTTTATCATTTCCTTATTTTATGTGAAAAATAAAAAATAAAAATAAAAAGAGATGTATACCAGTGACTGACTACTCAACTCACCATGCCATTAAATTTCTATCCATGATCAAAAAAGGATAACCCTGAATTTGAATAACTAAACATGGAAAGAGAATAAGATAAAGAAGAATAAGAAGAAGAATTTGGAGGCATTAACTTCTAAAATCAAAGCCAATAGGCAATATCCTTACAATTCAAAAACCAAAGTAATCAATGTGTGATCCAATTTCTAATATAATACTTACATTTATGGAGAAGATTTAAGCAAAGATTTACAGAGAACACATCATGTTTTTCCCAAGTTTCACAGCCATTTGAGGGAGATGTACTACATCCTTCTATTCATCTTTTTATGCATCAGCAGTACAGAATCATAGAATAATTTGGATTGGAAGACCACTTCAGAGATTGTGCAGTCCAACCCCTGATTGAGCTAGATTGTCCAGCTAGAGCAAGTTGCTAAGATACTGTGAAGTTTTGAGTATCTCCAAGAGTAGAGACTTTAAGACATTTCTAGGCAATCTGGACCAATATTTGGCCACCCTGATCGTAGGAAAGGGTTCCTCTTAAACACAAGAGGCTCAGGTCAGATGATCTGAAGTGCTAAGTATGAATTCTACAACACAGTCTCCAAAGTCATCCATCACACGGGAAGACAAAAAGTATTCTTGCTCACAGAATCACAGAATGTCAGGGATTGGAAGGGACCTCAATAGATCATCTAGTCCAATCCCCATGCCAGAGAGCAGGAACACGCTGATTAGGTCACCAGGAACATGTCCAGGTGTGTTTTGAATGTCTCCAGAGGAGACCTCACAACTTCTCTGGGCAGCCTGTTCCATTCTGTTACCCTCACCATGAAGAAGTTTTTTCTCATATTTACGTGGAACCTCCTGTGTTCCAGCTTGCACCCGCTGCCCCTTGTACTATCATCCTATTCTAATTCCTATTCTAATTTATTTAGTAGCCATTTATGACTATGTAAATGGGCAAATGTAAATCACCTTAAATACACTGTCAGATATGATCAGCACTTTCACTAAGCAAGGAAAGCAGTGTATTTTCCTCTTTATTTTCATTTTTCTTCTCTTTTATTTTCTCTGCTCTACTCTTCAAAAAACAAAACAAAACAAAACAAAAAACAGACATCACAGAGTCTTTAGTCCTGGACTTATACACTCAAGTTTGTGCCTGCAGTTTTTGGAAAAGCGTGCAGATTTTCTCTGCATGAGTTAAGAGATGAAAGCAGAACCCAAAGGCAAAGATAGAGCACATCTTAAAAGTGAAGATTAGTACAAAATGTTGGGAGAAAAGAGTGAGAAAGAGTCTCCTTTTGCCTTACAATCAAGAAAAGCATTGTGATCTTGGATTTAAATGGGATGAAGAGTCACTATACCAATGATGATACTGGGCACTGGCCCAGCAAACCCTTGACATTCTTTCTGACATTCCCCAAATAGACTTTGCCTAATTATAATGTTGTTTACATTCATTTTTAGTGTGAAATATTTTTTGAATGCTGCTCATTCTGGAACAAAATCCTAAGCATTTAAACCATAATTTTAAGCCATTATATTAGAGTTAATAACAAACCCAAACTATTAAGAGACTTTTTGGCATATCACTTAACATAAACTGATGGCAACAACAGCACAGCAGTGTATTTTCATTCTCAAATGAAACTCACGGTCAGTTTCAAGAGTGCCTAAAGGTTCAATTGCACAAGATGCCGAAAGCCTTGATTTTTCCCCTCATTTCAGTCTCAAATATACTGCAAGAAAATGTATGGTCTGCAACCGCCAGTGTCATGTTTGAGCTAAGCTAATCCAGGATTTGGGGCTATTAAAAGCAGAGATGATTTGGTGGTGTGCACTTGCTGTGTGCATATAGCTACTCTTTTTCATAGTGACAGTTTGCCAGGGCAGTGCTGATACGACTTCAGTGCTGATGTAACTCAAGCAAATATAACCTATAGAAGAACCAACTACTTCTGATTCAGGCAAATACATCTGGTTCCACATATTAAAATTTGCCTGTGTGTCATGCTTCACATGAATTAGATCTGTTTTTTGTGGAGCTGAATACCACATTAATCTGAAATGTATCAGTTCATAGAGTACGACCAGTATACAATAGGTCATCTTCAAGTACTGAAGGAAGATGTCCAGCAACAGTCCCACTGAATGTTAGTGGAGTATGCACATGCATACATGTATGCACATACCTGTATTTATTTTTGTAAATGCCTATTTTCATTTGTACCTATACACATTCATATAAGATGTCACAGGAACCACTGTTTCTGAAAACTGTGTCACAGTGGATCACATGCACACAGATGCAGAAGTGAATGAAGTGGCCCTACGTAAGACATGGAAGTTATGGAAGACATGATTTGCTTCTCAGCCACACAAAGTATTCCTCATCTGGGTATATGCAACCATCTATATGAGGATGCCTGCTATGTATTTTATCCTGAACCTCTAATCCACTGAGCACCAGTAGTGAATAGCAGTTCCTTCAGCAGCAGGCATCAAAGTATGAATTACACATTATTTTCCTATTGGTGAGCTTAATTTATCAAAGGTTTTCAGAAGCTGTAGTAAATAAAGGACAAACCCACATCAAAGACACGTCTAGGCTACTTTCTTAAAGGCAATTTACAAAACAAGAAAAGGATATGGAGCAGTTGAGGATTAGGGGTTATCAAGTGTTTCAAGTGTTGGGTTAAAAATTTGGTATTGCTGTTAAAGAATCTTAGTGAATGTCTCACTTGATAAAACTATATTATTTATGAAAATGAAAATGTTCGCCCTCAATTCAAATTGACATCAGTCAGATTACAGAAAGTTTCAGTAAAGCAAAAGGCATTTGCAAAGGCTTAGACCTGTATCTTTAGACATAAAACCAGCAGGTGCAGATCTCTCTTCACAGCCACCAGTCACTTCAATGTTATCTTCAAGAAGTTAGACCCAGGATGCTTGGATTTGGACTACCAAATCTTCACTTCTGTGTTTCCTTTTTGATAGGACTATACAGGTTGGATCTAGGCTGGCCTTTGAGAGCAGAATTCCTCTTACTTTTTTTTTTTTTACTTTTTTTTTTTCCTAAAAAGAATACAATCGTAAGGAAATACATTTCTACAATTGGCAGGATCTCCAGCTTTTGCAGAATTCTGTCACACTGGATTCTGAAAACCTCGGGATAAAGTCTGATTCAATGTGAGACATCCTTGAACAGGATGCCGAGGTATGATATGAACTCATGACATGTTGTAAACCTCAAAAAGGAACTTGTTGGCCCTGGACTGTGAGAGCTAATTGACTGGTTGGGTCATAAATCTACGCATAGAATGGAATATTTGCTGGATATCATCATAGCCTCATAAAATGTTCTTCCAAACATTATCACCGGTTCTGTTTTACTAGCTGCCTCCGTGCTTTGAAGTTCTTGCAGCCTTATCAGTTGCTTCTCATACCTAACCATGCTGATCATCAACGTAGTTAGAAAGGCAAATATCCGATGGAAAGTTAATTCTGAAAATGTATAACTGTCTCCAGGTTAAATGACACATGATTTGCCTATCACCTTTAGCTGATAGGTTTTATTTCTGTGCAGCGATAGTTAACAAATTGTCTTGGTGCACTTTCAGAGCTACAGAGCTCACCTGCTCTTACTCTTCCCCTATTTCTTTCTTTAGCCTTATTACACTAACAGTTGTGCTCACCAAAAATCCGCAAATGTTAATGTTTAATCTGAAAAATCAACTACCATTTTATCTATCTTTTTACCTCCAGGAAAAGTATGTTGATTCTGTCAACTGATTCCTAGCCCAGAACCATAGGAATATTGCTTCTCCCCATCCCTCTTCTTCAGGCTGGAATGGATAGGAATTTATCCTGTGAGTTCTAAATAATGCTGAATTAGGAGAGCTTACATCTAGGCTACTGGATTCAAAATGCTTTTTCTTTCTTTCTTTCTCTGTTTTGCCCTTTGTTTAGCCTTTTGATTTATTAATGGAGGCTTCTTTTTGATCTGGCTGTACCTTGCCAGTTCTTCATGTCCCACCCATAGACTTCTTATTTCTTTTTCATCTAGTGATACTGGCAAAGAATTCTGAAAAAAAAAAAAAAAAAAAAAACAAAACAAAACAAAAAACACAGAGGGAGGGATTTGAGATTGTCATATAAAACCTGTGTTACTCAGTTTTCAATATCTCATTGAACTTCTCACAGCTTTGATATTTTAAGTAGGTATCACAACAAAGGGAAAAGAAGTGACTGGAAAGGTAATGCAGTGTATTAGGCCTGTTAATGGCCCTGAAAGTCCCAAGAAAACTTGCTGAAAGAAGGATCCTTTCCCATGAGTACTATTTAATTTCTCTGAGAGGGTTTCCGGATGAATTAAAACCCTAAAGAGCACATTTAAGCAATGCAACTACTAGCTACACAGCGACATTCACTTTTATTTTAAAAATCCTTTTCTAAAAGTCTATAGCAGGGAGATTCTGGAGAATCTGTTTCTTCATTTGTTCTCCTGCTAACACATTAGAAAATGCAGAAAACTAGAATACAGTCCCAATTTTTCCCTGCAACAGCAGAGCAAAAACAAATGAGTGATGAGGATTATTAAATAATTCCTCGCAGGAGCCGCAAGTAATGACCCTGCTTCAACACTTGAAATGATTAAGTGTGATATATAAAGCAGATCAAAAATCTGTTTAGGAGAATTTATCTGTGCAACATATGAGAGTCTAAAAAAGCAGAGAGTGATCTGGCTTTTACATTGTCATTTGGGATCACGAGAGACCCCGCGTCTGATCTATCTTCTGCCATATGCTTCTTTTATAATAAAATAAACAAGTCAACTAGCTTCTTGATTCCCCATCCGTAACCCAGCTGGTATTCTCCTGGACTCCAGTGAAATAAAAGCAAGGAGGTCCTGAGAGTTACAGATGCAAAATCTTCCCCTGTCCATGCTGTGCTTAGAGAGAGGGCTGGCAGTAGAGAGGACATTAATCCTACATCCCTGCCCTGCTCTGCACCAGGAGGGCCTCTTTTCTCACAGTATCATCCTACACAACTCTCATGTGCTTGGTCAGTTCAGCTGGACAGCTCTGCTGTGCCTCAGCATCACTGCTCCTAGGCAGAGCTAGGCTTGTCTGGGCCAGTAGCAAGTGTCATACCACAGGCTATATCCCATAACATGGTGCTATGAGTGAAGGTACCTTGCTCTGATATATGAATGGAACAGGTGATCTAAGGACATAGGAAGGATTAGACTTAATGAAAATGCTGATGTGGTGATGAAAATACTGTTAACCTCAATGCAAGTTCTTGTATTTAAACCATGTGTGCTAAAGTTAGCTCCATGTTACCTTTGCATATTCATTTCTTTGACTGGTTCTCTTCTCCATGTAATTCTACATACTACAAAGGCCACCCCAAAAGTAATGCCTACTATGATGTTATGTTGACCCACTACATCAGAGACAAATGTTGGTGGTATGGTAGCAGAGGTTTAATCTACTCACCAATACACCATTCCATTTTGTTACCATGTGACAGATGGCAGGAGAAGGGTACAATATTTTTTTTCATTGTGCCATCTTTGGGCTCTAGCAATAACCACAACATACAGAGACACTGAGACTTCAAACTTCAAACATTTTGATTGCACTGGGATTGATGGAAAAGGATGTCTAAGGAAGGGGCTGCTTTCTTACAGGATCACACCTTAAACTGTTACAATCCAAACTGTCCTGGTACTTGCACAGCTAAAACAAATACAGACTTACTTCACTCCGTTCCTACTTCCTTGAATGGGCAATGAAAATAATTCCATTATTCTCCATTTCTGATCAATATTTTTTAATTTCTGGTCCCCTAGTCAAGAATTGGAGTGGATTGCAGAGGAGTTTCTACATCATGTTTCTAAAATCAGCAGCTATTTATTCAATAATGGAAGGAAAACATTTCTATTTAAATTACATTTGCAGGATCTAATTCCTAGAAAGGAAAAACTTGTGGCATCGTGCCTTCCAACAGATAAACAACAACAGACAAACTCATTTCCAAGATGAAATTCCAATGCACTCAGTCTAGATAGATTTCATTATTCATCCATAAACAAATACAGAAGGCTTGATCCAGGATGCAATTATTCATCTAAATAATTTGATCCAATTAACGCTCCACTGAACTTCAGAGTTTTGTAACTGAGCCTTAAAATGTAGTAACCAAACCATAAAAACAGAAGGTGCATTCTGACAAAGTAAGACACATATTGGATCATCGCTGAAGTGGGAGGACAATACTCATCAGCCTTGAACTGTGCCTTACTCTGCACAGCGGCCAACTTGCATCTCCCCTTGTGTGCTTGGCTTTTGAAATTACATGTGTTTCAACAATTTCTTAAAGTACTCTATTTCATGATCTCCCACATTAAAGATCTTTCCAATCTGACCTATGCATTGGCATGATTCAATTAGAGATGACCCCTGTCTTAACTTTTGAGGCTCTTTTTTTACTTGTGACCAGGCTACAGAATGGGACGTAATAGACAGCTTCCAGCAGTAACTGGAAAGGTGAGCCCTACAAAGCCTGAGCCCTATGTGCGAGTACCTGGTCACACTGGGGTTGACAAACAGCCCTGCCACTATTCATCCATGAAAGCGGCCCGGTAGAACACAATGCCCTGAAAAATAACTGCAACAAAGCCTCCGCACTAAGGCAACTTAATTTTCGTCTGCCCATCAGTTAGAGCTGGAGACAGATAAAAGCTAGCAATGGATTTCTCAGGTAGTGCCACAAGGAGGAACTGACTCTTCTGTTTGACAGTGGCGATGACCAGAATCAGGTATAAATTTGCCCAATATTTTTCTAAATTACCTTTTATTTGAAAATACCAAGACAGTATCACGTCATCAGATCTGCAAAATTCATAATTTACTATTGCACATTATGCAAACCTTGGGTTTGGTATTTCTACAGGATACTTTTCCTAATGTATAATTAGATGTTTATGAGTCTCATTTGCTACCTATAGGGGGGACTATCAGCATCTTTAAAGTTTGGAAAGTAGTAAGTCAGTGTTACTATGGATGTAGTTTAAGATTTACAACCTCAAACAAAATCTGGATAAAAGAAATCAGTTATTAAGTTTTTTTATTTATCTTTGAGTTTTAACGACTGAATTTCTTCACACAAATAAACTATAAAGCATAAATGAATTACTGACAAAGAGTCTAGAGAAGAAATAACAGCTATCAGGAACCACAATTGAATGTTATGCCTTGCAGTTTTGCTCATCAGTTTTCCCAGGACATCTTTACTGACAAACAAAAACTGGAGCTTCTGTATTTGGGAGCAAAAGAAAGAAAACTACTTTTTCTTCCCCCCCCCCCCCAAAAAAAAAAAACTTCCAAATATTCTTCTTTGTTAAGTGTTAAGACTTTATGAAATCAGAAACATTTTCTCTTACACAAAACTTTTTTTTCTTTTTTTTTTTTTTTTTAATTAAAAATTATGTCCTCTTGTGGATAAAGGGGATTTTATCATTCTTTCTTGCTATCATATTCCATCTATTGCTCTTTGCTCGCTTGATGATCACAGGTGGTTTTAGTTGCACTTCAGGGAGGTGAAAACATCTAAACGTGTAGGTGACAGCTGCCCATTTTCCAGGAAGGAAAATTTCACTTGTGCAGTATGGCAGGCACTGGATAAAGGTCTGAGTCAAAGCTTCATCCTTCTGTCTTGGAATCCCTATTGACTCTCTGTAACGTATCCTCACCCCAGTTTACAGCAATAAGTAAATAATAATAATAATAAAAATAGTGCAGCATTACTTTCACAAATGGCTTTCTTACCGCAAGTTTCTATTTCTTTCTACAGCAGATCTTTCAATTTGCTTATATTCAATATTCTCATTTTTAATGAAAACTATATTTGACTTGCAAGTTTCTTATAAAGAATACTCTGTAGTAGTAATTACACTCCCCAAAATGATTGACTATATCTGTCAAATGGCATGTTTTCTTGTTCTTATTAGGATTTTTTCTTCTTGTACCTGTTACTCCCAGGTAATACTTACGCAGGTTGATTTGAAACTCCAGGAGTTGGCAGTACTTAGAAATAGTTTGCTGACATATTAGATTATCCTGTTTTGCTCAAATGCAGGTGTGGATAGTAAGCTCCACTGAATTCAATTCAACTATGAAATAAATGTTTATGATTTTTTCTTCATACTGACTTTAAGACTATTTCTAAACTACATCTAAAACAGCCAGTGAGGATATTAGCTTTTTTGTTGTTTCTTATTGAAGACAATCGGGACTGTACTAAAAACTAAATTTCAGAGGCAAGCATCATTGCCTGTATAGTGGAGAGTCCTGTGACCATCCTAACCTGGGAATAATGGAAGAGGGCAATTGTGAATGGTTTAGCAG
Source organism: Alectoris magna (assembly GCA_030625065.1). NCBI lineage: Eukaryota > Metazoa > Chordata > Aves > Galliformes > Phasianidae > Alectoris > Alectoris magna. The sequence continues at coordinate 42,949,302 of CM060565.1, forward strand.
GTCCTAGAGGACCTCTCTCTGGTTACATGCTGTAATAGAAGAGTTGCTTTGCTGCCCCTATTGGAGAGTTGATCTAGTCTGCTTTACACAATTGTTTATTCCCAAATAAGATATTTCAATCCTATGGTCTTCAGAGTGCCTATTGAAAGCACTAATTAGTGATCGTTTAAAGTACTTAGGTAATGTTAACTCCACACACAAGGGATGCTCTTGAGTCTGACCCCTGCTCATTCCATTTCTTTTTGGAGCTTTGAAGACAATTGATTTTTGAAGGCTGCAGCCTTGCCTTAAACTCAGGGACTAAAAGAGTGGAGACCTAATCTTGATTCAACCATTCATGCCATCTTTAAAGACATGTTTACTCTTTCCCCTCTAGATGTCAATTAATAGATTTTAAAGTCAGTGAATTAACCCAGTGTGAAAGAGTTTAGAGCACAATTACATGGGGGTAGAAAATGCTAATTATAAATAATCAGGCTCAAAAAAAAAAAGAAAGAAAAAGAAACAGTGAATGAACCCTAAATAGCTGATGGGAACAGGCAAAAAAGAAAAAGGGGGAAAAAAAAAGAGAGAGAGGAAAAAAAAAGAACTAACTAGAAAGTATGTAGGTCGCTCTGAAAGTAATGCTTCCTATTTATTTGCATGGGAGCTACAACAGGCACAAAGAGCACAATAATACTGTTCGATACATCAGATTCTCAGCTCTTTTCAACATAGTCACCACCATAAGCCATGCATTTTCACCAGTAATGAGCAAGAGCCTGCGTGCTACAGTCACAAAAATCTGCACTGATGGAGGTGACCCACATCCACAACTGACGCCATTTTGTCTGACTACCTTTCTTCTGCCATCTGTTGCATGGCAACAAAATGGAACGGAATATAGGCTTGAAGGTTCAATTCCTACTGATGTACCACCAATATCTCCCTCTGATATTGCGGGCCAACATAATATCATAAAAGGCATTCCTTTTGGGTTAGCTCTTGTAGTATGTAGAATTGCATGGAGAAAAACACCAGTCAAAGCAATGAATATGCAAAAGTAACTTGGAGCTAACTTTTGCATGCACTGGTTCAAATACAAGCACTTGTATTTAGTTTAGTACTGGCATCACCACATACAACATCAGCACTTTTATTAAATCTAATCCTTCTTGGGTCCTTAGATCACCTGCTCCATTCACACACCAGGACAAAGGACCCCACAAAATTCTCTGACAAATAACCCTACTCCGAAGTTACCAATTTTCATTACAGACAATATTTTGTTAAAAAATATATGATTTAGGATTAATTGATGAACAGTTGTTAGAACAAAATTATCCTTTACACAGCTAAGGAAGAAGCTTCAAAGATTCTGTTCACCTTTTTAAAGACTGTCCTTGGGCCAGGATACACTGAGCACCTCCAAAAAATATTAAAAAAAAAAAAGAAAAAAAACCAGGAGGATCATGAAACGCCTCTGAAGTAGACCTACAAACAAGTGGATAGAGGTCTTACTGAAGAGGAGCACCTGATCCTTTCTGGGAATGATGAAGCCTCCTGTCCTTTAGACTAGACCCCATAGATTTTGACAGTGGTTTCAGAACTGCAGCCACGAGCATGGGACACTTTCCTACAGTTCCTCCCAAGAATGAATGTTAGTGTCAGAATGTGTTTTCTGAAGTTATTTGAAATTTGGAGTTAGGAACTAAAGAGAGGTGAAAGCTTTATTTGTATAAGCGTGGCAGGAAGATAGAAGCTTTTAGTTATAAAATGTACTTAATATATTTCTTTAGTGAAGTATGCCTTTGTTTCATTAATGCACATTTGATAGTAGGTTTGAATGTATGAGGGTTGCTCCAAAAGTAATGCCTCCTATTATATTACATTGGCCCACAACGCCAGAGGCAGATGTTGGCAGTATGAAAGTAGAGGCTGAATCTTCCCACCAGTAGTCTATTACATTTTATCGCTACATGTCAGATGGCAGCAGATGGGCAGTCTGACAGAAAGGCATCTGACATGGAAGTACATACAGAACAAAGATGTGTCATTGATTTCCTTCATGCAGAAAAATTGGCACCCACTGACATTCATCAATGCTTGTTAAACATTTATGGAGACCACACAGTGAGTGCGAGCACAGTGAAGCAGTGGATGGTGTTTTTCAGCGGTGGTGACAGTGGGTCACTTCTACTCGTGCAGTTCTTTATGAGCACAGCATGCAGACTCTTGTTCATTGTTGGTGAAAATACACAACTGATGGTGGTGACTACACACTGAAAAATAGTATTTTATATCTGAAAATTTATCAAATAGTGTTGTTGCGCTCTTTGTATCTGTTATAGCTTCTGTGCAAATAAACAGGATGCATTACTTTCAGAGCAACCTAGGTGTGCATACATAGAGAGAGAAAGAAAGAGAAATACACGTATGTGTATATATTAATGTAGGTATATTCCAGAGATTAAACTGGGAAATAAATGAACCTATGGCTAAGTCTAAGTTTGTGTATTGGAAGAGCTTCAGATAGCCCATTAAATACTCCAGTGGTTATTTACAATAGGATTAATTTCATTCACATTGGAGAATACCTATTATGTTTCTTTAGTTTATGCATAAGCAGCTGTCCAATTAAAAGGAATTGATCTCCTACAAAGCTTGTATTTGAACATAGCACTTCCCACCGTGCCATAACTCCTTTGTATTTGACAGCTAATATGCTGTACAATTAGGATAACAGAGGTTTGTTGTTTCTCTTTTTGTTGTTTTGTGTTTGTTTAGGTTTTCTTGTACCCTCCAATTCCTTAAGAAATTATCTCATCATTCTACGAAAATTGAGCATTCCTTCTCAGTTCTACAGGTCAAGGAAAGGGTTAAAAATTCTCTATCTCTATCTTGATCTTTGTTGAAATGGTGTATGGGAATGAAATGGTTGCCAATTTGTTTGCAATGCATTCTGACTGTACGGGAGTTCTTTTTTTCCTGACAGGCAGGTGAGATCAAAGTGGTGCAGGACAAAAGGGGCTCAGCAGTGATTTGTCAGGGGACGAAAGGCAGTCCTGTCTGGGAAAGTGGCTGTAGCCCAGAACGAGCCTTCAGATCACTAACACACTAAAGAAATCATGGCATGAGAAAAAGTACAGCAGAAAAGGTTCAAAGGTCAGTTTTATTTGGTTTGGATTATTGGTGCCTCCTTTTAAACCAAAGAGCAAGAAGGGGAAAAAAAGAACAGGCTAATAACCTTTGTTATTGTCCAGGAAAAAACTCTTTTGTACACATGGCTTGGGGATTGTCTGTAATTAAAATGCTGTTGTTAGATCCAGGACCTGATCCTGCAAAGTTTTACTCGTGTGAGTAATTCTCCATTGCATGAATAGTTCTGTGGGGCTGCTCACGTGAATAAAGATTACCTTCGTGACAAAGGACTTGCAAGTTCAGGCACTGCATTTGGTCAGGGATTCAGGTACGTGTGTGTGTGTGCATCTGTGTGACTGTGGGCATCTTTCTTTCTAAAGAAAAAATTAGAATTTACTGAATGACTTGAATAAATATATATTTGAAAACTCAAAACTTAGATAAAAGCTATATGTATATAAAAATAAAATTAGCTACAACTACTTGCATTCTACTTCAATGAGATTCATTACAGAGCCACGTCTGCAAGATACATCAGTACAAAAAATGAGCCAAAGGAAAAATTCTAGTTCATACACACCTGCCTGAGAAAAAAAGCCATGGAAAAGACACCTTAGTTGCCACATCTAAGAGGTATAACGCGCTTGATCTGGGCATATTCAGACATAATGGAAAAGACACTCACCTGTCCTTTCTAGTCAGACACCTTGTCTAAAGGAGACGGTATAGCACTTCTCAGAAGAATATCTGAAAGAAATCAGTGAAGTGAGGTGAGAAGTAGTGGTCAGTGTTACAGGTGTATAAAACAAGTGACAAATATACTGCCAAAATAGTACTGAGAGAAATGTCCATTACAGACCCATTTGTGTCTTCTCACACAATATGCAACTTGGCTGTGGATACTGGCGATACCAAGATTTCACATATCTGATGCTTACATGACCACTTCCATGCAAGACCTTGCATCAAACATACACTGTAGTTGGTGATTGATATCCACAGCTAAGGTATGATATTTGGCAGTGCTACAGTTGTATCATGCAAATAATGGGAAATAAAAGTTGTCCTGGCATTTTTACTGATCAGAGTATGTCCCTTTGTTCCCCGGAAAAAAAGCTCTTTTCAATAGGAAAATATTCCATGGGATCTAATAATCACTAATTTAAACCAGAGACTGCAAGTAGTGAGGAGAGGATGTAGGTCTTTCCCTGAAGATTTGAAACACCACCTGTGTCACGGCATTCCTTGGACCATTCCCATCTGTGCAATCATGAATTACATCTACTGTTTCCTTCTAAGACACTTGAGGAATATCTTTTCTTTATCTTGGTTAATATCTCAGTAATTGGGTCATCCCTTCAACAAGATTTTTCTGAGGACAAGAGAAATATCAGAAGCCTGTCTCAGATTAGTGAGCACACTAAGTTAACATACTACTGAATTATTAATCTTCCCTCTTTATGTTACAGGTGAAGAACGTACCTTCAGGCCCAGCAGCTCTGACAGCCTCACCTACTTGTCAAACTGGGTTGAAACTGGAGAGTCAAATAGTCTAGATCTACCTAATACATTCTAAGATGCGCTGTCTTAAATATAGGATGTCTAGAACATGTATTAATCATTTAATTAATAATCTAACTAATTGAGAAGGCTACAGTAATAATCAGCGTATCTGAAGAAGGAAAAAACTGCTGTTTTCCTCTGTTGATATCTGAACTTCCCTTCAGGGTTCCCATAAAAAACTAGTCCCGAGCCCTCTGCCTCTCTGCACAGCAGGGGCTAAAGGGGAGGCTGGGACAGACCTGGCTGCTGGGGCCTCAGGAGAAGCCAGAGAGGGGGGGTTTGATGGCCACACACCAAGCACCTCAGGGAGCAGAGCTGAATGCCATGGGAAAAGAGAGCTCAGTGTGGGAGCTCTTGCTGCTGCCCAGGAAATACTGCAAACTGTACCTTGATACATCAATGTTAAAGTGCCCAGATAAAAAAAAAAAAAAAGTAAATTTCCTAAAGGAAGGAAGAGGGATATAGAATCAAAAAGAGATGAACTCCTCCTTATCTGCGCTGCTGGATTTAGGCAGCAGGACTTCCACTTATGCAAAATAGGAAAAATAAAGAAAGAAAGAAAGGATGGACATGTATGTTTTCCTCAGCAGATAATTTCCTCTAGCAAGTTCCAGATCCAGCTTGAGAGACCTGGGGAGGGGGCCTGCACTCAATGACCTCTTGAGGTCCCTTCCAACTGCTGCGATTCTGTGACTCAAGCAACCACATCTGGAGTCTTCTTTGCTGCTGGCTCCATGAGGCCTTAAGGACTGGTACCACTTATTGCCTGACGACAGACCTACTGAGACCACGGCAGAGACAGGAGGGCAGCAAAATAATGCTTATCTCACAAGTAGCCTGAGGCTGCTCATGATAATACTGGGTGTTTTCTGTGTTCCACATGCTTCCTATCCACCTAGCACAGGTGGGACAGAGGCACTGCCACCAGCACCTGCTGCCCTGTGATCAGAGAGACAGCGCTGACATTGGCTCTAGAGGGACACTCAGCTATTTGCACTTCTAGCTGGCTCTCTCAGGAGTCAGTTATGGCTCTTCCCTTGAGGCAAAAGAGGTTATTCCACTAAAATGTATCTGACTTACTAATTTTAATGGGCACTTGCTTGTTCTCTTCTCTCTGTTAATAAATACATAACCCACATAACCTTTCCTCACCTATACTTCTGCCTGCTTGGTGCTCTTCTGGATCCCTTGATCTAGGTGGAACATAATCAAGATGCTCTGCACCATGAACACCTTCAGACAACCTGTGACCATGGATGGGATTTCCTGGGAAAACTCCAGCCTGATGATGAAACCTCTGCTCTAAAACTAGGGAAGTTTGAAAGCAATGTTAAATAATCTTTAGTTCTGAGTCATAATTAATTCCTGGCACTAGATTCTCTCTTCCAGGGACCTACATTCATGCATGTGGCATTACCCTAAGGCAGCTTCTTTCAGTTTTCATCCCCAGCGCTTGTGCAGCTCCATGAACAGACCTGGATCTGACTCCTGCTCCTGCCATCTGACTTTGCAAAGCGTTGATCCAACCACAGCTTTTAGAAAGAGGGATCTTTTATCTTCAGGTAATCTAATTCCAAAAGATCTGCAGGGTTGAGTGAGATCATAACAAGCCTCTAATTGTGAAAGTAACAGGGGGATAGATTCTAAAAGTAGTAAGAGATTTATCTGAATAGCAGGCCCTTCAGGCACTAAACACAATTACATCAGGGATATGGGCCGGATACTTCTCTGAGTTACACCACACTCCCATGTAAATCTAAAGCAGTGCTTTGAAGCTGCTTTCAGAAACACATGCTGAGTTACCAAAAAAAAAAAAAAAAAGAACAAAGTTTGTCCAAGAGCTCAGCCTATTAAGCGGTGAATGAGGTACCAAAGGTGTGAAATAGATGTATAGAACTGGTCCCCAAGTTATTAACAAATTACATTTCTACTGTGGTTTTTTTTGTTAGCTTTTTTATTATCATATATATATATATATTTTTACACTCCCTTTTTCCTCTTCCAGACAGTCCCGCATCCTTTCTTTCAGTTATTTTCATGGCTACAGTTTACAGTTCTGTATGGGCTGAATATCCCCATACTGTTTGAGCCTGTCACAAATCTTTACAAGCCACATGACAGTTGTCTAAACTGTACCATGGCACATACTTCAGTAGTGTTACGTTCCTTGCACTGTTTCCTTTCTTTCTTGTTTTGAGAAGGCATGAGCAAAGGAGCTAAGAAAAGAGAATTAAATTGCTATTTAATGTTTCTGCATTCATTGTTTTGAATATTTTCATTCAATAAACCATTAAGATATTACGTGAGAACAGGGCAAAATAATTTTTCTAGTAATAAGACTGGGCCTGATCCAAATCCACATGCATTAAAGAAAAGGCTCCCAGTGAATTCATGGACTTCAGGTGAAGGCTTAATCCCTCAGTCCTCAGACAAGGAAACCCTTGCCAACTGTAACAAAAATTTACTAGAGTAAGGAGCGCAAGCATCTGTATGTTGCTCTGAATAAACTATACACCATAAACAATAGTAATAATGAGTAGTTAAGATGTATACACATAACAGATAGGTTAGCAGAGCTCAACTGGAGCAGTAAACCACACGTTTTTAAGCTAAGTATGGAGGTTTAACTGCTCAAAATGATTTTATTGCCTGAAATGCATTATAGCAATTGCTCACATCATTAATAGAAAATGAACTACATCACCCTAAATCTGAAGACCTGAGATTGAATTTTTCATAAAAGCATAATAATTATGAAAATGAAAAAAAAAAATGCAGATGAATAGATAGAGACAAGTGATAGCATACTTGTTACATGCGCAGTGCTTCTTTTAGAGAGGTCTTTGCATTAGTTTTAATTGGAAACTACCTAAATCTTACTATCCCTGCCTGAGAAAGCATCCTAAACTTTGGAAACCATGAAGTTCCTGCCTAGAGTCTTTCTCCTCCACTCTCTCCTGCTTTTCAGGAGTTCAGAGCATACAATCCAATAAACAATATTGCCTACATGCATAGAAGCGGGTAACATGATCTGTGTGGTCTGGAAAGTCATTTAAACGAGATTATATTGTTCACAGGGTGCAGAATAACCCCACTAGGAGACCACAAAGCAAAGAAGATAGAGCTGAGTGAAATTAATTGAATTTCAGAGCCTCCACCCGACGCCAGCAGCAGGTGTGAGCAAACTGCAGTGAGCAGAAAAGCTCTACTCAGAAGATGACACGGCTCAGCCACAAACAAACACCTTATCCTCACCGGGGCCGCTGTGTTTTCCTTGAGACCTTCCCACGGTCCGCAGTTATACCAAAACGAAGTTTTAATTGGAGAAGGAGAGCGATTTTTCTTCTGGGGACTCCTCCCACCGCCTCGGTATTTATTGCTCTACAAATTGCAACTTCCTCCTCGTTAGAGTAGCGGCTGCTGTAAATTACTGCTGCGCGCGGGGCAGCTGCTCGGAGTGGGAAATTACATCAGCTGCTTCCAAGCTGAATCTGGGCTAAATAAATAAATATTGTTTTTCTCTCTTCCCCCCCCCCCCCCCCCCCCCCCCCCATTTATTTATTTATTTATTTTAGGCGAGTCTTTTCAAATGTATTCATTTATTTCCTGTGTTTACATTTATGTGACACCTGAAGAGCAATGCACATTGATTTGTCACGCAGCTCTTAGACACACCTACCCCCCTACGAGGGCAGCCAGCTTGGAACAGCGGTGCTTTGTGTGCTTTGGAATAGGAGCACATGATAAGAATAAAAACATCTGTATCAAATGCACATGCTTTCACCCACTGGCTTGCTGGGGGAAACGCTGCCTTCGTGGCTTTCCCCTAAGAAAACATAGAAATATCCCATTAGCAAGATCAAGCTTAGGGAATCGTAGATACCTAGGATGTTCCATTTAAAATTACACGTTTCAAATGAATTAATAGATCATTGTAGGCTGTAATTCTATAGTAGTTACATACGGTCTAAACCTTATTCTCCCCTCCACAGTAAGTAACAGACCCGAACTGCTCTCTGATTATTACTTTGGGGCTACAAGAAGCTTTGGGGCATCATTAAAAATATTTCCAGAAAGAATCGGTAGACCACATCTGAGGTCCCACCCTCTGCTAGAATCAGACCACATCAAAGGGACCCTTTTTGTTTTCCGAAATGGTCACCAGACAACTTAAAATATACAAGGGTAGGCTTATGTTTTATTGTATAGATGTCTGCCTAGAGCAGAACGACGTCAGGTTGCTGGCTATTCAGCGTTGTGCCGAGTGAGGCGAGGTAGCTGCAGCCCTTTGATATTTTGGTGGAGGTCGTATTCATTTCATTTGAAAGGGACCCATTAATGACAGACCTGTGAGCGCTCCCTTCCCTAAGAAGCAGAGCACACACCGCTTGGGAAGCCCAGGGCGGAAAGATTTGTAGATGATGGTGCTAATTATGAAAATGTGATCAAGATGGAAGCAATTTGAGCAGAAGTCATTAACGCGTTACCCTTCCACCCACTGCTCTTTTGGGTTTATTACTGCGGTGGGAGGAGGATTTTGTGGGCTTGTTTTTTCAGAGCGCTGATGAAAAACGCCCTGCAAATCCAAAATGATACAACGTCATCTGCGCACCTCCAGGTTGGAGAGATGCTGTCATCACCAAGAGTCGATACGTGCAGTGCCGCTGAGCACATCTCCTCGAGCCCCAGGGTCCCTCTGGGGGTCCTCCGCTGTCCTCTGACCCAGCAGGGACCGCGGGTCCCCAAGGGACGTGGGAGCGGGGACGGGAGTACCCGGCCGGTGCAGCCATCCCCCCCACAGGCCGTGGGAGGGGGAACTGGAGCGACTGCTTTCTTATTTTCGAACGGCCACAGCGCTTTATTTTCATCTTATTTTCATTTCTATTTACTTTTCCTAAATAGACTGGAACGGCGTTAGTGCCTGGAAGTGGTACTGCGGGAAAACAAAACAGCAGTAAAGAATTAATTGTACAAACATTTCTCATTCCCAGATCTGACTCTCCCCATGAGGCGGGGGCTGACCGGGTGGGGAAGAAAGGGAGGAAGGGGTGGCAATGGCGGAGAGGGGAGCTTATGGGTTTTTATGTGTTTCCTTTTATTTCAGACGGCCGTGTAATGAAAAGCCTTTTAGCCTTGGTGAACTACTAAATATTGAGCGCAGCTTAAAGCGGGGAGGCAGGTCGCATCCCTTCACTTCTTTTCCAGCTAGTAAAAGCTTCCTTTTATTAACGTGTAAGAAAACCCTCTTGCTCTGCGTAGGAATGTCCTTTAAAATATTTTATAGACCTCTTCTTGTGCGCCGACAGCGGGAAAAAATTATATCGGTGAAGGTCAGGCAGTTGAATTCTGTCGTGCTTCACTTCAAAGGTGTATTTGCGTGCCCTCCGAGCACATTAATACTAATTATCGCCCAAACACTTCCCCAAAACTCCCACTGCCCATTTCAGATGCAAATCTAATTAACGAGCCGCCTTTGAGCGGCACGCAGGATCGCCGCAACGGAGCGAGCTGTTGGACCTCTTGCCTTCCCCTCCATTTATTCCTAGGCGTGGGCAGCGGTGTGAAGCTGCGCGGTAGAGAGTGCGGAGCTGCTACAGCTAATGAGGCACCGCAGTTAGGAAAAAGGATTAGCCCCAGCCTCTTGCAAATGCATTGAGCACCCGTGTAACAACATTTGCTTTCCGGCTGGGCCCCACTTTGTAGAAGTTAATTTAGAAGCGACTGCATCTTGAAAGACCTACCTAAATAACGCGTGTTATTCGTAACTGGGAGTTGGTGGATTTAGGGATAGCTATTTACTTTCAACACCAAAGCGAGGTGGGGGGAGTCCCTTAGTGAAAGCCACCGAGACGCTCTCCCCCTGGCTTTTTCATGCTCCTGCGTTTCTGAAAGCCGCCTAACCGAGGTGTTCGCTGAGGTCGCCGGTGGCCGCGGGGCTGCGCGGGGGTCGGCGGAGGCTGCGCGGCTTTTGCGAGGAGCTTAGGGAGGCGGCAGCGGGCAGCCCCCGCTCCGGGGGGGAGGTGTGCGTGGGGGCAGCGGGGATGCTGTGTAATTTTATCCACGCTGCACTCTGGGAGTTCACACGAGAGCGATACCTTTTGCCTCCTCTGCTTCGTATCAATTGGTCGCAGATCGGGCTATTGTTGCGGGGAGTCGCTTTTATTTCTATGCTCCGCCGGTCAGCTATTTCCCCGCAGCCTCCTGCCGAAATTCAGCGGGGGTCTCTCTCCCCCCTCCTCCTGCTTCTCGTGCCGTCTGTCTAGCTGGAAACCCAAGGAGAAGGCTGAGCGCTGCAGCTCCATCTCACGCAAACAGCTGGGACTCCTCGGCGGCCTTCGCCGATGTCTATTGATTTAAGTAAATCTGAGACAGATAAAAGGGCCAGATCGGGGTCGATGATAAAAACTTGCCGATGCTTCGCCTCTGGACGCGGTGCGCGCCGTGCCGCCCCGCCGCGCCTCTAGCCGGACGCCGTTAATGGGAACCCCAGTGCCGCTCGCCCCGAGACTCCCTCCACTCTCCCGCGGGCTGAGCGCGGCGGCCACCATGCCACGATGCTCGTGATCTGGCTCCTGCTGCTCGCCCTGCTGCCCGAGCCGCGCGTCCCGGCTGCTACGGCCTCCCCGAGGGCCCCGAGGGATGCGGGGGGGCGCGGCGGGGTCTACGAGCACCTCGGGGGAGCGCCCCGCCGCAGGAAGCTCTACTGTGCCACCAAGTACCACCTGCAGATCCACCCCGGCGGCAAGATCAACGGCACCTTGGAGAAAAACAGCGTCTTTAGTAAGTACCGGGCGCACCTTTCCCAGGCCCGCTCCCCCCGGGCTGGGCTGCGCGGGGAGGGGGTCCCTCACTCGGACCAATTGCGTCCTGCGCTGCGAGGATGCGGGCCATGCCGGGGACGGAGCGGGACGGGACGCGGCTCTCCAGCTGCTCCTCCCCTGCCCAGCGCCGCCGCCTCACCGGGGGCCCCGAGGTACCCTCCTGCCCTCGGAGGGCTAGGACCCACGGAGCTGCTCTCGCCCCACCGGGCTGCATGCAACCCTCGGCCCTCCCTGGTTTGCCTCCTTCGGTCGGAAGCATATCTGCCCCTTCCGTTAAGTGCCGACGACGGATGAGGTGAAACGGGACATGGAGCAGGGGATTGGGCGAGGGGGCCTACTGCTGCCTCCGGGAACGCCCGCAGCTGCCCGTGGGCACAGCCCGGCCCCGCCGCCCCAGGAAGCGCAAATCCCGGCTGGTGATGGCACACAGAGATAGAGGGACCTCAGGGATCCGTCTGAAGTCCACAAAGGAAAACCACGATTTCCTAGAGGAAAACACCCTCGCTATCAAAGCCCGGAGGAGACATCCTTCAGCGGCGAACGGGTGGCTGATTCAAAACAGCTGTACCAAAATCACCATAGCTCTCACAGACGTGGTCAGGCCAAGACGCGGCTTTGCAGATGGGACGGGGCCCTGGCTCTGCTCTGTCACTGCCAACAGGCAGCAATGGGTTTGGGTGCCAGGGCAGTCTGTCACCTCCAAACTCTCAGAGCCAGCACTGAGCTGTTGGACCTCAGCAGGCAAACTGAGAGCAGTTGAAACCAAAGAATGCTGTGCAGGCAGTACAGCATCCCCTGTGCCATTTGTGCCTCCTTCAGTGTTGTGGCACATTTGGTTGGGCGTAGACATTTTGGAAGGTTGTGTTGCCACCCTCACCTGTGATGTCCTTCCAATATTTCAGATCCCATCTTTGACAGCCTGAAACATTACCTCCCTTTTAACTTAGCACAGACAGTCACATTGTCCTTATCTGGAGGGCTACACCGACCTCCTAAAGGACAAGTTCCTTTCATGATTATATATGTGGCTCTAAAATGCTGTTTTACCCTCCGGAGACCCCAGCAAGGGCTTTGTCCCGAAATGGAAAGCTTTGTGACGGGTTTCAATAAGTCAAGAGCTCTTGTGTTCCTAAGCATTAAAGAGGATTTAAACTTTTCTATATACATATAGGATTAAGTGAACCTCTAGTTCAGTGTCAGATCTTTTTCATTTTTGAAAGAGTTCAATCTCAATCAGACATCTGAGGGTTTATTGTCAAGCTTGCCTCAAACAATCCCCACATCCCTGTTGTTTTATATTGCTTCAGATAAGAGCCTTGTTCTGCATACTGCAGTATGGTTGCAGCGTGGTTTTGAGTTGGGCTAGTGATAGCTATGAAATCATACTCCACAGTTAAACAGCCATTCAAAAGTATCTCAACAAACTGCATGCGATGGGGAGCAACAATATGTCTCATTTGTTTCTGTTTCTAGGTATCCTTGAAATAACTGCTGTTGATGTTGGGATCGTCGCTATCAAGGGCTTGTTCTCTGGCAGATACCTGGCCATGAACAAAAGGGGCAGGCTTTATGCATCAGTAAGTTTTGGTTAAGACTTTGGCATAGGTCTGTTATTTCCTACGATGTGAGCAGGTTCAGCGGGGAGCACCGATTTCTTACAAATGAATGTTTATAGTGATAAGATTTAATGTCTTAACAGATTTTTCTCTAGAATCATTACCAGTAAAGTGAGCAATGTGCTTTTAAGGAGTGGAAAGAAGCTGCACACTTACTTTCTGCCTTTACAGACAAAGGCAGAAGAGCGTATTCTGCAAAAGTATTTCACGTGGCCAAATTTCTTGGGCAATGGTGTACGCTGATAAACTCTCTGGGGCCAGCCATGCAGCACAGGATGTGTGTCTCTATCCTCAATGCTGTTGTATTTGTATTCAACATCTGCTTTTACTGCTGGCTGGGGATATAAATGTCAGATTAAGTATATCGAGAAGCAATTGAGCATCTCTGCTACAGGAAACCAACCTACTGATGAGAGTTCCTCCACACATGGCAGTTGGGCAGTGGAAGAATTAAAGGGCTAAAAAGCAGAGCTATAGCAAGGAAAGGGAGTGTTGGAAGTTGTAAGAAGATAAAGGTGAAAATAAACACCTTATTGCACTCCTTTCACATTTGTCCTGACCTCTGAAGCAATGTCTGAGCTCTGCTGCCATTTACAGGAATCTTGCCTTTTCAGCCCAGCTAGTATTTCCACTCAGTGAACAAAATACTTCTGCTCAGACTTCTTTACACTCGGGGACACATGAAGGTGTGCTAGGCACAGTGTATACTGTGCATGTTATCTATCTACTTGAATTTCTTCCAGCATCTTTGATTACACCCCCGGCAATCTTGTGATCTGCAACTGTGTAACATACACACCACGCAGTTTCTCCAGGAGCCCTGCCGTAGAAAAGCAGTTTTGAAGAGGGTGAAACACAGTTCTGTGAAATTTTCTTCCTCAAAATAATCATTCTACGTAATTCTGTTGAACAGCATAACACATCCTCAAGACACAAGACTTTTCCTTGTGAATGCAATCTACTTAACACAATCAACTCAGTCACCTCCCCGCTTTAATGTCTTCTACTCTGCCTTTCCAAGAGCATCATCCTGATAGCATTTATAACCTAGATTCTGTAATGTGCCCCACATGACACCTGTTAATTAAAGGGACTCTGTGTAAATATGATGGTTCCAGAGGACCAGGCAACAAACAACTTTGGCAAAGGAAAGTGCATATGAAGTAGAATCAGGGCGTGTTAAATCTGCTGTGACAGAGTTAAGGCTGACTACTGCTATGCCTCCAGCTACTATTCTCATTAAATATGGGCATATTTTTCAATGGATCTCCTCTGTCAGCCAGAGTTGACCACAAAGATATGAAAGGAAAGGAAGAATTCTCAAGTTCTTTTTTTATCTTTATGTCTTTCTTGTTCAAAATGGGTACTCCTCCAGGTTAATTTAACTGAATTAAATTCAGAGTGAACAAATTCTGAGCAAACAGACCCTCTCATAGAATGGAGAAAAGCCAGAGAGGTCTTTTTTCTAGGACTTCTCTCTGCAGCCTGAGAAAAAATTACATCATCCTGAAGTTTGTTTAGCCATTGTATTCCAAGGAACATCAGCTGTGAAAAGTTCCTGTACAACCCAAAATGATAATTTGTTTTTACATCTCATGTTTGAGACAGATTGTTTCGAAGCTGGAGGGACCATCAGGAAACGGTTCTTCCATTTGTGATTTTGTCACAGCAAAAGCAAAGGGGGAAGGCGAAGCTCAGGAGGAAGGTCTTGCGATTGCTTGCCTTGAAAAGCTGACCAACTATTTCGTGTGTGTTATCGTGCCCAGAGCCTGCACAAGCCCTCTTTCTGAAATAAGACTGACTTGTCTGGGGATAATGAGACAGGGAGCCTCTACAGAAAGGAACTGGAATAACTCAATTATCCCTTGGTTCACAAATTTCCCCGTGTCAATAAATTGAGCTTGTTGAATCTGCAGGACTCCTTTATGTTCTGTAGCAGATTGTGATAATCCTCAAGGTTTATCCTCTGTGATAAACCCCCTACAGACAGATCTGAGGGAGACAGCAACAAGAATCCACCTACATATGGCAGTTGCATGGGCTCCAGCACCACAGCACACACAAACCTTGTCCTCGCAAGGAAGGGCACTTCCGTTTTACAGCTGTGCAACTGAGACATGTGGAGTCTTTTAAAATCATGTTAAATGCCTATCAGAATTTCTGGGGAGTGAACAGCATTAAAGACATGCTGCTAATGGAGCCTATGGCTTTTCTGGTCCAGCCCAGCCATCTGTGCCCTCTGCACATCCTCCAGACGGGCATTTCTAAAGGAAATCCTTCACACAGACCACGGCAGCGGTTCCTCTGTGCCTTACACATGTTAAGATGCTGAGGTCTTCATCACACAGATGCAGCAGAGGCGGTTCTGTAGTTAAGAAATTGAGGATGTACAGTGTGGGAGGTCCTCTATCTGCACTGCTCCAACCGCTCCCACAGAGGGGGAAGGCGTTCCTCATGCTGGGCTTTCACACTGCTTTCCTCTTATTCTCAGCTGAGAGAAAGTTGGAAAGTTTTGACAGATCCTGTGAAATGTGAGCAGTCAGGATGGACATGTACTCCTCATTATAGTCTGTGATAATGGAGCAGCCCAGCATTTCAGAGCAACACAGGTGGGCAAGGGACTTCCATTTTGGGATGCTGAAATAAAGAGGTTTCATAAATGAGTTGTTCACAGCTCAAAGTATTGCAATAAATTGGATTATCTGACTGTGGGTATATCTAACTAATAATATACCAATTAAAAAGTCATACTTTACATTAAACTATAGGCTATTCCATATCACATGTGGCTCTACCCTTTGCCTATAACCCATCAGAGCCTTATATTTGACTTTAGTTCAATCTGGTAGAGGTAAGAGAGCTATTACCTGAATAGTCTTTCTTAATCATTGTCATGTTTGCTTTCCAGGAGAACTATAATACAGAATGTGAGTTTGTGGAGAGGATTCATGAACTGGGCTACAACACCTATGCATCCCGTCTGTACCGGACTGTACCCAGTGGAGCCAGCACCAAGCGCAAAGCCAGTGCGGAGAGACTCTGGTACGTCTCAGTCAATGGGAAAGGACGACCCAGGAGGGGCTTTAAAACACGCAGGACACAGAAATCCTCCCTCTTTCTGCCCAGAGTATTGGATAGCAAAGACCATGAAATGGTCCGACTGTTCCACACAAATGTGAGATACCGAGAGAGCTTCCTGAAGCCTCCCAGTAAGAACCAGCGGAGAAGGAGAGGACGCTGATGGAGCAGGGAGAGCTTGTGTTGGAACTGGAAGTGAGCAAGTCTTCAAAATACTACTAAAGGAAACTAACAATGGTGACTGTATGGCAGGCATGAACACGGGCATTTTTATACAATGTGTAATATAACCAAACGTACATTGCTTACTTATAGATATTTTAGAATTATTATCCGCTGTAAGAGAGACGTGAGATGAGATAAAGCACATTACAGTGTAATTTAGTTTAATGTAATAATTATGTCAACAGCTTTCACATTTTTCTTTTCTTAAAAAAAAAAAAAAAAAAAAAAGTGATTTTATTTACTAGTACTTTCATTCTAACTTCCATAGAGTGCTATCTAAGTGATCTGTCCTCCCAGATGGTAAGAACACTGCACACATACCAATTCTGTGTCTATGAAGAAAGCATAGCACCTTCACGACTCTTTAGCATAGCCTTTTATGAGCAACTGCTACTATTTTTATGGTATAGAGAGATCAAAAACTGGTTTACTTTGTAACAAACACATATTTATTTTTATTATGTGATCAATCAGTATCAATTATTTTCCATGACCATTCAGGAAACCCGAAGTTATAAACTACTTCAAACATACAAGAATACCTACACTTTACAAGGTTATTTTTGAATTTATTTAATTAAAAATAAAAAAGGTGTTTGATCTCACCATTCAAATGAATGTTGATAAAGTGGCATTTGCATTGGCTTTAGCAATATATATCTGTTTACCATTTGATAAATCCTCTCTTAAAAGAATACTCGAGTATAACCTGAGAGCTGAGTTTGTGGTATTGGCTGAACATATGATATGGAAAAATTCAGCACTGGGGATGACAGTCTTTACCAAGTACTTTTCTTTAGCTAAGATTTCTACAATAAGTTCTAGTTCAAGGTTAAACAAGCTTTAAGGATTTGGGGGGAAAAAACCCCCACAAAAACAGTCACATTGGACATACAAATTTATAGCTGCTATATTCTGCTTTTCCATTCTTTTTAAGTGACTGTTATTTTAACAACGTACTCCTAAATGGAAAACTGCAAGTTTAGATAAAGTTTAGGGGAAAGAAAGAATAGGGATTAATGAGAGATTAATAATTTTTACAGAAGATTTCACAACACAAAGTTAATTTTGAGCAAAGAGTTGAGCTTCAAAATTTTCTCTTCTCATCCCAGAGATGATAGAACAATGGAAAGACTTAAATGCATTTGACAAACACAAATAATGATAATTGTGGTGAGATCTGCTCTTATGCTCTTCGCATCCTAGAATTCATCCCTGACACAGCACAGTTGGGAAATAAGCTGAAATAAGCATTCAACCTGAATTGGACAAAAGATCTGTAAGCTAAATATGACATTAAATGGAAACAGGTGCAAATCCCATATGAAAACATATTACCATGGAGGTCTTCTTGTGGGCTATTTACTGAGTAACTGTAAGATCTTTTAAAACCAGTTAGTGGAATCTTCCATAACTAAGGGAAGAATTTTGTGAAAGAGAGTTTTAAAATTAATCCATAAGATGAGCTTACAATGCCTAGTAAGCATAGGCATAGCACTGCCTACATTCCTAAAGTTGTCTTTATATCAACTACTATATTCTGTTTTACTTCCATCTTTGTACCTTTTTGTAATATTCCAACAACGAAAGAAACTGTCAGAATAAGAAAGTAAAAATTCTTTTGTATCTGCCTACCTAAAACACATGTAAAAAGATGCTAAAATAATGTACATTAAATAACATAATACGTTGCACACAGAATAGATCTTGGCTTAAAAATAATACAGACAATGGAGAACCACATTCCTAAATTTTCTTACCCTTGCAAAATAACTGAAAATGGTGATGGGATCTGCAAAGAAGTCATCAAGCATCACAATGTCCTCTACACCAGGAACCAGCAGAAAATCTGTGCAAAGAAACAAAAAGAGGATGAAAAAGGCATGAAAGAATTCAGGTATTCTGTTTTGCTTACTCCCCCATGAACCACACAAGCTCCAAACTACAACAGGATTCACAATGTCCTTTTAGAGTTTGTTCAGTCAGAGGAGAAAGCCAGGTTTTGTATCCTATTTGCCAAGGGTGTTCTGGCAGCACAACACTGACTATGTTGTGCTACCCTGTGTCAGCTCAGCCTTCAGGTACTGGTGAGAGATGAACAACCCAAATAGGCGGAAAAGAGGTAGGCACATAGGTAGTCCCAACAGCTCTGAAGCACAAAACATAAGTATAGGAAATCGTTAGTAACTGCAAATTGTAGAGGGAAGGATAACATATGGCTGAAGATCAAAACCATTTTTCCTCATGTCTGATTTCTGATGTTCAAGGAGGATATTTTTGTTTTTGGACACTTTTAGACCTGATTCCTCCTAATCTGCAAGAACAACCAGATCCATTCTCAGCTTTCTCCCTTGCAAAATCCAATGTACCTGGTCAAGCACTTTTTGATACAAGCCTGACCACCTAAAGAGAAACAATAAATTGCTATATCCCAAGATGCAAAGACAGCATCTTAATACCAGATACAATTCCCTTTTCTACCAGTATATAGTCTTCACTCGTAGCTTTTCTCAAGGGGTTATGGTGTGCTGACCATCTCTTTTGCTTCTCTGTCTCCATTTTTACCAATTCTTTTTCATCTTTTCCTTTTTTCCCTTCTACCTCTCAAACTACCTGCTGTAACACTACAGGAAATAATTGCTATAGGTGACATGGGAATTTGCTTACTCCTATCTTTGCCACACACTTGTTGTGGGAGTATTATTCTGAACACCTTCCAAAGGAAACTACAACGAAGTTTAGCTTAACACACAAATTATATCTACATCCCAGTTTCAGTTTTCAATCCAACAAATTCTAAAATACTGGCACTGAAAAAAAAGAAGAGGGTGGACAAAAGGAAAATAATTAAATGGTGAGGCTCAATGGTATTTTAACTAGTGTGGGTAAGTGATGATTTTCACATCAATTTAAAGCTTTTTTTTTTTTTTTTTTTTTTTTTGGACATTCCTAGAATTTTTCTGTGCTCAATCTCCATGTTGCAATTCAAAGGGGATAGCTTTGGGAAGTAACTTTTTTTTTTAATCTTCTGAGAAATATTATTGCTCCTGTTGAAATACTTTTCATTACAGACATTCATTACTTAATATTCTTTTAGCAGCCTTGAATTCCACAGTTCCCAAACACAGACAAGCTGAAATTCTCTTCACAATAATTATCTTGGTTGTATGATGTATAACGTTTTATTTTTTCAGATCAGAACCCGATGGGATAACTTAAAAGAGTTTCCATACACATGCTTCATTCTCCTGTGTGCTGCTGTAATTAATGACTGAAGTTCTGCAGCAAAAATTGACAGAATGCAGAGTTTTACCAGCTGAGGTGTATGGCACTGCTTGAGCTGGGACAATGTGGCATCTCCTCACTGGAGTTATTCAGGTAGCTAATAGGGACAAAAAGCATTTGAATGTCCTGTCTGATGCAGTCACCCTCTCAAACAGATGACGTGCAGTCTGATCCATGGCTTTCCATTTATATCTAAAAAATGTTTTTGTTCATTTAATCCTTCCTCTAGCCTGTCACAACAGCCAAACTGCTCAAAACTTCATCCAAATTGTCTGGTCTTTGTTTATGATGTTAGTATTTTTGTGGCTGTCTGTTCATAAAATGCAGCATTTTTTTATGAAACGTAAATTACTACCCCATGTTGAACAACTATGTATTTCCCATATCATTAATGCATTTTTTTCCACTTTTTTAACATGGATTTTCCCTGTAATTGAGTATCATCCCTCTGTCATTCTGAAATTCTTTGTTTCACCACTTGCTATAGGTCTGACACTTTTCTACAAACCCTGTTACCTTCACTAATTTTCTTCAACACAAATAACACTCCATTTTTACTCAGAAATTACACTTGTACCACTGGCACTGCATACTTAGAAAGACTAGTGATGTTTCTCAAGGTAGTTTTATTTATTTAGAAGGTACATATCAACTTTGTTTTTCTCAGTCACCACAAGCTGTGGTGGACTTTATTGTTCAGACGTTTAATGACAGTGCCTCGCCCAAAGAACCCCCTAGTTCAGGTCTTTGCTTCAACCACGTTTGTGAGTTCTTTGATTTCCTGCTGTCCTTCCCGATGTTTCCTCTTTGTTTTCTGCTTTTCTTCACAGTTGTACAACCCTCTGCACAACAACAAGCAAAGAAATCTTTTTGACCACGCCTGCCTTTGTTTTGGGTGGTTGCATGGACCTGGTTCAGGAATGGGGCTGATATTAGTTCAACCAATAAGTCGGCAAGGCTGAACTGTTTCTTTTAATCATCTGAATTAAGGATAAGGTTATTTTCCCAGCTTCCAGAAGGTTTATTCCCATCCAGAACAGTTCAGGCTGAAAATAATCTAGAAGGCAAAACTATTAGAGATGCCACTGATATTAGTCATCAAAGACTTGATTCACAGCTTCATCATTAAATATGAGTTTGGAGAAGCAATCAAGTGAATATATTTAAAATTGTAGCCAGGCAGGGCAATGTAAGACATCACAAATCAGTGGCATTGAAAAACTTCTTTGAGTTCCAGCTAAAACCTTTTCCCTGTGCACTCTGCTAAGCACTGAATCTAGAATCTCCCTCTCAGATGATAACCTCAAAAAATAAAGTTGTTAATGATGACAATGAAAGCTTTGAATCTTAGGGATAATTTTTCTTTTATATACACCAGAAGATTCTTTATATCTATGTATATATGAATTGCATATTTATTTGTTGTTTTCCCCTGAAAAAATACATAATCAATTGCATTAAAACTGAGAAATACTTTTTTTTGCCTCAAAAACTCAGAGTACTGGAAGAGAGTTGTTTACAAGGTACTTGTCTGAAAACATACTAAAACAAATTCAGCCAAACATTTCTAAGTTTTCCAATCATGAAACTACTGAATGTAATATACATACAACAAACAAGTTACACCTGAGTTCCCAGAGCAAAGCATATTCCCTATATTTTTATATGCCTGGAATTCAAAGTTTTTAATTTTATTCGCCAGTATTGTACTGACAACTGTTTACTCAGTTTGCATGCAGAATTGTTTTCTAAAAGTGAAACATTTGCAAGGAATTCAGTGTGCCACTCTACCAAACTGATTTTGAAAAGAGTTGCTGTGATCTACTTCTCAAACCGAGAATCTGTGCAAAAAGAGAACTTACCACTAGCTTTTCTTCTTTTGAAACACAACCCAGTTTTATTTGTAAGAAATGCAACAGATTTCTACTGGTCACAAAACAGTGTTTTTACAAGTGAAATGCACCAGCCAAGAAACACACAAGCGAAACAAAACGTACTGTGTGATGAAACAGAAAGTTCTTCCAATAGAAATCTACCATGTTAGAATATTCTTTGTGATATCAGTCATTTACCACTTACATGACGTAAGCTACGCCTGACACCATTTCCAAATGAGGGACATATAAGCCCTTTGGATTCCAGAGGCAAAAGTCTGATGTTTGAGTTTGAGCTTCAAGTTTTCTCACAGTGACCTGAATCAACATGGTGGTCTGAGATGTACTGGAGGCTACCTCTACACTTCATTTTCCTGACTTCAGGATGCAGGGACTAATGTGGTTGCTGTGGCTGCAGGCACCAAGAGTCTCAGCAGCCCCAGCATCCTTTACAGGGATGCCATTTTGCGTCATATGTTGAATCCTGACATACGCTACTACATCCTCTAAAAGTTAAGAAATTGATGTAAGATGGCCCCAGTCAACCTTGGTGGCTTTTGGTCTTCCAGACATATCACCACAGCTGCATAAGGGATTGAAAGATTATTTTTTCCTGTGTTCCAGTAATGCCATTTTAAAAACTAAACATGGATTCTTAGCTTTTGCTACAGACCTTTTTGGCTTTTTTTTTTTCCTCTCAACTGAAGGATTTTTGAGTCTTCTGTAAATGCATGTGATGAACAAATTGGGGCCTACAGGAATAAAATTGTTATTTCTTTGTAAGTAAAAGATACCTTGGTTTTTGGATGCACTGTTCCTTAGACGAGAGTACTCGCCATGACCTTAATGCTGGGAAGGTTCATTTCAGCAGCAAGAATTAGTAAAAGAAAGGAAGTAAGAGAGAATACCCATGCTGATTCCCTAGGGAAAACTGGGAAACATATACCCCTGTGAGAACTAAAGAGCACAGCAGAACTGAATAGCTTGAATAAGGTAGCAGTTTCTTTAGTTCAAAGATTTATGTTCCACCTTGTATTTTTACTGATTAAATGTTTCGTACATAGGGAGAAAATGTATTGAACAGATTTTTTTTTAATTTTTTTTTTTTTAAGCTATGATAAATAGTGCCTTTGAAGTTTGCAGTGGTGCTCAAGTTCAAATCTCTCCTGTTTCCTTTCAGAAGGTTTGAAGGTTTTGGGAAGGTGAACAAGCAGATCTAAAATTAAAGCACAGTTGATGGTAACTGTCCTCCTTTGTGCGTATTCGCAGGCCACCTCCAAATTTAGACAGTTAAAGAGAACTCTATCCTGTTTTAGTTCTGCAATAGTTAGGATGCCACCACTGCATAGCAGAAGACTTTCTGAAATCCAGGGTGCATCCCTTTTCTGATCACAAAAACCAGCTCAGTCTTCACATAGTAAAGAAAATCCTGTGCTTTCCTACAGTACCAATACTGAAGGCTGCAACATCTCTATTGCAGCCTGAACCATTCAGATTTGAAGACTATCTACGAGTAGAATTCAGAGATATCCCAATGTTAACGAACAAAGTAAGAAGGAAGCTACTGATTGAGAGACTTTTCAAAGAAACCGTCAGCAGGGAGATGAGAGAATCATCCAGCTTTCCAACAGGTGACTGATGCCAGAAGGCTACACCCATAGCGCTCACTGATGGTGAGAGTGGCCAGAAGCCTGGTCTGGCTGCGGCCTCACACTGCTCAGAGAACCAGAGGAGAGAGCTCCTTATGTGCTTACACCTTCCTAAAAATGTCTAAGTAGAATAACAGATTAGGAAAGCATGGTTCGATCAAGTGCCTGATGCAGGATTAAATACCAAAAGAAAAAACCCAACCTAATTTGTTTGAAATTTATTTTTATCTTCTGAAATTATTCCTCGGGTAGATTTTTGGAGTGGATAAACGGGCTTACTCATAAAGTAGTATCAGAATTCAAAATTTTCAAATAACCCATTAAAGAGAACTCCCCAGAAAACACAACAGCAGAACAAGTCTCCACCTTCCTTTCACATCCCTACTATGAAAAGTCACAATACCATTACTTTCTGCAGCCAGAAATGATGCAGTCTGAAAGAAGGCTTCTGGCAATCTTTGAGATGATGGTGCTAGAAGTTAGGTGACATACATTACCCAGTACAGCACAGTTACTTTATGATAGCATATACTTGGTTTACGATGCTCGGACTACAGAGTCTCACAGGTGTGTGCTGCTCAGACCATGCAACCAACTGAAAATTGTCTGTAAATCCTTAGACATTATTTCATAGCAACATGGGTCTAAAACTACGGTAGCAGAAACTGAGTTTATTTGTGTCCCATAGTCTGCCTGCTCAGAGGATCTGTTGGCCATTTTCAGTAGCGCACAAGGAAAGAAAACCCCCTGGATCAGATTAACCATTTATTACCCTAGTTCTGAATGATGAGCACATTACATCTCCAGAGCTTTACTGCAAATGCATTTCAGAAATAGATGTAGGAATTTGAGCTGCTCTCAGACCTTCCCAGAGGGGAACCAAGACTCTTCAGAACTGAGTTTTTCCTATTTTAAAAACAATAAAATCAACACTGTTTCCCAATGTCAAAATGTCAGGGTGATTCTGTATCTTTTTTGGATGACTGAACCCAACAGCAAATTTCTGGCCAGAGTCAACTCCTTTCCCCTTAATTTCCAGTAAAGACTTATGGCTGCTTGTAGTGCATCTCCAAGGATCTGCAACAAACCCACTACTCAAATGCTTCCGAAACCTGATCTGTGGGCAAATCTAAGGCTTCAGCTGCTGGAGGGTATGAACTTGGGGCCTAGGTTTCATTTTGTAGCCTTTGGGGTTTGTGACTATGCAGGGAGATTTGAGGGTAAGACAAAAAAAGAAATAGAGTTTAATCAGGTTTAGTAACAGGTTAAATACTCCTTGGAAAAAGTGAAAGGAACCCAACTGAATTTTCTTTTAATACATCTTTCTAAAGTATTGGGATGGACTCCTGCTCCGCAACTCAACAAGAGCTAAAATTACATTGCTGTAAAACTTAATACTGATTCTTGTTTCGAACTCTAACAAGTGTTGTCTTCTCTACCAAAAACAATAAATAAAAAAAAAATTATTTTTTTCCAATCATAGTTCCACATGTAAACCTTTATGGCTTTGCAATGGTGTTATTCTAGCTCATGCCACAGGACAAACACTCCATGCAACAGAAAAAATAGAATGTTAAAAAAAAATTCTTATCTGTTACATTCTTTATAATATTCTTATCATGTCTTTAGCAAAAGATAATAATCTACATTTATAAACCAAAAAGATTCTTATAAAACAAAATTAACCCTTGTAAATAGAATTAATAGAATAATAGAATTAATAAAGGACAGGTGTGGAATAAAATGCATTTGAAAGCTGGAAAAAGATTGACTTAATTCTGAAACAAAAATCATACTTCTTTCTTTTGTTTTGACTGTAGAGAAGAACTAATAAAGTATTAAAGAGTTGTAAAACTGTATGTTCTACTTTGGTGACATGTATATATTTGCGCTTGGAGACCCCATTAGAAGACAAGCTCATGGCATGTCAGAAAACAAGATGAGAGACAAGATGAGGAAGATTTTTGGAACGCTCAGTGTCAAGCAGTACGCCATGATTGGAGCCCAAGGCATGAGCCCTGGGCACAGCCCTACAGCCGGCAGAGGGAGCAGAGGCTGCCTAGACCTGGACAGGCTTTGTGCGTGGCAGTGGGAAACCAAAATAAACCACACACAAAGCCAGGAAACAGGCTAATGTCAGCCTCAGCAGGAATCGCGACTTTGCAAGGGTATGTGCAATAGAAACTGGTATTGCATTTCAAGAACTTGGCTCAACTCTCTGACTCTGTTGCACTTGAGCTGATGCTCCAACTCGGTGCTTGTGGAAAAACTGGATTTTCAAATAATTCTACATTTCAGAGAGAAGTAGTGGCCAGTTTTCTTGTTCCCATAACAACATAAACCTCCAGCAGATTAGGGTAGCTCTGTGATATTTCTTCCTTCTTTCAATACAAGCATTCAATGCAAAGCTAACTTCTTCCCTTTTTGATTAATTCTGTGCAAGCTTTTGTATGGCTTTGGTATAATTATGAGAGGGGAAATAGTTTTGGACCAGCTATATTAATTGCAAATTGATTTAATGGGTCCAATTAATGAATCTGAGTAACTAAGGTTTTGAATAACTGAGATACTTTTCAGTGTAAGCAATAAATACCAGAGATAGAACTGTATTACAGGAAACAGAGACAATGACTGAGCTTTGGATAATCAAGATTCTAGTTTGCATCATGTATATTTTGGCAGCAGCTGATTCCTGTAGGAATAAAAACGCAAGAACACATGCAAACTGGAGTATGACACTGCCACTGTGACCTCGTCAACAGCTTCAAGGTCATCATCAGGAGAGTCTTCAGCTTTTTTTTTTCTGCCTGGTTGTACGTGGGTTGCTAAGATTTATTACAATGATTGCAAGAGAACACCCGCTAAATGACAAAAGATTCCAGGAAAACTTCAAGCATTTTGTTAAGGCAAAACTACACCTTCTACACCACCTTCAGTAATTCAGCCCAATGGACTACAGACTGGTTTTCACTATTTGTACATGCTCTAGAGTAGACACATTTGTCCACTGGGCAGATTTACCTGTGTCTAAAAAGAGCAATGTCTTATTTCCTATGGTTGCTGATCTACACCCTGTGTTAAAGCCAAATCTTGGCTGAGGACAATTGGCATTCCCGTGTTGGCTTTGGTGAAACTATGCAGATTTGCAGCAGCTAAGCACTTAATCAGGCAGCTCGGCACTGCCTGAAAGTATCAAGAAGAATTAAACTTAGGGAACTTAAACTAAAGTCTTGTAAGATCGGAAAAAAAAAAAAAAAAGTGTGATTTTCTAGAGAACTTTGCTAAAATCTGCTATGCATCTTCTTTAGCCACATCGCAGTGTTCCTCCCCTACATCATCGTTTTATTTTCAGCTCAGCAATTCTCTTTTCTTTGAGCAATGAAACACTGTCTGCTTTTCAAGACTAATATACGGCCCCTGAGTGAAGGCAAGGCTGTGATTCAAATCAAGACTTCTGTTGACACTATAATCCGCCAGAGCACAGCTGGAGCATTTCATGAACGGTAGCAAAGACCCTCAATTGATTTACTGCCTTGGTATTCAATCAGGAGTCCATGTTCTGTGTCATTAGCTGCACCACACAAAAAATAACTCAGTGAAATTCTAATTACGGCATATAGCTTCTTGTTATCTTGTAAGAGAAGATTTGTTCTATATATGAGATGCTGCTGCTTTTATGGATTCTCCCCTATTTTTATAGTAGGAGAGCCTCAGGTTCTCCAGGCTATAAATGGGATACGCACAGAAGTTGTTCCTGACCCTTCCAAGCAGAAGGCTGAGTAGTTGATGGCAGGAACTTTCATGCCTCTCCCACAGCTTCTGCATCTTCTCTTCATATTCCAGCCTTTATGACTTTGCCTATCCATAACTATCCCTCATGCACAGGAAAATCATTCCTGCTCCCATGAGAACCGCAAAAGGGACCCACGTTTCCAGTTTTCGCAGTGCTGGTCCCCAGACACAGCATGCACAAGAGCATCTTCCAAGTCGTGCTCTGTCTTGGCTCTCCTCTTATTCCCAGTGAGGGAGCACATGCTGCCAGCCATGAAAACCTGAAGACGAGAGTTCGAGAGTTCCCTAGATTGTTTCCAGCTTGCAGCGTGAGCCCCACTGAATGAATAGCACTTCCAGTATTTTGGGGCGGTGACTCACAAGAAAGTCATGAACAACCCCCTAGGAGGCTGTCTGGAACCCCTGGTAAAGAAGTGTTTTGTTTTTCCTGTTTTCATTGTCCAGGCTGCCTGCAGATATTTGCACACATCTTGAACACAGTTTTTTCAACGCATTGTCCAAGGAGCAAACTGTACCCTAAAAGGCAATAGAACATTCCTGGTTTTTTAATCACCCCTATAGAAATGGTTGGAACATACGGCCATTCACCACTGTGGGTACCAAAGTGCCACCCAGAGCCAAAGCCAGTGATGCTCCTGAATACCTTTCACTTATGTACCTCCCTATTAATTTCAGTGATAACTCAGGCAGCTGAACTCCCTGGAAATTCTAGGGTTTATTTCTTGGCAGACCCAGTATCGAGTACTCAGTCATATTTTTCACCTTCAGAAAGCGCATCAGAAACTTTATAGATGCTCTCAAAAATAACACAAAGTAGCCAGAGGTTGTGTCTCCAAGTGATGTGAGTTTTAATTACTTGGTCAAAAGTCAGAGAAAAACAGGCATTGAAGCAAGATCTGAAATCAAGAGCTCCTGGGCTCAAAAAAAGCCATAAGATCTGGAGTAGTAGGTGTTATATTTGGAGAGAAAGACAGCTGTGAAGAGGAAAAACAGCATATGTGCATTTATTTATCTTAATGCAAGGCAGGAGACACAGTGCGTTAATAGAAGGAAGAGCCCTTTTCTCTCTTTTTCCATCTCTGACATTTATTCCTTGGGTGCTTTCCTAATGGTTCAAGCCCCAGTGGCATCTGTTTCCTTCTCTGCCTGAGCTGGAGCTGCAGCAGCTGAGAGCTCTGCCACAACCAAAGATCTGCACTGATGTCCAGTGGTACATCCAGACCACAGGACACAGACCCCACTGGTAATGCTTCATTGATCCCATTGCCCTATTTGGTCTACAGCGTTAAGGATTTTTTGCTACACTATCAGTATTCTGATTTGTAACACAACAGAGCTAGCATTGCATGAGGAAGAACAGTTGTAGTATCTCACTTTGAGAACAAAAATCTTCCTAGTCTGCATATGGTTGAAGACCAACTCCTGCAGAACTTTCACTTGAATAATACTGTGAGGATAAAGCAGCCAGGAAATACATCTATTACTACTGCTTTTAATACTGTTCCTGTCAAAGAAACGAAGTACTCCTTCATAGTCCTTTGCCCTGGAGATCCAATTCGAACAGTGAAAATGAGTGTGGATAAAAAAAAAAAATAATGAAAAAACAGTAATTCAACCAGTGCAGGATCTAACATTAGTAAAATAATGAGAGTATAAGGTTTATGACTGCTTATTTGGCAGGGCTGGGGTTATCCAATGGGAGAAATACTACCAAAGTCCAGTGAGATATGGTTACCAGGCAGGAATCCCAGGAGATTCTGTTACCACGCAGGAATCCCGTGAGACAGTATTATCAAGCAGGAATCCGTAGCATTCAGTTCACCACAAGGCAGTAATATTAGATTTTTAGAATTAAATCCAGCAGTATCTTGTTTTATAAGAGTCGGTGCATAAGGAATAGAGAAAAATGCAATGGAAGATGTCTTCTTGGAATCTGAACTGGAAGCCCCAGTCATTATACCAGTTCCTAGAAATAAAGCATCACAGATCTTCCTCATGATCATGAGATATTTTGACTACACATGACATCAATCACTAATTAGTGAAAAGATCGGTTAAACTATTTTTACAAGTACAGATTTGCTCACTGAAGTGCTGAGGCATGAATGTTATTGTGACTACTTCGTGTGTGTGTGTGTGTGTGTGTGTGTGTGTGTAATTCTTGTGTTTTCTGATTTATAATGAAGTTTTCTGTTACCACTAGTGGTACTACTTCATACATGTGTAATGGAAGAAAATAAAATGCATTTTCCTTGTTATCTTTTTTTGTAGTACCTGGATTGCTGGAGGATTTGGCAAGATATGACAAGACATTGTTTTCAAGAAGACATAATTTAATCTCAGCTCCACTGTAGAGATCAGCCACTACACTTGGGAGCCTGAGAGCTATTTTCCAGAGATGGAGAAAAGCTGAGAAATTACCCAGCAACCCAAAGAAAGAAACAAAGGCTCCTATTCCCATTTGGTCACAACAGATGATTCTGAATTTTTGGATCTTTTAATTGGAGCATTTTCCTACCTGTATCACAATACAGCTTTATCAGTGTTTAGTCCAATATACTCTGATCAAGCACAAAAACACTTCAGCAGTCAGAAACCTACCAGAGCAGTTCAACTCTCCCACATTTATCAGAGTGAAGGGGCAGGCAAGAAAACCAAGGACTTTAGGTGAGAAGTGAGATTGGAGAAGTGGAAAATCGCTGGGGGGAAAAAAGCAAACAAACACACCACACACACTGATAAACTATGCTAGGAAACATATAAGATAAACCACTGAGGTTCCCAGCACAGGCACAAGGATCAAGACTGCATAGAAAACAGCACTGAGACCCTGCAGATGCCATTGCTACTTGGGCACAGCCCTCAGTGAGGCACAGCCTCCAAAGTTATGTCCTTCTGGACAGACTGGCAGCAGAGGTGTCACCCGTGGGACAGCGCCAGGTATTCCCATTGCTTTTCAAAGCTGCGGAAGGACTTGTCTCTGGTATTTAGATGTGATTACAGCTGAAGAGAAAGAAAAGGAGGTGACAGGAAGGAATATAAAACTCAAGAGGCATTAGCCTGTTTGCTGTGTTTGAGAAGACATTTGCTTGAGTGCTTGTGAACAAGAAAGTAGGCACAGCTGAATAGCAGGCTTAAGGAAAGTCAGTTTAGCTTCAGAAGAGGGTGTATGTACACTGATCAAATCTTAACCCTAAAAGACATAACCAAACAATTGTGTGAACATGGAAGACTTCTGAATGTGCTAAGTGGACCATCAGAAAACATAACACCTGTAGCAGGGATATTGGTGACACAGAGGTACTAGAAAGATTTCAGAGAAAGATTACTGATAATGGCAGATGCAAAGGTTCCCAAACCTACACATTGGAGAGATGCAAATCACAACTACAGTGCCTTTGTGATAAGGATTTCAGCTCGGCAGGCAATGGTGTGGGACCATTAGCTCATAGACTGTAGCTTACCCAGCAGCCCTCAGGTGCTAATGGCTTACAGCACTGGTAACAGCAGGGCTGTATCACCTCTGCAGTCCTGGGGCAGCTAGATCCCTGAGGTCTCCCCTCCATACATCTCTCTACACGTTCCTTTTGCTCATTGCATGACACCTCCAGGCAAGAGACTATGAAAATGCATTTTAAAGCAAACACCATTTGGGAAACATACCTTGCTTTGGCATTCATTTGCTGTGCAGAATGACTAGTTTCACATGAAAACCATTAAATGCCCACCTTGGAAGGATTCAGAATGTTCATATGTTCAACAACAAGCTAAAAGCCAATGCCTGATCTCACAGGACTGAAAACATCAGAGAAATCTCCAGTCTGTAAGAAACCACTGACATTTCACAAAGTTGGTTTCCTTCTGTTTAGTTAAATGCCTTTCCGTTAGCACAACATGCTTCTAAAAGCTTTGTCTTGTATTGCAAAGCAATCACTCTCATCTTCACTTGCTCTCATAGTCTATCAGAAATACTGCTTTGTCAATCTCCCCATCAGCATCTCCTTTACTAACAAAGGAGCACACAAGATAGATAGCTTTCCAAAACTTTGGCTTCAGAGCCACTCGCTTCAGTGGCAGGGAAATGTTTTTTGCAGCATGACTTGCTGAAGTCAGGTGGAGTCACAAAGTAGCCAATGCAACAAGTCACAAGATTGAGACTTAGAGCAGAAATCTGGTCATGAATTTGGTTTGGGATTTATTGCTCAGCAACTTGCAGCACAGCTCATCAACAGCTGGCTCTCTAGCCAAAACACACTGGCAAACAGAGAAAAATTGTCATAGTAACAGTGTTACAGTGCATATTGCAATGGCACTCTGGTCTGCTAAGGGAATTCCTAAGTGGTACCATAGTAAAAATTATGACTAATAATAACCAGTAGTAGTAACTATTGCTGCTACTAATAATAGCAAAAACTATATTTATAGTATAACAACAGCTAGATATATTTGGCTAGTATTTGGTGATTCCAAACTGCAGCTAAACACGTCTGGCCTGCTTCTTACAAGCCCTCTGCTGAGGAATTGCAGGTCCTCCAGTAGTACTAAGTTAATCCTTGAGCAAAAGCATTGCTTCAGTTCCACTTTGTATCTAATGGAACTGCTTTTCCTTTATCTATAGCCATCACAGAATCTTAAATAACATATAATGACATGTAGCTTTGTCATAAATTCACATGGATTTGGCTAAAGCTAAAACAAAGAGGGGCCATCACACCAGAACACGAAGCAAAATTGTCAACTTGAGACAATTCCTTTCCCAAGTCTCCATGCGCTTCCTATTAAGTCACTTTATCCTGTATTGGCTGCTCTTTCCTGTTGTGCTTTCAGACCATGCTATGAACCACAAAAACTTTTAGAAGTTTTTCTCTGTTATGGGAGCTTCTCATTGCCCTATCCCAGTTCCCACTTCAACAAATGAGGGCAAAGTGCTCTCTAAAGGAACGATACAATGGCAAGGCACTATGTACAAACCACTGCAGCTCCAAGAGGGAAAAGTTCTCTAAAATACATTGTCACCATTATCAAATCCAGTTCCTCTGTATGCGGGGGCTAACTCTGCAGCCTGTGTTCACGTTGACGTGAAGGCTCTACAAAGCATAAGAATAGCCTGCAAGCCATCCTTCAGGCTTAGTAAAAAAAAAAAAAAAAAAAAAAAAAAAAAACCCAGCAACTTTCTGCTGTTAAGCAGTAAAGTACGGCATCATACAATATCCATTGATGAATTACGATAGCACTTGCATCAAAACTGCTAAAGAAGGAATCCTACAGGCAGTTTCCTTTGCTTTCTCCATAATTCTCCTGTTGCACCTTAAGCAAATTGCCTTAGCAAAAGGGAGAAAACAAGAAACATATTGAACCACACAAAAACCTAACACAGAAAGACACTTACCAACTTGATTCTTCTCACTATTTCCCCTTGTCTTTACAATAGCCCTGAATAAATCCCTCCCTCAGCCAACACAAGAAATAGCTGAAAAATTTTAGATGAAAAGAATGAGAGGAAGTCTGACTACAGGTGTAATAAATCTGCTAATTGCAACACATTCACTACAGGTGATACTGCTTACCTCTTTAACGAGTGATAGCAAGACCTGACACTGTCACCAAATAACGTTCTCATTAAACCATTTCAGTTGTGGGTCAGTGAGGGTGGGGTAGAGAAAGGATTTCCAGTTAAACAAACAGGGTAGCTCCAAGGTCTCCCCTGGCTCTCACTCCTGATACCTTCGTCTTCAGATTACACGATTTTGCATGGGGTCACAGTTTGGCACTCCCTAAAAAGGCTTCTGAGACAGGTTTTAATCTGCTTACTTTACGTAGGATAGTCAGCACCAACAAACACCTGTCTTTCCCGGGCTCCCTTCATGGATAAAATCCACATGACTTATCTCCCTTATCTCATCCTTCCAAGAGTGGCTCTGCCATGACATGGTGCTCCAGTCACTGTCTGCCATGATGTAGCACCTTGACCAGTTTCAGATCTCCTCTTTCTGGGGCCACTCTTCTTTGATGGAAGAAGACACAGCCTTTCCTCTTCTCAAAACCATCATATAAACGGTTATCATTCACCCAGGTTGTTGCTTCACCAGCACTGGCCAAAAAGACAAAAGGGAAAAGACCTGACTGCAGTAACTTGAAATTACAGCTTCAAAAACTATCGATAACTAACAGCTGCCTGAGCAAGTCAGTCAGCAGCTTACTGTGTTTGCTGTTTGTCCTCCTTGCGGTTTGATTGTAACTGAAGTCCTAGACAAATTTCTGTCAGAAAAAAAAAATAATTGGAGTGATGGTAAGTATTGTTGCTATTGCCTACAATGTTGAAGGCAACAGGAATTACATTTTGCAGTAAGGAGTATTTCATCATCATTAAGTTCCTTTTTTTTTTTTTTTTTTTTCCAATGCAATAAACAGTCACATAGGCTCCAGTGCTTTTTATTTTTCTGAGTTTCTGAATTTGAACTTCAAGTAATGAGTAGCTTCCCTTTATGCTAGTCTAGCAATGGAGTGAAACATAAATTTGCAAGTTAAAAAGTGAAAGAAAAAGGGAGAAAACCCCAGATTGACTTTGAAAGGACTGTTTTAAATGACAGAATTATTTTTCAACCAAATACTTCTACTAAAATTTGTTTTTTATCCCATGGAAGAAAATGAATATTCTGAAAACTCTAGATCATTCTATATGTCATTTGAGAATTAGGAGGTTTAATTAATGTAGCCAGAAACATATGTTATTCCTACTTCCCAGTGCTTCCCAGTTCCACAGCAAGGCTGATGGTTGTGGATGTATGCAAAAAGCCCAAAATGGGCCATCTTGATTTTCCTGGTTCTTTACATACTGAATAAATTGCGTGCAGCCTGTCCTATGTGGGTCAACTGGAGCTCTGCTGCGTTCCTTTTGTGGTGGAGGGTGTGCTTCAGTGGTTATTATAAGACTGTAAGACTTTGGGGTTCGCGGGGCTTTTTCTGGACGTGTCTCTGACTGAGTGGAATATTTTGTGACTGTATATAGCATGTGGCAAATAGCATAGCAGTGACTGCACGGCACTGTCTGAATTCCCTGGGCAGGGAGTTTTCGTTATGTATCATTCTCATCCTACCATTCTGATTCCAACAACTCACATGCACATCCTTCATTCCCATTAAGACCAATAGTAATGTACACGGAGATTTGGATCAACATAATAATTCTAAATAAGTGTGCACTGAACACAACCTCAGTATCTGTAGTAGGGATCAGACTTTCTGTAGGCTCTGTTTCTTTTATTTTTTCTCCCAGCATCTCAGGAAATTACATGGAAATGACTGAGACTAAATCTTAGTCAGTGTTTTTCATGCAGTATCACCCAGTATTGCAACTGAATCACAACAAAGTCAAAATGTGAGAACTGTGGGACCTGTTCTGCTTGCATGTAACAGCTAACAGGTTTTGGATGACAATATTACACTCAGTTTTCGCAGGATATATGTATTTGGGAAGGAGGCTTGACTTGACTCCAAGCTTCTTCCAATTCTTGCATGGAGGGAATCAAGGAATCATAGAATCACAGAATGGTTTGGGTTGGAAGGGACCTTTAAGATCATCTTGTTCCAACCCCCCTGCTGTAGGCAGGGATACATCCTTCTAGACCAGGTTGCTCACAGCCCCATCCAGTCTGGCCTTGAATGCTTTCAGGGAGGGGGCATCCACGGCCTCTCTGGACAACCTGTTCCAGTGTCTCAATCAAAGCTTAGTGCTGTTAAATTATTAATATCAAAGTCTGCATATAACTCATTCTACACTTTAAAATAAAAAAGTACAACATACTAAACAGGGCAAGTTTCTAAGCTAATTGCTTGGAGATCTGTTCCCACTAAGTGCATAAGCAGCTTACAATCTCTTTTTCCAAACATAAGCATATTTTAAAATAGAAGAAAAATCATAAGCTCTTATCATAAAACTTCATAATATACTATATATACTCATATATACTCATACCGTAATAATCACAAATTCATTGCTGACAGCTAATGAGATGGTGCAGTTTCACCAAACTTGACTTTGAGTCCAGATCTGTTTCCTCTTTCACCTGGAGGAACAAAAGTGGACTCTGTGAGACACATGCTCTCAGAGCAGTCCTATCCCACTAACAACCATTCAAAAGAAGATAAGCAGTCTCTTTCATTTGCTTGTGGGGTTTTTTATTTTGGTTGGTTGGTTGGTGGGTTTTTTTGCTTGGCTTTGTTTTTTAACGTGTATCTGTTAGTTTCTGTAATGCTGATGTTACTGTAGCTCTTGTGAGAAAGATGAAATGAAGTGAGAAGACAGACAGGAGACAGAGGTAAAATTAAAATGATCTACTAGGATGAAGTTGCTCTCAGCCTTGAAGGCCAAAGAGGAATTAAATGATTAAGTCAAAATTAATGCAATGTACTATGCCACCTCTGTGGATTTCTTGATGTCAAATGGATTTTTCTGGGCAAGGAGTGCGCACCAACACTTAGTTATGTCTTGTATGATCCAAACTGAGAGTGAGAACTGACTCCCATTGTAATTTATAAAGCTTGTTATTAAGCAGCACAAAGAGAGTGTATCGCAATTGTGTCAAAATCTAAGACAAAACTTCTGACAACAGATGATTGACACATCTGTTGACAGGTAACCTATTCTACAAGTTTCATGTTTCTTAGCTGTATATCTGTCTTCTTAGCCAATTTTCTTTCCAAATGCCTTGAGAAGAAAGAAGTTACCTATTACATTGTTATTATTATTGCTGTCACTATCTTCATGGAACACATGAAGGGCCATTATCTGTGTATGCCTTGTGTCTTGCCATTTGCCTTTCAAACAAAACAATTGTTTCTAGTTGTCCTGTGCCACCAGCCTGGGCTCTTTGGGAGTTATGAAGTGCTTAACTGGACAATTTCAGTAAGCTGTCTGTTACATGATTTTCTCTTGACTGATTTCAGGATCTTCTGTCTGTCAGTGTGCAAAGCAAAATTTTAGTCATGACCACTGGTGGTCATTAGGTAGGAGGAGTATTTACAGGGGTTTCAGGACATCAAACACAGCCCATAATGGAGCACAGTGTGGAGCTCAATCAAACCAAAGGAGCTCAGCTGCAAGATGTACTGTCCTCAAGCACCAAGTTAATGTCATGGGTTCTCTACAGTGTGCCATGTCAGGAAAGCCACTTGCTTAGACCAGCCTTTCAGAACCTCTACCACAGCAGTTCAACAGCCCAGACAGACCACACAGATCTTACACAACTTCTGTGATTTATTTCCCCTCTGCCACCCCAGACGTAGGTGAAGGCATCTGATCTGGTGCAACAGAGAGCAATGGCATGGAAAGGAGGGCAGTAAAACCAAACTCACATAGGTATTTTGAGGATATGGCCACCCACCCTAGAGAGAACTCAGATCTTGTAGTGATGAACACTGTGAAAAATCCAGGAACAAATAAGGAAAAGAGACATCCATTTGTTTCGTGGTTGTGATGCTAAAGGTCAACTGGAAAAGTTACTCTCCTACATGCTCAGAGAGGTTATGTATTGTACAGCTATGTCCATATATGTTCTGACAGATTTTAAGTGGTGCTTTGCTGGGAAGATTTAAAATTCAGCAATACACGTCATTTGCTTACAACAGCCAGTTTTCTTCACATCAGCCACTGGTAGAAAATGATTCATACAAGAGTGGCCGCATGTTGAACAGATTTGTGTAAGCCAGTTATGCTACACTCAAAGTCAGCTAAAACATTCTCACACAAGAAGTTAACTTAAGCTACTATTTCTCACAATAATAACAATAAAAATAAGCTTAACAAACACTTACCCTGCTTCTCAAAACTCATTTTCTGTTGTGTTTCCTTTTACCAGTTTTGTTTGGCAGAGTACCATATAATGGATCAGCAAGAGTATGTGTGCCATAATCTGACAGAAGGAAAAAAATGTGTATTTTTAGTTTGAAAATGTTTATAGTTTCAATAGGTAGAAAGGATACAGGACAAGGAAGAATAAAATAGCACATGCAGAAATGTCAGCAATGAATATCAAAGTATAAGCATAGGAGTTTTAGAATGAGAATGAGCCTGGCTGAGAACTAAGTTATCAACAAAAGACATACACTGATAGCAAGAGCCCTCTGAACATATTTCTTCACCTTGGTTCTTGGACTTCCCCACTAAACTTAGGCTTGAATTTCAAGAAGCTAGAATCAGTGGGCTGTGAGTCTATGGCAAGACCCCAGGACGTTACTGCCCCCAAGAAAGATCTGTTTGGCTGATGGCTTTCTAGGACATTTCCATTGTCCCATCCCACGGAGTCCTGCTCTTCAAAAATAAAATCTCCAGTCACACACTCCCTCTCTGTTAATGAAACATTGAACTCACCCTTTGATATTCTTGATCTGAGAAAGATGGTATCTCTGAAGACTCCTCAGGTCTTCCATGTTCTCCACTCATCCTACTGCCCCACAGAAAAGCAGCACCTCCAGTTTCAGGAGCTGACAGTAATCACAACATCAGAGAGAAATCCCACTTAGGCTGTTACAAATTCCTCCCTTAGCTGGCTCTCATGCCATCACACCCCAAAGCTCAATTTCACGCCATTTATATTTGACACATTCAAGTAAGCAGTGGCATTATAAAGGCAACTGAAGAGAAGATCAACCAGGTAAGAGACAAACTTCAGCCCTGTAGTTAAAGTTTGTGTTTTATTTAGTTATCTTTTATCATGAATGCAACTTCCACAAAGGACTTTCATTTCTGTAATTCCATCAGCTGTTCCCGAGGATAGAGAAGAGAGTAGAACAGAGAAAGAGAAACAAGGAAGAAGGTAATGGACAACAAGATTTGTGTGTGTGGCAAAAAGAGCTGCTATCAGTGTAAAAGCTAAGAAAGCAAAGAAAAAAAAAAAAACAAAAAAAACAAAAAAAAAACCACAACAAACAAACAAAAAAAAACCATGCAAAAAGATGGCATGGTAGTGATAGTAAGATTGGGGGTTTGAGGAATGCATGGTTAAAGAAAGTCATGGAGCAAAGCTGCAGCCTGCAGAAACATAGTGAGAAGCAGAAGGTATCATGGATTGTTCAGATGTTTCTTCACCTGAGAGCTATTACTGCGTCAGTCAGTGGCAAGGACCAGGAGGACAAGGAATTGGCCTGCAGTGACCATGTCTGATCAGTCAGCTAAGAACAGAGCTGGGTCTCCCATAGGGTTGCTGTCACCACACTATCACCCCACTCCTCACAAATGGCAGTGCAGAAACAGCAGTCTTACAGCCCTAAAGTAATAATGCAAATGAATCAAGCATGGAAGCTGAGGAAAAAAAAAACTTCTAAGACATTGAATATAATTCATGGAAAGTCAAATGTCTGTGACTTGATTCTCTTTGGTGCCCAAACCCACAGTAGTGCGTGTATATGAGTAGCACAGTCCTGAGCTGGAAGCATGAACTGCAGCATCCAGGCCACTGAAGGCATACAGGAGCCATGCAGATGGA
Organism: Alectoris magna; assembly: GCA_030625065.1. NCBI lineage: Eukaryota > Metazoa > Chordata > Aves > Galliformes > Phasianidae > Alectoris > Alectoris magna. Next base: position 42,987,808 of record CM060565.1, read on the forward strand.
TGCAGTCCTCTATGATCTCTGTTTTATACAGTGATACTACTGCTCAAGTTCAATAGCAGCAGAGGGAGTAGCTGTGGAAAAAGTCCATGCCTATTACAAGCAAAGTGACACCCAGTCATCCAGCTGAACCAGTGCAAGTACACAGGAGGGAGGTTATTGGTGCTTTTGTTATCTGCCCAGCATCACAGCTGCTTGCTGTTATACTCCACTGCCCTTTTCCAATATATAACGCTACAACATCACCCAAGATAATAAGGTTTTGATCACAGCAAGACGCTCACAACAGCAAACAGTCCAGGCACCCAGAGATCAAATAGACCAGCTGCAAACAGAAAAAAATAAAAGGAGTGCATCTGACTCGCTGGCGTGTGTGGGTATGCATGCTATGCGGGCAGCAGAGGCCGGGATGCGAAGGTCTCCCAGCGACCCCGGCCCTTTGGGCTCGTGCCCCAGCACATCGCCGCATTCCAGCCTCTCCCGGCCTGCTGCCCTGCTTGCACAGAGGGGCAGCCAGACGTGAATGTGAGAAAGCTCTCTCAGGCGATTCCCTTCTGCAGGTTGCTGGGGAGTTGTCTCCCAAAATCATCCTAATTAAGGGGAGTGTGCAAAAAGGGAGCTGGGATACGGGCTTGCATTTTCTTTATTTATTTATTTTTTACCATGTCTTGGTAGCATGCAAACATGGTGAAAGGGCTTTTTTCCTGACAACATAATTCTCTGTGCCCCTTTCACTCCACTCCTTATCCCTTCAGATCAAAACTCATGAGCAATATTTTTCAGGGTTATTTACATCCATTTAGTGGGGCTAATAAACATGTAACTTGATTTTCCAGTCAGTGGTGGACATACACCCCTTTAGAGATATAGGCACATAGTCCAGTTCAGGTGGCTGCTGCACCAGTGCAAACTAATTTCCATAAAGGTTGAAGAGAAAACACAGATTCCTTCTTCATTTCCCTTTTTCTTTCAGGATACATGGTACAGATTTGAATCTGGGTGTGAACTTGTATTCTGTGAATCCTTTCTTCTTGCTTATACTTTAAGCCAAGAGGAATTTGGAAAGCAGAGCTCTCTGAACTGAGATATTCACATCCTTCTAAGGAAACAGAGTCAACATATCATGAAGACATTTTACCTGTCTTAATATTCAAATTATTACTGTGAAAGAGTGTGTGACACAAGGTGTAGGGGGTACACAATGGTGGAGAACGGCGTGATATGGAAGAGTCATAACAATTAACTATGGGATGATCCAGAAACAGCCAGCTACCCTCCACTGTATGAAAGCTGAATGGGTGTCTGATGCTCTGTCCCAAGAGCCTCGCCAACTGCCGGCAAATCATTGCATCTCATGGAGTCCATCTATGGCCTAGGATAATTTTGTGTTTCTGTCTCACAAAGGGTAAGGATAAATTAACATTCGGGAGCTGTTTCAGTATTACACAAACAGCAGCTATAGAAACTCCATGGAATCAGGTAACAATCTAGTCACAGAAAAAAAAAGAAAAATGAAAAGAGAAAATACAGACTCAATGACTTCTATAAGGAATATGCTATTTGAATTTTTTCCTGTGACAGTAATTTCCAACTGGAAATATTTTTGCTGAAGCACAAAGGCCCTGAATGTCAGCAGCTTCCACTTGTCATTTACACCTGTTTCAAATTTAAACTACTGCAGCCTTGCTTTGCTTTCATCTCCGTGTATTTTCCACAGGTACACACCGCTCAGTGATTGGAGTGCTTTGAAACATCAGGAATAGTGCTCTACAGGTAATAGGAGCTTTGTTCTGGTGTGCTGTAGAACAGTATCTGCACAGAGTTCAATGAACTGCCTATATTGTAAAGGTACCAAGAGCTCATTTTCAGACATCTGGGCAGTGCGAATATCAACTCCAACAGTACACACTCTAATACACAAGAATATTGGTAATGCAAGGCAAAACCAAACTTCATTCCTTCGTTCTTGGCTGGAAACCTTTTTCTTTTTCTTTGAGAAAGATTCTTTTCAAGCTTTTATGGAAAGAGTGCCATTTCATTCTGTAAAAAGTTGAAGAATGGACTTGTGGAAGTGTCCCTTATGGGCCAGTGATATTGTTGTGATTATGTGACGTTCTGGATACTCTGTGAACTAACTGGGACCTGATCTGGGACATATGAACTCAGAGGGTAATGGACACTTCAGGACTCATTTTC